>OY856415.1:547126299-548451299 GCA_963693085.1 Alisma plantago-aquatica
AGGTTCCATATTTTTTTGTGTGTACTTACTCACCCTAGTTTATATACATTATTCGAATTAGGTTTACAATCCATGTATTAAGGGTCATCTTCACATAACATGAATTCCATGCATCTATTTGATATCAAAGTTTCATATTAACTTTCGATTATAGATATTAGGGTGTTCTGTAAATTCCATCATTTATTGAGCATGTATGTATTTATTGTATTTTATTTTGGGTTATTAGCCCTAATTAGCCATATGAAGAAAATTACATGATTTTGTGTATCAACATTATAATATTTGACCTCAAGTGGATTATACATACCATTTAGAAGTTACTGGCACATTCTCATAATTTTAGGCTATCGTTTGATATTTGTTCTTAATGAAACAATTATTTCACAACTTACATGATATGACTAAGATTGGTGCATCAAAAACCTGGTATTATGCTTTATGTTGTTCTAAACATTTTTCTAAGAATTTGGGTACCTTATTTGTATTTTTCTGATAATCGGGCTATTTTCTACAATTTATTGAAGAACTGCATATTTACTGAGCTATCTACCTTTGTCAGCCACTCAGGCATCGCCATGTGGCTAGCTTGGGCACTGCTCAAAGCTATCCAGTCTCACACCAAGGCAGGCGGTCTGGATGAGATTGGTTGGTACACTTTTGGTTTGGGCGATGGCTGACCCGATCCACGTTCTCCTCTTTTCCTCACGTCCCATGTGATCCGTCTGTGTGAACTTGGAACTATAAGAGTATTCAACAATAGATACACAAAGATTGAACATCAGCCTCCTTGACTCCCGTATTGCATGAATGGACTGCCTTTACTTTCTTATAAATGACAACATGTCATAATTCTCCCGCTACCCTATGCTTTTGTATGTCCTATAAATACCCACTACTAAGACAATGTAAGCAGGCAGCCAATGGCTCTATTTCATATCACATTTCTAAATATAAGATGGTATCAGAGCGTTTATTGCATTAACCAGCTCCTGATCCTCATGCCCGAGCAGTAAAAAAAAATTGTGTCTCCTTATTCCTTCTTCTCCTCCTCGCACCACCATAGCTATGCTTCCTCTAGCTTTGCCTCGCCTGCTCCTATACATCCTTCTCTTCATGAACCCTCCGTTCCACGACCTTCCGTGTTCATGCCCACAAATCTAATTAGCATACTGAACAAATAGCTCTAGAAACACTTCTTCACCCCGTCCTCACACATCGCCCACTTAACCCTTCAGCACCGTCAATGGGTTCCCTACCTCTCCTAATCCTCTTCCTACAGTAAAAGAGGACGCCACTATCTTCAGCGATCCGCGCACTAGGCAGCTCATGGCGACTGACCACACAGGGCTCTAGAACTCGACTTGGAACTCCACCCTCCATTGTCGTAGTTCTTCCCTCACGCCAGCAGATCTTGCCACAGCGACCGCCAGCAGCCACATCTACCACCATCCACACAGACGGTCGAGGTTTCTCCCGCTAAGTCATGCCGCCACAAGGCACTATCCCAGCTCCCTACATCTCTGACCCCTGCTCTCCTCCACGGAGGAACCTCAACAACTGGCCACAATACCCACTACACCTCCGCCTCCTTTTATGACATCCCCATCCATTGCTCAACCTTCTCTCCAACAGTCTGTTCCTATTCCACCTCTGCCACCCAGGCTACCTGCGGGCATGAATGCCCCCCCCCATCACCCAGTGAGGTCACCCTCCACCCACAATAATCATACCAAACCCCCCATCCATCTCGGCCCTCTTCTCCTGGGCCAACTCCCTCTCACCCCCATTCGACATATGCACCAATCTAAAGCCGCAACTCTAAAGGTTTGTCGTCACCATCTTCTTGCTCCTTCATGCAGCAAGCAAACTCATGGAGCACTAGCACCTCCACCGATTGATGATGGGGAATCAAATTCCATGCCCCCATTCAACCAGAATAACACCTCATCCTCTTCCAACCTTAGCCACCGTTCCCTCTTACCACTTCCTACTCCTTCTACAACAAATCTATCCTCTTCTAGACTCCACGATAAGCAAGCCTGAGATCCATTTGTTTCATCCAAAAGAAGAATATATATATATATATATATATATATATATATATATATATATATATATATATATATATATATATATATATATATATATATATATATATAAGTATATATAAAGCAACTGCGTGCCAATCACAGCCCCTTCCTGTCCCCTTAAATCCTGAAACCAACCTCAAATCCTCTTCTACTTTACCAACACCAGTCTGAAAACTCACAGAGACTACACATGGCCTCAACCAGAAATCTACTAGATTAACCAACCTTCCCAAGACACTAATATATGTGTCAACCTCAACCATGATATCAAATGTTCCAAACAACCAAACATCTTCCCCTTTTTCCTCTCTTACTCTGCCCAAGAGATTACCTTTCCTCTCCAACAAATCAAATCAAATTGTTCTTTCCAAATATCCTAAACCTAATCTCATGCCCAAACAATCTATTGGTGGCACCACACGTACCACCTATAATGAAAGAATACAAAGAACTTCCACAAGGGACAACAAATGTCTCGTCTTCATGGCTATGTAGACAAGAGCACCTGCTATGTCAACGCAACAGACAACTTGCCACAAGGAACCTCACAAAGCTTCACTCCAGTTTCTCTTCTCAAGTTGGGCCTTCAATTATCTTCGGCTCAACTTGCAGGGGGTTGTAAGAGTATTCAATAATAGATACACAAAGATTGAGCAACAACCTCCTCAACTCCCGTATTGCATGAATGGACTGCCTTTAATTTCTTGTAAATGACAACATGTCATAATTCTCCCACTACCCTATGCTTTTATATGTCCTATAAATACCCACTACTAAGACAATGTAAGCAGGAAGCCAATGGCTCTATTTTGTATCACATTTCTAAATCTAAGAGGAACAAATCCACCTGCTGCCGCGATAGTTGGAATCTGGTGAGGAAGTGGTGGAATGAGGATGCATATCATCATCTTCTAGGGCCACCATCAGATTAGATGGCGTCTCTTGAACCTCCACGGCTCCTCAGATCCCTAGCTTGGCCTATAGGTCTCCATTCTCGCAAGCTCGTTGTCTCCTGGTTCTGGCTATGGCAGGCAAACAAATGGGGGAAATCACCATTGGTGATCTTACTCAAATACGAGATAACCAACACAATCGTCGGGTCTCCAAGAACTCACCTAGAGTCTTTATTTGTGGTGGGAACCGATTTTGAGCAGGCCTTGAACTCCATCTCCTTCTCCGTTGATAGGGGGTTGGTGGCCATGGAAGTCAAGATCTGAGATCGAGCTAGATGATCATATAGTTTTGTCTACCTATTGTGTGTCCTTGTGCCTCCTAAATTTCCTTGAATCCCTCTTCTAACTACCTCTCCTACTTCTATTCACCACCTACTCGCTTCAAAGGAGAAGTAGCAAAAGGGCAGGTCTCGTTCTCTGTCTATGTTCCACCAAAGCCCTACTATTAGGGTTAGGATGATTGCTCTCACTAAGGCGAGGCAAACTTCCCACTCAAAAGCACATGTAGCCCTTTTCTCTTCAATGTGAGATAGTGGGTTGGGAACAGTTCCAACAGTATGACTACTTTGCTCCAACTGCAAGGTAGGAGACAAGATGTGATCCGTTCAGATCACATCCAAGGGCCAAAAGTTAAAAATCCACTTATGGCAATCTGTGGTTTCTTCCCTTCTAGGGATATAGCCACTGGATTAGAGATTTAGGGCCAACTACTTTCCACACAGACCCATCCCAAGACCAAGTGGATATGACATAGCCAAGTTAGGCTAAGATATTAAATTACACTCAATAATGCCCATTATTTCACAAAGATCAAACCTAAATAACTTCCTTTAGGAACCTCCAATTTCCACCAAACTTTAACCATTGCTCTAACATCACTCAAGATACATTGCATTCCATTTTGGTGTCAAAAATCAACTATTTAACTTTTCAAATAAATACTTCACAAAGGTATAAAGTTAAGGATCTTAATCATAATATAAATATCATTTGAGATCCAAATTTTTAAAAAACACTTGGAACTCTTGATGTAACCAAAATACATTAATTCAAGTATGTCACTACAAATTAAAGCTCAAAAAGTTCATTCCATCACACTACATTTACTGAATGCTAATAGTTATCCCGAGATATATTTTAACTTCAAATTAGAACTAAAATTTTAAAATTTCATCATAGAACCCATGTACTATGCATAACATTGAATAAATTCTAAACCACATAATTCTATTTTTTATTACAATATTATGTGATGTTTAGAGCAAGGTTTATGATATATTGAAACATCATGGTTTTGTTGTACATACTTTGACTTAACTCATATACAACAAACAATTGCAGGCTCAATTCATAAAAAAGGTGTTTTGTAAGAGGTCATTGAAAACACCAACTAAGATCAAGCCTTGTTATGTTATTTCATGCTACTCGCATGGCACATGTGTGACTTTTATTAGATCTCAAGTTTTATTATGTTGGGGTGGTGCCAATGTGGATCTACCTTGGAGAGCTTCCTTCACATAGAAAAGAAGACATCTACATTAACATGTAAGTTTGAAATTCTTTTATCTTATAGAAAATATTTAATCTTGGGACCTATGGATTTGACATCCATAATGATTCTAATGTTGTATTTTTTGTTTCTCTTTATGAAGTGGGTTTATGTTTACAAAAAATAAGGAATTATGTGATTTATAAAGTTTGTGGAGAGTGTATAAATACAAATAAAATTGTAATGTTTCAATATGAGATTATATTTTGATATTTATGGAACCATTTTGCAGATTATTATAGAAAGTTATATTTAACTATCCAAAACACTCATGTGTGTCATCCATAAGAGAAATTATATCCAACTTGTATTTATTCTTGAATCTTGTTTCAAAAGAAATATGGTAGTTAGGGATGTCAATGGTGCATATATGGTACAATTTATACAAAAACCACAACCACACCATAGTAAAAAAAATCAATCACATATCTAAAACTATAGTTATTTCATTAAAATTGGAAGATTTTTTTACTCAATAGTTATATATATCACAACCTTGATACATAACGTTCAAAATTAGTTTTATCTTACTACTGAAACATCATGGTTCAATTGTAAATGCATTTTGTTTGACTTGATTGAGAGGAATTATGCATGAACATAAGGAGGGAATTCTTTTATCTTAGAGAAAATTTTGAACCTTCAGTCCTATAGATTCAAACATACACCACAATTGTAATGTGCTATTTTTTTACTTTGTGTTACCTTCTTATTAATTGGCTTCAATATAAGAATTTTTTTAGAGAGTAGATAAAGTTGCAATTGATGTGGAACCTCAAGGAAGGTTATCCGATATTAAACCCCTAGTTAGGCACCTTAAATAGATTTCTACCATCACACACGCTGACCCAAAATATAATTTGATTGGTCCCTCCCATGTGAGGGCATCTAAGGGGAATTCAAGATTCTACTCTATTTGAATATAGTGGCCCTACTCGAGGAAGGTTATTATAAATATGAAATAGATAACCAAATATAACAAACTAGGTGATACTCAAATTTAAAGATATCATTCAAGCACAATTAATTTTATCTTTGTTGTCCTGTATTGTACAGAGTATATAGACAAATTTATTAGCTTCGTGAAATGCTAGGAGATTCTATTTTGATATACAAGATGTCATTTTTGAGATTATTATCTAAAGTTATATGAAACTCTTCAAAATAATCATGTATGTCATGCAAGACAAATTATATCTAAAAATATATTATATCTAAATATATATATATAGATATATATGATTGTTATGCTATAATAAAAAAAATTAAATATACAAGGTGACATTTTTCAGGTCATTATATAAAGTTAAATGCAACTCTTCAAAATTATCGTGTTTGTCTTCCACCAGAGATATGAGGTCAAATTTTTCAATTTTTCTGAAATTTAATTTAGGAACAAATGGTAGTACACTCCAAACATATATAGTCCCCCATTTAAAACTTTTATTTAAATATTCGAAGTAAATTCTAGTGCTGGTATTTGTTCTATTTTATGAAAGAAGTGAGATAAAATAATATATATGTGATACATTTTCTTATATCAAAAGAAGATTTTAATTCTAGGGTTATTGGCTCACTATGTTTCCGTTGCACCATTTTGGTTTTCTATATGTTCATGTTTTGTTTGATATTTTTAAAAAGGGTTGGACTTTTAGTGGATTTGTTTATTATCATTAATAAAAAGGGTTGGACTTTTAGTGGATTTGTTTGTTATTCAATAAGGATTAAATATTATTGCATAATGAGTTTAGTAAGATATATACATATATGTATATATATTTATATTTATATATATTTTGGTAATAGATTACATCTATTTTATTTTGTGTTAACATGGTAGAACTGTCCACGCTTAATCAGCTAGTTTAAAAAAGTGTTCATGAAAATATGAGGGAAAAATTATTCTATATTGTATAAAAGTTAAAATCTTAGGACATATAAATTCCACATCCACCATGATTCTAATGTTCTATTCTTTATTTATAATCATATAAGGTAGTTTCAATTGCCAAAATCTTGAATAAAGAAAGTAAAATTTTCAACTCAATAAATTTTTTTTGCAAATATTTAATTTTTTTATTGCTTGTGCATATTATATCTATACAACTATTAATGTTATGCTATAATGAAAGGCTATATTCAATACTAACAGTAACATTTTCTATATCATTATTGAATGTTTTATGCAAACATTTAAATTACACATGCATGTATCGAAAGAGAGAATATACATACAGTTCTAGTCATTCTTGAATATAGTTAAAAAATATTTATTGTAGTATTTTTCAAACAAATAAAATGAATTCACGTACAACTAAGTCATAGGTATGATAATATAAAATAAAACAAATTCTAAATTATACATAATATGCTTACAAAAAATGATTCAAGAAGTCACATGGTTTAGTGAAGATTATGTTATAAGAATATTGTGATGGAAGTTAACAACTCACTCTATCAATTTAAAATATTTATGAATTCTATTCTTAATTGGGAAATATCTGACATCAATAATCAAGAAGATGGTTGTAGCATAAAACGAGTTGGATACTAGATATGTTTGATCCCAACAGAAGGAAAATACATACATCACATGACTATTCGAAAGGATACATGGATACATTTGTCCTAAAATTTGTATCTTTGGAGAAACTAAATTTGATATACATTTGGTTGTTTCAAAAGGAAAGGGGAAATCATGAATATGAGATATAATAATTCACCATATTTTGCACATAGTTTTACCTCCCCATATTCCTAATTTGTCTCTTCTATTGACATGACTTATGTAATTTCCATGAAATATAGCTATCTTGGAACTTAAATTCCCAAAATGCTATCTTAAATAGTTCTTTTTATTTTATTCATTTAACTTGTTTCTTTCCATCTCTTTGTTAGTATCTACTAGTTTATTTCAAACATATTATCTTAGGACATATGGATTGTACTTTCATGATTAGTTTGATGTGTTATTTTTTAATTATATCACTCCTCTTTTAAAGTGGATTTGATTTTTTAAAATTTATCAACAAGAGTCTTTCAAATGGTAGTAATCTAGGATCCCAATGAAATGAATCCTAATCAAAGCCCTAGTTGTGAACCGCACACATTCTTGAAGACTATGTAATTTCAACATCCCCTCAATGTGCGAGTAGCTAACATGGACCAATGTTTTAATCTGTCAGGGTGGATACATTACTGACCTTGTCTATGGAAAGTACTCTCACAAATCAAAGACACATTACCAAATATGAGAATTTCTAAATAACATATATTAGTCATACACATTTAATTTAATTTTTGATACACTAGAGAGTGTGTCAATACTCATATTATTGTTATTCTACAGTAAAAATTCCTTCTAATATTTATGGTGGCATTCTTTGTATTATTACGCTACAATTAAATTAAACTCTTCAAAATCCTCATATGTGTCATCCATAAGATGGTACATATAAAAATGATTCTTCTTAGATTTAGTTTCAGAAAAAATATGTTAGTATATATCAAACATATATAGTCACCCATTTATTACATTGATTTTGATATGATCAATAAATTTAGATGAGCCACATGCTTTTTCATCAGTTTAGACAAAATGTTGGAAACTAAGGAAATGCCTTCTGGAGGCACGAGATACAAATTGGGGTGGTATGTGTTCTATTTGATGAAAGAAGTGAGATAAAATAATATTTGTATGATACCTATTCCTATAACAAAGCCAGGTTTTGATGTATCAAATGCTTGAAATTTTTCTTCACATGCACTCATTTGTAATACAGAAATTTACAAGTACTTATAAGTCATGTATAATCAAGTAATGGATCAACCCCACCTATCCCAAACCCACTTCCATGTCAAAACCAAGTGTTCAAGATAGATAGATCTTATTAGGAAAATCATTAGATAGGTTTTTCAAAATTTTACATACCACTTTACAGGGTTTTTTTTTCTCGGTCAAAGACTTTGTCGATAAAAATATATTTCGTCTAAAACTTAAACAACTAGAGAATAATTGTCACAATACATTTAGCTCAGAGTTACTCTCAATCAAAGTCTCTTTTGGTCAAAACCTACTTGATCAAAGACTTTATCAACTAACAAAGAAACTTTATACCTTATCGACCTTAAAGATCAACCAACATATAACTATTAGAACCATTTGAACTCTCAAAAAACTACTTGGTCAAAAAAATGCTCGACTAAGATAGTCTCGATCAAACTACTTATCGACTGAGATAATTATGCAGACAAATTCTATTAAGAATAAAATTAGCCATTAACCACTATAGATGCCATAAACACCCCCCATAGTTACTCTAACCACTTTTGAGAAATTCCTATATATAGTAGTGGTTTTAGGATACATAGACACACTTGATCATTCTATCTTTGAGAAACCAAACAGAAGGGGTTGTGGGAACTCATCGATAATGTGGAGGTTTATATACCAGTATAGGTTCAAGAACTAATAGATAAAGAAGAAGGATCATGGGGGAGAGCTCTCATTGAGACTCTGTTAAGCAAGGAGGACACTCAAGCTATTACCACAATACCTTTTACACATGGAGGGGAGAACCAATGGTATTGGTACCCCACAATTGACGAGATCTTCTCTGTTTGATCAGGTTACTGGATCGGGCTCAATTGCCACCCTGAAAGCTGGGAAAATAACATCAACTCGGGGATGGACTGGGAGAAATTATGGTCCTATCTACTAACACCAAAGCTCAAGCATTTTATTTGGAAAGCATGTAAAAATCACCTTCCAACCAACAATAACCTAATGTCCATACATGCCAAAGAAGTTGATAGATGCGAGCTGTGTAATCTAGATACTAAAACACCTATCCATGCCATCCTAACTTGCCATGTAGCAAAAGGTTTCTGGGAGGATCAGACAAAAAAAATCTACTGAGACAAGCTATGAACAATTCCCTTCCTGATCTCCTTTTCTGGACTATCACCAAATGCAATGAAGAGGAAATTGTGGCCATCCTATCATCTTTTCTGGTGGCCCGACTCAATGAGAGAACACCCCTTCTATTAGGGGTCACAAAATATGGAAGTGGGTTCAGAACTATGCTACTCAACAACAGACAAAGAGAACTTGAAAGATGGGTAAAAGAGAGAAGATAAGAGGTAATTGTTTAGAAATAACTGAAGGTACTTTCATTATCAATACAGACATTGGTTGTTGTGTGGAAGGATGTATCGGTGTTGGTACTACTATCAAAATCCATTAAGGAGCTACTATATCTATGGAAGCTAAAACATATGTGGGGATCTGGAATGTATATCCTACTAAGGCATATGGAGTCATTTCTATCTACAAATGGATAAAGGAATGGGTCTGAGAAATATACAAATCAGAATGGATACCATAGTGGCCTACAAAAAAATTGTCTCTTGAGAAAGGGGTTATGACCCTCTCATGTCCCAACCGAAAGAGATTGACTCATTGATTAGCAGTTTTGACCAGTGTTTGTGTATCTTTTTCAGTAGAGAACTCAATCATGTAGCCCACTACTTGGCAAAGGGGGGTTTTGGAGGCCATAGAGAAAATGTACGGTCTAGTAAATTTTAGCTCCCAAAAAAAGTCCAACTCAAAGCATCCCAACATCACCAATTAGACTTGCCCTATCTACTGTGATCTTGGTCCATAAGCTTGCTATAGGATACTTGTGAGCTAAATTAGTAATTTCCTTTATTCAATCTCTTCATGTACTGCTTCATTTCTCTTGGACTACTTCTTTGAGTGAAGGTTGTCTAGGAACCTATGAGAGGAGTCTTCTCAATTTGTTATCTTCTGTGGCCATCAAAGAAGAGGTAAGGTATGGTGCTCTTCTGTGTCCAATAACAAATAGGTGAGGTATGGTGCTCAGGACGTCCATTAAAGAAGAGGTGAGGTACGACGCTCCTCTACATCTGCTAAAGAAGAGGTAAGGATTAGTGCTCTTCTGTGCCTATGAAAAAAGAGGTAAATTGTGATGCTCTTCCATGAATAGTAAAGAAGAGGTAGGAACAATTATATTTTAAAATTTTTCCTTCTGAGGTATATAATAAAATTTATTGTTGCAAATCCAAGTTGGAGATAACTAACCCGTGGTGGGACATCTTTGAGGGAACCACTTTAAATCTTATTTCTTGTAGTTTGATAGTTCCTCTCTTCTTTTGTGAACAATGTTATTTTATTTGTTTAAAATGATTGTAAAATATCTATTCACCCCCTCTTGTCATTTCAATTGGTATCATAGAAGGTCTTCAAGGATCTGTAACATGTTTTGGAGAATGGGGGAGAACGTGCCCAACCACCTAAACATTGAGGGATCATGTGTGACCCGACCACGAATATTCGACGGATCCAACTACAAATATTGGAAGAGGAGGATGCAGTTTACTTTCAAGGCATTAGCTTCTTGATATGGAAGATGATTGCTCATCCTTATGCACTTTCAACCACAAAGTTAGAAACAAAATTGGATGTTAAAATACTAAAAAGAGATATCTTCTATGCAAAGGTTGTAAGTATTCTTTATTGTTCTTTATCTTGTAGTGAATTTAATCACATATGCTCTTGTGAAATATCTTATGAGGTTTTCCATATATTGTCCATAACCCATGAGGGTACTATAAAAGTAAAAAATACAAAGATTAACATTCTTAAAACACAAATTTGAGTTATTCCATATACAGCCTAATGAATTTATTTTAAGATTTATCATATATTTTCTAACATTATAAATGGCTTGAGTGCTTTGGGAAAACACATAAGTGAAGAAGACCAAGTTTCTAAAATTTTTATGTCATTTCCACCCAAGTAATAATGAAAGGTCACCACAATATAGGAGGCAAATGATGCTATGACTATGATGTGGACCATCTCATAGGGAACTTTGAAACACATGAAGTTTCTCTTAAGGAAGAAGAAAAAGTGGAGGCTGAATAAAAAAAAGGGAGGAAGGTAGGATTTTTCTACCAAAGCTACCACCATAACATCATCAAAGAACATCACTCAAGAAAGTAGTGACACGAGCAATGATGATGATGAAAGCACTTTGATTGTAAATGGTAAGAAATGTAAAAGATCCCATTCTTTTAGGTGCTTTGAATGTGGGAAGAAAGGCCATTTGAAGAATGAGTGATCAAAGCTTAAGAAAATAAAGAAGTCCTCATTCAAGAAGAAAGACAAATGAGAAGAAGCTTACAAAGCTACAAAAGATCAATCAAGTGATGATAGATAAAGTAGCAAGGAGGAGGAGGTAGAATGTCTCATGACAATAGAGGATGAAGAAGAAACCAATGAGGTATATATTTTTGAATTTGAATTATGTATATTGATTGCAAAAAAAAAGAAACTTGAAAAAATTATAGGTGAACTTCATGTTAATCTAAACAATCTTAGTTCTAGAAATGATACTTTAAAAACTTTAAATAGAATATTAAAATAATCCACTAAAAGTTATAAGACTAAAATTCTCATTCTTGACAATAACAATAATCTTCTCTCTCAAGAAAAGGTTGATATGTTTGATAAAACTAAATAATTATCAAAATCAATCTATTTCATGCAAAAACTTAGGTTATGATGTTTTAGTAAAAGAAAGAGATACTTTTATTTCAAATCATGTTATAGTAAACTTAGATGCATATAAGATACTTTCTGAAAATATTGAGTTACAAAAGAAATTTCTAATGAAAGGAAACAAAAGTCTTGATAATGTCCTAGATAATGTTTATAAACAAGTAGGGAGGAGGATTCTATGATATGTACCTAATAACAAACTTCCACATATGACTAAAACTAAAAAACCAAATGTTCCCAAAACTAGGACTATATATGTACCTAAAACTAAAATTGTAGACATTCAAAATATTGAAAAGAGAAATGAAATATCTTTTATCTCATGCCATTACTGTTAACATATCACTATTCCTTTTCATGTGAATATCGAAAGGGTCCATTCACATGGTTTGGGTTCCAAACTCCCCCAACTTAGAATAAAAGTCCATTGAAATGTTGACATATGACATGTACCTAATATGTACAAATACAATAATGTCTTGTCTCATCTTAATTTGATGAACATGTGCATATTATTTGTTTCAAGAATCATTTTGCTAAATTTGTTAAATAAAAATTTTGGATTCTCCAGAACTGCCTCTCAATCGACAAAAATCTTGACTGAGGGGCCCCTCGGTTGACAAGATAGTTTTGATTGAAAACAAGACTGTCAGAAATTCAACTTGGATATTTCATTGCTGCAAGTAAATGTTTTAATTTCATTTTCTTGTCTTCAATAATGCAAGTTCTATTTATGATATCTATTTTAACCATTATTGACTCTACTTGGGTACCAAAAATATTCTCAACTATGCATGTTTTGGTGGTTGATAGTGGATGCTCCAACCATATGACTAGAGATAAAAATGTCTTCAACATACTCGTGAAGAAAAAGGTAGGATCGGTCACATGTGGATACAATGACAAAGGAACCATCATTGGAATATGTAATAATGGAACTAACTACACACTTAAGGATGTGCTTTTAGAATATGGCTTACACCACAACTTTCTAAGTGTTAGTCAACTATGTGACAACACTTATGATGTGCTTTTTAATATATCTTGCTGAAAATTGCTTGAAAAAAACACAAGTAACATAATATATGAAGGAAAAAGAGTAGGAAATGTTTACATATTTAGACCTAACTCTATGAAATCAATAGTTGGTAAATGCCTTATTGCAAATGATGATGCTCCAAATCTTTGACATATAAGATTAGGACGTGCAAGTACTCATGTCATTACAATTTTAATTAAACATGATCTAGTTCATGGTTTGCCTAAAATTTCATTTGATAATCCTAAAAATTGCAAACCTTGCACATTAGGTAAACAATTAAAATCTCTTTTAAAACAAAATCAATACTTAGAACATATATACCCCTTTAACCAATACGTATCAATTTTTTGGACCTATGAGAACACAATCTATAGGTGGAAAGAAATATTGGCTTCTAATCAATGATGCCTATAGTAGATATGTTTGGGAGAATTTTCTTTTTGGAAAAGATGATACTATTAGAATATTTATTCAGTTTTTCTCACAAGTTGAAAATCAAATTCAAATAAAATGTGCACTATAAGGAGTGATCACTTATGAGAATTTGAAAACCATGTTTTTGAAGAATTTTGCTCATCTAAAGGTTATACTCACACTTGTTTACTCCTCACACTCCACAACAAAATGGTATTGTTGAAAGGAAAAATCATTCTTGCAAGAAATAGCTAGAACCATCCTATTAAAACATGACACTTCTAAAACATTTTGGGTTGAAGTAGTTAGTACCACATGTTATGTTCAAAATGGAATATCAATTCATCCACAACTTAAAAAGAATTCTTATGAAATACTCATTTCTAAGAAACCAAGAGTGGATTATTTTCATACCTTAGGAACTCCATGCTATATTAGAAGCACCAAAGATGATATCTCATCTTCATGATTTCCCCTTTCATTTTGAAACAACCAAATGTACATAACATTTAGTTTTTCAATAAATACAAAATTTTGGACAAATTTATACATGTCTCCTTTTGAATAGTCATGTGATGTATGTATTATCCTCTTATTGGTCTCAAGCATGTCTAGCATCATACTCATTTTATACTACAACCATATTCTTGATGATTGATGTCAGATATTTCCCATTAAAGAATAGAATTCATATATATTTTAAATTGGTAGAGTGAGGTGTCGACTTCCATCACAATATTCTTATAACATAATCTTCACTACAACCACATGACTTTTAGAATCATTTTATTGTAACCATATGATTTATAATTCATAATCAGTTTTATTTTATATTATTACATCTATTATTTAGTTATACGTGCTTTCATTTTATTTGTCTGTAAAAGACTACCATAAATACCTATAAAGTATATTCAAGAATAACTAGAACTGTATGTATATTCTCTCTTTTAGATGGCATTCATGTGTAATTTAAATGGAACATTAAATAAAAATATAGAAAATGTTACTATTAGTATAGAATATAGTCTTTCATTGTAGCATAACATTAATAGTTGTATATATGTACTCTCCATAAGAAAAAAAAATTAGTTGTTTACAAAAAACTGTATATTAAGTGGAAAATTTACTTTATTTATTCAAAATATCGGCAAATGAAATCACCTAATATGATTATAAATAAAAAAGGGAACATTTGAATCATGGTGGATGTGGAATTTAGGTCCTAAGATTTAAACTTTTATCCAATATAGAATAACGTTTTCCTCATATTTTCATGCACACTTTTTTAAACTAGCTGAATAAGCATGAACAATTGTACCATGTTAACAAACACTAAAATAGATGTAATCTATCACCATAATATATATAAATATATATATTCATATATGTATATATCCAATTAAAAACATTATGCAACAATATTTAATCCTTAATTGAATAACAAAGAAAATGAAAATAATTTCTTAAAAATAATGAAAAAATCCATTAAAAGTCCAACCCTTCTTAAAAATGGCCAACTCCTCTCTCCTTTACTTGTGAGTGGGAAGTTGGGTCATAAGTGGATGGTGATTGGGGAATGCATCCCAATAGTTGCAAGCGGTTGATGACAGTCAGACGCCCCAGCCCAGACGATCCCCAACCTTACTACCCCATTCGACCCTTTGATCTAGATCCAAGGGTCCAGAATCCCATTCTTAAAGGTAATACTTGAAAAAACATAACAAATAATCTCATGGTCATTTTCAATCGTGCCATATATGTTTTCATATCTAGAGAATGTGTTCTACTCAATAAAAATATCTCCAGGACCTTTTAAGGCTTTCATTTCGCCTGTTTTGTCAAAACAAACTCTATTTTGATCTTTTGTCTTACTTGATGCATTCTTAGATTGGGTTATTATGAAATAATGACCCCTCTTGCCTTGTATGACCATAATCAGTAGTGTTGATGCAATATTATCTCTTTTTTCAACTTTATACTCTTATGTACATAACTTTATGATCTTAGTCCCATGTAACTCTTAAAAGTGCTCCTTTATTCATGATGGGATGCCACTTGTCTAAGCTTCGAACTTTGATTCTTTTAATCATCAAATGACTATCCTACCTTGAAATTAGTAACATTGCTAATGATATTTGTCATGTTTGACTAATACCATATACCTAATTACCTTGAGTAATGCATATGACATAAAGGACTCACCCTTGTAAACTTTGTGCCATAATATGAGATGTTCAACACTTATATGTCTGGATCTTTAAACCCTTATGCTAAAGTGATCCTAAACTCTCAACTATGTATTCTAGCTTTGATATTAGACCCTAATATGGTTTGTGACACTAAATTCTATGTAAGACACTCATGTATTCTTTTGTCTATTCGTAACATATGTATGACCCCTAACATGTTCTAGGTGCATATGTAAATTGTTGTGCTCTAACTTGCTAGGAACATGCTCTAATGCTATCCATGGTATCTTAATGACTCTAAATAAGTAGAATCAATATGGTATAGATATAAATCCTAACATTTCCTACCTAGGGCTTCTATGACTTGGATTTTGAACTAGTTGCAGGATATTGATCTAATATGTCTTAATCACAATCTTGCATGCTAAATGATGATGATAATCTAAATGTCATGCAAGGCATATTTCTAAATTAGATCTTATATCTATATTTTGGTACTCATAATGTGGATGTTTCACCTACACCTAAGATTTAGCTTTAATGCTTACATCATGTTGAATTAATGTATGAATATTGTTTGATAAAATGCAACACCATATGAACTATTTGATACCTAGGTTTAGGAGAACATCCACATGACATCTTTTATGATTATATTAAATAAACCCCTTTGAACTAAGAGACCATTCTATGTCTTTCTCTTTGGGAGGTTCCCCATGTTTGGATCATCTCTACGATCTGATTCATGTAACACAACTTGTTTTCTACTCAAAAGGTACACTTAATCTCTTGACCCTACTATGTTATTGGCATGATTGTATGTATGCTCATATGAATGCCTTGCTAAATAAATACTTATTTAAGCTACTTGTTCCCTACAATTAGTATGTTCGTTTTGCTTGAATATGTTGGACAAACCTTGAACATAAATTAAGAAAACCATTATATACCTTGTGTACCAACCTGAATTCTCGAGGTAAGGACATAAGGCACAAAAGAAATTGGATTAGCTCATTGACTTCAGTTTTTAGGTCCCTCACATTGATAAAAGGGTAGCTAATCTTGAGCACCCTTACAGACCCTTCCTTTGAGGCATTTGGTCATAGGCCTACGTTGATATAATGGATAAATGTACTTCAAACATGCTTTGTATAAAACAACTTCATTAATTTCCTGTCCTTGTTTTCTTTTCTTGCTTAGTACCTTGTTTCTAGCCAAGCAAACTTTTGCTATATGTTCAAACTACTTAAATGACTTTTTATAGCGTACTCAATGCACTCGCATTGATATGTTTTATTTATTGATTTTGTAGTTGCCAAAGATCTGCTGTACTCTGGACTCAAATGAAACACCAATAGGTAGACTTAAAATAGACATGGATACATGTTTCTCTATCCCCTTCTAGTATCTGGTTATATCTTGTTGTTACTGGTTTTACGTATATATTTCCTTTGTGAAATATTGATCCATTCTAGGGATGGATGCCCAGGTCCATTTTCCTTTGGTTGTGTAGCCATTAGGAGTTTGGACTTAGGGTAATAAATAGTTATTTGATAGGTACTCTTGTTGATACATTTTGGTAAATAAAATCCTCTCAAAAGGAGAAACATTACAAGTAATAATAACTCATCACAACCATCGTGAAGACACAATCCATATATCCTAAGATAACTTGTTTGAGATAAACAAGCTAAATGAAAAAATATGAAAAAAATCATTTGATATGCCATTTTAGGGAATTTATATTCTTAAAAAGCTATATGACATGGAGATTACAGAAATAGTGTCAAAAGAAAAGGCATATTTGAAAGTTTGAATGATGAAATTAGATACAAAAATGGCGAGTTATAATATCTCATCTTCATGAATTTCCTTTCCACTTTGAAACATGTTGACTTAAGAGTTATACATTGTCCATATTTTCATAATGACTTAACCATTTCATTCCTATGTATCTAATATGTTTGTTCAAGATTGATTCCAGGCTTTAGGTATTAGAAAAGGATCAAATTACACAAGCCCTAGCTTGTTCAAGTTCAAGTCAAAAGCAATGCAAGTGTGCTTTTTGGGAAATCACTCCAAATCACCTTAGATTAATTTTGTAATCACTTGTATTGATGATATGACTTGTAACTAAGATGAGAAAAAATTAGGGACACTTAATTCCAACGTTTGGTCACTCAAAAATAAATTTGGAAAATTTTTCACATGTTGTTTATAGGTCGAGTTGAAAACTCGACCAATCCAATGATGGATTTTTTGAAATGATGAATTGGTTGACTTACACACTCACAGGTCTCGACCGACTGACTCACTGACCAAAATTAATTTTGGCTCATCGGTTGAGTTTCTCAGAACAAAATTGACTTGTAGTTTGAAAATTGGCTTTGTTGGTTAGTGGATTGGTCGAGTTACCTTTATTGATACTCGACCGAATGTACTATACACAAAACAAAAAAAAGTGATTATAACTATTGGATAGTTTTTGTAAACGAAAATAGACCCTTTGCAAGTTGTAAAATGGCTATTTTTGCTTTTTAAGTGATCCCACACTCAAAGAAACACCCCCATCTATAAATAGGACCCCTTGGAGTTCTTTCCAAGTTTGGTCATTCATGCTATTCTAAGTCCTTGCTATAGTTGAGTGTGTTGCAACCCTTTGATCCCCTTTCTCTCTCTCATTTACAAAGCATTTCATGATTATGAGTGAGTTAGGTATGTTGTAAGAGATCTACCTCTATGTGCTTGTAAATCTATCATCCCTTCAATCTTCCCAATCCCTTTTATCAAAGAGTAAAGGTTGAAGCAAGCTACTCCGAGTGAAGGTGAAGTTGTTGCTCTTCTTTAAGGTTGAAGAAGAGGTGAAGAACTACTCCAGGTGAAGGAAAAGGGCAAGACCAATATTCAAGAAGAGTGGGTAATTTCTTCATGGCCAAAGACTTGATGCAAGTGTGGGTAAGTCCTTGTTGAAGGATGAAGACATCTTGATCAAGTGGGTAAGTCCTTGTGTGGGTGAAAGACTTTTATCTTGTGTAGGTAAGTCCTTGGATGTATGGTGGTCTCCTTGTATCTCTTATGATGGAATATAAGTATACACAGATTGCAAAGTCCTAGAGGTTGACATCTCTAGGTAGTGGATTGACTATCTCCTAGTTTGGATATTGGAACCACTCTAAAACACCTTATCCAAGTGGATGTTTCAACTCTCTCATCATTGCTTTGCTTTCTTATATAGGAATTCTAATTGTTCTTAAGATATTGGTTTTGATTGATATAATTTGATGGTCTAACTATTCTTGTGAGAATTTTGAAGCTCTATTCACCCCATATCTAGAGTCCTAGATCCAACAAGTGGTATCAAAGATTAGGATCTTCTCCAACATTCTCCCACGAGATGAGAAGATGAATGAGAACCTACTTGGTTCAATCAACCTAGAGGGAGGCTTCTCCATGCGTCCTCTGGTCTTTGACGGCACCAACTTCCTCTATTGGAAGAGGCGTATGCAGTTCTACATTCAAAGGGTGAACTTTGACATGTGGAAGGTGATGATCACTCCATACAAGGAGCCAACCTGAGTTGTGTCAACATGGAATGAAGTAGCACTAAAAGAAGCCCAACTCAATGCTAAAGGTATAATCATCCTATATGCATCCCTCACCCCAACGAAGTTCAACCGCATCTCCTCCTGGATACATCCTATGAGATATGGGATAAGTTGTGCATCACCTATGAGGGCACAAATCAAGTGAAGGGGTCCAAGATCTACATGTTGAATAGCCTTCTAGAGAATTTCAGGATAGGTAATAAAGAAGGAATTTTTGTGATGTACTCTAGCCTCAACATCATCATCAATGGCCTAGTTTCTTTGGGAAACTCTTTGGATAGAGGAGAAATCAACTCCACGATCTTGAGGACTCTACCAAAGAGATGGGAGTCTAAGTTGACCTCCATTGAAGATGTGAGAAGCCTTGGTGAAATCCCATCTAAAGAGCTCATCGGCAATCTACAATCTTATGAGCCAAGGCTTGACAAGCAAGAAGAAGCAGCCAAGCAAGATGAGAAGGAAGTAAGAAAGATCAGAGATAGTGCCTTCAAAGCTCAAGTGGAGGCTATCACCCTTTAACAACAACTTTCTTGCCAGAACTCTCCCTCCTCCTCTAGTGAAGATGATGGCCCTAGTGAGCATGAAGCCAACTACTCCAAGGGAAATCACTTCAAGAGAAAGCAATCCTCCTCCTCTACTCCTAGATGCTACAAGTGTGGCCAAAAGGTATACTACAAGAGTGAATGTCCAAATTCAAGAAAGTCACACCACAAGGTCAACTCTAAGAAGGAGGAAGAGTAAAAGAAGGAGAGTAAGTATAAGAGGAATGAAAAGAAGGAGAGAAGACACAAGAATGCAGCTCATGCAACTTGGGAAGCATCATCCTTAAGTGGCTCAAGCTTTGATAAAGATGGAGAGTGCCACATTGCACTCATGGCCTCTACATGTGAAGAAATTGGTGAGCTAAGTGAGGTAAGTGAGGTAAGCTTGCATGAGTTAGCTAAAGAAACCCTTATTGATATGCTTGTTTCTACTCGTACTTCTTTTGCTAAATGTAAATCTAAAAGAAAGAGGTTAGGAAAAATTATTGATGATTTGTATGATAAACTTGAGATTCTTGAGAAAAATGAGAAAACTCATCTTGAGAGCATTGATAACTTGCAAGGCCAATCTCTTTATCTTGAGCTTCAATACAATGGATTTGAGGTAGAGAATGGTGTTTCCCGTAAGAACATTAAAACACTTAAGGAAGATAACCAAAAGTGCCTAAATGAGATTGAAACTCTTAAAATTGAAAATGATGAATTTAAGCTTATTGTTGATGCTCATAGAGATGAGAGGGATTTTTATCTCAATGAAATTCAATTACTTAAATCTTAAAATGCTAGGTTGCTTGGTCAAGTTAATGATTTATCTTGTAGACCTATCTTGCCTAGTAATGATGTTGTTTCTATTTCTCTTGAGAAAGATTCTTATCTGACTAAAGCCCTCTATTTAGAGGCCAACCTTGTTCATGATAGAGATGATCATGCTAGTTTGTCTTCTATTATTATATCTCTTAATGACGACAATCATAGACTTAGAGCCTCTCTATAGAAATTCCTTAAAGGAAAAAACTCCCTAAATGAAATCCTTGACCATTCTACCAAAGAAAGTGGTACTAGTGGTTTGGGATTTGTAGGGGGAGCACCTAAGGCAAGAACAAAGCCAAAGGTAATAAAAAGAGTAAGGAAACCTCCTTTTTCATTGGAGAGTCTTTTGGCACTAAGAATCCTATGATTTATTCTCATTGCAAAAGCGATGATCATTACTCTAGGTATTTTCCTTACAAGACTAAGGGGACCAACCCAAAGATGAAATAGGTCCCCAAGATAACTCTAGATCTCAAAGTTTGAGTTGGGAACTAACACTCTTCTTTCTTGTAGGAAAAAGGAAGATGGATTGTTGATAGTGGTTTCACTAAACATATGATAGGTGATGTTAGCCATTTCAATAACTTCATTAAGAAAAAAGGAGGTTTGGTTACTTTCGGGGACAACAAGAAAGGTAAGGTGAAAGGCGAGGGAGATGCAGGTGAATCCTGGTGTATCAAGAATGTTCTTTTTGTGGATGGTCTACATCACAAGTTAATAAGTGTAAGCCAATTATGTAATAATGGTTAGATTATGCTATTTACTTCTTTTGAATGCTTGATTCTAGATTCCATCACCTATGAAGTCATATATGAGGGAACTAGAAGTATTAATCTTTATGTAATTGTGCTTAATTCTATTAAGCCTATTGTTGGTAGATGCCTAGTAGTCAATTTCAATGATATTTCTCTTTGTCATCATCAGCTCAGTCATGTAAATATACATCAATTGTAGAAGTTGAGCAAAAAGGACTTGGTCAAGGGACTTCCCAAATTGGATTTTGAAAAGGATGAGGAATGCCAACCTTGTACCCAAGGAAAGAAAACCAAGTCCTCATTCAAATCCAAAGGAGTTCTTATTACCAAGAGAGATCTTGAACTTCTTCATATTGATCTATTTGGACCAATGAGAAGTCAATCTCTTTGTGGTTCCAAGTATTTTCTTGTTATTGTCGATGATTTCTCTAGATATACTCGGACCTTCTTTCTCATTTCCAAGATTGATATGCTTAATGTTTTATCTAATTTTTGTAAATGATTTGAGAATGAAGCTTCTTGTCAGATCATTTCCATCTGTAGTGATAATTGGGGAAGAATTTGAAAATGATCTTTTTGAATGCTTTTGTGAAGAATCTGGATATGCACATAACTTCTCTTCACCTCAAACACCTCAATAAAATGGGGTTGTTGAGAGGATGAATAGGTCACTATAGGAGATGTCTAGGACCATGCTTTTAGAGTATTACGCTCTAAATTTTTTTTGGACCGAAGTTATTAGTACCTCATGTTTTGTGCAAAATTGGGTTTTTACACATCCTTCTTTGCAGAAAACCCCTTATGAACTATGGCGTGGTAGGAAGCCTTCTATCGAGTACTTTCATGTTTTTAGATGTCCTTGTTTTGTTTTGAATATGAAAGATTCACTCGACAAGTTTGATCTAAAATCTTACAAGGCTCTCTCTCTCTTGGTATAGCACTACTAGTAAGGCTTATAGAGTGTTTAATGTTGGTCTTGCTAAAGTACAAGAATCTATAAATGTTACGTTTATTGAGACTAACCCTTGTTCCCAAAGATATTTTTCCAAATGATGATGTTGCATGTGAGGTAATTCCTATCCTTAAAGAACTCAACATCACCCAAATGGGAAAAGAGGTGGTCATTAAAGAAGAAGAGAAAGATGAAGAGAAGAAGGATCCAACCCCATGATATGAAAAGAATCATTCAAAAGAGCTAATTTTAGATGATCCATTTGAAAGAGTGAAGACGCGGGCTGCCTTCAACAACAAATAAGAAAACAACACCTTCATCTCACCACTCAAGCCAAAGAACGTCAAAAAAGCTCTTGGGGATGATCAATGGATCCTAGCCATGTAAGAAGAATTGGAGCAATTAAAAAAAACAAAGTCTGGACCCTAGTGCCAAGACCAAGCGATAGAAAGATCATTGGAACCAAGTGGGTCTACCGCAATAAGCTATATGAATGTGGCAAGACTGTAAGGAACAAAGCAATGTTAGTATCTTAAGGCTACAATCAATAGGAAGGTACAAATTTTGATGAAACATATGCACATGTAGCTAGACTTGAGTCCATTCGTATGTTGCTTGTTTTTGTGAGTTATAAAAACTTTATTCTTTTTTAAATGGATGTTAAAAGTGCATTTTTGAATGGTACAATTAAGGAGAAAGTGTATGTTGCACAACACCTTTGGCTTTGAGCATGATAGTTTACCTAGCCATGTTTATTTATTGCAAAATCTCTCTATGGACTCAAACAAACGCCACGAGCTTGGTATGAGAAATTAAAGAAATTTTTGTTATATCATGGGTATATCATGGACAAAGTATATTCTACCTTATTTCTCAAACACACTTCTAAAAATTTTCTTATAATTCAAATTTGTTTTGATGATATCATTTTTGGCAGAACTAATCTTGATCTTTGCCAGGAGTTTAGCGATCTTATATAGAATGAGTTCGAGATGAGCATGATTGAGCTTATATTCTTCCTCTACATTAAAATCAAGCAAACTGAAGATGGGAAATTCATCAGCCAAGGCAAGTACACAAGTGAGCTACTAAAGCACTTTGGGATGGAGAACACAAAGCTGATGGACACACCCATGTCAAACACTGCCAAACTTGATAAAGATGAAGAAGGTGAGAAGGTAGATGAGAAGATCTATGGAGGTATGATTGGAAGTTTACTTTATTTAAGTATCTCTAGACTAGATATAATGTTTAGTGTTGTCTTGTGTGCTCACTTTCAATCAAATCCTTAGAAATTACATCTTATAGTTGTTAAGAGGATTTTAAGGTACTTAGTCAAAACTCCAAACTGTGTACTATGGTATCCCAAGTCAAGGGACTTTACTCTTATGGCTTATAGTGATACAGATTATAAAGGATGCTTGATTGATAGAAAGTGAACAAGTGGCACTTGCTTTCTTCTAGGACCATGCTTGGCGTCTTGGTTCTCTAAGAAACAAAGAACAATGGCATTATCAACCACCAAGGCTGAATAAATTATAGCCTAGAGTTGTTGTGCCATGTTCCTATGGATGAAGCAAATGCTCCAAGACTTTAACATTAATTTTGATGCTTCTCCTATCTCTTATGATAATACTAGTGCAATTAATTTATCTTACAATCCTATATTTCATAGTAGAGCCAAGCATATAAAGGTTCTTTGCCATTTTCTTCATGACCACATTACAAAAAAGGATATCTACATCCTACATGTGGATATGGAAAATCAATTGGTAGACATTTTCACTAAACCTCTAGCTAGAGACCAATTTAATTTTATTAGATCTAAACTACTCATAACTGCTTTGGATAAATCTGATATGCCTTCTATCTAGTTGTCATTTGTCCTTTATTCTTTTCTTATGTCTTGATCACCCTTGCTTGCTATAATGCTATTTTCTTGTTCACATGCCTTGTTTTTCACTTGTTTTGGGTATTTTTGGCAAACGCTTATTTTATCGCAAAATAGTACCCAATGATGAGTGATATGTGCCAAAGTATATTTAAAATGCAAAATGGATTAGAAAAATAAATTAAATCAGCACTCAAGAGTGTACAAATTAAAATTTCTAATGATGGTTCAGGTTGACCATCGGTCAAGTTGCCAACTCGACTGATTCATGGCCAAGGGATTTTATAAAGATCCATTCAACTGAGTTTCCCAGTCACAGAACCCGACTGATGGCCAGTCTAGAGCAAACTTAAGTATGGTTTGGTTGACTTTTCACCCTCTCAACCAGAGAAAAATCATTTAATTCACTCTCCAGCTCTCTTAAGCTCTCAACCCTAGCCCCGACCATTCTATCTCTAGCCCTAGTTCGACCTCCCTTTACCTCTTGCTCATCAACCCTAGGTGTTTTGTCGGTTTGTGGTGGTGATTCCCACATTTTTGACCTCTCAATCCTCTTATCTCACATCCATGGCTTCCAATAGGAGAGAGAGCTGCCCCATCAGGAGCACCATCCTCCTCCAACTCGCACCTTATACCCTTTGATGATACCTTCATTATCTCCAATGATGCTCTAATAGGTACAAGGAGCTCCTTCCTAGGAACCCCTTTCCTTTTTGTTCCCTTTTTGAGCCAAGACCACATAGAAAATAGGTTATTGATCAAGTAGCTGAGTTGTGGTACGACCACCACCTCTCTGCCTTGAGTGTTGAATGTGAGTGCTACCACAATTCCATCACAAGCACCAAAGTTGTTCATGAATTCTATGCAAATTTGCAATGGAATTACGACACTCTCGTATCCTCACCTAATGCTCAAGAAGTCCTCACTTCCATGATAGTCAGGAAGAAATTATAAGTCTCTGAGGATACCTTATATATTTTTCTCAGGTACTGAGGGGACTGATACATAAAGGAAGGATTACCCTGAGTATTTTGACCACCTAGATCCTGAGGCCTTCTACAAACAATATGATCTCACTCTCCCTGACATTCATAAATTCTTGAATAAGCCTCAGTTTCCCTTTAGGAAGAAGTCTAACCTTCCCTCCTCATCCTTAGACCTCAAGAACCACATACACGCCCTAGTAGTCAACTACAATATTCACTCAAAGACAAACCAAACCAAAATTGCAGAGAATACTGTAGTGATTATTTTCTATATCTTTAAGAACATCGAAGTCAAGTGGGCCAGATATGTTCTCCACCACATGACCTACTTTGACTCTAGTAAGAACACCCGAGAAAACCACCCACCCTACCCAACCCTGATTTGTGATCTTTTTTAGACTACCACTGGAAAATCTCTTTTTCATGACCATTACAAACCTTCCAAAAAAGGAGTTTGCATTAATGAGACCACAATTTAGAAGAGTGTGCCTATCCCTTCATCTACTACACCTGGAGCCTCAACCTCCACCTGTGCACCTCCATCTCCTCATCCATCCCGACCTACCTATGCCTCTTTCCATGTATCAAATGAAACCTTGATGGGTTACATGATGCATCAGCAGGCGTATAACCTTTAGGTTCAGGAGCATATGCATCATGATCTTTGTTCTGTCATGTATACCATAAACCTATGTTGTGCCCATCCTTATCCTACCTACGGGCCCTACCCAGGAGGTGATTACTCATCCTATGCATATAATCACTTTTACCCTACCCCTCCACCTGCTTCTTCTGCTACTACACCCTCTACTATTGGTGGATCTACCCCTACTGTGCTACCTCTCCCTGCTGGTCCTATAGCTACCTTTCTTGCAGGACTTGGCACTTCTATTCACTCTTATCCTCAATCCTAGGAGTTACATGACCTTGGTATGTCTTGGGTTGAGAAGAATGCCAGGTGGCCCAGTTGTGGCTTCAGTTCCTCTATCGATGAGGAGATGCCAAATCAGGCTGGTGAGGAAGCTACTATTGATGAGGAGGCATCTAAGGATGATGGATATGATGGTTCTGATGACTTTGTTGGTGACTCAGGTGATGAAGGTGATGTTGTTGCCTCTGTTGCACCTTCAGACAGAGATGATGACTATGAGACTAAAGCCTCTACTGATGATGCTGATGATGATGCTAATGTTGTGGACATAGATAGCCTAGATGTTTAGATGTTTTAGTTTCTTAGTCTCTAGATGTTAATCATATATATCTTTCTAGACTATTTTGTACTAAAAACATCTGGGTACATTATCTGAGATGTACTATTTTATCATGTTGGTTTCATCGATTTGGTTTGTAGTTGTTTTTTAGGACATGCTTTTTGTGTTGTAGTCTTAATCATATGTACACTTACTCTTTGATTTACTATATATCATGAGTTGGTTCCATGCTTCCCATATTTTGATTATGACTTAGATTTCTTGTTTCTGTATTGTCTCTATTTTGTGTATACTTTGAGGTTGTATGTTTATGTTTTGGTTGTGCTTCGAGAAGACCTATTTTTTTCTCTTCTACCCCCTGTCCTTATTGATAATGTCAAAAGGGGGAGAGAAGTTCAATGTTTTGAAGCTCAACCATATTGCTTTTATTGCCTATGTGATCCTTTACTTGTTCAATATATGTTTTATCATGTGACTTGCTAAATGACTATATAGTATATATGTTATATTGCTTTGTGTGGAAAGACTAACTATGTAGGTAAGAGTAAGCATAGATTGAGGGGAAGCAATTCGCATTGTTAAAATTCTGAATCCCCTTTCAATTCACAAGGCTAAGGTGTAACTTTACATATCCTTTTGAATATGATCTAGGAATGGTTTGTCATTGTCAATAAGGGGGAGAATGTTGGCTTGAGAGTTATGCATTGTCCATATTTTGATAATGACTTAACCATTCCATTCCTATGTATCTAATATGTTTGTTGAAGATTGATTTTAGTCTTTAGGTACGTGAAAAGGACCAAATTACACAATCCCTAGCTTATTCAAGTTCAACTCAAAAGCAATGCAGGTGTGCTTTTTGGGAAATCACTCCAAATCACCTTAGATTAATTTTTTAATCACTTGTATTGATGATATGACTTGTAAATAAGAAGTGAAAAAATTAGGGACACTTAATTCCATCATTTGGTCACTCAAATATCGATTTGGAAAATTTGTCACAGGTTTTTTATCGGTCGAGTTGGAAACTCGACCGATCCAGTGATGGATTTTCTGAAATGATCAATCGATCGAGTAGCACACTCACAAAACTCAACCAACTGACTCATTGACCAAAACTGATTTTGGCTCATCGGTTGAGTTTCCCAAAAAAAACTCGACTGATAGTTTGAGAATTGGCTTTTTTAGTTAGTGGAGCGGAGTTATAGTAGATCGTTCAAGTTACCTTTATTGAAACTCGACCGAATGTACTATATGGAAAATGCAAAAAGAGTGATTATAATTGTTGAAGAGTTGTTGTTAATAAAAATATATTTGTTGCAAGTTGTAAAATGCCTATTTTTCATTCTTCAGTGATCCCACACTCAAAGGAGCACCCCTAGCTATAAATAGGACCCCTTGGAGTTCATTCCAAGTTTGCTCATTCATGCTATTCTAAGTCCTTTCTATAGTTGAGTGTGTTATAGCCCTTCGAGCCCCTTTCTCTCTCTCTCATTTAAAAAACATTTTGTGATTATGAGTGAGTTAGGTATGTTGTAATAGAGTTACCTCCATGTGTGTCATTCCTTCCATATTCCCAATCCCCTTTCTCAAAGATAAAATGTTGAAGCAAGCTACTCCGAGTGAAGGTGAAGCTACTAGTCTTCTTCAAGGTTGAAGAAGAGGTGAAGATCTTCTCCAGGTGAAGGAGAAAGGCATGTCCACGATTCAAGAAGAGTGGGTAATTCCTTCAAGGTCAAAGACTTGATGCAAGTGTGAGTAAGTCCTTGTTGAAGGCTGAAGACATCTTGATCAACTGAGTAAGTCCTCGTGTACGTGAAAGACTCTTGTCTTGAGTAGGTAAGTCCTTGGATGTATGGTGGTCTCCTTGTATCTCTTATGAAGGATTATAAGTATACATAGATTGCAAAGTCCTAAAGGTTTACCTCTGTAGGTAGTGAATTTACTATCTCCTAGTTTAGAGATGGGAACCACTCTAAACCACCTTGTGCAAGTGGATGTTTCAATTTCTATCATCATTGCTTTACTTGCTTAGATATGACTTCAAATAGTTCTTAAGCTATTGGTTTTGATTGATATAATTTGAAGGTCTAATTATTCTTGTGAGAATTTTGAAGCTCTATTCACCTCCCATCCAGAGCCCTAGTTCCAATAAAACATACAAAATGTATATATCAGATTTTAGCTTTTTAAAACTGCAAACATTTCGAACAAAATTATCCATGTATCCTTTTGAATAGTCACTCGATGTATGTATAATCCTTCTCTTGGTTTGAAATATGTCTAGCCTCTAACTCATTATATGCTAAAACCATGTTCTTGATGATTGATGCTAGATATTTCTCATTAGATAATAGAAGTCATTAATATTCAATTGGTAGAATGACTTGTTGACTTCCATCACAATATTCTAATCACATAATCTTCACATAAGTGATGTGACTTTTAGAATCATGTTATTGTAATCATATTACGTATAATTTAGAATCAATTTTATTTTATATCGATACATCATGATTTTGTTGTAAATACTTTCATTTTATTAGTTTAATACTAAAATATATATTTTGAAATTGTATTGAAGAATGATTAGTACTAGATATATAATCTTCTTTTTGTAAGACATGCACATGTATTTTAAATGGTTGCATAAAACATTCAATAGTGAAATAGAAAATGTTACTAATAGTATCAAATACAACCTTCTATTGTAACATAAAATTATTATTTATATAGATGTACTCTCCTAAAGTACTAAAATAAAATTAACAGTTTGCAAATAACATTTATTAAGTTGAAAGTTTACTTTATTTATTCAAAATTTTGGTAAATTAAACCACTTAATAAGAGTAGACATAAACAAAAAAGGATAAATGTAAACCATGGTGGATGTGGAATGGATGGGTCCTAGGATTAAAACTTTTCTCTAATATAAGATAAGTTTCTTCTTATATTTTTCATGCATATTTCCTCTTAAACTAGATGAATAAAATCATGTACAATTGAACAATTATATTAATATACTAGTAAAACATATCTAATATATCACCATAATATGGTATGCATAAATGTATGTATATAGATTGAAATATATTTCCAATTATATATAAAATGAATGGGTACTATGAAAATCTTTCATTTTGACTTCATATAAAATTTATATTATATTTTTTGAAATGATCTTAATTGCACAACAAATTTGTGTATTTTATTGCATATGTTGTACGTTGTCAAGATCCAATGATATAATTGATGGTGATATAGTGAGTACGACCCTAGATGTTAAAACTAGTTTTTTTACTAAAGATATATATATATATATATATATATATATATATATATATATATATGTATATATATATATATATGTATATATATATATATATATATATATATATATATATATATATATAATACATACATACAAACATATATATGCATGTATATTTTTTATATGTTGACTTTTCTATCCATCAATATATTAGAATAAATCTACAAATAAAGAAATGGAATTGAATGTATTAAGAAAATAAATAATTCCTCTAAAGGTCAATTTATCAATATAAATTTTCAAAACCAAAAAGAGCTATACAAAATTAGAGTGGCATAGCAGAAGCGTGGTGGGCCCATAACCCATAGGTCCTAGTATCAAAACCTAGCTCTGATAGAATAAAATGCATCACATGACTATTATTTTATCTCAATTCTTCCATAATGTAAAGAAAAAGTACGAGAATGGGGATTTAAATTTAACTAAAGTATTAATGTATAAAATGGTTGACACATATGTTTGAAATGCACTAACATACAATTCTTAAATAAGAATCAAGAATAACTATACTTTTAGATATACTTTCTCTTTGATGACATACATGATTATTTTCAAGAGTTGCATATAATTTTAGATAATAATCTCAAAAATGCCATCTTGTATATCAAAATAGAATCTCCTAGCATATCACAAAGCTAAGAAATGTATCTATATACTTTTTACAAAACAATACAACAATAATAACTTTAATTGTGCTTGAATGATATCTTTAAATTTTAATATAACTTAGCTTGTTATATTTTGTTATCTATTTTATATTTATAATAACCTTCCTCAAGTAGGGCCACCATATCCAAATAGAGTAGACTCTTGAATTCCCCTTAGATACCCGCACACTGGAGGGAACAATCAAATTATATTTTGGGTCACTATGTGTCATAGTAGTAATCCATTTAAGGCACCTAACTAAGGGTTCAATTCAAGTCATCTTCATTGGGGTTCCCCATCAATTTGCACTTTAACTACTCTAAGAAAATTTTTATATTGAAGCCATTTAATAATCAGGTAACAAAATTGAAAAAATAGCACATTACAATTGTGGTGGATGTTTGAATCTATAGGACCCAAGATTTAAAGTTTTCTCTAAGACAGAAGAAGTTCTTCCTTACGTCGTTCATGCATATTTCCTCTCAATCAAGTCAAACACAAAGCATTTATAATTGAACCATGATTTTTCAATATAAGATAAAACTAATTTTGAACGTTACATATCAATGTTGTGATATATATAAGTATTGAGTAAAAAAATCTTCCAATTTTGATGAAATAACTATAGTTTTAGATATGTGATTTCCTTTTTAACTATGGTATGGTTGTGGTTTCGATATAAACCATACCATATATGAACCGTTGACATCCCTAACTACCATATTTTTCTTGAAACAAGATTCAACAAAAAGTATAACTTGGATATAATTTCTCTTATGGATGACATGCATGAGTGTTTTGGACAGTTTAGTATAATTTCTACAATAATCTAGAAAATTGTTCCATAAATATCAAAAGACAATCTGGTATTGTAACATTACAATTTTATTTGTACTGATACACTCTCCATAAACTTGACAGATCACCAAATTCCTTAATCCCTATAAAAATAAAACCATTTAATAAAGAGAAACAAAAAATGCAACATTAGAATCATTATGGATTTCAAATCCATAGGTCCCAAATTAAATATTTTCTATAAGATAAAAGAATTTCAAACTCACATGTTAATGTATATGTCTTCTTTTCTATCTAAGGAATCTCTCCAAGGTAGAACCACATTGGGACCACCCCAACATAGTAAAACTTGGGACCTAGCAAGAGTCAAACATGTGTCATGCAAGTTGCCTGAAATAATATAGCAAGGATTGATCTTAGTTGGTGTTTCCCATGACCTAGAAAAACACCTTGTTTATGAATTGAGCCTACAATTGTTTGTTGTATATGAGTTAATCCAAAGTATGTCAACAAAACCATGATGTTTCAGTATAACATAAACCTTGTTCTAAACATCACATAATATGGTAATAATAAATAGAATAATGTAGTTTAAGATTTTTATAATGTTATGCATAATACCTGGGTTCGATGATTTTTTTTTAACATTTTAGCTTTAATTTGAAGTTGAAATATATCTCATGGTAACTATTAGCACATTAAGTTAATGTAGGCTAAATTATGTACATATTTTTTTTCTAGTAAGGGAAAGTGTGGTTGATAAAGTTTTTGGTCCCCAATTAAGAGACTCGGGCTTGAACCACATGGACTACCTTTTTTATTTACCACACTCTTGAGTGTATGGCCTCCCTTTCGGATGTGGGAGAGGAGGACAAATCTTTCTCTCTTAATCCCTTACCTTACTTTCACTATTATGATTTTGTTCTCTTAAATTTCATATCACGTGTTATGCCTTAAACATATATAGAGGCTTGTGTGTATGGATCTGATGCCATATGTCACATAACTTTCTATTACCGTAATCCTATTGCCACTAGCTTTAGATTCAGTGGTAGTAGGTGTTGGGAAATACAAGTACGAAGTATAGCAGTTGAATTAAAAAGTTTATCTATATGTATTCCCATACCAGTAAGAATATGTCAACTACTATGAAATAGAAAGGATGATTTAAAGAGTTATACCTGGTCCTCGAGAAAGTCAAGTGAAAACAAATTGCTTCAATGCAACTATTTTTTACTTTCTCTTGGATTGTGGTTATACAACTTTTGGTCTTCACCACAAACAACGAACATAACATCCTCTACATTGACTCTTGTGGTCTTACTACAGACTGCAGGCTGACTTTTCTCTCCTAGCAGCAACCAAAAGACTTCTACCTCTAGAGATTCCACACAGACTAACTAGAACTCCTTCTATTCAACTAGAACAAATAGGAAGGAGTTGTCCCTCTGATTCGCATACTAGTCACCAACTTACTATCCCAAAACAACAATCCTCAGTTGTTCTCTCTCATTGCTATCCCTCTCTTGTCAGGTAGGACTTGCTTGGGCTCTTTCGGTTACCACAACTAGAGAGGACAACATTTGTCAAAGTAACTGATTCTCAGTTGATGATGTTGTTTTGGTTATGTTCTGGAAAGCCCCTAGTAGCCCTCTATTTATAGGCATGATTAGGGTTAAGGTACCCAGTATGTTCATGATCTGTGTGGGAGTGGAAGGGACCGAAAGATCTTGAATTTTTTTAACCTACAAGCAACAAAATGGTCTTTTGGTGTCCTAGATGGTCATCCGGTCACATGAGAGGGTTGTCTCACACTACCAAACAACCGATTGGAAGTTTTTCAATAGCATACAAAATTGGCAATTCAATTTCAATTAATAATACATATTAATTTGTTGCACCACAGACAATGTGTAATCGAACAAATTTGGGAAACTTCTACAATGTTCATTCGGCCCCAACCAAGCCATATCACCCATGCGAGACACCCTTATTGCTCAACCAGACGACCGTTTGGTGAGCTTGAGTCGAGCTGATCGGTTCAATAGATTGAACCACTCGGTTCAATAGATTGAACCACTCGGTTCACTCCTCAAATTGGGCAGAACATAGCCAATTCTAACTCTGATTAGTCTAACAATAAAAATGGTCGTCCCAACACTTGAGACGCTCGTCTGGTTACCCAAATGGCCATGTCAATACTTGAGATGGTCGTTTGGCAGTACAATCAACCAATATGTTGTGTGAATTGAATATCTAAACACTTCAGTAATCTATCTGATCACCATTCAAGATAAACTCCTCTTCTAGATGAGTTCCTACATGTGTGACCCTATAGGTCCCATATCACATTGTAAGTGAATGTCTATAACTAACTTATGACATCACAAGCAAGGAGCGATGCTTAGTCGCACATCAGTATTACCCAAGTGAATGGAAAGTTGGAGAACCACTTCAACAACCAATTTGTGTAAGGTGTTACAGTGATTATATAATTAATTTGTCACTGATATCTAGGATGAACTCAAGGCATGGAATTTTCATCCTCTCAACATTCAATCCATGTTCCTGGAACCAAGACAGACTATCTAAGATAGTTTGACCTTGAAATCATATATTGATTCACTTGTGCATGCACATGCCTTTCTCAGTCTCTCTTATCAAATGGCTAGGATATCATACTCCAGTAGGAGGGAGAAATCCCATCTCTATCACTCACAGTCTGTCCCCATGTCTCAAAGTCACCCAATCATCACATATTTCAGTTCTGCATTTGATGATATCAAAATGTACCCAATGACATGTGATGAGTATAGTGATTTTAGGTCTATGAATCACAATACCACCGTCACTCTAAGAGATGACTATGACCACCAATGATGGTTTCGATGTGTCACTATCAAAGTGGTTCTGTCTGATACATTGTTCCCTAACATGTATTTGTGTGTTTGGTTTGATATTACCATATCATTACTTGAGAGTCTGTCACCAACCAACCCACACACTAGTCTTTAGTGTTACTACTGTCTATCTACCTTCCATAGTAACACCCGACAAGGGACATAATGATATTGTACACAAAATTTAACATTTGTGTGATCTCATCCTCCAAGTCACATACTTGAAGACATACGTCATTGAGTATTGTCATTATTTAGACATTCATAATGTTTCCTCATTATCTCATAATTGAATGAAACCGAATGAATTTGAAGCTTGCCTTTATGAGTATTAATCAAATCCTTCATAGTTTATGTCATGTCAATCATCACATGATTGGATCTCTGGGAATGCCTTACCATCAGACTCCCACTTGCACTTAGAGTCAATCACCCATGATTCATATTCTTAGTGATCTAAAGATGACCACCATGTTTTTGATGTACAAGTGCTTTCTCTAGTGGGTTAGCAACACTTTTCTATTTAGTCGGTATTTTGCATGTTTCTTATTTCTTTTCTCTGAGATGAAACTGTCGTGATATGGTATTTGATATTCCTAATATCACTATTATGTCATCAAAGGTTGGAACATGTATAAGTTTATCACATGAACTTCTAGATCCATATAGTATCACTTTGTGTTCATAACACAAGTATACTCGACTTCTAATGTATATTAGTATTAATGGCTATTAGTTCAAAACCTTTCTACCTAACAACATTTCTCCTTCAAACAAATTTTATTTGCGATTACTTTGTCAATATGGAATCTTGCACCGATGTAACCCTTTACTCCCAACTCTTCCCTTTATTGTTATCCTTATTGACTAGAAACCGATCCTTATTGGGAAAGTAATCACAAATAAAATATGTTTGACGGAGAAATTTTGTTCATTGGAAGGGTTCCGAACTAATAGCCATTAATTCTATTCTACAATAGAAGTTGTGTATACTTGCGTTATGAACATAGAGTGATACTATATGGATCTAGAAGTTCATGTGACGAACTTATAGATGTTCCAACCTTTGATGACACAATATTGATACTGCGACAACAATGGAGCTATTGGTTAGACAAGGAAATCAAATACCATATTACGACAATTTCTTCTCAGGGCGAAGGGATAAGAAACATGCAAAATACTGACTTAATAGAAAAGTGTCACTAACCTGCTAGAGAAAGCACTTGCGCAGCAAAAATATGGTGGACATGTTTAGATCACTAAGAATTTGATTCATGGGTAATTGTCTCTAAATGTAAGTGGGAGTCTATTGGTAAGGTATGCCTAGAGCATCAATCATATGATGATTGACATGGAAAAAACCATAAAGGATTTGATTAGAATTTGGGCGATAATAATAGGTCTTTAATTCATTATCGTTCTCATTATTTTGATCAAATTGACAACCCTCAAGTATTAATTTGGAAAATTACAGTGAATCAATTTTCTAATGAGTGAGGATCCAAAATGATTCAATTATTAGCCGACCTACACCAACGTCCATAATCAACCATTAAGGTAGTCAATCATGCCAATTGCAGAATATGAAACTCTTGGATAGATGATATGTGCAACTCTTTTGTATAATCATTTACAGGATTTTGGGATTAGACTCTCTAAGAATCACCAGTTAAGCTTGACCTAATAGCCAATATGATAGATATGCACCATGATTTGTGCAAACCTACATATCTATCATCACACTTCAATGAGATAGATGGCACACCATGCTTTGTGTAAATATACACTTGGTCGATCAAGCTTTTCATGTGTATTACTAATGGAAAGCATCTTAGACTTAATATGTTTGATTTGAGAGATTGTATATATATCATATATATATACATATATTGTATGCAATCACCACATATATAGTACATATCATATACATGCTATATACCACAATGTAACATGCAATATAAAACAAAAAGTGATGGTTATGGTCATGTCTACTTGTAATTCCTTGGAGCCACAAGGAATTACTACCACCTATGTCAATCATCACATCACATATATGAACCTACTATTGGTGTAGATCTATGCTTGCCAATTTGGGTAGATCAGTTCAACCCTTGAACTGGTTGGCTCACCTCTTGGTCGGTTGGTTGGTCTTTTAAGATGGTTGTCTGGCCTCTAGTCCAACCGATGTTTGGAATCCTTCCAAACGATCAGTTGGGTCCTCCAGGCGGTCGTCTGGCTCCATCGTTCTATCCTCTATGGTCCTCCAAATGGTCGCTTATCTTATGAACTGGTCATCTCATCTACCAATGACCATCTTCCTCGTAATCACAAGAGAAAAAATTATCCCATTGCTATTAAACTATAACACTATAAAGAGAAACCTCGAGTCACATTTGAGGGGAGCAAAGGTAGGAAAGAATTAACTTTACATTGAGAAGAGGGAGGTAAACGCTCAATATGCAGAATGAGATAAATAGAAATAAAACCAAACCATCCAAACACACACACACTTAATAAAGATAAATAAAAAATGCAACGTTAGAATCATTATAGATATCAAATCCATAGGTCCCATGATTACATATTTTCTATAATATAAAAGAATTTCAAACTCACATGTTAATGTAGGCGTCTTCTTTTCTATGTCAAGAAAGCTCTCCAAGGTACAACCACATTGGGACCAACCCGGCATAGTAAACTTGAGATCTAACAAAAGTCAAACATGTGCCATCCAAGTAGCATGAAATAACATAGCAAGGATTGATGTTAGTCGGTCTTTCCCATGACCTCTAACAAAACACCTTATTTATGAATTGAGCATGCTATTGTTTGTTGTATATGAGTTAAGTCAAAGTATGTACAACAAAATGATGATGTTGCAATATAACATAAACCTTGTTCTAAATATCACATAATATGGTTATAATAAAAAGAATTGTTTGGTTTTTGAATTATTTCAATGTTATGCATAGTACATATGTTCTATGATGAAATTTTAAAATTTTAGTTCTAATTTAAAGTTAAAATATATCTTAGGATAACTATTAGAACAATAAGTTAATGTAGCTTAAGTTCCATACATATTGTTTTTTCTACTGAGGGAAAGTGTGGTTGATGAATTTTTCTGGTCCCCAATGGAGAGATCTGGGTTTGAACCACATTGACAAGTATTTTTTATTTACCACACTCTCGAGTGTATGGCACCGGCTAGGGATATGGGAGAGGGGGACAAATCTTTCTCTCTTTATCGCTTGCCTTAGTTTCACCATTATGAATTTTAGTTCTTCATATTTTCATTTTATGCGTTATGCCTTAAACATTTATAGAGGCATGTGTGTATGGATATTATGACATTTGTCACATAACCTTTTGTTACCCTAATCCAACTACCACTAACTATAGAGTTAGTGGTATTAGGATTTGGACATCCATATGTAGAATGGCACATAGTTTCACACAAGATATATATATATACATATATTAATTTCATAGTATCCAATGTTTCTTGGATAATAACATCATATCAAGGAAGAGGAAAATATTTATAGAGTGTATTATAAGTTTTATTTTCCATTATATCAACATTAGGCATTCGTCCAACTTCTAAGGCAAGGGTCCAAGAGGGGCATATGAGGATCAAAGCCTAAATGTCACCCTATTTTTATGGAGGGGCCTTCAGAGAAAATTCAATGAACTAACCTTATTTCAATCATACCTTGTGCCCTTATCTTGAGAATTTAGATAGGTACACAACTCTATGTAATGGATTTCTCTAATATATGTTCAGGGTTTGTCAACATAGTATAATCATCAAACATGAAAGTAGTATTGATGGGACAATAGCTCAACAAGTAACTAACTTGACAAGCATTCATACGAGCATACATACAAGCCAACCAATATCATAATATGGTCAACAGATTAAGCACACCTTGTGAGTAATGATCAGGATGTGATTACTAAGTAAGACTCCTAGAGAAGGTCCAACCAAATGGGACCTATTTTTGAAGAAGATATAACAAGGGGTCTTATATCAGTAGCATTTTGATAAATAAACATCATATGGGTCACGTGGAAGTTTCCCTTAGGCCTAGGTTCTTTTAGTTTATTCTTAAATTGAAGGTGAGCCATCAACATTATGAGTAATACTAGATAAAGATAATCTCTTATTTTAAAATTGAGAGAGCATGAGATTTAGATTATTGTCATCGTTTAATCATACAAAACCATAAATAGACATACTAGAAAAAATCATGCAATATTGTCACATTCCCATGTCATTAGATCATAAAAGAGCATAGGATAGATAAAGTTTATATTTAGTGTTACAAGTATGCTAGTTTATTGATTTGAAGTCTAAAGACAACAATTGTAAGATTTGAGCATAGTTCTTACAAGATTAGAGTCCAATATGTGCATAAAGATTTATCAGGCCTAATTAGTGTACAAATATGAGTCTTTATGTCATATGAGTACCGCCCTATATGCAAAGATATAACCTATGGGGATATAATCAGTACCACCCTAGATGGTAAACCTAGTTTATTTCTTTACATATATATAATACTTACATATATATATAGATATGTATGTATATTTTTTATATGTTGACTTCACTATCCATGAAAATATTATAATAAATCAAGAAATGAAGAAATATAATTGAATGTATTAAGAAAATAAAGAAATCCACTAAAGGTCTAGTTATCAATACAAAATATCCAATATAAAAAAGAGTTATACAATATCCGAATGACGCAACAAATCATGGTCGGCCCATAACTCACAGATCCCATGATCAAAACCTGGCTCTCATAGAATAAAATGTATCACTTACATATTATTTTATCTCACTTCTTCCATAATGTAGACAAAAAGTACAAGAATTTGGATTTAAATTTAATTGAAGTATAAATATTAAATGGTTGAATATATACCTTTGAAATACATTAACATACTATTCTTAAATAGGAATCAAGAACAATTAGATTTTTAGATATAATTTCTCTTGGATGACATACATGACTATTTTGAAGAGTTGCATATAACTTCAAAAAATGGTCTTAAAAATGCCATCTTGTATATAAAAAATGAATCTCCTAGCATATCACAAAATCTAATAAATGTGTCTATATACTATGTACATTACAATACAACAAAGATCAAATTAATTGTGCTAGAATAATATCTTTGAATTTTAGTATCACTTAGTTTGATATATTTGGTAGTCTATTTGATATTTATCATAACATTCCTCAAGTAGGACTACTATATCCAAATAGAGTAGAATCTTGAATTCCCCTCAGATACCAACACACTGGAGGGAACAATCAAATTATATTTTGGGAGAAACATTGTACAATTGAACAATGATACCATAGTATGAAATAAAAAGTAACTCTAAATGTCTAATAATATGATAATAACAAATGAAATATTGAATATAAGTTTATTGCCAATATTCTATGCAAACAAATAGGTCTCATGAAGATATTAAATTTGACTGCATATAGAAATTCAAACTACATTTGAGAATAACCATAATACGACACTGACTTTGTACAAATCAAGTTATCCATATGTATGTTGTGAAAATGTTAAATTAGATTATATGGTGGTGTATCACTGACAACCCTTAATATTAGATATATTATATTTTATATAAATATATTTTTCATGTCAAAAATACACTAATTAGTATTATAATATACATTTATATGTTTACACTCACTATTCCCTCAAATATTGAATTAAAAATAATATATATGGAATAGAATTTGTTGAAGAAAATGAATAGGTCCACTAAATGTGCAATCACATATTAAATTATTCAACAACAAAATGAGTTCAAAAAATAAGAATGGTGTAGTGGAAGTGTGGTGGTCTATAACCCATATGACCGAGGATGAAACCTAGCTTTGATATTAGAAATATTGTCACACAACTTTTTTTATCAATCGTCTTCCATAGTTAAAAGAAAAATACAAGAATTGATATTTACATTTAATTTCCAATATAAATGTATGGTTGAATATATATGTGTGCAAAATGTACTACCATAAAGTTGTATTAGTTGATCTAATCAAACATGAGATAGTGTGCATCAAAAATTAGCATGTTTTTATCCCTTTAATATTTGATTTATTTATGCATGTAATCTCAGTTATGCATGTAAATCTTGTGAAGATGCACAAATACATTTGAATGTGATATATTGAGTACAATCTTGATATTAGAAATATTCAACTACATATTTTTGTCATATATATAGACACTTTATATGTATACGCTATACATGAATATGTAATACTTAATTGAATAAAGAAGCACACGAAACCAATTTGTTAAAGATAGTGAAGAATCCACTAAAATTCCAACCCTTCATAAAAATATTCAACAACAAATGGAAATATAGAAAATCAAAGTGTTGCAGTGGAAGTGTGGTGGGCCCATATCCCACAGGTCCCTGGACCAAAAGTTGGCTTTGATATAAGAAAAGTTATTGTACAAATAGTATTTTATCTCACTTCTTTCATCAAATAGAACACATACCAGACCAATTTGTATCTTGCGCCTCCATAAGGCATTTCCATAGTTTCCAATATTTTGTCTAAACTGATGGAAAATCCTATGGGCCATCTTAATTTATTAATCATATCAAAATTAATGTAATAAATGGATGATTATATATGTTTGAAATGCACTAACATATTTTTTCTTGAAATAAATCTAAGAAGAGTCATTTTTTTATATGTACTCTCTAATGGATGACAAATATGAAGATTTTAAAGAGTTTAATTTAACATTTGCGTAATATTCTAGAAAATGCCACCATAAATAATAAAAGGAATCTTTACTATAGTATAATGATAATATGTGTATTGAGACACTTTGTACTATATCAAAACATAAATTAATTGTGTATGAATAATTTATATTATTTGAAAATTCTCATATTTGGTAATGTGTATTTGATTTGTGAGTGTACTTTCCATAAATAGGGTCAGTAATGGATCCACCCTGATAGCTTAAAACATTGGTCCATGTTAGCTACTCGCGCATTTGAGGGGATTTTGAAATCACATAATCTTCCAGAATGTGTGAGGTTCACAACTAAGGCTTCGATTAGGAGTCCTTTCAGTGGAATCCTAGATTAGTGTTGTTTTAGATACTCCATTTTGATAAATTTTAATAAATAAAATCCACTTTAAAAGAGGAGTGATATAAGTAAAAAATAACACATCAGAATCATAGTGAAAGTACAATCCATATGTCATAAGATAACATGTTTGAATTAAACAAGTAGAGAGTAACAAAGAGATGGAAAGAAACAAGTTAAATGTATAAAATAAAAATAATCATTTTATATAGCATTTTTGGGAATTTAAGTTCTGAGAGAGCTTTATTACATGGAAATTGCATAAGTCATTTCAATAGAAAAGAAAAAGTAGGAATATGGAGAGGTAAAACTACATGTAAAATATGGTGAGTTATAATATCTCATCTTTGAGATTTCCCCGTATTTTTTGAAACAACAAAATGAATATAAGATTTGGTTTTTCCAAAAATTGAATAGTCATGTGATGTATGTATTATCCTTCAGTTGGGCTCAAGCATGTCTAGCATCCAACTAATTTTATGCTACAACCATCTTTTTTATTATTGATGTCAGATATTTCCCATTAAAGAATAGAATTCATAAATATTTTAAATAGGTACAATGAGTTGTGGACTTCCATCTCAATATTCTTACAACATAATCTTCACTAAAACCATGTGAATTTTCATTTTATTATAACCATATTATTATAATTTAGAATTAGTTTTATTATATATAATTACATCTATGATTTCATTGTACGTGCTTTCATTTTATTTGTTTGAAAATGAGTACAATAATTTTTTTTAATTATATTCAAGAATGACAAGAACTGTATGTATATTCTCTCTTTCAGATGGCATTGATAACCTCCTATTTTAGTAGTTTATCTTAGTCTTTTTCTTTAGTTTTCCATTCTCTTTTTACGTTTATACGGTACATAAACCTAATTTTACCCCTTTTTGTAAATACATCATCAAACTAACTTTTTCCTTTTACACTTGCAGAAAAAGCACAAAAAATCATAAAAGAATAAACCAACCTCAAGGCCGAGTGAAGCCAAACGGTCCCAAGACCGCATGGAGTTCAAACGGTCCCGAGGCCGAGTGAAGCCAAACGGTCCCAAGACTGCATGGAGTTCAAACGGTCCCGAGACCGCATGAAGCCAAACGGTCTCAAGACCGCATGGAGTTCAAACGGTCTCGAGACCGCATGGAGTTCAAACGGTCTCGAGACCGCATGAAGCCAAACGGTCCCAAGACCGCATGGAGTTCAAACGGTCCCGAGACCGCATGAAGCCAAACGGTCCCGAGACCGCATGAAGCCAAACGGTCCCAAGACCGCATGGAGTTCAATCGGTCCCGAGACCGCATGAAGCCAAACGGTCCCAAGACCGCATGGAGTTCAAACAGTCCCAAGACCGCATGGAGTTCAAACGGTCCCAAGACCGTTTGACGCCAAACGATCTCAAAACCGTTTGACGCCAAACGGTCTCCGGACCGTTTGACGCCAAACGATCTCAAGACCGTTTGACGCCAAACGGTCTCCAAACCGTTTGACGCCAAACGGTCTCAAGACCGTTTGACGCCAAACGGTCTCAAGACCGTTTGAACCCAAACGGTCTCCAGACCGTTTGACCTCACTCAAGGCCTATAAATAAGACCTCAAGGGCCATCCCTGAGGGGAGTCCAGACGTCCAGAGGCTGCCTCTCTAGTACCAGAACAACTCCATCCACCGCCCGAGGCTGCCGGTCTGAGACTCACGTTCCATTACAAAGCTACCTTCTTTCTCATCAACAAAGAAGGTGAGAGGAGAAGATCCGTCGTCAAGCAAGCCACGAAGGGCGGAGATCGTTGCTCTCTCCACCAAGGGTTCAACCTTCTCTCCTCAGTGGAGATGATGTTCTTTCTATCTCTTCTTGCCTCCTCCTTTGTTGCTCCCTCTATGAGGAGCGAGTAGTTCCATCCACTGGGGCGCGGGGACTAGCCCCGTTGCCCATGTCTTGTACTTTGTACTAAAAAGATGTTATCCTTTCGTTTTAATACTAAATCGTTCCATACATGCTTGAATGATGGCCACGTTCTTGTATGCATCTATTGTCTTTTGTTGTGGTTTGTCTACGACCGCTCTCGAGACTCGAATACCGATTTAGTGTTGGTTTCTGGTGTGTGTATCCACCACGCATCCGTTTCGGTGTCTAGGAGTGTATCTCAAAGAGTGGAGTAAACTCACTATCATCCGTTGCACTTCCATCTGTATGGAAGTAACCTTGGTAAGTCGAGGAACACGCTTTGCGAGGGGAATGATGTAAAGCATGTGACCATTTGATCGGGAATGGCTGGCGTTGCAACATTCCCGCACTTCTCGTAGCTAGGTTATCCGAATAGGAGACTAGGCCTACAAAGATACTATTCGATTTGATAATTATCGCTCACTTGTTAGTTTTAGATGCACGTTTCATGAGGTTGAGTAAGATTCTCTCTTTGGAAGACTACATATCTTCATTGACACGTAGAAATGTACCGAATGAGAGCTACTTAACCCTTGAAGGATGCGATGCATTGCTCTTGTCTTATATGGGCATCGGTCTTGTGGAACATCGAAGGATGCAATGCATCGCTCTTGTCTTATATGGGCATCGGTCTTGTGGAACATCCTTGGATGCAATGCATCACTCTTGTCTTATAAGGCATCGGTCTTGTGGAACATCCATGCATCTAGCTTATAAGTCTTGCTTGCTTAGTACATATACAATGCATGTGTAGCGGTGGTGAATACCTGCTTAACCCCAGTGATTCATCATCATTTGTTAAATCTTAGTTTTACTTGCTTTATTTACTTTTCATGCTTTAGTCTAAAAACCAATCAAAATCCAACCTTTTGATATAAGTGCCAATTAGTAAAATAACTAAGTGAAGTGTTGTTCGTTTTCCATCTTGTTGCTTGCAACAAGACCGTTGTCTTTTGGGTTCGATCCTAAATCTGTACTATGATATGGCTTCCATACTCTTATGGGGTTGGAGTTGTTATCTAAGCACCAGTTCTAGGTAAACCTAGGGAAGACATCAATCCACTCTAGGGTTTTTGGTGATAGAATTCTGGGACTCCCATTGGAAGACTGAAAATCTTTTGGTGTAAGTCCTAGCTCCATCAAAAAATGGCGCCGTTGCCGGGGACAACGGAACATTAGTTTTTCACTTAGTTTATTTTTCTAGTTGGTTAGGATTTTTACACTTTCTTTTTTTGAATCATAACTCATCATCTTCTTGAAGCTTTCATATTGTCTCCATTATCTAAAGGTGTTCTCTTTTCTTTACTCAGGTAGAACCCGTATATGCAATCACCGCATAATCAAGGATTCTCCCCTGATCCGGAGTTCGACTCCGAGGTAGAGAGAAGTTTCCACTGCAGAATCCGTCTCAATCGCCAACGCGCTAGTCAAATGGCTGACGAACAGCATCAAGGCGCTTTGGTGATGGAGAGAGTCAATGCTGCTATCGCCGCACAACGGGCACAACTCATTGCAGACACCCATGCCCGAATACAAGCGGAGATACGAGCAGAAGAGCAAGCCCGTATAAGAGCAGAGACCGAGGCTGCTCAGCTCGAATTATGAAACAAGCAACTGAGGGACTATGATGTCCCGAAGAATTACGAAGACAACCACCCGGTCCGGCCTCCGATCATCAACATCCCAAACTTTGAGATTCGGACCCAGTGGATCCAGATTATGCAAGGAATTTCCTTCTCAGGAGGTTCAGGAGACGATTGCATGGACCATTTGAAATGGTTTAAGGCATTATGCCGCCTGGTCCCGCAAGATGGTATTGCTTTCGACGCAATAATGCTCCACCTGTTTCATTTCACCTTATCTGGAAGGGCCTTGAGTTGGTACAACTCATTGGACAGAGAACCCATCATAACCACTTGGGCCCCCCTAGAGGAAAAATTCTTGGAGAAGTTCTTTCCACCCTCGCTGACCTATGAAATTAGAGGGCAGATCAACCATTTCTCCCAGCTACCTGGAGAAACCCTCGCTGAGGCATGGGAAAGATTCAAGGAACTTCTACGCAAATGCCCTCATCATGGAATTTCACAGAATCAATTGATTGAAACTTTTTATCGGGGGGTAAGCGATGACATTAAACAGTTCCTAGATTCCTCATCTGGAGGAAAGTTCATGAGGAAAAACTATGAAGATGCCTGGAAAATCGTTACTTTAGGAGCTGAAAACCAGTCCAACTGGGGGCGGTTAGCCGGAAAAGGCGTCCTTAAAGTCTTTAAAGCTGAGGAATCGATGGAACTAAAGTCAATAGCCGAGGCTTTGACGACAATCACTCATAAACAGCAAACCCTCGAAACAACTCTAAGGGAAATTGATAAGAAGAAAACCCCGCTGGTTCATCATGTCAAAGCCATCACAGGATCTTGTGAAGCTTGTCATGCTTCGGATCATCCGACTCTTTCCTGCGGAATGCTCTATAATGTGATGATGGATCTGCATCCACCACCACAACCCTATGAGGCCATCACTAATCAGGCTGAAGATCAGATTCCAGAGCAAGTCAACTCCATCCATACTATTCCCGGACAAGTTTATTATAATCCCAGTCAACCAAGGAACCATCCTAGATTCCAGTATGGGAATCCCTCTGGAACTGCAAATCCGCAACATCAGACACAAGGGGGACTTGATAGCAGGCTGCCTCCTGGATTTCCAAACAATTTTAACCAAAATCAAGGGAACCCAAGGAACAATTTCCCTAGGGCTAACTACCCTAGAAATCAATCAGCCTACTATCAGTACACTCATCCCCCGCTTCACCCGCAATTGCATATTCAACAGTCTCAACAACAAAACCCTCAGAAAAACGTCACTGCACAACCGGAAGATGAGCTATCTTTGATAAAACAAATGCTTCAGTCTCAGCAAACCATGCTGGCCAACCAACAAGCTCAACAGAAGGCAGTTGAAGCACAGCTTGCCCAGATTGCTGTACAATTGAAACCCCCAACATGCACTTTCGCTGGGCAGCCTGAATCGAACCCTAAACATGGGCCAAATAGACATGAGCAATCAAATACTATGACAACAGCATAATAATGTTTTAACTTCGTCGAGCCAGTGACATAAAACTAAGGCGCTTCTTGGGAGGCAACCCAAGACCTCAATATCACCTTATCTAATTTCTAGTTTTTTATTTTTCTTTTGAATTTGTTTTGCTTTCTTTAAGTTCTTTCATCATTAATCTAAAAATACAAAAAAAATCTACATAATCAAAACTACAAAAACAATACATAAAACAAACTTCATAAAAATTCATAAACCAAAATACAAAAAAATAATATACATACTCAAAAACAAACATAAAAATATACAAACCCTTTGTGCCCCTCCAAACGGTCTTCAAACCGTTTGAAGCCAAACGGTCTCCAAACCGTTTGGAGCCAAACGGTCTTGAAACCGTTTGGACTCCAAACGGTCTTCAAACCGTTTGGAGCCAAACGGTCCTCAAACCGTTTGGGACCAAACGGCCCTCAAACCGTTTGGGACCAAACGGTCTTGAAACCGTTTGAGACCAAACGGTCCTTAAACCATTTGGGACCAAACGGTCTTGAAACCGTTTGAGACCAAACGGTCCTGAAACCGTTTGGGACCAAAACGGTCTTGAAACCGTTTGGGACCAAACGGTCTTGAGATCGCTTGGGATCAAACGGTCTTGAGATCGCTTGGGATCAAGCGGTCTTCAAACCGTTTGGAATACAAAAGGTCACCAACCAATCACTATAAATATCAACCCTACCTCTCCGTCTTTCTCTCTTCGAATCTTCGAATTCTCCAGAGTTTTCGTGCGAAGAACATCCCTTCTTGCTCCTGTTGCATCCGCGAAAAGTCACCCTTCCGTCCACCTTCCGCAAGGTAGTCCGGCGACTCCACGCTGCTCATTCCGTCGCTAGTCGCTGCTTACGCTGCCATCGCCGTCGTTATCGAATGGTTTCATCAACCGACCCGTCGCCTTTGTCGCCGCGCCGTTCTGTCGCCACCATCATGGCGCCAATGCTGTTCCCTTTACCATCGCACGACATCTCTTCCTCCGTCATCGCCGTCGCCGTTCTTCTCATCGTTTTCGAAGGCACCGGCGCGTTCTTCACCTTCGCGCCGTTCCACCTTATCCCGCGCCGGCGACCTGCAACTCTTCGTTTTCCAAACGGTCTCGAAACCGTTTGGGACCAAATGGTCTTGAAACCGTTTGGGACCAAACGGTCTTGAAACCATTTGGAACCAAACGGTCCTCAAACCGTTTGGAACCAAACGGTCCTCAAACCATTTGGAACCAAACGGTCCTCAAACCGTTTGGAACCAAACGATCCCGAAACCGTTTGGAATCAAACGGTCCTGAAACCGTTTGGGACCAAACGGTCTTGAAATCGTTTGGTTTTTGTTTCCCTTTTGCTTTCACAAAATATAAAAGATATAACTACAAATCAAATTTACATTGTTTCAAATCTTCTCTAATTATGAAACTCTTATTCTTTTTCAGAAATGGCATCACCAGCAAACAAAACTTCCGGCTCAGGATCTGCCCCTGCTCTGACAAGGGAGCAGATGATGGAAGAGCGAGACAGGCTCATACAGATCAGGGACACTTACAACACCACCAGTGCCGTCCCTCCCAAGACCAAGATCATTGACGTCCTGTGTGAGATAACTCGCCTCACCAAATGCTTGGGTGAGGCCCCTAAAGAGGACATCGAGCACATCTCTTCTGACGATGATGAAGGATCAGACTACATACCGAATCCCGATGAAGACTCCTCTGCCCAAGAGACAGAGGGAAAACACAAAGCTGCAAAGGTTGCATCTGGGCAGCCCCCCAAGAGGGCAAGAAAACAAGTCCACCCTCTATCTGCCATGGACCAACCCTTCGCCAAACCATCCACCTTTGCTGCTACCACTACCACCCCTGCAGCTACCATCCCTACCACCTTCATTCCCATCACCGCCCCAATACCACCACCAGAGCACCTATCCATCCAAACCTCCATCACCACCAATAAAACCCTTAAACCAACCAAGTATGTTTGCTCCAGCATACTAGCTAAAATGGGAATTCACGAGCGCATCTTCAAAGCGCTACAAAAAGCCAACCTTACCAGGTTGTGCTTAATACCTGAAATATCCTACATTGAGCCCACAGCGGAATTCTTCTCCTACCTGACAAAGGAGCCCGTCGACATTGCAGATAGGTCACGGGATGGGGGTGATAGAAGGATTGTCACCCAAATCTTCGGTAGCAACGTCGTCTTAACAGAGAATATGCTAAATTCAATATTCATTGACGACCTGGAGTAGCTAAAAAAGGCCAAATCAGTGGCAACTGATCATCCAGAATTCAACCGCCACACATTCTGGAAAAGCTTAACCGGGATTCCCACATACGACGCCAAAACATGCAAAGCGTCCAACATACACTCCGGATTTGTGCGCACTCTGCACAAAATCCTAGCTGGCGCACTTTTTCCGAGAACGGAAGGAGGAAACGTTACAATATCAGACCTCTTTGTCCTCTGGTCTATCCTCAACGGAAGGCCAGTCCACATCGGACGGTTGATGGTCCAGAAATTATCCGCCGCCTTCATAGGGAAAGAGATCTGTTTGGGGGGCCATGTCACATCCATAATTAAATTTTTTAAGATGGACAGGCTATTATCCCAATGCACGCAAATAAAGGGCGACATCCTTACAACCGAACAATCTTTGAAAAATTCGTTTATAATCAAAGAAAAGGATGGAAAATTACACTATGTATTCTGCCCGATGGTTAAGTCATCAAGAACCCTCCTTCCGTTACCGGAGCTAGCACACTATGATATGTCACAGCTCCTCTTTTCTGACGAGGAGCTTACTCATCTACTAGCTTCGGTCACACCCGCTGCAAAGAAACAAACTGCGGGCCCAACTGAAATGAGCATCACAGCTCCGACAGCTCGACCTACAAAAGTCCCTGTCAAACGACCTTCTAGGAGGTTGCTGAAGGCCCAACAGCTGTCGGGGACACCAACGTCCCGCCCAAACCCGGAGGACGAGCGGTTCAACGATGAAATCTTAACAACTTCCTCATTTGACTCTTTCATCCAGAGTCTAAATGAGCAACTCTCCGCTGCCCCCACCACTACTTTCCTCCCCACATCCACGCCAGCATTCACATCCACCTTTTCACCCATCCTAACATGGGGCTTCCCTTTCTCCACCTCCATACCCGACTTCACCACCTTTCCATTCACATCCACAGTTCCCACCCCTTCATCATCAGTGCCACCTTTTTCGCCACAAATACCACCACTCTTCACATCCGCCACCACCCCTCCACCGCTGGTGACTTCATCAACAGTCACTACGCAGTTCGAGCCATCATCAGTGTCTCTTCCGCAAGACACTACCACCATCCCACATAGGCCCCAGTCACATCAACCTTCTGCCTCTGGGGCCCCCCTTACTAACATCGGTGAGGAATTCGGCCGTCAATTTGACGCTGTCCGAAACCTCCTCACCGACCCTTCTAACCTATTACATTCTATTTTTTCTTGTGTACAGGATTTATCTAAACAGGTAACCAGGACCGACAACCAACATCGAGCTCTTCCTGTCGTCCTACAAGGCATCCAGCAACGACAGGATGAAGTGGCTAGGCAAGTTGAGCGTATCAATAGCCACACTAACAACCTGCCAGACCTGATCCTTGGGGCAACGCGCCAGCAAGAAGCTACGACAAGAAAAGTCGATGAGATCTCTAACTAGACTCACCCTCTGCAAGAGAATCTCCGCAAGCTTGAGCAGAATCAAGAAGAGCTAAGCAAGCACCTGGCCACCATCGACGACACAATTACGCAGCTCCATCATCATCAAGAGGAAGCTTATATCAATGAAACACAACAACTACGTGCCCAAGTCACAGATCTGACAGCACGCCTCCTCTCTACCGAGGGCAGATACACAGATTTAAAAGAAGCCCACGACGCACTGCTCGAGAAACACGAGCATCTGCAAGTGGCTTTCGATGAGCTACAAGCCACTCACCGGCGGTGCAAAAAGTCGACTAACAAGAAGACAACCGACGAAGCTGCGGCCGACAACGACGATGATGATGAAAAAGAAGACGAATCTGATTCATCTGCTGACTCCAATAAAGACACATCTTCAGGAGACAAGCACGATGACGGTGAAGACCCCGGGAACGCAGCAGGACCCTCCCACAAAGGGTCTGATAAAGGTCACCAGGAAAGTGACTACCACCCCAAGTCCCCACAGCATGACAACGTAAACATCTCTTACGGGGACCAATTCTTTGATTACTCCGCTATGGGGTCAATGGGGGAAACTACCAAGGATGCGGCCTTCGCTGAGCTCCAACAATGCATACTAGGAGCTAGCGCTACCTCGCCAAAAACTCCCCCCCCCCCTCCTCAACACCTTCTCCCCCTTACCTAGACGAGGTAGACCGCGTGAGTCTAGATACTGACGCAGATCTTGACTCCGCCTCCGATCTAAATGACAACCTCAAAGGCCATGAAGAGGCCCCCGAACAACATGCCTCCCCTCCACCACAAGACCTCCCCCCGCCACCTCCTCTCCCACAAAAAATGCACGATCTTGATACGACAGCCATCTCTACTTTAGATGCTCAGGACATCTTCATCCTGAACACTATAGTAGACGATGCAAAAGCGGGGGACGACATAGTTTACAAGAATACAAAAACCAGGCGTACGTTGACACGTGAAAATTTTCGTTGCATCCTCTGACCCCAGTCTACGATGCCAATGCCAATCTTCCGTGTCCTCCTTGCCAACTGTATAGAAATCTATAGAAGTAAACAACGGATACAACCAGCCTTCAACGCTTCACCCGCATTGTCTTTTGGCCTTTTACACAAAAGCTTGCGCACGAGGTCGATTGAGCGGCTGCGCGCCAGTTTAGCGCGTCGGGCATGCTATATCACAATGCCATTCCAAGTCTCGGACCACTGGATTTTTATGATAGTGGATACCGAAGCAAGGGACGCTAAAGTTTACAACTTCAATAGCGCCGAGCTACCAGCCGGCATAATAAACTTCGTCGGAGACGCTGCAGGTGAAGCCCGGTGTATACCCTTCCGGCTGCTCAAAGTAATCTGGGCTGTACGCCCTTCTCTTCGTCAAGACTGGAGCCAACCCTGGTTCAGAATCATTAACCCTCCAGTTCAAGCCACCACGGGATCTGGGGACAGCGCTTTCTACACCATCCGACATATCCAAGCGCTGAACCAAGAAATTCCTTTCACCGACATGGAAGCTGAAGACTTCCATTCATTACGAGGACGCTATGCCATGGAGCTCATCTGTGACAGAAGATATTTCAACGATCTGACTATGTCAGCAGATGATGTTCCAAGGTATCTCTATTCAGCTGTACAACGTCGAAAACGGCGACCCTTCCGCCAAATTCTGAAAGAGTCTGAACAACACAAGTCGCCAGAAGAAGATACCAGCAAGAACGATCCTGCTTACACCACTAAACCAACTTTTCCTGATTTTGATCGCAATTCTTGCAAAGGTCTCACCGACCATGAAATGCGCATCATCATGGCGAATCTTTCCGCAGAAAAAGATGGCATAGTATTCATGTCTCAAGACATTATCGTGATGGCCGATTCACTGCGAGAGACTTTGCAAGATAAGGGGCAACTTTCTGTCAGTCTCATGACAGCTTACCAGTCTCAGATTGGCCAACATAATCCAGATACATACATGGCGTCCCCATACATGAAGGATGATCTACTCAAACTCAAAAACTTCGGCACAACGGAAGCGTTGATCGCATATCTCCAACATACAACGCCAAAGTTCATCATGTTACCAATCCTGCATCAAGGACACTGGATTCTTTTGGCAACTAACCTCCAAGACGGAACAACTACAATATACAACAGTTCCGACAGCCAGTTCAACGCCCGACAACGACACTACGTCGTAACGCCCAAGACGCCAACAGAAGAAACGGCAAAAGAGTGCGCTGCGAAATTAATAGAGCTTCTGAGTCAGCACACTAAGGCATACAGCAAAGAACACTTTAATCGCCCTGCCTTCTGCCACAAATGCCCCCAGCAAATACGACAATCCAACGACTGCGGCTTCCACGTCCTCTACTGGATGTACACCATAATCGTTCTCCAAAGACCAGTGGAGGAAATGACTGACGTGGACTACCACGCCTTACGTGGGCAGTTCGCATCTACACTACTCCGTTCTCCAGGGGCAAACGAAAATCTACCTTAACCTGCAGCCCTTGTTCTAATGATTTCTCAACCTATCACTTTGCCACTCTGGGGACAGAGTGTGTGATAAGTTAGGGGGGGGATACATTAGACAAGGGCTAGGTATCAACTTCTATACTTCCTTTTTCCATACATTTCTTCATTCTTAAAATTTTTTCTTTTACAATTCTTTAAGTCTTAATTCTTTTCACAATTCTTTTTCAAAAATAGTCACCTCAACTAACCATAGAATCATGTTAGTCTCTGCAAGTAAATAGCACTCAGACATCAAATGGCGATTTATCAATTTCCACCTACTATGGATCCCGTATTTTTGCTTCAATTCTTTATCTGACTCTCCACAGGTCAAAATCAGGGCAGAAATAAGCCGAGATCTCGAGGATGAGAGGGAAATTAGGCAACTTCCGAATCAAAAAGTTCTGCAAGTGGACCACAAACCAAATAAGTGCACGCTGAAAAACTTTAAGAACAACTTTCCTCTCTTCAAAATAAAAGAGGCTTGGCCGCCCAAAATAAATCCTCATTCCAAAACCCAAGCCTGTGAGTTTTTGAATAAAAGCCAGAGAGACGAATAAAATCATGAGAGTTGTGCCACGCATAAGGACCTATATGAAGAACTGATAAAGGGCTCACCCGGCTGGCACATTCCGCTGCCCTCACAAAGGCAGATGTGTCACGTCCGGCAGTGAAACCCTAAAAGTTCCAAGTATATGAAAAGGCTCATAAAGGACTTGCCCGGCCGGTACATTCAGCTGCCCTCATAAAGGCAGATGTGTCGTGCCCGGTAGTGAGATCCTAAAAAGCATAGACAACCCCTCCCCCACTCGAAGGGGAGCTACACTTCAAAGCCTTTAGCCAACCCTCATACCCTCTCTAGCTTCCAGTAGGTTTCCAGAGAGGTATAAAGTTGATTAGAGTCAACGACATGCACAAAATAAATGTGGTCCCAAGGCAAACTTTGAGATACGGAAAAACCCTGAGATCCAAGCAACTCTCGAAATCCAAAAGAATCAAGGCATGCAATAAGCCTCGATATGACCCCTGGGGAACTCAGGTCAAGAATTGAAGCAAGAGTATGGAGACCCTAATTAAGATCGCCTCGCCATTTCATGTCTCAGCTCTATCTAACTTGAGGACAAGCTAGACTCTAAGTTAGGGGGGGTGATAACCTCCTATTTTAGTAGTTTATCTTAGTCTTTTTCTTTAGTTTTCCATTCTCTTTTTACGTTTATACGGTACATAAACCTAATTTTACCCCTTTTTGTAAATACATCATCAAACTAACTTTTTCCTTTTACACTTGCAGAAAAAGCACAAAAAATCATAAAAGAATAAACCAACCTCAAGGCCGAGTGAAGCCAAACGGTCCCAAGACCGCATGGAGTTCAAACGGTCCTGAGGCCGAGTGAAGCCAAACGGTCCCAAGACCGCATGGAGTTCAAACGGTCCCGAGACCGCATGAAGCCAAACGGTCTCAAGACCACATGGAGTTCAAACGGTCTCGAGACCGCATGGAGTTCAAACGGTCTCAAGACCGCATGAAGCCAAACGGTCCCAAGACCGCATGGAGTTCAAACGGTCCCGAGACCGCATGAAGCCAAACGGTCCCGAGACCGCATGAAGCCAAAAGGTCCCAAGACCGCATGGAGTTCAATCGGTCCCGAGACCGCATGAAGCCAAACGGTCCCAAGACCGCATGGAGTTCAAATGGTCCCAAGACCGCATGGAGTTCAAACGGTCCCTAGACCGTTTGACGCCAAACGATCTCAAAACCGTTTGACACCAAACGGTCTCAAGACCGTTTGACGCCAAACGATCTCAAGACCGTTTGATGCCAAACGGTCTCAAAACCATTTGACGCCAAACGGTCTCAAGACCGTTTGACGCCAAACGGTCTCAAGACCGTTTGATGCCAAACGGTCTCAAGACCGTTTGAACCCAAACGGTCTCCAGACCGTTTGACCTCACTCAAGGCCTATAAATAAGACCTCAAGGGCCATCCCTGAGGGGAGTCCAGACGTCCAGAGGCTGCCTCTCTAGTACCAGAACAACTCCATCCACCGCCCGAGGCTGCCGGTCTGAGACTCACGTTCCATTACAAAGCTACCTTCTCTCTCATCAACAAAGAAGGTGAGAGGAGAAGATCCGTCGTCAAGCAAGCCACGAAGGGCGGAGATCGTTGCTCTCTCCACCAAGGGTTCAACCTTCTCTCCTCAGTGGAGATGATGTTCTTTCTATCTCTTCTTGCCTCCTCCTTTGTTGCTCCCTCTATGAGGAGCGAGTAGTTCCATCCACTGGGGTGCGGGGACTAGCCCCGTTGCCCATGTCTTGTACTTTGTACTAAAAAGATGTTATCCTTTCGTTTTAATACTAAATCGTTCCATACATGCTTGAATGATGGCCACGTTCTTGTATGCATCTATTGTCTTTTGTTGTGGTTTGTCTACGACCGCTCTCGAGACTCGAATACCGATTTAGTGTTGGTTTCTGGTGTGTGTATCCACCACACATCCGTTTCGGTGTCTAGGAGTGTATCTCAAAGAGTGGAGTAAACTCACTATCATCCGTTGCACTTCCATCTGTATGGAAGTAACCTTGGTAAGTCGAGGAACACGCTTTGCGAGGGGAATGATGTAAAGCATGTGACCATTTGATCGGGAATGGCTGGCGTTGCAACATTCCCGCACTTCTCGTAGCTAGGTTATCCGAATAGGAGACTAGGCCTACAAAGATACTATTCGATTTGATAATTATCGCTCGCTTGTTAGTTTTAGATGCACGTTTCATGAAGTTGAGTAAGATTCTCTCTTTGGAAGACTACATATCTTCATTGACACGTAGAAATGTACCGAATGAGAGCTACTTAACCCTTGAAGGACGCGATGCATTGCTCTTGTCTTATATGGGCATCGGACTTGTGGAACATCGAAGGATGCAATGCATCGCTCTTGTCTTATATGGGCATCGGTCTTGTGGAACATCCTTGGATGCAATGCATCGCTCTTGTCTTATAAGGCATCGGTCTTGTGGAACATCCATGCATCTAGCTTATAAGTCTTGCTTGCTTAGTACATATACAATGCATGTGTAGCGGTGGTGAATACCTGCTTAACCCCAGTGATTCATCATCATTTGTTAAATCTTAGTTTTACTTGCTTTATTTACTTTTCATGCTTTACTCTAAAAACCAATCAAAATCCAACCTTTTGATATAAGTGCCAATTAGTAAAATAACTAAGTGAAGTGTTGTACGTTTTCAATCTTGTTGCTTGCAACAAGACCGTTGTCTTTTGGGTTTGATCCTAAATCTGTACTATGATAAGGCTTCCATACTCTTATGGGGTTGGAGTTGTTATCTAAGCACCAGTTCTAGGTAAACCTAGGGAAGACATCAATCCTCTCTAGGGTTTTTGGTGATAGAATTCTGGGACTCCCATTGGAAGACTGAAAATCTTTTGGTGTAAGTCCTAGCTCCATCAGGCATGCATGTGTAATTTAAATGGTTGCATAAAACTTTAAATAATGATGTGGAAAATGTTACTGTTAGTATCAAATATAGTCTTTCATTGTAGCATAACACTAATAGTTGTACATATACTCTCCACAATCAAATAAAAAAACAATTGTTTGTAAAAATGTTTTTAAATTGAAAATGTATTTTTTATTTAAAATTTTGGCAAATGATGCCACTTAATAAAATTATAAATTAAAAGTAAATATTTGAATCGTGGTGGATGTCGAATTTAGGTCCTTTTAAACTTTTATCTAATATACAATAACTTTTTTCATGCACATTTTTTTAAACTAGCTGAATAAGTATGGACAATTGTACCATGTTAATACATAATAAAACAGATGTAACCTATCACCATAATATATATAAATATATATATGCATATATTTATATATCTAATTAAACTCATTATGCAACAATACTTAATCCTTAATTGAATAACAAAGAAAATGAAAATGATTTCTTAAAGATAATAAACAAATCCACTAAAAGTCCAATCCTTCTTAAAAATATCAAACAACATATGGAAATATAGAAAAGCAAAATGACGCAATGGAAACATAGTGAGCCCATAACCCTCAGGTCCCATGATTAAAATTTGGTTTTGATATAAGAAAATGTATCAGACATATGTTATTTCATCTCACTTCTTTCTTAAAATAGAACACATACCAATGTTGAAATTTACTTTGAATATTAAAATCGATGTTTTAAATGGGTGACTATATATGTTTGGAATAATCTACCATATTTGTTTCCTGAATTAAATTTAAAAAGAACCAAAAAATTTGACATAATATCTCTGGTGGATGATGAACATGAGAATTTCAAAGAGTTGCATTTAAATTTATATAACAACCTGAAAAATGGCATCTTATATATTAAATGAAATCTTTATTATAGCACAACAATGATATATATATATATATATATATATATATATATATATATATATATATATATATATATATATATATATATATATATATATATATATATATTGATACACATACACTCTCTATTATGTAATAAAAACTAAATGAAATGTTTGTGAAAAATGTATATTAGTTGAAAATTCTCAGATTTGGTAACGTGTTTTTTATTTGTGAGAGAACTTTCCATAAGAGTTGTCACTAATGGATCTAATATGACAGATAAGATCATTAGCCCTTGTCAGCTACTAGCACATATGAGGAGATTTTGAAATCACATCGTCCTCTAGTCTTTTTGAGGTTCACAACTAAGGTTTCGGTCTGAAGTCCCTTCTTTGGTGTTCCTCATTTATTAACACTTGAGACAATCTTGTTGGTACATTTTGGTAAATAATATCCACAAAAAAGAGAAGCAATACAAGTAATAATAATGCATCACAATCATGGTGAAGGCACAGTCCATATATCTTAAGATAACTTGTTTGAGATAAACAAGCTAAATGGAAAAAACATAAAAAAATCATTTGATCTATCATTTTAGGGACTTTAAGTTCTCAAAAAGCTATATGACATGGAGATTAAATAAATAGTGGAAAAGATAGATTTGGAAGTTCAAATGGTAAAACTAGATACAAGAATGGTGAGTTAGAATATCTCATCTTCATGAATTTTGTTTCCACTTTGAAACTTGCGAAATGTATTTATCAGACTTTAGCTTTTTAAAAATGCAAACATTATAGCAAAATTATGCATGTTTCCTTTTGAATAGTCATTCGATATATGTATTATTCTTCTCTTGGTTTTACATATGTTTATCCACCAACTCATTATATGCTAAAAACATATTCTTGATGATTGATACTAGATGCTTCTCATTAGAGAATAGAAGTCATTAATATTTTCAATTGGTAGAGTGACTTGTTGACTTCCATCACAATACTCTTACAACATAGTCTTCACATATTATGTGACTTTTAGAATCATGTTATTGTAATCAAATTATGTGTAATTTAGAATCAATTTTACTTTATATTAATACATCATGATTTTGTTGTACATGCTTTCATTTTATTAGTTTAAAATTGACTACCATATATATTTTGAAATTGTATTCAAGAATACTAGTACTATATATATAATCTTCTTTTTGTAAGACATGCACATATATTTTAAATGGTTGCATAAAACATTCAATAGTGATATAAAAATGTTACTATTACTATCAAATATAATCTTCTATTGTAACATAAAATTATTTTTTATATAGATGTACACTCTAAAAGTAATAAAATAAAATTAACTGTTTGCAAATAACATCTATTAAGTTGAATGTTTACTTTATTTATTCAAAATTTCAGTAAATGAAACCACTTAATAAGATTTAAAATAAATAAAAATAAGAAAAATGTAAACCATGGTGGATGTGGAATGGATGGGTCCCAGAATCTAAACTTTTCTCTAGTATAAAATAAGTTTTTCTCATATTTTTAATGCATATTTCCTTTTACACTAGATGAATAAAATCATGTACAATTGGACAATGCTATTTCAATATACTGGTAGAATATATCGAATATATCACCATAATATGGTATAAATAAATGTAAGTATAGAGCTTGAAATATATCTCTAATTTTATATAAAATAAATGGGTACTACAAAAATCTTTCAATTTGACTTCATATAAAATTTACATTATATTTTGAAATGATCTTAATTGCACAATAGATATGTGTACTCTATTGCATATGTTGTATGTTGTGAAGAATTGCAAAGATATAACTGATGTGGATATAGTGAGTACCTCCCTAGATGTTAAACTAGTTTTTTACTAAACATATTTATAATACATACACAATATATATATCGGAATCAGGTAATTATATTCCGACGTCCCCCCTAAAAATATTAGAGGGTCAAGATTACATGTAGGCCCAACGCCATACACCCAAAACAACATTACAACTCACGCATTTAATCTATACGTACTCTACGTCTAATGCATTTACAAATTTTTACAGCAATATTGGAGGCATTCATAGACTTCCCTTGATGTCTTCTAGCATTTCTCTCCTCCCAGATATGGTAGCATAGGGCAGCAAACAACACATTCTTCTTCACATCTCTTCCGCACCTAGCGAACATTCTTCTCGGTTCACCAATGAGTTGAAGATGGAGCTTAAAATCCATGCATAAATGGTCCCACGCTTTCTTTGTGAAATTACATTCCCCCACAAGGTGATTGTGAGTTTCTTCCTTATCCTCACATAGCAGGCATACAGTAGATATATCATAATTCCAGCTCTTTATTCTATCAAGAGTGGAGAGAATATGGTGTAGAAATTTATATACACACATTCTCCATTTTGGCACATACCTATCCATCCATATTTGTTCTCCCACGATATCCTTTGCTCTCCTGTTACGGGACATTTCCCATAAGCTTATCTTCTTGTCTATGAGCTGCCATCCACCAAAATTATTAACCATAAACATGTGTTTAATTTGCGGCCATATTTCCCTCATGACGTTGATGGATCTAGAATACCCTTCTCTTGTTTTCGGAATAAAATCTAGTCCTCTAGGATATATATTCCTCATCCATTTGCCCCATGTAGATGTGCCTTCTTGATATGCAATCAGTCTTATCATGGAACCCCATCTAGCAATATCTCTGGGAGTCTTCAAATTCAGCCCTCCTTCATCCTTAGGAAAAGCAAGCCTGGAGTACTTCATAAGGTGGTGCTCACTTCCCCACAGAAAATTAGCAATCTTCATTTCAATTCTCTACAGAATAGAGATAGGAATTTCACCTTGTTGTGCCCAAAAAATGAGGAGACCTTCAATAGAAGCTTTGATCAAAGTACTCCACCCAGCCATATAAGTCCTTTGTGTAGGCCATCTATTTATCATCTCCTCCACTTTATCAATGCAGTCTGTAAAGTCCTTGACTTGAAGATTGCCACCTGCAAGAGGAAATCCCAAGTATTTGGTTGGGAATATTCCCTTTTCAACCCCCATTTCCTGCGTTAATCTGGCTTCCACCTGATGACAATTCTTTGACAAGAAGATATGTGTTTTATTTGCGTTTATGCACAACCATGTTTGCTTCCCGAAGTCCCTCAGTAAGCCTTTTAGATTTTCCAGGTACTGTTGCTTGGCTTCAATGAACACCAGGACATCATCAACAAAAATTAAATGTGTCATTACCTTTGTGCCATGTACAGTGTAAGGCTTTATTTTCTTCTCTTCTTCAGCTCGCTGCATCCTCCTTGTAAAGTATTCCATGACAATCACAAAAAGAAGGGGGATAGGGGGTCACCCTGGCCTAGCCCATTGCTGCCCCTAAAGAGACCAGCCGACGTACCATTCACCAGAACTGAGTAACTAGTAGTCTCGACACATTGTTTCATCCAGCAAATCCATTGTTCGTTGAAACCCATCTGTTGCAAATTCCCCCAAAGTTTATCCCACCGTACAATGTCATAAGCTTTGGAGACGTCAAGCTTTAAGCAAGCCTTCCTACTACCTCTCATAACATTGTAGTCTAGTAGAAATTCACCAGCAAAAAGGGCACAATCACTAATGCTTCTACCTATAACAAAAGCTCCTTGATTTGTAGAAACCAGAAAGGGAAGGACCATTTTCAGCCGGGCAGCTAGGATTTTTGCAATAATTTTATATTGTACCGAGCAACAGGCAATGAGTCGGAAATCAGCAACAGAAAATGTAACTTTCTTCTTCGGGATAAGAACAAGAAAAGAGTGATTAACCCGTCTCACCGTATTCCCTCCTTGAAGAAACCAGTCCACATAAGCAAGCAAGTCACCTTTAATAATGTCCCAATTTTTCTTGTAGAAGAAAGCATTAAAACCATCAGGCCCCGGCAATTTATTGCTTCCAATGCTCCAAACAGCATCCTTGACCTCCTGTTCATTCGTTCTTCTGGTAAGAATATTATTGTGAGTGCTAGTGAGTTTGAATTTCCAGTCAATTTCCTCCTGTTCATCAATATTGTCAGGAAACACCATGTTGTATAGAGATGTGTAGAACCCAATCGCCTGTTCTTCAAGATCTTCCTATTTGTTGACAACCATCCCATCAACATTAATGAGATCAAAAATAATATTACCTGCCTCTCTTCTTTTGACCACAGAATGATACAGCTTTGTGTTTCTATCCCCATCATCCATCCACTTCTCCTTGCTTCTTTGCCAAAAAAATTTTTCCTCTGCCTTTTTTAGATCTTCAAGCATCATTTTTAAGTCCCTTTCTTTCTCTATCAAAGTAGGATTTAGAGGATCAGTTAACAGTCTTTCTCAGACATCTTTGCACTCTTGCTTGGTCTCCTTCAACATTTTTGGAATATTCACCTTTTCTTCCGCCCATTTTTTGATAGCCACCTTGGTGTTTGAAAGCTTCTTTGCAAAGACATACATGGGGTTTCCTGTCACCTGGATACTCCAACTTTATTTTACGACCTCATCAAAACCTTTCCAGTCCGCCCAATAGTTTAGAAATCTGAAAGGTCTTCTTTTCTATTTTTTCTCGGAAATCTGGACAGCAATAGGAGCATGATCACTAATGTCAGAACCTTCAGCCTTCACCTGCACATTAGGAAAAATTTTCAGCCATTCATCATTCACAAGAGCTCTATCCAGCTTGCTTGCTATTCTGTCACCTGGGCCCCTTTCGTTATTCCAGGTAAAAATATCCCCACCAACCATTGGTAGCTCGAAAAGACATGATTTATCAATGGCTCGATTGAAAGCGTCCACTTCAACATTAATAGCAAGTCTTTTTGCTTTTTTCTCAGCCTGTAACCGCACCGTATTAAAATCACCAATGACCATCCAGGGAAGCGCAACTTGTTTAGAGACAGAAACCATAGAATCCCATAGATCCAATCTCTCTTTGCCATCATTGTGCCCATAGACAGCTGTCAACCACATGTGCAATCCTCCATTATTGACACAGTCCACCGTAATTTGTTGATCTGACATTTGTACAACTGAAAGCTGCCAAGCATTAGGCTTACAAGCTACACAAACTCTAGCAACTCTGTCGCAATCAATATTAGATATTTGCTCCCATCCTTGCGGACACAAATATTTGATACTATTTTTTTTGTACCTTTATTTTCGTCTCCACCAAAGCAACCAAAGAGTGGCCACTAGTAGCAATCCACTCCCGAATTTCCTTCTTCTTGTTCTTATCGCACCCCCCTTTAATATTCCACATTAAAATGGACATATTAAAGGTTTTTGTTTGCCCGAGTACGCCTGGGCTGCTCCTTCTTCTTGTTGCCTTCCCTCTTCTTCTTTGGTTCAACCAGCTCAGGTTCTTCTGCATCGGATTCACTGAGTGCATCAAACCTATTGGTGGCCTCCAGTATGGAACCAACCCCTTGTGTCTTTGGTATTCCACTTGGACTTTTCCTAGACGTGGGAGTAAACTCCCCCTCTTCTTTCTGTTCAGCATTGTCCTCTTCGACATTAGTAGTACGCATGGACGGTGTGTCTACAAACACATCATTCCCAGCAGTTGCTTGTTCATTATGTCCACTTCCAATTTCAATAGTAGCAGGAGGGTGCTTCTTCACCGAATCAACAGCAGATGTGGAGGCATCCTTACTATGTCCCACGCCTATCCCTTTTTCTCCTCGGACAGCAGCAACATTCCCTACCTTCTCAGTACGGTTTCCAGCCGTAACTTCCACAACCGGGTTAGCGACGGTTGTGGGGTTACCAACTGATTTTCTTCGATTCTTCTCCACCCATTGCGAGGAACTGGTCCCTTCATTCTTGTCTGGCTTAGGCACCTCCTTCTCTTTGCATGCATCATCGGGGTGGCCGAAAGACTTGCAGTGGTCACACCTTGGCGGCTTATGGTCATATAGTATCCGAACTGGGATGGGTTCCCGTCTGTGGACGTTCAGCCATACCCGTTCCACGATTTCCTCCTCCGCGTTCAGCTCCACCAAGACTCTAGCTTCGTCGGACACCAGAGAGCATTCTTCGATGTGTAGAACTCTGCCCGCTCCTACCGCAATGGTGCCGGTCGCTCACTTCATCCATGAACGGCCTATGGATCCCAGAGTGACCCACGTGGGGATCGTGGCAAAGGTATCACGCTTCAACTCATCGCCAAATCGATAGTCTTTGGCCACAACCAGTTGCCCGTCGAACCACCTCAGACCAAGGTTGTGGACAACCTCTTTGTCTGCCACAGTAGAAAATCGGATCAGGTAGACACCAGACTCCTTCGAGATCAGATCAAAAGACCCCTTGGGACCCCAAGTCCTCTTGATCCAGGCTTGAAAGTGCAGATAGAAGGGTCATTTTCCAATGACGTAGGCCATGACCGCATATTCCCACACGTTCTTCATCTGTTCGAACTCATCCTCCGTCAGGTCAACGTGTATTTCACCGTCCGACCTTCTAGGTGCCAGAAAGCTCTCCTCAGTCTCCTTGCTTGGGGACGACTTCTTCAGGACCTGCATCCATGATTTTCGACCATCCTTCCTGGTGATTTCCCCCCCGGCGGGTAGGGGGTCCTTCTGTTGGGCGTCGACGTTCAGTGTCTGGCCGCTAGGGTTAGCGTCGGCAGCTCCATTTCTCCTCTCCTTCTCCTGTTCCGTGTGTGTGTGGTCAGGCTGGGGCGTGGTGGCGGGTTTGGAAGGCGGTTGGGGGTGGATGTTGATGGCTGGGGTGGCCGTCAACGTGGGCGCCATGCCCTCAGGTCGGAGTCACCGGGAAATCGCCCAGACGGACCCAAGGAAGATGACACGCGTTATGTGTGTATGTATATATGTATATATACACAATATATATATGTATGTATGTATGTATGTATATTTTTTATATTTTGACTTCACAATCTGTGAATATATAATAATAAATCAAGAAATTAAGAAACATAATTGAATGTGCTATGAAAATAAAGAAATCCACTAAAGATCCGGTTATCAATAAAAATATTAAATACCAAAAATAGTTGTACCAAATCTTAGTGGCGTAGTGGAAGCGTGGTGAGTCCATAACCCACGGGTCCCAAGATTGAAACCTAGCTCTGATATAAGAAAATGCATCACATAACTATTATTTTATCACACTTCTTCCATAATGTAGAGAAAAAGTATGAGAATGGGGGTTTAAATTTAACTGAAATATTAGTACATTAAATGGTTGAATACATATGTTTGAAATACACTAACATACTATTCTTAAATAATAATCAAGAATAACTATATTTTAAGATATAATTTGTCTTTGATGACATATATGATTATTTCTAAGAGTTGCACATAACTTTAAATAACAATCTCAAAAATACCATCTTGTATATCAAAATAGAATCTCCTAGCATGTCACAAAGCTAATAAATGTGTCTATATACTATGTACAGTACAATACAATACAACAAAGATAAAATTAATTATACTTCAATGATATCTTTAAATTTTAGCATCACTTAGTTTGTATATTTACTTATCTATTTTATGTTTATCATGACTTTCCTCAAGTACGGCCTCTATATCCAAATAGAGTAGAATCTTGAATTCCCCTTAGATACACACACAGGAGGGAAAAATGAAATTATATTTTGGGTCAATGTGTGTGATGGTAGTAATCAGTTTAAGGTGTCTAACTAAGGGTTCAATATTGGGTCACCTTCATTGGGGTTCCCATCAATTGCCACTTTATCTACTCCAAAAAAAATTCTTTATATTGAATCCACTTAATAAGAAGGTAACACAGTAAAAAATAGCACATTGATATTGTGGAGGATGTTTGAATCTATTGGACCCAAGGTTCAAAGTTTTCTCTAAGACAGAAGAAGTTCCTCCGTATGTCGTTCATGCATATTTTCTCTCAATCAAGTCAAACAAATTGCATTTACAATAAATTGTGATATTTTAGTATAAGATAAAACTGCTTTTGAACATTACACATCAAGTTTGTGATATATATAAGTGTTGAGTAAAAAAAAACTTTCAATTAGATGAAATAACTATACTTTTAGATATGTGATTGGTGTTTACACTTTGGCATATAAATCGTATCATATATGCACCATTCTCATCCCTGACTACCATATTCCATGTGAAACAAGATTCAAGAATAATTATAACTTGGATATAGTTTATCTTATGGATATGACTTTTTTTCTATAAGGAAGCTCTCCAAGGTAGAGGCACATTGGGACCATCCCAACATAGTAAAACTCAAGACATGACTAAAGTCACACATGTGCCATGTAAGTTGCATGAAATAACATAGCAAGGCTTGATCTTAGTCGGTGTTTCCCATGACCTCTAACAAAACAACTTGCCTATGAATTGACCTTGCAATTGTTCGTTGTATATGATTTAAGCCAAAGTATGTACAACAAAACCATGATGTTTCAATATAACATAAACCATGTTCTAAACATCACATAATATGGTAATAATAGATAGAATTATGTAGTTTAAAATTATTCCAATGTTATGCATAATACATGGCTTCTATGATGAAATTTAAAATTTAAGTTTTAATTTGAAGTTGAAATATATCTCAGAATAACTCTTATCACCTTAATTTAATGCAGGCTAAGTTCCAAACATATTTTTTCTAATAAGGGTAAGTGTGGCTGATCAATTTTTTGGTCCCCAATTAAGAGACTCGGGTTTGAACCACATGGACAAGCATTTTTTGTTTACCACACTCTCGAGTGTATGACAACCTCTTGGGATGTGGGAGAGGAGGACAAATCTTTCTCTCTTAATCCCTTACCTTAGTTTCACCTATGAATTTTAGTTCTCTCTAATTTCATATTATGTGTTATTCCTTAAACATATATAGAGGCTTGCGTTTATCGATCGGATGCCATTTGTTACATAATATTCTGTTACCCTAATCCTATTGCCACTAACTATAGAGTCAGTGGTAGTAGGAATTGGACATCCATACGTATAATGGCACATAGTTTCACACAAGCAATATATATGTAAGATCAATACTAGCAAGAGATAACAAGATGCATTACAGAGATAGAGGCATGTACTACTTTCTATTTCATGAAAATCCCATTGGTGTTTCATTTTATAGAGTAATTGTAGTGGATCTTCATTTGGAATCTAAAAATTTTGATAAACAAAATATATAAATGCTACAGTATTAAGTACGTATGAAAGGGCATGTAACCATAGTTTAATGGTATACCTAAGTTTCTTGGATAAGAACATCATAACAAGAAAGAAGGAAAATATTTATAGAGCATATTGTATGTTTTATTTTCCAATATATCAACATTAGGCATTTGTCCAACTTCTAAGGGAAGGGTCCAAAAGGGGCATATGAGGATCAAAGTCTAAATGTCACCTTATTTTAATGTGAGGGGCCTCAAGAGAAAATTCAATGAGCTAACCCTATTTCAAGCGTGCCTTGTGCCCTTATCCCAAAAATTTATATACACTTTTCTTATTTAGATAGAGGTTATTTGTTAATTTAATTTGATAAACTTTTATGGTAATAATGTTTCAATTATTCCTTCAAATAGATCATTCTCATCAATGTTATGTTTATGCAAAGCATAAACCCCTAACATATGATGTCCATACTACATTAGGTAACTGGACTTGTTCCACAGTTAACCATTCTAGTTGGTCAACATAAATTATCTGATACCAGAATTCCTTACCTTGGTATCCATGACATGTGCTGAAAACACATCACATTTTCATCTTTCTTTCATCTTGGGACATTTCTTATTATACGTATCTTTTTCTTGGAACCCAAGTCCAAAACAAACTGATACTCTTCTAAGTATCCATCAAATAAACAATTTTATTTTATGCACACCAAGTGTCCTAAGACTCACTTGATTGGCATGTCCCTAAAAGAAAAGACAACAAAGGATCATATTCCCCTTATCACCCTATTATTATCCAGGGTTGTATATTAATGAGAAGAAATTATCATGTTCTCAAATTATTGCATGAACTTTCTGTGTTCATGAGTTATTTACTCTTATTTCTTTCTTGGTTCATTGCCATTAGCATAGGAATTATAAGGATGAATACATCTCATCATTCCTTATTCTCCTTATGATTATGATCACTAGATGTGGGTATTCAAACCCTCAATTCATCATTTTTATTGTTACCTCTTATCAGGCAACTGTTACCTCTTGGTCTTTAGACCAGGTATACATTATACTAAACATCTTATTTTATTTATAAATTGATTTACAATTAAATCAAATTTCTTTCATATATCAATTAGAATGTGGTAGAAATATCCATGCCACATCTCCTACTTCTTTCTTCAGATTGTCTCAGAATGATTACTTGATCAGAGTAATCAGAAAGATAACAATCTAGGTATGTCATACTTACATTGCCTTCAATAAATGAATACCTGGCCAGGGTATTCAAGAACTGAAATCAGGTAGTATGTATTTATTTTATTTTTTTGTTTTCATCTCTTTAAATTTTGATATACTTAATATATCAGATTTTTCTCTGAGTTCCTTTTTCATCTCTTCCCTTCCATAATGAAGAAAGAGAAATTTCAGAACATATAAAAGAATATTAAACTGAACACAAGTTTTCATCCTACTTATCTTTTCCTCATATCCTCAAAGGATTATACATATGAACAAAACAACACTACCTTGCTTATAGTAGAGAGTAGAGGATTTTTCAAAATAGAAAGTTCTATCTTGACAAGTCTACCTTTTACAAGTTATCTAGTGTCTTGTTTGTTGGGTCACCACATCACTTTCTATTTGGACATTGCCACCTCAGATGTCCTCTCTGTCAACATCTGTAACAAGCTTGTAGCCTTTTAGGTGATTGCTGCTTGGGTACACTACATTGTGGTTGAGTTGGTAATACTAAAATCTTTGATTGTTTAGTACCACCAATTCCTTGTTCCTGTGACTGTTTAGACTTCCTTTTAAGGTTTGTCTCATGATTCTTTATCATAGACCCTTCTATTCTTTGAATTAACTCCACAAATGTGGCAAACCTCTCTCTACTTTCTAGGGCAGATGCCAGAATAGACATCTCATCATTCAATCCTTTCTCAAAACGTTGAATCTTTTCCTCCTCAGTAGCAGCCATCTGAGGACAAAATCGTAAAAGTTCCATGAACTTAACCTCATATTCACTTATTGACATGGCTCCCTGTCGAATCTTCTCAAACTGTGAGATCTTTTCATCTAAATAAGTCCTTGGAAAATACTTATTGACGAATTCTTGATAAAATTCCTCCCAATAAACCTCTTTGTCATTCCTTTTTATTTCTTTTATAGCCCACCAATGTCAAGCACTACCCTTCAAAAGGTACACAACATGTTTAACTTTGTCAGCATCCGGGATACTAAGGATCTTAAAAGCCTTTTCTAACTCAGTGAGCCAGAGATCAGCATTTTCTGGGTCAAATGTCCCTGCATATTCTATGGCTCCTACATGACCTAGTCATTCAAAGGTCTTAACAGACCCATATCCCTCATTGGAAAGTGGTGCCCTAGGTCCTGGTGTTGGCATCCGGTCTGCCATATATTCCATTGTGTTCATGAGTTGCCCAAATAGATTATGAACATCTGGGTTTCCTCTCATGTCTTTATCAACATGGGGATTTTCAGGCATTGGTTCCTCCCTTGCCTGATCCCTTGTACCTCCCACTGGTACAGCAACATTGCTCTCAGGAACGTGTTCCTTGTGTTCTCTAGACATCTTGGAGTTATATATCTTCATCTGCATAAGAAGAAGGCACTATAAGATACATTGAGGTACACTTAGAACAAACTCGATACCTTAGTCCTATGTCTCTATAGACTCAGCGAACCTAGAGCTCTGATACCACTAAATTGTGGCATCCAACTCACAAAAACAAGATTAACTAATGTGAAAGTGTATCATTAGCAAAAGATTAAAAAAAATCACTAAAAATTAAAACCTTTTTCAAAGAGATCCATTCATAGGAAAACTCTTTCAACAAGAATCAATGTATTTCATTTACATCCTGGTTTATGAGTATATATCTTGTACCATCTGTTCTCGAGAGTTACAACATCAACTGCCTTATTAAAAGCTAATCACAGACACCATAAGAACCTCGAGGCATCAAGCCCAAAAACTCATAATGATTTATCAAAAACACTAATTACTAACTCTGAGGACCTGAGAGTACAAAGACGACACGTAGGACTTCTATCTACAAGACACAACAAACAATACACTCAACGTGATCTGTCACTACTGTCACTACTACTGCTGATGTTCTTTCTCTGCAAGATATCCTCAATATCCTCCGTGCTTGTCCACCTAAAAATGTTGGATCCCACAGGGGTGAGACAATTGTAATTGCCCCAGCGAGAGATATAACTCTCTGCCAAAAACATTATTGTTGCAGTTTAATGATATAAAGCTGGGCAGAGAATAAGTAGTTTAAATAATTCTCATCTTAAAGCATTGTAACTATTTATGATAGAACAATAGATCAACTATTCTCTTAATAAGGAATAGGAAGAACATGCATATCATTTATCCATCATATTATACCATCATGTCAAACTTCTCTTGTGACACTCATTATTTGATATGTCACCCATGAGACATTCTTGTTTCAATCTGTTGGCCTTAGCCAACCTACTATACAGATATGGGATTATATCTACCATGTACTCATATGTCATTAATACAGGCATTGGGTTATTACAATTCATGTGTCCTCATTATAGGCATTAGGTTATTACCAATCCTGTGTTATTATTATAGGCATTGAGCCTCTGCCAGGTATTGGACTATTCCAAACCTGATTACATCGCCAGGCGTTGGACACTACCAATCATGATTTCACAACCATGCATTGGACTTTAACCAACCCTGATTACACCGCCAAGCATTGGACTTTAACCAACCTTGATTACATGCATTATACCTCTGTCAGGTATTGGACTTTAACCAATCTTGATTACACTGCTAGGCATTGGACTCTAACCAATCCTTATTACACCGCTACGCATTGGACTTTAACCAATCCTGATTACACCGCTAGGCATTGGACTTCAACCAATCCTAATTACACAGTTAGTCATTGGACTCTAACCAATCCTAATTACACTGCCAGGCATTGGACTTTAACCAATCCTGATTACACCACCAAGCATTGGACTTTAACCAATCCTGATTACATGCATTACACCTTTGCCAGGCATTGGACTTTAACCAATCTTGATTACACAGCCAAGCATTGGACTCTAACCAATCCTGATTACACATCCTTCATAACTTTTCACATACTTTATTGAATACAATTGTTCCTTTTATTAAGTTTATTAAAAAAATTATCATTTCTTACAATAAACTTTTATAATCATCTTGGGACCTCTCACTATGCCACAATTGTTCACATGGCTCATAAGGCCCATAAAGCATCTTTTCACCTCCCACTAGGCAACATCTAACGATATGGTGCACAAGGCCATTAAACATCTTGTCACCCATCACTAGGCAACATCTAATCATATGGCTCGCAAGTCCATTAAACATCTGGTCACCCATCAATAGGAAACATCTAATCATATGGCTCATAAGGCCATTAAATATCTTGTCACCCATCACTAGGCAACATCTAATCATATGGCTCACAAGGCCATTACACATCTTGTCACCTCTAACTAGGCAAAAATATCATATTACCTCATGTAAAACAATAGTAACACCACTATTCCCTTAATAGGGTTAGGGCTTACTATTCACATTACATTAGGATTTCTCATGTCCCATTACCCAATTTAGAGTTAGGGTTTCCCATCTCACATTAATTAGAATTTCATATTTATCAAATCAATCATAATATATTGCTCCACACCTCTAGGAGCATCCATTAACATCTCGAATATTCAATCATGTTTATTACTCTTAACATTTATCATTAAATGATTATCAATTCACGGTATGAGTTAATTTCTCATCCTTATCATGGTATGACTACATCATACTCATTAGTTTGGCTTAACCCCATTCTCAAGGTATATTAGCCTATACTTATCGAAGTATATCAAACTCATTACATTTCATTGTAACAATTTACATAACACACTTCATGTGTTTCTTATCCAAGTATATTGGATTTGAGGTGCATCAAGGTATATCAACCCTAGAATGCTAAAAGTGATATATATCTTGATGTATCACTTTCCTCACCACTTCCAACTTTCTTGAGTTATCAACTTATCTTGGATTAAGGTATTTCCCATCTTAAAACTTTCATTCACTAACCTATTGCTCTTATCATGAAGTGCATAGGTCACACACAAGAATGGTCCAACTATTTTCAATGATATGGACTCATTTCAGGTTAAGGCATAGCTTACTATAAGGTTACCTATAATCAATCACTTTAGGTATATCCCTTATCAGTATAATAATCACTATTCCATTATTAGGATTAGGTCTCCCATACCATCACCCTTTATTAGGGTTTAGGGTTTCACATACTATCATACTTCATTAGGGTTAGGATTTCTCATACCATCTCCCTTCATTTGGCTTTCACATCACATTGCCCATAATTAGGGTTTACCATTCATCCCAACTTGGGTTTCTCATACCATCATTCTTAATTAGGGTTTCTCATGGCATCAACCTTAATTAGGGTTTGTCATGGAATCACCCTCAATTAGGGATTCTCAATTTCATATCAATTGGAAATACTCATCCCATTACCCAAATCAGTATTATAATTTATTATAGTATTTTCCAAGATTAAGGTTTCATATAGAGTTACATAGAATCACCCTAGATTTGAGTTTTATATCAATACATCAGGGTTTTACATCACATTACCCTATTTTAGGGTTTCATGCACTTTACCCTAAAATTAGGGTTTCTTATTCCACTATCCAAAATTAGGATTTATTATTCATTCAAATAGGGTTTCACTCTCCATTCCCATAATTGAAGTTTTACATTATGTTACCCTGAATTAGGGTTAGGGTTCATTAACCTTCTGGATTAGGGTTTCATGATCTCTTTACTAAGGATCATACCCTAATCACATATTCTTCATGATTAATACTCGTGTATGGATTCCTTTCTATCATCCTCTCAACTTGATTGGGTTACATCAACCTTTCAATCAAATATATATATATATATATATATATATATATATATATATATATATATATATATATATACAACTATGGTTGACATAGTGTATTGAGACATTTCTTTCATAATCTTATAGGGATTAACTCATCTAGGGTTACCAATTACTTATTAACTTAAAGGTACAACCCTATTGATTATCTTTGACATAAATTAGCAACAACCATAGGGTCCTTTTATCTTTAATCACCTTAGGTTTCCAATTGACTTAATTACATTGAAACATCCAAATGTTCTTCACCATTGATGCTCCAAACGGTTTGAAACCGTTTAAGCAAAACAATGATGAAACCATATGGACAATTCACAGTTTAAACCACTAGGGTCTCCAAACGGTTTGAGACCGTTTGGTCTCAAATGCCCTTAAGACTATTTGGTCCAAACTCTCTCAAAACCCAATGGACCAAAAAGGTCTTCCATCACTTAATCAATTCAGGATTTCAATCATTAAACTATCCATCAATTGAACCACTGATTTATTCTTCGATTGGACCATTGAATCACCCTTCAATTAGGGTTTTGAACCCAATTAAACTAGTGTTTATAATCAAGAAACCATCCATTAGGGTTTTGAAATTGAGGAACCATCAATGGTTGACATTATGGAACTAGTCCAATTGAAATCATTGGGTCATCATGAAACCATGACATGACCTGACCTCAAACGGTCTTGAAGTCATTTGGATGACCTCTAAATGGTCTTTAGACTGTTTGCCCCATCAATCATTAAAATTTTTGAAATCCAAATAGGGTTTAGATCATTGGATTGATCATCAATATAGTTATTGATTACCTTTCGATTTGATATCTCTAAATCTTCAATTACTCAACCATACTCAACCCTAGACCTCCAAATGGTCTTGAGACCGTTTGGGTTAGTCAACCCAAAGATTGAATCAACCAATTTGAAATTTCAGCACTTAACCCAATTAGGGTTTCTAATTGGAGGATTGTCTATATATTGAATCAATCAATTGGATCCTTTAGATCATCATCCAAAGTGTACTAGGGTCTTGACCTCAAACGGTCAACCCATCCAAATGGTCAACCCTTCTAAATGAGTTGGGATCCAAACCTCCAAACTATTTGCAAACCGTTTGGTCTCCAAACGGTTTGGTGAAACCGATTGGACCAAAAATTATGAAGCCATTTGCAATATATATTTGTGGAGGTGTGTGCTTATGATGATGTCATCATCATCAAGCTATGATCGTTCATATTTTGCTTTAATTTTCATGGTGGTTCTATCGATTTGATCAAGTGAATTTCAAGAAGAATAAATGATCAACAATTGATATGGAATTTAATGCAATAACAATAGTAAGGGTTCAAGTTATAAAACCCACCTCCAATTGAGCTTCAAAGCTTCAAACTCACGTCAATAATGGTGGATGCAACTCCTTTCACTATCCCAAGGCTCATCCTCATGCTTTGAGTGAAAAGGAATGGTTAGAATTGAAGATGGGATCGAGATAAGAAGAAATCATGCATTGATTTTTTATTTCCACCATGGAATCAAGGTGAAAAGAGGTCAAGAAGCTTACCAACAGGTTGGGGGTCGTCCCCTTGTTGATCCAAGCTCCCTTGATCGTTTTTCCAAGCAAGAAGTGAAAGGAGTTTCGAAATTACCCTTTCAACTCATGGATAAAGGAGCATATATGCATCTTATTAAAAATTCATTTTAGGAGAGAGAAAGTAGGGATTATCTCCTCCATTTCCTTGCCTCTTTCCCCCTTCCCTTCCTTGTTTATGAGGCTATATCCTTTGACTCCTATTCCTATCGATTATCCATGATTTAAAGAAAAGCAAATTAAGCACCTTAAATCATATTATACTAATATCCATAAGTGAGTGGATATTTCTTTTTCTTATAATAATGTGAGTGAGTTGTCCACTTCCTTTGGATATTTTCGTGCCTTTGCAAGGCACATGGTCTTCCATTCTCTTGCAAACTCATCCCTCACCTTTTGGTTAAAGGGTACTTTAATTAATATATTTATTTTTGCATTAAATTGAGGCAAAGTTCCAATTATGCTTAAACCTTGATTATTTTAATATCAAGATTCTCTTTCCTCCAAAGAGATACAAATGAGACACCCCTATCATTTTCTTTTCTCTACATGATGCCAAGAAACATTAGGGACTATTTTGAAGTGGTAATTTGAATATTGAACCCTAGGTTTTGGGTAAATTGCACATTACACCAAAACTAGGTTTTAATGCACAAACATTGTTTTATCAGCTCTTTCTTGGTACTCAGGCTACCACAAGTCATTCGTCTGGATCATCTTCATTCTAATGATGCTTCAACACATGAGGAACATCTTATCATGTAAAATTTTCAATTTAACCCCTCAACTTGGGTAATTTGCACTTTACTCCAATACAAGCAAAACAATGTTTCAACATTATTTGAAAAGGACTAAAATTGAAACATAAGTTCCTCTTGAACCTTAATTACTTTTCAAGAAATAAGAGCAAGAATATGATTAAATTTATTAAGAAAAACATTTAGGGTTAAGGCATAACCCATGTCAGGGATGTTACAATATGTCTTCTAGTTGGTTATATTTTGCAAGTTGTTTATGTTTTATAGTATAGCCTAAACTACCCCTTTTGCTATTTGAAATTCAATAAGGATAAGTCGATCCTAAATCCATTACTCAATTCCTAATTGAGTTATTGGATAATTTGTAGATTGATTTTGATAGGTTACAAACATAAGTACTATACATTTCGTCACATGACCTGATGGTCATAAGCCCCACATTCTTTCAGTTCACTACTTAGCCAACAAACCAGCTGAGTGCTAGTGACCACCCTTTTATCACATGATCAACCAATCCATCACCCTTCCCTCATTTGAGCAACCACTTAGGTAGAAATTCTCATTATCACTTGAGTTAGGAAACTGACTAGTAACCTAAGTGGTACCCCAAAGCACGTCAATTGATTTAAACCTTACGTTATTTAGGGTCTGGAATTTGTATCACACACATTGTACATTGTAGGTGAGCCTCCTTCCATGTAATGTACATGTAGACATCACTATTTAAAACACACTCTATTCAAAATGGAACCCAGTAATAGACAGAATAAGTTCTAGACTAGTAGGTGGAAGGTCAAATCTTATCCTTGAAGAGAAGGATGACATTTATAGATATAATTCTCTCATATATGGGTGGTTCATAAGCATCATTCTTGCAAAAGAAAGAACCTAGAAAACTATAATTTTCTTGGAGACTGTGATAGCTACAGAGAGTGTAGGACATCAGGAGTAGTTATTATTACTTCTTCCTGAGCTCATATCTGACTATTTTTGAAACAACTAAGTAGATATTATTAGTTATTCTTGATTAATACATGATTACCAACTTCTAAAGGAAACTTCTTTAGCATAATAAAACCATATTCATCTCCCATTAATACCATAGATAATTGATAATTGAGCATATTGTATGCCAACATTTGTTCTGTCCACATAATATAAATGGTGTGCTTTTGTTGGCATGTAACTTTCAGCTCAATTTTCCCTTCTCTTCTTCTCCTCACTTCTTCATCTCACTTCCTTTGTGCTCCCTTTATATAAAAAGGGGTGATATACAATCAGCTACCCATTTTTTGTTATGCATGGCATTTGGTTTCATGATCTTTCTTTGTGGATTTTTTCTCATAACAAATCCAACATATTTAGTATGCAGGTATACCTACAGGCATAGTTACAATAATTGGTAACATTTTATGCTACTTGTCTTTGCACACTTTGTGGCATATGATTCATCTATCAACATTACAAACTAGCATCATTTTGAGTTTTTTTTAGTAAATTAAAGAGATTCTTAACACTAATAACCTGATTCCCAGAGTATGCGGCAGTTATTTCGTACAAAAAATCTAAATCGCAAATTATACGATGATGTTAACACTTGACTTATGTTTTTTTAATTTTTATTGCCATTCATTTTTATACCATCTTCAAGTTGTTGATTCAAGTGGAGTGTTGTAAGTGCAGTCCATGTGATAGAGATTGGATTAGGGTCTTATTAAACACCTATACAGGGTAATATATGTTGCTTTGTTTTTATGGTCTCCAAAACATTAGGTTCAGATTGCTCATTGCAAGTCCAGACACCCAACACAAGATGATAAACACTTTTACATTCCAATTTCTTCCCTTATTTGGTTGTAGAATTATTGAGCATACATGTGGTCCAATGCTAAGAATTCTTATCACAAAAGTTAATGCTCTTTCTTATTCTGTCTTGAAACTTGTGTCTTATCATTCTTCCAAAGATAGTTGTGTCAAGGATCTTACATTTTCTGAGATGATTTATGATTAGATCTTTATTTTAATATGGCATGGAGTTTTTTATTTGAGACTTGTGATGTTGGACTGAATGACTAAGTTGAAAGTCTTGAGAGTTTCGACTCAATGACATTGGACATTATATTAAATATATTATAAATTTTTAGGGTAATTTTAGGTAGTGGTTGCAAACCCCAAGTCTCCCTCATTGTTTCTTGAGTTCCTCTATCTTAGTTTTTAGTTTTAAAAAGGGAATTATGCCCTTGACCAAGTTATTAATGTTCCATGGATCCATACTGATAACAACAACTTGTTACTGATGATTTTTATACATTTTAAGGTAGGGATTTTAGGTTGTAAATAGACTCTTAAAAATGATAGTCTTGCTATTGATGCATATGGTCACATTACGGATAATGATCCATCCCTTTACTATCCACTACTTAAATAATTGTGGGATATTCGTCTTGTCCGTATACATCTGAATATTATTGTAAATTATTCTTCAAGAGATTTACAAATCCCAACATTGAGTTGTTAATAGAAGAAAATAAATGTACTGTAACCATGGAGATATATAGTATGATTTGCCATAATTTTAAGAATTCATGGTATAAGTAGGAGATTTCCTAGTTCTAGAAGACAATTTTGGGTCCATAATGCCCCCTAAGGTCACGTAGGAGCAGGGATAAGGATTGGTGGAGGCATAGCAGTGACAACAGTGTATCTTCTTAGTAGGTAGACGATACTCCAGGGTAGCTATAGCAGAGACAACAGTGATTATAAATTATGAGGGCTAAACTAGAAAAAAGTATTACATCTTTTAATGATCAACAAGATCACCACATCCAGACCTCCTATACATCCCTCCAAAGAGGTATCTGAAACAATAACAAAAGAGCATCATGTTTGTCAACCGTAGAAGGCATCTAATCTAAACCCTTAAGTATGTTTCCATCTGTGTAACAAGTATCATATCCTCTTTCTCTCCATCATCATCAACCTTCAAACCTATATTGGAAGGTTGCAGGGTTCATGTGATATACAAACCTCACCCTACAACCTTCCACTACACCCAAGGGTAGTAGCAGTCATGTTCCCCTCAATGGGTATGAGGATGCATGCCCAACATCAATCTATCCTCCACCTCCTTTTATACAACCTCATGGATAGCTGCAATATTCCATGGGATTATCTTCACAACCCATATATACTCAAACAACCTGGTGTCATTTGTTTCCTCATAACTCACCCTAAGACCTCAATCCCTTATTAACTTCAGCAAAATCACCATTGCCTTCATCCCTACTTCATACTGTGAATTGATCTGAATGTATGATTTACAAGCTACCACCATCCTACTGTGATGGTTCCTGATCATGCACGCCATCCACCCCACTCTTTCCTCTCTAATCTCCCTTGTCATACCAACGACCAGATTTGCCTTCATGTTATGTATATTCGGTGGGTTCCATCTGAAGAATTGTAGGTGTTGAAATTTTCTCTTTGGTTGTTTGTTGTTGAAATTACAAATGAGATGCCCCTATCATTGTATTTGCTATACATGATGACAAGAAACATTAGGGACTATTTTGAGGTGGTAATTTGCATATTGAACCCTAGATTTTTGGTAAATTGCACATTACACCAAAACTAGGTTTTAATGCACAAACATTGCTTTATCATCTCTTTCTTGGTACTCAGGCTACCACAAGCCATTCCTCTACATCATCTTCATTGTCATGATGCTTCAACACATGAGGAACATCTTATCATGTAACATTTTCAATTTAACACCTCAAATTGGGTAAATTGCACTTTAGTCCAATACAAGCAAAACAATGTTTCAACATTATTTGAAAAGGACCAAAATTGAAACATAAATTCCTATTGAACCTTAATTACTTTTCAAGAAATAATAAAAGTAATATGATTAACTTTATTAAGCAAAACATCTAGGGTTAAGGCATAACCCAGGTCAGGGATGTTACAAATCATAAACCCCTAACAAGGATTTTGTCCCTGAAATCCCAGATAAAAGGAGACAGATATTATTCATTCGTTATATCATGAAGTCTCCACCTAACATATCATTGTTATGGAGACACCATAGAATGTTGATCAGTACAAAGTTATTTCACACCAAATTCTCATAGAATCAAACACATAGGGCACATACACTACTATCCTTTCATTATTGACTGTGGACTTAATTTTATGCCAGCTAACACTTTTCTTATTTAGATAGAGGTTATTTGTTAATTTAATTTGATAAACTTTTATGGTAATAATGTTTCAATTATTCCTTCAAATAGATCATTCTCATCAATGTTATGTTTATGCAAAGCATAAACCCCTAACATATGATGTCCATACTACATTAGGTAACTGGACTTGTTCCACAGTTAACCATTCTAGTTGGTCAACATAAATTATCTGATACCAGAATTCCTTACCTTGGTATCCATGACATGTGTTGAAAACACATCACATTTTCATCTTTCTTTCATCCTGGGACATTTCTTATTATACGTATCTTTTTCTTGGAACCCAAGTCCAAAACAAACTGATACTCTTCTAAGTATCCATCAAATAAACAATTTTATTTTATGCACACCAAGTGTCCTAAGACTCACTTGATTGGCATGTCCCTAAAAGAAAAGACAACAAAGGATCATATTCCCCTTATCACCCTATTATTATCCAGGGTTGTATATTAATGAGAAGAAATTATCATGTTCTCAAATTATTGCATGAACTTTCTGTGTTCATGAGTTATTTACTCTTATTTCTTTCTTGGTTCATTGCCATTAGCATAGGAATTATAAGGATGATTACATCTCATCATTCCTTATTCTCCTTATGATTATGATCACTAGATGTGGGTATTCAAACCCTCAATTCATCATTTTTATTGTTACCTCTTATCAGGCAACTGTTACCTCTTGGTCTTTAGACCAGGTATACATTATACTAAACATCTTATTTTATTTATAAATTGATTTACAATTAAATCAAATTTCCTTCATATATCAATTAGAATGTGGTAGAAATATCCATGCCACATCTCCTACTTCTTTCTTCAGATTGTCTCAGAATGATTACTTGATCAGAGTAATCAGAAAGATAACAATCTAGGTATGTCATACTTACATTGCCTTCAATAAATGAATACCTGGCCAGGGTATTCAAGAACTGAAATCAGGTAGTATGTATTTATTTTATTTTTTTGTTTTCATCTCTTTAAATTTTGATATACTTAATATATCAGATTTTTCTCTGAGTTCCTTTTTCATCTCTTCCCTTCCATAATGAAGAAAGAGAAATTTCAGAACATATAAAAGAATATTAAACTGAACACAAGTTTTCATCCTACTTATCTTTTCCTCATATCCTCAAAGGATTATACATATGAACAAAACAACACTACATTGCTTATAGTAGAGAGTAGATGATTTTTCAAAATAGAAAGTTCTATCTTGACAAGTCTACCTTTTACAAGTTATCTAGTGTCTTGTTTGTTGGGTCACCACATCACTTTCTATTTGGACATTGCCACCTCAGATGTCCTCTCTGTCAACATCTGTAACAAGCTTGTAGCCTTTTAGGTGATTGCTGCTTGGGTACACTACATTGTGGTTGAGTTGGTAATACTAAAATCTTTGATTGTTTAGTACCACCAATTCCTTGTTCCTGTGACTGTTTAGACTTCCTTTTAAGGTTTGTCTCATGATTCTTTATCATAGACCCTTCTATTCTTTGAATTGACTCCACAAATGTGGCAAACCTCTCTCTACTTTCTAGGGCAGATGCCAGAATAGACATCTCATCATTCAATCCTTTCTCAAAACGTTGAATCTTTTCCTCCTCAGTAGCAGCCATCTGAGGACAAAATCGTAAAAGTTCCATGAACTTAACCTCATATTCACTTATTGACATGGCTCCCTGTCGAATCTTCTCAAACTGTGAGATCTTTTCATCTAAATAAGTCCTTGGAAAATACTTATTGATGAATTCTTGATGAAATTCCTCCCAATTAACCTCTTTGTCATTCCTTTTTATTTCTTTTATAGCCCACCAATGTCCAGCACTACCCTTCAAAAGGTACACAACATGTTTAACTTTGTCAGCATCCGGGATACTAAGGATCTTAAAAGCCTTTTCTAACTCAGTGAGCCAGAGATCAGCATTTGCTGGGTCAAATGTCCCTGCATATTCTATGGCTCCTACATGACCTAGTCATTCAAAGGTCTTAACAGACCCATATCCCTCATTGGAAAGTGGTGCCCTAGGTCCAGGTGTTGGCATCCGGTCTGCCATATATTCCATTGTGGTCATGAGTTGCCCAAATAGATTATGAACATTTGGGTTTCCTCTCATGTCTTTATCAACATGGGGATTTTCAGGCATTGGTTCCTCCCTTGCCTGATCCCTTGTACCTCCCACTGGTACAACAACATTGCTCTCAGGAACGTGTTCCTTGTGTTCTCTAGACATCTTGGAGTTATATATCTTCATCTGCATAAGAAGAAGGCACTATAAGATACATTGAGGTACACTTAGAACAAACTCGATACCTTAGTCCTATGTCTCTATAGACTCAGCGAACCTAGAGCTCTGATACCACTAAATTGTGGCATCCAACTCACAAAAACAAGATTAACTAATGTGAAAGTGTATCATTAGCAAAAGATTAAAAAAAATCACTAAAAATTAAAACCTTTTGCAAAGAGATCCATTCATAGGAAAACTCTTTCAACAAGAATCAATGTATTTCATTTACATCCTGGTTCATGAGTATATATCTTGTACCATCTGTTCTCGAGAGTTACAACATCAACTGCCTTATTAAAAGATAATCACAGACACCATAAGAACCTCGAGGCATCAAGCCCAAAAACTCATATTGATTTATCAAAAACACTAATTACTAACTCTGAGGACCTGAGAGTACAGAGACGACACATAGGACTTCTATCTACAAGACACAACAAACAGTACACTCAACGTGAGCTGTCACTACTGTCACTACTACTGCTGATGTTCTTTCTCTGCAAGATATCCTCAATATCCTCCGTTCTTGTCCACCTAAAAATGTTGGATCCCACAGGGGTGAGACAATTGTAATTGCCCCAACGAGAGATATAACTCTCTGCCAAAAACATTATTGTTGCAGTTTAATGATATAAAGCTGGGCAGAGAATAAGTAGTTTAAAGAATTCTCATCTTAAAGCATTGTAACTATTTATGATAGAACAATAGATCAACTATTCTCTTAATAAGGAATAGGAAGAACATGCATATCATTTATCCATCATATTATACCATCATGTCAAACTTCTCTTGTGACACTCATTATTTGATATGTCACCCATGAGACATTCTTGTTTCAATCTATTGGCCTTAGCCAACCTACTATACAGATATGGGATTATATCTACCATGTACTCATATGTCATTAATACAGGCATTGGGTTATTACCAATCATGTGTCATCATTATAGGCATTAGGTTATTACCAGTCCTGTGTCATTATTATAGGCATTGAGCCTCTGCCAGGTATTGGACTCTTCCAAACCTGATTACATCGCCAGGCGTTGGACACTACCAATCATGATTTCACAACCACGCATTGGACTTTAACCAACCCTGATTACACCGCCAAGCATTGGACTTTAACCAACCTTGATTACATTCATTATACCTCTGTCAGGTATTGGACTTTAACCAATCTTGATTACACTGCTAGGCATTGGACTCTAACCAATCCTTATTACACCGCTACGCAATGGACTTTAACCAATCCTGATTACACCGCCAGGCATTGGACTTCAACCAATCCTAATTACACAGTCAGTCATTGGACTCTAACCAATCCTAATTACACTGCCAGGCATTGGACTTTAACCAATCCTGATTACACCACCAGGCATTGGACTTTAACCAATCCTGATTACATGCATTACACCTTTGCCAGGCATTGGACTTTAACCAATCTTGATTACACAGCCAAGCATTGGACTCTAACCAATCCTGATTACACATCCTTCATAACTTTTCACATACTTTATTGAATACAATTGTTCCTTTTATTAAGTTTATTAAAAAAATTATCATTTCTTACAATAAACTTTTATAATCATCTTGGGACCTCTCACTATGCCACAATTGTTCACATGGCTCATAAGGCCCATAAAGCATCTTTTCACCTCCCACTAGGCAACATCTAACGATATGGTGCACAAGGCCATTAAACATCTTGTCACCCATCACTAGGCAACATCTAATCATATGGCTCGCAAGTCCATTAAACATCTGGTCGCCCATCAATAGGAAACATCTAATCATATGGCTCATAAGGCCATTAAATATCTTGTCACCCATCACTAGGCAACATCTAATCATATGGCTCACAAGGCCATTACACATCTTGTCACCTTTAACTAGGCAAAAATATCATATTACCTCATGTAAAACAATAGTAACACCACTATTCCCTTAATAGGGTTAGGGCTTACTATTCACATTACATTAGGATTTCTCATGTCCCATTACCCAATTTAGAGTTAGGGTTTCCCATCTCACATTAATTAGAATTTCATATTTATCAAATCAATCTTAATATATTGCTCCACACCTCTAGGAGCATCCATTAACATCTCGAATATTCAATCATGTTTATTACTCTTAACATTTATCATTAAATGATTATCAATTCAAGGTATGAGTTAATTTCTCATCCTTATCATGGTATGACTACATCATACTCATTAGTTTGGCTTAACCACATTCTCAAGGTATATTAGCCTATACTTATCGAAGTATATCAAACTCATTACATTTCATTGTAACAATTTACATAACACACTTCATGTGTTTCTTATCCAAGTATATTGGATTTGAGGTGCATCAAGGTATATCAACCCTAGAATGCTAAAAGTGATATATATCTTGATGTATCACTTTCCTCATCACTTCCAACTTTCTTGAGTTATCAACTTATCTTGGATTAAGGTATTTCCCATCTTAAAACTTTCATTCACTAACCTATTGCTCTTATCATGAAGTGCATAGGCCACACACAAGAATGGTCCAACTATTTTCAATGATATGGACTCATTTCAGGTTAAGGCATAGCTTACTATAAGGTTACCTATAATCAATCACTTTAGGTATATCCCTTATCAGTATAATAATCACTATTCCATTATTAGGATTAGGTCTCCCATACCATCACCCTTTATTAGGGTTTAGGGTTTCACATACTATCATACTTCATTAGGGTTAGGATTTCTCATACCATCTCCCTTCATTTGGCTTTCACATCACATTGCCCATAATTAGGGTTTTCCATTCATCCCAACTTGGGTTTCTCATACCATCATTCTTAATTAGGGTTTCTCATGGCATCAACCTTAATTAGGGTTTGTCATGGAATCACCCTCAATTAGGGATTCTCAATTTCATATCAATTGGAAATACTCATCCCATTACCCAAATCAGTATTATAATTTATTATAGTATTTTCCAAGATTAAGGTTTCATATAGAGTTACATAGAATCACCCTAGATTTGAGTTTTATATCAATACATCAGGGTTTTACATCACATTACCCTATTTTAGTGTTTCATGCACTTTACCCTAAAATTAGGGTTTCTTATTCCACTATCCAAAATTAGGATTTATTATTCATCCAAATAGGGTTTCACTCTCCATTCCCATAATTGAAGTTTTACATTATGTTACCCTGAATTAGGGTTAGGGTTCATTAACCTTCTGGATTAGGGTTTCATGATCTCTTTACTAAGGATCATACCCTAATCACATATTCTTCATGATTAATACTCGTGTATGGATTCCTTTCTATCATCCTCTCAACTTGATTGGGTTACATCAACCTTTCAATCAAATATATATATATATATATATATATATATATATATATATATATATACAACTATGGTTGACATAGTGTATTGAGACATTTCTTTCATAATCTTATAGGGATTAACTCATCTAGGGTTACCAATTACTTATTAACTTAAAGGTACAACCCTTTTGATTATCTTTGACATAAATTAGCAACAACCATAGGGTCCTTTTATCTTTAATCACCTTAGGTTTCCAATTGACTTAATTACATTGAAACATCCAAATGTTCTTCACCATTGATGCTCCAAACGGTTTGAAACCGTTTAAGCAAAACAATGATGAAACCATATGGACAATTCACACTTTAAACCACTACGGTCTCCAAACGGTTTGAGACCGTTTGGTCTCAAACGCCCTTAAGACTGTTTGGTCCAAACTCTCTCAAAACCGAATGGACCAAAAAGGTCTTCCATCACTTAATCAATTCAGGATTTCAATCATTAAACTATCTATCAATTGAACCACTGATTTATTCTTCGATTGGACCATTGAATCACCCTTCAATTAGGGTTTTGAACCCAATTAAACTAGTGTTTATAATCAAGAAACCATCCATTAGGGTTTTGAAATTGAGGAACCATCAATGGTTGACATTGTGGAACTAGTCCAATTGAAATCATTGGGTCATCATGAAACCATGACATGACCTGACCTCAAACGGCCTTGAAGTCATTTGGATGACCTCTAAATGGTCTTTAGACTGTTTGCCCCATCAATCATTAAAATTTTTGAAATCCAAATAGGGTTTAGATCATTGGATTGATCATCAATATAGTTATTGATTACCTTTCGATTTGATATCTCTAAATCTTCAATTACTCAACCATACTAAACCCTAGACCTCCAAATGGTCTTGAGACCGTTTGGGTTAGTCAACCCAAAGATTGAATCAACCAATTTGAAATTTCAGCACTTAACCCAATTAGGGTTTCTAATTGGAGGATTGTCTATATATTGAATCAATCAATTGGATCCTTTAGATCATCATCCAAAGTGTACTAGGGTCTTGACCTCAAATGGTCAACCCATCCAAATGGTCAACCCTTCTAAATGAGTTGGGATCCAAACCTCCAAACTATTTGCAAACCGTTTGGTCTCCAAACGGTTTGGTGAAACCGATTGGACCAAAATTTATGAAGCCATTTGCAATATATATTTGTGGAGGTGTGTGCTTATGATGATGTCATCATCATCAAGCTATGATCGTTCATATTTTGCTTTAATTTTCATGGTGGTTCTATCGATTTGATCAAGTGAATTTCAAGAAGAATAAATGATCAACAATTGATATGGAATTTAATGCAATAACAATAGTAAGGGTTCAAGTTATAAAACCCACCTCCAATTGAGCTTCAAAGCTTCAAACTCACGTCAATAATGGTGGATGCAACTCCTTTCACTATCCCAAGGCTCATCCTCAAGCTTTGATTGAAAAGGAATGGTTAGAATTGAAGATGGGATCGAGATAAGAAGAAATCATGCATTGATTTTTGATTTCCACCATGGAATCAAGGTGAAAAGAGGTCAAGAAGCTTACCAACAGGTTGGGGGTCGTCCCCCTGTTGATCCAAGCTCCCTTGGTCGTTTTTCCAAGCAAGAAGTGAAAGGAGTTTCGAAATTACCCTTTCAACTCATGGATAAAGGAGCATATATGCATCTTATTAAAAATTCATTTTAGGAGAGAGAACGTAGGGATTATCTCCTCCATTTCCTTGCCTCTTTCCCCCTTCCCTTCCTTGTTTATGAGGCTATATCCTTTGACTCCTATTCCTATCAATTATCCATGATTTAAAGAAAAGCAAATTAAGCACCTTAAATCATATTATACTAATATCCATAAGTGAGTGGATATTTCTTTTTCATATAATAATGTGAGTGAGTTGTCCACTTCCTTTGGATATTTTCGTGCCTTTGAAAGGCACATGGTCTTCCATTCTCTTGCAAACTCATCCCTCACCTTTTGGTTAAAGGGTACTTTAATTAATATATTTATTTTTGCATTAAATTGAGGCAAAGTTCCAATTATGCTTAAACCTTGATTATTTTAATATCAAGATTCTCTTTCCTCCAAAGAGATACAAATGAGACACCCCTCTCATTTTCTTTTCTCTACATGATTCCAAGAAACATTAGGGACTATTTTGAAGTGGTAATTTGAATATTGAACCCTAGGTTTTGGGTAAATTGCACATTACACCAAAACTAGGTTTTAATGCACAAACATTGTTTTATCAGCTCTTTCTTGGTACTCAGGCTACCACAAGTCATTCGTCTGGATCATCTTCATTCTAATGATGCTTCAACACATGAGGAACATCTTATCATGTAAAATTTTCAATTTAACCCCTCAACTTGGGTAATTTGCACTTTAGTCCAATACAAGCAAAACAATGTTTCAACATTATTTGAAAAGGACTAAAATTGAAACATAAGTTCCTCTTGAACCTTAATTACTTTTCAAGAAATAAGAGAAAGAATATGATTAAATTTATTAAGAAAAACATTTAGGGTTAAGGCATAACCCATGTCAGGGATGTTACAATATGTCTTCTAGTTGGTTATATTTTGCAAGTTGTTTATGTTTTATAGTATATCCTAAACTACCCATTTGCTATTTGAAATTCAATAAGGATAAGTCGATCCTAAATCCATTACTCAATTCCTAATTGAGTTATTGGATAATTTGTAGATTGATTTTGATAGGTTACAAACATAAGTACTATACATTTCTTCACATGACCTGATGGTCATAAGCCCCACATTCTTTTAGTTCACTACTTAGCCAACAAACCAGCTGAGTGCTAGTGACCACCCTTTTATCACATGATCAACCAATCCATCACCCTTCCCTCATTTGAGCAACCACTTAGGTAGAAATTCTCATTATCACTTGAGTTAGGAAACTGACTAGTAACCTAAGTGGTACCCCAAAGCACGTCAATTGATTTAAACCTTACGTTATTTAGGGTCTGGAATTTGTATCACACACATTGTACATTGTAGGTGAGCCTCCTTCCATGTAATGTACATGTAGACATCACTATTTAAAACACACTCTATTCAAAATGGAACCCAGTAATAGACAGAATAAGTTCTAGACTAGTAGGTGGAAGGTCAAATCTTATCCTTGAAGAGAAGGATGACATTTATAGATATAATTCTCTCATATATGGGTGGTTCATAAGCATCATTCTTGCAAAAGAAAGAACCTAGAAAACTATAATTTTCTTGGAGACTGTGATAGCTACAGAGAGTGTAGGACATCAGGAGTAGTTATTATTACTTCTTCCTGAGCTCATATCTGACTATTTTTGAAACAACTAAGTAGATATTATTAGTTATTCTTGATTAATACATGATTACCAACTTCTAAAGGAAACTTCTTTAGCATAATAAAACCATATTCATCTCCCATTAATACCATAGATAATTGATAATTGAGCATATTGTATGCCAACATTTGCTCTGTCCACATAATATAAATGGTGTGCTTTTGTTGGCATGTAACTTTCAGCTCAATTTGCCCTTCTCTTCTTCTCCTCACTTCTTCATCTCACTTCCTTTGTGCTCCCTTTATATAAAAAGGGGTGATATACAATCAGCTACCCATTTTTTGTTATGCATGGCATTTGGTTTCATGATCTTTCTTTGTGGATTTTTTCTCATAACAAATCCAACATATTTAGTATGCAGGTATACCTACAGGCATAGTTACAATAATTGGTAACATTTTATGCTACTTGTCTTTGCACACTTTGTGGCATATGATTCATCTATCAACATTACAAACTAGCATCATTTTGAGTTTTTTTTAGTAAATTAAAGAGATTCTTAACACTAATAACCTGATTCCCAGAGTATGCGGCAGTTATTTCGTACAAAAAATCTAAATTGCAAATTATACGATGATGTTAACACTTGACTTATGTTTTTTTAATTTTTATTGCCATTCATTTTTATACCATCTTCAAGTTGTTGATTCAAGTGGAGTGTTGTAAGTGCAGTCCATGTGATAGAGATTGGATTAGGGTCTTATTAAACACCTATACAGGGTAATATATGTTGCTTTGTTTTTTTGGTCTCCAAAACATTAGGTTCAGATTGCTCATTGCAAGTCCAGACACCCAACACAAGATGATAAACACTTTTACATTCCAATTTCTTCCCTTATTTGGTTGTAGAATTATTGAGCATACATGTGGTCCAATGCTAAGAATTCTTATCACAAAAGTTAATGCTCTTTCTTATTCTGTCTTGAAACTTGTGTCTTATCATTCTTCCAAAGATAGTTGTGTCAAGGATCTTACATTTTCTGAGATGATTTATGATTAGATCTTTATTTTAATATGGCATGGAGTTTTTTATTTGAGACTTGTGATGTTGGACTGAATGACTAAGTTGAAAGTCTTGAGAGTTTCGACTCAATGACATTGGACATTATATTAAATATATTATAAATTTTTAGGGTAATTTTAGGTAGTGGTTGCAAACCCCAAGTCTCCCTCATTGTTTCTTGAGTTCCTCTATCTTAGTTTTTAGTTTTAAAAAGGGAATTATGCCCTTGACCAAGTTATTAATGTTCCATGGATCCATACTGATAACAACAACTTGTTACTGATGATTTTTATACATTTTAAGGTAGTGATTTTAGGTTGTAAATAGACTCTTAGAAATGATAGTCTTGCTATTGATGCATATGGTCACATTAGGGATAATGATCCATCCCTTTACTATCCACTACTTAAATAATTGTGGGATATTTGTCTTGTCCGTATACATCTGAATATTATTGTAAATTATTCTTCAAGAGATTTACAAATCCCAACATTGAGTTGTTAATAGAAGAAAATAAATGTACTGTAACCATGGAGATATATAGTATGATTTGCCATAATATTAAGAATTCATGGTATAAGTAGGATATTTCCTAGTTCTAGAAGACAATTTTGGGTCCATAATGCCCCCTTGGGTCATGTAGGAGCAGGGATAAGGATTGGTGGAGGCATAGCAGTGACAACAGTGTATCTTCTTAGTAGGTAGACGATACTCCAGGGTAGCTATAGCAGAGACAACAGTGATTATGAATTATGAGGGCTAAACTAGAAAAAAGTATTACATCTTTTAATGATCAACAAGATCACCACATCCAGACCTCCTATACATCCCTCCAAAGAGGTATCTGAAACAATAACAAAAGAGCATCATGTTTGTCAACCGTAGAAGGCATCTAATCTAAACCCTTAAGTATGTTTCCATCTGTGTAACAAGTATCATATCCTCTTTCTCTCCATCATCATCAACCTTCAAACCTATATTGGAAGGTTGCATGGTTCATGTGATATACAAACCTCACCCTACAACCTTCCACTACACCCAAGGGTAGTAGCAGTCATGTTCCCCTCACTGGGTATGAGGATGCATTCCCAACATCAATCTATCCTCCACCTCCTTTTATACAACCTCATGGATAGCTGCAATATGCCATGGGATTATCTTCACAACCCATATATACTCAAACAACCTGGTGTCATTTGTTTCCTCATAACTCACCCTAAGACCTCAATCCCTTATTAACTTCAGCAAAATCACCATTGCCTTCATCCCTACTTCATACTGTGAATTGATCTGAATGTATGATTTACAAGCTACCACCATCCTACTGTGATGGTTCCTGATCATGCACGCCATCCACCCCACTCTTTCCTCTCTAATCTCCCTTGTCATACCAACGACCATATTTTCCTTCATGTTATGTATATTCGGTGGGTTCCATCTGAAGAATTGCAGGTGTTGAAATTTTCTCTTTGGTTGTTTGATGTTGTAGTCCAACTTCCCCTGCCAAACCAGGTCCTCTATACTAATTTTGAAGGATTCTGGGTCACTAATCTTCCCCAATGTCATGAGTGTCTCATGCCAAGCCATTTCTCTATCATACCTTGCTTTGCACCTTGTCCTCCAGATCACCCATGGTATCACCAATGGTAGTATCCCTCAGCACAAGCCTTTGAATGAGTATTCCCCTACATTGATCCAGAACAACTCCATTCTCTGTTTCAGACCATTCCATTGATCCCTAAATCCAACGTAACCGTGACTCTAACCCATAGGTTCCTTCCAGCTCACTTGATACAATGAGATGATCCATATTTTCCTATTCCAATTTTCCACAACAGTTACTCATAGTGACAAGAGGAATTGTGCATCTACAAATGTTTTCATCTATAGGAAAAGCATAATTAAGAGCTTTCCATAACGTCATATTTACTCTAGGTGTCACTTTGTTTCTCCACAACCACTTCATTTTCTCCCTCCTCATTTGTTCCGACATAGAATTTCTTTCATAGATTTAATGGAGAACTCCCCATTAACTTGAGACCCTAAATAGGACAATTTTTTTCCTCCCTGCACACTGTTGTAATATATTCTACTAGATTCATCCCTTTACTATCCACTAAGTGTCCCACTGAAACCCAGTCCCATATCCTCTCTCATTTCATAAATCTTTCACCGTTGTATGTCTTTTCTCCTCCCTATGTCGTCTCGCATAGCTCTCCTCTTCTCACTCTCAAACTAATATGTTCAATAATGTTGGGGAACAAATTCCACATTTTCGTCCATAGAGGGGACATGTTTTCCTAGAGGCCAACATTCAACGGATGGTCCATGTCATCACTCACCCTTTGTCTTTTATACTTCAACCTGTTGAAAGTTTCCCATCTGATATCATCCATTACTCTTAGTGTATTCAATAACTCCTCCATCTGTGGTACTTCTGTGATCATGAGGTATTCATCAGTATCAATCGCCTCTTCCACCCCCTGTAGGAATCCCCAATTTAGCCTCTCCTTATTCTGATTCTCGTCAGTAAAGAACTGTGCAAAGTACTTAGCTTCTTCTTCTCTCATTTGTTTCTAGTCCTCCATGATCATGCCTCCAACACCCCTAACCCTCTTTACCATCTTCTTTTTGTTCCTTCTTTTCACTACTACATGATAAATCTATGTATTCCTTTCCCCATTCTGAAGCCAATTAATATTTGATTTCTCTCTCCATATTTCCTCTTCATATGCCAGCCATCTTTCCAACTTTGTCTCATCCACCGTCAGTGCTTGGCACCTCTGATCATACGGTGTGTCATCATAGTCCACTTGTAATCGACCAACTATATCTTCTAAGTCTTTCAATTTCTATGTTATCCCCCAAACACCTCCTTACTCCACAATGTCAGGCTCTTCCTCAGATTCTTCATTTTATGAAACATTCTGGTCGACAGTTTTGCTCATCCTTCATTCTTCCAATCCTTCCTTTTTGATCTCCATGCACTCTGGGTGCTCAAGCCACACTTTCTTGAAAGTGAAAGGAACTTGTGGATGTTCTTTCTTCCCCATTGAGTCCATCATCAACATGGGATAGTGATCTAACGACATGTCTCTAGTAAGGTTCTAGTTGATAGAGTTGTTTTTGGTCATCCATTTACAGATGGTAATTACATAAGATTACATGTAGTATTGTCCAAGAGCTTCTTGTAAGGCCCTAAAGACTGAATGATGAGGAGATAAGTGGCTAATGCCTTCACTTAGTTTCAAAATGCCCATGGAGCTACCTAGTTTTGGATAAACACATATCTGGGCTTTTTTTTTTGGTCGGCAAAAACTCGTGTTACTATTGTGAAAATCCAAAACTTTAGGTACAAAACATAGCACCCCCTAATGCTATAAGAGGATTACCAAAAAAGACACATAGGACAACTAACGGTCTTGCATAGAAGACCCAACCAGAAAGACAAGGACACAAACCTAGACCAATCACCAACAAGCAATCATACAAGCCACACAGAAAAACCTCACGCCCTAATCTGATGAAGAGTTGTTCATACAATAAAGCCCACCCACAAAGAGAACAGATACATCAAAGAGGATGAAGAGAATCTCCCGGGCATGTACTCAAACTTATTGAAGGGGTACCAAGTAGAGAACCATCTTTCATCATCTGCGTACGCGTCAAAATGTAGACAACATCAACCTGTAAACCCGTCAGACACACACAGAGATTTGAACTCGGTATCAGCTACATCGAAGGCCAGGGTGCAAACAACCTGACCCATCGTACACACAGCAATATCCACACCCACAAATGTAGTGGAAATACGAACCAGGAAGCAGCATCCAACTCTCAGACAGTAGAAACAGAACCTCAACATCACATGCCTATCAGACCGGGAACAGGAGATAAAGGGGTGGAGAGGGCTGCAGCCAATCACCCACATCTATGGGGATATATCCCCCTGCTAGGCCAAGACTATTAGCCCAACACAAACCCACACAAAGTGCAGGCTCCGATCACTTCTGATTAACATAAGCATTCCATCGAATGCATAGAGAACACAGTAGGACAAAGCGGAAGAGTAGGAGAAAGCCCCCCAACCCAAACCCACCTGAGGCTGCAGACACGTAGAGCTCTTGTCGAACACCTTGAGGGAAAACAGAATCCCTGAGACGGAGTCCTCCCATGGAAGAACAACAAATATGGGAAACGAGAAAGCACCAACACCACCGCAGAAGCACCATCAGAACCCCAAACCTGGGACCAACCACCCACGCCTGATGAACACATATCATGGGAGAAAACGGTCGTAGGAGACCCTGCGCTAGTGTAACAAATAGATCCTTCCGTAGGCCAGGGCATCACAGTCGTCGACACCAGCGAGCAGCAGGAACCTGCTGCCAAGAGCCGGGTCCCAGACAGGAACCAAATCAGCCACCCTGCCCACTACCATCCAGCACCACCGCCCAACCGAAGGGCAGGCATGGCAATGAGACGCTGGAGACGCCGCCGGGAAACTAGAGAGCTCCCTCCATTGGATCAGGAAACCCAGAACCGAAGATGCCAAAGGAGCCCCGCTGGAAGAGCTTGGCGAAGCGGGACCGTAGATCACGCATCGCCACCGATGTAGTGGGTGAGGCCGACCCTCAGCTTGGGGAGAAGGGATATGATGGAGGAGGAGATCGGGGGACACCTTGCTCCGCCTGCATCAACGATCGGTCGAGCCAGGTCCAGATAAGCGGCTCCTCTCTGTCTGTCCCACTAACGGATTAGAGTCGACTAGGTCGACACTCCCACAAGAAATTGGACCAAGCATCAAGCTTCTCGTCGCATCCTTCTCACTACCAAGCCATGATCAACCTCGGTCGGTCACTCATTGACGCTCCCCTTCTCTACGATCCACGAAAGCCTACAGACAAGAACCCTTGTTGAAGACGATGAGCGCCAGGGGGAGGAAAGTGCTGAAGCAGCGCTCCCTCCCCCCAGCGGTAGCCGCCGGGGGGTTCTCATCTAGGCTTATTTTTGGTGATCATAATTGTATTTTTATTTGTAAACATAGTCACACTAAATAGTATCATACTAGAGAGAATAAATAAATAACAAAAAATGAGTAGTATCTAAGAATTAGTGCTTAAATAATAAACATATATGTAATTCTAAAAAGATATTAAACTTGAATCAGGGAATGGTGTACATCAATGCAACCACACTATAGAATATTACAAGTAGTATTGTCTAAAACTTGCTATGTAAGGCCCCAAAACTAAATGACTAGGAAACAAGAGGCTAATGCCTTCACTTAATTTAGAAATGTTCATGGAGCTGGCTAGTCTGGATTAAAGGAAGTCTAAGCTGATCTTTGGTGATCATATAGGTATTTTTTTGACACAATGAATAAGAAAGTGAAACATAAATATGCAATTAGCATGATAATGAAATGTGAGTACTTCTTTAATCGGGAAGGTTCACCAATAAATACATTATTGAATAAGGAGAAGAATTGTATTAGATGATCCAAAAGGTTAACAGTGGGTTCTCTTTTATAGGACAAGAGAATAGCCAAACATTTAGAAGTGAGCAATATGGAATAAAACCCAAGTAAAGTAAACCACAAAAATAACCTAAATAACATATCTCTTTATACATGAAATGCTAATTTCTTCTTGAATTAACAATAACATCAATATGCAATTGGGGCCTCGATATTTTCTTATGTCCACCACAATAATTGTTATGTATGCTAAATTTATATGGCTCGTAGCATTTATTGGTATAAATCTAATTTCTTCCTTGGTTAAAATAATGTGTGCATTGGTTGTTGTCTTCCGTGGGTTTATATCTTGTACTATCTGTTAACCTAAACCATGTGATAAAGCTAAATCCTTTTGTGTGGTTCAAGATGGAGAGCATCATTCTAATCGTGTTGAGAGGCCATCCTAAATGTTTAAGGCTTTCTATTTGGACATTATTCATCTGAAGAGGAGGTTACAACTACATAAAGTGTGGTGTATAATCTGTAATGGCCACCTAATGAGGACGCTTGCTAGTTTTATAATTTGTGGTCCACAAGAAGTGAAGACACAAATTGAAGCTCCACCTGAATTTTTGGCCCTTGTCAAGCCAAGTCCTAAGGTACCTTGATAGAAACCTTAGATGACAACTTAGCAACCTTCACGTCAGTGTAGTTCTAGGCAGATGCCTACTACACCTCCCCAGCTAACCTCCTATTGAATCAAAAGCCACATAAATATCTACTGAAATGTATGTGACTATTGGCAATATGTAAAGGCTGACATGGTAAAATATTGATGCCCGACATATTTATATTTTGGTTATACTAATGCTTATCATAATGGAAAACTAAGTTGATAGGAAGTCCACTTGGATATTGCTCATTTGTAAGAGATTGTAACATGTAGTCAGGAATGATATGATTTCATTGGATCTAGTTCTTATGACTTGTCATATTTCTGAAGGTAGGGGACTAAGAATCCAAGGAGAGAGCGCCAAGGTCTTCACTTAGGCAGAAACAAGACAAAAAGCTGACCTAGGGAAATGAGTGAGCAGTTAGGCCTCCACTTAGAAATAATTGTGGAGCTTCCACTCAGGTGCTTAGGTCTTGTTGGATCATTTATGTTCTCCTATGAACTATGCTATCATCGTCCCAACAAATTTGATGTGTTCATAATTTTGTGTTTCTTTCTGGGTTGGGACTTATGGGTGTAGGAACCTTTGTTGCTAATCAACATAGGAACTCGAAGATGGACAATTGATGGGATGCCCCTAGTTTAGGTACCAGTTACAACACTATAAAATATAAATCTAGGTGAGTGTGGCTTATCGTTAGGGCTATGAATATGGAGTTATGTGAAACGTGGTTGGGAATGGCAGAGGTGTTTGGCAATGTGGCGAGAGAGGTGGTGGTTAGAGGTGGTTGTAAATATGGAGTTATGTGAAAGGAGTGATGGGCATGGCTGTGAATGTGGGTTATGAATTGGTTGGGGTGTTGGAGGTTATAGGGTACTAGACCAATGGTTCATCTAGTCATGTGTCTTTACTAACTTCCTATTAATGGAGGTGGTGTCATTTTTGGAGTGTGGGGCTTGTGTTTTGCATGCATCAGTCAGGAGAGAGAAATTGATTGTCAATGTTTGTAGAAGGTTGTAGGTTTTGTCTTATGGTATATATGGATGTTGTGTGTCATTCCTCTACCACACTGGGAGTTGGTGATCAGCGGTGGGGCTAGCCGAGAATGGTGTTGTTGGATGATACCAAGATGGGGGATCCCAATCATAGGATCCATAGGTTTGATTGGGTAGTTGGGCGTGTGTTAGATAAGGAATCTGAGGGTGGGGAGCAATATCATAAGGTAATAGACGACATGAGAATTTATGCATTAGTGGAAAAAAACCAAATTCACCAAATAGCCATATTTGCAAGCTTGAGGAATCTAATGAATATGCTCATATACTTCAATGGAAACTACTGGTGAGATAATGTACTAGTTTCCACTGATTTATACCATTCTTTTACATATACTAGCTACTACTAGCTTTTTAAATCATAGAAGTTACATTTGGCTCTTTAGGAGTCAATAACAAACTCCAGATTATGATTTTTCTGGTCTAACATATCTTAAACTCTCTCCTTGCAATTCCAGATTTTGGCTAACAACCAGATACGCTTCAAAACAAAGCCATAAGTTGTCTTCGATTTGTCCTCAGTTAAACATCTGGTATGTTCTTCACTGATCATTTACCCATAATATTTTTTATATATTTCTATAGACGCCTTAGTCATGCACATGGTAATTTGTTTTTAAACTAATTTTTCATGCCCTGGCCTCTTTGACTCTCTTCATTTGTCCTATAATAAGTCTAATGCAATGTGTAGTATGTCAATGAAAATCAATGTGAAACATTCATTATGTATTATTAGATGTGCTACTTGAAATATGTCAATATTAGAAATAGTTATGTTCAAGGACAATGTTATTTCCATTTGTTGGAGGTCTGATATTAAGTGGACCACATCTCATACAACCCTTTGATAGAAAATCTATTGCCCTATGAGTTTTCATGTGCTGAGGTTCTTTATTTCTTGCAAATAATTGTCTAGATGTTTGACCGGTTGGGCAGTGATCATCTCTTAGAAATAAGCTACATGCTTTTATCCTATATTGTATGTATAGCTAATATGTTTAGAAAGTCATGTAATCCCTGATTCCAAAATATCACACCTTACAATATTACACCCAACCAAATGGGCCCTAAGGTGCTTGCTTTGCATTATCAACCTGGAGTTCACGTTGTACATGAATCTGAATCTTATTACACTCCTTAAGATGATGGGTGTGTTTGTTTTGATTAAACAGTCTTATCATGTTACCGATCGCTCCCCCACACCCCTAATTCCCTTCCCCCAATTCGTAATTGACATCAAGGACTACTGGTGATGAGGTGCCAAATGGACAAATCCATGTGAGGGAATATAAAAGATGTCATCTGCATTGTTCCTTGATTATCTTCTTTATAGTGTACCACTTTCATAAGATGCTTAGTCCATCCATAAATGCTCTGACCTGATTATGATTGGATTGCTCCTATACTTAAAACTTATTTATACTATCCTATAGGAAATGCAATGACTTCATTTGTATTATTTCATCTTGCACACACCCCAATGGTGGCCATTCCTCTTTGGACCCTCTTCCGATTAGCCAGAAGAGCATTGTGCATTTCCTACCACATGAAGGCCCTCATCTTTTGTGGCAGGTAGCAGGTATCTTACAAGTTTCTATGAGCTCTTCAGCAGACTACTGAAAAATTCTGGGGTAGAGGAGCTTATCAGGTGCTATGTTATGTGCTTAGCTCCCTAGGTTTTCTTAGAACATATGTTAAAATATGTCCATCCCCTGATCAATGGGCAAGCAAAGAATAGAGCCAAGATAGTTCTTTGAAACCCAGACTGGAGAAGCGTACATGCAAGTAAGTAGACTAATCGTACTAGTTTTTCTTTTAATTTAGATCGCATCAAGGTCCAATAATGGCACCAAGGGTTTTTTGTGTCTTCAAAATCCTTGGATGGTTAGTCCCTCCTATGTTTCTATAGTGAATTCAAGCTCTTAGTTATCGTTTCTTACTATGTTTAGCAGAGATGATGCCATTGCTCATATATTAACTGAACTTTAGGTTGGAACCGCAACTCTTTCTTATATGCATGTATTTTTTACTCACTCCCTGACTTATTTTCAGATAGTTATCTATTTTCATGATATTGATGACTCACTGGTTCAGTGTAAATAATGTTTACTTACGGCTCATTATCAACTCTTATTATTTTTTTGGGTAACAAAGCTTGTTTTTATCATGGTGGTTGTGTAGATAATAGTGTGTAGAGCCAGTCGAATTATGCTACTAGTTAGTCTGTCTTCATCTTAGGTGATCAACATGCTTTTAGAACTTATTAGAGAGTTTAGAATTCCATCATCTATTGGTCGCGATATGGGGTGAGATTAAACTAGCCTTAGTATCTGTATTTTTGAGAGCTCCTATTTCTCATCAGTAAGGACCTACTGGCATCCAGTATTAATTCCACCATTTCTTGACTGCAAAAGGAGGCTTCAATCATGCCCCTACCTTCTTAGAAGATATCACAACCCCGTCTTCATCAAATGTATGTTATCATGACCCCTTTTGCTTGCCTACAATGTCCTTATGGGCGTGTTCCTTGTGGGCTTTTTAGAAGTGTCACAAAATATTGCATCCACACAAGCAGAGGATTCAAGGAATAAACGTGGTTCTTTTTCTCATGGAGAAAGAAAACTCTATCATCTAGTCTAAAATCCCAACAGTTTCATCAACCATATTTTCCTTAACTTTGTGTTAGCATGTGCTAAAAGGTAATATTTTATTTTATTAACACATCAATTATGTAAGTGCAAAATAAAAGAAATGTATCTAACTATCATTACAAGACAATTTTGACACCAACAGATTGAGATCCCATCAGGATATATGATTATTTCATATTCTTGAATTATTTCCAAAGTATTTTCTTCATTGTAGGCTTGTATTTGATTGACACCGTAACAGATCAATAGAAGCTACAACACAAAATAACAATGTAGGTATCTTTGAGATGGTTCTGTTTAGCTTGCTACTCAATGTCTTTCTTGGTGCTATTTGGGTCTGTTCTGCTCGTGGATGTCATGATCGATATTTTCATCTTTCAGATAGGATGTGATCTTGAGGTTGTTGTGAAGCTTTATAATGTGATGCTTTGTATCGTATGAGTCAGTTTTGTCATTCCCTCTTTCCTTTTGAAATTCTAGTTGTTGTGTTTCTTATTTAGAGTATTATGGCTAGTGATTTTCTATTGATATCTTGTTGTACTGATCTTCTCTATTTTCCATTGTTGCTTCATCCTATCAGCAATATAAGATATGGGTAATACAGTATGTTAAATATTTTGACACTACTGAACCCCAGTTTAAAATGTAGAATGAACTAAAACTATACAACTCTAGTTATAGAGCTCAAAGGTCTTATATGCAATGTGGGTGTAGTTGTCGTTTTGTTTACTACCATGGTTGTGGAGCAAGATGACAGGGGATGAGCAATCTGGATTTCTATCCACTTGTATGGTGGTAATGTGTAGCAAATCATAAGTAGTTTGAATTTAGTATCCAATGTGTATGACAAAATGTATGACCACTGCAGTGCTGATACAAATGTGGAAGAAGGTGGGAAAGTGTAATGATGGTACCTAGTATGTGGAAGCGAGGTGAGAAGAAAATTGTCAGTGAGATGGGGAGTGACTGGCCTTCCTCACTAGACATGGATGCAGAGAAGAAAGGTGGTGTTAGCTGCTGCTGGTGTTGCTTGATGGCCAATGCGGAAACCACACAAACATGTTTGCCTAAGCGTGCGGCAGGCAAGCCAAAATGCTCCTGCCAAATACAAATTATAATTATATTTAACTCTTTTCTTTGTTTTATTTAGTCATATTTGATTTTCATGATCTATGCAACCTTTTATACTGTTACTAAATGAGCAATGTGTGAAGACTACAGACAGCAGTGACCGGAAGTTGGAACAACCACTTTTCTGTAGGCGTACGAGTCTCATAGGTTAAGGTAAGGTAAAGGTAAAGGTAAATTTTGGCATCACTTTATACTTGCTATATGTTATTCTGCCGGTCTCATAGTATGATTGGATTTTCTCAAGTACATTCCACCTAATTTTGTACGTTGATCTTGTAGCTCTTTTCCCGAAGACCAAGACATAAATAGATTACTCATTCTACTAATGGTCACCCTATGCTCAATTCCTAAGTCACCACTCAGTAGCATATACTTTCATCTAAACCACCATTTTGAACCATCAATTGTTTCCATTCAGGGTATACTCAACTCTTGGTAAATGCTCTCATCTTCTGTATTGTTCATTATTGATTTTATGTGGCCCCATAAAACTATTTAAATATATGTATTGTTAGGTAAACAATCAACATGTAAAACAAAATCAGATATTTTGCATATCTTTTTATACATATCAGGAGCAACACAAGACGCAAGATCATGATATGCTTCTGTTCTGTTTTTCTTTTTGCAAAATAAATGTATATGCCAATCTCCTAATCTACACTTAGAGTGGATTATGCATACTCCTTTTTGTTATCTTTTTCCAGTATAGTTTGAATGTCATATATATATGCTTGCTGGATAGGATGGATTGTATGTTTCCTAAATCCAATAAAAAGTGTCCATTGGTATTATACAAATTTTTATTCATATGAAGCTGAGTAATAAATTCTTTATTTGAATATGAATGAATGAGTTGTGGAGAAACATTTTGATTTAATTTTTAATACAAATAATACTCGGTTCTTTCATCATCATGAGTAGATCCAATCCATTATAGTATGAAAATATTGAAGTATATAGTTAGGATTTATTTATGTGATGTTCATTTCTACAATACAAACACCTTCTCTCCAGTTATTTCCATTCACAATAATTATATATTTCAAAACTAACTTTCCCTTTTCAATCTAATTGAATTGATAGCATTAATAGTTAAAAAACTTTTAGTGAAATCAATTTTCTATTTAGTTATATTGGATATCAAAATTTCTCCATTCATACCCAAACGACATCTAACAAAATTTCTCTATTCATCCCCTCAAATACCTCCAAGATGTAAATAGTGGTCTGAATAATGATCATAAACATATATCTTATTATCCAACCACAACTGATCAAAACAAAGTAATCATACCCAATACAGAAAACCAAACTTATTTTATTGGCTGCTAGATCAACAAATATGGTCCAATTCAGCTGAATATGGCTAACAAAACATCCCCTTACAGGAGATGATCTTCAAAACATAGTAGCCTTTTATTTGACATTATTAAATGACATATTGATCAACCAAATAAATCCTTATTGTCTTGAGTGTTTAGTCATATTTTATATGCTTGAAGTTCAGTCTTTTGTGTTATTTCATATATTGTCATGATTTTGTAAATTGCAGGTTGCACAATTGGATGTTCATCTGAAAGCTTTTTATTGTGAGAAGTACATGAAGATTATATCAATGTTGTCCACACTTATCCTTCCTCTTATCACTTATGACAATATCATAGCCAGCGATATGGAAAACATGGTTGTCCCATGTCCTACCTTCGTCCCCCTGCTCCACAAAGTATGAACTTTAAAAATACACATTTGTTTCTCTACCTTGTGCATAGGGTGCAACGTAGGCACCAGAGTCTGGATATGGACATAATCTATAGTTGTATAAGTTGTATAGTAACAAATGAAGTTCATTTTTATATTGTATTTGATAATGTATTCAAGGTGGTAAAGGCTCACGTCCTCCACTATGTAAATCAACATTTTGTTCAATACAACAAACAAAAGAGTTTGAGAATTCTTCATGATTTGTTCAATTATGTACATTGGATGGATATTGTTAACAAATAATGTTATCTAATAAATCATAGGTCTATTTTATAAATTACATAAAAATATTATGTATCGTTATAACTATTGGCGACAAAAATTGTTCATCCCAATTAAGCTTGATGGGAGTACCTATAAATTTGTCATTATTGGTATTTACGATAGAACTATGTTGTTGTAATTACCAACTATGACAACCGGTGTAAGTTGACGTTATATCAATTAGCGATAAGATCAATTATCTGTCATTGTTGATAACAACAATGGAATGAAATTTGTCATCACCATAGGTAATAATGGCAAGACCAATAATGACGAAACGCGACGACTGGTTTTTTCCATCCTTATTAGATATAGTGACCATTTTTTTCTCAATTACGACAGACATTTTCCATCGTTAATGTTATATTTTCCTGTAGATATAAAAATCCAATATAGTATGTAAAACGTTCACGTATATGAAATAACCCACTATACAATTTTTAAATAAGAAAGTCTCAAATTTGTTTCTCATGTATTAATTGGTCCAATTTCCAAATCCAATTTTAGTTTAATAATACTAGTGTCCATATACAAATTATTATAAACTAACAAAATAATGCTAAAAGGATTGAAATAAAGTAAATGACATATTGAACATTTCAAAAATGAAAACTAATGTAAATTTCGAATTCTACATGTCTTAATTAACCTATATGTAACAATTTACTATATTTTTGGACCCCCAAATAAATTTAGAAAGAAAATATTCAATTGGAAACATTAATTGTTATTGTTTAATTTAATACATTCTATTTGATAAGGTTTTTAATTTTCCTCCTATCACATTTTATTTACCTTTTCCTTTTACGTGTGGTATTCAATTTGTCTTCTGATTCCTTATCTCACTCTCCCTTCCTACTTTTCCTTTATTAACTTTTCCTTACTTTATCATGTATCTAATATGGGTCTACTCGAAGCCTATCATGGTGTATTCCATAAATGCCTAAAGCTTGGGACACAAGCATCTTTGAGTCTCATCATGGAAACCCTAGGACCTAACCATATAAATATGGGACCTTGTCTTTGATTCATCCGCACCTCTCTTAGACTTTTCCCTCTACCAATTTCGCATCTAGTCTTGTGCTCTACCACCAGGAACATGGAACTTGGCGGACTTGTTCTGGGAATATGAACGGCCTAAATCGCGCGTCCAAAAAGGGAAGTGGATTTGAAGTAGTCAGACTTTTAAATTTATAACCCGAAACCTTCTACGCCCCTGCAACTTTGTTTACGGGGTCGAAGTAGATATACAGGGTCGAATACAGGGATAAGGGTGGCGGTGTTGAGAACACGGAATTGACACGTTACACTCTGACAAGGGTGAAGCGATGGTAAAGTTCCCAAAGGGAAAAGCAGGATAATACCGATAAAAAGAAATATATCTCCAACTGGAGCTACGAGGAAAAATTAGGTTTTAAGCATTTATCAGTTTTTAGGGTTTTCATGCAATGGAAACAGGGAGATAATACTAATGCTAAAGCAAGGTACGAAGGAGAAAACTTCGGTAAAACAAGTGGCAGTAGAAAACATCTGGTGCCCCTCCTCTCGAAGCGGGCACCTCTAACCAAGCATCAACACCCCTCTCGTGGTTGCTGGACTTAAGTTAGAGTGGAAAGGTCCCTAAAGCAACTCCGATTCTGGGCACTCTCATACTCCAGAATCAGACCGAACACTAGAGCCACAACACCTCTCTCGAGGTTGTTGCAATGGGAAAACATGATTTAGTAGCTAATCGAAACGTGATCCAAGCGTACAAGCTAGAGTTCAGATGTTAAACATAGCAATCATCCAACCAAGGTACTAAGCATAAAGCAGCAGATAGTTAAACGCTTCTAATTCCATTAACATATAAGGGTCTATTTACATTGCATAAGTAAAGGAAGTAAATGACTGAAATAATAAAGATAAAAGTGGCCTTCTTGATTTAGAAGGACGACAGACAGTAGCAGACTCTCCAGCCCGATACTGGGCAGGGGCCTTGTCTGATACCCCCGTGTCGGGCAGCACCCTCTCGGGCGACATGCTCATAACATGCAGACATATCGTGCGGGTTGCCCTTACCCGATACGATCATGTTGGGAGGCACCCTCTCGGGCGGCACGCCCATAACTGGCAATGTGTATCAGGTTTCGGTATCGTGCCGGGCTAGAGTGGTGCTTCTAGTATCGGTCACTTGTATCGGGTATCCTTGTTGGTCTATATCGGCCTAGAGTGGTGCCCGGTACATCCCTAAGTGAACCATTCCCTCCTTCTAGGGATGGGGAAGTGCTCACCTAGAAACGCCCGACGCAATCTCTGAGGCACGACACGCTATCTCTTGAAGCTTTCCTGAGTTGGCTTGTGCATGGTTCTGACCCGTCCCATCGGAGTCCTGTAGCTGCTATTTATAGGCAGCGGTTGGAGGAAGTTATGGTGCTCCGGACGCCACGTGTCCTCCTTCAGCTCTTATTATCACAAAGTCAGGGTGGCTGATATCAATATCGCCCAGCACAAAGATGTCAGCTGTCGGTCATCGTGACGAGTGGCGCCTGGTGGGTGGCTTGTATCGTGCGACACACTACAACATTCGTGGTGAGTCTGGCTCCCTATCGGGTAATAGGTGTATCACTCGCTTGCTTCCTCTTGTGCGGTACCCTTGTGTCGCACATCAGTGTATCGCACTCCCCTATTGGGCAGTGAGCGTATCGGTCGACTTCCTGGAAAAAAGGTCGATGTAGGTAGGACACGTTTATGGGCCGGGACGAGCCTTTTCGATGATAAATGAGTCAAAAATGGAGGAAAACTCTGCAAAAAATGGAAATATTGAGTTAAGAGCATGGCGTGGCCTGTTATTGCAGAAACATATATAAAAAGAAAGGAAAACAATTTAAAAGGGCAGTTTTGATAATGAAATAAGGGCCAAAAATATCACAAAATTTGGTATTATCAACTCCCCCAAACTTAGCATTTTGATTGTCCTCAATAAATCTTTAAACTTTATTTTGTGATGCTTCTTCTTGACCGGTATTTTTAGTCCATGGGTTTGACCAAGCATTGAGATGTCTCACAGAGAATGCGCCCCAACCACGAACAACAAACTTTATTTCTCCTACCTTATTTAAGCAAAAAATTTCTCTACAGCTTCAGCGAGACTTTGGTGCATGATTTTGAAGTTAGCTTTCACACCAAACAGCTTTTGGGGCAGAAAGTTGTGTTCTTGGGTAGGCTTAAGGCTTTTTGGTTTTTTTTTTCTTGTTTCCCATCAGTCCATCCAGGTAAGGGTCCGTTAGCGGGCAAGTGATCCCTGCAGTCCAAGCCAGTTGGCTTTAGAGCAGTGATTTCACATCCTACGTACCACTGCCCCAGATCTACCATGCCTAAAGATGGGTACTTTTGGAAAACAAGTGTGTATGTATTTTTTTCTTTCTTTTCATTTGGAACAACTCTCATGCTTTTATTCACTCTCATAAGGCTATTCTCTCTTTTGGGATTTTTGTTGGGTAAGGGAAAAACAAGAGGAATTTTTGTTGCTGTTTGGGCAGCTTTTTCCTTCTGCATACACGTCTCTTAGCTGTTGTAAGATTATATTTCGAAATTTTTGGCATGGAAAGTCGTAGTCTTTTGTCGTTTGGGGCTGCATTATCAGAAAGACAACAAAACTTACGTCTCCTTAGGCACATAGAAAATAAACTGACAAGAAGTCGTATCAGATTTTTACTATATAACGTCTTTGTACATATGCATGGAGACAAAATAAGCAAAATTTTTCAAAATTTTATATAGAAGAAGAAAGAGAAGAAGGACAAAAGGGGTGGAGATTGAAGAAAAATTTTATACCTCTGTCACTGGTACATGGTACCCCCCCAAACTTACTCCACACTCCGCCCCAGAGTTGTGAAGTAGATAAGGTAGGTTAATGTTACCCCAGTGAGGGTTAGTCGGTGAGCGCGCCTACGCCAGTAGTCGACGTGGTGGAGTTGGTCATGCTTCTCTTTATTTGGTATCCATTCTAGGATGAAGACGCTGCAGTCAGTTGTACCAGAAGGAATGTGGGTTCGAAATTGTGAGATTCAATGAGATCAGTCATGCGCTTTTGCTGAGGGAGAAAGTTCCAAGACTATTAGGCATTCCCTTAACCCAGATACTTCCTTTGTGAACATGAACAAAAGGATTGATCATCAATCTCAGTTTCTTTAAACTTTCATCATCTATTGAACTTGTCAGAGAAGTCCCCTTATCTCTTCCAATACTTTTTCTTGATTTGTTAGCCCCCAGGAGAGATCCATTTCCTTATCATAGTCTGTCTTCTGTGGTGGTTTAGTACCATCTCCAAAAGAGAAAATCAGTGGAAGTCTTTCTCTAGTGGCTTCTGGATTGAATTTGGGTATTTTGGCTTCATCAACCGTAAAGCCACCTTCTTCATGGGGGGCACCTTCTTTGGATATAGTGTCCACAAGTGTTTTCAAGAGCTCTTTGTCTACCATAGGCTGGTTATCATCGTCATAATTTGTGTGAGCCTTATGTTTCCTTCTTGAGAGATTTGCACTTGTTCTGGCTGCATCCTCTGGGAAAAAAATTGACTCGTTACTTCTTCCATCCTTGCTCTCTTTTCAGCGGTTGAGGGCTCAACTGCTTGGGGATCTGCCTTGGGATTCTGGCATTTCTTTCTGACCATTGTTGCTTCGGCTACTGCCTCAGTGTTGATTCTTCTACCGTGTTTGTTAATCCGAAGGGTAGTTTGCTTTGTACAGGCCTTATCTGTTATTATTAAACAAGTTCATTGATCATTCGAATGTTAGGTAGGCAAGAAAAATGGATGCACGATAATATTCTACCCGTTACAAGGTCTGTGTGTCATCCATAAACATACAGGGCGATACAAAGCTGGACGATACAGAAAAGAAAAGCTTGCATGTTAAAAAAGTTTCCCGACACGAGTGTGTCGGGGGATACGGTCGCACAAAACAAATAGCCCGATAGGGACTTCCTTGAGAAAAAACATGTCACCCGACATGGCGTATCGGGCAAGCACGCTTTAAGGACGGATCACGCGACCACATATTAGGTGATATAAAGGAAATCGATTAAAGTCGTCAACTCGGTACGCCGCGCGTGATAAGAAGGTCGTGACAGGCAAGCAGGTTGTCGGGCTATACCTTTACTATCAGGAACTCTCGCGTGACACGAGAGCAACAACTAGCAGGACGACATACGAGCAAAGGGAGAAACTACTACATGATACTGGTAGCACGAAGAGCAAAAGTAGTATCCCGACATGGTAAAAACCTTCGTACTATATATAGCAATCTCAACCGAGGGTAAAACGGGTAAATCTGGGATGTGTGTCGGTCGTTGAGACAAGTTATTCCCGAGACGAACGGTCCCATCCGTCTAATCAAGGGTAATTACTCATCTTGCCCGACACGGGAGCTTGCCCCCTGGGTGTGTCATCCGACACGACTTATGCAATGCCTGATAGACCCTTTTTCCCGATATGAGCGTGTTCTATGCGCCGGTTGAGTTGCAGCCCGATACAAAATCTTCAGAACAAAATCAAGAAGAAAAACTTAAAAACAAAGCGGTTGATGAGTAAAACATCATTGGCCTAAGGTTAAGTTCACGACCTCAGATAGTATTACTCATCCGGGTCTATAAAACAGTGCGGTGGCCCATAAAATAGAAAAGTCAACGCACATGGCACATGTGTTGACTCGGGCCTTATTACAGTCCAAATGTTCATAATGTTTGTTTTGCAGGAAAGTAAATAACATCCTATTCTAGGAAAAATAAAAGCTCAGGCTACCTCCCGAGGAGCGCTGTAGTTTGCGTCGCCAGCTCAACCGGTTTAGGTTCTTCTCTTTAGCCTTCAATAGTATCCATGTCCTACAAGTTGATCTCTTCCCTCCTAACAAAAGCTTCGTCTTCATAGTACCTCTTCACCCTGTGCCCATTTACTTTAAAGACCTTGGTCGGATCATCTTTGTCATATAACTCCATCATTCCTGATGGGTATATCTTTGATACAGTGAAAGGCCCTGACCATCTTGTTTGTAACTTTCCTGGAAAGAGACAAATTGAGGATTTATATAATAAAACTTTATCACCTTCGCTTACATCCTTTCTCCTGAGGTGGGCATCATGCCACACCTTTGTCCTTTGTTTATATATTTTTGCGTTCTCATAAGCATGTATCCTTAGTTCTGCATGCTCTTATAACTGCAAAAATCTCTTTTCTCCCGCTTTCTCCAGATCCATATTCAAGAATTTGATTGCCCAAAGGGCCTTGTGTTCCATTTCAAGTGGTAGATGATAGGATTTTCCGTAGATCAACTTATAGGGGGTGGTTCCAATGGGTGTTTTATAGGCAGTCTTGTAGGCCCAAAGTGCATCGTCAAGCTTCATTGACCAATCCTTCCTCGTCCGGCTGACATTCTTTTCCAGAATCTGCTTGATTTGTCTATTTGAGACCTCTACCTACCCGGAAGTCTGTGGGTGGTAGGGTGTAGTGATATTGTGCTTAACTCCATACTTTTGTAGGAGTGCTTCGAACTGTCTTTCTCTGAAATGCGACCCTCCATCGCTTATTACAGTGTGTGGTACACCGAACCGAGGAAAAATCATTTTCTCGAACAGCTTGATCACGAACTTGGCATCACATATTTGGGTTGCCACAACTTCTACCCATTTTGATACATAATATACTGCCACTAGGATGTATTGATACCCCCTTGATGGGGGAAATGGCCCCATGTAATCAATCCCCCATACATTTAAAATCTCTACTTGAATCCAATTTGCCATCGACATCTCGTTCCTTCGCCCTATATTGCCCGTCGACTGGAAATCTTTGCAGACCTTTACAAACTGTGTGGCATATTTGAATAAAGATGGTCAATAAAAACCTGATTGTAGCACTTTGGCAGTAGTCCTTTCACCGCCAAGATGTCCTCCATAAGAGGAGGTGTGGCACTTTTTAAGAATGTTCGGGGTTTCTTCTTCGGGAATGCATCTCCTGTACAAGTTATCAGCACATCTTGTGAATAGGAGAGGATCGTCCCAATAGTAATTTTTCACATCCGCGAACAACTTCTTCTTCTGGTTATAGGTGATGTCAGGGGGTAGTTTTCCACAGGCAAGATAGTTACAGATATCTGTGAACCAGGGTAAGTCTTCTTCTTTGGTTTCAACCAACATTAAAGCTTCGTCGGCATAGTTGTCATTGATGGGCGGTCCCCCCTGTCCTTCGGCCATGATCCTTGATAAGTGGTCAGTGACCACATTTTCTGCACCCTTCTTGTCAATAATCTCATGGTCGAATTCTTGTAGCAATAAGGCCCACCTTAACATTCTGGGCTTTGTATCTTTCTTTTGCATAAGATATCTTATGGCCCCATGATCTATGTATACTTTGACCTTTGCTCCAATGAGGTATGACCTGAACTTATCAAAAGCAAAGACGATCGCAAGCATCTCTTTTTCTGTAGTTGTATAATTTACTTGAGCTTCATCCAACGTGCGACTAGCGTAGCAGATCACGTGGTGTTTTTTATCTTTTTTCTGCACCAGGACCACTTCTATTGCATAGTCACTGGCGTCGCACATAAGCTCGAACGGTAAATCCCAATCTGGAGCTTGGAGGATGGGTTGTGAGATAAGAGCGTTCTTTAAGGCCTGAAAAGCAGTTAGACAGTCATCAGAGAAAACAAATTCAACATCTTTTACCAGCAGATTGGACAATGGTTTTGAAATCTTTGAGAAGTCCCTTATGAATCTTCGGTAATAGTCGGCGTATCCGAGGAAGCTCCTCACTCCTGTCACGGACTTTGGTGGAGGAAGCTTGGATATGGCTTCAACTTTGCTGGTGTCCACCTTGATGCCACGCCTTGAGATTTTATGCCCCAGAACGATGCCTTCTTGTACCATAAAATGACACTTTTCCCAGTTTAAAACCAGATTGTTCTCCTCGCATCTTTGTAGAACCAAAGATAGGTTATTGAGGCAGGTATCGAAGTCCTTTCCATAGACTGAAAAATCGTCCATGAAAACTTCCACGATATCTTCCAGAAAATCTGAAAACATTGATATCATGCATCGTTGAAACGTAGCGGGAGCGTTGCAAAGGCCGAAGAGCATCCTTCTAAAGGAATAGGTGTCATAGAGGCAGGTAAAGGTTGTCTTCTCCTGGTCGTCTGGCAGGATGGGGACCTGATAAAATCCTAAAAAACCATCCAAGAAACTGAAAAAGTCATGATGTGCTAATCTTTCAAGAACTTGATCAATAAAAGGTAGTAGAAAATGATCCTTTTTTGTAGCTTGGTTTAGCTTCCTGTAATCAATGCACATTCTCCATCCTGTGATGGTCCTAACCGCCACCTCATCACCCTTATCTCGTTTTACCACTGTCATACCGCCCTTCTTGAGTACTACGTGGATCGGGCTTACCCAGTTACTATCGCTGATTGGGTAAATGATCCCCACATCCCTTAACTTGATTACCTCTTTCTTGATGACTTCTTTCAACATCTGATTCAACTTTCTCTGGGGTTGATCCAGAGGTTTGGCAGATTCTTCCAGATTTATGTGATGCATACATAAAGCGGGGCTAAGGCCTTTGATGTCTTCCACTGAGTATCCTATATCCCACCGATGGAATCTTAACTCCTCAAGAAGTATGTCTAGCTGGTTCTTTGAAAGATTGGCGTTGACGATGACAGGGTTCCTTTCTTCTTGATCTAAGAATTCATATATTAACCCCTCAGGTAGCAGCTTCAATTCAGGCTTGGCCCTGGATGTCTTTTCTTGCGGCTCCTCCTCAAGAGAGGCATACTTGACAGATTCCACCACCTCCCCTTCGTTGCTCAAATCTTCACCAGACATGTTAAGAAGGTTGAGACACTCCGCAACTTCTGGACTATCAAAGTCAGAATTCTGACTACTTATTGCCCTTGCAAGGGGGTCTACCATTCAGATGTCTTCTTCTATTTCCTCGCAGAACTGGTCATAGCTATCTGCAAAGCAAGCAGACTCAGATAGGGAGGGTCCCCTCATTGCATTTTTCACCTTGAAGTCTATGTGGTCGTTTCCGACCCTCAGAGTGATTATCCCCTCAGAAACATCGATCAACGCCCTTCCCGTAGCCAGGAAAGGACGTCCAAAGATGACAGCGCAGTGGGGGTCCTTCATGGTGTCTATGACAACTATATCACACAGAATGAAGAAATTCCCACCCGGATTGGCACATCTTCAACAACACCGACGGGTCTTTTGAAGGTATGATCTGCTAGTTCAATTCTCATATTGGTTCTAACCATATCGGTTAAACCTAATCTCTTCGCAAAGCTTAGGGGCATAAGGCTGATGCTAGCCCCTAAGTCGGCAAGACCTTTCCGTTCGACATTATCTTCGATAGTGAAAGGGATTGTGAAAGCCCCATGGTCTTTCTTTTTATTGAGAAAATCTGGTTTTACAAAAGCAGAGGACACAACTGCTAGATGCACAGTTTCAATTCTTCCTCCCCTTCTCTTCTTAGTAATCAGATCCTAGAGAAACTTTGTGTAAGCTGGCATCTCTTCTAAGGCGTCCAAAAAGGGGACTTCAAGATAAAGTTTCTTGATTGATTCCATGAACTTTTTGTGGCGCTTCTTCAGGTTTGCCTTTATCAGCTTGTATGGGAAAGGTAGCCTGGGAGCATAAGGGCTTCTCCCACCAGGTAGCTCCTCAAAGGATCTCTGTTCAGGCTCTTTGGCATCAGCTTGTCGATTTTCATCTTCTATGGGATTCACATCCACAGTCCTCAATTCAGGTTCCGGTCTGACCTCCTCACTACGCTCTATCGTCCTCCCGGATCTAAGCACTACAATTCTGGAAGATTCAGGTCTGGAGAGCATCTTTCTTGAAGGGTTCTTCATCAAATCGGCCATCTAGGCCAACTGTTGATCAATTTGACGTTGGCGTGTCTGCATATTCTCCATCTGGAACTGCATGGAGTTTAGAACTCCTGGATGGGGAAGCATACTTTGTGCCAGCTGGTTTATGATTGTATCTTCTCTCTTTATAAAAGTGAATAACTATCCAACCAAGTTTTGGTTGGTTTAAAACCTCGTCTTGGCCTTGACTGGTGCTCGAGAGAGGTCTGGCTCTCCTTTGGTGTTCACCTTCTGAAAGAGGTTCCTCAACGCGAGGTTGCATGTTGATGGTGTCGGTGCTCCGTTGAACAGAATGCTTTTCTTCTTAGTACCTGGGCATCATGTAAAATCAAGTCAGAAAATCTATTATTAATAATATGAATTATTCATTTCAGGAAAATAATAATAATAATAATAACAAAAAGAAAAAAGAGAGTGTTGTCAACTCATTTCTAAGCTTGAGGCACTAGAGTGTAGTTAGTGGATTCAGGTTCGTCAACAGTACCATTTTTCCATGTCCCTGACAACGGCGCAAAAAAGTTGACCGGCCTAAATTGCGCGTCCAAAAAGAGAAGCGGATTTGAAGTAGTCAGACTTTTAAATTTATAACCTGAAACCTTCTAGGCCCCCGCAATTTTGTTTACGGGGTCAAAGTAGATATACGGGGTCGAACACAGGGACAATGGTGGTGGCGTTGATAACAGGGAATTGACACGTTACACTCCGACAAGGGTAAAGTGATGGTAAAGCTCCCAAAGGGAAAAGCAGGATAAGACCGATAAAAAGAAATCTATCTCCAACTGGAGCTATGAGGAAAAATTAGGTTTTAAGCATTTATCATTTTTTAGGGTTTTCTTGCAACGGAAACAGAGAGATAATACTAATGCTAAAGCAAGGGACGAAGGAGAAAACTTCAGTAAAATAAGCGGCAGCAAAAAACATCGTGTGCCCCTCCTCTCAAAGTGGGCACCTCTAACCAAGCATCAACACCCCTCTCGAGGTTGCTGGACTTAAGTTAGAGTGGAAAGGTCCCTAAAGCAACTCTGATTTCGGGCACTCTCGTACTCCAGAATCGGACCGAACACTAGAGCCACAACACCTCTCTCGAGGCTGTTGCAACGGGAAAACACGATGCGGTAGCTAATCAAAACGTGATCCAAGCATACAAGCTAGAGTTCAGATGTTAAACATAGCAATCATCCAACCAAGGTACCAAGCATAAATCAGCATATAGTTAAACTCTTCTAATTCCATTAACATATAAGGGTCTGATTACATTGCATAAGTAAAGGAAGTAAATGACTGAAATAATAAAGATGAAAGTGGCCTTCTTGATTTAGAAGGACGACAGATAGCAGCAGACTCTCCAGCCCGATACTGGGTAGGGGCCTTTCCCGATACCCCCGTTTCAGGCGGCACCCTCTCAGGCGACACGCTCATAACGGGAAGACGTATCATGCAGGTTGCCCTTCCCCGATACGATCATGTCGGGCGGCACCCTCTCGGGCGACATGCCCATAACTGGCGATGCGTATCGGGGTTCGGTATCGTTCAAGGCTAGAGTGGTGCTTCTAGTATCGGTCACTTGTATCGGGTATCCTTGTTGGCCGATATCGGCCTGCAGTGGTGCCTGGTAAGTCCCTAAGTGAACCATTCCCTCCCTCTCGGGATGGGGAAGTGCTCACCTAGAATCGCCCGGCATAACCTCTGAGGCATGACACGCTAGCTCTTGAAGCTTTCCTGAGTTGGCTTGCGCAGGGTTCTGACCCATCCCATTGGAGTCTTGTAGCTGCTATTTATAGGCAGCGGTTGGAGGAAGTTATGGTGCTCCGGATGCCATGTATCCTCCTTCAACTCTTATTATCATGGAGTCGGGGTGGCTGATATCAATATCGCCCGGCACAAAGATGTCAGATGTCGGTCATCGTGACGAGTGGCTCCTATCGGTGGGTATCATGTATCGCGCGACACGCTACAACAGTCGTGGCGAGTCCAGCTCCCTATCGGGTAAAAGGTGTATCGCTCGCCCTCTTCCTCTTTATATTTCAAATCTTCTCTAACTTTAATTAAAGCCTAATCATAATATTACTTTGTGCATTCTCAATATTCATTGATGTACTTTCTTTTATTTTCCTTTCTCCTAGGTGTTGTTTCTCAACCCACCCAGATTTATCATAGCCCATGGTTTAGGGAGGAGAGGACTTTTATTAAGACCAAGTGCAAGGATGAGTTCTGATATGGGAAGGTTGCTCACCACAATATGATCCTGATAAATTATATTCATAGTTTATACTTTGCCTATAAGGCGCAATGTTAATATGAACAGTGAAATTGTGTAATAGTTAGATGTTTTAATTTCCTATGGCAAAAACTATGTTTCTGTATTCATCTATTTGAAGAAAAAAATAGCTCCCTTTTAATTGGTTATAATTGTATTCATGGGAATTTATGCAATTTTATTTTCTTGAATTATGTATGGTGGTCCCCTACTAGTCCCACTCTTAAGACACCATGTGTAACTCTAGAGGTAACTTCAACTTGTATGCCACCTTCCCAACACGTGCCAAGATAGGGTATGGTCCCATAAATCTTGTAGCCAACTTACCCTTCTTACCAAACATGCTCACACCTTTCCAAGGGGAAACCTTAAGATACATGTAGTCTCCAATTTGGAACTCTATTGAGACACAATAGTTATCGACATTGTACTTTTGTCTATCCTAAGCTACCTTCCACTACTATTCTATCACCTTGATCTTCTCTATAGTCTTATGCACTAACTCGGGACACAAAAGATGATGCTCACCCACCTCATACCAACAAAGGGGTGACCGACAACATCTGATGTACAAAGTGGAGCACTTCATTGAGTGCCTACACCCCCAGATTAAACCTCATGTAATGTCTAGAAAATCTCCAAATTCACTAAGGCCCTCAACTTTGCCTTAGTGATGCAGAAGATTGCCATTCCTTCCCAAAATCCACCCAAGGGGTATCTAGGTTTCAAAGAAGGAGATTCTTCCCAAAGAAATGATAATAGAGAGGCACAAGGTTGTAACAATGGAAGGTGCAGAAATAGAGGGAGGGGAAAACCTCATAATGAGGGTCCCCAATGTAGAGAACCACTAAGATGTTGCAACTATAGAAGGATACACCTTGGTAAATGCCACATTAAAAAGTGAGTGTGTCATCACTGCCTACAAGAGGGACACTTCCAAGTCGACTATCATCTCCCTGCCCCTCTAGGTCCTGGCCCAACGGCGACCCAACCAGTAGTTGCAGCCTAGCGAGGAGAGACCCTAGTTGATGGAGAATGTCGATAGGTTTGAGTTTTTTTCATTGTTAATGAGGAAGCTCAGGCCAATAAAAAGTGACTCACAATAGGTAACCACATTTAGAGATCTTATTTCTAACCATTACCATTGCAATTCATAATAGTTTTCATGCCACAAATAAAATGTAGGGCTACTTGATATCATGGGACCTACTATTAAAGCTTAATTCAATTTTGGTTCTACGAATAATTTCATTTCACAAAATCTCACAACTATGCTTTGTTTGCATTTCAAGGACTTAGGATGCATTTTGGAAGTCATTACCCCTAATGGTAGTATCTTCTCATCACTCTTAAATACAACAATCATTTATGTTAAGTATATGAATAATGAACTCCCTACTGGCCTTATCCTCTTTGATATGAATTATTTTGATACCATTATAGGAATGGATTGGCTTTATAACTATAATTCAAAAATAGATTGTAGGAAAAAGAAAATAAGAATAGAGAGGCTAGGTTATCCACATTTTACCATTCGAAGAAGGAAGGATGTTACCATTAGTCTATATATGTCAGCATTGAAGGTAGAAATATGGTATCTAAAGGTTGTTTTGTGTTCCTAGCTTTAGTGACCAAGCCTAAACCTAAACTTCCTCCTCTAGAGCTCATATCAACCTTTAGCATTAGTGGATTGATGACTAAATCTAGGAATTCTGAACAACCTTTAGGTACCATATGTTATACCTTCAAATCTAACACATATAGAGTTATGGTGGCATCCTTTCTACCTCGAATGGTAAAATGTGGACAACCTAGCCTCTATATTCTTATTTTCTTGTCCCTATAGTCTATTTTTACACTGGAGGTATAAATCCAATCCATTTACATAATGATATGAAATCATTCATATCAAGGACGATAAAGTCAGTATCGAATTCATTATTATTATACTTAACATGAATGGTTGTTGTATTTGAAGAGGGGTGAGAAGATACTACCACTAGGGGTAATGATTTCCAAAACACATCCTAAGTTTTTGATATCCAAACAAATCATAGTTGTGAGATTTTGTGAAACGAAAGTATTGGTAGAACCATAATCAAATAAAGCTTTAACTGTATGCCCCATGATATCAAATAGCCCTAGTATTTTGTTTGTGGCATGAAAATTATTATGAATTGCAATAGTAATGGACAAAAGTAGGATTTCTAAATGTGGTTACCTTCTATGAGTCAATTTCCATTGGACTGAGATTCCTCATTATCAATGGCAAACACTCAATCCTATCAAAAGTCTCCAGCAACTACATCCACTCATGACTGGGTCATAGCTTCTAGTTGGACTGCCATTGAGCTAGGAACTGGGGGGTAGGTAGAGGACATTCAGCTTGGAAGTGTCCCTCTTGCAGGCAGCAATAACACATTCGCTTCTCAAAGTGACATTTACCAAGGTGTATCCACCCACATTTGTGACAACATGGTGATGCCCCTGTTGGTATGTATGCCCATAGAGCAAGTCATGTGATGATTTTAATGGGATACTCTGTAAATGATTTGAATAATAAAGGAAATTTCCAATCTATATGCTTTAACTATTTCTGAGATGATACTGTAACATGATAGATGTCTAGAGAATTGTTTTTACTCAATGACATATTCTTTTAGGTTAAGGACCAAAATAATGAGATCATACAGATGTTAAGAGTATACATTCTTGTTTAGTCCCTAGTCGGTTGTTATTGTGGAAATAACCATAGAAAACAATAACACTAAATACTAGATTATGTGTTGGTTGATGACAAAATCTCATTAGTCATGATATAGTGATATCAAACCAAGTACATAGGTACTTGTTAGAGAACAAGTGTACCGGACAGACCCACCGTGAGAGTGACACATGAAACAATGATTTGGTAGTCACAGTCAACTCTCACAGTGATGGTGGTGAGTGTGATTCTTTGACCTAAAATCACTACACTCCACACATGTCATTGGGTACACTTTGACATCATCAAACGCAGTCCTGAAACATGGGTTGTTATACAGGTGATGATTGGGTGACTTTGACACATGGGGCATTTGAGGGGTGAGTGATAGATATGGGATTTGTCCCTCCTAAGGGAGTTTGATGTTAATGGCCACTTGATGAGTAGGATTGAGAAAGGCATGCACATGCATGTGTGAATCAATATGTGATATTGATGTCACACACATCTCACCCAGTCTGCTCTGAGATCAAGGAAATGGATGAATGTTGAAAGGATGATTGTTTCATGCCTTGAGTTCATTCAAGACATCAATGACAAAGGAATTATACATTCGTTGTAAAACCATTCACAGATTATAGGATTGAAAGTTGTTCTCCAACTTTCTATTTCACTTGGGTAGCACTGATGTGCGACTAGGCACCGCTCTTTGCTTGTGAAGTCATAAGTGTTATGGACTTTCATTGCCAACATGAAATGGGCCTGCAGGGTCACACACATAGGATTTAACCTAGAAGAGGAGTTTATCCACAAACGATGTTTAAATTGATTACTAAAGGAATTTAGTAGTTCAATTAAACACTCAATCAATTTATATCTCAATATCATAGTGTTCAAGGTGTTGGACCGATTGATTAGAGTATTGGATTGATTGAAACTGTTATTGACTGATTTTGCATAGTTTGCACTCCCAACTGATCGGCTCATGTGATGAACCGATCGGCTCATGTGATGAACCAATCAGCTCAGGACAGGTTGAGATGACCGATTCAAGGGTTGAACTGATCGTCTTAACAGGTCCAAACGAGCAAGTTGGGAAAGTCAGGTTGGTTAGAAATTTCTTTCCATTTCACTTGTCCAATTTGATTGGAACAAGGATTGGTATTTGGATCAATTCGAAACAAAAGAGGAAAAGTCAATCGGGAACTGACAAGGGCAGTGAACCGATTGTTTCAGAAGTGAACCGATCGACTCAAGTGCCCCAACCGATCGGTTCAAGTGTGAACTGATCGGCTCAGGTCCCCAACCGATTAGTTCATGCTTGAAACGATCGGTTCAGCTGGCGGAGTTGGTTGTTTTGTGGAAAATCTGGAATCCTTCTACTCCTACTTTAATCCCGCATTGTCCGGGGTAGAGAACCATGTCCCATCACCCTCCTATATATATAGGGGTATTGGGGACTTCTCTGACAGTACAACTCATAACACCAGTTTCTATGCAAAGTTGTCGTTCTCTCTGGTTGTGGTAACCAGTAGATCCCGAGAAAGTGCTACCCGATAAGAGAGGCACAACAAGGAAAATACAACTGCAGAAAAGCGACTGGTGGTAGGAGAGTGTGTCAGTGACTAGTACGCCGATAGGAGGGTACGTGTGACACACTGATCACAAAGACATAATTGACTTAAGCGAAAGCATTTGTTAGCAATGGATTACCAAAAATCACTAAAAACTAAAACCATTTTACAGAGAGGTACACACATAGTAAAACTCTTTCACAAAGAACTGATGTAATTTAATTACATTCTAGTTTGCAAGTACATGTGCTGAATCATCTTTTTCTGAGGATTACAAGCATCAACTGCCCTATTAAACTAGATACAGGTAGTATAAAATCTCGAGGCACAGTGCCAAAATCTCAAAAGCACTAAGTACTACTCCGAGGACCTGAGAGTACAGAGATGACACATAGGACTCTATGGACATCTATACAAGACATATCAGCCAGTGTCTCCACCTGAGAATTCACTGCCGTCCCTGCTGTTGTTGTGGTTGTCCTTCACCTACTGAGGGATTCCTATCTCCTCATCCGTGTCCACATAAAAAAATGTGGTTTCCACGGGGGTGAGACAATTGTAAATTGCCCCAGCGAGAGATATAACTCTCCTCTAGAAACATTACTATTGCAGTTTAATAAGGTAAATCTGAACAGAGGAATCGTAATGGTTTAACAATAGTTAATTCATTGTTGATTGGATTAGGACATTATTCTTGTCTAAAGCATTGCAGCTATAACCTGATAGAACAACATGTCAGTTATCCAATAGGAAATTAAAACACATGTATAACATTGATCCTTCTAGGATCTACTAAGCAGAGTAACATCAACCCTTTATCATGAATATCAATGTTTAGTTTATCATACAACACTTGTTACCACTTATTAGGTAACTAATACCTTCAAGTCATTTGACCAAGGAAATTATGATTATTGATGCACATACATTCCACATAGTTCACAAAGCTCATATCACCTCTTGTTACCCCTTAATGGGAAACAAGGCATATTATGCCTTATGAAGCCCATAAACAATTTCAATAATTAAAACATCATATGGCACACAAAGCTTATTAATTTTAGGTTACCTCCCACTAAGCCACAAAGCAAATGAAGGTTTGCCAGGGTATATTGATATCTTTGTTATAGAGTTATAGTCATAACATATACTCTCTTCAGGCTTAGATCACACATTTAATGCATGGTATTGTATTGTGGAGTCATGGCATGTAGCCATACTCTTTTAATTAAGTTTTGGGATCTTAATCCCTCATCTCATCAGGTACATTTCTATTTCTTAACAAGTTCATCATCTTAATCATATAATATGGGTATTCAAACCCTCAATTCATCATAGGATACTTATTACCACTTTCAGGTAACTAAATACCTTCAGGTTATCTGACTAAGGTAATTATGACTCTTGCTACATAAGCATTCTACATAGCTCACAAAGCTTATTTCACCTCTTGTTACCTCTTTAGTGGGAAACAAGGCATATTATGTCTCATTAACAACTTTAATAAAAGAAACATCTTAGCTCATACCTGGCTATGTTCATCTTCTCAGGATACCTGCATGTTTAGTACTTCATGATAACAGTTATACTTCTTTCATATCAGCACCATGCAACATAAAGTAATATCATTATTCCCTTTTTAGGGTTAGGATTTCTCTTGCATATCATCACCCTCCATTAGGGTTTCCATAAATAACCATTTACATTCTTAAGATCATATTATTAATGATCAAGTCTTATTTCATTGCTTCACACAACTAGGAGCCAATATTGATAACATAAGTATTCAATCATACTTATTTATTCTCATCATTCATCATTAAATGAATTATCAACACAAAGTATGAGTTTCTCTCTCATCTTTACCAGAATATGATTGTATCAACGTTTATTGATTTGGATTAACCTTTTCATAAGGCATGTTAGCCTACACTTATCAAAGTGCATTACATCTCAATGTAACAATTGACATGACACACTTCATGTGTCACTCATCCAAATATATTGGATCTAAAACACATCAAGGTGTATAAATCTCAAGGTGTTGGATGTGATATGTATCATATCCTGATGTATCACTTCCCTCATCACATTTATCTTACTTGAGTTCATCCACTTAGCTTGTATTAGGGTATTTCCCATCCTAATACTTTATACACTAGTTCATCACATTTATCATGTAATGTATTGGTCATAAGTCACTTATTTAGAATATGCAACTATTACTAAAAATATGGACTCATCTTCGAGTTAAGGCCATATTGATATAAGGCCATCTGTTACCAGTCCCTTTAGGTATTTCACCTATCAATATATTAATCACTATTCCATTATTATTAATAGGTTTTTCCATCTTTATAAATTAAGGTTCACATATCATCTCCCATAAATATGGGTTTCACATAATATCGCTCTACATTAGAGTTTCACATAACATCCTTCCATATTAGGGTTGCACATAGCATTACCTGAAATTAGGATTTCACTTGACGTCACCCTCAATTAGGGTTTCACATGTCATCACCCTTGATTAGGGTTTCACTTAGCTTTTCCCTAAATTAGGGTTTCACATAGCTTTGCCCTAAATTAGGGTCAGGTCTCATTAATCTTTTCAATGAGGGTTTCATGATCTCATTATTATGGATCAAACCCTGATTACATATTTTATTCATAATGAGAGAATTAGGGCTTAATTATGTAAGAATTCCTCGCTCTCTTTCTCTCTCTCTCTCATCCTCTCTACGATGTTAAGTACTCCAAGATTGATCTAGGTCAGCTCTTCATTTAAGTACACACAATTAGGGTTAACCTTTATAATCACCTTTGGTCTACATCATTAATAATCAAGTAGCTAATTGAACTATAATCATATTAGGTGTTCAAGTGGTTTGACTAATTGAACCTCAAATGATCTTGGTCACTTAGACTTTAAATGGTTTTGACCAATTAAGTTCAAACGGTTTAAAATCGTTTAGCAAGGTTGGTGCTTGAAACTGTTTAGACAACACATTTTGAAACCGAATGAACTTGAGTCTCCAAATAGTTTGAGACCGTTTGGTCCCAAACATTGTTGAGAACATTTGATCCCAAATGGTCTTGAGAAGGTTTGGACTCAAACGGTCTTAAGATTGTTTGGTCCAAACTCACCCAAAACCGAATGGACCAAAAAGGGTCTTCCATCACTTAGTCAATTCATGGTTTCAATCATTGAACCATCTATCAATTGAACCACTGATTTATTCTTCAATTGAACCATTGAACCACCCTTCAATTAGACCTTCAATTAGGGTTTTGAACCCAATTGAACTAGGGTTTATAATCAAGAAACCGTCAATTAGGGTTTTGAAATTGAGGAACCATCAATGATTGACATTGTGGAACTAATTCAATTGAAATCATTGGATTGTCATCAAACAATGACATGACCTAACCTCAAATGGTCTCGTTACGACCCCACCTCCTGATAACCAACAATTAAGGGAGACTGAGAGGTCGAAGCCGTACCCATAACTTCCGGATCAAAGGTTCGACACTTAACCAAGAATAATTATTAAACTTCAACAATCTATACTGAAAAGTTGTAATACAATTTGGCATACCTTTTGAAAATTTTGGATTTCTAAACTTCTATCCATGTGTGTATTCTACTCTAATTGATCCTCCTTGCATTTTACTTCATGTATTTCACAATCTGATGATTTACTGTTTGTCCATTTGGCTTGTACCTAAAATGTCGACAAACAAAATGTCGGTCAGCCGAAGCTGGTATGTGGGGGAAACAATAATCGTGCAATTATTCATAACAATGTATTGCAGCCAATTACCATTTAACAAACAAGTTTAAGTTTTAAATATAACTCCACAATCCATGAGTACCCTATCCTCTGTGCTATCCCTGTAGTGGACCTGGATACTACCTTCCTTATGGTAGATCCCCATTAAACCCCTCATGGTCCCGCCTATAGGTGAACCAGTTTCTAGGGTTGAGTCACATGGCACTACTCGTAAGTAGCCCACTCCTTAACTCATGGCAGGCTAATGGGTCTCATGGATTTACACTTGCTAGCCCAATTTCTAACCCACGATAATCTAGACCTTACTCTAGTTTACCCCTTTTTAGCCTTTACAAGCCACAGAGGTGGTGTCGGATCTAGCCAGTTATACATGTATATTCATAGTGATAGTCATAGTCACTCTATAGTTGCATGAAATAAAAGCATCCAACAGTTATTTCAAGTCATGAGGGAAACGTCGATAAAATCCCTAAAAAACTAGTCGGGATAATCATAAGCCTAACCACATACCTGATTTGATGATTTCACAAGCATTAAGCAAACCCAACCAAGAATGCAATCCAAGCAAGCAATTCAATCATCACATAATTCCTGAAAAGAATATGTACTCTATTTATTACACACTTTATCAAGAATCTACTTTATTGACTTGGATTCACTTTCTAGGGTTTTTGTATCCATTTTAGGGTTTCATTAATCTTCATTAGGGTTTCTTAGATCAATTCATCAAAATTTATCCCTTTTAGGTCAACAAACCCTAAAATACTCTTTTATACTCATATAAACCCTAATTGCTCAAATTATCCATTTTAATAGTCTTTTATACCCAAATTGACTTAGGATCATCATATCCCTATTTATTCATGGATTTGAACAATTGAAACAATTAAAATGCATATTCATCTAAATTAGGGTTTTCAAACTCATTAATGCATATTCATGCACGAAACCCTAAATTAAGCCACTTATATAAAAAGATCATCTTTTTAGATCCTTTTTCACTTTTATTAACAACATGTTAATATTGGCTTGAATTATCCAATGAACAACATTAACTCCATCTATCATCAAATCTGAGGGTTTTTCATTAATTACATCATTAAAGATGATAACTTTATTTACTTTTCAAATTTCAATTATATGTATGCACATAATCTCTAAATTATACTAATTACATGCAAAGTTCACCCTTTTCGATCTTAATGTACCTTTTTACAATTAATAGGTTAATATCAACTTTAATCTCCCATTAAACTCTACCACTTACATTAATCATTTCAAAGTAGAGTTTCTTTAATCTTTAATTCATTAAATTTGATAACTTACACTACTTTTCAAATAGCATGCAAAATTAGGCTTCAAACATAATTTATTTGTGTTCCTCTCACTCTGAGGATCAATTTTCATATAAGACTTGTTTTAATCCGAGTTACCAATCTTTAATTATGAATTTAGTAAGATTTTACTTACTTGGCCAATCAGATGGCGCAACGTCGTCAAGCTCATGCAACGTTGCTTGGCCTTTTGGAAACATAACCAAATTACGAATCTGCCCCCCGCTTAAGTTGTTGCTGCTTCATACCCTGGAGGGGTAGAACGGTCCAATGGACCCTTGCTCATCATCTACCTCACGATGACCTATCCTCACACGACCTATAGCGTGACGGAGGTCTGTTATTCCCTCCTCTGGGCTCGGGGTGGCCGGCCATGGCTGCCCCAACTCCGCTATACCCTGGCATCCTCGGGGCACCACTGAACCTTGGCCAAAGATGGCTATTAATGGCTTGGTTCTCCCGAGATCACTGTTGTGGCTTGCTGTAGTTTGTGGTAGTTCTGCAGATGAACGGCGGAGGTTGCCCGAAGGTCAGGGTAGGGGTTGGATAGCCGATCCCCCTAGGATCGTCGCAGATGCTCCTTTCCTTTAATAAGACCACACTACAACCCTCCGTGCTCTAGGGATAGCACTACACTTTCTTGGTTAGGGTTTGTAAGGAAAGGAACAAAAATAAGAGAGGGAACTGCATGGAATCTCTCTAGACTCAGCCAAGGGCTCTACCCCTTAAATAGGGGAGTATAGGAAAGCCCTAGGATGGTTTCCCTCGAAGCAATCAATCCCTTTTTCAAAAGGAATTCAATTCCTTCATTAGGAAGCAAGTTCCTCTCTCTCTCTTATTTCTTTAATATTCCTCCTTCTTTTGATATTAGTATTTCGAAAATTATATCTTTTATCTTCTTTGTACTTGACTTTTTAATTTATTGGCACGAAATTATATTCTCTTTTATTAGAAAATACTTCCTTTCTATCCATATCACAAAATGCATTAATGATGTGTCACATTATCCTCTTATTATTGAAATTTCAGTATTTTCTCTTTCCTTCCTCTTTATTGGGACTCCTTGGATCCCAAGAAACTCCAATATTTCGAAATCATTTTTATTAGATATTCATTATCCTTCTAGATGCATCTAAATGCATTATTTCTCATTATCATGGTTATTTCTTATTAAAATATTTCCTTTTTGAGGATTTCCCTTTATTTCTCTTTTATTTTCCTCATTGGTATTCCTTTAATCATTAGGAATCCTTGGGATACAAAATTTCACAAAGGATATCTCAATTGTACCTCTTTTTACTAATTTTCCACATTTTAACATTATTTTCCCATTTCTTTCTTACTAAAGAAATACTTAATTAATCTTTTCTTTTCTTATTGCTTTCTTTTTGCAACTTTGGACTCCTTGGAACCCAAGGAACCCAAGAGGCACGAAATCCCTCTTTGGATTTTCCTTCTAGAGGTTTCCATCTCATTCTTTTCTCAAATATTCAATTATTCATTCACTAATTGAATTTTCTTATTATTTGGGCCCAATATCCAATAAAGCCCACAACACAAACATCAAGGCTATTGTAAAAAAAATCCATTTATTCAAACAAATTATATCATTTGTTGTTCAAATATTTTTAACATGAGAAATTACATTTCTCCCCAAATGAACCCAAAATCACTGTTGTAATATCCTTCCCCTCTTATAGGAATTTTGTCCTCAAAATTCTATCAAGCAAACAAACAATTCAGGATAAGACTTTTCCATATCCATCATTGGCTCCTATGTGGCTTTACCGTACTCATGGCGCTCCCAAAGAACCTTTATCATCACATATTCTTTTCTCTGAGTTCTTTCATCCTGGCGTCTATAAATTGCACAGGTGACTCATGACATTTCAGCCTCCCTTGGTGCCTACTAGGTTCATTGCTCAGCACATGGTAGGAGTACTTCACATAGTGCTCTAAATTGGACACATGGAACTCATCAGACATCACTTTATCCTGAGGGGTAAGTTCAAACTTAACCTTCTCCACCTAACCATGTCAAAAGAACCCATGCATCAGGGATTCAACTCTCTTTAGCTATAACTTAGAGGGGTCAGATTTTCATTTCACATATTCCCCCATAGTGAACTGCATGTCTATCTACTCTGCATCAACTTACAACTCATGTCATCTCTGGGCTCCTTTCAACCATTGCATGATCAAAGCGACTTCATCTACATACACTGTGGTTCTTTCTTGACCTTCGTGAGGTCCCTTCACCAACATCATCTTAAGGAAGTGGTGACCGACGCAACCTCCCTTATAGAGCTCCTTTACACCGCGACACTAGCTATGGTGGTTATTATCACATCTTTCATAGGAAAAGAATTGTCTCTAGATATCACCTTGAATGAGTACACATGCTCTCATCAGACCTTTTAGTCTGGATCATACTAACCATTAGTTAGGGGTGATTAACTATACTAACATCGAGTTCTTTATATACCTGCTCCCACCTTATGGAAGTGAACCTTTAAGTTATACTCAAGAACTTTTGAACTCACATCATGATGTATTTGAACCATCTCTCTCATATGTAGTGCAATAGGATCTGACCCTTGACAGTACTCTTTCTTTCTCATGTCATCTAGGTAAGGTGATCTACCATAACCCATATTGCATCTTAACCTTCCTTGGTCTAGAGGAGATTTACCACAACATCCATAGTGGTGATCTCCCATTCCCTCTCAGGGACTCTCTTTATCCTTCATAACAATGCAATGGGTTAGTAGTGTTCGTCCTTCACCTCAGCTTGCATGGCCATATACCACATGCAACTTTATCTTATGCCTCTAAAGTACTACTGTCACTTATTATCTTGGTAGTACCACAATGTATGGTGATCTTCAATCATGATTTCCTATATGTAATGATTCCTTAAGATCGATTACTTAGAAACCCTAAACCACTCTCATCAGGGTTTTATTACCTTCCTATCCAAAGAGGTGTATCAGAGGTTCTATCACCATCCTTTCATTATATTAAGGATTAGGACGACTTAACTAAACAACCACTAACTTGTTCAACATATCTTGCAATATCTGAGTGTTAGCTGAACATATCTTCTTTTCCAAACTTAGGGTTTGTCTAACAACTTCTTCTAGCCAAACTAGGCAGATATATCTCAACCACAGCATCCATCACCACTTCACATCCTTAGGTATTAGGTAACATTGGATACTTACACTTCCATGTATTTCACTTATCATCTTACCTCAAACTCTATGTCTATCTTCATTAAGAACACTCTCTGATTTCATCATCATGGTGATCAAACTCAAACTAGTATAACTTGTAAGTTCCAAATAGCTCATGATAAAACTATCCTCATAAGGTGACTACCTTCATCCCTTTTTTTTCATTTTTTTGTTTGTAAACCATCCATGTATCATTCACTTTACCAGGGTATGTTATCATCTATGTCCTTATACCTCATAGCAACTTTCCAACTCATATCCATCTTTTATCCTTAGTGTATGGGATGCATACTATCCTACCTCTCACTCCCACAACAAGAGGAAATAAGCATTTGGCAGCCGTCCAAATACAAAGTTCTACCTGTTCCACGAGTAGAGATGGTACATCCCACATTTCCACTACAACTTCCAATCTAAGTTGAAACATGCAACTTATGTCTCTACATCACAATCATCTTGATATCAAAGTTACTTCCATGGAAAACTAGTCTAGAACCTACTGAAGTTTACACACATCCCTTGGTCATCTCCTCTAGGTCTATAGGGTGCTGACACTTTTGGGGTCCTCACTCTTCCCTTATCCATCCAGAGAGTGCCCTACTCATATGCCCTTTGGGTCTCATGAGTTCATGAAGGTGATCAATCTCCTAACCCATGGCCCTCAGACAATGATAGCTATTACCTCCCGACCCTATGGTCATGTGCAACTATGGAATTAGGCAAATCCTACTTTCATTAGTCTTATCCCTACCTGACCCTAGGATAGACTTAGGATTCCATTTATAGTACATGTCCAACTTAGAACCTTACCCAAGCCTTCATCATCTCTCTTTGTTTACATGGGCTGACTTTGATTCTTTCATAGGGGTCATGATGACCTACCTACCTTGGTCAGGCCCCATACCAGTTACCTCCATGGTAACACATCCACATGCACATATAGATGGTTATCTATGGGGCTATAGGTTCATTCTCATCCTATGTACCTTTCACTTAGCTTCTCAAGATCCTATGAGACCTCTTTAGGTTATCAAAAACATCGATGTACCCCCTTCAAAAAAGGGTCCCTCTCCCAGGATGGGAGGAAACTTCACCTCAAGAACAAAGGTCACAAACATCCTTATGTCTAGGGTTTACATCCATATGCTTAACCCTAGTAAGCTATTAAGGCACAAGAAGACCACTAAACCAGGCTAGGTCATCTGGGTTCTCATTCTTCAACATTAGATCAAGGTCATACCTTCCCTTGTCATCAACTTAGCTGTGAGGGTATCATCATGCCTTCGACTTAAGGAGTTTCCATTTTTCCTCTATACTTGAGGATTACCATGCTCGAAACTATAGCAACTTAATTCTCGTCATGAGCATTAGGTATACCACTTCCCCTCTTAGGTCTAGGAACCATAGGTTCACTCTTAGGTGTCCAAATACACACTCTATCTCTTAACCACAAATCAGGCATGAAAAAGGTATGACACACACTTCCTGTTATCCTTCTACTTGAGCAACACATCAGAGTCGACTCCTCCTTAGTACAACCAACAAGGCATAAGGCCCCACAACCTGTTACTAAACCTTTCTAGGGTATGCAGAACTTCTCCTTCCTTTCTCAGAAGGTAAACACTTGTACCATAGCCTCATCCTCTATCTAGGGTTTGGTTCCTCCCATGGAAACCAAGACATCATCCACCTCCAGGGATCAAGCATGTGATGACCACTATCATCCACTTAGGTCACACCATACTCAACTCCTGACTTTTCCTCATATCTCGGGGTTTTAGGATTCCAACCTTCTTGCTGGGTTTCCTACTCTCTCTAGTTCTAACCCTACGTCCAACCTCACCATAAGAGGTCCTCTCTTCATGAAGGATCAACCTCAAAAGCATGCCCCTACCTGGATGAAGCATATGTTCCACTTATGTTCGCTCAAGGTTATCCATAACCCCTTATGCTTATCACATAAGCTAACCATCAAACTCTCCCGGCCAGGTTTTCAACATATTGCTCGCACTACTAATTCATACTGGGTGCCTATTATGCCCATATAAGCTCATGGGGTTTCCATACATTTTTATCTAACCTCATCAATGAAGGAGCTATCCTTCACTCTAACCTGCTTGACCCTTCCCAGGGTTGAGTCGCCAAAGGTACTCATCCATCCAAACACCTGGTTTACTCATCATGCCATCTCTCTCTCTAACCCTCACTTAGGGTTAGGGTTAACATCATCCTCAGAGGATGTGCCAGGTCTCAACTTGTAATGGATATCCCTATCTCCAAGACTAACTCTCTTTATCTATCCTCCTTATAAGAAGGTCTACCCTCAGGTCTCTTCTGAGGTCATGACAACTTATGTCATATGACCTAAGCATGTATCTATCCTTTAGTTTACGCTTAATCTATTAAGCTTATGTCCATGACATCTTATTTATATGCTTTTCATTAATTTGATGGAGGATTACTTAGACCTTATTAATCTTACCCATACCTCAAGTGGGTGAGGAGAAGAGAGAAAACCCTAATCCTTAAGGTCTTTAATAGAATTTACGATGAGAAGGGACGAATAGGATGAGAAAGTCCTAAAGGTATCTCATTTTGATTCATACCCTAATACTTTGGCCAGGCAGTCACATGGATCCGGAGTCCTCGTATTCTGACTAGCGGTGCGGATGAAAATATTTCCAACCTCCGGTCGTGATCCTTTTCTAGACACCTCCATCTATCGGATAATCCTCTAATAACTCCCTTGGGTTCTACGAAGTTTGTAAAATTTAATAATTATTAATGGTTAAGTGAGGAACCTATGCCCTGATACCAAATGTTACAACCCCAACTCCCGATAACCCCCAATTAATGGAGACCGAGAGGTCGAAGCCACACCCATAACTTTCGGATCAAAGGTTCAACACTTAACCAAGAACAATTATTAAATTTCAACAATCTATACTGAAAAGCTGTAATAACATTTTGCATACCTTTTGAAAATTTTTGATTTCTAAAATTCTATCCATGTATGTATTCTACTCTAATTGATGCTCCTTGCATTTTACTTCATGTATTTCACAATATGACGATTTATTGTTTGTCCATTTGGCTTGTACTTAAAATTCCGACAAACAAAACGTCGGTCAGCCAAAGATGGTATGTGGGGGAAACAATAATCGTGCAATTATTCATAGCAATGTATTACAGCCAATTACCATTTAACAAACAAGTTTATGTTTTAAATATAACTCAGCGATCCATGAGTACCCTATCCTCTGTGCTATCCCTACAATGGATCTGGATACTACCTTCCTTATGGTAGATCCCCATTAAACCCCTCATGGTCCCACCTATAGGTGAACCCGTTTCTAGGGTTGAGTCACATGGTACTACTCGTAAGTAGCCCACTCCTTAACTCATGAAAGGCTACTAGGTCTCATGGCACTACACTTGGTAGCCAAATTTCTAACCCACGATAACGTAGACCTTACTCTAGGTTACCCCTTTTTAGCCTTTACAAGCCACAGAGGTGGTGCCGCATCTAGCCACTTATACATGTATATTCATAGTGATAGTCATAGTCACTCTATAGTTTTATGAAATAAAAGCATCCAACAATTATTTCAAGTCATCAGGGAAACGTCGAAAAAATCATCAGAAAACTAGTCGGGATAATCATAAGCGTAACCACATACCTGATTTGATGATTTCACAAGCATTAAGCAAACCCAACCAAGAATGCAATCCAAGCAAGCAATTCAATCATCACATAATTCCTGAAAAGAATATGTACTCTATTTATTACACACTTTATCAAGAATCTACTTTTTTGACTTGGATTCACTTTCTAGGGTTTTTGTATCCATTTTAGGGTTTCATTAATCTTCATTTGGGTTTCTTAGATCAATTCCTCAAACTTTATCCCTTTTAGGTCAACAAACCCTAAAACACTCTTTTCTACTCATATAAACCCTAATTGCTCAAATTATCCATTTTAATAGTCTTTTATACCCAAATTGACTTAGGATCATCATATCCCTATTTATTCATGGATTTGAACAATTGAAACAATTAAAATACATATTCATCTAAATTAGGGTTTTCAAGCTCATTAATGCATATTCATGCACGAAACCCTAAATTAAGCCACTTATATAAAAAGATCATCTTTTTAGATCCTATTTTCACTTTTATTAACAACATGTTAATATTTGCTTGAATTATCTAATGAACACCATTAAATCCATCTATCATCAAATCTGAGGGTTTTTCATTAATTACATCATTAAAGATGATAACTTTATTTACTTTTCAAATTTCAATTATATTTATGCACATAATCTCTAAATTAAACTAATTACATGCAAAGTTCACCCTTTTTGATCTGAATGTACCTTTTTACAATTAACCAGTTAATATCAACTTTAATCGCACATCAAACTCTACCAATTACATTAATCATTTCAAAGTAGAGTTTCTTTAATCTTTAATTCATTAAAGTTGATAAGTTACACTACTTTTTTAATAGCATGCAAAATTAGGCTTCAAACATAATTTATTTGTGTTCCTCTCATTCTGGGGATCAATTTTCATATAAGACTTGTTTTAATCCGAGTTACCAATCTTTAAATATGAATTTAGCAAGATTTTACTTACTTGGCCAATCAGATGGCACCACGTCGTCAAGCTTATGCAACGTTGCTTGGCCTTTTGGAAACATAACCAAATTATGAATCTGCCCCCCGCTTAAGCTGTCACTACTTCATACCCCAGAGGGGTAGAACGGTCCAATGGACCCTTGCTCGTCATCTACCTCATGATGACCTATCCTCACGTGACCTGTAGCATGACGGAGGTCTATTATTCTCTCCTCTGGGCTCGGGGTGGTCGTCCATGGCTGCCCCAACTCTGCTATACCCTGGCGTCCTTAGGGAACCACTAAGGCTTGGCCAAAGATGGCTATTAATGGCTTGGTTCTCCCGCAATCACTGTTGCGGCTTGCTGTAGTTTGCAGCAGTTCTACAGACGAACGATAGAGGTTTCCCGAAGGTCAGGGTAGGGGCTCGATAGTCGATCCCCCTGGGACCGCCGCGGATGCTCCTTGCCTTTAACAAGACCACACTACAACCCTCCGTTCTTTAGGGATAGCACTACACTTTCTTGGTTAGGGTTTGTAAGGAAAGGAACAAAAAGAAGAGAGGGGACTGCATGGAATCTCTCTGGACTCGACCAAGGGCTCTACCCCTTAAATAGGGGAGTGTAGGAAAGCACTGGGATGCTTGCCCTCGAAGCAATCAATCCCTTTTTCAAAAGGAATTCAATTCCTTCATTAGGAAGCCAGTTCCTCTCTCTCTCTTATTTCTTTAATATTCCTCCTTCTTTTGATATTAGGATTTCGAAAATTATATCTTTTATCTTCTTTGTACTTGCCTTTTTAATTTATTGGCACGAAATTATATTCTCTTTTATTAGAAAATACTTCTTTTCTATCCATATCACAAAATGCATTAATGATGTGTCACATTATCCTCTTATTATTGAAATTTTAGTATTTTCTCTTTCCTTCCTCTTTATTGGGACTCCTTGGATCCCAAGAAACTCCATTATTTCGAAATCCCTTTTATTGGATATTCATTATCCTTCTAGAGGCATCTAAATGCATTATTTCTCATTATCATGGTTATTTCTTATTAAAATATTTCCTTTTTGAGGATTTCCCTTTATTTCTCTTTTATTTTCCTCATTGGTATTCCTTTAATCATTAGGAATCCTTGGGATATGAAATTCCACAAAGGATAACTCAATTGTACCTCGTTTGACTTATTTTCCACATTTTAACATTATTTTCCCATTTCTTTCTTACTAAAGAAATACTTAATTAATCTTTTCTTTTCTTATTACTTTCTTTTTGCAACTTTGGACTCCTTGGAACCCAAGGAACCCAAGAGGCACGGAATCCCTCTTTGGAATTTCTTTCTAGAGGTTTCCATCTCATTCTTTTCTCAAATATTCAATTATTCATTCACTAATTGAATTTTCTTATTATTTGGGCCCAATAGCCAATAAAGCCCACAACACAAACATCAAGGCTATTGTAAACAAAATCCATTTATTCAACCAAATTATATCATTTGTTGTTCTAATATTTTTAATATGAGAAATTACATTTCTCCCCAAATGAACCCAAAATCAGGGTTGTAACATCCTTCCCCTCTTATAGGAATTTTGTCCTCAAAATTCTATCAAGCAAACAAATAATTTAGTATAAGACTTTTCCATATCCATCATTGGCCCCTATGTGGCTTTACCGTACTCATGGCACTCCCAAACAACCTTTATCATCACATATTCTTTTCTCTGAGTTTTTTCATCCTGGCATCTATAAATTGCATAGGTGACTCAGGCTATTTCACCCTCCCTTGGCGCTTACTAGGTTCATTGCTCAGCACATGGTCAGAGTACTTCACATAGTGCTCTAAATTGGACACATGGAACTCAACACACATCACTTTATCCTGAGGGGTAAGTTCAAACTTAACCTTCTCCACCTAACCATGTCAAAAGAACTCATGCATCGGGGATTCATCTCTCTTTAGCTTCAACTTAGAGGGGTCAGATTTTCATGTCACATATTCCCCCACAGTGAACTGCATGTCTATCTACTCTGCATCAACTTACAACTCATGTCATCTCTGGGCTCCTTTCAGCCATTGCATGATCAAAGTGACATCATCTGCATACACTGTGGTTCTTTCTTGACCTTCATGAGGTCCCTTCACCAACATCATCTTAATGAAGTGGTGACCGACTTTACACCCCGACACTGTCTATGGTGGTTATTATCACATCTTTCATAGGACAAGAATTGTCTCTAGATATCACCGGATCTTCAATTTAGCTATTGATTGTATTTCAATTTGAAATCACCAGATCTTCAACCAACTAATCATGCTTCATCATAAACTTTCAAACGATCTTGGTTGACCTCCAAATGGTCTTGAGACCATTTGGGTGACCTCCAAACAGTCTTGAGACCATTTGGGTTAATCAACCCAAAACATTAACTCAATCAATTTAGAATTTCAGCACTCAACCTGAGTAGGGTTTGCAATTTGTAGATTGTCCATATATTGAATTAATCACTTGGATCCATTGGATCATCATCCAACATGTACTAGGGTCCTGACCTCAAATGGTCAACCCCTCCAAATGGTCAACCCATCCAAATAGTTTGGGATCCAAACCTCCAAACAGTTTGCAAACCGTTTGGTCTCCAAATGGTTTGGTGAAACCGATTGGACCAACATTATGAAACCGTTTGCAATAGATATTTGTGGAGGTGTGTGCTTATGATGATTTCATCATCATAAATCTATAAACCCACGAAGCTAGCTGTGATTTTCATGGTGATTGCATCAATCAACCAAATAAAATTTCAGGAATAAGGAAGGAATCAACAATTGCTAAAGATATGGAATCAATAACAAAGTTCAAGGGTTCAAGTTATATAACCCGCCTCCAATTGAGCTTCAAAGCTCCAAGATCACGTCAACAATGGTGGATGCAACTCCTTTCACTATCCCAAGGCTTGTCCTCATGCTTTGAGTGAAAAGGAATGGTTAGAATTGAAGATGGGATCGAGATAAGAAGAAATCATGCGTTGATTTTTTATTTCCACCATGGAATCAAGGTGAACGAAGGTCAAGAATCTTACCAACAGGTTGGGGGTCGTCCTCCTATTTTTCCAAGCTCCCTTGGTCATTTTTCCAAGCAAGAATGAAAGTGGATTCAAAATTACCCTTTCAACTCATGGATAAAGGAGCATATATATGAATTTTATTGAAAATTCATTTAAGAGAGATAATGTAGGGATTATCTCCTCCATTCCCTTTCCGATTGCTCCCTTTCCTACCTTGGTTACAAGGCTATCTTCTTTGCCTCTTATTACTCTCAATTATCCATGTTTTAAAGAAAAGTAAATTAAGCACCTTAAATCATATTGTAATAATATCCATAAGTGAGTGGATATTTCTTTTTGTTTTCTTAATGTGAGTGGATTCTCCACTCACGTAGATATTTACATTGACTTTTTAAAGGCACAAGGACGTCCATATATGTGTATTTTCAACCAACACAATTTTGGTTGAAGGGCAATCCATTTAATATAATTATTTTTGCATTATTTCAATTATGCTTAAATCTTGAATATTTTAATATCAAGATTCTCTCTCCTTCAAAGAGGTACAAATGAGATGCCCATCTCATTTTCATTGCTCTACATGATGCCAAGAAACATTAGGGACTATTTTGAAGTGATAATTTGCATATTGAACCCTGGGTTTTGGGTAAATTGCACATTACTCCAAAATTGGGTTTTAATGCACAAACATTGATTTATCAGCTCTTTCTTGGTACTCAGGCTACCACAAGCCATACCTCTGCAGCATCTTCATTCTCATGATTCTTCAACACATTTGGAACATCTTATCATGCACAATTTGCAATTTAACCCCTCAACTTGGGTAATTTGTACTTTAGCCCAAAACAAGTAAAACATTATTTCAACATTATTCTAAAAGGACTAAAATTGAAATATAAGTTCTCTTGAGCCTTAATTACTTTTCAAAAGATAAGACCAAGCATATAATCAACTTTATTAAGAAAAATATCTAGGTTTAAGCATAAACTAGGTCAGGGGTGTTACAGTACGACTCCTTCCAGTGCCTTGTGGGACAAGGCGATCGGAGTTCTAGGCAGTCTGTGTGGACGACTACAGAGGCAGGAGACTTCTTCCGCTCAGAGGACAAATATCAATCCCAACAGTCTCGGTGAGACCACGAGCTACACAAAAACCGTCCAAGACCAGAGGTGAAGACCATCCTTACTATTGTATAGGCGTTGACGCGATTCCTTTAGATTGGGCTTGGGAGAGAAAAAATTTTGTTTCCACTTCCTTCTCTGTCCCTTAAAACCCAACAGTGGTATCAACACCACATAAACTGCTCTATACTTTAGGATTATCGATATGATCGATTTTGGTTTGTCGCCTTTATTTATTGCATACGATGCGAATAAAATTGGCTTTATGCATGTCCAATCCTAAATCCAAAAATCCTAATATCCATATATGATATGTAAAATGAATGCACTCGATACACGTCACCCTTAAATGAGTTTTGTGGTGGATGTATAGCGTGGTTATGGCCAATAAACCCTATGTCTGTGTATGGTTGCATGTGGATGCTTGCATCACGGTATGCGCACTGATTCCCTATCTCCTATTCCTGATGTAACTCGAGATAACTCAAGATTTCTTTCCTACCTTTTCTCCCCCCGAATGTAACTCGGGGTTTCCTTTTTCAAAGATAAAATAGGATGGATTTTTTATTTTCTGTTATGTCAAAGAACGGAGGACAACTTGACAACGACAGAGATGATCGGTTGGCATTCTTGATGACCAGTTCGAGGAGCGAGATGAGCGAGTGGCGACCTGAGGAGATGCAAAACAATCAGTGAATCGATCAGCTGGAGAATCCATTCGATCAACTGGTGGCACCCAACCGACTGGTCTAATGGCAAGCCGATCAATCATGGAGATGAGTTGATCAAACCCAGAAATGCAAAGCACAGAGTTCATCTTGTACGGGTGGCATGTGATGTGGACCTAGATGACCGTGATTCATCTTGGCTCAAGGAATCACATTAGGATGGCCATAATCATTGCTTTTATCATTTCACATGTTTTCTGTGGGATATAGCATGTATATGATACTTATTATATTGTGGTGATTGGATATGTATAGGTACCTTTAAAAACCAAATCCCTCATCTAAATATTAAGTCTTTCACGCCTTCCATTAGTGACACACATGAAAAACCTGATCAACCAAGCGTAGGTTATGCTAAAGCGTCATGCGCCATCTATCGCACGGAAATGTGAAGGGTGAACATGTAGGTTCTGCCAATTAAGGTTGTATGTTTACCGTTTTGGCTTTTGGGATAGACTTAACTGGTGATTCTTAGAGCATCTAAGCCCAGAGACACAAAATCTTCATGGCATGATATTGCACATGTTCATTCACTAAGAATTGCATATGATGCAATTGGCATGATGGCATACCTAAATAGTCAAGTTGTGGGCGATCAACCAAAGCTGACTCATGACTTGATGAAATACGAATCTTACACACTAGAAGATTGTGCACTGCAATCTTCTGAATTGATGGTGAGGCTTGTCAATTTGAATCAAATAGTGGGAGTGGTAATTAATTAAAGGCCTAATTAACTATCGTCAAATTTTATTCAAATCAACTCAAATCAAAAAGGAGTTTTGAAAAATGCAATTTTCTCTTGTAGAATGGCAAAAGAATCATCTTTTAAATGGGAAAATTAATTGAGAATAAATTCCATAACTGGTTGGGGATGATGAGAAATGTTCTGCACCATCCAAATATACCAGTGACCTTTGAGTCCACTCTATGTACGCTTAATTCGTTGTTTGAGACAAGTGAGAAGAAGGATAGTTCATTGATAAAGATCAATGATACAAAGTCTAAGGACATAGGTAAGGGAGAGAAGGGCTCTCTCGCCAAACCAAATTCTTCTGCACTCAAAACATGGAGAGGATGGAAGGAACGATGGAAGAAGAAGTGAGAGATAGAGATCTCTACTTCTGGTGTATACATGATAGAGATTAACTTTACTACTTCTTGATCATGGGTACTTGATACCAGATGTGGATCTCACATTTCTTCAAATGTGAAGGATCTTAAGAGAAGTAGGCCTTTGGGGAAAGGCGAGGTTGAACTACGTGTTGCCGATGGGGCAAGAGTTGTCTCCAGTGCCATAGGAACCTATGAGTTAACTCTACCTAGTGGGCTAATAATAGAGTTGAAGAACTTCTATTATGTACCTACCATAAATATGAATATCATTTTCGTCTCTTGTTTGGACAAGGATGGTTTTGAATTTCTTATTAAGAATGGAAAGTGTTCCGTTTCAAAAGTTGGGATCTTTTATGGCAGTGCCCCAATGTCTTATGGTCTATAATTGATAGATCTAGAGACAAGTGTATACAATGTAAACACCAAAAGGAAAAAACTCAACAACTCAAATAAAATGTATCTTTGGCATTGTCGTCTAGGGCACATAAATGAGAAGTGCATTTCTAGACTCCATAAAGATGGTTATATATACTCTTTTGATTATGAATCAATAGAGACATGTGAATCTTGTTTTTTGGGCAAGATAACCAAGACTCCCTTTTCAGGTAAAAGTGAGAGAGCTAGTGATCTATTAGGACTCATACATACTGACGTATGTGGGCCTTTTAGAACAAATACCAGAAATGGGTATCAGTACTTCATTACATTTACTGATGACTTCAGTAGGTATGGCTATGTGTACCTGATGAAACATAAGTCAGAAACCCTTGAAAGGTTCAAGAATTTCATGAATGAAGTATAGAACCAACTTGGTAAAAGTATTAAAGCACTTTGATATGATCAGGGTGGAGAATACTTAAGCCAGGAGTTTGAGGACCTTCTGTGAGCTCGTGGTATTGTATCACAATGGACTCTGCCTAGAACACCACAGCATAATGGCATGTCTGAAAGAAGGAATCACACCTTACTTGATATGGTGCGATCAATGATGAGTTTTGATGATCTTCTGATTTCCTTCTGGGGTCATGCTCTTCAAACCGTCACTTTTACACTTAACTGAGTACTATCTAAATTGGTTCAAAAGAGACCATATGAGATATGGAATGGGAAGAATCCCAATATGTCTTTTATGAGGATTTGGGGGTGTGAGGCATATGTCAAGAAAATGTTTCCTGACAAGCTAGGCCCTAGATCTGATAAATGTTATTTTTTGGATATCCTAAGGAAACCAAGGGATATTATTTATACCACTCAAATGACAACAAAGTGTTTGTTTCCAGGGATGTTGTGTTCCTAGAAAAGGAATTTATTTCCAAAGGAAGTAGTGGGAGGAAAATAGAGCTTGAAGAGGTTCAAGCCCAACAAGAAAACATTGAACCAGTAGATGTACAAGAGGAACTGTAACATCCCTGACCTGGGTTATGCTTAAACCTCGATGTTTTGCTTAATAAAGTTGATTATATTCTTTCTCTTATCTTTTGAAAAGTAATTAAGGATCAAGAGAAACTTATATTTCAATTTTAGCCCTTTTTGAATAATGTTGAAATAATGTTTTACTTGTTTTGGGCTAAAGTGCAAATTACCCAAGTTGAGGGGTTAAATTGCAAATTTTGCATGATAACATGTTCCTCATGTGTTGAAGCATCATGAGAATGAAGATGATGCATATGTATGGTTTGTGGTAGCCTGAGTACCAATAAAGAGGTGATAAAGCAATGTTTGTGCATTAAAACCCAGTTTTGGAGTAATGTGCAATTTACCCAAAACCCAGGGTTCAATATGCAAATTACCACTTCAAAATAGTCCCTAATGTTTCTTGGCATCATGTAAAGAAAATAAAATGAAATGGGCGTCTCATTTGTACCTCTTTGAAGGAGAGAGAATCTTGATATTAAAATAATCGAGATTTAAGCATAATTGGAACTTTACTTCAAATTAATGCAAAAATAAATATGTTAATTGGAGTGCCCTTCAACCAAAATTATGTTGGCTGAAATACATATATTTGTACGTCCTTTTGGCTTTTAAAGGAAACGAAAATATATTAAGGAGGTGAAGAACCCACTCACATTATTATAAAAAAAAGAAATATCCACTAACTTATGGATATTATTATAATATGATTTAAGGTGCTTAGTTTGTTTTCCTTTAAATCGTGGATAATTGAGAGGAATATGAGGCAAGGATGATAGCCTCATATCTAAGGAAGGGAAGGGAGAAAGTGGCAATGAAATGGAGGACATAATCTCTACTTTCTATCTCTGAAATGAATTTTCAATAAAATACATATATATGCTCCTTTATCCATGAGTTGAAAGGGTAATTTCAAAACCACTTTCACTTATTACTTGAAAAAAATGACCAAGGTAGCTTGGATCAACAGGAGGACGACCCCCAACCTTTTGGTAAGCTTCTTGACCTTCGTTCACCTTCATTCCATGGTGGAAATCGAAAATCAATGCATGATTGCTTCTTAAATCGATCCCATCTTCACTTCTAACCATTCCTTTTCACTCAAAGCTTGAGGACAAGCCTTGGGATAGTGAAAGGAGTTACATCCACCATTTTTGACGTGAGATTGGAGCTTTGAAGCTCTATTGGAGGCGGGTTATATAACTTGATCCCTTGAACTTTGTTATTGATTCCATATCTTTAGCAATTGTTGATTCGTTCTTTATTCCCGAAATTTTATTTGATTGATTAATGCAATCACCATGAAAATCATAGAAAGCTTCATGGTTTTATAGATTTATGATGATGACATCATCATAAGCACACACCTCCACAAATATCTATTGCAAACAGTTTCATAATTTAGGTTCAATTGGTTTCACCAAACCGTTTGGGGACCAAACGATTTGCAAACCGTTTGGAGGTTTGGATCCCAAACCATTTGGATGGGTTGACCATTTGAGGTTAGAACCCTAGTACATGTTGTATGATGATATAATGGATCCAATTGATTAATTCAATATATGGACAATCCTTCAATTAGAAACCCAAATTGGGTTAAGTGCTGAAATTTCAATTGGTTGATTTAATTTTTGGGTTGACTAACCCAAACGGTCTCAAGACCATTTGGAGGTCACCCAAACGGTCTCAATACCGTTTGGAGTTCAACAAAGACCATTTGGAAGTCTATTATGAAATATGTTTGGATGGTTGAAGATCTAGTGATATCAAATTGAAATATAATGAATAGCTCAATTGATGATCGATTCAATGATGCAAATCTTAATTGAATTTCATAGAATTCAATGATGGTTTGAGTCAAATGGTCTCAAGATCATTTGGAGGTCATACAAATGACCTCAAGACCGTTTGAGGTTAGGTCATGACATAGCTAAGTGGTGATTCAATGATTTCAATCGAATTAGTTCCACAAAGTCAACCATTGATGGTTCCTCGATTTCAAAACCCTAATTGATGGTTTCTTGATTATAAACCCTAGTTCAATTGGGTTCAAAACTCTAATTGAAGGTCTAATTGAAGGGTGATTCAATGATTCAATTGAATAATAAATCAATAGTTCAATTGATAGATGGTTTAATGATTGAAACCCTGAATTGATAAAGTGATGGAAGGCCTTTTTGGTCCATTTAGTTTTGAGAGAGTTTGGATCAAACAGTCTTAAGAACGTTTGAATGCAAACAGTCTCAAGACCGTTTGGGATCATACGGTCTCAAGACGGTGTGAGACCAAACGGTCTCAAACTGTTTGGAGATCCAAGTGGTTTCAAGTGTGAATTATCCACACGGTTTCTTTATTGTGTTGCTTAAACAGTTTCAAACCATTCAAGGTCTGAGTGACCAAGACCGTTTCGGGTTTAAGTGACCAAGACTATTTGAAGTTCAATTGGTCAAACCATTTGGACACCTAGTATGATTAAGGGTCAGTTAACTACTTGATTGATAATGGTATAGACCAAACGTGATTATAATGATTAACCCAAACTATGTGTACTTAAATGAAGAGCTGGCCTAGATCAATCTTGGTGTACTTAACATCCTACAGAGGATGAGAGAGAGAAAAAGATATAGATGAATGCTTACATAATTAATCCCTAATTCTCTCATTATGAATAAAATATGTAATCAGGGTTTGCTCCATAATAATGAGATCATGAAACCCTCATTGAAAAGATTAATGAGCCCTGACCCTAATTTAGGGCAAAGCTATGTGAAACCCTAATTTAGGGCAAAGCTAAGTGAAACCCTAATCAAGGGTGATGACATGTGAAACCCTAATTGAGGGTGATGTCAAGTGAAATCCTAATTTTAGGTAATGCTATGTGCAACCCTGATATGGAATGATGTTATGTGAAACTCTAATGTAGAGTGATATTATGTGAAACCCATATTTATGGGAGATTATATGTGAACCTTAATTTATAAAGATGGAAAACCCTATTCCTAATAATGGAATAGTGATTAATATATTGATAGGTGAAATACCTAACGGGAAAGGTAATGGATGGCCTTATATCAATATTGCCTTAACTCAAAGATGAGTCAATATTATTAGTAATAGTTGCATATTCTAAATAAGTGACTTATGACCAATACATTACATGATAAATGTGATGAACTGGTGTATAAAGTATTAGGATGGGAAATACCCTAATACAAGCTAAGTGGACGAACTCAAGTAAGATAAAGGTGATGAGGGAAGTGATACATCAAGATATGATACATATCACATCCAACACCTTGAGATTTATACACCTTGATGTGGTTTAGATCCAATATATTTGGATGAGTGACACATGAAGTGTTTCATGTCAATTGTTACATTGAGATAAAATGCACTTTGATAAGTGTAGGCTAACATGCCTTATGAAAAGGTTATTCCAAATCAATAAATTTGATACAATCATATTCTGGTAAAGATGAGAGGTAAACTCACTTTGTTTTGATAATTCATTTAATGATGAATGATGAGAATAAATAAATATGATTGAATACTTATGTTATCAATATTGTCTCCTAGTTGTGTGAAGCAATGAAATAAGACTTGATCATTAATAATATGATCTTAAGAACCTACATGGTTATTTATGGAAACTCTAATGGAGGGTGATGTTATGCAAGAGAAATCCTAACCCTAAAAAGGGAATAATGATATTACTTTGTGTTGCATGGTGCTGATATGAAAGCATTATAATTGTTATCCCTTAGTAGGTGAAGGACAACAACAGCAACAGCAGGGACAATATTGATTTCTCAGGTGGAGACACTAGCTGATATGTTTTGTATAAATGTACATAGAGGCATATGTGTCGTCTCAGTACTCTCAGGTCCTCGGAGTCGTACTTAGTGCTTTTGAGATTTTGGCTTTATGTCTTGATATTTTATACTACATGTGTTTAGTTTAATAGGGCAGTTGATGCTTGTAATCCTCAAAAAAAGATGATGTAGGACATGTACTTGCTAACTAGAATGTAATTAAATTACATCATTTCTTTGTGAAAGAGTTTTACTATGTGTGGAACTCATTGTAAAATGGTTTTAATTTTTAATGATTTTCAGTAATCCGCTGCTAACGAATGTTTTTGCTTAAGTAAATTATGTCTTTGTCATCGGTGTGTCTTATCAAGTTCAACACATCTATGGATTTAGCAGGGCTACATCAAGTTATCATGATTGGAGTCATTACCACCTGGTCTAACAAGAAAAGGCCTACTGGTTGCATCTCTAGTTGTCTTGATAGAGGCTTCATCAACAATGCTTGGTTGGATGTTGTGGCATCCAACTTACAAAAACAAGATTTACTTTAACGAGAAGCGAATCATTTGTAGCGGATTACTGAAAATCACTAAAAATTAAAACTTTTTGCAAAGAGATCCAATTCTAGGAAACTCTTATAACAAGAACCAAAGTATTACATTTACATCCTGGTTCGCAATTACTAAGTGGTATCAGAGCTCAGGTTCGTTGAGTCTACCGAGACATAGGACTAAGGTTGTTGAGATTGTTCTAGTGTCTTCCAGTCTATCAGATAGTGTCTTCTACTCATATGGGAGAAGAAGAACTTAAAGATGCCTGGATCACACGAAGGACATGTTGCTGAGAGCAGTAATGTTGCATCAACAAATGGAGTAAGGGACTAGGATAGAGAATAATAACTACCTGAGAATCCCCAAGATGAACCAACTATGATAAGGAATCTTCCTTTTGATATCATTGTTGTGTAGGTTAGGACTAAAATGATGCGTATGGCGGACCATGTATTAGCATTACAACTTAGATTACCAGCCCCTAATGATGATGTTTTGGACACCAACATAATTTTTGCTCAACATCAGCATGTTGGAGCAATGAATAATGATGAGAAGAATAGGTTACAACCTAAAATTAGGATTTGCCACAAGTGTAGGCAGCTTGGACATATCAGAAAAGACTATCCAGGAAAGTATAATGATGAAAGAATTAAGAAAAGGTTTATCCAAACTTGGGATCATAGGCCTAGTAGTTCCAAAAAGGGGAAGTCTTTGGTACCCCCGATACAACCAAGGTTTAGTACCCTAGGGAAAGGGCTACCCGGAAAGGGTAAAGGACCTTTTAGACCATATCAAGAGCTTAGAACCTGTTACCAGTGTAGATAGGTAAGACATCTAGTAAGAGATTGTCCAGTTGGAAATAGTTTTCTAGTAACATTAGAGGATGTGGACAAGCATCCCAAGATGGTTCATCAACACCTAACAATCAAGCACAGGGTCAACAACAAGCAATTGTGAGATTCATTGCAATAAATCAATCTGATGCAATAGTCAACCCTCGGGTTGTGACAGGTCAGATGAAATAGATTCATTCTGATATTTCATTTCATTATTCTATGTGTTAAAAATGAGAAAGTAGTTGTTTTTGAACTTCCTCTGACTAACCCTATAAGGACACAAGGAAGATGAGAATTTACATTTTACTCAATATTCCTTAAAATGCTTTATAATCTCTCTTATCTGTGTGATACAAGATGAGATATAGAAGTGATGCCTGAAGAAAATCCAGGAATGAAAAACCCTATGTGTATAATGATATGAAAAGTGAGGAACATAATAGTAAATAAAGTGCATACTACCTAATCTCAATACTTGTATACCCTGGCCAGGTATATGATTATTGGAGATGGGGCAAGTATGGAACTCTTATATTGTTATCTTTCTGATTACTCTGATCAAGTAGTCATTCTGAAACAATGTAGTGAGTATAATGAATTATATAGGGATTTTTCAGTGAACTTACCCAATTAGATAGGAATTGCTAAGTGAACTTCCCCAATTATATAGGGATTGATGAGTGAACTTTCCCAATTACATAGGGATTGCTGAAGTGAACTTTCCCAATTATATAGAGATTGCTCAGTGAACTTTCCCAATTACATAGGAATTGCTAAGTGAGCTTTCCCAAATATATAGGGATTTCTAAGTGAACTTTCCCAATTACATAAGGATTGCTGAAGTGAACTTCCCCAATTATATAGGGATTTCACAGTGAACTTTCCCAATTACATAGGAATTTCTAAGTGAGCTTTCCCAATTATATAGGGATTGCTAAGTGAACTTTCCCAATTACATAGGGATTGCTGAAGTGAGCTTTCAAAATTATATATGGATTTCTCAGTGAACTTTCCCAATTATATAGGGATTGCTAAGTGAACTTTCCCAATTACATTGGGATTGCTGAAGTGAACTTTCCCAATTATATAGGGATTTCTCAGTGAACTTTCCCAATTACATAGGAATTTCTAAGTGAACATTCCCAATTATATAGGGTTTGCTAAGTGAACTTTCCCAATTACATAGGGATTGCTGAAGTGAACTTTCCCAATTATATAGGGATTGCTCAGTGAACTTTCCCAATTATATAGGAATTTCTAAGTGAACTTTCCCCAAACATAAAGGGATTGCTCAACGAACTTTCCCAATTACATAGGAATTGCTAAGTGAAATTTCCCCAAAAATAAAGGGATTTCTCAGTGAACTTTGCTAATTATATAGGAATTGCTAAGTGAAATTTCCACAAACATAAAGGGATTGCTCAGTGAACTTTCCCAATTACATAGGAATTGCTAAGTGAACTTTACCCAAACATAAAGGGATTGCTCGGTGAACTTTCCCAATTACATAGGAATTGCTAAGTGAACTTTCCCAACTAATGAGGAGTTGCTAAGTGATTTTTTTTTAAATGAATAAAGGACTGCTGAATGTATTACCTCTGATAAATATTTATGTTTCCCCTTTGATAAATAACATTGGGTAATGATAGGGGTATGTTCCTTTATGTTTCTTCCTTTCATTAACATGACAATCAAATAAGTATTATGACATTTGATGTACATGGATTATAAATAATATGTTGATGGATACTTAGAAAAGTATCAGTTTGCTTTGGACTTTGGTTCTAAGATAATGATATATGGAACAAGAAATGTCCTAAAATGAAAGAAATACCTTGTGCATGTGTACCGTTGGTGGTAATAATAGAGAAATGAATATCTTGTATTAGCTCTACCCCACGTGAAACCCTAGCGCTCTGGCGATAGGTTTTGACGACGGTGGGCGTTTTTCATCTCCCGAGTGGGTTACCCTACATCTCCCGAGTGGTTATTTCTTTAATCTCTTGTAGGTCCAAGGTTAGTGAATGATTTTCTTGGGGTCGTCCCTAGGAATATGGTAGAAGATTTGATTGAGAAGTATGCACAGCTAGGCCCGGCAGAGGAGGACGAAGACGATATTGTGGATCTTACAGAGGGAAACACTATGGAGAGAGGAGAACATATTTCCCTAGCTTTGGTGACAAAGATACACACCAATCGACCATATAACTTCTGGGCATTGAAAAGGACATTAACCCAAGCATGGTCGCTGGCAAAAAAAGTTATTTTTAAGCAAATAGATGCAACAATTTTCATCGTACAGTTCCTCCACTGGAGAGATAAATAGAAAGTGGTTGAGGGGGGACCATGGAACTTTGAAAACAAGCTTCTATTAATAAAAGAGATCGAGGACGAAGATCTTCCTGGAAAAGTTGTTTTTAATAATACCTTATTTTGGGTCAGAATCTATGGTATTCCTCTAAGCCAGAGATCTGCGGCAGTGATTGCGGCCATTGCTGGAAGGATCAGACGAGTAACTACAATTGATAGAGATAACTTGGGATGGGAGTCGTCTGTAAGAGTTTGAGTAGCTCTAGACATAAATAAGCCTTTGAAAAGAAACTAGAAGATCAAAGATAAATGAGGAGTAATCATCAACCTAGAAATCAAGTACGAAAGGCTTCCTAGTTTCTATTAAATCAGCGGCAAGTTGGGGCACATTGATAGAGATTGTCTCCTGAACAATGAAGACGGGACACAACAGAGACCGTGGGGAGCATGGCTGAAAGCATCACCACGTAAACCAACGTTGTCTTGTGTGGAGGAAGTTTATGGAGAGGGTTCGGTGAAGCATATCCTGAAGTTCCATGTGAAACCTAATCGAGATCTAAGATAAGGAAAAAAGAATATGGCTGTGGAGGAGGGACTACTGTGCAAGCAAGATAGTCCATCATCAAATCTTGTAAGCAACCAAAGGCCAAGGGCCAAGGAAGTCAATGACCATACAGTGGCAAAGTTGATGATACAGAGTCCAGGTACAGAGCATACTTTGCTCAGACTAAATGACCAGGGGGATAACAAAAGTACTGAGGAAGTAAGGCAAAAAGGAAAGGATAAGGAAGCGAATAATGTAATATCAGTGAAAGAAGGCAAGAACTTTGATCAGTCAAGGAAGGCTTGTGAATGGTACACATCCTTTACTTCTTCTCCGGATGTGGGGGGGAAGGAACCTTGAGCGAGTAAAGGAGAGGAAGCAGCTGATCTGGAGGATACATGAGCAACGGTTGGTCTGAGAAATCTTTTATGTACACTGAATAGAGATCTGGTGGCTGGCGAAGTTAGAACTACAGACCAAAATCAACATCTAATCAGACTGCACGAACTATCCTTCCAAGTTAGGTGGGATGCCCAAAAGATCCAGAACAGAGGACAGTGGAAGAAACCCTCGGTACATGGACAAGAACCAAAAGCCAAGTATGAAAAAGGAAATGTACGTGAGGTAGGGAAGAAGCTACAAAAGCCAACTATCGTGAAAAGGCATCCTAAAGTTCTGGAAAGATTACCAGAAGCAGAAGTGAGAAATAATGGAAATCTCATTGGTAAACAATCACATATGGAAAGTGGGGAAGGAATGGAAATCGACTTACCTGTCGGTGAGCAATCGTTACTTAAAAAATAGGTCTTTATGGCAAATGTCGAGACTGATGCATCTGATGGGAAGTTTCTTACAGTAGCGGGGTATGGGGGAGACCTACCCTGTGAAGAGTCATGAAAATATTAAGTTGGAACTGTCATGGGTTGGGCAAACCCGGTGGTACAGATGCACTATAGAGTTGGTGCTGGAGAGAACGCCCAAGCTTGGTCTTTGTTACAGAGACTAAGATGTCGGAAGTACAACTGGAAAAAGCAAAAAGGAAATGTTGTTTTACGGACGGGATTTGTATAGCTAGTGTTGGCAAATCCAGAGGGGTGGGTATGTGGTGGAGGGATGTGGATGTGGAGGTTCGAAATTTTTCACAACACCATGTTGACTTCTTGGTTATAGAGGAGGATGGAATTCACAAATGGAGAGTCATTGGAATGTATGACTGTCCTGAACAACACCAAAAGTTTAACACATGGAATCTGATAAGGAAGCTACACTAGGAGATAGTCGTGCCATCTATTTATTTTGGGGACTTCAATGAGATAGTATCAAATGAGGAAAAGTGGGGCGGACCGCCAAAGCTAGAAAGGTGGATGTAGGACTTCCAGGATGTCATTGATGACTGTGCTTTGCTAGATCTTGGTTTCTCAGGACAAAAATATGCATGGAGTGTGGTCTTACAATGGATACGCTGGTGAAAGAAAGGCTAGATAGAGCCCTTGCTACTCTTGAATGGAGACAACTTTTTTCCTATGTTAAAGTGTTGCATATCCCAATGTATAAGTCAGATCATGTGCCAATTGTCATCACAACAGATAGAAGTGAGGTGAATAAAAGAAGGAGGGAAAAATATTTTTTCTTTGAACCTATGTGGATGACTGAGAAAGGGTGTACAAAAACAATTGAGGAAAAGTGGAACACCTGTTCTATGGGGGGACCTCAGAGAAAAGATCAAAGCTTGCAGTGAAAAGTTGGACTCTTGGGTGGCATTAAAATTTGGCAATATCAGGAAAAAAATCCAGGAGGTGGAGAAGAAGCTTAAAGCTGAACAGAAGAAACCACCAGATGATGGTGTCCTTTCAAGGTGTAAGGAGCTGGTGCAGGACCTGGAGTACTGGCACAGACAGGAGGACTCGTACTGGTGTGCAAGAGCTAGAGTAAATGAAATGAAGGAAGGCAATAAAAACACTTCTTATTTTCACCATAAAGCTTCGCACAAGACGAAGAGAAACACTATCTTGAGGATTAAGGAAAAGCAAGGAGTGTGGCAATCCGAGGAGGAAGATATTGCGAAAGTCATACTGGAGTATTTTACTGATCTATTTAGTACATCAAATCTGAATGCAATGGAGGAGACTACACAGGGGATGGAAGAAAAAAATTCTGAATGCATGAACTAGCAGTTGTAGAGAGATATTACTGATGAAGAGATTTAGAAAGCATTGAATCAAATGCATCCTAACAAAGCCCCCGGACCGGATGGTATGAAACCCATATTTTTTCAAAAATTTTGGCACATTGTTGGCAGGGATGTTGAAAATTATATCAAAGGATGGTGGAAAGATGAACACAGTATTGCTGATTTCAACTCCACTCTTGTTGTACTTATACCAAAAGTCTAGAAGCCTAAAGAAATTTCAGAATTTAGACCCATCAACCTTTGCAATGTGGTGTACAAGATTGCCTCAAAAGTCATGGCAAATAGATTGAAGCTGTTTATGGATCTAATTGTCATAGAAAACTAGAGTGCTTTTATTCTGGGAAGAATGATCATCGATAATGCTCTGGTGGCATTTCAGTTGTTCCACAAGATGAAGGCAGGAAAAAACAACAAGAAAGGAAGTCTAGCACTAAAGCATGATATGTCCAAAGATTATGATAGAGTTGAATGGAGTTTTCTGGACCATGTGCATCAAAAGATGGGATTTGGTGAAAAATGGAGGAAAAAAATCCTAGATTGTGTATCTTCTGTCAATCAATTTTTCGCCATTAATGGGGACCACTCCAAGAAGATCTATCATGTCCAAGGACTGCGTCAGGGTGACCCTATCTCTCCTTATCTCTTTATTTTATGTGTTGATGCTCTCTCTATTTCCATAAAAAATGTTGTAGACAGAAATCTTATTCATGGTATAAAGGTTAGCAGAACTGCACCTTCTATATCTCATCTATTTTTTGCAAACAACATCATTCTATTTACTAGAGCTACTCGTCAAGAATGTCTGAACATAGCTAATATCCTTAGCAAGTATGAACATGCCTCAGGTCAAAAAATAAATCTCCAAAAGACGGAAGTAGCTTTGAATAGCTGTGTGAGGCAAGAAACCAGAGAGGAGCTTAAGGAGGTGCTACAAGTTTGAGAAGTTGACAGACACAATAAGTACCTAGGCCTTCCTACTGCAATGGGGAGATCAAAAAGCAAACTTTTGCTTTTATCAAAGAGAGAGTTTGGAAAAACTACAAGGGTGGAAGAAAAAACACTTATCTAAACCAGGTAAAGAAGTCCTCATCAAAGAGGTTGCATAGGCTATCCCGGCCTACATCATGAACATCTTCCAAATCCCCAGTGGAGTACTTGAGGATATACAAAGTTGCATAACTAGATTCTGGTGGGGAGCAAAGGACACTAAAAGGAAAATATCGTGGCTATGTTGGGCAAATTTATGCAAACCAAAAAGGGATGGAGGGATGAGATTCAGGGACATGCACACGTTTAATCAAGCCCTTCTCGCAAAACAATTTTGGAGGCTCCTAACAAAACAAGAATCCTTAGCACACAAAGTATTAAAGGCGAGGTACTTCCCGAGGACTTCCATTCTGAAAGCTACTCGTGGACATAACCCAAGTTATGTATGGAGGAGTTTGTGGGGAGAAAAACCTATGGTGCTGGAAGGCATTTACTGGAGAATAGGTGATGGCTCGACAGTAAGTATATGGGATGACAGGTGGTGCATTAACATATATGACTTTCTGGAAATGCAGCAACTGCACAATGATGAGATGCCCAAATTAGTTGCAGAGCTGATAGACAAAGATACAGGGATATGGAAGGAGGACAATTTACACTCTGTGTTCTTTCCAGAAGTTTGTCACTCGATCATGAGTATCCGGCTTAGCTCCAAATTCCCGGAAGACGATCTCGCGTGGTGGCATGATCCTAAAGGCGTCTTCACTATGAAGAGCACTTACTGGCTCAGCCACCTGGGGAAGTGAAAGTTTAACATCATTCGAAGTAAAAACAATGACATAATATGGAATATAGTCCGAAGACCAGAGAGACCGCCAAAATTGAGACACTTTCTGTGGAGGATCTGTACTGGAGGGCTGGCAACCAAAGGACGGCTGTAAGATAGGCACTGCGATATAGATGGCTTATGCACGCTGTGCAATGGAGCGAAAGAGACTATTCAACACAGGTTTTTTGACTATCGGAAAACCAAGTAGGCGTGGGCACTCAGCCCGACATTCAATCTAATTGAAGACCTTGGCAGTGTGCATCCCAGCGAAGCGATCTATACACTAGAAGAAAAGCTGTCAGAGGAAGAGATGAGATTAGCGACTGCAATCTTGTGGGGCATCTGGAATTATCGAAATAAGGTTGTGTTCAGTGGAGATTCTGGCATGCTAGAGGCATTGATACAGATAACTGTGGTGTTTTTATAGGACTATAAAGATGCAAAAGAAAGTATTAGCAAGGAAAGAGAAAAGAAATCACAACAGATGGCTTGGAGGTGGCCGGAGAGGGGGGCAGTAAAAATGAATGTGGATGTAGCTTTCTTGCATCAGCAGATCATGGGACTTGGGGCAATCTACAGGGGACATCACGGGGAACTAGTGGGGCTGCTGGTGGAGAAAAGGATGGGGCATCCAGAACCTATAGTAGGTGAATCTAGTGCTATTCTAGATGGACTAAAGAAGGCTTTGGCGTAGAATTTATGGAACCTTGAAGTAGAGTCAGACTCGCAGTTGGTAATTGGACTCCTGCAAAAGAAAGGAGATATAAGAGATTATCTGGCACTGGTGGTGGATGATATCTTGAATTTAATTAGCTCTTTTCATTTAATTTCTTTATGTTACGTGAGTAGGAAGTTTAATGTAGTAGCTCATACAGTAGCTAAGTTAGCTAGTACAAGTTTATGTATGACTGGTAGGGAGACCTCTAATTTCTAAAGACAGATCCTGGACCTTGTTAATTTAGAACTGATTTAATGGAATAGAGCGGAGCCTTCAAAAAAAATATGATAAGGATGAGATGTGTTCTCAACACATATGATGAATACCAAACTAAGGATTATGGTACCTGAGAAATAATAGATGATTTATGTTGGTTACCTGTATTGGCCAACTGTGAAATCAATCTAGTTACATAAAATAATATGGAAATCATATGTTTGGGGCTTATGCTCTGCATAAACATAAACATTGATAAGGTTGAACTAATGAAAGGAACAGTTGTAATTAGTGGAAAAGTTTATCAAGCTAAAAATATTTCCTTAGAATAATCCTGTGTGGAAGAACTTTGTGTTGATTAAAGATCTATGGTATCTCCATGACATTAAGATGTTATGTGGAGACTTGATGGTATGATAAATGATTAAGATTTGTCTTTCCTTTTTCCTGGGATTTCGAGGACGAAATCCTTATTAGGGGTTTATAATTTGTAACATCCCTGACCTGGGTTATGCTTAAACCTAGATGTTTTGCTTAATAAAGTTGATTATATGCTTTCTTTTATCTTTTGAAAAGTAATTAAGGCTCAAGAGAAACTTATATTTCAATTTTAGCCCTTTTGAATAATGTTGAAATAATGTTTTACTTGTTTTGGGCTAAAGTGCAAATTACCCAAGTTGAGGGGTTAAATTGCAAACTGATCATGATAAGATGTTCCTCATGTATTGAAGCATCAAGAGAATGAAGATTATGTAGAGGTATGGCTTGTGGTAGCCTGAGTACCAAGAAAGAGCTCATAAAGCAATGTTTGTGCATTAAAACCCAGTTTTGGAGTAATGTGAAATTTACCCAAAACCCAGGGTTCAATATGAAAATTACCACTTAAAAACAGTCCCTAATGTTTCTTGGCATCATGTAAAGCAAATAAAATGAAAGGGGCTTCTCATTTGTACTTCTTTGAAGGAGAGAGAATCTTGATATTAAAATAATCAAGATTTAAGCATAATTGGAACTTTACTTCAAATTAATACAAAAATAAATATGTTAATTGGAGTGCCCTTCAACCAAAATTGTGTTGGTTGAAATCCATATATTTGGACGTCCTTGTTCCTTGCAAAGGCAATGAAAATATCTTAAGGAGGTGAAGAACCCACTCACATCATTATAAGAAAAAGAAATATCCACTCACTTATGGATATTATTATAATATGATTTAAGGTGCTTAGTTTGTTTTCCTTTAAATCATGGATAATTGAGAGGAATATGAGGTAAGGAAGATAGCCTCATATCTAAGGAAGGGAAGGGAGCAAGTGGAAATGAAATGGAGGAGATAATCTCTACTTTCTCTCTCTTAAATGAATTTTCAATAAAATACATATATATGCTCCTTTATCCCTGAGTTGAAAGGGTAATTTCGAAACCACTTTCACTTCTTGCTTTCAAAAAACGACCAAGGGAGCTTGTAGAAACAGGAGGACGACCCCCAACCTGTTGGTAAGCTTCTTGACCTTCGGTCACCTTGATTCCATGGTGGAAATAAAAAATCAATGCATGATTTCTTCTTATCTCGATCCAATCTTCAATTCTAACCATTCCTTTTCACTGAAAGCTTGAGGACAAGACTTGGGATAGTGAAAGGAGTTGCATCCACCATTTTTTATGTGAGATTGGAGCTTTGAAGCTGATATGGAGGTGGGTTATATAACTTGAACCTTTGAACTTTGTTATTGATTCCATATCTTTAGCAATTGTTGATTCCATCTTTATTCCCGAAATTTTATTTGATTGATTTATGCAACACCATGAAAATCACAGCAAGATTTGTGCGTTTATATCTTGATTATGATGACATCATCATAACAACACACCTCCACAAATATCTATTGCAAATGGTTTCATAATTTAGGTTCAATCAGTTTCACCAAACCGTTTGGGGACCAAACGATTTGCAAACCATTTGGAGGTTTGGATCCCAAACCATTTGGATGGGTTGACCATTTGAGGTCAGAACCCTAGTACATTTTGGATGATGATCTAATGGATCCAATTGATTAATTCAATATATGGAGAATCCTTCAATTAGAAACCCTAATCGGGTTAAGTGCTGAAATTTCAATTGGTTGATTTAATTTTTGGGTTGACTAACCCAAACGGTCTCAAGACCATTTGGAGGTCACCCAAATGGTCTCAAGAGCGTTTGGATGTCAACCAAGACTGTTTGGAAGTCTATGATGAAGTATGTTTGGAGGGTTGAAGATCCAGTGATATCAAATTGAAATATAATCAATAGCTCAATTGTTGATCGATTCAATGATGCAAATCTTAATTGAATTTCATAGATTTCAATGATGGTTTCAGTCAAATAGTCTCAAGACCATTTGGAGGTCATCCAAATGACCTCAAGATCATTTGAGATCAGGTCATGACATAGCTAAGTGGTGATTCAATGATTTCAATCGAATTAGTTCCACAATGTCAACCATTGATGGTTCCTCGATTTCAAAACCCTAATTGATGGTTTCTTGATTATAAAACCTAGTTCAATTGGGTTCAAAACCCTAATTGAAGGTCCAATTGTAGGGTGATTCAATGGTTCAATTGAATAATAAATCAGTAGTTCAATTGATATATGGCTTAAAGAGTGAAACCTTGAATTGATAAAGTGATGGACGGCCTTTTTGGTCCATTTATTTTTGAGAGAGTTTGTATCAAATGGTATTAAGACCGTTTGAGTCCAAACGGTCTCAAACCATTTGGAGATCCAAGTGGTTTCAAATGTGAATTGTCCATACAATTTCTTTATTGTGTTCCTTAAACAGTTTCAAACCATTCAAGGTCGGAGTGACTAAGACCGTTTGGGGTTTAAGTGACCAACATTATTTGAATTTCAATTGGAAAAACCATTTGGACACCTATTATGATTAAGGGTCAGTTAGCTACTTAATTGATAATGATATAGACCAAAGGTGATTATAATGATTAACCCTAACTGTGTGTACTTAAATGAAGAGCTTACCTAGATCAATCTTGGAGTACTTAACTTTCTAGTGAGGATGAGAGAGAGAGAGAGCGAAAGAGAGAGAGGAATGCTTACATAATTAAGCCCTAATTCTCTCATTATGAATAAAATATGTAATCAGGGTTTGATCCATAATAATGAGATCATGAAACCCTCATTGAAAAGATTAATGAGCCCTGACCCTAATTTAGGGCAAAGCTATGTGAAACCCTAATTTAGTGCAAAGCTAAGTGGAACCCTAATCAAGGGTGATGACATGTGAAACCCTAATTGAGGGTGATGTCAAGTGAAATCCTAATTTCAGGTAATGCTATGTGCAACCCTGATACCGAAGGATGTTATGTGAAACTCTAATGTAGAGTGATATTATGTGAAACCCATATTTATGGGAGATGCTATGTGAAACTTAATTTATATAGATGGAAAACCCTATGCCTAATAATGGAATAGTGATTAATATATTGATAGGTGAAATACCGAAAGGGACTGGTAATGGATGGCCTTATATCAATATTGCTTTAACTCAAAGATGAGTCAATATTATTAGTAATAGTTGCATATTCTAAATAAGTGACTTATGACCAATACATTACATGATAAATGTGATGAACTAGTGTATAAAGTATTAGGATGGGAAATACCCTAATACAAGCTAAGTGGATGAACTCAAGTAAGATAAAGGTGATGAGGGAAGTGATACATTAAGATATGATACATATCACATCCAGCACCTTGAGATTTATACACCTTGTTGTGTTTTAGATCCAATATATTTGGATGAGTGACACTTGAAGTGTGTCATGTCAATTGTTACATTGAGATGTAATGCACTTTGATAAGTGTAGGCTAACATGCCTTATGAAAAGGTTAATCCAAATCAATAAACTTTAATACAATCATATTTTGGTAAAGATGAGAGAGAAACTCGTACTTTGTGTTGATAATTCATTTAATGACGAATGATGAGAATAAATAAGTATGATTGAATACTTATGTTATCAATATTGGCTTCTAGATGTGTGAAGCAATGAAATAAGACTTGATCATTAATAATATGATCTTAAGAACCTAAATGGTTATTTATGGAAACCCTATTGGAGGGTGATGATATGCAACAGAAATTATAACCCTAAAAAGGGAATAACGATATTAGTTTGTGTTGCATGGTGCTGATATGGAAGCATTATAACTGTTATCATGAAGTGCTAAACATGCATGTATCCTGAGAAGATGAACATAGCCAGGTATGAGCTATGATGTTTCTTTTATTAAAGTTGTTAATAAGGCATAATATGTCTTGTTGCCCACTATGAGGTAACAAGAGGTGAAATAAGCTTTGTGAGCTATGTAGAATGCATGTGTAGTGAGAGTCATAATTACCTTAGTCAGATAACATGAAGGTATTAAGTTACCTGAAAGTGGTAACAAGTATCCTATGATGAATTGAGGGTTTGAATACCCATATTTTATGATTACGATGATGAACTTGTTAAGAAATAGAAATGTACCTGATGAGATGAGAGATTAAGATCCCAAAACTAAATTAAAAGAGTATGGCTGTAGGCCATGACTCCACAATACAATACTAGGCATTAGTTGTGTGATCTAAGCCTGAAGAGAGTATATGTTATGACTATAACTCTATAGCAAAGATGTCAATATACCCTGGAAAGCCTTCATTTGCTTTTTGGCTTAGTGGGAGGTAACCTGAAATTAATAAGCTCAGTGTGCCATATGATGTTTTAATTATTGAAATTGTTTATGGGCTTCATAAGCCATAATATGCCTTGTTGCCCATTAAGGGGTAACAAGAGGTGATATGAGCTTTGTGAACTATGTGGAATGCCTGTGCAGCAATAATCATAATTTCCTTGGTTAAATGATTTGAAGGTATTAGTTACCTAATAAGTGGTAACAAGTGTTCTATGATAAACTAAAAGTTGAATATTCCTGATAAAGGGTTGATGTGACTCTTCTTAGTAGATCATAGAAGGATCAATGTTATACATGTGTTTTAACTTCCTATTGGATAAGTGACATGGTGCTCTATCATGTTTTATCTGTAATGCTTTAGACAAGAATAATGTTCTAATTTGATCAATATTGAATTAACTGCTGTTAAATCATTACGATGTCTCTGTTCAGATTTACCTTATTAAACTGCAATAATAATGTTTCTGGCAGAGAGTTATATCTCTCGCTGGGGCAATTTACAATTGTCTCACCCCCGTGGAAACCACATTTTTTTAGGTGGATGCGGACGAGGAGGCAGGAATCCCTCAGTAGGTGAAGGACAACAACAACAACATCAGGGACAATAGTGAATTCTCAGGTGGAGACACTGGCTGATATGTCTTGTATAGATGTACAGAGTCCTATGTGTCATCTCTGTACTCTCAGGTCCTCATAGTAGTATTTAGTGCTTTTGAGATTTTGGCTCTGTGCCTCGAGATTTTATATTTCCTGTGTTTAGTTTAATAGGGCAGTTGATGCTTGTAATCCTCAGAAAAAGATGATGCAGGACATGTACTTGCAAACTAGAATGTAATTAAATTACATCAGTTCTTTGGATAGAGTTTTACTATGTGTGGACCTCTCTATAAAATGGTTTTAATTTTTAGTGATTTTCGGTAATCCGCTGCTAACGAACGCTTTCGCTTAAGTAAATTATGACTTTGTGATCGATGTGCACAGGAACATAGAGATTCACAAGGTGTTGTGGAATCCTAGTCTCCTCAAGTAATACAAGGACCTCATAGATCTAGTAGGACACACCTTGAACCTGAGAGGTTTGGATACCTTGTGACTTAGGAAGGCAGTGAGTTGATCATAGATGATGATCGAACTACCTATCTAGAGCTATGGAGGGACCAGATTCTGAGAAATGGCTTGAGGCCATGAAATCTGAGATGGAATCCACGTATTCCAACTTAGTATGGACTTTGGTGGAACCACCCAAAGGAGTAAAACCCATAGGGTGCAAGTGGGTCTTCAAGAAGAAGACTGACATGGATGGCAATGTGCAAACTTATAAAGGTAGATTGGTTGTAAAGGGTTTCCGACAAGTTCAAGGTGTTGACTATGACAAACTTTTTTCTCCAGTTGCCATGATTAAGTTCATCAGGATCATGCTTGCTATTGCGGCTTACTATGACTATGAGATTTGGAAAATGGATGTTAAAACTGCATTCCTCAATGGGAATATAAATGAGGATGTGTACATGACACAACATGAAGGTTTTGTAGATCCAACGAATTCCAATAAAGTATGTAAGCTACAAAGGTCAATCTATGGATTGAAGCAACCGTCTTGGAGTTGGAATCTTCAATTTGATGAGGAAGTCAAAGTGTTTGGCTTTATTCAAAATGAAGATTAACCTCGTGTGTACAAGAAGGTTAGTGGGAGAATGACCACATTCCTCATATTGTATGTGGATGACATACTATTGATGGGGAATGATGTCACAGCCTTGGAGAAGGTAAAGACTTGGCAAGCTACATCAAAGGGTGGTGGAAAGGGGAAAGAAGTATAGGGGAGGTAAATGATACCCTAGTTGTGCTTATTCCAAAAACTGATACACCTAAGACTATAGGGGAGTTTCGGCCTATTAGTCTATGCAATGTGATTTACAAGATTACATCAAAAGTTATTGCGAACAAGTTGAAACCACTTATGAATAGCATTGTATCGGAGAATCAGAGTGCTTTCGTACAAGCAAGACTGATCACCGACAATGCCCTCGTCGCCTATGAAGTGTTCCATTCCATGAAGAGAGATAAGGGGAGGAAAAAAGGCAGCCTAGCTTTGAAGTTGGACATGCCAAAAGCATATGATAGAGTAGAGTGGAGTTTTCTTGATGTTATTTTGGAGAGGTTGGGGTTTGGGCAGAAATGGAGGAACAAGGTCCAAGAATGTATAACTTCTGTCAAACATGTGTTTGCCTTCAATGGAGACAGGACCCAAAGCACAACGCCTACACACAGACTCTGCCAGGGTGACCCTCTTTCTCCATACCTTTTCATTTTATGCGTAGAAGCTTTCTCAACTTTGATTTCTAGTGAAACCAGTGACAGCCTCCTGCATGGCATTAAGCCATGTAGGGGGGCACCCCCCATCTCACATTTTTTTTTTGCAGACGATAGTATACTCTTTGCTCGAGCTACCACCGTCGAATGTCTGAAGATAGCTGAGATTATCAGCCACTATGAACAGGCATCGGGTCAAAAAATAAATTTCTCAAAGACGGAGGTCGTTTTCAGCAAAGAGATAGCGGCAGACAGGCAGGAAGAATTGAGGCAGCTCCTAGGAGTGAGAGTGGTGGACAGACATGCCAGTTACTTGGGGCTCCCGACAGTCGTGGGAAGGTCAAAAAAGTAGGTGTGCAACTATATTAAAGATATGATTTGGAGGAAGCTACAGGGATGGTCAGAGAAGCTCTTGTCCAAAGCAGGGAAGGAAGTCCTCATCAAAGCGGTTTCCCAAGCAATTCCCACATATGTTATGAGTCTGTTCCAACTGCCGGCGGGCACCATAACGGAAATTCAAAGGATGGTTACTAGATTCTGGTGGGGAGCAAAAGACGAAGAGAGGAAAATATCATGGATGAGTTGGGAAAACATGTGCAGGCCAAAGCGACAAGGGGGCCTTGGTTTTAGGGACTTCCATACCTTCAACCAAGCTCTCCTGGCAAGGCAGTTATGGCAGATAGCAAACAACCCAAATTCTCTTGTGGCTAGAGTTCTCAAAGCCCGATATTTTCCTAGAGTGACTATATGGGAAGCAAGAAGGGGACACAATCCTAGTTTCTCATGGAGGAGCCTGTGGGGAGCAAAGCACTTCTAAAAGAAGGAATGCAATGGAGGGTGGATGATGACATGACGGTGAACATCTGGGAAGATAGGTGGCTACCTAGAGAGGAGGAACCCCTTGCATGGTTCAGAAGAGAGAATGGGCCAGTTTATAACACAGTCTGGGATCTCATGACAGATGATGGCAATCAATGGGATGAAGACAGAGTTAACGAGTGCTTCTCTGAGAACTATGCGAGAAGAGTCTGTGCTATACACCAGAGCATGAGGAACCCTGTGGATACACTTATGTGGTGGCCTTAAAGGGATGGAGAATTCACAGTTAGATCTTCTTATTGGTTGGGGCTGCTTGGGAAAGAGGAAGCAAGGAATTTTGCCCAACAACGAGGGGATTCATTATGGAAACATATTTGGCATGGTGGTTGGAGACCTAAGACAGCTCAGTTTTTGTGGAGGGCAAGTATGGGCAGCCTAGCAACGAGGGGGCGTCTCTTTGATAGACACTGTGTGGAAGAGGGCAAATGCACGTTGTGCGGTGTTGAGAAGGAAACAATTCCTCATATGTTCTTTCGATGTCCGAGTGCGGTGGAGGTATGGGAGCAGATGCCAAGAGAGGTGCAAACATGGGTAAATGACGTTAGTGATGAAGACATCATATCGACCATGAAAGCAGCGCTAGAGGGGAGGCCATTACGCGAGACAGAGCAGATAGTGACGGCCATGTGGACAGCGTGGAGAGTTCAGTGCATCCAGATCTTCCAAAGTAGCGACGTGTGTAACATCTACTTATTACGTGAAGCAATGACGACAGTGCGTCAAGGAGGCAACTGTCACACACGGACGGGGCGTGGGCCAGGCCGAGGGACAGGCATGCATGGGGAGCATCATGGAAACGGTGACGGACGGAGGGGTGTTGGGGAGGCTGACATCGAGCATTGAGCTGGGCAGGGGGGTGGCATATGTGGAAGGAGAGAGGGTGGGGTCAAGGCGGGGAATGGGAGTGGAGAGAGCATCAACATAGAGTTTCATGATAGTGGCAACGCAGCTGCATTGCGGGATGGAGGCAGCAACACGGGGAGAGGGAATGACGAGGAGGACAGTGCAGCGTCGCGTGACAGCAGTAACGTAGCTAAGTTGCGGGATGAAAGTAACAGCGTCGTGGACTATAATGGGAGGGGTGTCAGCGGCCAACATGGAAGCGAGGGGGGAAGCGTTGTGGGGAGTGCTGGTGGGGGGTGCTGTGGATGGAGGAAGCCTTTGCAAGGCAGGATGAAGATCAACGTCGATGGGTCTGTCGGGGAGGACAGACCCATCCTCCCCGACAGACTATTGGAGGTTGCGGGGGAGAAGGTGAGCACAGCGACGGGCGTCGCTATATCAGAATTGTTAGCGATAAGAGTAGTGTTGCAGTGGGAAAAAGAGAAAGGGTATGTTGCCATTGAAGTCAAAACGGATTCCTTGGAGGCCGTCCATGCATGCTCAATCAAGAAGATGCGTCGAGACTATGTTGGATCTATTGCTGACGACATTAAAGCTTTGTCTAATCTTTTTTATTTCTGTAGTCTGTTTCATGTTAATCATAGTTGTAATAGAGTAGCCCATGAGGTGGCCAATTTGGCTCGTCGGGGTCAGGTAGTTAGGTTTTCCTGGTCGAGTCATTTCCCTTTGAACTTGCAGTCTCTTGTAAACCTTGATTTATTTAGTTAGTAATAGTAACGGGGAGCCCCAATCATAGGGTTTCCCGTCCCCCTTTCAAAACAAATGTCCATGGCCACTTGATGAGTAGGATTGAGAAAGGCATGCACATGCATGTATGAATCAATATGTGATATTGATGTCACACACATCTCACCCAGTCTTCTCTGAGATCAAGGAAATGGATGAACGTTGAAAGGATGACAATGTCATGCCTTAAGTTCATTCAGGACATTAGTGACAAAGGAATTATACATTCGATGTAACACCATTCACAGATTGTAGGATTGAAAGTTGTTCTCCAACTTTCTATTTCACTTGGGTAGCACTAATGTGCGACTAGGCACTACTCTTTACTTGTGAAGTCATAAGTGTTATGGACTTTCACTGCCAACGTGAAATGGGCCTGCAAGGTCACACACATAGGATTTAACCTGGAAGAGGAGTTTATTTACAAACTATGTTCAGATTGATTACTAAAGGATTTTATTAGTTCAATTAAACACTCAATCAATTGATAGCTCAATATCATAGTGTTCAAGGTGTTGGACTGATTGAATAGAGTATCGAATTGATTGAAACTACAATTGATTGATTTTGCACAGTCTGCACTCCCAACTGATCAACTCATGTGATGAATTGATCGGCTCAGCTTGGTGAACTGATCGGCTCATGTATGAACCGATCGGCTCAGGACATGTTGAGATGACCGGTTCAAGGGTTGAACCGATCAGCTCAACATGTCCAAACGAGCAAGTTGGGAAAGTCAGGTTGGTGAGAAATTTCTTTTCGTTTCACTTGTCCAATTTGATTGGAACAAGGATTGGTATTTGGATCAATTCGTATCAAAAGAGGAAAAGTCAATCGGGAACTGACCAGGGTAGTGAACCGATCATTTCAGAAGTGAACTGATCAACTTAGGTGCCCCAACCGATCGATTCAAGTGTGAACGGATCGTCTCAGGTCCCCAACCGATCGGTTCATGCTTAAAATGATCGGTTCAACTGGCGTAGTTGGTTGTTTTGTGGAAAATCTCAAATCCTTCTACTCATGTTTTAATCCCGCATTTCCCGGGGTAGAAAACCCTATCCCATGACCCTCCTATATATAGGGGTATTGGGGGCTTCTCTGAAAGTACAACTCAGAATACCAGTTGCTCTGCAAAGTACTCATTCTCTCTGGTTGTGGTAGCCAGGAGAGCTTGAGTAAGTGCTACCTGATAAGGGAGACACGACAAGGGAAAGACAACTGTAGAAAAGCGAATGATGGAAGGAGAGTGTGCCGGTGACTAGTACGCCAACAGGAGGGTACAACTCCTTCTATTGCCTTATGGGACAAGGTAAACAGAGTTCTAGGCAGTCCATGTGGACGACTGTAGAGGCGGGAGACTTCTGCCGCTCGGAGGACAGTTGTCAATCCTGACAGTCCCGGTGAGACCAGGAGCTGCACAAACACCGTCCAAGACCGGAGGTGAAGATCGCACAAGCCATGAAGTAACATCGCCAAGCAAGCCTCAGGACAAGGTATGTCTCTACAAACCATCCTTCCTATTGTATAGATGTTGACGCGATTCCTTTAGACTGGGTTCGGGAGAGGAAATTTTTTTGTTTCTACTGGCTTCTCTGTCTCCCCTAAAACCCAACAGCCCCGAGGTGGGGACCCTCATTACGAGCTTTTCATGTTCCTCTATTTATACCCCTACCATTGTTACATAGTTGTGCCATTCTGTTACCATTTCTTGGGGTAGAAATGCCTTTATTGAAACCCAAATACACTTGGGTGGATTTCAGGAAGGCATAACAATATTCTCCATCTCTAAAGCAAAGTTGAGGGCCTCGATAAAGTTTGGGGGTTTTGTAACCATTACATGAGGTTTCATTCGGGGGTGTTGGCACTCAATGAAGTGTTCCACTTTCCATTCCTCAGTAAACATATAGCCAAAGGGCTCCATGGGTCAAAACTTTCAAGCATAATCTGCCACCAACGTGTTCCGAAATAGAGGAGCATGATCTGCTTCTCCTTTTCCTTTTTGGTAGAGATGGGAATGAACCATGTGGTGAAGATGGTGCGGAAGTTACCCAGATCATAGGCTCCACAATTATATCTCAGCTAATAAGTATTTTCCCATTATAGCTTTGCTTCTTCTTCAAGGAGGTGAGTGGAAAAGAGGACCTTCTTGTTGTGTTGCACTTCAAGGCTAAGGAAGACATTCCCCACATCCAGGAGCCATGCATCCTCCTTGTCGATGACTTTTGTCTTGTCTTCTCCCCAAATCTTCTCTATGTTCAGCTTAACAAAATTGAGGATGGCGAATCAAAGACAAGAACAGACAAGTTGGGGTTCACCATTCTCATTTTTGGTGATGTTTCTAAGAGTCATGGCACTAATTTCCTAAGTGAGTTTCTTCTAGTATTCTAGATAGAGCATCTCTGGGTTCTAGATCACCACTTGACTGACCACTGATACTCGTCATTTTGCAATATCAATCACTAAGATGGTTAATCCTAGATTTTAAACATTTTTTACTTCCGGTTTTAAGGGTAGTATAGAAGGGTTGATCCCACAAGACAACTTTTTAGAGATTGTTCTTAGAACCCAAAGTTTGAAGAACTTTATTATTTGTTTTTGGTATTTTTCTTTAGATTTAAGCAGAATGTAAAAGTTAAGTTGGGGGTTTGATTGATTACACTAATGCAAGAAGAAATGCACTCAACAAGAATAAACATTCACAAGAAAAAATTAACATGATTGTTAACACAAGTAGAACTATATGAATGAAAGAATAAGAATTAAAGAAAACAAAGGATGCAGTGATTAAATCAAGAGATGGAAATCGAGGCACGTAGGGGTTTTCATCACCTTAGCCTAGGCGATAACAACTAATTCTTAAACGACGATTCGATGAAGGTTTGAGAATTTAAAAACTCACAAGAGATAAACTCCACATGAGCCCATTGGTCTTGGTGCTCATGCTTCCTAATTTATCATCCTAAAATATGAAAATCCACAATCATATCAAAACGTCTATGTAATCAATTTTATTGTTCTAAATTCGGATTTCCATGGTCATTTCCATCCAGATTAACATACGACCCGAAGATCAACCGTTAATTAAAATCGATTACCATCTAGTCGTTTAAGAAGAAGTCGTTAAAACCATGGTTAATGGGTTATTCCCCTTGCCTCGATAGAAGTCTACTCACTCATAGAGAAAGGGGAGATGGATGAAGAAAGTACTGAAGCCATACTCTAGCCCAAAAATCATGAGATTAATCCTTATGCTAGAGACAATGAAATGGCTTAGTTCTTTGTTCTTTGCTCCAAAATTAAAGAACGGAGAAAATTAGATTAAGATTAAGGCGGAATGAAGAGACAAGAGCAAGTATGAAAGAACTATGATTGAACTAAAATCTACTTTATTGCATAAAAAAAAAGATGATTACAAGACTAGTTGCTTCAGAATCCCAATACTAAGAAATCCAAGATGCCCAAAGAGGAGGAAGTGCCCCTCCTTTTATAGGAGAAGGAGGGGGGTATACATTAGGTTTAGGGTAAAAGAAATGGCCGCCGACGGTGCTAACTTTCTAGATCTAATCAATAGAGGAAGCAATTGATAGTTTTGCATTCCTTTTGCATTAATTTCCCACAACAGCAATTTCAAGCGTATTTTTGGGCTAGTCAAAAATTCGAAAACGGATCGAAAATATATTTTTCATGTAGATAATTGAATTATCTTTCCATCGCATACTTGCACAATAAATTCTGCCTTGGGATGTGAGAGTTATACAAATTTTGGTGAAATGTATATACTGAAATCAGACTCTGCGGGAAAACGTAAGGCTACTTTCACTGGTTAATTGCGCAGCCAAATAAACACCGAAATTGTCACAAAATATGTCTTTTTTGTAGCCAATAAAATTCTCTTTTCATTACATACTTTATCTTGAAATTCTACCTTTAGACTCAAAAGAAATGGCTATTTTAGTGACGAGAATCTCAGGTACTGCGGGAATATTTGAAAAGCCTCATATCTTCATCTTTTATTTTCTCGATTTAATTACTTAGATAATTCCTGAAAATTAAGAAAAATATAATAAGAATTTAGGAAAAGTATATCAAGAAGATGAAAGTGCTATTTATTTTTGAATTAGCTAAAATTAACAAAAAAGTCCTAATTAATTATTCTAAATGAAGCAAAAATAAGAGATGAATATGCATTCATCAAAATACCCCAAACTTAAAATTTGCTCGTCCCGAGCAACATTAAAAATTAAGAAATACTTTCAAGACATACTCTCAACCTATCATCCTCACTCTCCTAACAATCACTTAATTCCTTCCACCAAAATATGGCCAAACGACCCTGACTTCCGGAATTCACAAAAAGTGACTTTTATATTTCCTACTTCACAAACTTGCATTTATTCAAGACCTGCAATAAAACAGATTTTCATTTCACCTTTGCATTTGGTACTCCAATTTTTTTTTAAGTTTTACACAAGAATAGGGCTGATTTGGATGGTTGGGGTTTTTGTAATTTTCCCCTGAGTAGAAAATTGGAGTGGGAGATATGGAAGAAGGACAGTCTCTCCTCTATTCGACTCGAGACCTTTTTATTTAGTGGACATGCAGTTACATTGACCGCATTTTTTTTCTTTGATTTTTGGTGATACACCAAATTGCGTGGGTATGGAAGAAGCGGAAGAGGGGGAAGGGGTGCCACCCCAAACTTAGCCTTTTGGGCATTATTGGTTTTTTTTTCTTTTTGACGAATGGAAAGATTTGTATGTGGTAGAAGAAGAGTAGAAGATGTTGTTCTTGTGCAACTTTTTTTTCCATTTTTTTTAGAGTACCATGCATTGGTTAAACTATTACCGAATCATGCAAAAAATCAAGAAAATTTATACAAGTTGTACATGCTAAGAAAACATCACTCTTGAATCCTATCAGCCCTCTATGGCTTGCCATCTTTTCCAATGAGTGATTATTATTTGAGGTCCTAAGTGACGGGAGGATTTCTAGTCATGAAAGTTTCAACATTTTAGTTGTAAGGCAGTTACATCATTAAGGGGAGTATTTTGACAAATGATCATATCAAGGCCGACTAGATAAAGGCCATTTTGCAACAAAAGTAATAAAAATATGGCCGACTAGATAATGGCCATGAACAAAGCAACTATATGTAAAATAAAAAAAAGTGGAAATAATGCAAGAATAAAAAGATAAGGGGGTGGTGGAATAGAATCATACCACCCACTTCCACCCCGGACATAGATTTTTGCTCATCCCGAGCAAAACCCAAACCCGAGATGGAGGGAAGAAATTTGTTGGGTTCACCAGGACGTCATGGTAGCTCAAAATATGTCCTTCTGAAGGGAATGTTGATGATGGCTGGAGTTTTGAATAGAGGAGCTTCATGGTACACCCAATGGATGGGTAGTCGTGGAAGCCTAAAAAGGTAATCTGAATGATGTTGTGTATCACCTCGTAGTCCTTCAAGTAGGATCCACATATCTTACTTCAATAGTGAAAGTAGTGTTGGAGATGAATGTGGATTGGGGGGGATTGGCAGGTGCCAGTTGGGTAACGAATGTAGTGTCGGATGTGGAAGATCGGACGAAGAATCTGGCTCGAGTATCTTTTTGCCGCCTGGATCTACATGTGGTGAAGAGGTTGTCTGTATAAGAAGAACTAGTTTGTTAGCCGAGTAAACAATCATATGGGGATGTATGTCTTCTTGGTGGATTATGCAACAAGGTGCGTCCGGATCCTTTACCCCATAAATGGAAGCCAATGGATTTGGTGTAGAAGACTCACAAATGGCATAATTGTTGTCATAATTATCAAAAATGATCAATCTAGGTTGTTCCATCTCTATTGGGGGGTTCTCCATGTCTTCTTCATAAAAGATCTCAGCAACATGGATGTCTTTGGAATCAATTGGATCCTTTACTATGCTGAAGGGGAGATCTGATTCATTTATAGGACAAGTGCCCAACTCAATGGGCTCAGAAGGGATCACCTCACAATATAACAGTGTAATGTAAGGTTCTTGCAGTGGTAGAATCACCTCATCATGTTCAACCAGATGTGGAAAAAGAGGTGGTTGAGTGAGGTCATAGTGCTCTTAATGATGAAGCCTTTCAAAAGAATCCATCAGTGCATGTTGGGGAGGTGATGGTACATTGGTCACAATAGGCTCAACCAAGATGGGATGATTATTGCAAACATCCAAATATGGGCCTACAACCGAGAAGGGTGGAGTCTTAGGTTTTTGGGATGTTCTTTGAGCCCACCAGTCTTTAACCTTTTTGTTAAAAGATTCTTGATTCATGAATTTATCAACATAGGCCTCCATCCACTCATTTTCTGACTTATATGGATAGTCAGGGCCCCATACAGCTGCAACCTAGCTAAACAAAGTTCTTCATTTACAACATCCTGAATTTCTTTAAAACACCTATCCATCTCCTGATCAAGGTTGTGTGGAATCTCAACTATATCACATTGGACTTCTTCTAAGGGTGGCGGTTCATTATAGAGAAAGGGTTCCAATGAAGTAGATTGGCCATTAGAATCAACTAGATTAACATCCACAATGGAAGTGATTGGTAGAGCTTTAGGTACCGGAGTTGGTTCTACTTGATTGAAGATGATATAATCATCGTCATCATCATCTATTAAAATCATTCTTAGCCTCTCTGATTCCAGATTAAAAAATTGCCCCGCAGAATTGGTGTTCGACGAGCGTCGCATGCACAAATGAAGCAGTTAATCGTGTGCAGAAAAAACGGACTGCCATAATGGAAACTCCATAGAAAGAGGAGTAGCACTTCTGTAATGTTACTCGGAAGGCATAAAAAAAAAAAAATTTCAAAATATTTTTGGGGGTTCGAGAAAACAATCTGTTGTCTCTGGCAACGGCGCCAAATTGATAATCGTCGCTTAGCACTTACAATCACTAAGATGGTTAATCCTAGAGTTTAAACCTTTTTTACTTCCGGTTTTAAGGGTAGTATAGAAGGGTCGATCCCACATGACAACTTTTTAGAGATTGTTCTTAGAACCCAAAGTTAGAAGAACTTTATTATTTGTTTTTGGTATTTTTTTTTAGATTTAAGAAAAATGTAAAAGTCAAGTTGGGGGGTTGATTGATTACACTAATGCAAGAAGAAATGCACTCAACAAGAATAAACATGTACAAGGAAAAATTAAGATGATTGTTAACACAAGAAGAACTATATGAATGAAAGACTAAGAATTAAAGAAAACAAAGGATGCGGTGATTAAATCAAGAGATGGAAATCGAGGCTCGTAGGAATTTTCACCACCTTACCCTAGGCGATAACAACTAATTCTTAAACGACGATTCGATGAAGGTTTGCAAATTTGAAAACTAACAAGAGATAAACTCCACATGAGCCCATTGGTCTTGGTGCTCATGCTTCCTAGTTTATCATCCTAAAAGATGAAAATCCACGGTCATATCAAAACGTCTATGTAATCGATTTTATTGTTCTAAATCCAGATTTCCATGGTCATTTCCATCTGGATTAACATGCGACCCGAAGATCAACTGTTAATTAAAATCGATTACTATCTAGTCATTTAAGACGAAGTCGTTAAAACTATGGCTAAGGGGTTATTCCCCTTGCCTCAATAGAAGTCTACTCACTCATAGAGAAAGGGGAGACGGAGGAAGAAAGTACTGAAGCCATAGTCTAGCCCAAAAATCAGGAGATTAATCCTTATGCTAGAGACAATGAAATGGCTTAGTTCTTTGTTCCTTGCTCCAGAATTAAAGAATGGAGAAAAGAAGATTAAGACTAAGGCGGAATGAAGAGATAAGATCAAGTATGAAAGAACTATGATTGAACTAAAATCTACTTTATTGCATAAAAAAGGTGATTACAAGACTATTTACTTCAGAATCCCAATACAAAGAAATCCAAGATGCCCAAAGAGGAGGAAGTGCCCCTCCTTTTATAGGAGAAGGAGGGGGTTATACATTAGGTTTAGGGAAAATGAAATGGCCGCCAGCGGCTGCTAACTTTCTAGATCTAATCAATAGAGGAAACAATTGATTGCTTTGCATTCCTTTTACATTAATTTCCCGCAATAGAAATTTCGAGCGTATTTTTGGGCTGGTTAACAATTCGCAAACGGCCCAAAAATATATTTTTCCTGTAGATAAATGAATCATCTTTCCAACACATACTTGCACAATAAATTCTGCCTTGGGATGTGAGAGTTATACCAATTTTGGTGAAATGTATATACTGAAATCAGACTATGTGGGAAAACGTAAGGCTACTTTCACTGGTTCATTGTGCAGCCAAATAAACACAAAAATTGTCACAAAATATATCTTTTTTGTAGCCAATAAAATTCTCTTTTCATTCCATACTTTATCTTGAAATTTTACCTTTAGACGCAAAAGATATGTCTATTTTAGTAACGAGTAACTCAGGTACTGCGAGAATATTTGAAAAGCCTCATATCTTAATCTTTTATTTTCTCGATTTAATTACTTAGATAATTCCTGAAAATTAAGAAAATATCATAAGAATTCAGGAAAAGTATATCAAGAAGATGAAAGTGCTATTTTTTTTGAATTAGCTAAAATTAACAAAAAAGTCCTATTTAATTATTCTACATGAAGCAAAAATAAGAGATAAATATGCATTCATCAACCACTAGTATAGAGACAGGGCCAATAGCATAGTCGGGGTCTTCCTTAAACTTGTGCTCATCTTCTAACACGGGTTCATCCTCAGGGCCATGACCATCTTCTTGTTTCAGGTTTTCAAAGGGGATGGCCTCATGTTTGGGGCATTTCTCGACTGAGGCCTCCTATGACCTATTCCACTTTTCATAAGACTCGCCTTCCATGAACATCTTGTTCTTCTCTGTGGAAACCTTCTTCTAGAAAGATATCTTCTTGTCCATGGTGTTTAGGGTGTGTCATCAACAATGATGATGGTCTTGACGTGAGTCATACTATTTCACATAATAAATTAATCTCAATTTTTGTTTAGGGAATTTAAAGCATTGTAATTATGTCCATAACACCTTATTTACATACATTAATTATGATTTGGTGGAGGATTCCTTAATCCTAATAATCATAACCCTAATCTCTCATAAGGTTAGAAGGAAGCAGCTATAGGGTTCCTATGTTTTTGTGAGGGAAATTGGGGGTAGAAAAGGGATGAATAAAAAGATGAGAAAAAAACCTATATGTATTTTAATTAGGGGAAAACCATCCCAATTTATCTAGGGAGGACTCATGGAGGCCTGAGAGTCATCGTAAGCCATCTAGTGGTGTAGAGGAAAGTTCGTCCATCCCCAGGTCATGATCTTTTCTAGACACCATCATCTTGGATAAAGTCCTAATAATTCCCTTGGGATCTATGGAGTTCTTTAAAAATTACTAATTACTAAGGGTTAAATGGTAAATTTGGCTTTGATACCATATGTAACGACCCCCTCCCCTTGTTATCTCCAATTAAGGTAGACTAAGAGGGAAAGATCCTTTATCATAATTCCAATATCCATGTTTATCGAGTAACAAATAATAATTAGAAATTTCATTAAATTTAAAAGAGTTTATAACAATATGAAGATAAAAGCTTCTCTAGAGATTTACTTGGAAAGGGAAACTAATATTGCAGAAAAAAGTAAATCTATCAATTCTCATCCAGTAGACTTTAGTCATATTTTCTTCTAGTGCCATCTTCACTGGAAGTCCATTTCTCTAGATAATTTGTAGTTTAACCTAAAATGCTGACAATCGAAACACAGTCAAAACATTTCTCTACTGTGTATGCTGTGCAAGTAAAATATTTCCATGTTGGTGTAACTATATAAACAACCAAATTAGCAATTAATATTAAATAATCAAACGTGCATATTTAGTTATAACTTCTCAAACCTTGTTTTCTCAATCTATATGGTATACCCTCTCACGGGACTCTGCCCCTACAGTAGACTTGGTCCACATTCCCTATCTAGGGCTTGGTGTTAGGTCAACCTTCCCTATCTAGGGCTTGACCTCTTGTGACCTTCCCTCTCTAGGGTTTGGTCATAGTCATCTCTGCAATTACATTCTTTCTATTTTTATCCTTGGGTCACGACCCTACATTCAACCTCCAGAGATAGCATGTCAGGTTTGAGCAAGTTTTGTTCGTATAAGGTGATATACATAGGGCCTTATAGTTTGTAGGAAATGAATTAACAACCAAGTAGGTTAATGATAACACATTCGGGAAACTTTTGGAAAACCTTAGAATTTGATAAGGGCCATTATCCATAATTTACCATGCATCTCTCTTCAAAGTTTACCTAATTTCAAAGAAAAAATATCATATTAAACTAAACAAGAAATCAACATGTAATTAATGTTTATACCCATGTATTACTTTTATGTTCAAAAACGTCACTTAAGACTGGCTTGGGTCCTAAGATAGGGTTTTAAGGTCAAATTAGGTTACATCAGGGTTAGGCTTTCCAAACCCTATTTATCACATATTAGACTTTTATAACATTAGAACACTAATTTGATTACATATGAATTCTTTATCATAGATTATATCCAAGCTCTCTTTTATCAAATTAGATAAGAATTTACTTATTAGGACTATCTAACCAAGATATGATGATCACTTACATGAAAATTAGAGTTAACATGTATTCAATGTCACCGAAGTATGCATTTTTATATAACTTATGAATTCGAGATAGAATTAGGTGATGAAACATACTCTATTGGATTCTACACATTTTTTTTGATAAAAATCATATGTATATTTGATATATTTTGACCTACCCTTAGTTTACTAGAATTATTTCAAGATAATTCAATTTGAACCAATCAGGGATTGCCGTGTTGGCAGTCGACTAGATAAATCATGTGTCATGGGGTTGAGGTTGAGCTAATTGAGCTGCTTCATGGTGGCAACCTGCACCTGTGTGGCTCTCTTGTAAAACAAATATAAAGAAGTGTACCCCTCACCTTACAACATCAGACCGGTGGCAAAGGAGTATACTCGCGTGCCTATTATCTTTAACCTTTGTCCTCCTGCTTTACGGACCAGGCTTCATGGTTGAGTCAACAGAGAGTTAACTCTGAGTGTCGGGATTCTTGAGCAGTGGGAGGGGGTGCAAACTCCTTTGCCTTGACTCATCAGACTCATTCATGACTGTTGACTGTCTGGAGGAGGCAGGAACGCAAAGAAAAAAGGGGTGTGGTTCCTTGGTGACGTAGAGAAAGAAAGATGAGAAGAAAGGTGGGGCTTGCTATGGAATTGGAGGGGAGGGATGATTCATTAAGATCTGTGGGATCTCACAATGAGCATCTTATGGAGAGGCTACTATGCCATATGTAGGTGTGGGTAGAAATCGTGGCTCACAATCATGTGTGCAATCCACAATTGGGGAAAGTCCCAAATATGCTCTGAAATAGGTATATCTAGGGATGGTTATGCTTGAAATCATCTCACCAAATCAATTGGGAAAGTTTTTCGGTGCCAATGTGGATCAGAGAGAGAGAGAGAGAGAGGTGAAAAGTGGAAACGAACAATACTGTAGCCAACTTTCCTTATCCGAATGGAGGAGGTAAACAATCTCTAGATCATCAATATGAGATCCAAGGGTTGTTGTGATGCGCGAAAAAATAAAGGGGTCGGCCTATGTTTATTGGTTGCATCAAATGTGACACACACACACACACACACACACACACACACATATATATATATATATATATATATATATATATATATATATCTGTGTGTGTGTACTAATTAATCTCCCCATTTATAGAAACTTATAAAATTTATATTTCCTTCATATCTTTCTAGTTTCCCTCAAATTCTAAGGCAAACATCATAATGACTTAATCTAAGATCTTGAAAAAGTTGGTAGTGAAAAACCAAAGTTAATTACCTTTTCCATCAATCCCAAGTATTTGTTTTATTTTAGTTATTTAAGGCATGTAGTAACTCTTTTTCCTACCCAAACTTGGCAAAAAATCATATATTTATATATTCTTTCTTTAGGTGCAAGATAAGGTTGAATAAAGTCTTTTAGTTGCCTTTAACTCATCCTTCAAGAAATCCAAGTCATTTCCATATATTAAGTATCAATTATTCATTCTCTTGTAAATTCATATATTGTTGAGTTCTCCACTATTTCTTTAACCAACAATTAGTAATGGATTGTTGAAAACACCAAAATACATGAAAATTCCTTCTATAGAGAGAAACTACATTCAAAATCCAAAATTATCAAACAAGACATAGAAAACTCAAGCTTTCTAATATGTCCTAGACAATCCATTATTTGCACTCAAATATATGTATAAATAAATGAAAATTTAGGTTATAATAGTACTGAAGTAGATTCATATATGGTCTTTACAAACATGCCATCTATTTTCAGAATAAACTCATCCATATACTATATTTATAAAAGTATATTCTTGTAATTGTTCTTTCTCTATTATACCATTTGGTCTGAATAAGTCAATTTTAGATATATATACTTTTGGGATCATCAAATATACTTGTGATGCTAGATTTTTAAGTTCATATACAAATAACAATAAGATGATATTTCAACTAGGTTATGACTACAATCAATTATGTTATAGATATTGGTATGATCTAAACTTAGCTGTAGAGTATATCATAAACCACCATATTTCCAAGAGTAGGTTATTTAAAATATTGAGTCATTCATACACTTAATTATAAACTAACTTCATTATTAATGTTCATATCAATACCTAATATCCTATCTAGTTCATATGCATTAAGTAATTTCTAAGAGTAGACTTTTAGTCGACAAAGGAATAAAGCATACATGCTTACTATAAATTTTTAATAATTACTACTAATTTATGAAAATATCATAATTAGGTGTCACATATTAACTAATCTTATATAACTAAGTTCTATCTCTAGAAACATTCTTATTTTTATCTTATCGAACTAGTCTACTTCCACTAATGATTTACTAAAAGTAAACCGGATAGACTAGTTGTTAAATGGTATTAGTACACAGTAATCTTAATATGATTGTGTGATTGTGTATGCCACAACAATATATTTTATTAGTTAGTAACCATTAGTTACTATTATTGTGTATATAGTATTTTTACTCTTATAATCATTTCCTAAACCAATGTTATCAGTAATCATGTATTACATTATCCTACGTTCAGAAGTTATAGGAAATCTTGGCTAAAGTGATGCATTAGAACCGATCATTAATGGCCTATCTATTGTGCTCTATATCTCAAGGATGAAGTTTGTTTATTCCTCCTCATCATTCTCCCAACAACTTGACTATAGTTGGGGACATCTGTAAAATTGCTCAAGGTGTTTCTTTTGTCTTCACTTGATCATAGATGAGAACCTAGAGTTTTCTCATATGATAGGAGGGTGGTAGTCAATATAGGTCAGCCTTAGGGTACTGAAGAGAAGAGTAATTTATGAAGAAGAGGAATGGTCAACTTTCTTCATTGTGTCATCATGCAACCAGTGAAATGTGAATTTGGTGCTCATTGGAGTTTGAGGATTTCAGAATTGGATAGCCACGAGAAAAGAATGCAACCAAGATCGAATACTCTAGTTAGGATGCCAGTTGTGAGATATATTCTTTGGGGTCAACAACAACTTCTTGTAGGTTGAATTTGACATTAGCTTCTCATCTCTTTTGATGACGAGAAACATCTCCTATGTGTGGATCTAACATGTCATCTAAGTGTTTAAAGAAAAAAGTTGATTCAAAATTTGTGGAATCCATCAGTGTCATAGTGGATAAATCAATTTTTTTTCCGTCGGTTTCATTTATCTTTATGAGTGTTCTTTAGAATCATTGATCAATCAAGAACTTTCTTGAATTGGAACTAATTCTGTCAATTGCCAAGGAACATAATGCAAGTGATAAATTGCAAAGAAAACCTCTCAATTGCCATTGGAAGTTGAGTTAGATGAGGATGTTTCTTATGTGAGGGTCTTATGTTGATCCTAGATAAGCGTGTGTAGAAGTTGAGTAGGATATAGCCTTAGTGAAGGTGTTGTGGCATCATCATGGTGTGGAGTAAGCCACATGTGAGTTAGAGGATGTGAAGTGTAGGAAGTACTTGTCTTTGTTTGCATAGGATTTTTGGAGTGAAATCCTTATTAGGGGTTTATGGTTGAAAGACCCCTAACCTTGCTTTATAGTTTAACATGCTTTCTTACCTTAATTTGATTCTTCAAACCTTAATCAAACCATAACCCATGCTTTGATATCATATGAAAAAGCTCGGTTTCATGTTTGGTCCAGTTTGGACATTGTTTGAGCAAGTTTTGCATTTTATGTTCTTATAAGGGACTTTATGCAATTTCTCCATAACAAGGGTTTTATCTACAATCTTTACATGTATGTTGTTTCAAATAGTTTTTCATATCATGTTGATATATTTTCTTTTTTGAGAACCTTGATGCACCAATGGATTAGAGGTGCTATCTAACCTAGGGTTGAGACTTAGGGTTTCTCACGTAAGTGCCCTAACTAGATGGTTTCCCTTTATATGCTTGGAAACCAATGGTCATCCTGGGGTGCTTAAGATTCTATGGTTTTCTTTAAGGCGCCACCTAGGTCGATGGTTCACATGTGGTGAGCACAACTAATGGTGATGTTAGGGTTTCCTTTGGTGGCTAAGTGGGGGCATGATCTAATGGGCCACCAAGTGATGGAACTCTATGGTGATCCAAGGGTTGACATCCGCTGGTCCCCCTAGCTTCAATATTTGATGGTTGACCTAGTTTTGCATGAACATAAGTTTTTAGCTTTAGACACATGGCATGCATGTCTTGACACCTCAACCAACCTCCCTCTTTCACCTAAAGCTTTCTATACGTCTCTCCTTTCACCCAAAAAAATCCTTTATACACCCCCTTCTCTATTTTTCTTCTTGGAGGTTTGTCCTTCTTGCTTGTTGGAGGAGAAGGATCTCTAGAGGAGGAATCAGGGATGAGTTTTCTTATATGTGCTTCTAGGGTTTGGATTTACCCTTGTTAGGAACTTTTGGAGCTTCCTTACCTTGTTTCTTTATCCAAGCAAGTAAGATCATAATCTCTATCTTTGTTTTCTTAGATTCTCTCCTTCTTATCTCTTCCTTCTTGGTCGGATCTGTGGTGTTCGTGGTGGAGCTTGTGCATGTGGATGAAGACACCTTCTTTCTTCTCTCTTGATCTAGGGTTTTCTTATTCATGACGAAAGGAGCTAGCTTGGATGTGTGGAGTGTGTAAGCTAGGGTTTCTTTCTTCTCTTTTTGAGCTACCTTACTGCTTGAACCTTCATCATCTTACTTAAGGCGAGTTATATAACATTATTCATTAAAATTTCTTACTCTTACCTTGTTATGCATAGACCATGCTCAAAAATGTAGTAACAAGTAGAAAGATGCTTTCTTGGACTGGGATTTGAGCATATATGGTAGATCATGAGTAGATAATATTCCTTGCTGTACCTCTTAACCTTGTGCGCATTTATTCTTTAAAAGTGGGAACTCTAGACCTTTCATTCTAATGAATCAATGGTGTTGTTGTAGTGACAATCAAATGTGCTTCCATAAGTGTATGGACTGATTTCTAACTTGGCTCATAACTCGATGGTTTGGCTTCTTGTGACAACCGATGGCTTTTACATAGTTTATGTTTTGAAAGGTTTTTCTTCTTTTTGAGAATTGATGGTCATGTTGCTTTCGTCAAGAAGTTCAATTTATGGTTTCTTAACCTTAACTATATGATGGTTTTCTTTATATAAAAAGTTTGTTTGTTCACCTAGTATGGACTTCTGATGGTTCTTTATGTTTGACATCGGACGACCTCTATATGTTTAACAAATGATGTTCTCACTAGACTTAACAACAAATTGATTTTATAGTGTTTACACCTGATGGTTACTAAATTTTAATATATGATGGTTTACTTATGTTCAAGAATTGATGGTTTTGCTAGTTTAACATCTGGTGGTCTCAATAGGTCATGATATGATGGATTGTCTCTATTTAAGATATGATGGCATTTCTAGGACCAAGATTTAATGGCTTCTCTAGCTGTAAGATCTTATGTCTTCTCTAGTTACATGATATGATGGCATGTCTATGTTCAACAACTGATGGTCTTCTTTTGGTTCACAATCGATGGCTTCACTAGGTCTAACATCTAATTGTCATGCTTTGTGTTAAGTATTAGTCCATGATTGTGCATAGTGTGTGATCCGATGCTTTGTGCTTGATGCACATGATCCAATGGTTTAGTTTTGGCTAAGTACATCCATGATCCTATGGGAATGGTATGTGTAATTGTATATGCTTTTGCCTAAATATGTGTGCTAACCACTGGTTTATCTTGAGTGTTTATTTGTAACATCAATCCCATCTAGCTTGTTGAACTTAACTTAAAGCAGTTGAATGATGATGGTTATATGTACTTGTCTTCGTTTTATGTTGACATGATGGAAGGATGCCCTCATAATGTTATGATAACCCCACTATGTTACCTTGATAACATCATATCTCTTATGTTATATGCATTATTATGTTGAGACTATGTACCACAAGTATGACGATGACTTTAGAACCTTATACAAAGGTGTGAAAGATAATGATCTTCTTGAAGGAGATAATGTGAATGGTTTCAATGACCTTTGGGCATGAGTTAAACCCTAATGTAGGTGTAACCCCTTCATGATGTGACAAATAATTACACCTTGCAATGATGTGACAAGGAATGTATCTCATACTTTTTATATCTCCTAGAGTTGTTATTTATTAATGTTTTTGTAGAAATCTTTTATAGTTTGTATATAACTTGATTGATGCAACCTTAACTCACCCAATTGGCATTAACCAATCAAGTGAAACCTTAATCATGTAGTTCCCTATGTTGTAGAACCATTCTAGTGTCAGGACTTATTGGATGGTAAAATGAGTATTGTAGAAGGGGAACTAGGAGTCATATATTGTTGAGTATATGTGGGTGCATGGAGGATATATCCTTGTTACCCTAATCCTAAGGTTGTGGAGAATGGTTGAGGAAGTGTCTCAAATGATTATTAATATGTATATGTGATATGATTGAGGGCAACTACGGTTGTACCTCGGATGTTAAGGTTGTATACCCTAGTTTCTAGTGTCATGACCTATATACTAAGGGCTGACTAGGCTAATTGCAGCTTGACTAGCATGTCAATGCAGCAGACTCATACTCATAGAGGGGAAGAAATCTTAAGATTCCAGATCTCCTAGATCTTGTTCAGGACTGCTTTGTGACTTCATGGTGGTCAGTTGGAAGTTTTAGTAGTATGCCTCAAACTCACTAGGGATTCAGAAAGGATATAATTCAATGTGTCGTATATCTTCTAGGGTTAAAAAATGATTCACATTGGTTGATATCCCTTTCCTTGTTCTTAAAGTTTTTATGTAACATCCCAAATTTTTTAGACTAATGTGGGTTTCCTTAAATGATTATAGTTGAGGTAATTAATTCAAAAGGACCATGAAATGAAATTTCTATTAGGATAATAAAGTGAAAAGAAAAAATTTAAAATCAAAATATGTTTTTTTTCTCATCCATATTGCAATATGTATTGCAATTAAGTCAATTTGATGAACATTAGTTTCCCTTTCCCTTTTTCTCCCTCCTATTCTTGGAAATGTTTTAAAAGAAATAAACGAGGAAGGGAAAATACTTTAGATTCAAATATTACATAACTAGGAAGTGAGCAATAAGTTCTTATCTCGTTTTTGACTCAAACAAAACAATTAAGGGAAAGTTGTATCACAATACACCTTTAAATGCATTAAAAATCCAGTAAAATAACATTTATGGAAATTATGGGTAAAATATGTGAAAAATGGAAATCAAAGTATAAGGAAGAATGTAGAGTCCTTATTGGACATGTGGTTCAAATTTGGGATCATTTTGACCATGTTTGACCCTCCAAATTAATTAAGGAAGGTTTTGTATATAGTTTGACTATGATTCAATCAAATTTCATTTTATATGAGTATTTAACCTATAGTTTGGGTTTCATCTATTTTCATGTGTTACATAAATTTCCTTTCATTCTTGTGTGTCACTCAATGGACATGATTTAAATCACCCACGATCAGATGACTCTAGCCTTGTCTTCTACCTCCGATCATTTTGTGGACAAGAAATTTTACCCAACAAAATTCTTTCCTTGACCCCTCTATCCCCCATCTCTCCACCAATCATTGTAGTTTCTTGTCTGATGTATTTGTGACCATTTCCCAAATAAAATGAACTCTTATACACCTATCCCTATGGTCAATACAGAAAACACCCAATCAGGGTTTTTCTCCTCTCACCACAAGCAGTTGCAGAGAGCATTTGAGACCTCCTCTCATCCATGTAAGCGATCTTAAATGATCCTTGGGGTTCTTACTTTGCTCCTCCACCTCTAATCAAATTCCCTATGTTATGAGTCTCGCTAAACCTCTCAATTTTGATTCCTGATGACATCGACTTCACCTCGGTGTCCTTCGCCTTCTTTGGCTCAATTTTCCATCTGGTAAGTTTCCCTAACCCCTGTGGTCATCTCACAATCATCACTTTTCTTTGAGCATCTCCTAGTCATCAGGTCCTATAATCCATTTTGAGGCCCTTGTCGAGATTCACCTCCATGGAAAATTAGTGACAAACGGACCTTCAAGAGGCATCAAACAAGTTGGCATTGCCTAAAGGATCACCTTCTGACTATCATCAAATCCAATTACAATGTGTTTTCCTTATTCCGTTTCCAACCCTCCCTTGCCCTATTTTCATGACAGTAACTATGTAGTCTAGGTTTTTGGTCCTTTGAGCCTAGTGTTCATTTCCCTTCGACTTGAGATGAGCCTGTGTAGTCATGGGCTATGTTTTGATTGCTTGTTTCTACCGCTTCATGTCTTGCTCTTCCTCTGACTCCCAGTCATGGAGGAGGCTCATTCCTTGATGCCTATGCTTCACCTCTCCCTCAACCAAATGTCATTGATCTCGTCTTAAGATGAACAAGTTGCTAACGACCTCAATCTCCCTTTCTTAATCGATAACCTCAATCAGTCTCAGGGCAAAGAACTTTGGCGAGTAGCTCAAAACCATGGCTTCAAGGGGTAGAAACCAGGTCATTGAATGGCCGTGGTATGCCCAAAATGTTAATTGAATGACTAAATCAGCAAGGTTATTTCAATTTATCAATGCTAAAATATGTTTCATGTCAGATGATTAGTTTCCCCCCGTGCTTCGGACTTATGTGTCATGTGCACTATGGTTTTGTTGTATTTTTTCATATTCATTTATATCAAGTTGATTTGTGGATTTAATTAATGGCATGCTAATATTTTCCTTACTCCCAATTGGTTAGTTTTGAAAAATTCATAATTTTTGCATACGACCTCAAAAAAATATGAAAACATATTCTTTGCAAAGCTCTTTTGATTCTGTATCAACCTATCATGTTTTCAAATGATGTTTTATACATTCAACCACTCCAATAATTCAAGACCAAGATTAGGGTTTTGATGGTTATGAACCCATGAACATACTATGATTTTAATCAAAGTACAAGTGATTACAGGCTAAAAAAAGTGAAGGGACTTGACCTTAAGGTGACCTACTCTACATAAGTGGGTCATGATTTTTTGGCACAAGTACTTTGGTTAATTGATTGTTATTTATGATTATGCACCTTAGATGATTTCATGAATTAGGATTGCTTTCTCAAAACGAAATCATGTATACCTATCATTGTTTGATTAGTTGATTATTTATGGTCTATTGTGAAACCCTAATTATGATTATTGATTATGATTAAGATTAATGAATCATGCACAAGTAAGGGGAAACCCTATTATGGTTTCTGAGGGAGAAATGCCATTAAGACATTAAGAGGGAGAAATTCCATCATGTTAAAGTTCAAAGAACATTTTAAGGAAGATAACGTCGTTTTTCGTGAGCGCTCCTTTCTAGGGTTAGGATCTCTCCCCGGCGGCGCGCCGACCAACATCCCGCTGGTTGGGGGCTAGTGCCTCCGGTCATGGTCAAGAGAGGTAAAAACAAGGGTACCAAGGGGGTCCGCATCACCCTGGCCCAGGAGGCTGCGGAGGAAGCTGCTAAACGGAGTCCTGCTGGGCATCTTGGAGGAGGGGGCAGAGGAGGACGTGGTGGTCTCGGTCGTGGAGGTTTGGGCAGTGGTAGGGGAGGAAGAGGGATAGCGCCTTCTGCTGCAAGTGGAGCAGATCGGAGTTTGAAGGTAAGTTCTGGTGATGGCACTGATAAGATATCTTCGGTGGCTATTGATGCTGATCGTGGGAAGCAACCAATGGTTCTTGAGGCATCGCGGGCTGGTACGTCGGGGATGAAGGACTTATCAGATGTAGCTAGGATTGGTAGACCGGCAGGTAGGGCTTCGGGACGTGGGGGTTTCCATCGACCATGGAACCTCAGTGGCCGTCAAGCCTCTTGGGTCTACGGTGGTGCAGATGAAGAGAAACCTTTGGAGCCTATGGTACAAGTCCCGTTAGCGGAAGACAAGGACGACGGCCTGGTTGTCCTTATCAAACGCAAAAAGATCGAGCAAATCCAAGAGCAATGGATTAATACCATCATATTCCATGTCGTAGATGTAAATCCTCATCTCATACCTATGAAGGCTTGGTGCCACCGTTCCTGGATGCCGTAAGGTGAGTGGGAATGACCAAGAAGGAGAACAGATTCTTCTTTGCATCATTCTCTGATGTTAAGGATAGAGATCATGCTTTAAAGATGAGGCCTTTGTTCTTTGATGGACGCTTAGTTCTTATGCAGAAATGGAAACCTTCGGCGACCCTCGAAAGAGATCTACTATCAACAATACCATGCTGGGTTCGGTTTCCCACACTGGGACTTATGAACTCTGCATCAATCTTTAGTGCAGTGGCAAGCTATCTTGGTAAACCACTACGTATGGATGATCGCACAACATGGGGTTTTAATCCGGAATTTTCGAGAGTGTTGGTCGAATTCTCGGCAGTAAGAGACGCACCCTTGGAGGTACCTCTCAAGATCGAAGGTGAAGGTATGATTCACTGTCCTGTGGACTATGAATACTACCCTAGAAGATGTTCTGAATGTAAAGTTTTTGGCCATGCGGACACTAAATGCCCATGGAGTCAGAAAGCTTTTAACAGTAGTCGTAATGGGGATGGCAGAGCCAGTACTGGACAATCTGCAGACTGCGAGGTGATCTCCGGAGGGGATCGTGAGAAGGAGGCAATCAAAGGGGTCCATGAACCAGCTTCCCACCAAGAAGAAGAGACTCTACGTGTTCCTACTACTAATCCCATGATTGCTGGAGATCCGCGATCTAAGGAATTTGTGAAGGTTGCGGTAGTAGATGCTACGGTGACAGAGCGTATCCCTCCGGCTGTCGAGAGATGCGGGGAAGCTCCTGCTATCCCGACTACTGAGCATAACGGGGAAGCTCCTACTTAAAGAGAGCTGTTGTCCGAGCAGCCGGCTACAATGATGGCGAGTGGTGAATTTCTTCTTCAACCGGCACCAGTGATGGGTTGCGCAGTGATGGATGCAGAAGGGACCTCTACACCCACTTTCTCATCAACAGGAAAGGAACAAGACCAAACAGCTGTAGAGGAATGGACCAATGTGGTCATTCCATACAAACCAGGAGCGGTGATCACCCCCTGCACCCCATGTACGACCACCCCAACCTTGGTGGGGGAGCATCAACCTTCTTTATCGATTGGTGGATCCCATCTCAGTTTCAAGGAGGTGGCAGATCTTTTGGCGGAAGAAGCTATGCTAATTAATAACTCTATTATAAAGTCTACCAGAAAGTTGGGTCGTCCTCGGAAAATTCGTACTGATAACATAGGCGATCTACATGATTCCAGTCATGATAAAGAAGGGAGCAAGGAAGACAGGTTAAGAAACACCTCCAAAGGCAGAGCTCGTACTTGCGCAGCGGGCAGTAGCGCGCCCACCAGTGAGCAATGACTCTTCTCGCCTGGAACGTGTAGGGAGGGGTGGAGTCTTACCGGCAGGCTGAGGTAAGACGGGTTATACGGGAGATGAATACATCTCTAGCTTGTATCTTAGAAACCAAGATTTCAAGAAGAAACGCTGTTAAAGTGAGCACTCTTTTTCCTCGTGGCTGGGAGTCTCTGACAAATCATGATAGTGTGGAAGGAGGTCGAATATGCTGTGGATATAATCCTAGTTCTTGGCATATCACAGTGATTGATTCTTCTGATCAAGCTATCACGATGAAGTGTATTAATAAGGGAGGTTTGCAGGTTACAATCTCGGCTGTGTATGGGAATACTACCACGACAGGCAGGAGGACTCTGTGGGACACCATTAAGACTCTGGCTGATTCTATTACTGGACCTTGGGTTTTAATGGGTGATTTCAACTGCACTCGTTTCTCATGGGAAAAGGTTGGCGGAAGAGAAAGGGGGATGAGGGCCATTGAGGAGTTCAATCAAGTCGTAGCTACATCTGACTTGCTGGAACTTCCACTGCATGGAGGAGATACGACTTGGTCTAATATTCAAGATGTTGACAGGAGAATAGCTTGCAAGCTAGACCGGGTTTTGATTAACGATTCTTTTACTGATTTATTTGTAGGTGCGCATGCAGTCATTCACTTTCCAGCTGCCATTAGTGACCACGCAGCCATCTGCCTTCATCTTTCTCAAGACACAAGAACGAATAGAAGGAAACCCTTCCGCTCTCTCAATTATTGGCTTGAGTGGGATGGCTTTGAAGACACTGTGAAGGAAGGTTGGTCTTTGGAACATGAAGGCAATCCTCTCTTTAACTTTGCTAAGAAACTACAAAGAACAAAGAAACTGATCAAGTCTTGGGCGAAGAACAAATGTAATGTTCCGAATCTCAAACGTCTGGCTCTAGAAGAGTTTCGTTTAATAGAAGAAGGTCTGCAGCAAAATCCTTTAAACCAGGAGCTTATTTCTAAAGAGAAGGTGTTGTGTGCTCGTCTTGATGCTTTAGCAAAAGCAGAAGAATGATTCTTCTATCAACGCAGTCGAACATTATGGATAAAAGACGCTGAACGAAACACTAAATTCTATCAAGGAGCAGTCAAGAGGAAAATCATCAATGACTCTATTCGTGAGCTGATTAATACTGATGGTGAAGTTCTACACGCACATGATGATCTGGGAAAAGAAGTGGTGGATTTTTTCACAAATCTATACAATGGAACAAGCTGCAGCAATACAGATCTTCTGTACAACCCTACATGCATTCTGGGGGATGAGGATAACCAAATCTTATGTGGTGACATCAGTGACAAAGAGATCAAGGAAGCTCTTTGGGCAATCGGGCTGGACAAAGCCCCTGGACCAGATGGTTTCAATGCCAGATGGTTCAGGCATAATTGGCATATCATTGGGAAAGATTTGATTAAAGCTATTAGATGGCTGTTTGAAGGAGGCAACATGGTTAGAGAATGCAATCATGCTTTCCTAGCTCTTATTCCAAAATCCACCAATGCCTCTACCATGAGGGACTTCAGACCTATTGCAAGTTGTGGTGTTCTCTACAAAGTTTGGTCGAAAATTTTGGCTTCTAGACTCAAATCTGTCCTGCCAAAGCTGGTCTCACGCAATCAGGGTGCTTTCATACCGGGTAGAAACATCTCAGATTGCACACAATTGGCGGGAGAATTTCTGCACACTTTTGGCATCAAGAGGTCTAGAGCAAAAGTTTGCATCAAACTAGACATTTCAAAAGCTTTTGACCATGTATCTTGGGAATCTCTATGGGTTATTCTTCATAAATTCGGATTCTGTGATAGATGGATTCGTTGGATTAAAAATTGTGTCCAGACTTGCTCATTTTCAGTATTAGTTAATGGCTTGCCTATGGGCCTATTCCAAAGTAATCGTGGTCTTAGACAAGGAGATTCTTTGTCACCTCTTCTCTTCACACTTGTCATGGAGCAATTAACAATGGTGATCAATAACAAAGAAGCTCAAGGGGTTCTAAAACCTTATAAGATCAATGGCACACCTATTTTGAGTCATCTAAATTTTGCAGATGACGTTCTTCTTTTCCTTAATGGTTCTATCAACTGCCTACAGGAAGTCAAGAATGTGTTGCAGATCTTTGGGGAGAGCACTGGCCTCTTTGTCAATCCGGGAAAATCCTCCATCTTCCTTTCCAAATCGGCTTCCAACAATGCCAATTTGTATGCTCATGTTTTGGAGATGCCAGTACATGAACTCCCTTGCAAATACCTGGGGTTTCCTCTTACTGCTGGCACGGTCCTTGCACAAAATTATGGCATGTGCATTGATAGTATCTGTGGCATGGTTGATCGATGGCCCCCCAAGCGCACCTCGTTTGCGGGAAGGGTGTTATTGATTAAGTCCAATGTTACAGGTCTACTCACTTACTGGTGTATGCAATGTCATATTCCAAGTGCTTTTCTGGAGAGGCTACAAACAATTACCAACCATTTCTTATGGGGTGAGTCTGCACACACCATCTCTTGGAGTAAAATGGCCTTACCACTTGAAGAAGGGGGTCTAGGAATCAAGCAGTTCAAAGACATTGCTCGATGGGCCCTATGGAAGAAAATTGATAAGTTCATCACCCATTCAGAATCGATTTGGTCCAGTTGGATGAGAAGACGATATGGTACTTCACTGGAAGGTCAAGGGGATATGCTTCAAGGATTCTCCTGTACTTGGAAAAAGATGGTTGAGGAGTTCAGACACTGCTCGCATCTCTACTGTAGAACCAGTGAAGGTGTACTCAAGAGAAAAGAGGATAAAATCAATTTCTGGGATGCAATGAGACCACGTGCTCTTCCTTGTTACATGGGTAAATTTCTTTGGCATAAATACAACATTCCGAGATGGGCAATGACCACTTACAAAGCTCGGAAAAAGGGACTGATTACTGCTGATAAGATTGGACAATGGAATCCGGAATGTCCTTCAAGTTGTGTTCTATGTGATGAACCTGTGGAGTCGGTCACTCATCTCTTCAAGGACTGCCCTTACATCAAAGAGGTGGGGCATGTTCTTGATCCCAACTTCACAACTGATGAATGGAACCCATGGTCTAATCCGAGTATGATCTTTGAAGACAACAATACTAGGGAATTCATGATTCTTGTACTGTCTGCAATCAATTATTTCATTTGGATGGAACGAAATAGCAGAAGACATGGAGGAGTCATCCTATCTGCATGGAAGTTGGCCCAGATCATAAGGAAATCAGTGCACAATGTACTGTTTGCACATGGTGCCTGGAGAGTTTCCCTATCAAATGACATCATTTTCACTTGGGATGTACACTGATCGGTTTCTGCATGGGTGGGGAGAGAAATTAGAGCTCTCGGACATCCCATGCTTCATTCACTCACTTTCAATCTGGTTTAGTTGCATGACCTATTGGTTTCTGGCTACTCAATATGAGTATGCACCTTGTAACGTGAGAAGCAATGCTCAATTGGCTTTCTTTCATATCCTCTTCCCTAAAACAGGAACAATGTGAACAGACCTAGTTTGGACACATATTCTTGGATAAGGGTTTAGGATTCGTTGGACCTTTAGGTCATTTTTGTAATGGTTTATCCTTTAAACCAATTGTATGTGCACTATGTGCAAGGGTTGGACAATTTTTCTTAACCTATTGGAATAAAATTACCCAAAAATTCAAAAAAAAGATCATTTTAAGGATAAAGTTAAAGTTAATGATTAAGATAATTGGAATTGAATCATATTTTATGTTCTATCAAATAGTCAACCTCAAGAGGTCATCAAGGGATTTCATAGAAATCATGTGCTATTAAGTGGGAGTCATAGAGAGACGTATATATTTATTGTTCAATTCGTCATGTTTAAAGTTACTCAATGAAAGCTTAAGATAACCCATGTTCAAGTTTATGTCATGTTAATTCATGTCAATTTTACTCATGTCAAGTTATATTTATTTTTATGTCATATGATGTGCTGCTTCCTGATTTGATTTTTGTTTTGTATGGTTTGAGACGAGATGTCTGCAAGACTTGAAGCAAGTAAAGGATAAAGAGGAAAATCAAGACTAGGAAATCTTCAAGCTTTGCCTAGTGGGGTTCCATTTACCAAATCAACTTAGAGATTTAGATTTCATGTATATCATGTTTAGCTATGCCACCAAGTACACTAGATTACAGAGATGAACATTATGTAGTTTTCTTTTGTCAAGAACTATGTATGAATTAGTTTTAAATCAATGCAAAGTGGTTCATTTACTTTAATTGCATGATTATCATATTGTGACACTCACCTTGTGTAAAATTCTTATTCTCATGTAACAAGAAAAGTGGGGTGTTACATTAAGGTATCAGAACTAATTTGGTAAATGGCCACTAGGAAAAAAATGATTCTCATAGTCACCCTAGAATGAAGATGTGATATTTGGGTTTAAGAATGGACTCCCAAGAAAAAATGTTATGACCCATAATGCCTAGAGTTTTCACCCTAGAAGAGATAAAGATGTTAGATAAAGATTATTACCTAGTTTACATCTAAAGTATCAACCTAACCCTAGATAATGAGATAACCTCTACAGTCTAAATGGTTATGACCAGCCAATTGAGAGTTGAAGAGGAATGTCATGAGCATGAGACATTTTATGGATTTCTCCTTTCTTACTAGTGCATATGGTATGGGAAATGCTTATTAGTTGGTTAATGAGAGGTAGCATGACAAGATCCAACATATCTGGGTATATTCCTGACCACCACATATCTAGGAATGTGGTAGGTACCTACAGACCCAAAGTTAGATAGTTATCCACCCGTAATGATAGAAAGTCATGACAAGGTTCAGTTAGATGCCATAAATATAGTTATGACATGTTTTGATAAACTATAATTATCGGTTGAGAAGAAGACCAAAGTGATAGTTTATCCATGTTCACACAAATATTTTATGAAATCAAGATGTCATATATATATATATATATATATATATATATATATATATATATATATATATATATATATATATATATATATATATATATATATATATATATATAGACTGACAACACTTAAGAAAACAATTAGGCGTCCGTAACCTAGCACTCTGGCGATCGCCCTTGCGATCTAGGGTTAACGGCGGTGCCCTAGGCTTGGGGGGGAGGGGGCGGCGGCCACGGCCAGTGGTTTCTTCCCCTGCTCCCCCGGAGCCTCTTCCTGCCTCGCCTCGCCTCCACCAAGCTGCCATTGAACACCTCCGACTGGTCCTTCCCTCGTCGTTCTTGTGCCGTTGTGGCCGCCGTGGGCAAGCTCTAGGGTAGTTTCTCACCTGGTGGGGGACTTATCCATCTCGCCCAGTGGTGGTGCCGCTGCCTTTGCAGGCACTTGTCATGTCAGGTGGGAGACGGTGTGGTTATGAGGGGCTGAGGTTCCTGTTTCCCTTTCTGGTATGCTCTGTTTTCCTTTCAGTTGCTGGTCTGTGTTCGTCTTCTCCCGTGTCAAGTGTTGGGTGGTCTGTGGTAGCTTCAGTCTGCCATTTTAGTCGCCGTTCATCGGCGTTTGTTTCTAGTCGCTACTGGTTAGCCTTTGTTTTCTCACTGCTTGTCAGCATTTGTCTACCCGCTGCTTGTCAGCGTTTAGTTTTGCTTGTGTCTTGTTGTGGCTTGTTTTGTTACTTGGTTATATGGCTTCTTTTGAGATGATGATGCATAGGAGCACCGCACAGATCCAGGGCCTCTATCACTACTACATGCTCAAGTCTAAGGAATTCTTCGTGGAAAGCTGCTTAAGACAACATCAAGGAAGAATAATCAATACAGAAGCGTTCTATTCTCGTTCTGATATGAGTTGTAGTGATGTTAACTTGATCTTTGTTTGCTCTTGCTGTATTTTTGACTCAAATTGTAGATGCCGGATGGCTTATAAGTAATGAATCGAGCCTTTTTCCCTCAATATATATATATATATATATATACATATATATATATATATATATACATATATATATATCTATCTTACAATGCAAAATACATAAATGAAGCTTGAAATGTTAGTTATCAGTAACTAAAAAGATAGAGAAACCCTAAGGTGTGTAGTACCCTAGAAAAATTCAAGGAAGTAATTTATTTAAGGTGGGTAGAATTGTGTCACGGATCCGTTCTTACCCTAATCCCAATCCCACTATCCAAAAGGGCAGTGTTAGAGGGATGAGAGAGCCCGTCCCTGAGTGGCCCGAAAATCACACACAGATAATATGCAAAAATGAAATAACATCCTTCTTGATTAAAATGAACCAAAAGGGTTTAGTACATAGGGCCCGTAGGCAACAGGAAAAGAAAAAGATAAGAACTAGCCTACAACTACATCCCTTTTACAATTAGCTGCCATGTAGAGTCCATAAGATGTAGCAGTCTTTATTGCAGTAGATGAAAGAGTAGATGGAACTAGTTCCTTGCATTACCTAAAATCGAGAAAATCAAGACACAAAGTCAATGCAATTGCACGGTACGCTATATAAAAACAAGTAAAACAGTTTTATAATGAAAACTAGTATGCCTGGCAGGACTTATGTTTCAAATCATTATCGAACGATTTCCAAAAACCAAAATGTTATTCAAACAACAAATTTTTATTACGAATTTCCCATTATGCTGTAATTCAAGAAGCATGCTTATATTAATTTGGGTGACTCTATTACCCCAACGCGATGGGGGGTCACCAAGCTCCTTCTCACCACATGAGATAGGAGATCCAAGTGCAAAATCCCTCCTTCCAAAGAAAGAGTTTTGCTTATATCCAATATCAACATTATCAATATTTCCAGCATCATTATCAACATCAATATACGGGCAGTCATAATGGGTCTAGTGATTTAGATTTCATATTCCTCAACATATAATATAGAAGAAAAATGGAAGACTATTCATAGGGAATAATATTTCATCCAAATAATTTAGCCAAGCATAATTCAAGAGGTACCTAATAAATTATCATCAAGCAACCAAGGAGGAGTAGTATAATAGTGTACCTTCCTAAAAGAGTACTTGGAGTATAGATCCCAAGAGAGAGAGTAAATCAACTCTTTGAGTCAGATCCTAGATCAAAACATTGGATCAAGGGTCAAGATCATAGTCTAAAAAGATCATGCTTTGTTATTCGAGATTAGGGTTACATTTTCCTATTTCTACCTTAGGTTTAGGTCATCAACAATATTCCTCAAAAGTCCAATCAAATATTCAAGTATCAAACATGTTTCATGAATGGATGACCTTCCTAGGTATATTTAGGAATACATGTCAACCCTAATTATCAATATCATTATCCAAATCATTATCCAAATCTCTAGATCATTTCCAATATGGGAACAAAATATTATTATTTGGATCAAGTTAGATCAGGGATCATATGATCAAAAAGGCCTTTCTAAATTAGGGTAGATCACCATCATATCATTAACAACCCTTGTTTTAAAGGTATATGATTCATATTTTAGGGCAAAGAGTTAAGAAGATTAGATATAACCTTAATCTTGTCAAAAGTGATTTGATGTCTCAAAAGGACCATTATAATCCGAAATAGGGATTCCACAAAGGTTAAACATCATGGTTGAATCATTAAACAAATTAAATCATTAATGGAACAAGATTTAGGGTTATCAGTGATAAACATCGAGAATTAGGCTTCACAAGTATTTTTAATAGATCAATTGGATTTTTCTGATCAATTTAGACTACTTGTTCATAATTTTCTGAGTTAGGAATCTCAAGATATTGATTTTGTAAGAACAAGGCTATTAAAAGGAATTTAGGGCAGAGAGGGAGAAATACCGAAAATAGAAGGCCGTTGATCGGTGGACCACCGTGGTCTCGCGGCCAGATCAGTGGCGGAGAGGATTGGTGTTCTAAAACAAGAGAGGGCTCTGTGGCCGTTCGATCTCGCCCTGGACCAGCATGGGCACACGATCGGACGGTCGCTGCTGCTCGCCCCAAACAAAGAGCCCGCCCGCGAGCAGACCTGCGCCGCGGCGGTGCAGTGGCTGGAGGAAAGAGGGGTGCGTGAGGGAGGGTGTAGCGGGAGAAAAAGGGCTGCCGTTCGGGATCGTGGGGGCGCGAAGAACCCAAAGGGGGTCTTTTATAGAGACCCGAAGCTAGGGTTAGGGTTTAAGAGGGAGCCGGCGCCGCCCAAGTTGGGGCATGGTTTCCTTGGCCTTGCAAGCCACGATTCTACCATCTAAACCTTGCGAAAGTTTTGAGAAGTAGTTGCGGATCCATTGGTCGAGAAAACGAGTGCAACCGCTGCGAGTAGCTCGATCGGGGTCGAGCCGATCGCTGTCTTGGTCCACTGCAGACCTTGCCAAAACGAGCGCAAGGTAGGGGATGACCCCCAGTGCCGTTGGATCAAGATCCAAGGATGCTGGGTCACCCCGCCTTGGCTAGCAGCGCCCCAAAAAAGGAAAAGGGCCGGGCCCAACAAGGAAAAAGGTGGAAAACGGCCAAAAATCAAGGAAAAGGCTAAGAACTTGGAAAAATCATATAAGTTCATAGGAAGGTCCGAAAGCTCTCAAATTTGGACCATAACTTCAACATGAAGAGTAGAATAAAGTGTAAGAGTTTGGAGACCAAAGGATAAAGTTAATTAGACTAACTTAAGCATTTGCTCAAAGAGGTGTATTAAGTTAAATTAAAGTGTCCAAGAGTGCATAAAATTCATAGAATACAAAAGGATTTGATTTTGAGTATCTATACTGATCAATAAGTCAAAAGAGGTTATGAAAGATCATTATAAAGGTGAAAACTAATTTAATTAATAGAAAAGAGTAAAAACTCACATTGTCACATCCTCCCCTCCTTAAAAAGGAATTTTGTCCCCAAAATTCAAACTTCCTTGAAGAGGTCAGGAAAACGTTCCTCCATGTCTGACTTCAACTCCCAAGTAGCATCATCACTCCCATGGTGCTTCCATAACACCTTAACCATATCGATCTTCTTATTTCTGAGTTCCTTGGTGCGAGTATCAAATATCTTAACTGGAGTTTCTTGGTACACAAGGGTGTCTTTTAATTCAATTGGTTCATGATTGAGGACATGGCTACGGTCTTTGACATATCGCTTCAGGTTCGACACATGAAAGACATTATGCATCATGCTGTATTGTGGAGGTAGAGACAACCTGTAAGCACATTCCCCAATACGATCCAGAATTTCAAAAGGACCCACATATCTAGGACTGAGTTTTCCTTTGTTCTTTGCAATGGCTCGAATTGGTCGAATCTTCAGGAAAACATGATCACCTACTATGAATTGAGTTTCAGTCCTGTGTGCATCAGCATAAGACTTCTGACGATCTTGTGCCCTTTTTAACCTTTGCTTGATTAGGTTGACATTATCCAAATAGAGTTGTAGTTCCTCAGATTTCAGAATTCGTCTTTCGCCTACTTCATCCCAGTAAAGTGGAGATCTACATGGTCTTCCATACAGAGCTTCATAGGGAGGCATGCCGATACTGGATTGGTAGCTATTGTTGTAGGCAAACTCGACGAGAGGAAGGTAGTGGTCCCAAGAACCACCCCAATCAAGGACGCATGATCTCAACAAGTCTTCAAGAACCTGGATTGTCCTCTCAGATTGTCCGCCAGTTTGGGGGTGATAAGCAGTGCTGAAGTTCAGTTGAGTTCCCAGTTCTTCCTGTACTTGTCGCCACAAGTGAGAAGTTAACTTTGCATCACGATCAGATACTATAGATATAGGAATTCCATGCAGCCTGACGATCTCTCGAACGTAAAGTTCTGCCAACTCAGGAACCTTGGTTGTTGTCTTGATTGGAATAAAATGGGCTGATTTAGTCAGACGGTCAACTACAACCCAAATGGCGTCACTCCCTTTCCTGGTTCTGGGTAGTCCCACCATAAAATCCATAGTGATGTTTTCCCATTTCCACTCGGGGATAGGTAGGGGTTGTAGAAGACCTCCTGGACGTTGGTGTTCAGCCTTGATCTGTTGGCAGGTCAGACACTTGGAGATGAAAGTAGCAATGTCGGTCTTCATGTTCCTCCACCAGAAGTGCCTTTGCAGATCCTTGTACATTTTCGTCGATCCAGGATGCACAGTATATTTTGACCCATGAGCTTCTCGTAACACCATATCTATCATGATTGAATCTTCTGGGACCCATATGCGCTGTTTGTATCGGATTCCACCATCCATACCGACTGTCAGATTAGTTTGGGGCTTCTCTAAAAGCTTAGTCATATCATCAAGGCTCTTGCTATTCTTTTGAGCTGCCAGGATTTCAGACAGGAGGTCCGGTTTTACATGGATACTGGACAATCTAAGAATGTTGCCCATACGCCTTGGGGCCCAAAGCGACATGACTTCCATGTTCTTCCATTCCGTAGTAAAGACAGCAGCACATTTAGCCTGCTTTCTGCTGAGTGCATCGGCCACCACATTTGCCTTACCGGGGTGGTAGGCAATGGTGAAGTCATAGTCTTTAAGGTACTCGAGCCAACGCCTCTGTCTGAGATTTAGATCCTTCTGTGTCAAGATGTATTTCAAACTCTTGTGGTCGGTGAGGATGTCGAAGGTGGCACCGTACAAGTAGTGTCGCCATATCTTCAAAGCATATATGATGGCGGCAAGCTCGAGGTCATGGGTTGGGTAGTTGACCTCATTTGGCATCAATTGTCGAGAGGCATAAGCAACTACTTTTCTTTCTTGGATGAGAACACAACCCAGACCGAACCTTGATGCGTCGGTGAAGATGACGAACCCATCATTTCCCGAGGGAAGAGTCAAGACAGGTGCAGTTGTCAGCTTTGTCTTTAGCTCTTGAAAACTGGACTCACACTCCTTTGACCAGATAAATTGTTCCCCTTTTCTGGTGAGCTTAGTGAGAGGCAAGGCAGTCCTGCTAAAGTTCTGGATAAAACGTCGATAATAGCCAGCAAGACCTAGAAAGCTGCGGATCTCCGAAACATTATTTGGGGCTTGCCACTCAAGAACAGCTGAGACTTTGGCAGGGTAGACAAAAAATTTCCCACCAGAAATTATGTGGCCCAAGAACATGACTTCAGAAATCCAAAATTCACATTTTGACAGCTTTGCATAGAATTTCTGAGATTGGAGGATGTCAAGAACTTTGTGAAGGTGGATACGGTGTGATTCAATATCAGTCGAATATATCAATATATCATCAATGAAGACCACTACAAACTCATCAAGGAAAGGTTGGAAGACACTATTCATCAAGTTCATAAACACACCAGGGGCATTAGTCAACCCAAAAGGCATGACAAGGAACTCATAATGCCCGTATCGAGTTCGAAAGGCTATTTTAGGAATGTCTTCATCCTTAACATTGAGTTGGTGGTAACCAGAACGAAGATCAATTTTTGAAAAGACATGGGAAGAACGGAGCTGATCGAAAAGGTCATCAATTCTGGGCAGCGGATACTTGTTTTTCACAGTAGCTTGATTGATCATACGATAGTCAATACACATGTGAAGGGAACCATCCTTTTTCTTGACAAATAAAATGGGGGCTCCCCAAGGAGAGGTACTAGGGTGGATGAAACCCTTGTCAAGCAATTCCTGTAACTGCTTTTGCAGCTCAGTCAATTCAGCAGGAGCCATCCGATAGGGTGCCCGAGAAATAGGTGCGGTACCAGGTGCTAAATCAATGGAAAACTCAACGTCACGATCTGGTGGTAGACCAGGGAGCTCCTCAGGAAAAACACTCGGGTACTCTCGCACTATATCAATATTTTCTAGGGCACTCGTATCAGGATTGACTATGGTTACAGTTGCTAGGTATGCTTTGCACCCTTTAGCTATCAAGTTTTGGGCTTTGATCAGAGAAATGACAATGTTTTGATTTTGATCTTTCCTTCCAGGAATTACAAGAATAGGGAGATTGGGTTTGGAAATAATGACTTTCTTGGCACGACAGTCAATTAGAGCATGATTTTTATGGAGCCAATCCATCCCTAGAATAAGGTCAAAGTCTTCCATGTCTAAGATTACGAAATCTGACTCAAAACTATGTCCAGCATAAGATAGAGGGACTTTCTTGACAATATAGTAGGAGACTTTCATCTTCCCACTTGGGGTAGTTACATCAAGCACGTACCCTAAGTCCCTTATTTCAAGATTCAACATACAAGCAAGATTCTTAGACATGAAGGTGTTTGTTGACCCAGAGTCAAAAAGAGTAACAACAAAATGATCGAAGATTTGCATCGTACCTACGTATACATATATTTCGTGTAAGGACAATGTACAAGAAAATCATGATATACAGTTCTGGAAATAATCTTGAATTTAAAAAGTACCTTCCATGAGTTTGTTTTCATTGGCCTTCACCTCATCTGCATTCACAGCAAAGACACGAGCCTGTCTATGTTCACCTTGCTTGGCCCCTGCTGGAGGAGGGTGGGGGCAGCTATCTCTGAAGTGACCCTCCTGTTTGCAGTAATGGCAGACCGGGGACGGATACTTGCACTGGCCAGGGTGGAAGTTACCACAGTTACGGCAACAAGGAATATTGGCATTCCGGCCTGGGCCCCTGTTTTGGCCATGATTCTAGTTTTGTTCAGGACCACGGTTGTAGTTCTGGTTCTGGCCTTGGGCGGGAGGATTCCTCTGGTTCTTCTGTCGGTTTCTGTTGTTATTGCCACCAACATAGGGTTTTCCCTTTGGTTCAGGTTTTGCAGGTGCAACTTCAGTCAGGCCTAGGTAGGCAAGGGTAGGTAAAGGTTTCCCGTGTCCCATCCCCAGGGTTCTCTCCATGGACAAGGCATGGTCATAGGCATCTTGGAAAGTGGCAGGTTTGGATGAGGATACAAAGGCTTTTAGGGTAATGAAAAGCCCATCAATGTAACGGTCAAGTTTTTGTTCTTCAGTGAGGTTGGTGACATGTCTCTCTAGCAAGCGGAATTGTCGGCTGTATTCAGCCACTGTGTTGGTTCCTTGGGTCAGGGTGAGGAATTGTTTTTGTTTTTCCTTTCTCTCAGATGTGGGTTGGAAACGGTTGGTAAAAATGGGTTTGAAGGCTTCCCAGTTGACAGGGATGACCTGTTGTGATCGGATGTAATTCTCCCACCACAATTTGGCTGCTCCCTTCAACTAGTAGGTGGCAAAACCAACTTTGTCTTGTTCAGGGCACCTCAAAACCCTAAAGGTGTTTTCCATGGACACTAACCAGGCATCAGCTTTGTCTAGGACATCATCTTTGTCTTCCCCATAGAAGGTTTCAGGGCTGAGTTTTAGAAAATCCTGGATAGTGGTGGGTTTTGGGTTTTGGGTTGGTACAAGAGATGCGGTACGAACAGCTAGGTCATGAAGGGCATCCATGATGGCTTTTTGTTTTAACTCCCATTCCCCCATATTGTTGGTCTTATTGGCAGAACTGACATCTTCATCATCCTCCATGCGGGGCTTCTTCCCCTTATCTTTAGTACCAGAGGTCCCTTCACCATCCCTGTTGTTCCTGGTTTTTGGGGCCATCTACAAGAGTTCAACTAATATAAGTTTTCTTATTTATTACTTTCAAAGCAAGAATATGATAGATCTTGGAAATATTGCAACAAGTTTTCTCAATTTATTTTCGAATTTTAGTTGTACCCATCCTTAATTTACCCAAAATAGAGAGAGTATATTGATCAAGTCATGACACCTTAAGGAGAATGAGAAGATGAGGAGTCATCCTATTTCCTTCTAATAGGTGGCTTGGGTAATCCTTAAAGAAGAGATAAGATGCTAGAAGACTCTCTAGGGTTATAGGAAGTCCTTCCATCCATTTCTGGATCAACTAAGGCCAGGTGGAGCAGGAGGAACCTCAACCACCGTGAAGACGGATAGGAGGAATTATGCCAGAACCCCCTTTGTGCTCTTTCTAGACACCTCAGTTTTCACCATAGTGAATTTCAGGGCTTCCTTGGTTCAGTGATTAAGAACATCATTTCAATAATGCATATTAAGTGTGTTATGCTCTGATACCAACTGTCACGGATCCGTTCTTACCCTAATCCCAATCCCACTGTCCAAAAGGGCAGTGTTATAGGGATGAGAGCGCTCGTCCCTGAGTGGCCCGAAAATCACACACATATAATATGCAAAAATGAAATAACATCCTTCTTTATTAAAATGAACCAAAAGGGTTTAGTACATAGGGCCCGTAGGCAACAGGAAAAGAAAAAGATAAGAACTAGCCTACAACTACATCCCTTTTACAATTAGCTCCCATGTAGAGTCCATAAGATGTAGCAGTCTTTATTGAAGTAGATGAAAGAGTAGATGGAACTAGTTCCTTGCATTACCTAAAATCGAGAAAATCAAGACACAAAGTCAATGCAATTGCATGGTACGCTATATAAAAACAAGTAAAACAGTTTTATAATGAAAACTAGTATGCTTGGCAGGAGTTATGTTTCAAATCATTATCGAACGATTTCCAAAAACCAAAATGTTATTCAAACAACAAATTTTTATTACGAATTTCCCATTATGCTGTAATTCAAGAAGCATGCTTATATTAATTTGGGTGACTCTATTACCCCAACGCGATGGGGGGTCACCAAGCTCCTTCTCACCACATGAGATAGGAGATCCAAGTGCAAAATCCCTCCTTCCAAAGAAAGAGTTTTGCTTATATCCAATATCAACATTATCAATATTTCCAACATCATTATCAACATCAATATACGGGCAGTCATAATGGGTATAGTGATTTAGATTTCATATTCCTCAACATATAATATAGAAGAAAAATGGAAGACTATTCATAGGGAACAATATTTCATCCAAATAATTTAGCCAAGCATAATTCAAGAGGTACCTAAGAAATTATCATCAAGCAACCAAGGAGGAGTAGTATAATAACATACCTTCCTAAAAGAGTACTTGGAGTATAGATCCCAAGAGAGAGAGTAAATCAACTCTTTGATTCAGATCCTAGATCAAAACATTGGATCAAGGGTCAAGATCATAGTCTAAAAAGATCATGCTTTGTTATTCGAGATTAGGGTTACATTTTCCTATTTCTACCTTAGGTTTAGGTCATCAACAATATTCCTCAAAAGTCCAATCAAATATTCAAGTATCAAACATGTTTCATGAATGGATGACCTTCCTAGGTATATTTAGGAATACATGTCAACCCTAATTATCAATATCATTATCCAAATCATTATCCAAATCTCTAGATCATTTCCAATATGGGAACAAAATATTATTATTTGGATCAAGTTAGATCAGGGATCATATGATCAAAAAGGCCTTTCTAGATTAGGGTAGATCACCATCATATCATTAACAACCCTTGTTTTCAAGGTATATGATTCATATTTTAGGGCAAAGAGTTAAGAAGATTAGATATAACCTTAATCTTGTCAAAAGTGATTTGATGTCTCAAAAGGACCATTATAATCCGAAATAGGGATTCCACAAAGGTTAAACATCATGGTTGAATCATTAAACAAATTAAATCATTAAAGGAACAAGATTTAGGGTTATCAGTGATAAACATCGAGAATTAGGCTTGACAAGTATTTTTAATAGATCAATTGGATTTTTCTGATCAATTTAGACTACTTGTTCATAATTTTCTGAGTTAGGAATCTCAAGATATTGATTTTGTAAGAACAAGGCTATTAAAAGGAATTTAGGGCAGAGAGGGAGAAATACTGAAAATAGAAGGCTGTTGATCGGTGGACCACCGTGGTCTCGCGGCCAGATCAGTGGCGGAGAGGATTGGTGTTCTAAAACAAGAGAGGGCTCTGTGGCCGTTCGATCTCGCCCTGGACCAGCGTGGGCACACGATCGGACGGTCGCTGCTGCTCGCCCCAAACAAAGAGCCCGCCCGCGAGCAGACCTACGCCGCGGCGGTGCAGCGGCCAGAGGAAAGAGGGGTGCGCGAGGGAGGGTGTAGCGCGAGCAAAGGGGCTGCCGCTCGGGATCGTGCGGGCGCGAAGAACCCAAAGGGGGTCTTTTATAGAGACCCGAAGCTAGGGTTAGGGTTTAAGAGGGAGCCGGCGCCGCCCAAGTTGGGGCATGGTTTCCTTGGCCTTGCAAGCCACGATTCTACCATCTAAACCTTGCGGATGTTTCGAGAAGTAGCTGCGGATCCATTGGTCGAGAAAACGAGTGCAACCGCTGCGAGTAGCTCGATCGGGGTCGAGCCGATCGCTGGCTTGGTCCCCTGCAGACCTTGCCAAAACGAGCGCAAGGTAGGGGATGACCCCCAGCGTCATTGGATCAAGATCCAAGGCTGCTGGGTCACCCCGCCTTGGCTAGCAGTGCCCCAAAAAAGGAAAAGGGTCGGGCCCAACAAGGAAAAAGGTGGAAAACGGCCAAAAATCAAGGAAAAAGGCTAAGAACTTGGAAAAATCATATAAATTCATAGGAAGGTCCGAAAGCTCTAAAATTTGGACCATAACTTCAACATGAAGAGTAGAATAAAGTGTAAGAGTTTGGATACCAAAGGATAAAGTTAATTAGCCAAACTTAAGCATTTGCTCAAAGAGGTGTATTAAGTTAAATTAAATTGTCCAAGAGTGCATAAAATTCATAGAATACAAAAGGATTTGATTTTGAGTATCTATACTGATCAATAAGTCAAAAGAGGTTATGAAAGATCATTATAAAGGTGAAAACTAATTTAATTCATAGAAAAGAGTAAAAACTCACATTGTCACAAATTGTAACATCCCAAATTTTCTAGACTAATGTGGTTTTCCTTAAATGATAATAGTTGAGGGTCTTAATGCAAAAAACCATCAAATATATTTTTAAGGATAAAAAGTGAGAAGAATAAGGTAAGACTCAAAAAATGTTTTTTCTCATCCATCTCTACAATATGTATTGCAATTAAGTCAATTTGATGAACATTAGTTTCCCTTTCCTTTTTCTCTCTCATATTCTTGCAAATGTTTTAAAAGAAATAAAAGAGGAAGAGAATAGTCCTTGGATTCAGAGATGACATACCTAGGAAGTGAGAAAAGGGTTTTTGTCTCATTTTTGACTCAAATAAAGAAATCAATGGAAAGATGCATCACATTACACCTTTTAATGCATTAAAAATCAAGTAAAATGACATTTATGGAAATTTTGGGTAAACTAAGTGTAAAACGGAAATATAAGTGTGTGGGAAGAGTCTAGACTCCTTATTGTACATGTGATCTAAATTTGGGATCATTTTGACCATGTTTGACCCTCCAAATTTATTAGGGAAGGTTTTGTATATAGTTTGACTAAGATTCAAACAAATTTCATTTAAAATGAGTATTTAACCAATAGTTCATGTTTCATTTATTATCATGGCTACATCAATTTCCTTGCATTCTCACACACCACTTGACGACCAGGATTTAAATCACCCACGATCAGATGGCTCTAGCTTTGTCACCTACCTCTGATCATTTTGCAAATAGGAAACATTACACATCAAATTCCTTCCTCAATCTCTCACTCACCCATCTCTCCAAAAATCACCATAGTTTCTTCTCTGATGGATTCTCATGCATTCCCAAAATAAAATGCACTCTTACTCATTCTTGCCTGTGGTCAATATAGAAAATGCCCAATCATGGTTTTTGCCCTCTCACCTCAGCGGTTGCAGAGAGATTCTGAGACCTCCTCACATCTATGTAAGTGATCTTAAATGATCCTTGGGTTCTTCCATTTCTCCTCCACTGCTAATTCAATTTCCTATGCCACGAGTCTCCCTAACCCTCTCAATTTTGATTTTCAGCGACATCCACTTCACCTTGGCAACCTCTGCCTTCCTTGGCTCAATTGTCCATCCAGTTAGTTTCCCTAGTCCATGTGGTTGTCTCAAAATTGTCAATTTTCTCTGACCATCCCCCAGTCACTAGGTCCTATAATCTATTTTGAGGCCCTTGCCGAAATTCACCGCCATGGCAAGTCAGTGTCCAATGGACCTTCAAGAGGAATTGAACAAGTTTCCATTTCCTCAAGGATCAAGTTCCGACTATCATCAAATCTGATTACGATGTGTTTTCTTGTTTCTTATCTGACCATCCCTTTCCCTATTTTCATGACAGTAACTATATAGTCTAGTTTTTTGATCCTTTTATCTTGGTGTTTGTTTCCCTTGGACTCGCAATGAGCTTGTGCAATCATGTGTTGTGTTTTGGTTGCTTGTTGATACACCTTCTTGTCTTTCTCTTCCTTAGGCTCACAGTGGTGGAGGAGGCTTGTTCCTTGATGCATGTGCTTCTCCCCACCATCGGTCAAAGGTCATTGACCTCAGCTTAAGATGAAGAGGTTGCTGACAACCTCTATCTCCCTTGATTAGTCAATAACCTCAATTGGGCTCAGGGCAGAGAACACTAGAGAGTAGCTTGGAGCCATAGCTCAGAGGGGTAGAAACCATGTCATTGAATGACCTTGGTATTACCACACTATCAAACGAATGATTAAATCGACAAAGGTATTTTGGTCTAGTGGTACACATGCTTTGATTTATTAGCAATGACATATTTTTAATGTCAAATGACCAGTTTACCCCCATGCTTCTGACTTTATCACATGCACTATGGTTTCATTGTATTTTTGCATATTCATTTGCATAAAATTGATTTGTGGATTTAATGAATGTCACATTAAGGTTTTCCTAACTCTTGATTGTTTAGTTTTGCAAATTTCATAACTTTTGTATAAGACCTTAGAAAAATATGAAAAATGTTCTTTGAAAAGCTCTTTTGATTCTCTCTCGACCTAGCCTATTTTCAAATGATGTTTTATACATTCAACCACTGTAATAATTCAAGACCAAGATTATGGTTTTGATGATTATGAACCTAAGAGTGTACTATGATTTTAATCAAATTAAAGGTGATTAGAGGCCCAATCAAGTGAAGGCACTTGAACTGAAGGTGACCTAATCTAGGTAAGCAGGCCATCCATTTTCACCACAAGCACTTTGGTTTATTGATTGCTATTTATGATTATGCACCTTAGATGTTTTCATGAATTATGAATGCTTTCTCAAGATGACATCATGTATACTTATCATTGTTTGATTGGTTGATTACTTATGGTCTATGGTAAAACCCTAATTATGATTATTGATTATGATTAAGATTAATGAATCATGCACTAGAAAGGGGAAACCCTATTATGGTTTATGAGGTAGAAATGCCATTAAGACATCAAGAGGGAGAAATCCCATCATGTTAAAGTTCAAAGATCATGTTAAGGCTAATGTTAATGTTAATGATTAAGATAACTAGAACTGAATCAGTGTTTATATGTTCTTGAATCATGGACCTCAATAGGACATCAAGGGTTTTCCTAGCATAAACGGCTTTCCTAGAAATCATGTGCTCTTAAATGGGCAACATCGAGAGATGAATATATTTATTGTTCAATTCATCACAATTAAAGTGACTCAATTAAAATAGGTTATATATGAAAGTTGAACAGAAAAATTCAAGGAATCCACTAAAAATATAATGGAATCCTGATTCTTCTTGCAATTGAAAAAGGATATAAAGATATCATCTTTAATTGTTTAATTGATGAAAAATCCTAAGAATTGATGATAATTAGATCTAATAATGTTATTTGCATGTTATGAGAATATATTAACTTGTTGTTAATACAAGAAATAATTAGGTCTAAAAGATGATCTTTATGCATAATTGGCTTAATTTAGGGTTCCACGTACATGTATATGCATTAATGGGCCTAAAAACCCTAATTTTGATAATTATGACTTTTAATGGTTTTAATTGTGTAAATCCATGGATAAAATAGAGATATGATGATCCTAATATGATTTGAGTATAAAAGATCTTTAATGTGGACAATTTGAGCACTTAGTGTTTTTATGAGTAGAAAAGCTATTTTAAGGTTTGTTGACCTAAAAAGGGTAAAGTTTGAGAAATTGATCTAAGAAGCACTAATGAATACTAATGAGATTTAGAAACCTTAGAAAGGTGTCCCAAGTCAATAAGGAGTTGTTTGGTATATGTTTGTGACAATTAGACATTATACATGTTTTGAGGATCAATGTTTGCTTGATTGATTGACTGGTTTCTTGATTGGACATCTAGTTAGATTTGGATATATTTCTTCTTTTAGATCTCCAAACAGGTATATGTTTATGCTTATGATTAAATCGCTCTAGTTTCACAGCTTGAGGTTTTTTCTGGTTGCTTGGAAATAATTACTTTGTTGACTTTTATTTTATGCAACTATAAAGTGACTATGACTATTACCATAAGTATATGTGTATGACTAGCTCAGATCCTAGTCCTCCTCTGTAGCTTTGATGATGATGAGATGGATGACCTAGTACATGGTCTACCCTTGGGGTTGGATCATCATGTTATCATTAGTCAATGTGTTGGTCTACCCTTGGGTAGGACCATACGACTGCACAACCCTATGTAGTGATCTACCTGTAAGGTAGGATCATGGGGGTTAGTTGAGATATACCATATGAGAGAGGTAGTATCCATATCCACTGTAGGGATAGCACAGAGGCAAGGATATGCAACGATTGAGTAGTTATGTTTAAAAGGTAAAGTTTGTTTCGTTAAATCATAATTTCTTGCAATATGTTGTTACAATTAAATGCAAGATTATTGGTTCCCCCACATACCAGTATAATTCATTATATTGACTGCCATTTTGGTTGCCAACATTTTAGGTGTTATTTGAAATTGGACAAATAGTAAAGTGACACCAGTGAAGATTAAAGTTAAAATAATAAAGGAGGATTTAGGTAGATAGAATTGTACTTCGGGTAGAAGTCCTAGTTACGTAATTCTGAAGGTATGTTAAAAGAAAATTTTTATTCCAGTTTTCAGTTTAGTTTTTAGTAGAATTTATTAATTATTTTTTATTATTTGTAAAACCACTGATCTTATTTTGGGATAATGCCTCTGCCTTCTTAGTCTCCCTTAATTGAGGGTTATCTGGAAGTGGGGTCGTTACATCTACAGATTAAAAATAGCATTTGGGTGAATTTCATGTAATTTGGATGATCTTTAATATACATGTGATGCTAGGAGAGAGAAAGTGTGTAGAACCTTCAAAATATTAAATAAATATACAAAAAACTCCAACATGTAAAATGGATGGCAAGTTCATATCCAAGACACTTAATGTTACTTCTGGGTGAAGTCATTTAACTTGGAGAATCTTATAACCAGTAATGAAGGAGGAAAGAGAAAATAAGTTTTGATTTATTTAAAACATCAGAAGTTCTAAAAAGGCAAAACTAATTACATATTTGGATTCCTCATATCAAAAATAGGATATGTGTCAAATTTCATTTAATTTGGGTTTTGTTTGCACCCTCAAAAGAGGAGAGAAAAAATAAGAAATAATTGCATTCTCACTTTAATTGGATTTCGAATTGATTAAGGTTTGCTTTATTTTTCTGTCACACATGCCTTCCTTTTTCCTTTGAATACATAGATCTTTTTGGGCCGTCAGATCTTAGATCAGATGATTGTCAGCCATCTCCTACCTTAGGCAGGACTGATAACCTATGAATAATGATTTGTTCACACAATGATTTTCTGGTCACTCTTACTCCCTCTCTTCTCCATCTTTCGGTCCAATTTTTTCTCCCTCACCTTCCTCAACTCTTCCCGAATCCACAGATCCTATATATATTAGGGTTTGTGACAACATAGTTCTATTCCATGAGCCGTCGCATGATGATCTATCTTTCTCCTGTTTCTCCTTTTCTTTGCCTCTCCTTGCCATCCAAGGGCATCAGACCCCTGGGAAAACCTTCCCTCATGTCCACCCGATGACCCATGTTTGTTTCTCACCATTGGATCAATCTCTCATGGTCCTGAGCATAATTGCCCTAACCAGATTACCTGCAATGCACACCTTGACTTTGTTGAGGTAGTGGCCATATGGAACGACTTCAGACACCCAAGACACTCAAAGGTGATCCCATAATGGTTCTACCAGCGTTGGATCAACTTAATTTGAGCTATACCCAATTTCCCCATTTCTGATTTAGGTTTCCTTAGTTTTCCAATCTCGACAGTGCTTGTGTGTTGAGCAAGGTATTTTCTCTGATGCGTGATGCACATGGGTTCCATGTGATGTGATGAATCTTCCCATACATGGCTTTTCCAAGATTTCGTTGTTTTTTCTTGTTCATGTCCTTGCCTTTTCTACTCTCATGACACAGAGCCTGAGTTGAGGGCTTGTGGACTGAAGATCCTACTTCATGAGGTCTTGGGGCTCCTCTAAGTCTCACAGATTCATTGGTCATGTTTCCTATGTGATTTAGGGTGTGTAGATTGGTGTTGATCCCTAGTTGTAGAGCTTGTTGAAGCTCTGTCCTTCTCGCTGCCTCTTTGGGTTCAACTCAGTGAAGGAGATGAATGCCTCTGGTTTTACAAAAAAATCCCTATTTTGATTTTGATTTCATCACGATGAGCAAGAACAATATGGTCTTTTCACTATGTTTTCTTTTGATGAGTGACATCTTTGTGTGTGATTGGTCCATGTCATTTGGGCCCAGTTCCTTCTCTTTTCTTTCTCACGGCCCTCTATTGCTTATGCGGATTTTTTGAGTTTCCAGATTGGTCGATTTTGTAAAGTTCATATCTTTTTCTCTGATACCATGCTGTAAGGAGTGGGACCTAGAGGGGATCCACTCCCTACTAAAATTTGAAGAATAAAACATCCATTCTAAACACACTCAAAATGTATGCTGGAGTGGGTGTAAAATTTTCAAACTTCAAATTAGTGGTAATCAAAACAAGAAAATTGTATCAGCGGAATATAAAACACGACTATTTTCATTTTTTTAGTAAATGGGTGATTCCATTCTTTTACAAAATTCCAATTCAAAGAAAGTAGAAAGGCTCGCAAGCCTTTATATGGCATCTTATATTGACAAGTTTGTAAACACTCAAAGAGCATAAAACTTGTGATGTCTTTTATCATTAACAGAAATGTGGTTAGAAGTTTGTAATTGAGAAGACTTTGTAGTCGCAAGCAGTTGTTTTTTCAATAAGATGTGTTGATAGGGGTTCAAATCCTCTATGCCTGACATAGTATGCCTACTGAATCCCAGGCGTAAATTCCCTCATGGGCCCCACAAGTTAATGAATGAGATCGCCTAGGCACACATATGAGCATAGACAATGGTCATAGAAGATTTGGACTCGTGTTCACAGTGGGTAGCAATCCATAATGAAGAACTATTTTTAAGAGTTGGAAAAAGTAGTGGAAAATGGAGAAAAGAGAGAGAATTCACGAGAGAGCAGGAAATATGGAATGCAACATTGTGATTTGTCATCATTTTATTGAGAAAATATAATGGCATAACTGTAATTCTCCCTCTTATTATAGTGTATATATATACATGCCCACATAAAGATTAGGTTTTTGTTTACATTACAAAGATGAATTAGTATTTACCTTTATAGACACACATACCAATCATTGATATATCTAGATTGATCCTTATATAGAGTCACAAACTAACCTCAGAAGTTAAATGACTACCTTGTTCATCTCCTCATATATATCTAATGTTTTAAGATATTTTGTATACCATTTATACCATGAGTTTTATATGATATATTGATCAATAAAGGATGGGTTAATATTATTATTCATAGAACCAACTCATTGGTCTCACGATCAATGAACAAGATATGACTTGGTTTAGACCAACTTAGTTGGACCGGTCTAATAAGAAATAGAATTATCAAAATAAAAAAACTTGAAAGAACCAAATAGTAGGTGTATATAAATACATATTTATGTATTATATATACATATATGTATATAGACCATGTCAGAAAGATAGGTCTATATGCATGTATATGCTTGTGTATTAAGGGCATGTTTTTGTGTATTCATGTATAATATAATATATTAAATATATAATATATTTAAGTAATGGATAATATATTATATAATATGTAATATACAATAGATAATACATATTTTTTTATCATCAAGTGTGGGAATCCTTCTCATTAATGAAAAAATGAAGAATATGCACTAGAAATATGAGCAAGCACCAAACAACCTATCTATACAAGTATTAGTCATTGGTGTCTTATTTTATTTGTCTCCAAACTATAGAAGTTGAAATGTTGTTTTCTTCAAATTTGATCATGTTCCTAGCTATCCAGATTTGATGGATAATAGCTATAATGGGAAGGTTGCTCTTATTATTCATCTATATATATATATATATATATATATATATATATATATATATATATTGTCTCTATTTTATGTAGTCTTGAGAAATGCACATTCATCAAGAAGCCAAATTCTTCTCGAGAAATCACACTTCCATAATAAGTGATATGTATCCTCTTCAGCCTTGCATCAAAGGGAACATTTGGAACCCATATCAGAAATGCTAGATTTTAAGAACAATTTTGACATTAGTCTGTCCTGGAACGCTTTCCATGCAATAATGTTGAATTTTTAGGGTGCTTTCCATTTCCAAAACCTTTTTACACACTAAAGAACAAAATGGCACTCTTTTCACATTTCTCAGGCATTCCTAAGAGAGTTACTCTTCATATTTGTCAATATAGAATATATATAATATACAACATAATATGTAATGTGTAATATATTATATATAATATTTAATATAGTACTTAGCATTTACAATCTAATTTATAATTTACATGTATTATAGAAATTATAATATATAATATATACAAACATATGTATGGCTTGGACCGAAACAATGGGATTGGTCAGACAAAAATAACATCGTGACGACGTCATCAAGTAAAGAATTAGAAAGAACCTAACAATATGTGTACCAAAAAGATATGTATGCATTATATATACAAGTATGTTTATATATAATTCTAGAATAGTGGGACATCTCTATGTATATGTATGCATACATATGTATATACAGTATATATAATATATACTATGACATATAATATATACACAAATAGAAGCATCCATTATCTTTATGTTAATGAAAATATATATATACAACATGTATGTCTAAGCCAATATAAAATCAATTTAATATGATCTTGAAACTTAGACCACATCTAAAAAATGATATATGTGTGTTTTTGGATGTGTGTGTGTTTATTATGGGGTATCTTTATTTGTATGTATGTGTTCATGTGTACATTAATATTTAGTTAAACAATTTTGACGATAATCAAAAACATTAAATGATGCATATATATACATACATATATATATATATATATATTTCTAATATAAAATATAGATATTGTCACAATTAATGGAAAAAAGTAATGTGCAATAACTGCAAAAAGGCATAACACAAATATGATTTTAGACTAATAAAGTTTTCTTATTTTAAAATGAATCTGAATTTTTTTGTACTAATAATGATATTAAATACCTTTCAATATAATGTTTATAATTAACTTCATATGTGTAATCAATTTGGTTACGGGGGGCATTATTTAGGTGCCCATAATAGTTTATAAAGGACCTACACATTGACATGTGGATAGTACTATTGGAAGATAAAGAAAAACTATGACAACTTGGTTCCATTCAGTATGGTTTACTTTTTTCATGTCATATGTCACACCAGGAGGTGGTGGTACGAGGTTGATACCTGACAGTACAATACATGTGATGGGGTAAGAGCAACCCTCACCATCTTCATTTGACCCTTCTTCCATGACCAATCCATCCTTCCAAACCATGCTTAGACACATCATGGAAATAATTACACACTTAGCAGATAGGGCGTTTGCACCTCAAGCTATGGAACATGTTCCTTATGTGGAATCTCAGTGTCCAGCGAAGATGTTTGAGAGCTACTGAGTACCCAAGTACAACAGACTTGGCAGACATTGATATGCGGTCAATAGAGTTAGAGAAGGCATTTTAGATCATGAACATCCTTGATGAGGACAAGGTAAAGCATGGTGTTTACCTACTGAAGGGCAGTGTTGGCCATTGGTGAGCCATAGAAGAGGAGAACAGGCCAGGAGTTGTTGTGAGTTGTGTAGAGTTTTAGCAGGATTTTATCAGTTGTTACTTCCCTAAGACATACCTAGATGAGAAGAAAACTTAGTTTGAATGGTGACACCAAGGGTAGGATGTGTATCAATGACTATGAGGCAAGGTTTATGGAGTTGTTGAAGTTCTTTCCTCATATGGAAACCATGGAGAAGGAGAGGGTGTAGAGGTTTGAGAAGGGCCTAACCAATGAGTTGTCTACAACAACATCGGCTTAGGAAAATAAGGAGAAGTTCTCTACCTTTTTGGAGTATGTGAGGAGGATTGAGAGGTCTTCTATGGAGAAGTGTGAAGCCAAAGCAAGGAAGAGACCAACTCAATTTCAAGGATAGAAGTTTCGTGACATCAAGAAACTAAGGTTTCCATCACCATAGTCATAACAAAGGTTGAATTTTTTTGAGCCGATATCACGAGAACCGTAATAGTGGGCCCCTAGTAATGGGAGAGGTCGCATCTTACTATTGATGTGAGTCAATAATGAAACATAAGTATCAGTGATAGGGTCGTCTAGCCCACAATAAGATTTGAGGATGTGTTTCAAGTGTGGACAAGTCAAGAATTTTAGGTGGTCGTGTCCCATGAAGGATGAGAAGGAAGTGACATAGCAGTCGAGGCATCATCAACTGGGCTCACAACAAAAACATTAGAACAATGGTGGTGGTAGAGGATGCAGTCATGCATGACAAGTAGGGTCATCTGGACTAGCTTGCAAAGGACGAGGGTGACAACAGGAAATGACTAGATTCTATGCCATGAGTCAACTAGAAGGAGTGGTCAACTCATAGGTCATGACATGTCAGATGGAACATTTTCATTCTGACTTGTCTTCTTCTTCTATCGTATATGTTATGGTTGACCGGGTACAATGCACTCATTTATCACCAGAGAGGTGATAAGTTGTTGTTTTCTATCTATTTGTAGTAGATCTAATAGCCTTTTTCTTGAAACTCCTTTAGTTAGTTCTATTGAGTTGTGATAGGTGTGTCCATCTTGTGTTCTTTCTTTCTTTCTCGAGACACAATATTTAAGTGGATTTCATGCCACTTGACATGTATTGATTTGATGTAATCCTAGGGATGGATACCTTGGAGAATTATAAGGTTGTTTTGGATTATAGTTACAAGGTTGTGACTTTATGTGATGGAGATGTCTCTTGGACTTTCCAAGGTTTTAGGAAGATTCTTCATACATGTTTGGTGTCAGCTATGATAGTAGAGAAGCTTATTAGATAAGGGTGAGAGGCTTTCTTGGAACATGTTGTTGATAACAAGGTGAGGAGTCATAGTATCTACGATGTACCTATAGTACAAGAATTCCAAGACGTCTTTCTAGATGAGTTTCTGATATTCCACCTCCTATTAATATTGATTTTGAGACCAATCCAGTTCCTAGAACACAACCTATAGTGTAACGAACCAGAACTTAGAATCATACCCCATCCCATGATTGGAATGTTGGTGAGGCTAGTTCTGTAGATTTGACCAAACAAGGTTAAATGTTAGAATACATATACATAATGACTTAATTATGTGCCAACATTGTAAATATAATCATGAAATATGTCACTCATATTTTCTTTACTAAACATGATGATTGAATAAAAATGAATAATGAGATTTGGAGTAGTAATTGGAAATTTCATATTAATATTGTTGTATAATTTAATTAAAGTGGGATAAATGAACAAAATATGCTAATTGTGTAGAAGGTGAATTTTCATTCATAATATCATTTTGTTACTATGTGACATCAATAAGACTTAATTAAGTGAGTCTTGATGTAATGTTTTCATTAAATACAATAGTAATGTGTCAAAATTCCTAATGACCATAACTCATCAAAAGAAATGTAAAAATATAAATATAACAATGAAAATGTGTCCCTTGGGTGGCTATTTCTTTGGGAGCCAAGTTTCACATTATTTGCATAATAATCATTATCTTAATTCTATTTGGAAAATAAAATAGGATAAATGGAAAAGGTGTTAAATAAATTACTAGAAGTCTCAAAAAGAGAAAACAAACCTCAAGTTGGAATTCCACATACGATGTTTAACCTATGTGTAAATTTTCATCTAATTTTTACAAACTTTTCTATCCTAGTGCAGTGTAGGAGAGAATGTACTTTGAAGCCCAAAACATTAAATAACTCCAAAAGGAAAAATAAATTAAAGAATCATGTTCCTCATGTTTAGGTGTGACAAACTGGATTTTTAATGCTATATAATTTCATACATATGACTTTGAGATTTTTGTGTATCCAAATGATCCCAAAATTTAAATAATTATTTATAATCATGTACTAGATCCATGGTTAAGATTTTAGAATTTTTTGAGATTGTTTGAGTAATTATAAAATTCAAATGTGCCTAAATAATAATTTTTGGAGATATTTTAGTTATATAGTTAAACAAATGTTTTTATGAAAATTAGTGGAAGGGTTGCTACATTGGTATTGAAGTGTGATATAAAATTTCAAACCATTCAGAGCTTGTTTGATAATTCAAAAAAAAATTATACAAGAACTATATTTGAACTAAACTTAATGGTTCAAATCATTTACATTATTTTGGTAAAACAATAAAACTTTCATATGATGGGCTTCCTTTGTCCAAATGAGGTAAAGATTTTTGAAAGGAGACTTTTGGTTACAATTGTAATTTTTGATAAATTTTGGAGTTATTATGGATTCACTATTTTGGAGATATGGTTTATAGATAGTGTTTGAAATCATGATTAATGGATGATGTGATTTGAAATACATTTTAAAGTGTTCACAAGAAAATAAAGTCTTAGTGAAGCATTGTGTTATTCTTTTTTGAAACTCACTTCCTCATAATTTGCTAAAACACATGTCATAATACATGTCAGACATACATTGTTGGGGAAATTCATCGATCCATATATCATGACCGATAGAGTCTAAACCTAGTTTAGATAGGTTATTTACAACACCATTTGCTTCTCTATAGATGTGGTTGAAGGAGATTGTCACCACTTTGTTCTGTAGATAGTTGATGCTCTTGTATGTCTCCATGTTCAGTCCTCTATCCTGCTCGTTCTTATTTATGTGTCTGATCACACTAAGAGCATCTGATTCGATAATAAGTTGTTGTATGCCTAGGGACGTGGCCAAATCCAACCCCAAGTTGACCACCATAGCTTCAGCAACCTCCACCTCCCAATTAGCAGACAAGGTTTTCGTAGCCATACAAACTGGTTCACCGTCATGGTTTCTGATGATCTTCGTACATCAGATCAGCTTGTGGTTCGAGAGCGCAACATCTGTGTTAAGTTTATATTGACCATCACCAGGAAACGTCCACAACATAGTGCGTCTATGTGATCTCTCCTTCTTGCTTGGGGTCTTCTGTTTACATCTGACTCCGTGAAGTTCGTTCCACTTCAGCATACCTATGGTGGTAATAATTGTTTTGACCTCATCTTTCCCAAAAAGAGCATCATTCCTACACATCCATGTGACCAGGCAAAGGGTAAGGAAGATGCCCAAGTTCCCACGGTCAACCTTTTCCTTCACCCAATGAATAGTATGTAGAAAGGAGGATCAAGGTATATCATTGATCAGGCGGTTAAAGATTGAGTTTACCCATACAACAACATCAAAGGAAATTCGAAAGTGGTGTGGAAAATATCTTCATCGTTGTGTTTACAAATGGGGTAGATCGTGTTGTTGGTAATGTTTTTCTGCCATAGCCTATTCATGGTAAGGAGGATGTTTGAGAAATCTCTCCAGACATAGTTCTTGGTCTTTGGAGGGATGAGTAGTTTGCAGATTCGATCCTAGTTAGTAGGACCATAGGGAGCCTACCCAGGGGCATGCTTGATCAGTGTTTGTCCCTAACCAGTAGGCAGTCCTAACTGAATATAACCCATTCTTTGTTGGGAACCAAAATGCCTCTGCTTGTTGTTTCATATTCAGAGGGATTGTACTAATGGCTGATTTGTCCTCAGTGATGAAGAAGTCATTGATAATATCCCAATCCCAATCTTCACTCTCCAGGTTGATAAGCTCTTTTACTTTCCACTCCTTCATTTAGTTGTGGGCATTCCACTCTTCACTTTTAGTGCAGTACCCCTTCTTGTTAGGCATCCAAGGATCTAACAAAATATTAATATAGCTACCATTACTAACAGTCCACCTTAAACCCTCTTTGAACAATGCTTTGGAACCCCATATACTCTGCCACGTATAGCTGGGGTCGTAACCCCTAAAATCATCGAGGATTTCACCATTATTAAAGTATTTCGATCTTATCACACTATTGACTAGTGATTCCTTCTTCATGTATAGCCTCGACGCCTACTTTTCTAGAAGAGTAGAATTGAAAATAGTGTGGTCCCTTAACCCCATTCCTCCCTCGTATTTAGGCAAACACATCCCTTTCCATGATCTCTAGTGAATTTTCAAGTTACTTTGTGTGCTACCCCACCAGAAATTGGCCATGAGTCTGTTGATGTCTACTATGATTCCTTCACATATTCTAAACACTCCCATCATGTACGTAGGTAAGGATTGTATAACCAATTTTAGAATGATTTCTTTTCCTACCTGGATGAGGTATTTTTCCTTCCAGCCCTTCAATTTTTCCCACACATTGTCCTTAATGGCATTGAAAATCACTTTCTTTGACCTGCCCATCACAGTAGGAAGGCCCAGGTATTTCCTGTGCTTACTAACCTGCTTCATGTTAAGGACAATAAGGATATGGTCTCTTCTCGCTTCCATAATACTCTTACAAAAAACAACATCAAACTTGGAATAGTTAATTTTTTGCCCGGAGGCACTTTTATAGAAGTTGGTTGTCGCAACTATCTTGGTAGCCTCCTGTGTAGTTGCTCTTGTGAAGAGGATGCTATTGTCTGTGAAGGACATATGGGAAATAGGGTTCCCCGGTCGAATGGCTTTCACTCAGTGGATTTCACCCTCATTCACAGTATTGTTAAGCAGATTAGAGAAGACATTTGCACAAAGGATGAAAAGATATGGAGAGATCATAGTGGGGTCCTGAGCTAAGCCTTGGTTAAACCCTAGAAATCTTAATGCCATAATGCTTTTCAAATCCTCCTAGCCATGGTCTCCTTCCCTGAACCCCTTTTTCTGTCTGTGTTCCTCATGTCTTTGGCCATTCACAATGATGGAGATGGTCACCGTCTTGTAGCATTCCCTAATCTTCTTACACCACTGATCATCAAAACCCATTTCCTTCAAAAAAATTTCCATGAAGTTCCATTCAACCCGGTCATAAGATTTGCTCATGTCCAATTTGATTCCCATGGATCCTTTGTTATCTTTGTTCTTCCTCTTCATGGCATGAAAGATCTCATACGTGATAAGTGCATTGACTGCTATGTGCCTCCTCTGATAGAAGGTGCGCTGGTTTGGTGAGATGATGGTGTCCAGGTAGCCCTTCAATCTGTTCGCCATCATTTTTGACATGATTTTGTATATGGTGTTGCATAGACTGATCAGGTGGAATTTTCCAACTATGTCTGGGTTGTTGGTCTTCGGTATCAGGACAATATTTGTCTTGTTGATCTCATCCAGCTTTTGTTCGTCTCTCCACCATTCCTACACAATAGTGGTTATTTCCTCACCTATATCACCCCAGAGAGCTTGGATGAAGCCCGCATGGAAACCATCAGGCTCAGGTGCTTTTGAAGGATGCATTTGTTGTAGCACATGTCATAGTTCTTCTTTGTCTGATTCCTTTTGCAGGTGATAGTTCATAATTTCATTGATCCCTCTTTTAATACATGTTATTACAACATCATTACACATATTTTGTTGTGGGGTGAAGATGTTAGAGTAATAATCATATATAATGGATACAATGTCTTTTTCGATTGATTTTAGTACACCATCTTTGTCTTTCAGGATTCTAATTTTGTTCTTCTTCCTCCTTTGATACGCCTTCTTGTGAAAGTATGTGGTGGTATGGTCCCCGTCTCTCATCTCATTTGCTTTGGCCCTCATAAACCAGTAGCATTCATTGACCTTTTGCAGCATCGCCATGTCTTCGCTAAGATTCTTGCATTCTTCTAGAATTGTGCTCGACATCTAATTTTGTTGAAGTTTTATCATCTTTTTCTCATTCTTTTTTAGTTATTTTTGGATATTCCCAAATTTCCCTTTTTCCCTATAGCTTAACTCCTTAGCACAGCAACCTAGTTTTCTTTGTATCATGTTGTTGTTGGCAATATCCCAGGCATTTTTGACCACATTCCTACAATCATCTTCCTCCAATTAGAAGGCTTTCCATTAGAAATATTTCTCTCTTCTTTTGTGCTTCACGTTTTTCCTTGTATTCAACAATATGGGTGAGTGGCCAGAGTCCAGAAATGGTAGGTGTTTCAGCCATGCATTGTTGTAAGTAGCATTCCATCCTTCTATCGTTAAGGCTCTATGCAACCTTTCACAGATAATACTTTCTTTGTTCAGGCCCTTCATCTAAGTGAACTGGTTCCTCACAAAACCCAACTCCATAAGGTAGACACGAATGACCACATCTCGAAAGTCATCATTGTGTATGTAGATGTTATCGATGCCTCCCTCTTTTTAGTTGTGTTGAGTATTTCATTAAAATCCCCCATATAGAGTATAGGGAGAGCATTTTCAAAATGGATTTTTCCATAAGCTCCCAAGTTTTCAACTTGTTGGGGTTATCTGACCACCCATGAATGCCAACAAACAACCACTTGTTCCCAACTTCTTTAATCTCAGCCATAATGTGATGATGCGAGAAAGACAAGATGGACACATCACTATCTCACCATCATAGACCCATACCATCAGACCATCCAAAGGTGTTCAGGAAGATGCAATTGATGAAACCACAACTTCCTTGTGTTATTTTATTTAAGTATAAGTGTGTATTTGGTAGAAAAGAATTAATTTTGGAAATCAAAATGATGTTTTAATGGTTTTGTGAATCTTAATGACAATTATGACTTTTAACATATATTTTGTTAGGAGAATTATGTAGACCTTCAAATTTCTCCATTTTTCTCTCTTTACTAAATAGAGAGAAATAGAAGTTTTACATAATAAACAAGGTGTGGTTAACATTTCAAAATGTGGGAATTTATGCATTTTCAAGGTTATAACATTTTGAAAAACGAAGCATGGAGGTGTATAATGTTGTTTAATAATAATCCGAGTATAATAATCCACCTTTTTCCAAGAAATATAGACATTGTGGGATGCATGTATAATAATCTAAGTAAATAAGCATGATTCAGTATGTAAAATGTTAATAGCAGCAGAAAGAAAACTAATTTATTACATTGCTTTTTGAACTTAGTTCACTACAAGAGTTTCTTGAAAATTAAAAATTGAAAAGAAACTATTGGGATCTAGCAATTAGCAACCTAGACATCCTTGATAGAAAACTGGTATCTACTCCTGAACTTGATCTCCTTGGCCTTGTTCAATACCTTGATCAAACCCTGGGTGGTTGGGAAAGCACCCAACAAAAGAAAGAAGCAAGGTATGTGTCAAAATAATGAACAAGTTCAAAAGAAAAGGAAATAACATGGAAATAAAGGCTAAGATTTCATCATAAGATGAAGATTGTCAACAATATGAGGCATAAACAAATAGATGATTGCCATGATAAGAAAAATAGTGGAAGCTTAGCATGCATGATTAATATTGACTACATTAACTAAGTAGGGTTGAGGCACCTACCGGACCTCAGCCAAATAGGGGAGGGAGAGTAACACATTCAAGTCACCTATCAAATATTTTATATTGGGGAGAGTAATACATTCCCCTAGGTGAAATAACACATGCCCTATCTATGAGTGGTTGTACAAAAGTACCACTACACTAGTTAAATAGTCTAATCAATTCAACATGCTAAAAGCAATAGGGCAAGTATAAGCATCAAATAGTAGAAACATGGCAGTGGGGTACAAGACTCAATAAATAAATAAAAAAACTAATTTTCAGGCAAATATAGAAAAAGAAATATCAAAAGAGAGATTAGGGTTCAATAAGTGCCTCATTAGGGAAATTAGGTTAGATTTTGCAAATATTCCCAACTTAAGGTGTAAAGATGCACATACCTCTCTTATAGAATTCTATTACTCACTTTCACCAGTTTCACTAAGTCCAAGGTCCACTTTTCCTATTTTCAATGTATAAATATGTATTAGGGTTTTTCATATGCATTAATGTAAAGAAACCCTAAATTTTGAACTTTTTGAACAAAACCTCGATTTAGACTCTTAAATCATCACCATTGATCTTATTGGGTTCTCCTTATTAAGAAAACATATTATTTTATCCATTTTGGAGTTGTGATGATTAAAATGTATTTTTGGTGATTTTTATGTATTAAAATCATTTTCAGAAAACACCTTTCGACAAAACTCAAAACCAAACCTCAAAAGTATTTTTATTAGAAAGATCAGATTTATTTTAAATTTTTGTACAAAGGAATAAAAAGATATGATTTTTCCAATATCGACCAATCATGAATTGACACCTCATCAAAATGAAATGAGACAGGTGAAGAGAGAGATGGAGAGGGGTGGGCTACATGACTTGGCCCAACTGCTAGGTGCCAAATCAGCAGTCCACACCGATTGTGCCTCACGTCAATGTAGGAAAGAACAAAACAAAAAGACAAGAACACACTCACGAGAAACCCGATGGGAAAGAAGGAAAGTGGCAGGGGTAAAGTCATCAAAATACAAAGGGGATTTATACCCCTCACTCCATCTATGATGAAGTGGACTTTTGGAATCCTAAAATGTCCAATGACACAAGCAAATTCATACATATTGAGTTGTTTTGAGAGTCCCAAGTTTTTTGTCAAAGTTGGATGTCAAATGATATTTATATCATGATTAAGATCCCTATAGTTGATGTCCTATGAGGAATTTATTTGACAAGTCAAATAGTCAAAGTTTTGGCACCAAAATGGAATGCAATGTAGATTGAGTGATGATAGAGCTATAGTTAAAATTTGGTGGTAATTGGAGGTTCCTAGAAGGAAATATCTAGGTTTGAATATGGTGATATAATTAGTATTTTGATTGCTTATGGACCAAAGTTAATATTCCCACCCTTGGTTAGCTATGTCACGCACTGCACAGGCAGGTAAGCCAGAGATTCATATTGTGGCAACCTGGTGGCCGTTGGATGGCTTGTGTTGGATGACTAGATGTTTTGCCCTACCACCAACTTTACTGGAGACTGTGGGGAAGACTGGAGGCAGTGACTCTGGCCACCACCTCATCATGGGCGTGGGCTAAGAAGGGAACCGACTGAGAAGTTATCTTTGCCTCACTGAGACGAATAGAATGACCCCTCACAAAAGTCATTCTGTGATAGTGCTGGGAGCAACACCCTCTTCCCTATACTGTCATCTCCACCGCAACTGCAGGTGGCCATGGCGACGAGCTTGAGGTGCCGACAGTGCGGTAGATCGTGAGCGGAGGAGGAAGAAGGAGCTCCACTGAGACCTAAATTCAGTTGCCAAGTAAGCCTCATGAGGATTTGGAACTGTGGCGGAGAAGAAGACGTGTCCCACAGTGGCGAGCAAACCAAGAAGGAAATCTACGGCTGCGACGCTTGTGCTGTGAAGTTGTTGGAGATGGATTGGAGGCATCGAGACTACAGGGAGGTGCTACACGGCGGCACACCACCGACCCAGAAGCAATGTTCATAGAAGAATGTGGGCATCAGCTAGAGAATCGAGCCCCGCCGGAGTCTCGCATGAAACTAGGACACAGGGCAGATCACCTGGGATGGATGAAGGAACCAGCATCCAAAGAAGCTCGAACGGAGCCTAGATCGGCCATCGACTGCTCACCGGAGATGAAGGTAGTGACAATGGTCTGCAGGGGAAATAGGGTCCCGCTTGGGACTAAGCCCGAGTCACGCAACATAAGGAAAGGAGGGAGACACAATGCTCAATCACTCGTCAGAGGAAAATGTACGAGGCGGCGGCTGTTTTATGGAGGAACAGAGCCTCTGCTTGCGCCCAGGTCGATAACACGAGAGAGAAAGAATCAAAGGTGGTTCGGTTCAATCAAACCAGCTATGACCTTATCAGTGCACCGACCCCAGACCAACATAGCTCGGCTGGCTCAGCGTGGGCATAGGAGGGGCGAACCGCAGCCCTGACGAACATGGGGCGGCTGCTAATTCGCTGAACAAGGTAATTCCTTCAAAAATGCTCAGTTCATATATAAATCACAGTAATTAGTACGAATATCAAAAAATTACAAATAAGGTACGAAAATTCTCAAAAAAATCAATAGAACACAATAGAATAATAATATCAGGCTTTTGATGCAGTCATCTAAGTGATATCATGTAATATGTATAATGCTTATTTCATGGTTAATAAATATCAAATAGTGACCTAAAATTATGAGAATATGTCAGTAAATCAATATTCATGCTTATAATCCAGTGGATGTCAGTGATTATGATGATGATGCACGAAATCATGTAATTTACTACATATGGCTAATTAGGGCTTTTAACCCTAAATAAAATGCAATAAATGCACACATACTCAATAGATGATGAAATTTACAGAGTAAGCTCATATCAGTATTTGGAGCCTCAGATTTAAATATGAGATCAGATGATACACATAATCCATGTTATACGATGATATTTGCTCTTAATGTGATATAAACCCTAATTTGAGTAATGCATGTAACCTAGGGTTAATGTGTGACATAATGTTAATATGTTCAGATGATGAACTTTGATAATGAGACGTAATCTGGAAAATGACATTAGTAAGATAAATCTAAGACAAGAATGCAAGTAATGATGCGCACATCCTAATGAGATAAGATAATCCTTAATGAACATGATTAGGGTCAAGATGAGATATAATAGGATGAGAACCTGATGATAGTATATGGTCTTGTCTTGATCAAGTTTGACCAAGCTTATAGTTGACATCAGTGATATGTGATTAGAATGATCTATCTCTTTGGAAGGTACGCCATTACCTCTTACTTGGCTTATTATACAATATGCTTGTGTTATATGGTAGTAAAGACTTGGCATATGATATTGATTGAAATGATTGTTCTTGTATGATATGTTGCATGATTTTCCATACTTATTACTATGAACACATGAAACATAATATATCTGTTCCATTATATCTAAGCACTTCAACTCTTTGGTAGTAAAGTGTTGGAAATAAGTACTTCAACTCTTTGGTAGTAAATTACTTGGAAGTGATCCAACTCTTTGGTAGTAGATCACATTGTGAAATGATCCAACTCTTTGGTAGTAGCTCATAAAGGCCTTAATGCATTCAACTCTTAGGTAGTAAATGCATGGATGATATAATGGAAAATGTTCTTAAGATATGTGTTCTCTTTTGTTGATGAATATCTTTGTGCAAGTATACGCTTTTCTTATATTTCTTTATAACTGCCAAGTATTAGTTTTATCTTATTTCCAAGATATGATGAGAGGTATATAAAATACACATAGGCATACTCAGTACAATATTCTTGAATATTGTGCTGACGTGTACTGCATGTAATATTTTGTTTAGGTTGTGGTTATGCTCTTGAAGATCCAGGATAGTCGAGAGTTGTGTGGCGAGCTGATGTACAGGTGGACCTGTTGTCTTAATATCCTATAGCTTAGTGGTAGTACATGTATATGTATAGTTTGCTATTCAATATGTAATATCAAATGTTGTAACAATTCATGTTGTAATTATATGTTGAATGGTGAACATGTGTGTATGGTTTTATTATTGTTCATGTGCATGTTCTACTGATTGTTTCCTTCTGACTTCCTCTGATTTTCTTCTTCTTATCCTTGTGTGGGATGTTTAAATTGGGATTCTCGCTGAGGTGAGGGTTTCAATTTGGACGTCACACATCAGATTAAGTTTTAGAAAATTTGGGGACGTCACACCAGCGCCATGCGCGCAAGCAGCAAAGCTGCCTCAAAGCTCGATTTGGGCATTTTTACGAGACAACACAATTCAAGAAACCAAGATGATAGGAAGAAAGAGGAGGAAGGAATGTACCTAGAGATGAGAACAATTGCTTGGAGATAGAGAGTAGAAGAAGAACTTGCCGCCAAAAATCCTGGAGCAAGTCTCAACCACCGGCAAGCCAAGATATAAGATCATGATCGATTAGATGGAGAGAAGAGTTGCAAGGGGGCTAGGGAAGCCTCAGGTATCGATTTTAGGTGAGGGTGAGGAATAAAGCGAGAAGGTTTGCGGTCAAACTTTCTTAGAGAGAAAGATTTGGCATTTTCCAAAATACTTCATGAAATCATGCAAATAATGTGTCAAACTATGAGGATTCTTGTTTAGAAACTATTGGAGGAAGTTTCATGCGATTTGGTTGAGAATCGAATGAGGAATCACAAAACAAAATCAATCAATTTTGGCATATGTTGCCAAATTAGTGAGCTATTACATGAGTCATGAGTCATTGGATCGTGGATCCAATGGTCACGATCGCTTGGATCAAGAAAATTGAAATTGGACCACGTGACACATGAAAGTGGCACATATATTTATTTAATCTTTTCTCTCTCCTCAATTGAGGGTGCAAACACAACCCAAATCAATTAAAAATTAACATATGGCCTATTTTTTATATGAGGAATTTGAATATGCAATTAGATCTGCCTTTTGAAAAATTTTGTTTTGTTAAATAAAAAAAATCTTATTTTCTCTTTCTTCCATCATTAATGGTTATAGGATTCTCTAAATTTGATGAAACTTCACCCACAAGTCAAATTAAGTGCCTAGGATACGAATTAGCCATCAATTTTACATGTTGAATTTGTTTGTACATTTATTTAACAATGTCAAGGTTCTACATAGTTTCTCTCTCCTAGTTTCATCTTTTAATCAAATATTCTCCAAATTGAGTGATATAGTGATCACGATATCACTATAATTGATGGCAGAATCTCATTAGTCATGATATAGTGATATCAAACCAAGCATGTAGGTACTTGTTAGAGAACAAGTGTACCAGACAGACCCACCGTGAGAGTGAAACATGGAACCATGATTTTGTAGTCACAATCAGCTCTCACAGCGATGGTAGTGAGTGTGATTCTTTGACTTGAAATCACTACACTCAACACATGTCGTTGGGTACACTTTGAAATCATCAAACACAGTCCTGGAACATGGGTTGTTATAAAGGTGATGATTTGGTGAGTTTGACACATGGGGCTTTTGAGGGGTGAGTGATAGATATGGGATTTGTCCCTCCTAAGGGAGTTTGATGTCCATGGCCACTTGATGAGTAGGATTGAGAAAGGCATGCACATGCGTGTGTGAATCAATATATGATATTGATGTCACACACATCTCACCCAGTCTACTCTGAGATAAAGGAAATGGATGAATGTTGAAAGGATGATTGTACCATGCCCTGAGTTCATTCAGGACATTAGTGACAAAGGAATTATACATTCGCTGTAACACCATTCACAGATTGTAGGATTGAAAGTAGTTCTCCAACGTTCTATTTCACTTGGGTAGCACTGATGTGCGACTAGGCACCGCTCTTTGCTTGTGAAGTCATAAGTGTTATGGACTTTCACTGCCAACGTGAAATGGACCTACAGGGTCACACACATAGGATTTAACCTGGAAGAGGAGTTTATCCACAAATGATGTTTAGATTGATTACTAAAGGAGTTTAGTAGTTCAATTAAACACTTAGTTAATTGATAGCTCAAAATCATAGTGTTCAAGGTGTTGGACCAATTGATTAGAGTATCAGATTGATTGAAACTGCAATTGACTGATTTTGCATAGTCTGCACTCCCAACCGATCGGCTCATGGGATGAATCGATTGGCTCAAGTTGGTAAACCGATCGGCTCAACTAGTGAGACGATCAACTCATGTATCAATGAGACAATTTCTCAATTGTTGAACTGGTCGATTCATGTTACCAATCGAGATCATTTGGAAAGTCAGAAGACTATTTTGCAAATACAATTTGTTTTACTTGTAAAAATTCAATTTAGACAAGGATTAATATTTGATTAATCAGAACCAAATATGAAATTCAATTTGAGTTGGATCAGGATCACGAACCGATCGGCTGCTCAGAGGATAGCTGTCAATCCTGACAGTCCCGGTGAGACCACGAGTTGCACATACACCATCCAAGAGCGGAGGTGAAGACCGTGCAAGCCACGAGGTAATGTCGCCGAGCAAGCCTCGGGACAAGGTACGCCTCTACAAACCATCCTTCCTATTGTATAGATGTTGATGTGTTTCCTTTATTCTGGGTTTGGGAGAAGAAAATTTTTGTTTCCGCAGCCTTCTATGTCTCCCCTAAAAGAAACAGTGGTATTAGAGCCACGTCAACTGATCTATACTTTAGGATTATCGATGTGATCGATTTTTGTTTGTTGCCTTTATTTATTGCATACGATGCAAATAAAATTGGCTTTATGCATGTCCAAACCTAAATCCGAAAATTCCAATATACATATATGATATGTAATATGAATGCACTCGATACGTGTCGCCTTTAAACGAGTTTTGAGGTGGATTTATAGTGTGGTTATGGCCAATAAACCCTATGTATGTGTGCTTAGTTGAATGTGGTTGCTTGCATCTCAGTCTGTGCACTGATTCCCTATTTCCTATTCCTCATGTAACTCAAGATAACTCGAGATTTCTTTCCTACCTTTACTCCCTGCGAATGTAACTCGAGTTTTCCTTTTTCAAATGTAAAATAGGATAGATTTTTATTTCCTGTTATGTCAAAGAACGAAGAACATTTTGATGACCAGTTCGAGGAGAGAGATGAGTGGGTGGCATCCTGAGGAGATGCACGACGACCAGTGAACCGATCGGCTGGAGACGTCAGTCAATCGGCTGGTGGCACCCAACTGACCGACCTAATGGTGAGTTGATCAATCATGGAGATGAGTTGATCAAACCCAGAAAGGAAAAGCACAAAGTTCATCTTTTACAGGTTGCATGTGATGTGGACCTAGATGATCATGATCCCTCTTGGCTTGAGGAATCACATTAGGATGGCCATAATCATTGCTTTTATAGTTTTCCATATTTTTTGTTTGATATAGAATGTAAATGATACTTACTATATTGTGGTGATTGGATATGTATATGTACCTATAAAAACCAAATCCTTCATTAAATATTAAAGCTTTAGATGCCTTCCAAATGCGACACATGTGAAAAACTTGATCGGTCAAGTGTGGGCACGTCGTAGCATGGTACACCGTCTATCTCATGGAAGCGTGAAGGATGGATATGTGGGTCTGCCCTAGCAGGGTGCATATTCATTGTGTTGGCTTTGGATCAGACTTAACAAGGTGACCTAGATAGGATCTAGCACCTTGAGGCATGGAGGTGATCATGGCATGGAGTTGCGCATGACATCTTTCAAGAGTTGCATATGATGCAATTGGAAAGAGTTGCCTACCTGCAAGATCTAAGTTGTGGGTGACAGCCCTAGCTGGTCCATGACTCAGAGGATTTTAGGATCTTGACCGACTAGAAGATTGTACACTTCAATCTTCCGAATTGATGGTGAGGGCTGTCAATTTGAATCAAAAATAGTGGGAGCAGTAATTAATTAAAGGCCTAATTAACTACTGTCAAAATTTATTCAAATCAAAAGGAGTTTTGACAAATGCAATTTTCTCTTGTAGAATTGAAAAAGAATCATCTTTTAAAATGGGAAAATTAATTGAGAATAAATTCCATAACTGGTTGGGGATTGTGAGAAGTGTTTTGCACAATCCAGAAATATTGATAGCCTTTGAATCCACTCTATGTGCTCTTAAGAAGAAGGATAGTTCATTGATGGAGATCAATGGAACAAAGTATAAGGAAAAAGGTGAGGGAGAGAAGGGTTCTCTCGCCAAACCAATGTCAGAATCTTCTGCGCTCAAAATATGGAGAGGATGGAAGGAACGATGGAAGTAGAAGAGAGAGATAGAGATCTCTACTTCTAGTGTATACGTGATAGAGATTAACTTTATGACTTCTTTGTCATGGGTACTTGATACCGGATGTGGATCTCACATTTGTTCAAGTGTGAAGGATCTTAAGAGAAGTAGGCCTTTGGGGAAAGGTGAGGTTGAACTACGTGTTGCCAATGGGGTAAGAATTTCCGCCAGTGTCGTAGGAACCTATGAGTTAACTCTACCTAGTGGGCTAATAATAGAGTTGAAGAACAACTATTATGTACCTGCCATAAATAGGAATATTATTTCCGTATCTTGTTTGGACAAAGATGGTTTTGAATTTCTTATTAAGAATGGAAAGTGTTCCATTTCAAAATATGGGATCTTTTATGGAAGTGCCCCAATGTCTTATGGTCTATACTTGATAGATCTAGAGACAAGTGTATACAACATAAACACCAAAAGGCAAAAAATCAACAACTCAAATAAAACATATCTTTAGCATTGTCATCTAGGGCACATAAATGAGAAGCATATCTCTAGACTCCATACAGATGGTTATCTAGACTCTTTTGATTATGAATCAATAGAGACATGTGAATCTTGTTTATTGGGTAAGATGACCAAGAATCCCTTTTCAGGTAATGGTGAGAGATCTAGTGATCTATTAGGACTCATTTATATTGATGTATGTGGGACTTTTAGAACTAATACCAGAGGTGGGTATCATTACTTCATTACCTTCACTGATGAATTCAGTAGGTATGACTATGTGTACCTAATGAAACATAAGTCAGAAACCCTTGAAAGGTTCAAGGATTTCATGAATGAAGAACAAAACCAACTTGATAAAAGTATTAAAGCAATTCGATCCGATCGAGGTGGAGAATACTTAAGAGAAGAGTTTGAGGACCTTCTGTGAGCTCGTGGTATTATATCACAATGGACTCCACCTGGGACACCACAACATAACAGTGTGTCTGAAAGAAGGAATCACACTTTACTGGATATGGTGCGATCAATGATGAGTTTAGCTGATCTTCTGATTTCCTTCCGGGGTTATGCTCTTGAAACTGTAGTGTTTACACTTAACCTACTACCATCTAAATCGGTTCAAAAGACACCAAATGAGATTTGGAACGGGAAGCGTCCCGATTTGTCTTTTATTAAGATTTGTGGTTGTGAGGCTTACGTCAGGAAAATGTTTCCTGATAAGCTTGGACCCAAGTCTGATAAATGTTATTTTGTTGGATACCCCAAGGAAACAAGGGGATATTATTTATACCACCCTACTGACAACAAAGTGTTTGTTACTAGGACAAATGTGTTCCTAGAAAAGGAATTTATTTCCATAGGAAACAGTGGGAGGAAAATAGAGCTTGAAGAGGTTCAAGCCCAACAAGAAAACATCGAACCGGTAGGTGTATAAGAGGAACATAGAGATTCACAAGGTGTTGTGGAATCTCAGTCTCCTCAAGTAATACAAGGACCTCATAGATATAGTAGGACACACCTTGAACCTAAGAGGTTTGGATACCTTGTGACTCAGGAAGGCGGTGAGTTGATCATAGATGAAGATCCAACTACCTATCTAGAGGCTATGGAGGGACCAAGTTCTAAGAAATGGCTTGAGGCCATGAAATACGAGATGGAATCCATGTACTCCAATGAAGTATGGACTTTGGTGGAACCACTTGAAGGGGTAAAACCCATAGGGTGCAAGTGGGTCTCCAAGAAGAAGACTGACATGGATGGCAATGTGTAAACTTATAAAGGTAGATTGGTTGCAAAGGGTTTCTGACAAGTTCAACGTGTTGACGATGACAAAACTTTTTCTCCAGTTGCCATGATTAAGTCCATCAAGATTATGCTTTCTATTGCGGCTTACTATGACTATGATATTTGGAAAATGGATGTTAAAATTGCATTCCATAATGGGAATATAAATGAGGATGTGTACATGACACAACCTGAAGGTTTTGTAGATCCAAAGAATGCCAATAAAGTCTGTAAGCTACAAAGGTCAATCTATGGATTGAAACAAGCATCTCGGAGTTGGAATCTTTGATTTGATGAGGAAGTCAAAGTGTTTGGATTTATTCAAAATGAAGATGAACCTTGTGTGTACAAGAAGGTTAGTGGGAGAATAAAGTCTGTAAGCTACAATGGTCAATCTATGGATTGAAACAAGCATCTCAGAGTTGGAATCTTTGATTTGATGAGGAAGTCAAAGTGTTTGGCTTTATTCAAAATGAAGATGAACCTTGTGTGTACAAGAAGGTTAGTGGGAGAATGACCACATTCCTCATATTGTATGTAGATGACATACTATTGATGGGGAATGATGTCACAGCCTTAGAGAAGGTAAATACTTGGCTTGGGAATACTTTCTCAATGAAGGACTTGGGAGAAGCATCCTACATTCTAGGAATTAAGATATATAGAGATAGATCTAAAAGACTTCTCAGACTAAGTCAAATCACATACATTGACAAAGTGTTGAAGTAGTTCAGCATGGAGAACTCAAAGAGAGGCAACATCCCCATGCTACATGGAGTCACCATCTCAAGAGCTCAATGTCCCCAATCTTGTGAAGAGAGGGAGCGTATGAATGGGATCCCATATGCATCAGCCATCGGATCCATCATGTATGCTATGTTGTGCACATGCCCAGATGTCTCGTATGCCCTCAGCATGACGAGTAGGTACCAGTTAGTTCCCAGGGATGGTCATTGAACAGCCGTAAAGAACATCCTCAAGTACTTGCGAAGGACTAAGGATCAGTTCTTGTATACAGTGGTGAGGAAGAACTGGTTGTAAGAGGTTACACTGATGTAAGCTTCCAAACTGAAAAAGATGATTACAGATCACAGTCAGGATTTGTATTTTGCCTAAACAATGGAGCTGTGAGTTGGAAGAGTTAAAAGCAAGAAACAGTTGCCGATTCTACTACAGAGGTCGAGTATATTGCCGCTTCACATGCAGTAAAGGAGGTTGTGTGGATTAGGAAGTTCATAACTGAACTTGGTGTTGTTCCCAGTAGCTGTGATGCAATTGAGCTTTATTGTGACAATAATGGAGCTATTGCTCGAGCTAAGGAGCCCAGATCACATCAGCGGTCCATGCACATACTACGGCGCTTCCATCTCATATGAGAGATCGTACAACAAGGAGATGTGAAGATTTGCAAAGTACCAATTGAAGACAACATAGCTGATCCACTGACGAAGGCCCTTTCTTAGCAGAGGCATGATGGTCATGCTAGGTAACAAGGACTAAGGTTCCTAGGTGACTGGATCTAAGTGCAAGTGGGAGTCTGTTGGTATATATGCCCATGGAGAAAGTCATGTGATGATTGTAATGGGATACTTTGTAAATGATTTGAATAATAATAATACAAGCAATTTCCAATCTATATGTTTTAACTATTTCTGAGATGATAGTGTAACATGATAGATGTCTAAAGAATTGTTTTACTCGATGATGTATGCTTTTGGGTTGAGGATCTAAACAATGAGGCCATACGGATGTTAAGAGTATACATTCTTGTTTAGTCCCTAGTCGGTTGTTATTGTGGAAATAACCATAGACATCAATAACACTAAAGACTAGATTGTGTTTTGGTTGATGAAAAAATCTCATTAGTCATGATATAGTGATATAAAACCAAGCACATAGGTACTTGTTAGAAAACAAGTGTATCGGACAGACCCACCGTGAGAGTGACACATGGAACCATGATTTGGTAGTCACAGTCAGCTCTCACAGTGATCGCAGTGAGTGTGATTCTTCGACCTGAAATCACTACACTCAACACATGTCGTTGGGTACACTTTGACATCATCAAATACAGTCTTGAAACATGTGTTCTTATAAAGGTGATGATTGGGTGACTTTGACACATGAGGCTTTTGAGGGGTGAGTGATAAATATGGGATTTGTCCCTCCTAAGGGAGTTTGATGTCAATGGACACTTGATGAGTAGGATTGAGAAAGGCATGCACATGCATGTGTGAATCAATATATGATATTGATGTCACACACATCTCACCCAGTATGCTCTAAGATCAAGGCAATGGATGAATGTTGAAAGGAAGAATGTACCATGCCTTGAGTTCATTTAGGACATTAGTGATAAAGGAATTATACATTCGTTGTAACACCATTCATGAATTGTAGGATTGAAAGTTGTTCTCTAACTTTCTATTTCACTTGGGTAGCACTCATGTGTGACTAGGCACCACTCTTTGCTTGTGAAGTCGTAAGTGTTATGGACTTTCACTGCCAATGTAAAATGGACTTGCAGGGTCACACACATAGGATTTAACCTGGAAGAGGAGTTTATCAACAAATGATGTTTAGATTGATTACTAAAGGAGTTTAGTAGTTCAATTAAACACTTAGTTGATTGATAGCTCAAAATCATAGTGTTCAAGGTGTTGGACCAATTGATTAGAGTATCAAATTGATTGAAACTGCAATTGACTGATTTTACACAGTCAGCACTCCCAACCGATCAGCTCATGGGATGAACCGATCGGCTCAGGTTGGTGAACCGATCAGCTCAACTTGTGAGACGATCGGCTCATGTATCAATGAGATGATCGGCTCAATTGTTGAACCGGTCGATTCATGTGACCAACCGAGATCGTTTGGAAAGTCAGAAGACTATTTTGCAAATACAATTTGTTTCACTTGTACAAATTTGATTTGGACAAGGATTAATATTTGATTAATCAGAAACAAATATGAAAGTCAATTTGAGTTAGATCAGGACCATGAACCAATTGGCTCAGGCATGAACCGATTGGCTCAGGGAACCAGACGATCGGCTCAGGTCCCAAATGATCGGCTCAAGGCCCGAAACGATCGTTTCAGGGTGTGAACCGATCGGTTCAGCTGACGCAGATTGGTTTTTTTGTGGAAATATCGAACCCTTCTACTCCTTCTTTAATCCTACATTACCCGGGGTAGAGAACCATGTCCCATGACCCTCCTATATATAGGGGTATTGGGGGCTTCTCAAAGTACAACTCAGAACACCAGTTGCTCTACAATGTTGACATTCTCTCTGGTTGTCGTAACCGAGAGAGCCCAAGCAAGTGCTACCCGACAAGGGAGGCACAATAAGGGAAAGACAACTCCAGAAAGGCAACTACTTGCAGGAGAGTGTGTCGGTGACTAGTACACCGACATGAGGGTGTGACTCCTTCTGATTCCTTGTGGGACAAGGAAATTGGAGTTCCAGGCAATCTGTGCGGACGACTGTAGAGGCGAGAGACTTCTACTGATCGGAGGACAGCTGCCAATCCTGACAGTCCCGGTGAGACCACGAGTTGCACAGACACCGTCTAAGACCGGAGGTGAAGACCACACAAGCCGCGAGGTAATGTCGCCGAGAAAGCCTCAGGACAAGGTACACCTCTACAAACCATCCTTCCTATTGTATAGACATTGACACATTTCCTTTATTCTAGGTTTGGGAGAAGAAATTTTTTGTTTCTGCTGCCTTTTATATCTCCCCTAAAACCCAATATATATTGTCCATTTATGTGATGGAAAACTTGTTTATTCTGCCTATACATTTTATGTACCTCTACATTGAGTATGTTATGTGGCTCAGTAGTAAGTACATTGGTTTTTGGGTTGTGTTCCCTTATTATATTTTTGAGATGGAGGTTGTGCGCTGCATACTTGGGTTTTGTGCCCAGTTTTTATTTACTGGGAAGATGGTTGTGTGACATACTCTATCAACTTTTATGGTTGTGAGCCTTAGCCTCCATTGTTATTTATATTGTTCTAGTGCTATGTTTATCTCACATGGATGCATGTTAATATTCTTATGATAGGTTTTGTGTCCAAGTTTTATGTGTTCTTTTGAGTCACAACTTTTATATTCTAAGTATGGCAAGTATTCACCTTGTATAACATATTTTGAGATTTCATTTCTTTTATGCCTAGTTGGGTAGTCCTTTCCTTTTGGGGGGGGGATCCTTGCTTATTTGACATCATTTATTTCATAACATTGCTCAATACTTGATTTATTATGCATATACCAGTGTTTTGCTGATGTGTCTACCTTTCTCCTTTTATTGGGGTACGCTTCCAACCCCAGGTGTAGGTCTAGAAAAAGATAACAAAGTTAGACCAGGACCACATCAAGTATAACTAAAACCTTCTGGAAGACTTTCTTGAGGTGGTTAGATGACCCTCAGTTGATCCTTTAGTTTATCTAGTTTTCATATGTACCACCATGCGTGGTGAAGATTTGAGAGAATGACATGTTTTGTAATAGTTATATATTTTATTTTCACTTCTATATTTGGTTACTTGAATCATACTTTTGAATAAAATTGTAAATAGGAGAGATCACCTCCTTACTAAAATATAATAATTAAAACTCATTGGATAGCAGCAGAACATAAAAAAAATTATGACTATATCAATTTCATAAAAGATTGTACAAGATACATCAAAAATCTCCCTTTTAGGGTTACATCAAGATACAAAATTTAGGATCTAGATAGAGGGAAGTCTAGACTACTCCACTTTTGTCTCCAAGGAACATATCCATCAGCTAAGTCCATGCCAACACCAAGACCTTCATGCCTGATCCGTCACCCTGCTCCACATTTGGGTGGTTGGGAAAGAACCCAGCAAAAGTGAAGGAAAATAAAAGTATGAGTCAAAAGCTATTCTAATGTAACAAGATGAGCAAAATATGTAAAACATGCTAGGGTTCATCATAAGATGAATACAATCAAGAGAATGAGGCCATATATATATAAAAGAAGCTTTTAATAGATACTTGCCATAAATAAAGTATAATAAAAGAATTACATGCATGAATAATATTGATTACCTTAACTAAGTAGGGTTGAGGTACCTACCAGACCTTCAACCAAAAGGGTGAGGGGATAATAATACATTCCCAGTCACCTGGACATATTTCATGTGCGGGGGAGAACAAGACGTTTCCCTGGGGAGAAATAACACATTCCCCAACTATAGGTGGTTGTACATACAAGTACCACTACTATAGCTAGTTAGTCTAATAGAATCAACATGATAGAATCAATGGCAGGTAATAACATCATTTAAATAGAACATGGAAAAGGGGTACCAAGACCCAAGAACAATATTCCAAAATTGATTATGAGGCAAGAATAGCAAAAGAATCAAGAGAATAAGATGTAGGATTCAAATAAACCTCATTGTGGAAAAAGTAGGACAAGGCACAAATAATTCCCAACTTAAGGTGAAAATGCACATACCTTTAATCTTTAGAGTCCTAGAACCACTTTTCATAATCATTACATGAGATTAGATCCATTTTCCCTAATATAATAACCATGATTAGTATTAATACTATTTTTATTCATTAAAGATCCAAAACCCCAAAACTATCAACTTTTTCCACAAATAATTGAATTAGACTCTAAAACCATCGCGGATGTCTTAGTTACTTTCTTCTGATCAAAATAACATATTATTCTATGTATTTTGAAGATATTGACTTTTAGGGTTATTTTTGGTGATTTTTAGTTAATTAAATCATCCACAAAAATACCTACTCGAAAAACTCAAAATCAGGCATCAAATTTATTTTTATTAGATAGCTTACATTTTCTTATTCCAAAACATATTTTATTTCTATTTTTCGACCAACGAGTAAAAAGATACGATTTTTCTAAGACTGACCAATTGGTAATTCCCACGTAGGCACTTCATATCAAACAGACATAACGAGAGGCCGGCCTGCCTACTGACTTGGCCCAATGAGGGACGACCAAGTCATGTAGTCAATGTCCGGGTTTGACTCGTCTGAAACTAAAAAAAAACTAGGTCAAAAGACCTTCGTACCCTTGCGCAAGAAACAAAAGGAAGAGAAAAGAAGAAGGGCAAAACTGTAAAAACACAAGGGGACCTTCTTCCCCAACGCACAACTTTTGTTGCTTGCTTGTTATTTTGGGCAAAAACGGAATACACCACCAAACTTCGCGTTTAAGCATGCAAAAGAAAGAGGAAGAAGAGACGAATTTAAAGATACCTTGTAATTGAACGGAGACGAAGAGATCAGAATGAGAGGGGGTGCAAACTGGAGGTCTTCGACAACTAGACAAGGGTCCAAACATCCACGAAACACCAAATCGAAAGTATTGTTGAGTCACTAAGGTGGCGGCGGACCTAGGGGTATGGATATATATATGTAAGGAGGTCTAGGATAGGGTTTAACTAGGTGGGGTGAGAGAGAGATTTCGTACGAATTGGGGGTTTCTCCAATTTTTGTCAAAACACAAAAACTTTGGAATAAAGTTGTGCAAAATCTTGTGGGAAATACGTAGAACCAAAAACCATCGAATTTCATCAAGTATATCTCGAGATATTTGGATTTGAATTCTCAAAAAGAAACAACCGGTTTCCTAATCTGCTCAAGGAAGAAAACAACCACCAGTCGTCCGATCCATGGACTTGTGTCCACTGATGGATCTCAGTCGTCCGATCAGAGACCCTGACCAAAGAAAATCTAATCTTAACCAAAATTCGGCCAAATAGACATATTATTTTAAATGTCTTTCTCTCTCCTTGTTTGGAGGCCCAAACGATATCCAAAATTAATCAAAATTCATACTCTAACTGATTTTGACGCGTAGAATCCAAATATGGAGTTATTTGTGCCTTTTGGGGAAGTTTATGAGGTTTAATTCAAATATCATTTTCTCTTTCCTCCTTTTTAATGACTCTAGGATTATCCAAAAATTATAAAACTTCATCCATAAGTCTCTCTAAGGGACTAGAAAATGATTTTGTCATTAATTTCACAATTTGATATTAATTATTTATTTATTAAATAAATAGAATATTCTACATACTTTCTCTCTCCTATTTTTACTCATTGTTCAAACATTATCCAAATTAGTTGCAAATTTTCCCAAAGGCATATTTTTATGTTTAGATCATGAATTTGGAATTAGTTTTCCAATTTGAGGACATTAGATATTTTATTTCTCTTTCTTGGCTTATTTCCCATTATCTTGTAATAAAGGCTTTAATATATTTATTTATTATCCAAATCAGATGATACATGGCCACTAAGTATCTTTTGGCTCAAGAAAACGAATTTTATTGTCAAATTATCTTGTGGCTTTCTATTTATGATTTTTGAAAAATATATTCCTTATTTTTTGGTCGGTCAAAACTCGTGTTGCTTTTTTTTGTATTTTCTTTTTTTTTTGTCTATACAATGCTTAATACCTTCAAAGCTGAAGATAGTGAAAAAAAAACTATACAAAGGCTAAATACAAAGAATAATGGATGATCAAAGGAAATCAGCCTTCTACCAAAAAGGATCTTCAGGAAAAAAATAGAGACCTCCCTTATATACATCTGTGATATGAATCCCCAGGGAAGCTAAACAGAACATATAGAGATGGGTGCTTCAGGATCAAGGGAAAAGAGAGAACGACCTTCCCAACCTGTTCGGGTGTTCTCTCCTTCACCTCGATACAAGACACTGAAACTGAAGCCCAAAAAACTGAACCAGAAGAAAAGAACGATCCATCATATAAAGAAGGAAATAGCTCTAAGCATCCTCCACTCGAAAATAGAGAATAACCAAAGAAGGAGCCGGATGGGAGTTTTCTCAGATGTCCTAAAGCTTCAAGACCAGAACACATCCAACCCTCCATGAATAAGCTCCAGAAAAAGCAAAGGAGATTCGACCATCACTTCTCAGCAGTGAGGAGGGGGAACTCCGACATCATCAACTACTGAGAAACAGAAAGAAAAAAAGCACCCAGCAAAGCCTTTATCTGTAGCACAATAAACACCCTACTTGCACTGATAAGTTCTGAAAGGCAGCTCTACGGAGGACCATAAAAGGACATACAAAGAGTACGAATATAAACAGGACCTCCCAAGAGAAACGCGGCTGCTCCACAACAACCCACCAGAAAAAAATACAAACATCACTGAACAAACAAGCCGTGAGATAGTAGAGGATATCTTGATCCTGCACTTAAAACAACAAGACCAACGATCTACAGATCTCCCACTCCACGGGAAGACCATAGGATATCTTCCAACACAACAACCAACAACTGTAAAGAAACCAAGCTATCAGATCTTCTACCAAACCTCTGCCTGGTTCCGAAACATACATCCAGAAAACACCCACTCCTCGCCTTGCCTGAGATTGATATAACCATAACCACAACTCTACTGAAGAACCAGAATAAGCCACAAAAAAGCAAACTCCTTAAAAAGATCAGTAGAAAACAGAACATCCCAAAAAGGAAAACCACAGCTGCCATACAACACATCTGTAGAAAAACTAAGCAAATAGCGAGTCTCCACAACACTCATCTATGAGAACCGCCAGAATAACAACTCAAAAATAGAGCACCCTGGGGTAGATCAAACCCAACAACTTCATATCTAGAAAAAAACATCCTCCATTTTGAGAATTCACCAGAAGACCAACACAAGAGTAGGAAGTCAACAACAGAATACAAGAAGAACCCGTAGATAGAACCAACAAAAAAATCTGCAACTAAACCTTGAGAATGTTAAACTTAGTTTCGATGATTTTCCAAATAACCTCATAGTTTTTGCTAGTAGCATCATGCACCCTTCTATTTCTTTCCAGCCAAACATGATAAAGGGTAAGGGCACTAATAATACTAGAGTTTTTCTGATGTGACTTACACATTTGATCCCAATCCAAAGGTGCTTTGTCAATAACATTCCTATTCTCAGCATAGCTCCATAAATTTTTGGTAAAATTGCAGTTAAAGCAAATGTGAATCGTGTCCTCGTAATCGGATCTACATAAAAACCAAATACACACAACAGGAATACCTCTCCTTCTCAGAAAATCTGAAGTAGTTAATTTATTATGCATAGCTTTCCAAACATGAATCTTATTATTTTGGTGACTTTTGCTCTTCCACAACCACTGGAAATTAAACATACACGAGCCTTTAGGTCTAATAATCTCCCAGATCTCTTTAAAAATCACTTTGTCTTTCCCTTTAAAAATCCAAACATCGTCATCAATATCCTTGTAATGGAAATTTTAGAAAAAATCTCCAGCACATGCTGATAACATCGAGAATTGATAACAGACCAAGTACCATTTTTATAATAGCACTCAAGGGAGCATCAATAGAAAGACCTGCTCTAATAGACATATTCCTGTCAAGGACCTCATGAAGAAACTTACCCGAGTACCAAGGATCTTTCCAGATTTTCAGACTTCTACCAGACCCAATTTTGATATCAACATATTGAATGATAGTGTTCTTACATCTCAGGACAGAATTGTACATCCATGAATTGTTTGAGGATGGCTCACTAGTCCAAAGAGTTTCCTTCTTTAGGTATTTTTCATTAATCCACCTGACCCACAATGAGTCTTTCTTTCTAGCAATGTCACATGTATTTTGAATCAAACAAGCTTCTGATACATCTTTGCTTCTTCTAATACCGAGCCCACCTTCATCTTTAGGTAGAGAAACAATGTCCCACTTAATAAGATGTAAATTCTTCTTATTTTCAGATTGACCCCAAATAAAGTTTCTACAGATTTTATCGATCTCATCCAAAACAACACAAGGAATAGGAAATGCCATAACCCAATAAAGGTGCATAGAAGATAGAGTAGATTTGACTAATTCTACTCTGCCCGCCAGCGACAACAACTTAGATTTCCAACAATCGAGCTTCCTCTTAATTCTATCAATAAGCCTTTCACAATGAGATTTCCTGATCTTGCCAGAAAAAAGAGGTAATCAGAGGTATTTAGTATCTTCCAAAACTCCCAACTGAATGCCAATAGCATCAGTAATCTCTTTGGCATCGGTACCCAGACCAATAAACACAAGACTCTTCTCTTCATTCATGATGAGCCCGGACATCTTCCCAAAGTCATCCAACAACTTCTTAATATTTCTGGCATTAAGGGCATTAGCTTTGGCAAAAATCATTAAATCATCAGCAAAAATAATGTGAGAACAATGACAATCCTTCGACGCCTGAATAGGAGTGATCTCATTTTTCCTCACACTATCTTTAAACATTTTAGTCAGACCTTGCATAGCAATCACAAATAAATAAGGAGCCAAGGGATCACCCTGCCTGATCCCATTAGAAGGAAAAATAGGCTGCGTGGTTCACCATTCACAAGGACTTGATACGAAGTAGTAATGAAGATTGTCTCAATCCACTTAATCCATTTAGTGGGAAAACCCATTTTGAACATAATGGAGAACAAATAATTCCAATTAACACTGTCATAGGCTTTAGAGATATCAATTTGAGCACACATATTTGAACATCTTTTCTTTTTAAAATCCCTAAGAATTTCATTAGTAAGAAGAATCACATCTTTAATACCTCTTACCTTAATAAAGGCACATTGATTTCTATCAATGATGTCATGTAAAACCGATTGCAATCTATTGCAAAGGATCTTAGAGATAATCTTATAAAAAGTGTTACACAAAGCAATGGGACGCCAATTTTTAATGAGAGAAGAATCAATACCTTTCTGCCACAAAGTAATGAACATCTTGTTGGCTTCCTTCAAAAGGTGCCCATTAGAAAAAAATTTAGTGATGGCAGCATAGACGTTGTCCCCTATAACATCCCAGACATACTTGTAGAAAAAAGCATTGAACCCGTCTGGGCCAGGACATTTATCAGAATTAAGATTTTTAACTACCTCATCCACTTCATTTCTAGAAACAGTCTTGGTCAACATAGTACGTTGATCAGGTTTGACAGTAGGACCATACCAAGTACCTCTCCAAACATCTCCTTCATTCTCCTTGCAAAATAGAGAAAAGTAAAAATCAGCAATGGAAGTCTTAATCTTATCGCTATCATTAGACAAAACTCCATTGATATTGAGAGAATTGATAGTGTTTTTGTTCCTTCTAGTTCTTAAACTTGAATAGAAAAATTTAGAATTGGAATTCCTATCCTTAAGCCATTGAACATGTGATTTTGGCCTATAGAACTCCTCCTCAATATCAGCATCATGTTTAGCATCTTTTCTTCTTTGATTGGCAATAATTCTAAAATTCTCATAATTAGGATTGAGATCAGCCATCTTCTGTGTGGCTAAGGCTAAACCCTTAAGCATAGCAGCATTCTCAAGGATATTACCATAAACATCAGAATTCCAATTCTTCAGCTTGATCTTAAGATTTTGCAATTTACGAAACAGTTTGAAAGTAGCATAACCAACCTCCAAGTTTGAGGCGTCTTTAAGAATAGAGTCAAACTCGTTGTGCTTGGTCTAGCTGTTAATGAATCTAAAAGGTGACTTCCTCTTCTTACAATCACCAATGTATAGAGCAATTCTTCTATGATCACTAACAATATTGGATAAACTTTCACCATGAAAATTCTCAAAAGCAGTAAGAAAAGCATTGTTATATAAAATCTTGTCAATTTTAGTAGCAGTAAAATGAAAACCTTATTTCTTGTTGTCCCAAGTATAATATGGACCTTTAAGGTCAAGCTCAAATAGACCATTATCTAAAACAAAATTGTTAAAATCTTCCATCGATTTTGCAGATGGAGGCAAAATACCAATTTTTTCCTCATCTTTTCTAACCGCATTGAAATCTCCGACAATAATCCAAGGATCAGAACAAATGTTAGAAAAATTATCCAAATTAGACCATAAGATGACCCTATCATAATCATCGTTGTGACCATACACCGAAGATAATAGAAAATTGTAATTATCTTTAGTAACTCTAGAGTGAACAGCTTGATCACATTCATCCATATAAGTCACATCGCAAGAATCACATTTCCACAGAATAAAAACGCTGCCAAGAGCTTGGGAACTAGAATTGGACCACCACCTGTAGTTAGGAAAGTACTTCTTCATAAAATTGTCTTCCTTCCTCCTCCTGATCTTAGTCTCATTCAGCAGCACAATATCACAGTCAGCTTTCATAATCTCTTTTTGAACGTCTTGAATTTTATTATTAATACCTATGACGTTCCAAGAGGTTATGGAAAGATATGGATTCATTTATAACCTGGGGCTGTTGGACTGGCAGCCTCAGTGTCTTCAGAAACCATTTCAAGCCCTTTTGTAATGGGTGAATAAAGAGAAGATTCACCTTTATGAAAAATTCCAGCATCCAATTTTGTAAGGCATCTAGGCGGTTCTCGATTAATCTTATCTCTGTAAACAACCAACACTGAAGAAGACGAAGCTTGAGAACTCGGAGCACTTTCTAGAGAATCCTTCGGAAAGATAGGTATGGCATTTGGGGTTGATGGAATAGACATCACCGTAGAATCAACAGACTAAATCGTATTGACCACAGGGAGCTGTACAATCTCGAAACCAACATTAACCACCTTAGATAAAATTTCATCATCAATGATTAACTCTTCCTGCTGAGCAATATATTTACCTTGACAAATATCCTCCTCATCCTCTACCTCTTGAATAATAAAATCCACTTCATCAGTATTCAACCTAGGCTTTTCAACAAACATCTAAATAGCTTTATCCTTTTTTTCCACCCAGACCTTGGTTGAAGCTTCCTTTTGTAAGTTCAGACTCATTTTCCCAACAGGCGTGCAATCATCATGACCGAGAAATCCACAATTGGGACATTTAAACGAAATTCATTCATACTCTAAAACAATGTTGTGTTCTTCCCCTTTATCACTCATGAGTGTGACCCTTTCAGGAAACTTGGCATCTTTATCCATTAAGACTTGAATCCTCGCCAAGTCAAGGCGTCGAAGATAAGTGGTATGATCATCCATTCTCACCAGTGTGCCTAAGAAAGACCCGATTCTATCAAAAGAACGTTTGTCCCAGAGATCCAGAGGTAAGTCGCGTATATTCACCCATACTGGAACGTCCGACAGAGCAAGCTTCTCTTGCCTGTCTCCTGGATACCATCTTTTAAGCATAACAGGTCTATCTCGAATGTACCAGTCTCCATCTAACACGGCCTTTAGATCCTCAGATTCAGAAAATTGAATCAAGAAGAAACCATCCCCCTATCAAAAATCTCAAAAAAACCTTGCACATTCCATATATTGGTGAAGTGATTTGCTAGGAAAGGGATATAAGGCTGGAAATCTATCACATATCCTATCAAACATCTACTCCATTTGTCTGTATTCTCCTCTGCTTCCTTCCTCGGATAAGTGATTTTCCCATCAACGATGATTATCTCTGTTCTCCTCAGATTTGACTCAGTCCCGGTTGATAATGGCTTCAGACTCTCCCACTTAGTCGGGTTTTGCATTGGTATACTGCTTGGTGTGCGACGAATGCCTTCAAATCTATTGAATCTATTGAAGTTTCCTGGAGGAGGTCGACGAGGCGCCACCTCCCTCACGCTCGTCACCATCGTCGCCTTGTCTCCCACTGTAGACGGGAGCCCGGGATGAGCCATTCCAATCTTATTTCATTACTTGTCATTAAATATATTCCTTATTATCCTTCTTTATTCAATGTATTCCATATTTTCTCCATTTATGACGTTTATTATCCCTTTTTATGCACTTTTTGAGATTTCCTTTATTTTTCATATCCAAAAAGATACTAGAAAGTTCTAGCATGAATTTCTTTATTCTTTTTATCACTTAAATGGACATTTTACATATTACACCCATTACTAAGCCTTCACTGAGGTATTTGTGCATAAACCCAAATATTGAGAGAAAAGGTGAACAAATGTTCATTAAAACATTATATTCTCCACAAATTAAATAGAAAAGCCAGAGAGGATAGAAATGAAAGGAAAAGATGGGAAAGAGGGTCAAAAGACAAAATGTCTAAGATTCGGTAGGTTACAACACTCCACCCCTTAAAGAGGATTTCGTCCCTGCAATCACTAGCAATTAGGGAAGGGTGAGTGTGGAACCTCACATCACAAAACTTGAGGTTGTTTTGCCAACCATAACTTCCACCAAACAACTCATCAAGATATACATCACAAACATCTCGACATAGGTCAGGTTCTCAAGAATCACCTAGGGTTCCACTATTAAGATATTCTTTTTAGGAGATTTTACATTATTTATATTTTTGACTCATTAACATTATTCTCTTTATGATATCACATTATCATCATTATATTAATTACATCATGCCATATAAACTTTATTTCCAAAAGGGGTTATATTTCATCGTCATGCATTAAACTATTTATATGTATTTCTCATTTATCTTATTAAGGATTTTATCACAATTAGGAGTTACTCAATTATCTCAACGTTCATTATTATATTTGATCATTGTCCTTACTAATTCGGAATTATGCTTCATTATCCTCATATTATCACTTTATTAATTATAAAAAATTATTTTACATGAATATAAGACATTCTATCCAATTCGTGGTTAAGCATATAATTATTCCAATTAATGTCACATTAGTTACTTATATTCATATTAAACATCTTCACATCATCACATTATCTTTATTGCTCACATTGATGTCATCATTAATCATATCTGATATTTATTCCTTTATATTATTGATTTTGCACACTTATGTGAATCCAATTCTTCATATTCACATTGAAGCCTTTACATGTATTTTAAATGATGAAGGTGGGACATCCTACATGTTAATGAATTCATTCACATTAAGTGACTAATCACATGTGTATTAGATAACAAGGTAACTTGCATTTTATATGGATGACTTGATTAATACGTGATTAGATGATTATATATATATTTACATCATTTATATGTATCAATGTAGGTTAAGTGATTATGACACTTAACATCATTAATATATCATCAAAGGCATTAAAGATGTATAGATTAGGGTTAGATTATTACAACTTACGGTTTAGGTCGACATGACCATTTTATTTCAGTTATTCATCCTTAGCATGCATTGATTTTGAATTATGTTATAATGATCTTACTCATCATATCATTAGGGTTTATGGTGTGGTTAGCATCATGTGATCCATAATTTCACATTAATATATACTTACTCTTATTATGTGCATTGGTTATCCATTAGGGGTTATCCATTAGGGTTTGAACATATGAATTATTCATTAGATGACCATTACATGTTCATTATATATAAATAAACATGTTAGGGTTACCACCATTACTTGTGTGGACAACACTAAGGATTCAAGCACAACAACCTCCTGAGTATGGAGTTAGGGTATCCAAAGATAGATTAGATAGACTTCAAGATGTTATAGGGTTCCATCCCCCTAAAGAATATTTCGTCCTCAAAATCTAACCACTCGAACATCCAACATAACCATACTCCACCCCTTAAAGGGTTCGACCTATCAAGCCAAACTAACTAGGGTTAAAGGATGATTTTAACTAAACCATACTCAAGATCCATCATGCTTCCACTGCACACTCTGATATCTTCCCAAACACCCAAACTCCAAGGTCTAGGTTCTACGGATAAACTTATCCAAGCATGTGGTCCTAAGGGATATAAGGAACTATATAGGGTATATATCCTCAAACAAGTCCCAAGGTTATCACACCTGAAAGACTAGGTCGACCTATTAAGGTTCTCAAAGATATACAACATATATGTCTAAGATTACTATAGCCTAAAAGCAAACTAGTTAGACAATTCGTATTAGCTCAGGCCAGGCTAGTATCATATGGGCACAGGAGTCCTCATAAACCAAGCTAGTGGCGTGAAGGAAAATATTTCTGGCCCCCGAAACCCTGATCCTTTCTAGACACCTTCGCTTCAACTTCATGGCCTAATAGTTACATAAAGGCAACCCTAAACAACATCAAGTTACTATGATTGATCACATTTTATTCATCAAGATTCTAATGTGGAACTATTGGGTTCTAAGTCAACCTTTCATCAACATAGATCAAATCTAGGGTAACCATGTCACCTAAAGGAACTATGTAAGTCATGGATTCTAACTAGGGAGATAAAATTGAAATAGTTAGATTTCCAACAACCATGGGCTCTTATACCATCTGTAAACACCTGGGCCGACTTCCCTAGGCTCTAGTCAATTGTTTGGAATGAGGATTGTCCCCACTGACCACCACTAGACTTAACTATGTGCTTTGTCCTTACTCACACACATGTTAGGATCAACTTCTCGACAGGTCACCCATCCCAGTACTACTCTAAAATGAGCATGCTTAACTATAGAGTTCTTAGTTATGGGCTCTCAGAGAAGGAGGTGCGCCTTGGTGATATGGGTAGTCCAATCATTCCTTTTAAGATCATGTTATCTAAGGCCTTAAATCCTGGGATGTTACAATCTCCCCACTTAGACTCTTGATGTCCTCATCAAGGCTCAACTATTTGGCCTCATAACATCACCTCATTTCAGTTCAGACCAAGAATGGACCATGGACACCCAACTCCCGATCATCGAATACCAGTGCAAGGGTGGCTACGCCAACCATGGACATCCCTTTCCTACATGCCTAGACCGTACGGCTCAAGACTGGCATGCGACATGCCCATGTGGGCCCCACTTAATAGAGGGGTTATGGCTTTGATACCATCTTGTAAATAGGTGTGATCACCTCCTTACTAAAATATGATAATCAAAACTCATTAGATAGCAATGGAAGATAAAAAAAATTCTGACTATATTCAATTTCACAAAAGATTGTACAAGATACATCAAAAATCTCCCTTTTAGGGTTACATCAAGATACAACATTTAGGATCTAGATAGAGGGAAGTCTAGACTACTCCACTTTTGTCTCCAAGCAATATATCCATCAGCTAAGTCCATGCCAACACAAAGACATTCATGCCTGATCCGTCACCTTGTTCCACATCTGGGTGGTTGGGAAAGCACCCAGCAAAAGGGAAGGAAAATAAAGTATGTGTCAAAAGCTATTATAATGTAACAAGATGAGTAAAATATGTAAAACATGCTAGGTTTCATCATAAGATGAAGACAATTAAGAGAATGAGGCCATATATATATAAAAGAAGCTTTCAATAGATGCTTGCCATAAATAAAGTATTATAAAAGAATTGCATGCATGATTAATATTGACTACCTTAACTAAGTAGGGTTGAGGCACCTACTGGACCTTCAACCAAAAGGGTGAGGGGAGAATAATACATTCCCAATCACCTGCACATATTTCATGTGCGGGGGAGAATAAGACATTCCCCAGGGGAGAAATAACACATTCTTCAACTGTGGGGGGTTGTACATACAAGTACCACTACTATAGCTAGTTAGTCTAACGAAATCAACATGCTATAATCAATGGCAAGTAATAGCATCATATAAATATAACATGGCAAAGGGGTACCAAGACCCAAGAACAATATTCCAAAACTGATTATGAGGCAAGAATAGAAAAAGAATCAAGAGCATAAGATGTAGGGTTCAAATAAACCATATTGTGGAAAAAGTAGGACAAGGCACAAATATTTCCCAACTTAAGGTGTGAATGCATATACATTTAATCTTTGGAGTCCTAGAACCACTTTTCATAATCTTTACATGAGATTAGATCCATTTTCCCTAATATGATAACCATGATCATGTATTAATACTATGTTTATTCATTAAAGATCCAAAACCCCAAAACTATCAACTTTTTCCACAAATAATTGAATTAGACTCTAAAACCATCACTGATGTCTTAGTTACGTTCTTCTGATCAAAATAACATATAATACTATGTATTTTGAAGATATTGACTTTTAGGGTTATTTTTGGCGATTTTTAGTTAATTAAATCATCCACAAAAACACCTACTCAAAAAACTCAAAATCAGGTGTCAAATTTATTTTTATTAGATAGCTTACATTTTTCTAATTCCAAAACATATTTTATTTCTATTTTTCGACCAACGAGTAAAAAGATATGATTTTTCTAAGAATGACCAATTAGAAATTGCCACGTAGGCACTTCATATCAAACAGACATAACTAGAGGCCGGGCCCACCTACTGACTTGGCCCAATGAGGGGTGGCCAAGACATGCAGTCAATGCCCGGGTTTGACTCATCTGAAACAAAACAAAACTAGGTCAAAAGACCTTTGTACCCTTGCGTAAGAAACAAAAGGAAGAGGAAAGAACAAGGGCAACGCCGTAAAAACATGAGGGGACCTTCTTCCCCAATGCACCTGACCGGCGAGTGGTGAGCAGCTTCTACTACTTGATTGCTATTTTGGGAAAAAATGGAATACACCACTGAACTTCGCGTTTAAGCATGCAAAAGAAAGAGGAAGAAGAGACAAATATAAAGATACCTTGCAATTGAATGGAGACGATACTAGTACATAATCGACATTTCGTGTCGGTTATTTAAGGCCTTTAGTGTCAGTTTCTAAGCGACACCTATGTGGGTGACGCTAAAAGCCCAGCCGTTACACGTCGGTTCAAAAACCGACGCCAAAACCCTTCGCGCACCACCGAAAATGCGCCAGGAAGGCACTATCAGCGTCGGTTATTAGGTAAGAAATTGACGCCATATACCTTCGCGCCACAGAAGGGCACCTGTAACGTCCCCGGATTTTATAAAACTTAATCTGATGTGTGACATCCAAATTGAAACCCTCACCTCAGTGAGAATCCCAATTTAAACACCCCACACCAGGCTAAGAAGAAGAAAACCAAGGGCGTCAGAAGGAAACAATCAGTAGCACATGTACATGAACAATAAACAAACCACAACACATGTTCACCATTCAACATATAATTACAACATGAATTGTTACATCACTTGATATTACATATTGAACAACAAACTATACATATACATGTACTACAACTAAACTACAGGATCTTAAGACAACAGGTCCACCTGTACATCAGCTCGCTATACAACTCTCAACTATCCTGGATCTTCAAGAGCATAACCACAACCTAAACAAAAAGATTACAAGTGGTACACGTCAGCACAATATTTCAAGAATATTGTATTGAGTATGCCTACGTGTCTTTTTATATACCTCTCATCATATCTTGGCAATAAGATAAAACTAATACTTGGCAGTAACAGAAGAATATAAGAAAAGCATATACTTGCACAAAGATGTTCATTAACAAAAGAGAACACATATTTTAAGCTCATTCTCCATTATATCTCAAGGCATGTATGATCACTACCAAAGAGTTGGATCATATGTACAATGTGACCACTACCAAAGAGTTGGGTCCAAGCACACTACCAAAGAGTTGGTGCTTCCATATGTACAATGTGACCACTACCAAAGAATTCGGTCACTTCCAAGCACACTACCAAAGAGTTAGTGCTTTCATATAATGGAACAAATATATTATGTTTGATGTGTTCATAGCAGTAATCATGGAAAATCATGCATCATATCATACAAGAACAATCATTTCATCCAATATCATATGCCAAGTATTTTACTACACATATAACAGAAGCATATTGTATAATAAGCCAAGTAAGAGGTAATGGCGTACCTTCCAAAGAGATAAACCTAATCTTCACCTATCCTGATGTCAACTCTATCTTTGTTAAACCTGATCAAGACAAGATCATTTTACCATCAGGTTCTCATCTTATTATATCTCGTCTTAACCGTAATTATGTCCATTAGGGTTTAGCTTATCATTACTTGTCTTATATCTTCATCCTTATGTGGGATTTATATTACTGATCGTATATTACAAATTAAGATACATAATCTGATCATTATCTTCCATAGTATTATTTCTACATACTAACCCTAGGTTACAACATTAACCTAGATCAGGGTTTCATACCATGTATTAAGGGTCGATCTCATATAACATGAATTTTGTGTACAAAACTGATCTCATATCTACATATTATCTTCCAGTTACATATATGAGGGTTTTCTGTAAATCTCATCATTTATTGAGCATGCATGTATGAATACATTTTATTTAGGGTTATTAGCCCTAATTAGACATATAAATCAAATCACATAATTTAGTACATCAACATGACCATATCTAACATCATATGCATTATAAACATGAAATATGATTTACAGGTGTTTTCTCATAATTTTAGGGAATCGTTTGATATTTATTATCCATCATAAGAGCATTTCACATCTTCCATGATATCACTGTTATTAATGCATCAAAAGACTGATATAAAGGTTCCAGGTTGTTCTACACATTTTTATGAGAATTTTGGTATATTATATGTAATTTTCTGATACTCGAACTATTTATTACGATTTATGCAAGATCTAGGTAATTACCTTTTTCTGGCCAATTGCCAGCCGACACGTGGCTATATCGGGCGCGGCTCACTCCTCCTCAGCCCTCGTTGAGCCGGATGGCTTTTCTTGGTTCGACTGGGTTTATCCAGTTGATTGAAAATGGGCCCGGTCCAGCTCTGCGAGCAATCGGGTCGGGGTTGGTTCGCTCCATCTCCTTCCTTCTCTCTCGCGTCCTCATGCGAGTCCTGCAGTGGGCGATGCAGCCGCCGCCTGGGTCTCTTCCCCGATGTGCAAAGCTGCCATGATCCACCTGAGCGTGAGTGTCGCCGTTCCGAGGGTCAGGATCTCTGGCGAGTTTGCAAGCCCACCAAGATGCTCCTCGCTAATACCTATGGCCACTGCAGTCCTCAGCATCGAACTACAACCCTCCACTGCTACATGCCTCCTAGGGTTTGGTTGTGGAGCTCGACCTCCGCAAGGGTGCCACTGCCAGGCTCTGCTGCGGCAAAGCAAAGAGGCAACTTGCCTCCACTCCGACCGCGGCAAGGAGCTCAGCATCTCCTGATCTTTGGCACCATCAGGGACTCGTCGCCTCCTCCGTACGTCGTCTACACGGTTGTCGCTCCAAAGCAGCTTCTCGGCGATCCAGCGATGCACCTTCCCTGTTTCATGAGCACGCCGCTGCACGGCTCGACTCCGGTGAACAGAACCTCAATGCCCTGACCTCCTCGTCAGCCACTAGACGCTCCATCGGCTCCACGGCTCAGAGGGAAGGCAACCATTGTCGTCCCCAACTCAGATGTCGCCGCTTGCACCTTATGTGCTAGAGCAGGAGAGGCGAAAGGCCTCTGCTCATCAAAACTTCCGTCGGAACTCTCCATTTCTTGGCCACGACTCCAGGTCTCCATCCAGGTAGGGCCATCGCCGTCGCCTGGGATGACGCTGGAGAGCAGTCCCAGGACTTCCCTAGCTCCATCATTGCACCTGGTCCTATCACCGACGAGCTCCTCCATGATCTGCGTTCCGACCGCAGCAAGGAAGCCCAACGACTCCTGGGCACCTCTGGCGGCTACTCACGAGTCTAGCGGTGTCTCCGCGGCTACGCCGGTCATGGATGCCTTTGGATCCTCCCTCAGTGGTCCTGGTGACTGCGTCGTCGCTAGCTGCAGCCATGAGTAAGGTCCTGGGCTAGAAGACGACCACCTACTACTACTGTTATCCCCTAATGAAGACTCCTCCCCTCTCTCCTCGTGAGTTAGAAGTAAAGAACATTCATTTGACTCTCGATTCATAAGGTAGAGGTTGGAGGACCCTGTCTCACGTCCTATACCATGATTGTGATCGTGGTAACATGGGGTATTGGCTGGCATAACCTCCCCACATTATAGTTAAGTTGGAGATATGGGATGGGCTCGCTTTCGGTATACGACTTCCACTAGGCACCACATTAGTTGACACGATCCCTGACTCCTTCATTTCAAAGGTTCTGTGATAGTTTAATCAAAACTTAGTGTATAAATTGTCTCTATCCTCGTGTAATTGTGATCATAGAGTTATCACTATCCAAGGTGGATCTCATTCGTATTTCATGTCAAAAGACAACCGTTTGACCTATAACTAAATATCTTAAAAAGCCATCAGTTTATGGATCATAATCATGTTATATACATAAATCAACAATTGAGGTAACTTACAATGTAACTCAACGCATGAGTTCACTAATGTCATTGTACATTTTAGGATTCCAAAAGTCCACTCCATCACATCCTACACACCTTAAAAGATATTTCGTCCTCGAAATTAAGCCAGAAATCCAGTCTTTCACATCATATACATCTTAAAGGAACTTTCATCCTCGAAAGTAAGCCATAATCATACTTATAGGGAAAACCTTATCTTGCCTTCATCCACATGTAGGCACTAGTCTAGGTGCAACATATCCAACAACAAATCTCCATAGCCATCTCCAAACTACCATTAGGGGGGTTTTAAAACACCTAAGGTGAAACACCCCTTCATAGAAGGCTCAAACAAGGGTTTAAAAACTCCGATTAGGTCATAACAAATCTCATATGTTAGATTTGCTTCCTTATCTTTACCCATGCATTAGGGTTCCCACATCATATTACCATGTACTAAAGGAGTTAACCAAGGGAGTCAGAAGGAAACAATCAGTAGCACATGCACATGAACAATAAACAAACCACAACACATGTTCACCATTCAACATATAATTACAACATGAATTGTTACATCACTTGATATTACATATTGAACAGCAAACTATACATATACATGTACTACAACTAAACTACAGGATCTTAAGACAACAGGTCCACCTGTACATCAGCTTGCTATACAACTCTCAACTATCCTGGATCTTCAAGAGCATAACCACAACCTAAACAAAAAGATTACAAGCGGTACACGTCAGCACAATATTTCAAGAATATGGTACTGAGTACGCCTATGTGTCTTTTTATATACCTCTCATCATATCTTGGCAATAAGATAAAACTAATACTTGGCAATAATAGAAGAATATAAGAAAAGCATATACTTGCACAAAGATGTTCATTAACAAAAGAGAACACATATTTTAAGCTCATTCTCCATTATATCTCAAGGCTTGTATGATCACTACCAAAGAGTTGGATCATATGTACAATGTGACCACTACCAAAGAGTTGGGTCCAAGCACACTACCAAAGAGTTGGTGCTTCCATATGTACAATGTGACCACTACCAAAGAGTTCGGTCACTTCCAAGCACACTACCAAAGAGTTAGTGCTTTCATATAATGGAACAAATATATTATGTTTGATGTGTTCATAGCAGTAATCATGGAAAATCATGCATCATATCATACAAGAACAATCATTTCATCCAATATCATATGCCAAGTATTTTACTACACATATAACACAAGCATTGTATAATAAGCCAAGTAAGAGGTAATGGCGTACCTTCCAAAGAGATAAACCTAATCTTCACCTATCTTGATGTCAACTCTATCTTTGTTAAACCTGATCAAGACAATATCATTTTACCATCACGTTCTCATCTTATTATATCTCGTCTTAACCCTAATTATGTCCATTAGGGTTTAGCTTATCTCATTATGATATTCTCATCATTACTTGTCTTATATCTTCATCCTTATGTGGGATTTATATTACTGATCTTATATTACAGATTAAGATACATAATCTGATCATTATCTTCCATAGCATTATTTATACATATCAACCCTAGGTTACAACATTAACCTAGATCAAGGTTTCATACCATGTATTAAGGGTCGATCTCATATAACATGAATTTTGTGTACAAAACTGATCTTAGATCTACATATTATCTTCCAGTTACATATATGAGGGTTTTCTGTAAATCTCATCATTTATTGAGCATGCATGTATTAATACATTTTATTTAGGGTTATTAGCCCTAATTAGACATATTAATCAAATTATGTAATTTCGTACATCAACATGACCATATCTAACATCATATGCATTATAAACATGAAATATGATTTACAGGTGTTTTCTCATAATTTTAGGGAATCGTTTGATATTTATTATCCATCATAAGAGCATTTCACATCTTCCATGATATCACTATTATTAATGCATCAAAGGACTGATATAAAGGTTCCAGGTTGTTCTACGCATTTTTATGAGAATTTTGGTATATTATATGTAATTTTCTGATACTCAAGCTATTTATTACGATTTATGCAAGATCTAGGTAATTACCTTTTTCTGGCCAATTGCCAGCCGACACGTGGCTATATCGGGCGCGGCTCACTCCTCCTCAGCCCTCATTGAGCCGGATGGATTTTCATGGTTTGACTGGGTTTATCCAGTTGATTGAAAATGGGCCCGGTCCAGCTCTGGGATCAATCGGGTCGGGGCTGGTTCGCTCCATCTCCTTCCTTCTCTCTCGCATCCTCATGCGAGTCCTGCAGTGGGCAACGCAGCCGCCGCCTGGGTCTCTTCCCCGGTGTGCAAAGCTGCCACAATCCACCTGAGCATGAGTGTCGCCATTCGCAGGGTTGGGATCTCTGGCGAGTTTGCAAGCCCACCAAGATGCTCCTCGCTAATACCTCTGGCCACTGTAGTCCTCAGCATCGACCGACAGCCCTCCACTGCTATGTGCCTCCTAGGGTTTGGTTGTGGAGCTTGACCTCCGCAAGGGTGCCGCCGCCAGGCTCTGCTGCGGCAAAGCAAAGAGGCAACTTGCCTCTGCTTCGAACGCAGCAAGGAGCTCAGCATCTCCTGATCTTCGGCGCCATAAGGGACTCGTCGCCTCCTCCGTACGTCGTCTACATGGTTTCCGCTCCAAAGTAGCTTCTCGGCGATCCAGCAATGCGCCTGCCCTGTTTCACGAGCGCACCGCTGCACGACTTATCTCTCGTGAACAAAACCTCGATGCCCTGACCTCCTCATCAGCCACTAGACGCTCCATCGGCTCCAAGGCTCAGAGGGAAGGCAACCATTGTCGTCCCCAACTCAGATGTCGCCGCTTGCACCTTCTGCACTAGAGCAGGAGAGGCGAAAGGCCTCTGCTCATCGAAACTTCTGTCAGAACTCTCCATTTCTTGGCCACGACTCCAGGTCTCCATCCGGGTAGGGGCACCGCCGTCACCTGGGATGACGCCGGAGAGCAGTCCCAGGACTTCCCTAGCTCCATCATCGCACCTGGTCCTATCACCGGCGAGCTCCTCCATGATCTGCGTTCCGACAACAACAAGGAAGCCCAACGACTCCTGGGCACCTCTGGAGGCTGCTCACGAGTCTAGCCGTGTCTCCGCGGCTACGCCGGTAATGGAGGCCTTTGGATCCTCCCTCGGTGGTCCTGGTGAGTGTGTCGTCGCTAGCTGCAGCCATGAGTAAGGTCCTGGGCTAGAATACGACCACCTACTACTATTGTTGTCCCTTAATGAAGACTCCTCCCCTCTCTCCTCATGAGTTAGAAGTAAAGAACATTCATTTGACTCCCGATTCATAAGGTAGAGGTTGGAGGACCCCGTCTCACATCCTATACCACGATTGTGATCATGGTAACATGGGGTATTGGCTGGCATAACATCCCCACATTATAGTTAAGTTGGAGATATGGGATGGGCTTGCTTTCGATATACGACTTCCACTAGGCGCCACATTAGTTGACACGATCCCTGACTCCTTCATTTCAAAGGTTCTGTGATAGTTTAATCAAAACTTAGTGTTATAAATTGTCTCTATCCTCATGTAATTGTGATCATAGAGTTATCACTATCCAAGGTGGATCTCATTCGTATTTCATGTCAAAAGACAACTGTTTGACCTATAACTAAATATCTTAAAAAGCCATTGGTTTATGGATCGCCATCATGTTATATACATAAATCAACAATCGAGGTAACTTACAATGTAACTCAACGCATGAGTTCACTTATGTCATTGTACATTTTAGGATTCCAAATGTCCACTCCATCACATCCTACACACCTTAAAAGATATTTCTTCCTCAAAATTAAGCCAGAAATCCAATCTTTCACAGCGCCATCTTGGGCACTCTCAGCGTCAGTTATTGAATAAGAACTGACGTCATATAAACCCCAACACGGCCGTGCTGGCTAGTACGGCCTTGGTGTCTGGTCCTCTGCCACGACCGTGCACTCCCAACACGGTCGTGGTGTCTGGTCCGCTGCCACGGCCGTGCTGTCCAGCATGACCGTGGTGTTAAGGAAATAGACATCGGTTACTATTAGAAACCGACACTGTAACGATGTGGTGTCGGTTTTATACAAATAACTGACGCCTATTTTTTGTTTTTTTTTTCTGTCAGTCTGCAGACCTGTTGTATGGCTGGTCGCAGGGTGAGAAACCTGTAGTTCAGTTATGAACTGCAGGTTTTACGACATCCATTGATATCAGCCAACAACAGGCCACAAACCTACAAAATTAACAACAAAAATATTCACACATTTAGCAATGCAACCTGCAGTTCCATTTGATTTTCACACATTTAGAAACATTCATGTATCTAGCAATCTGTAGTTCCATTCATTTTCACATTCACACATATAGAAACATTCATATAGCAACCAACAGTTTCATTCATTTTCACTCAGACACATGTAGAAACATCCAGACATGTAGAAACATTCACACATATATTATAATTCAGAAATTCATTTACAAAATATCATTCTTTAGTCATTATTCGCTATCAACATCCCAATTATATCTTAAATCCCCCACTACTTGTATGGATGTTGCCCATTCTTCTCTTACTTCATTTAATTCTCCCATCGTATAGGGAGCATGTACATCTGGTAAGGCCATTCCTGTAGTGTGGTCAGTTTTAAACACCTGTAAAGAGAATGATGTATATATATAATTAATGAGCTATAAATAAGATTGATATATTTCATATTATATATCTAATGAGACTATATAATACCTCAGCAATACAATCGATGTCCATTGCAGCATATTTGATAATCATGTACATAAATTGCATCACATAGTATCCACATGCCCATCCGTTGTCTTGTGTAGCACACTATAAATTCAAACATACAAAATATTAAAAAATACAACTAATTAAGCACTGTTCACATAAATAATATATACATATATTGCAGTCAGGAACTTACTTTCACATTCTTCCAAATTATTGGCTGGTTCTTTTTCATGGGGACCTTTCCTCCAGCCTTTTTGAACTCATCAAAACCCCTACATGTTAATGTAACACAGTACATTGCATAAATAAATAGTAATGTAATAATATATGTTAACGGATATGAAAATGAAATATTTCTCACTGGAATAATGCCATTTTCATTATGTGTCCATATGTTGTATTCAATTTACTCCCCTTAGGATCTAGATAATAGACAGTGAACGTCTTGGGGACAATAACCAGTAACTCCCAATGCATACCACTAGAGATAAAAAAGTAAAAAATTAATAACTCAAAATCCACAATAAAAATGTAATTTTCTTAAGTCCAAATTATAATAAGCAAAGTAAACTTACTCTACATTGAATGGAGCCATTATCATCGTCTTCTTATTTTGAGAAAAAAATGTAAAAGCCTCACAACAGTATTGTTGAACTGACGGAGGGTCTTTAGCTACTAGACTAATTAAAGATGGAATAAAAAATCCTACATGTTCGAATGCAAAATCTGCACATATCTTGTCTAAGTAGCTGCAAAATATGTATTAATTACACATGCATTAATAAATAAGAAACCAGATCACCAGATCCTACAGAAGGTATATGGATGTATAAAGAAGATCTCACCTTATCCATAGCTCTATCACAGATGTATTTAGCCAATCATATCGAAACAACTCCAAAATATCTTGTATAAATAGTTTTCTTTCGTATGATTGACCTGCAACATCTGAATCTATATAAACAGTTATAGGGCAATTTATATCATGTTCGCCTAACCATATTGCCATACCCCTATAGTTAGGACCTAACGGGATAGGTAGGTCTTGTGGAACCCAACTGGGTAATGTAGGAGGTGGAAGTGGAGGCCTAGATGATGTGGGTGTCTTATTTTTAACCTGTATATATATATATAATAATAATTTCAGATCAACTGACACCATATACACACACTAACAATTTAACGTAATGTAAATTTACGATACAATTTCAGTAAAGATGACATCCACTTTTAGCCACAATATCACTCCGCCTTCTGCCTCACCAAGCGTTTCACAATCTGGGTGGGCATATGGCAATGGAAGATCCATCCACTTGGGGAATATATGTACCGGGCTCACACGAATCCAACCAGCTGGTAATGGAGACCCGTGAAACATATCCCCTGGTAGGGATGGGTAAGCCGACACCTCTGCAACGACATATTCATTAACTTTTAGACGGCATGGCTTCAACCCCTACACTTTTTTGTGTAAAGAATGATATATACATATATACATATCATCTTTTTTTGAAACGACTACAATTTCATATATACATATCATCTTGAAAACATATCATCTTGAATTAAAAAAATAGTTACTATATCATAAAAATACTTACAGTGGATTTGCTAGGTGGTGGGTCTACAGGATTAATCCCAACCTCTGTAGTAGGAGTAGAGCCTGTAGTAGGAGACACCATAGGTACTATCTGGTAAGTGGCAGTCTGAGATGTCTGCCACTTTTTCATTACTTCTTTGAGTTTCCTATCAAATAGCTTATCTACCTATACATGGATAAAAGAAACGTCAAATTCTAATTATTGAATTCTCTTTTACAGTAACATCTACAAGGAAAAAATATGTTACCTCTTCTTGTGAAAGTCCCACTTTTGGGACATGTTTGCGCTGGGATGGCCCAAAAAAAGCTTTGATGCCCACACCAGTGCTTGTAGCCCTAACACATCCAGGATGCTCTGGGTTACCCAGAGCAAATGTCAATTCATCCCTTGTGCCCTCAGGGATAAACTTGCCTTGTTTCCTCAGCTCGTGCAGCTCCCGCTAATCTCCAAAACAAAAATTTGTAATTAAGTAAACACCACAAATAATCAATATCCGAACGATTGTTGTAAGAGTTGTATTTTACCATTTTTGCAGCCGCCTCAGCAGTTGCGGGCTTCCTTATTTCTCCCTTCTTATTTTGCCTCCCAGCTATCCAGACATCATGGCGAGGCAGAGGTGTGCTACCTATAGTGGAGGACTCCTGAGTAGCAACAGACTGAGCAGTAGCCTCAGACTGTAGTCTTTGGCGACTGCCTGCATACCCCTTTGGACCCATTGTGTGGTCATGCACATTCAATGCACGCCTTGATCTTTGTGCCTCACTGAGGGCCTAGTTAGTATGCACATTAATGATTTGGTTAGTAACAGTAAATGTTAATCTTGAAAAGGTGAATACAACATATATTAATGAGATTGGGACTAATGCCTAATACCTTGAATTCATCCGTTTGTCTTGAAACAACAAACACATCCCATTCTTCTTTGTCGAGGAAGTTCCACTGTTCCGTGGATGTCTTCTTCCTCTTGTCAGGTTCTTTTATGTATTTTTGGGTGAGATTTGTCCTATAGTTCCTTAGGACTCTCCCACAGCGTTGCATCATGCATTTACGATGCAGCTTTTCATCCAATTCAAATATACTCTACAAATTATAATTGTTATTAACTAGTATCCAAAAAATTAGTAATCTACAAAATAGAATTGCAAATTAATAATAACTCACGCATAAATCCTTCCATAATATGTCTTTCTTCTCCTTAGAAACTTTATGCCAAGAATCTATCTTACAACCGCAATGGCTATGAGTAACATACCCAAGATATGAAACAAATGAATTACGATTCACACCAGATGCATTTTCTGCATTATCAAAATCCACAACAAGTTTGGGTCCATTGCCCTTTTGCACTATTAACTTCTTCATCATAGTGATGCCCCTTCCCCCGTCAATTTTTTGGTGTTGCTGATCAAGTGCCTCAAGTGCTTCAGATGGTACATGTCCATCATCAACCTAAAATTTGACAAAATAAACACATTTACAAGATATAACTATAAATGGACATATAGATATAAATATATGATATATTTTTAAAACTTACATTGTGAGGCGGTGCATTGATGTCCTCACCCTCACGGTAATCATCAGCACAGTCATCAGGAGAATGCTCAACCATCTGAAAATTCACATTCACATTGTAAAGTTCACATTGTAAAGTAATTCACATTGTAAAGTAATTCACATTGTAAAATAATTCACATTATAAAGTAATTCACACTGTAAAGTTCAAATTCACATTATAAAGTAATTCACATTGTAAAGTTCACATTCACATTGTAAAATTCACATTCAGAAAAATATAACATATAAAAAATATAAACATGCCTCTAATATTGCGATTTTTATCAATTAACCATCCTTCATTGTGATCTCCGCGCACATACAAGTCATCATTAGCTTCAATATTTGCTGGTGTTGGCAACCCAACTGAGAATGGACTGGAGTCATCATACTTATCATAGTATTGTTCTTCATTTATAGGATCTTCAATGAACTGTCTTTTACCATGAAGAACAACCGACCATTTATCATTTGCAGGATCATCGATATAAAATACTTGTTTCGCATGTGATGCCAATATGAATGGTTCATCCTTCTCGCCAATCTTTTCAAAGTTCACTAAAGTGAAACCCAATTCATCCACTATAACTCCTTTGGTGTTATCAACCCAATTACATTTGAAGAGTAGAATTCTGAAATCTATGTAGTCAAACTCCCATATGTCTTCAATGACACCGTAATATGACATTTTAGCTTCACGTGGACTCTTATCCTTTGCACTTGCAAAAAACATAGTCGATGCTTGAAGGGTGACCCCACTGTTTTGGATGACACTCTTATCATCTTAGCACTTTGTGTAATATGTGAATCCATTAATGTCATACCCTTCATAAGACATAACAGTCAATTTTGGTTTAAAGGCGAGGCATTTGATAGTTTCAGTAATATCATCTGGTGTTTGAGATAGTTGATGTAAGACTTTATTTTTAAACCACTTAATAAATGTCTTGTTATGCTCTCTATCAAGCCACATTGTATTGGCTCGAGGATATTGTCTCTTGATGAAATTGGTATGTTCCTCGATATAAACGTTCACTTTGTCCATGTTGTGTAAAAAATACAAGTGACCTTGTTCCAACTGCTCATGGCTGATTACTTTCACACGTGATCCCAAAATTCCTTTGCCAAATTGCTCGTCAATATTCTTGTCATTATCAGGAGTGTCTTTACCACTGAGAAAGTCATTGCAAAAATCCATAACCTCTCTTGCCACATAGCCCTCGATAATACTCCCTTCAGGCCGATAATGGTTTCGAACATCACTTTTAAAAACGCTCATGTATCGTTCAAAGGGATACATCCAATGCAAGAAAATTGGTCCCAACATTTTCACTTCCCTACTCAAGTGGACAACAAGATGTACCATGATATCAAAGAACGACATAGGAAAATACATCTCAAGCTGACATAGGGTAACAACCACTTCTCTTTGCAATTTATCGAGAGTATCAGAGTCAATAACTTTGCTGCATAGACTGTTAAAAAAGAAACAAAGTCTGGTGATTGCAAACCTTACATGCTTCGGCAATATAGATCTAATTGCCACAAGCAATATTTGTTGCATTAGAGTGTGACAATCATGAGATTTAAGACCTATCAATTTCAGATCTTTCATTGATACCAATCTACGGATGTTGGATGAGTAACCCTGTGGCACCTTAACGTTTACCAAACATTCACAAAAAGCTTTCTTCTCCTTTCTAGACAATGTGTCGGGAGGTAAGTATGTTCTCTGATTTCCCATTTCACGAAATTTTGTTAATTCTGACCTTATTCCCATTTCACGTAGGTCCAGTCTGGATTTTATCCCATCTTTAGTCTTACCTGGTATATTCAACAAAGTACCAATGACACTATCACAGACATTTTTCTCAACGTGCATGACATCGATACAATGCCTGACTGTCAAAGAACTCCAATAAGGAAGATCCCAAAATATTGACTTCTTCTTGAATAAAGATTTGTCACTCCGTGTGGCCATAGTACATTGTGATCTCTTACCAAATTCATTGACAAAGTCTTTTACTGTTACATAAACAACCTCCCCTGGTATAGGTTTAGGTGCACTCTGTTCCTCATTCAATCCATTGAATGCTTTGCGCTTCCTACGATATGGATGAAATTTTGTAAGAAACCTTCAATAACTGAGATATACAGTCTTACCGCCATGTTTTAGTCTTATTGAATCAGTGTTCTCTTCACATATAGGACAGGCTTTAGCTCCTTTGACACTATATCCAGACAAATTCCCATATGCTGGAAAGTCATTAATAGTGCAAAACAACATAGCATGCAAACAAAATGTCTCTCTTCGTGAAGCATCATAGGTCATCACACCTTCACCCCAGAGTTTCTTTAAGTCATCAATTAGAGGTTCAAGATAAACATCGATGTCATTTCCAGGTTGTTTAGGGCCCGATATCAACAACGACAACATTACATACTTATTTTTCATACACAGCCAGGGAGGAAGATTGTATATAACAAGCATGACTGGCCAAGTGCTATGTTGGCTGCTCAATGTCCCATACGAATTCATCCCATTTGTACAAAGCCCAAGTCTTAGATTCCTGACTTCTTCACCAAATCTAAGGTACAATAGATCAATCTTCTTCCACTGTGGGGAATCAGACGCATGTTGTAGGATCCCATCATTATTTTTCTTAACATCTACATGCCACCTCAAATTCTTCGCATCTATCGGATTAGCAAACAAGTGTTGAAACCGTGATATTATAGGTAGATACCACATCACCTTGGTAGGAGAACTAGTTTTGGACTCCCCCAAAGTCGTCAATTTATACCGTGACACACCACATTTTGGAAAATCTTTCAAATCCACATAGTCCTTTTGAAATAATACACAATCATTCGGGCATGCATGTATCTTCTTGGCATCCATTCCCATTGGGCACAACAATTTTTTTACCTGGTATGTTGAGATTGGCAGCTCGTTTCCTTCAGGAAGCATTTCTTTCAACAAAGTCAACAATGAAGTGAAGCTTTTGTCGCTCCATCTATTGTTAGCTTTCAACTTATACAATCTCAACACAATGCTAAGCTTTGTAAACTTAGTACAACCTGTGTATAACGATATCTCAGCATCATGCATAATGTTTCTAAAAATTGGAGGTGGATCAGTGTGCTCTACCCCACAACTATCTAGCATTGCATCAACGATGTCTACTGGAACTAGTTCATTCACATCTACGTCATCGTAGGCAATCTCTTCTTCCACACAAGCACTGCTATCAACATCCACTGGTTTCAGGTTTGAAATCTCTCCATGCCAGTGCCATTCTATATAGCCTTGTATAATCCCGTTGCACATGACATGACTTTTGATTTCGTCACCACTGCTAACTTTCAAGTTGTTACCGCAATGCCTACATGGACAGTAGAACCTATCTCCAGGTTTTCTCCTATGTTCCTCGGCAAATCTAATAAACTGGTCAAGACCAAAAATAAACTCTGGGGTGCAGCGATTGTGAATGGACATCCATGATCTATCCATTCTATGATCAAAGAGAAATCAAATATACATTACAACAAGATTAGGGTCTAGGGTTAACATATTAGAGTTTTTTCATGGTTAATTAAAACTTTAGGCCAACAAATACATGTGTTGTCATTCTTATATATAATAAATGTGTACCACCTATCCCATTCTTGAACACCTAATCTCACTAGTAAGTGTATAATGTGTATTGGGTTTTCAAGAAAATTGCGGCAGCATTTCCCCGATGTTCTCTAAGTACATATGTACTTAGAGAACAAACGGGGAAATACTATCGAAATTTTCTTGAAAACCAAATACACATTATACACTTACATCCTAAGTGAGATTAGGTGTTCAAGAACAGTCCCAAACCGGGGACTATCCAAGATTTACTCCTAATGAGTATATCTTGGATGGGTTTCTAGGCCAACAAATACATGTGATGTCATTCTTATATATAATAAATGTATACCACCTATCCCATTCTTGAACACCTAATCTGACTAGTAAGTGTATAATGTGTATTGGGTTTTTGAGAAAATTTTGGCAGCATTTCCCTGCTGTTCTCTAAGTACATATGTACTTAGAGAACAAATGGTGAAATGCTACTAAAATTTTCTCGAAAACCCAATACACATTATACACTTACATCCTAAGTGAGATTAGGTGTTCAAGAACAGTCCCAAACCGGGGACTATCCAAGAATTACTCCTAATGAGTAAATCTTGGATGGGTTTCTAGGCTAATGAGTACATATCCACTACATGTATTTGCTCACTTACATTGCATCACTCACAATTAGAGCATTATTAAATAATAAATCAAGAATTCAATAGTTTGAAACATGCAATAATTCACAACTAGAGCAATAAGATTCACTTTGTACAAACATACATGGCATAATTCAGGCACAATAGCAGGTGTGGTCATTGACCCGATTCAACAATATAAGAATAATTTTAGAAGAGTAATGTAGCACAACATTATAGGCTATCCGATTATAATTGAGCAATATAGCACAAAATCAACCAACATGGCCGTGCTACCAATACGGCCGTGCTGCCCAGCACGACCGTGCCAACCTACGATTTCACACACCTCACCAGAGGAAGAAGAGGAGGAAGAAGAGCAGAGCAGGTACCTTCGGCGGCGTTGGCGGGGAGAGTAGCAACAGCGAGCAACAGGAGTAGGAGAGCAGGCCGCCGGAGCAAGATAGAAGGTCACCGGAGAAGGAGAGAAGGCCGCCGGAGCTGGGGCAGAGGGCAAGCGGCGGAGGAGGTGGGCAGAGGACCACCCAAGTGAGTGGAGCAATGCACGGTCGGAGTAAACGGTGGTGGAGGAGAAATCACCGGAAATCGCCAAACCCTGGAGTAGCAGCTGCACAAGACAATGAATGAAACAGAGAAAGGGGAAGAGTCGGGCTCGCGGGTGTTGTTAAGTTATCAACCAGCGTCGGTTATTGAAAACAACCGACACTTAAACCTAAAGGTGTCGGTTCTACAAACCAACCGACACCTATTCTTAATGATAGTCGTCGGTTTTTACTAGAAACCAACCGACGTCTATCTACATACGCCGATTAAAAAAATTGTTCTCGATTAATGACCATAGTCGTCGGTTTCTTTCTAAAACTGACGCTCATAGGGGTGTGAAAATTTTCCCTGGAAAACGTGTGAAAACCCATAAGCGTCGGTTCTTGTATTACAACCGACGACCAAAATGTTCTCAATTTTTGTATCGCGAATAACCTTTCGTCGTCACATTGTTAGTAAATAACCGACGCCAGATGTCAAATTTTGGAGGTAATTTTTTTCACGCGAAATTTGGGATTTGGCGGTTAATTTTAGGCGTCGCCTGTTTATTCTAGAACCGACGCTAAATAGAAAGTGATACCCGTGTCTGACCACTCCTCTCCGATATATGTCAGTTTGTGTTTTAAACCGACGTTGTAGGTTTTAGGCGTCGATTCTTCGTTAATAACCGATGACTGGAAAATGACTTCATAAGCCATTTCTGTAGTAGTGTGAAGAGATTAGAGCGAGAGGGGTGCCACAAACTGGAGGTCTTCGACGGTTAGACAAGGGTCCAAACATCCACAAAACACCAAATCAAAAGTATGGTTGAGTCGTTAAGGTGATGGCGGACCTAGGGGTATGAATATATATAGGAAAGGAGGTCTAGGTTAGGGTTTAACTAGGTGGGGTGAGAGAGAGATGTCGCAGGATTTGGGGGTTTCTCGAATTTTCATCAAAACACAAAAACTTTGGAATAAAGTTGTGTGGAATCTCGTGAGGAATTTGTAGAACCAAAAATCATCGAATTTCATTGAGTATATCTCGAGATATTTGGATTTGAATTGTCAGAAAGAAACAACCTATTTCCTAATCTGCTCAAGGAAGAAGACGGCAACCAGCCCTCGGATCCATGGACCCGGGTCCACTGAAGGATCCCGGTCGTCCGATCAGAGGCCCTGACCAAGGAAAATCTAATCCTAACCAAAATTCGGCCAAATAGACATATTATTTTAAATTTCTTTCTCTCTCCTCATTTGGAGGCCCAAATGATATCCAAAAGTAATCAAAATTCATAATCTGACTGATTCGTAGAATCCAAATATGGAGTTATTCTTGCCTTTTAGAGAAGTTTAAGAGGTTAAACAATTCAAATATCATTTTCTCTTTCCTCCTTCTTTAATGATTCTAGGATTATCAAAAAATTAAAAACTTCATCCATAAGTATCTTTAAGGGACTAGAACACGATTTTGTCATTAATTTCACAAGTTGAAATTATTTATTCATTTATTAAATAAATAGAAGATTCTACATACTTTCTCTCTCCTATTTTTACTCATTGTTCAAACATTATCAAAATTAGTTGCAAATTTTCCCAAAGGCATATTTTTATATTTAGATCACGAATTTGGAATTAGTTTTCCAATTTAAGGACTTTAGATTTTTTATTTCTCTTTCTTGGCTTATTTCCCATTATCTTGTAATAAAGGATTATATATATTTATTTATTATCCAAATTAGATGATACTTGGCCACTAAGTATCTTTTGGCTCAAGAAAACAAATTGTATTATCAAATTATCTCGTGTCTTCCTAATTAGGATTTTTGAAACAATATATTCCTTATTATCCTTCTTTATTCAATGTATTCCCTATTTTCTCCATTTATGACGTTTATTATCCCCTTTTATGGACATTTCGAGATTTCCTTTATTTTTCATATCCAAAAAGATACTAGAAAGTTCTAGCATGAATTTCTTTATTCTTTTTATCACTTATATGGACATTTTACATATTACACCTGATTATTAAGCCTTCACTAGGGTATTTGTGCATAAACCCAAATATTGAGAGAAAAGGTGAACAAATGTTCATTAAACCATCTTATTCTCCAAAAATTAAATAGAAAAGCCAGAGAGGATAGAAATGAAAGGAAAAGATGGGAAAGAGGGTCCAAAGACAAAATGTCTAAGATTTAGTATGTTACAACACTCCACCCCTTAAAGAGGATTTTGTCCCCAAAATCACTAGAAATTAGGGAAGGGTGAGTGTGCAACCTCACATCACAAAACTTGAGGTTGTTTCTCCAACCATAACTTCCACCAAACAACTCATCAACATATACATCACAAGCATCTCGACATAGGTCAGGTTCTCAAGGATCTCCTAGGGTTCCACTATTAAGATATTCTTTTTAGGAGATTTAACATTATTTATATTTTTGTCTCATTAACATTATACTCTTTATGATATCACAGTATCATCATTATATTAATTACATTATGTCATATAAACTTTATTGCCAAAAGGTGCTATATTTCATTATCATGCATTAAACTATTTATATGTATTTCTCATTTATCTGATTAAGGATTTTATCACAACTAGGAGTTACTTAATTATATCAACATTCATTATTATATTGGATGATTGTCCTTAATAATTCGGATTTATACTTCCTTATCCTTATATTATCACTTTATTAATTATAACAAATTATTTTCCATGAATATAAGACATTCTATCCAATTCTTGGTTAAGCATATAATTATTCCAATTAATGTCACATTAGTTACTTATATTCATATTAAAAATGTTCACATCATCACATTATCTTTATTGCTCACATTAATGTCATCATTAATCATCTCTCATATTTCTTCCTTTATATTATTGATTTTGCACACTTATGTGAATCGAATTACTTCATATTCACATTGAAGCCTTTACATGTAATTTAAATGATCAAGGTGTGACATCCTACATGTTAATGAATTGGTTCACATTAAGTGACTAATCACATGTCTATTAGATAACAAGGTAACTTGCATTTTATATGGATGACTTGATTAATATGTGATTAGATGATTATATATATATTTATATCATTTATGTGTATCAATGTAGGTTAACTGATTATGGCACTTAACATCATTAATGTATCATCAAAGGCATTAAAGATGTATAGATTATGGTTAGATAATTACAACATAGAGTTTAGGTCGACATGACCATTTTATTTCACTTATTCATCCTTAGCATGCATTAATTTCGAATTATGTTATAATTATCTTACTCATCATATCATTAGGGTTTATGGCGTAGTTAGCATCATGTGATCAATAATTTCACATTAATATATGACTTACTCTTATTATGTGCATTGGATATCCATTAGGGGTTATCCATTAGGGTTTGAACATATGAATTATTCATTAGATGACCATTATATGTTAATTATATATATAAATAAACATGTTAGGGTTTCCACTATTACTTGTTTATACAACACTAAGGATTCAAGCACAACAACCTCCTAAGTATGGAGTTAGGGTCTCCAAACATAGATTAGATAGACTTCAAGACGTTATAAGGTTCCATCCCCCTAAAGAAGATTTCATCCTCAAAATCTAACCACTCGAACATCCAACCTAACCATACTCCACCCCGTAAAGGGTTCGACCTATCAAGCCAAACTAACTAGGGTTAAAGGATGAGTTTAACTAAACCATACTCAAGATCCATCATGCTTCCACTGCGCACTCTGATATCTTCTCAAACACCCAAACTCCAAGGTCTAGGTTCTATGGATAAACTTATCCAAGCATGTGGTCCTAAGGGATATAAGGAACTATATAGGGTATATATCCTCAAACAAGTCTCAAGGTTATCACACCTGAAAGACAAGGTCGACCTATTAAGGTTCTCAAAGATATACAACATATATGTCTAAGGTTACTATAGCCTAAAAGCAAACTAGTTCAGACAATTCGTGTTAGCTCAAGCCAGGCTGGTATCATATGGGCACGGGAGTCCTCGTAAACCAAGCTAGTGGCACGGAGGAAAGTATTGCCATCCCCCAAAACCTAATCCTGTCTAGACAACTTTGCTTCAACTTCATGCCCTAATAGTTACATAAAGGCAACCCTAAACAACGTCAAGTTACTATGATTAATCACATTTTATTAATCAAGATTATAATGTGGAACTATTGGGTTCTAAGTCAACCTTTCATCAACATAGATCAAATCTAGGGTAACCATGTCACCTAAAGGAACTATGTAAGTCATGGATTTTAACTAGGGGGACAAAACTAAAATAGTCAGATTTTCAACTACCATGGGCTCTGATACCATCTGTAAACACCTGGGCCCACTGCCCTAGGCTCTAGTAGAGTTTTAGGAATAACGATTGTCCCCACAAACCACCACTAGCCTTAACCACGTGCTTTTTCCTCACTCATGCGCATGCTAGGATCAATTTCTCGATAGGTCACCCATCCTAGTACTACTCCAAACTGAGAACATTTAACTATGGAGTTCTTAGTGATGGGCTCCTAGAAAAGGAGGTGCACCTTAGTGATATGGGTAGTCCAATCATTCCTTTTAAGATCATGTTATTCGAGGCCTCAAATCCTGGGATGTTACAATCTCCCCAACTTAGACTCTTGACGTCCTCGTCAAGGCTCAACTATATGGCCTCATAACATCACCCAATTTCAGTGCATACCCAGAATGGCCAATGAACATCCAACTCCCGATCACGGAATACTAGCACAAGGGTGGCTACGTCAACCATGGATATCCCTTTCCTACATGCCTAGACCGTACGACTCAAGACTGGCATGCCACATGCCCATGTGGGCCCCACTTACTAGAGGAGTTATGACTCTGATACCATCTTGTAAAGAGGCGAGATCACCTCCTTACTAAAATATGATAATCAAAACTCATTAGATAGCAATGGAAGATAAAAAAACTCTGACTATATTCATTTTCATAAAAGATTGTACAAGATATATCAAAAATATCCCTTTTAGGGTTACATCAAGATACAACATTTAGGATCTAGATAGAGGGAAGTCTAGATTACTCCACTTTTGTCTCCAAGCAACATATCCATCAGCTAAGTCCATACCAACACCAAGACCTTCATGCCTGATTCGTCACCTTGCTCCACATCTGGGTGGTTGGGAAAGCACCCAGCAAAAGGGAAGGAAAATAAAAGTATGTGTAAAAATTTATTCTAATGTAACAAGATGAGTAAAATATGTAAAACATGCTAGGGTTCGTCATAAGATGAAGACAATCAAGAGAATGAGGCCATATATATATATATATAAAAGAAGCTTTCAATAGATGCTTGCCATAAATAAAGTATAATAAAAGAATTTCATGCATGATTAATATTGACTACCTTAACAAAGTAGGGTTGAGGCACCTACCGAACCTTCAACCAAAAGAGTGAGGGGAGAATAATACATTCCCAATCACCTACACATATTTCATGTGCAGGGGAGAATAAGACATTCCCCAGGGGAGAAATAACACTTTCCCCAACTATGCGTGGTTGTACATACAAGAACCACTACAATAGCTAGTTAGACTAATAGAATCAACATGCTAGAATCAATGGCAAGTAATAGCATCATATAAATAGAACATGGAAAAGGGGTACCAAGACCCAATAACAATATTCCAAAACTGATATGAGGCAAGAATAGCAAAAGAATTAAGAGCATAAGATGTAGGGTTCAAATAAACCTCATTGTGGAAAAAGTAGGACAAGGCACAAATATTTCCCAACTTAAGGTGTAAATGCACATACCTTTAATCTTTAGATTCCTAGAACCACTTTTCATAATCTTTACATGAGATTAGATCCATTTTCCCTAATATGATAACCATGATCATGTATTAATACTAAGTTTATTCATTAAAAAACCAAAACCCAAAAACTGTCAACTTTTTCCACAAATGATTGAATTATACTCTAAAATCATCACTGATGTCTTAGTTACGTTCTTCTTATCAAAATAACATATAATGCTATGTATTTTGAAGATATTGACTTTTGGGGTTATTTTTGGTTATTTTTAGTTAATTAAATCATCCACAAAAATACCTACTCGAAAAACTCAAAATTAGACATCAAATTTATTTTTATTAAATAGCTTACATTTTTCTGATTCCAAAACATATTTTATTTCTATTTTTTTAACAATGAGTAAAACAGAAAATCAACAAGTACTATAGCCTTCAAATTTTAAATCTAGTGAGACACCATCGAATTCAAACCATGAGAGAGAATCAAAACCATTGGTTGTGAGAGGAAACAAAGTCATCATTCTTAAGCATAAAAGAAGATCCAATACAAAAATGAAGTAACCTCCATCGGTTAGAACAAGAAGCCCAACCATCTAGTCATGGAAATAAGAGAAAATCAGTTCAAAACATTAGAGAGAAACCATCATTTGAGAAAGAAATAAGACCATCAACTTGAACGGATTGGGAGAACATCATGACCATCATTTCTCCAACATTAGAAAATCCAAATAAGAAGTAAATACAAACCATTGATTGGCTCAAAATGGTCCTACCAAATAGCATCAAAACCAACTAGGATTCAAACATAAGGAGGGAAAAATGTGCTCAAAACCCTAGGAAGAAACATTGTTCATTGGGGTTAATATAATTATTAATTATACAATGGTGACGAAAATTTAATTACCATTTGTTGAGCTCACTAAAGTTATCAAAATAGTAACTAAAGTACCAAAATTGTTCCTTCCTATAGGCCATTTCATTGGGTCGTCCAACAAGTAGGAAAACATTTTTGAGGCACCAAATAAGTCATAGCTAGTTTTAACCATTTAAACCATGGATTATTATGATTATGGAATCCATCAACAGACAAGAGCTAAGAATATTATGACCATGAGTTCTTGGGCATCTAATACAGTCATCAAAATAGTAGTAATACACCATCCTGGTTATACACAATTGACTCATCATCAGATCATGAGGCAAGGTAGAAATCGACTCAATTAAGTCAAGGACAACCATCGATTCCACCACAAAAACTTTATCAATTCATGGACAAGAAAGGTATGAAGCTCATCTCCCAACATAGATAATGTGCACACGATTAAGAAGAGAAACCAGTGAGTTATCTACTTTAAAAAATCACATATAAAATTGCTACTCATTACTAGGTTTTAGAGAAAGATTTAGCATGGCAAGTTGAATGGTAAGAAACAAATGTGGAGCAAGTTATATAACTTTTTGTAGATCCAAACAATAAGAAACTCAAGGTATAAGGAAGAAAATCCTAGCCTTGAGCTTCTCTATTCTTCCAAACTAGTTCTATCTCCAAGAATGAGAAAGCCTAAATCAAAGGAGAAAGAAGAAGAGTGTCTTTCATGTTTCTAGCACAAACTCAACCATGGGGACTAGGGATCTGACCAAGTAAAAGAGAAAGGAGGGTAGGATCAGCAAGGAAACAAAGCTAAGAGAGAAGATATTACTTTCTTAAGTCAAGACCAACTAAGGAAGTTATCATTAGAAAGGGTTTTTGATGTACTGTTATTTAAAAATATGTTTAATATATGATTTCAATGTTTAGGGATTTATATATTTCATTTACCAAAATTTATAGGATTTTAATAATTGATGTATTCAAAATAGAAAATGTCTTTATAAATTTTTGGTTATTTTACAATACATATATTTTGATATTTTCAACATCTTTCCAATGTTTGATCTTTTATATTCTATTATTTACGTATGTTTTTATATAAACCCAAATAAGGGTATTTCGAGTATTTCACCCATGATTTAACTATAAAATGACATAATATTTTTATGTGGATTCTAGTATATTGTAGAATTAGTGTTTCTAAGGTTTTCCTAGAGTTTCATGTATAATTGTATTACGATTTAGTTTTTGGGCCTAAGTGGCCATTATGTAAGATGAATTATGATTATTTTAGAGACTACATGCATTTGATGTGCCTATTTAATATGGAAAATGATTATGATTATATTTTCATGTGATTTTATAACTAAGCCAGTGATTGCAACATATGTGAGTATTTTTAAAGTTACTCTTGGGATATGATGTATATACTTATATATTAGGGCATATGATGTTTTTTACTTATATGGATATATCAATATATGTATGTTATATAATGTGTGAATGGAGTTTAATTTAATGTTTAAACAATAAATTTTCTTTAAATCAGAGTTAGTTTCAATTAAATGAGAACCCTAAGCTTCTATATAAGGTAAGGATGATGAGGTTTGATATTTAGATATAAAAAGAGTGAGCATACACATGGATTAATAGAACTATGATAATGTCCAAGTTATTAAGTTAGGAAACTTGTCTATTGAATTTCATTATTTTTCATGATCCAAGCTACACCTTTCTACAAGTAACATAGATATTAACCCTGATGGTTATAAATGTTGAGGAGAATTTGAATTCAAAAATCCAAGTTACTAAGTCTTGGGCATATCTGGCTAAACCTAAATTTTATAACACCTTGGTGGAGAAAGTTGAAATCGAAATAAGAGACCAAACGTTGATCTACCTAGAGTAGGATGCAGAGAAGAATGTGGAATGGTGAAACTGGTATTTAGTTGGTTATATTGTCGAATTCAATCCTCACTTACATACTCTGGAGAGATACTTGTCATAGTTCTAGATTCTAAAAGGTTCCATTGAGATTATGAACCACGGCCAGGGCTTCTTTCTTATTAGATTCTCAGAAGCTAAGGATATGGATAGTGTCCTGGATAGTTGAATTTGTTTTGTCAGAGGAAAGTCACTTGTGTTGATGAAGTGGAAGCTGGGAATGCTTTAAAGAGATTTAGATTGTCTGAAATTTTAGTTTGTATTCACATTCACAACCTACCCTTGTAGTTGTAGGATGTGAGAATGTTTGCTAGAATTGGATCATATTTCGACAACCCTATCCAACCAGATTTGATGACTTATGAGCTGAGAAACTTGGAGTATGCCAGGATTTAGGTCTTAATACTGGCAACTACTTTGTTCCCTTTGGATTTAGAAGTGTCTAGTGACAAATGTGCTTCCCATTTGATCAACTTTGAGTATGAGTGGATGTCAAAAGTGTGCTCTATTTGCAATAATTTTGGTCACTCTGACTATAAAGAAAATTCTACTAGACCCAACATGAAGAAAGTCTGAGTGAGGAAAGACCTCACTATTCCTGCACCTAAGGTTACTGAGAAATTCCCCTAGCATCAGATTCCTATTGTTAGCTCTGACTCTTCAATTGTCAAGGTCATCTGTGAGGGGAGCTCTGAAGTTGTGGAGTCAGTTGGGACGGACGTTGTTGAGGATTTTAATGCTAATGATGTAGATGAATTTCATGTACCCAAGGAATCCATTGAGGATATTTCATATCTTTTAGAGGGTGATTATGCTTCCGTGCATAGTCTGGCTATTGAATGTGCTGGACCAAAATCTGTTGAAGTTGTGCATATCTCTGTGGTTCATCTCTCCACTCCTCCTGCTTTAGGTGGTGTATTTGTTAATGAGGATGATGGTTTTGAAGTTCAAAAGGGAATAAGAAAAGGAAATCTAAGGGGAAAGGTAGGAAGGCTCCTGTTGTTAGTAAAGAGTCAACTATGCAGACCGTGCTTTTGAGTTTGAGAGTTTGAAGATCATTCAAGATGAACCTGCTAGTGGGGAAGGGCATAGAACCAGTGAAATACTGGTGTTTACAGTTTCTAATGGATTTCTCCATTAATATATTTTCCTAGAATGTAAATGGGTTTAATCTTAAAGCCTCTTCAGTCCAGAATAAAGTAGTGGAGTTCAACCCTCATATTGTTTTGTTAAATGAAACTAAAATATAAGAAAGGAATATGTGTAGATTCATTATAAAATATTTTCCTAAAAATAGTTGGGTCTCCAATCACAAATTTCATGTGTTGGGTAGAGTGGTGGTTCTCTAGAAGGATGGGAATTGTTTTGTGAGAAAATTACATGAAATGGATCAGTCTGTGGATCTGGAAATTCAATATTCTGGTAAGAGCTTCTTCTTAACTTTTGTCTATGGTCATAACCCTGATAATGATGGGGTTCATCTTTGGGATGATATTGAAGCAATTCATTCTAATATGGCATATCCTTGGGTCATTTTAGGTAATTTTAATGTTGTTAAAAAGGTGGATGAGATTTTGGGCAATGATTGTCCAACTAATAAATCTATGGAGGAATTCAACAACTATATGCTCAGTTGCGGTCTGTTTGAGCTTAGTCTTAATGGACCTTCCATTTTTGTAGGATAATCACCAGACTGGTGATAGGTTTGTGACTTCCTACATTGATAGAATTCTCTACAACGATAAGTTTATGACCATTTTTCCTTATTGCAAAGTGATTCTTCATTCCAATATTGTTAGTGATCATAACATTTTGACCTTGGATATTGGTGATAGAGCTAAGATTAAGTCCCTTTCATTTTTTTTGAATGCATGGTCTGAAAGAGATGACTTAATGGAAATTGTTAAAACAATTTGGTCTGTTGATTATTTTTGCTTTCCTATCTTTAAGCTTTACTCTAAGTTCTGGCAGATAAGGTTTGCCTTCTCTGAATGGAATAAATCTCATGTAGGTAATTTGTCTGATGAGGCTAAAAGAAAAGAGTTTCTTGCTATTGAGGCTCAAGCAAAACTGGACTTATACCCAAATTATGTCATTTTTCAAGTTGAAGCTAATATGAGAACAAAAGATGTGGTTGTTGCAAAGGCACATGAAGAATCTTTACTTAGGCAGAAATCTAGAATTTCTTGGTTAAAAGAAGGGGACGCTAATTCTAATTTCTTCTATGCTTTCATAAAGGTTAGAAAAAATATCAATCACATTAGGGATTTACCCATTGATGGATTTACTTGTATGGATATTGCTATTATCAAAAAGTACATTGTTGACTACTACTCCAGTGTCTTTAATAAAAATCACTCTACTGATCTAGAAGTTCTAACCCCTTATAATTTTCCTAAGATTAATGATATTGACAAAATGGCATTGGATAGATGGTTTTCTGTCAAGGATATTGACGCAGATTTACTGTGCATAAAAATGCAAGTGAATGCGTCGAGTAGTACAGGCCTTTGTGAGGCCCGAATTGAACTTAGGGATACATGAAATCGTCGGGGACTCCTACTAACTACTCGCAATCAGCTAATCTGATTAAAAAGTTGAGAGTTGTTGTTGAAATTAAAAGAAAATTAAAAAAAAACAAAACAAGCAATCGATTAAATGTTGGTTTAATCAATTCAAAAGGAGATCTTTAGGATTGCGGTTTCACTGCGGGTTTTCATTGTATTAAATTCTATATAGCTACTCAATTTTATCTCTCTATCTGGGTAGTGGCCTGAAATCAGAATTTCCCACTGTCATGGTACAATTCACTACCTATGTCTAGGTCGGTTCCACCGTCGTAGTAACCTATACCCTAAACTAGGTGCATTATAAACGATCTCGCAGTATCCACCATTAATCTTACACCGCCTTGTTCAAGGGATTTGTCAATTAATGTAAATTCCATCTCTTTTCAACCGTTAATCCTTCTTTCAAAGCAATTAAGGGCATCATGTTATTATTATGGTGATCAAGCATAACAATATATTGGAGAAAATGAAATTATACCACAGATTTAAGAGATAAGATATGAATTACTATTATAAAATCGTCATACAATGAATCCCCGGGATACTCCCGGTCCTAAAGACAAAGTTGATTAGCCCCGCATGGTCATCTCAAAGCACAATGTAGTAGAAAAAAGGGGAAACACGAGAAAAACGAAATTGAGTGGTGAAACCCCTGAACGGAGAAGGTCCAATCAATCCTTGGCGTGTAATCCACGTTCTGCCGCCTTTCGGTGGTGGAATTCATCTTCTTCAGCATTCGGATCGGCTGGGGCATGCTCTCGTGCTCCGTTCTTCTCTCCTTGCTCTCCGGGATGTGTGCAGCGGCTAATGACGTGATCCCCTATCCTTGGACGTCGTCCTTAGGTTTAATTCCCGAGTTAAGTCACCAATTACTCACAGCCGTCCGATTGAGATCATTCTGAATCAAACTCATATCTGATGGTGTCGATACCATCGACACGGGTCGATGGTATTGACCTATCACGACATCGATTGTTCTTCTTTTCTTCTGTAATGGCGACTGATGTCATCTCGATACCATCGACGCGGGTCGATGGTATCGACAACCCTGTAGCGACAGTTTTGTCGTTTTGTGTCACTACAGCTCCTCCCGTCGATAGTATCGACTCCTTCCTCCCCAGCTGCCTGATGGTATCTCGATACCATCGACATCCCCATCGATAGCATCGATCTTGTTCTGGTCCTTGCGGCTGGCAGCCTGTGGTCCAGTCGATGGTATCGACCGCCGTCGATGGTATCGACGGCAGCAGATACTTATTTTTCCTGAAATTAACACACGGAACCACATAAATCCACACAAAATATATTTTTTCAATAATTAATACTAAAAATGCTTAAATAAAGGGAATTTGACATAAAGAAGTAGCCTAGACCAAAATGAATGAATTATGCAACATTAACCATGAAAATGACTAATAAATGCATAAAATGCATATCAAACAAGTCTATAAATGTGACTCAAAATCATCGCATCAAACTCCCCTAAGATTGAACATTTCTCGCCCTCAAGCAAATATTTCTTAGAATAGAATTGCCAGAGTCAACTAAAGAACAAAGCATCACAACAGACATCCCATATGACTCCCACCGGACATTCACATACCAGCCCTTGCTAACCACAGAATGATAATTACCCTGAAGGCGACAGTAATCATCCATAAAAGATATTGACCTCAAAACTGATGAAAACTATCACATAAGGCAGTTAACATAATAAAATTTGCCGGTCCAGGCTTAGTGCATCTTGTGATCTTCTATACTACGTTGCTCGCCCTAACTACCATCTACATGGAAGCAGTTCTGCTGATATTCATTAGTGAGGAGAAATTCACGGTGGCCTACCAATCCGAGCAACATGTGGATGAAATAGGTGGCTCATGGAAGAAGTGGAAGTATTATACAATTTCAACATGCATAAAACAAAAATGCCCTAAATGATGCAAATGCGCATGAAAAATGCCCTAATGCCTAAGATCAGGTGGAATGATGCATGCACTAGCAATCCTATCTCAATATGAGATGGATATCTAATTAAGCTACATCATGTACTCACTTATCTTGAAATACAGGTGAAATTATATTCCTTTCTCCTTCTTATTTTGTTTGCTTCTAAATAACTTTCTTTTTGTTTCTCAAATTCAGTTTTTTTTTTCTTTTTTTCATCACAAACCCTTATATCCATCATTGACAATGAATATTTATTGGGCTTAGTTTTTTCTCTACATAATCTCAAAAATTTGCACTATTTAGAAGGTATGGAACAATTGAATTCACCATTAAAGAATAAATGAGGAACATGACGTACTTTATGCATAAAAGTTATGAATTCAACTACATGACATGCACCTAAGGGGCAATGTGCATGTATATCTATTCTTATTTTTTTCACTTTTCATTTTCCATGCAAACATAAGAAAAATTGCAATGAAAATCCTATCTACATGTCATGCAATAAAGAAGAGTTAAAATCGTACTTTACTTCCAATTCTTGGGTGGATTATGAAAACAATGAGGTGAACAGATCACAAGACTAGTTGACTGAACCTTAGAAAAATATTATGCGTCCCTCCTTACTGACTTGTGTAGTAGTTAATAAGTTTTTTTCTCTCTTACTTCAAATTAAAGTCTCATTATCATTTGGCCAGTTTAGGCTCAAACAACCATTTCCATCCACTTTCATGAATCATTAGGGATATACAATTGTGATTTTCTATTTTAAAGTTGACAAAACCAGTCATTTTCTAAGTTAAGTGATCAAGGTTAAACAACACTCAAGCTTGTGAACACTCAAAAAAATTTAGTTTCCCTTCATTCCCATGCATATGCAACAGAGATGACACAAGATTAAAAACATCCATGATTACACTAGACAGAATGTGGATCCAACAACAAACTAAAATTGCAAGAAACAAATGAAAAGAAACAAAAGCAATAAAACTACAAAAAACAGAGAAAATAAAGATAGAACTGTTCCAACTACCCCCCCAAGCTTGAATTCAACTATGGCCTCATAGTCAAAAACAAACTCCAAGGTTGGAACAGTGATATCGGTTTACTCTTGTGGTGGAGGCGGGTACTGTGGAGCCGTAGGGTCCCAAGAAGGATACTCCCCCTGGAAGCTTGGATCAAACTGGGCCCTGGGTGGAGGTTGTGGATAGCCTCCAAAATAATTTTGGCTCCAATAGTGGTCGTAGAAGGGCTCCTGCTGCATCTCCATCTGTTGCAACCGATCATGTATCTGTTGTTGGTTGTTGAGGAGAAGATGCTCGTTCTCAAACATTGCCCTTTGGTTGTCCAGTATTCGGTTTGTAGTGTCTTGAATATCGGTATATGTTTCCATGTGTTGCTGCTGTGTCTGCTGGATGTCTTGTAGCATAGTGTACATGTCCTGCATAGAATAGGCATCCTCACTTGGCTACGAGGGCGGTGGTGGTGGCGGCGTAGGCTGTGATGATGAAGATGCACCCGGATGCATCTGAGGACGCTTCCGTGGTGCCACTCGTGCCTGAAGAGGTGTAAATGCCTCCTCTTCCTCCTCAACCTCGTCGTCATTTCCATCGTCGCCACCGTCGTTGCCGCCTTCTTCATCGGAGTCGGCGATGTCTATGATTGGCCACCGGAAGTGTTGCGCCCCTTCGATGTTGAAGACCGGATCAGGCAACGAACACTCCTGATAGGCGTGGTTGATGTGGCAATGCGCATACGCCAAACCATCTCGAAGAAGTATGAGATTGGACTGGTGCAGATGTTGCAAGTTCACCTTGCTCCTAGTAGATAGAGGAGTGAGGGTTTGGCAATTCAAACCGAGGTACGAAGCCAGCTTGGTGATGAGCCCGCCGAAGTGAATCGGTGCTTTCCTCGTACTCCTCTTCACCGCCAATACTCTCTGCAGAAAGAAGGCACCCCAATTGCACTCTTGACGCTTCAGGAGCTTATACAGAAAGAATAAGTCTGTCTCCTGAAACTTGCTAATGGCCAAGTCACCCCGAGCAAATAGCATTGAACTGAGCATCCGGTGCAGTATCCGGACGAAAGGGTGCTCGAAGTCAGCTACCGCATCATTATGGTAGCTAACGGACTTCCCCGGTGGCACCGTAACCAGCTCGGCAAAGATGACGTCGTAGTCGGTGCGGTTGTCTGGGTGCCGGTAGTCGGATTGCGAGTGATTCCAGTTGAAAATCTTGTTGAACTGCTTAAGTGTGAGGATATAGTCATTGTTGAACAGTCGGAACGACACCCGATCCTTAATCCACTCGCAATCGGTGGCTATGACGTCGTTGGGCACGACGCAGACGTCCAATGATGCCATGAACTCTGCCACCAACTCCTTGTACGTGGGCCAGTTGCTGAAGAATGGCTGGCCATCTGCATGAAATTCTAGCTCGTCAGGTCTTTGGTTTGTGTGGCACGCTTGTCCTTTTAGAACGTAGGCCAAGTTGGCCTCGAACCCTAAGTCACGGATCATGTTTCGTTTGACATAATGGGTTGGCTCTATCTTCCTCTTTAAGATCTCCTTATAGATCTTCTTCACCTCCGCGGATGGATGAATCAGCCGTGGGCATGAAACCGATGTGGGAGGAGGTGGCATGAACTCCGGGATATCCACCGGGTTCACACGTGAAGATGACGCACCAGCTACGTGCACCATGGTTACGAGAGAAAGGGAATAGAGAAGGAGCTCGATGAAGATTGGAGAAGCGAATCTCCTCTCGATGATGAACTTGCTCATTGTTGCTCATCGACGGGCTTGCACAGCTCTGGAACTCGCTCGGCACAAGTGGAGTAAGATTTCACTAAAGGTATGATGTCATCTGACGCAACTACTCCCCATATATAGATGTGGCAGGCGCTACTGTCTTCCCGTCGATACCATCGACGCGAGTCAATGGTATCGACTCGGGTAGCACGATCCGTACCTCCGCTAGTATCGAGAGTCGTCGATGGCTGGATCTGCGGGGCCCAGATTGCTGACGCGTCGATACTATCCACGCGGGTCGATAGTATCGACCCATCCCCCTGATCGACTTCGTGGCTGATGCGATCGCCGTTTATCTTCCTCCGCGGATCGTTGACGTGGCGCGTCGATACTATCGACGCGAGTCGATAGTATCGACTCTCTGATTAGGGCAAATCCTCGTGAGGCCCGGCCGCCGCCTTTTTCACTTGAATGTGTTGATACCATCGACACGCCCGTCGATAGTATCGACTTCACTGAGTCGATTTCTTCTGAAAATCTCTAGAGATCTCGATGGTATCGACAAGCATCTCGATACCATCGACCTTGGCTTTGTGATCTGCCTGTAGGTATGTCGATACCATCGACGAGGTCGCCGATAGTATCGACGCAGACCGATTTCTGCAGTCATCAACCTCGATGGTATCGACTCTGCCTCAGCTCTACACAAGTAGCAAAAAATCACGGTATCTTTTTTACATTAAAACTAAGTAAAAACAAATTAAACTACGAATGTTAATGAACTAATCTAAGGTACCAATGGTTTGGTTGCCTCCCAACAAGCGCCCTTATTTAACATCTTAGGCTAGACGACTTGAAGCACATCATGTATCTGAAAGTGAAACGAGTTTGACCTCATTCACCTTCCTCATATAATCTTCACCAAAATATAGCTTCAACGTCTGTCCATTCACCAAAAATGTAGTTTCGCCATTGCGCACCAAGATTGCACCATGTGGCTTGACTTCTTCCACCATAAATGGTCCACTCCACCAGGATTTGAGCTTCCCAGGATGCAACTTTAGCCTTGAATTAAACAACAACACACGATCTCCCTTTTTGAAGGTGCACATCTGAATGTGACGATCATGGATCAACTTAGTGCGCTCCTTGTATATCCGAGAGTTCTCATATGCAGTCATGCACAGCTCATCCAATTCATTTAATTCAAGCAATCTCTTCTTCCCCACTTCATCATAGCTCAAATTGAGCTCTCTTAGCGCCCAGTGTGCTTTATGCTCTAACTCCACCGGTAAGTGACAAGCTCGGCCATACGCTAACCTAAAAGGTGTGGTGCCTATAGGTGTCTTATATGCCGTCTGATATGCCCACAATGCATCCGGCAGTAAGGCACTCCAATTTTTGCTCGTGGAAGCTACCGTACGCTCCAAAATCTTCTTAATTTCTCGATTGGAGACTTCCACCTGTCCTTGATTTTGTGGGTGATATGGGGTACCTATGTTATGTTTTACCCCATATTTCTTCAACAATGCCGAGAACTTGTGATTCTTAAAGTGCGTACCCCCATCACTGATGATCATTCGGGGCACTCCAAACCTGCAGAAGATGTTTTCTTTTATGAATCTGCACACTACAGAAGAATCATTAGTCCTTGTGGGTATTTCTTCTACCCACTTCGACACATAATCAACGTCTAAGAGGATATATAAATTCGAATTTGAAGACACAAAGGGTCCCATGAAATCTATACTCCATAAATCAAATACCTCCACCTCTTGGAAGACATTCAGGGGCATATCTTGTCTTTTTGAGATGTTACCTGCTCTTTGGCAGGAATCGCATTGTCTCACGAACTCATAGGCATCTCGTAACAAGGTAGGCGAATATAGGCCACTTTCCATCACTTTGGCAGCCGTACGAGAGCTCGCGTGGTGTTCGCCCGTAGGTAGAGTGTGGCAGTGAAGAAGAACACTCTCGTATTCCTCCTCAGGTACACACCTGCGTAGAACACCATCCCTGCATTGTTTTAAAAGAATGGGGTCATCCCAAAAATAGTATCTTAGAGAATGGAAAAACTTCTTCTTATCTTGATACATCCAATCTTCTGGGATGATCCTGCAAGCAAGATAATTCACAATATATGAAAACCAAGGATCTTTAGAATTCACTTTCAACAATTGTTCAATCCGCCACAACATTTTCAATCCCCGCCTTATCTTTAATTTCGATATCAAATTCTTGTAGGAGCAAGATCCACCTAATCAATATAGGTTTGGCAACTTTTTTTTCCATCAAATATTTAATAGCGGCATGATCAGTCCAAACAACTACTTTCGATCCAACTAAATATTGCTGGAATTTTTCAAAAGCGAAAACCACGGCAAGCAATTCTTTTTCATTAGTTGTGTAATTTACTTGAGCATCATTCAAAGTCTTGGATGCATAAAAAATTACGACGGGTTTATTGTCCACCCGCTGTCCCAACACAGCTCCTACCGCAAAATCTGATGCATCACACATGAGTTCGAACGGCTTAGTCCAATCCGGTGTTTGAACAACCGGTGCGGAAATCAATTTCTCCTTCAGCACGTTGAACGTGTGTAAGCATTTGTCATTGAAATCAAAAACAACATCTTTCTCGAGAAGCTTGGATAGCGGTTTGGCGATTTTAGAAAACTCTTTTATGAATCGACGATAAAATCTGGCATGTCCTAAGAAACTTCTTACCCCTTTTACCGAATTTGGTGGGGGCAATTTAGAAATTACTTCAATTTTCACTGGATCTACCTCCAAACCTTTGCTAGACACCTTATGTCCTAGCACTATCCCTTCACTCACCATCATATGACATTTCTCCCAGTTGAGGACCAAATGTGTGTCCTCACATCTCTGTAATACCTTATCCAAATTATAAAGGCATTCATCAAATGAAGCACCATACATAGAAAAATCATCCATAAAAACTTCAAGACAGCGTTCTACCACATCAGAAAAAATGGCGAGCATACAACGCTGAAAAGTGGTGACAGGTTCATTCAAAATATTATGAGTGACAGTAATACCCCCCTTTTTAGGGACTACCTGCGTGGGACTTACCCATGTCGAGTCTGAAATCACATAGATGATACCTGTGGAGAGAATCTTAATCACCTCTTTCTTCACCACCTCCATCATGCTCAGATTTAGTCGATGTTGCAGTTGGATCACTGGCTTGGCTCCCTCCTCGAGCCGAATCTTATGCTGACACAAGGTAGGGGAAATCCCCTTTATATCTGCGACAGACCACCCAAATGCTCCCCGGTGGTTCTTCAGCACTTTCAACAATTGGTCTTCCTCTTCCGCACTCAGATATGCTATAATGATCACAGGTAACTTTTCTTCCTCCGCTAGAAAGGCGTACTTGAGATGCGGTGGCAGTGGCTTTAACTCTAACTCCGGCGGGCTGATTAATGATGATTGAAGCGGAGGGGGGAGTTCACCTAAATCTTCATAATACCTCGCATAGAAACATGGAAGCATCTGAAGCATTTTGGCGCACTCCTTGAGTGATTTGCTTCTCATCCAATCATGAGTGATGTTTACTAAACAAGCCTCCAATGGTAATTCTAGATATGCATCAAAAACTGAATTTTCTATAGCATAATCCTCCATAGAGGGAGGAATGTCCTCATTCTCATCATTAGGGAATCCTACAGCCTTGCAAAGGGATACTATTTTGGTTTGCTCCATGATGTCTACAGCCAAAGTCCCTTTGTCCACCTTGGTCATTACATGAGCCATATCCAAAAATGGCTTCCCTAGACAAAGTGAGATAGTATTATCAAGATGTTTCACCATGTGGCATTGCTCCTTGGATTTTGGTGAAGTAGCGTTGGAATGCATTACCATCTCAAATCGGTCATCGGCTATACCTAAGGTCAACCGACCTCTCCCCATCTCGAGTATCATGTCGACTGTAGCTTGGAATGGTCTTCCGAGTAGTAGCTCATTGCCTTGTTAATCTTGCATCTCCATGACGACAAAAACTGCAGGAAATACAAATCTATCCACTTTTACAAGCACATCTTCACAAATCCCATACGGTTTCACCACAGAGTTATCCGCCAATTGAATTTTCATGTTGCTTGGCCTTGACTCCTTCAATCCCAACTTTTTGAATGTAGAAAGGGGCATTAAATTGATGATTGCTCCTGAGTCACATAATGCTTCACCAAATTTGACTTTCCCGATATAGCACGAAATGTTGAAACAACCCGGATCTTGCCTCTTTGGTGGCAATGTGCCCATGATGAAGGCACTCACCTGCTCTTTAAGCACAACAACTTCTGTGTCTGGAATTTTTCTCTTCTTAGTGATGATGTCCTTCAGAAATTTCCCGTAAGATGGGATTTGCTCAATAGCTTCCAATAGAGGGATGTTGACTGAAAGCTTCCTGAAATTGTCTAAGAACTTTTTGAATTGATCATCTACCTTCCTTGCCTTAGCACTGTTCGGATAAGGGACCGGGACAACTTGTGCCCTTTGATGCGGTGGCACATAGGGTGTCCTTTTCTGAGGTTCCTCCGCCTTTGCAATAGGGTCTTCAGTAGCATCCACAACTGTGTCATCGACTGGTTCTGTGACCGGTGTGGACAACTCCTTAGTGGCTTGAACTTCAATTTCAGCTTGGGGTTTACTTGCTTCATCGGCCCTGGGATTTAACAATTTCTTGCCACTTCTTAGCAAGATGGCCTTAGCTTGTTGGTTCCCTCCTGGAACATTAGTATTTCTCAGGAAACCTGGATGTGCCGGCTTCTTCAAACTGGCTATCTCTGCAGCCATCTGTGACATAGATGTCTCTATTGTTCTCATTTGAGCCCCATGGCTCTGCAGTGTCTGCCTGAATTGGTTCATGAACTCCCCTTGTTGCTTTATTTGCTGGCCGAAAGTAGCCATGAGTTCTTGGTTTTGCTTTATAACTTGATTGAGTAGCTCTGCGCTCTTATCCTCCGTAGCTGGCTGGGGTTTAGCATTCGGATCCTGCAAAAAGTTATTTGGATCCTTCCAGGAGAACTTCTTGTCTTTCCTCCATGCATAGTCGTTGTTCTTGTAACCTGGATGCTGCCTCATGAATTTCACTTGAGCCTCATCCTCAGACTCAGTATCCTCCTTTGCAAGCCATTTCTTTGCGAGAAGATCCATCTTCTCATTCAGCTCCTTTATTGCTTTAGATTCTCCCACAACTCAAACCTACTCCACGGTGCCTCTTTCGCCCCATGATTGTTTCTTTGACATGTTCTTTAAGATCTCCCAACATCTAGTGTCCGTGTTATTCAAGAAGAATCCGAAACCGGATGAATCTAGGTTGCTTCTATCATGCTCAGAGAGAGCAAAATAGAAGATCTTGACTTGGGTCTCCTTATCCATCCCATGATGCGAGCATCGCCTTAGCATGCTCTGAAACCTTTCCCAGGTCTCAGAATAGGTTTCTCCTGCTTGTTGGGTGAAGTTATGGATCTTTCTTATCATGCCATTGGTCTTCTCGGGCGGAAAGAACCTCTCAAAGAAGACCTCCACCATGTGGTCCCAAGACTCCACATATTCATCGTCTAAATTATGTAGCCATTCGCACGCAATTCCCGCTAGTGAACTCGGGAAGAGCTTCAAGTAAAGCACGTCTTGTGGAAATCTGTCGATTTTTACCATGTCACAATTCTCCAAAAATTGACTTATGTGCGTGACGGGGTCTTCATTTTTTAGCCCATGGAAGGCATTAGACTTCACCAAGTTGATCAAAGATGGATCAATCTTGTAGGTCGGAATATTCAGTGCTTGCTTCTTTATAGGCCCCTTGGAAGCAGACGAGGAAGAAGCCTTGATCTTCTCCCATATTATCTGTGGCTCGTCCATCTCTTCTTGTTCGTGTTCAGAAATTAGATCGTCCAGCTCGTCTTGATTATAATCGCCCTCGTCTTCTAGTTCCGGCAGCGGAACCTCTGGTGCGCGACCCGCGTAGTCAGTACTACGCGTCTTTACCATGCACAATACCTGAAAATAGAAAAATTAAATTTAGTACAGTGCTTGACGATTGCAAATATTGAGAAAATAGATTATGAATTTTTGGAATTATAAAAAAAAATAAAAAGGTGGCCTAGAATGGCCTCTCACAGCACTCGAAGTGCCAACAAATTGCCGTATCCCCAGCAACGGCGCCAAAAACTTGACGCAGATTTCATGTGCGTAAAAACGCAAGTGAACGCGTCGAGTAGTACAGGCCTTGTGAGGCCCGAGTCGAACTGAGGGATACGTGCAATCGTCGGGGACTCCTACTAACTACTCGCGATCATCTAAGCCGATTAAAAAGTTGAGAGTTGTTGTTGAAATTAAAAGAAAATAAAAACAAAACAAAACAAGCAATCGATTAAATGTTGGTTGAATCAATTCAAGAGGAGATCTTTAGGATTGCAGTTTCACCGTGGGTTTTCATTGTATTAAATTCTATATAGCTACTCAATTTTATCTCTCTATCCGGGTAGTGGCCTGAAATCAGAATTGCCCACTATCGTGGTACAATTCACTACCTATGTCTAGGTCGGTTCCACCGTCGTAGTAACCTATACCCTAAACTAGGTGCATTATAAATGATCTCGCGGTATCCACCATTAATCTTACACCGCCTTGTTCAAGGGATTTGTTAATTAATGTAAATTCCATCTCTTTTCAACCCTTAATCCTTCTTTCAAAGCAATTAAGGGCATTAGGTTATTATTATGGTGATCAAGCATAACAATATATTGGAGAAAACAAAATTATACCACAGATTTAAGAGATAAGATATGAATTACTATTATAAAATCGTCATACAATGAATCCCCAGGCTACTCCCGGTCCTAAAGACAAATGGGATTAGCCTCGCATGGTCATCTCAAACCACAATGTAGTAGAAAAAAGGGGAAATGTGAGAAAAACGAAATTGAGTGGTGAAACCCCTAAACGGAGAAGGTCCAATCGATCCTTGGCGTGGAATCCACATTCTGCTACCTTTCGGTGGTGGAATTCATCTTCTTAAGCGTCCAGATCGGCTGGGGCATGCTCTCATGCTCCGTTCCTCTCTCCTTGCTCTCCGGGATGTGTGCAGCGGCTAATGACGTGATCCCCTGTCCTTGGATGCCGTCCTTAGGTTTAATTCCTGAGTTAAGTCACAAATTACTCACAGCCGTCCGATTGAGATCATTCTGAATCAAACTCATATATGACGGTGTCGATACCATCGACACGGGTCGATGGTATCGACCTAGCGCGACATCGATTGTTCTTCTTTTCTTTCGTAATTGCGACTGGTGTCATCTCGATACCATCGATGCGGGTCGATGGTATCGACAACCCTGTAGCGACGGTTTTGTCATTTTGTGTCACTACAGCTCCTCCCGTTGATAGTATCGACCATCGTGTCGATAGTATCGACTCCTTCCTCGCCAGCAGCCTGATGGTATCTCGATACCATCGACATCCTCGTCGATAGTATCGATCTTGTTCTGGTCCTTGCGGCTGGCAGCCTGTGGTCCGGTCGATGGTATCGACCGCCGTCGATGGTATCGACGGCAGCAGATACTTGTTTTTCCTGAAATTAACACACGGAACCACATAAATCCACACAAAATATATTTTTTCGATAATTAATACTAAAAATGCTTAAATAAAGGGAATTTGACATAAAGAAGTAGCCTAGACCAAAATGAATGAATTATGCAACATTAACCATGAAAATGACTAATAAATGCATAAAACGCATATCAAACAAGTCTATAAATGCGACTCAAAATCATCACATCAGATATCATTGAGGTTGTTAAAATTGTGGACTCTAAAAAATGTCTAGGGCCTGATGGGTTAAATGGTAAGTTCTTCAAATGTTGTTGGAGTACCATTTGTACTGAAGTTGTCGAAGAAGACTATAACTTTTTCAACACTGGAAGGTTTCTCAAAGAGGTGAATCGAACCTTTATAATTCTTATTCATAAAACTAAAGGGTCAAATGAGTTGAATAATTTGAGACTGATAGCCTTATGCAATGTTTTCTACAAGGTCATCTCTAAGCTCCTAACCAATAGGCTTCAATGTGTTTTTCCATCTTTAATCAGTAGTAGTCAGTGTGCTTTTGTGAAAGGGAGGAGTATAAAAGATGTTGTTCTTTTGTCAAATGAACTCATCCATGACTCAATAATAAGGGAGGTAAAACCAATATGTGTCTTAAAATTGATATTTCAAAGGTGTATGACTTTGTTTCCTGGAAGGATATCTTTTTTATTTTGGAGTTGATGAACTTCCCTCACTATTGGATTATCTAGATCAAAGAAATCTTTGATACCATATCTTATGAGATTTTAATTAATGGACAAGCTTCAGAGTCTTCTAAACCAAATAATGGTGTCCTCCAGGGGGACCCATGGCTCCTTATATCTTTGTTCCGGTTATGCAGGTGGTTACTATGTTGCTTGATAAGGAAGTAAAGGAAGGTCATCTCAAACTATTGAAGGCTTCTTCTAATTTTGCAGTTTCACACTTGATCTTCATTGATGACCTCATGATAGTTTCTGAAGTTGATGAGTTAAGTGATTTTCCTATTAAAAGAGTCATGTGCAATCTTTACAATTCCACATGTTTGAATATTAACTATGAGAAGAGTTTTGTGTTTTATTGTCAGGGAGTTGATAAAGTGAGAATTGGAGAAATTTGGGTATCAATGAAGTTTCTATGATTTAAAGATATCTTGGAGTGGCTCTTTTCATTGGGAAGTTGACAAGGTCTCACAGCAGCCCCATGTTGGATAGAATTAAAAGGAGGCTTAAAGATTGAAGGGCAAACAACTCTTGATGGCAAGCAGAGTTGAATTAGTTCATTCTACTTTGTTAGCTACCTATCAGTATTGGACGTCTATGTTTCCTCTACTTCTTTCCTATTTGTGATGAAATTGAGAAATTGTGTCATGATTTCATTTAGGGTAATTCTGATAGTAAGTGGTCTTCTCATCTTGTTAGTTGTCTTGTTCTTGTGAGACCTAAATGTGAAGGTCATATGGGAATAAAAAATATTAGAGAGGTTGTGTGGGCCTCTATCTTATTGAATATTTGGAATATTACTAAGAAAAAGTACAATGATTGGATCAAATGGATTCACAAAAAATATTTGGTTAAATCTTCCTTTTGGTCTCTGTCAGTTAGTTATTCTTTTTCTTGCATGTTCAGGATGATTCTATCTAAAAGAGATGACCTGAAGTGATTTATTAGTTATTTTGTTGGTGATGGCTCTAACCTCTTTGTTTGGAATGATCCCTGGTTACCTGGAGCTAAGTTTCTAATTGAGGTCCTGGGTAGACAAAGTGTTATACAGTTGGGTATTGGCAGAAGTAATAAAGTAAGTTGTTTGATGAGGAATGGTGATTGGTACTATGAGGACTCTAGAATTCACAACAGTTTCTCTATATTGTTAAAAGATTTGCCTAGTCCTAAAGGTGGCAATGATGAGATTGTTTTTATGGGAGGTTCTATATTAAGGTGAAAACTATTTGGGAGTGCATAAGTTCTAAACACAACATGATTCCTTTTTTCCAGTGGCTTTGGAGATTTAAAGCTGCCAGAATCTATCCGATGTTGGAATGGAAAGTTGGTCATGGTAGAATTTTAACTTCCTATTACATTAAGCGATTTGGCATCAGTTTGGCCTCCAGATGCCCCTTGTCCAAATTTGAGGAGGAGGATGCGGAACACTTATTTTTCAAATGTGTCTATACTCAAAAATTTTGGAACTTAGCCAACATTCAATTTAAACTTCACATTTCTAGTCAAGTGGATGACCTCTGCAAGCATAATAGTAAAGAAAATCTGATTGTTTGCACTTGCATTCTTTATTTGATTTGGAGAGAAAGAAAAGATAGAACTCACAAGTATGTAGAAATTGATGGGAACATGCTTTGTCTTATCATCCTAAATGACATTAACCTACTTTTGGACTAGGTGTCTTGATGATCGTGGTGTGATTGATTTTGTTGTTGTTGGCTTGATCCTTTTTCTTTTCTTTCTTTGTCCTTGTCAGCATGTATAGTTTTTTGGATGTTTATGTTACCTTTGTTACATCCTCTGCTAGTACCCTTTGTTCGAGGTTGTTCCAAAAAGCATGTACATATTTATTTGTACATTTTACAAAATCTCAAAAAAAGCAATAGATGGGTTGGTTTCACAAAAAAAAACTTAGATATTAAGTTACTTTCATACATTAGTGTTTCATATCTTGTCATACTTTGAGAAATCAGATTTCATTCAGTTTGAGTTATGTTTCCAAATTATCAGATTTAGAAAATTGAGATTTACATAACTTTAAATGCTTAGTATTCATTAATTTAGTTTAGTTTATTTCTCAAGACTTTATACACATAAGTCATATATTCGACATTATAATTTAACTAAGTGGTCAACTATATACATGTTTCAGATAAAAACAAACAATAGATCTAGATTCCAGGTTTAATGCTTAGATTACTCATTGTGAGTAGTCATAAATTGTATCTTCACACTTAATAAGAGCCTCGGATCCAATTCCAATTATCTAGTAATTTATATGCATATTCAAATCCAAACTTTAGAGTTTAGAGTTAGATTCAATTTATAATTAAAGAACAGAGCTACAGAGTCAGTGACAATAGATTAAGATATAGAGATAACAAATTGAAAATAGATTCAAAGATAAGAGATTAAGATTCATAGATAAGAGATTAAGATTTAGAGATAAGAGATTAAGATTCAAAGATAAGTAATTAAGAATAGACATAGAAAATGACATCAAAAGATTAATTATGTACATTATAGGATAAGTCCTCACCAGAGAGTCCTAGGATGATTTAGAGGGTGCACTATGCTAGACATTGCAAGTGTCATAGGGGGCATGTTTTGACAAAAGTGGGTGTGTTGCACCATAGAGGACACTTTAGTGTCCACAGAGGGCTCGTTGTGCCAACAGAGGGTGTGTTTCACCATAGAGGACACTTCAGTGTCAACAGAGGGAACCTAGTACCAACAGAGGGTGTGTTGCACCATAGAGGACACTTCAGTGTCAACAAAGGAGGACTTATCATATAATGGTGGCACTGATCAAATGAATGACATAAATAAAAGACACATCTATTCAATATAAGTTTATAGCTTTCAGATATCAGTTTAGCTTTCAGTTATAGTACATTTATGTTTATCTTATTAGAAATGCAATGCCACTTACTCTAACCTAGGTTTCCTTTTGTGCATGGTTAGGGAAGAGATGTCTACAGGTACTAAACTTCAAGAAGAGTGGCCAAGACAGAGTTTTAGCTACAATTTTACGAGGTTTGCTTGGTGGGGCCCCATCTACACAATCTGAGATATTAAGACAATGTTCATGTTTTAACATCATGTATATAAGACGTTTATACACTTTGATGTAACCATGTTTCCTTTTCTATGAATTTATGTGAATTTATTCCATACGTAGTTGGAAATGGTTGTTTTCTATCATATGTAAATGTATATCATGTTATTAACTCTCCCCTTGAAAAAAATTATCTTCCACTCATGTTATATAAAAATCAGGGTGTTACAATATGGTACCAGAGCAATAATGTAGATGGCCATCAGGAAAATTCTTATATTCTTAGTTTGGATTGCCTCATTAGAATCCAAGTGAGACTAGATAGATTTAGAATGGTAGTTTGTAACCCTATCCACAAAATAAGTGAGTAAAAGATAGTAGAATTAAGGATAAAGGTTTAATCAAACAGTAGAAGTTGAGGTATGAATTAGGGTTAGTGTCTAGATGTTTAAGACTTTTTATCTCAACTTTAGATTTGTTCATTTTATGCCCTCTCTTTTTCCTACATGTTTTTGGTATGGAACCCAAACTTATAGGGTTTTGTAGAGGGGATCTTATATGCATAAATCTAAACTTATTATGCTTATCTCATTCTTTCTAGTGTGTATGGTATGGGCCATGTGTACTATTAGGTGAGATAAATGTGATAGGGCATGACACTTTCGGATGTATGACCGGTCGGCATGCATCGGGAGGTGACAAAAAAAGGGGTTGTCACAAAAATGTTGAGGTAGATGGTCACCTAAACCTAATTGCATACCTATTAGAATCCTAGAATGCATATTAAATCAAGGTGTTTTGAAATATAAGAATGACTTGGATGTAGGGTGGAATAATGATGAGTGGGAGATGAGGTCTTATTCTAATATAATTGATCAGAGTTAGAGATAATTTGTTGTCCTTAGGACCTTAATTACAAGGAGGGATTACAGTCACAAGTCTAATCATGATGGTTGTTAAGAGAAATAATTGAGCACAATAGAATTAATGTTATGAACCGAGTTCAAAATTAAGATATGATGATTGCTAGAAGGGATTAAAAGTCTTTAAGGTCATACATGAGGATGCTTTAAGCATATGGTGATACAAGATATCTGATAGTACATATCATTGGTCTATGATCTCAATAATGTGGAGTTCTACTTGATGTTGATATAAGATAGAGCCTAAAAAGATGATTGATTATTGCCTCTTTGGATATTTCAAGGGATAATTATGGTTGTATAGTAAGACAATGACTATGAATACCTTGCTCTTATATAGCTAAGAGTACCATGATAAGAAGAGGAAACAACATTTTGACCCAATAGTGTGGTATATGATTAGTACAGGAGTAGGTATGACTTTAGAGTGGGATTTCACAAACAAAAGTAAGTGGTCTATCCGCATGAGTATTCAACTTTAAGCTCAGTATGTCTACATGTTCCTTAAGAAAGACTTTCATGATGTGCGTGATCCAATATTCTAAATTATTAAGATAAGACATGCAAGTAACATTTTTGTACTTTCATGACTATTCTCTTAATATGAAAAAAATCTCAAGTAGAGAGATGTTAATAAGATTTCTTATAATGATGAAGATCTAAGAATTACATATATAATCAGGTATTAAGTGTTGAACACGTTAAGTCATGATTATGTTTCCAATAAAATACATATGTATTAAGATCTAAGATCATGGTAAGACCATGAGGTATAAATTCATTATGATTCATATAAGATCATATTTAATAAGATGATATCAGACTATTGAGTTGGACCCAGGCCATATTTCTTATCAACTCAAGAGGCATGAATAAGGGCCTATTTGCGTGCTATGAGGCCCAGACCCTTAGTTCAGGCAGATTCATGCCTTATATGTAGGTTATGTGACCCAGGCACCTTAGTGCATGTCATGAAACTAGGTACAAGACTACATGTCCCCATAGAGAGGTACGTAAAAACAAAGAATAAATAGTAAATTAATAGTAGTCGTCTATGCATAAGATTATCCTACAGATTTCCATGTTAGTTGTACATGCTAGTTTGATAAGGTGGTTAGACATAGTTAGTTTTCCACAAGTCTATGAGGCTTTATGAAAATTTTCAAGATTTAGTAAGGTACGTGAAACCCTAAGGTGGGGTAGTCTTCTATAGTTTAACTGGATTTTGAGGATGAAATTTCCAAAATGGTTGGAAATATTATCACACCCTATTCTTTGGAACCTAGAAAGTACATGATCAAGTTATTGAGGACATCAATATGGGGTACCTTTATGTTTACAATAAAGTTTCATCCAATTTTCATGATATTTGGATTTTATGGAAAATGGATTTAGAGAGGATCCTTTGTATAACTAAGAATATTTTGTAATATCCTTGAGGTCTGGGAATATGATATCTATTTTGATGATTGAGGTGAAAATCAAAATAGAACATTGAAGGAAATATAATGAGTCTAGTTCATGGTTTGAGCCCTAGACCTAGCTTAGATCTTCAGGTTATGTAACTAAAGCAATATGGATCACATGTGTCATACAGGAGCTCCAGTTGAGAAACTATGTTGATCCAAGATTTAGTTTAATGAGTTAGAATATGATTAAGATCATTGACCCTTTGGAAGAGTAAAAATGGGCCATGTTGCCTAGAGCCTGATTCTAGCATAATTGGGCAAACTAGGATTTACATATATGTCCTTGGAGTAAAAATTGGGAATGGAGTATTAGTGCTCATAATAAATGATAAAAATATTTTTAGTAGATTAATAATTAGAATATTAGATGGTTGGAGAAATTTTGGATCATTTTGAAGTATATAGTGGTTTAGGTAATTAATTTAGTTATTATTCAATTTTTTACTCAAAAAGTAGATTTGGAATGTTCATCCATCTATCTTTGCCCTAATCTCTTTCACAAAGAAAGGTAATGGAAATATAATATTTAATCCAAAATTTTGGATTCATATGTGGATTATATGATGAATTCTTTATAGTGGACTATATCCAAAAAATGGTGACTGAGAATCCATCGTGGACTGGAGGCTTCACGTAGGTTGAAATAGGGGATTGACCTATTCTATGTTTAACAAGGCATGGGGCTATAAAAAAATCCTCAATCTTTTAAGTCTGGTGACGATCGAATCCATTTCTAGGGTTTTGATACAAAACTGAAGGAAAGAGTAGGAGAATGAGGATGAAGATAGTAAGGGGAAGGATTGCACAAATTTTAGGGTCGGAAGATGGGATCTTAGATCTTTCCCCTTTCTTGGGAATAGGTTGTGTCGCCTTTGCTAAGAAGGCAGAGCTGAAGGGGTGACATTTTTCTAGCTATTTTGTGGTCTCAGGGGAGAGCTCCACCTCGCTAGAGGAGGTGATGGTGGTGGCACTTTGTTAATGGGTGTAGAATAGGGAATTCGTGTCCCCCTTCCCTTTTTCAAGCAGCCTAGTGGGTGTGGGCCATAGACAGGATCCGTCATGTATAAGGAAGTGCCTGATCCTTGGATCTGAAACTAATACCCCAAATGAAATTAAGCCAAGGTAAACTCCAAAAATCATATCTTGAGACCTAAATTTCAGATTTTAGAAAATAAGGTATTGTTCGAAGGATTTTTTATGTACTATTATTCAAAAATATTTTTAATATATGATTTCAATGTTTAGGGATATATATATTTCATGTACCAAAATTTATAGGATTTCAATACTTGGTGCACTAAAATAGCAAACGAGTTTATAAATTTATAATTATTTTACAATACATCTACTTTAGAATGTTCAACATCATTCCAATGTCTGGTCTTTTAGATTCTAGTATTTACCTATTTTTATGTAAACCCTAATAAGGGTATTTTGGGAATTTCACCCACAAGTTGACTATAAAATGATATTTTATGTGGACTCTAGTACATCATATAGTTAGAGTTTCTAAGGTTTTCCTAGAGATTCATGTATAGTTGTATTAGGATTTAATTTTTGGGCCTAAGTGGCCATTATGTAAGATGATTTATGATTATTTGTGAGACAACATGCATTTGAAGTTCCTATTTTGTATGGAAAATGATTATAATTATATTTTCATAGGATTTTATAACTAAGTCAGTGATTGCAACATATGTGAGTATGATTAAAGTTATTCTTGATATGTGATGTATATACTTATATATTAGGGCATATGATATTTTTGACTTATATGGATATATCAATATATGTATGCTATATAATGTGTGAATTGAGTTTAATTTAATGTTTAGACATTAAATGTACTTTAAGTCAGAGTTCATTTCAATTAAATGAGAACCTTAAGTTCGTATATAAGGTTAGAATGATGAGGTATGAGATTTATAAATAAAAAGAAGGAACATACACATGGACTAATAGAAGTATGATGATGTCCAGATTATTAAGTTATGGAACTTGGGATCAAGATTACATTAAAGATATCTTCAAATAAGGGAAGTGGGCCATGTCCATTGAATTTCATTATTTTCATGATCCATCCTACACCTTTCTACAAGTAACTTAGATATTAAGTTACTTTTAGACTTTAGTGTTTCATATCTTGGCATACTATGAGAAATCATATTTAATTCAGTTTTAGTGTTGTTTCCTACTTATCTGATTCCAAGAATTGAAATTTACATAAGTTTAAATGCTTAGTATTCACTTATTTAGTTTAGTTTATTTCTCAAGACTTTAGACACCTGAGTAATATATTTGATATCATAATTTAACTAGTGGTCTACTACATACAAGTTTTAGATGAAGATTTATTTAGACAACACGAATCTAGATTTCAGATTTGATGTTCAAATTACTCATTATGAGTAGTCATAAATTAGATCTGCATACTTAATAAGAGCCTCAGATCTAATCCGAGTTATCTAGTATTTTAGAAGCATATTCAAATTCAGAATTCAGAGTGTAGAGTAAGATTCAGTTCAGAATTAAAGAACAAAGAGACATAGTCAAAGACAATAGATTAAGATATAGAGATAACAAATTGAGAACAGATTTCCACATAAGAGATTAAGATCCGGAGATAAGATATTAAGATTCAGAGATATGAAATTAAGAATAGAGATTGAAAATGACATTAGAACATTAATTATGTATGTTATAGGATAGGTCCTCACCAGAGAGTCATGGGACGATTAAGAGGGTGCAATGCGCCAGACATTTTTGGTGTAATAGAGGGAATGTTGTGCCAATAGAGGGTGTGTTGCACCATAGAGGACACTTTGATGTTAATAGAGGGTACTTTTGTGCCAACAGAGGGTGTGTTGCACCATAGAGGACACTTCGATGTCAGCAGAGGACATGTAGTGCCAATAGAGGGTGTGTTGCACCATAGAGGTCATTTCAGTGTCAACAGAGGAGGACTTATCATATAATGGTGGACACAAATTAGATTAAAGACAAAAATATAAGACACGTCAATTATGTATATATGTTAGCTTTCAAATATCAATTTAGCTTTCAGTTACAGTACGTTTATGGTTATCTTATTAGAAATTCAATGCCTCTTATTCTAACCTAGGTTTGTTTTTGTGCATGGCTAGGGACCAGATGTCTACAGGTACTAAACTTTAGGAAGAGAGGCCAAGATAGTGTTTCAACTACAATTTTAAGAGGTTTTCTTGGTGGTGTGCAATCTACACGATCCAAGATATTAAGATAGCATACAAGTTTTAACATCATGTATACATGCTTTTTATACACTTTGATGTAACCATGTTTCTTTTTCTAAGAATTTATGAGAATCTATTTCATACACAGTCTGTGATGGTTATTTTCTATCATTATTGTAATTTATCATGTTAATAACACTCCCCTAGAAAAAAAAATTATCTTCCGCTCATGTTATATGAAAATCAGGGTGTTAGAGTATGTGTCTGGTTGGTGCAATGTAGCTTTATGATAGTGGTGTTATGGATAATGAAACCGGTGTGAGAGTGGAAGGGGAGTCATCCAAGCAACAAAATCATGATGACATCAGTGACGTTGGTGCTGACAAAACTGACAGGATTGGTTGTTACATTAAATAAAGGTGTAGAAAGTGAGCAGGGGGGCTAGGTTACAAAAGTGTGAAAAGGAAACGGAAAAAACCAGGTCAGTTTGTATCAAACCACCACAATTTTATCCTAGAAAATGATGGTGCATGAAAGAAAAGGGCTTTGAGTTGGTGTGGGTGATGAGGAATCTGAAAGATGTGTTTACAAAATGATAGGGCGGTAGTCAAGGAAATAGTTAGATCTAAAGGTGACATAAGGAAGACAAAGTAGGAAAATGGGTCGTTTTCAATGAAACCAAGTTGGTTTTGCTTCCATCTTGACTGTTGCATGTCAGATGCTAAAAGTGTGAACTATGGAGAGGAAAGTAGTCAAAAGATAGACAAAAACATTTAAGAGCACATGGAGTTGTCAGATTGTCTGGTGGAGGGGATACAAAAAGATTCTCGAAAAATTGGCCCAATTTTAATGAATTTGAGTCAGTTTTGGGGGAACCTTCATTGTTAAAACAAAAACACTAAATAAGAGTAAAGATAAATTTCAAATCAAAATCTAGACTTACCCAAGTGTGTGTATCCAATAATCAATCTTCTCAAGTGTTATTTCATAGTAGTTGTATGCAAAGAGGGTAGAATGCATATATGTAATATAAGTAATCAATAGTATGGGGTTCTATGATAGATGGGTCACCTTGATGCAATAGTGTGTTCAAACCACCTCCTTCTCCATACTTGTAAATGGGCCCCTGTGGGCATGTTCACAGCAAAGAATGGACTATGACAGGGTGACCCCCTCTCTCCCCTCCTCTTTACCTTAGTCATGGAGATCCTTATGACACTGATTAAGAATGTGGAGGATCATAACAAGATCAAGCCTTTCAAGATCAAGGGTACAAAGGTGTTGTCCCACCTCATCTTTGCTGACGACGTTCTCCTGTTCTCCATGGGTCATGATAAAAGACTTGTGGAGTTCAAGAAGGTTATGGTGAAGTTTGGGAAGCTCACAGGTTTATACATGAGCAATGTGAAATCTAGGATTTTTCTCTCTAAATCCTGTGATATGAAAAGGGGAAGGCTCATATGTGCTTTTGGGATCAGGAGAGGATGTTTTCCCACCAGATACCTTGGCGTTCCTCTATCTAGTGAAGAGGGTTCTCTAGAGATTACAATATGTGCCTTGACAAGATCAGTCGCAAAATTGATAGTTGGGTTGGCTTTCAGATTTCTTTTGTAGGCCGCCTTGTACCAATCAGATCAATCATTCAGAGTATGGTGCGGTTCTGGTGCGACCTGTTCACCCTACCTACTCCGATGATGTTGAGCATTAGATGCCTGACGACGTTTTTCTTATGGGGTGGCAAGGGCCATGGTGTTTCTTGGGATACCATTGCCAAGCCAATTCAGTTCGGTGGTCTTGGGATTCAAGACATGGTTGACACCCACATGCAGTCCAACCTCAAGAGGGTTGATCGGTTCCTTAGGCAGCCCCATGGTGTTTGGGCTACCTGGATGAGAAAGAGATACAATGGGTCACTCGGGGGGGTCCAATACCACCACTTTGTATGACTCACGCATGTGGAAACATATGAACATGGGGTGGGATGAGGTTAGACTCTTGTATAATTGTGATAGTGATGGGATTTGGACCCTTGTGGATCCCCATGTGTTCCCTTGGAAGACGACGATAGGAAACTCTGTCCCATGGCATGCGCTTCTTTGGGGTAGGTGCTTCAATCCCAAGTGGAGCACCCTAACCTATAGAGCGATGTTGGGGAAATTACCTACAAGAGACAGAATGGCTCGTTGGGGGTTGGATACGGAGATTCTATGCCCGCTTTGTATAGAGGAAGAGGAGTCCCATACCCACCTATTCTTTGAGTGTAATGTTTCCTGTTACATGTGGGAATGGTTATGCCTGAATAACGGATGGGGCCACTCCCTCCTATTCATCTACAGGAGGTAGTGACTTGGACCATGGAGAAGACGGCTGCCCGATTCTGTGGCATTTGCCTTACAGGACTTTGTCACAAGGTTTGGTAGGTGAGGAATAACATAATCCATGGGAAGCCTGGCATGGATTACTTACAACTTTTTGATAGTTTACAGAAGGAGATTGTTAGGCTTGTAAGGGCCAAACCTCCTTTACACGCTAACCTAACCCCACAAATTAGGCATTATTGCGATTTTGTAGTTTAACCCGTGTGTACAGGGTTGGGTGATGCTTGTGGCTCCGTACTTTTTGGAGCTGACTCTTTTATTTCTTCTTGGAGTAATATATTATCATTTTCCAAAAAAAAAACAAATTTCTAAATGATGCACATAAGAAAAATTGGGTATCTAGTAAGTTAGTGGAAAAATAGAACTGAACTAAAATTTAAAAAATATTATTAAAGGGAAGAAAACTAAATAAAATGTGTATGGGAGAGGGGCATAACTGACAAATTGGTTAACAAGCATTTTTTGAAAACATGTCAGCCAACAAGTTTGTCATGTGAAAAATGTGTCAGTTGATAAGAAATGAAGGAAAGAAAATCATTCCATGCACAAAGAAAAATAAGATTAGAATGACTCATCCTGATCAAAATTTGGTCGATTTCATATTTGTAAAAAGTTGGCTTGAAAAGAACAAATCTCAGGAGGGTGTGCGTGACAAGGAGTCAGATAAACATGACCCCAAATGGATAGTGCAAAGAAGTAGGGAATAATTTAGGTAGTTGGCCAGTGTATCAGATGAGGACTCTAAAAGTGGGGTGGAAAACAAGGTCAGTTTAAATTAAATCGAGTTACTTTCCCAGCCGTCTTGGCTTGTGTGTGTTTCAGACTTCAAAGGTGGTATTTGTCGAGTGGGGAATAGTTAAAAGGTTGGTAAAAAGGCCTGAAAAGGTACAAAGATATGTCAGGTTGTTGGCAGGATGGCCTCTAAAAATACTAGGCAAAAACTAACCCAATTAGGTTAAAAGCAGGTTGGTTTTACAGTTGTCAGATAAAATCTAGAGTTTTAAGATAAGTGTAAAACTAAAATTTGACTTTAAAGTGCACATTACTTAAAAATATGATACAAGTTAACAACCTTCTCAACTATTAGTTCAAGTATGATTTATGCAAGTAAGGGTAAAATGCATAAATGTTGATGAAGTAACTAAATTCAAAAATATCTAAGTGATGCATGCAACCAAAACTTATATCTAGACACTTAGGGTCTGACTGGTTTGTTGTAAATTGTCCGGAAAACACTGGAAGTTGAGTTCCGTTTTCAATTTCATGTGACTGATTTGTTGAAAGTTCGGAAGTTGAATTTCCCAATTTTTCTTGGACTCCCAGCCATATATATACGCTTCTGTAAAATGAGTTCCGAGAGAAAGCGGCAGGAAAACGACTTCCCACTCCACCCGCATCTCAAACGACTGGAGGAGGCGGCTCCCCGGAGAAGACCAACCGTTCGAAGGTCTTGCCATCCGTTCGTGGCAATATTCTAGTAACAGCCCGACTGACTCTCTCCGTCACCCCCGATACCCTCTCTTCTCCACCACCATCGTCTCTTTCCTGCCTGTGCTCTGATCCTCATCTTATTGAGCAGCGTCCTCACTCTTGTAGTGACGGCAGCCATCTATGCTCTGTGCGGCCTCGTCGGGACCTGTATCTTGCTTTATCAACGCATATGGCATGGCGGAGGCGCTGGACGCGGCGGTCAGGACAACCAGATCCAGGCGGGGAAGGGAGGCAGCAACGACATCCAGAACGGCAACCCCTTAGGGATCAACCCGGAGCTACCCCAATCTGCCGACTTCTCTCTGTCTTCCGAGCGTACGTCGACGATGCTCCACTATCAGTCCAACAGGTCAGCGGCCGACCCGTCGCCTCAGCATTAGAGGGACAGAAGGATATTAATCGGCATGGATCGACCTCCTTGGCAGTCAGAGTACTGCTACCAATGTAATGTTCTGTTAACGCGGATAGGTAGGATATTTGTCTCGTACTACTACTGTAGTTAACGCGTTTGAGTTCTTTGTTCAATCCTTTGGTTGTCTGAACTTCCGCCATGGGGATGATCAGTACTTTGGTTTGATTGACAAATAACTAAACTCCCAAATTGCGAGTTCCTTTGCTTTGCTTAATGGATTGATTTGCGTATCTTTTGAATTGACCATAACCGTTGACATGGATTTAGCATGGTCTCAAATGTTTCTTTTTTTGCTATGCGTTCAGTAGTTATCAATTGGACTGTCTGGACAGAGACTTCCACAGGTTTTTCTTGATTATCATCCAGAGGGGTGCATTTACTTCGAAGTGGTAATCTACTTCCATGTAGATCCTCGGTGTTTCTGTTTTGATGGCTGAGAGCTAAACCTTCATCCATTCAGGAGCAATGGAGCATTGACTCTTGTTTTAGTTTTTTCCATTATCATGTTGGACTCCAATTTCCTGGAACTGATTTGTATCTTGAAACATAAATTTACACTATCTATGTTGTTCATGCTATCAGTTTGGATTTTACCAATTAACTATTTTCATTTCAATATTGATTTTTATTACACTATATCTTGAAACATAAATTTACACTTTCTATATCTAAATTTTGTGCCTACAGTTACAACAAACCAACCAGATGGAAATTAAGTTTCAGGAAAACTGAAGTTTCAAACCAATCATTTGGAAGTCATTTTCCAGGAACTCAATTTCAGTTCTGGGAAAATGAGTTCCAAGAAAACTGCGTTTACACTGAACCAGTCAGAGCCTTAGTGAAAAAGAAACTAAATAAGAATTTACAAAAAAAAATATTGAAAGAGAATAAATTAATTTAAATATATAAGAGATAAGGAATGACTAACCCACTACTTCGACACTCGGATGTCAAATATGTAGTTCTTTGGTCTGTGTTACTTGCATTATGGTGACATGGTCCAAAATATGAATATAAAATGGGTGGCAATGTTGGCCCTACTAAGTCTGAAAAAGAGATATAAAATGTGGTGACTTGGTGAATTCGTCCTTCTTCTTAAATTGATTTAAATTACACTTGAATGAATTACTTAGCATCATATCGTTGAAGCATCTTCCAAGATAAGAATCCAAATATGAACTCTCCAAGATATCGACATAACATGAGGTCGAAGGTTCATCTTCCATCCCCACATTTGTGATTAGACATCCTAAAGGGTCTTATTTGAAAATATGAATTATCCAATCATCATTTGTACATGATGCAGCCCTAGGTGAGTCTTATTGCAATTCTTCAACCCCAAGTTTTTCATTAATTTTGAGAGTTGGAGTATCCTTGTATTCTAAGTCCATGTTGTCATAGATTGTCTATTCTATTCCAACCTAGCTAATTTCTCCCTTCAATAATAGGGAAGTATATGTTGGCTTGTGCAACTTTGGTTTGTCATCGTCATTAATAGACTCACTTCACCACTTTGAGAAATCATAGTCATCATCCTCCTCAAAAAAATAGTTTGAGATCACCATGGGTACATTATTTTATTACACAATGATAAGTCTTAAATTATTAGGTGCTACTCTGGTCTAGAATGAATATTAATTTAGGCCTTTTACACTGACCTCTAAGATGTGCTTGAAATGATTGAGAATTTGTTTGATCACTATGAAAGGATGAAGATCATCACTATTAACCCTAATATCTAAATGTCATGATTCCTCCCTTAGTGTCTCAATTGAATCATCTTGGCGGGATTAAGTGCTACCCTTAGTAGGTGTGACTTCACACAAAAAATCTAGGTGAATTCAATTGGCATACACAATAGGATGGTGGCATAAGTTCCATTTAGAGTAGTGGAGTCTAAAGAAGGATAAACACCCCTTTATTAGTAATGGTAAAAAAAAGACCAATGAATAGAACCTGAATAAAATAACATTGACTATATTCAATTTCATAAAGGGTACATCAAAATATCCCCAATAATGGTTTACATGATAGATACAACAAAAGGATATAAGATACAGGGAGACTAAAGTACATCAATCTGTCTCCAAGAAACAACTTTAAGAGATGGGTTCATAATGAAAGGATGAACTCCTTATTCCTAATCATAGGATGGTCCACCATGTTGCAGTTGTGCACTCTGATCCTAAACCTGGATTGTTGGGATCACCTAGTAAGAGAAGAAACAAGGTATGTGTCAATTGAGGAATAAGAACAAATAAAGTATAGCAAAATGTAAACATGGAGTAATGATTCAACTAATCTAAAGAGAGTCCAAAGTATGAGGCTTTCAACAAATAAGAATTCTTCCAAGTCAAATAATAATAATTTTGCATGCATGAATATTAATATGACTATAATAACTAAAGTAAGGCTAGGCACCTACCTAACCTCAACCAATAGGTGAGGGAGAATAATGCATTCCCAAAAACCTAATATATATATAAAAGTGGGGAGAGTAAACACATTCCCCTAGGAGAAATAACACATGTCCAACTATGGGTGGTTGTACATAAGTACACTACATTTGCTTTATAGTCAATGATCCATCATGCTATAAAAAGATTCATATGGCAGATTAAATAAACAAAACATTATATAGGGGCCAAACCCCAAGAAATATTAGCAAAAAACGTGTCAAAAGAATACAATGAAATAGATCAAAGGCTAAACATATGCCTAATTAGGAATAATAGGGTTGGATTATGAAATACCCAACTAAAGGGTGAAGAAATGCACATACTCACATACGCACATAAGCACACACCTCACCATTTCACCATATGTATTAGGGTTTTGTAAAGTATAAAAGTAAGAAACCCTAAGTTTGGACCTTCTATGAAAACCTTTGATTTAGGACTCAAAACTTGGAACAATCGATCAATTAGATTCTCATGATTAATAAAACATATTTGATTACCCAATTTGGAGTTAAAATGAATTAGTTACAAATTTTAGTTCTTTTATATAATTACAATAGTGTTTGTAATAAACATCAAAATAGAGATGCAAAACATGACATGAAAACCCTAAAATTAGATTCTATGTGAAAAATCATTTCCAATGACTTTTTTTGTATTTTTCGGATAAAGCATCAATTTACTACGAATTTTCAAAAAATGACCAATCATAAAGAAAGAAAAAGCCACGTGTATAGATCCAACCCAGTGGCTCATCCAGGAGGTGGGTCGGCATTGGTTTGGACCTATCGCGGTTGGCCAACCTAGAAGGGAGAATCTCTCCAGAGGTTTAGAGATCAAAAGGGTAAGATCAGGCGATGAAAGACCAAAATGTCCATGCTCAATTAATTAGACAATTGGAGTCACATGGGTGCCAAAGTCAATACATGACCTGGCATGTTTCTTCTCGTTCCATGGCAAGGCACAAGTACTGGATCTCAAAGCTCCAATCCATACTATGATGATGAAGTGTTTTGCTACAAAATAGGTGAGCAAAGAAGTGTTACTCTCCCGTGCGGACTAGGCAAACCAAAACATGGAAATTGTGGTGCCCAAAAGATGTGGATATGATTCTCATCTCGTGAGAAATAGAGTGCGGGTCTGAGGGTTCAAACCAATGAAACAGGCCAGCACAAGGCTGAATGAAGATTGAGAGATGTTCCTTGGGTCAAGGTGAATCTGCGACCACCATTTCTATGGGCTGAGGGGCAACGAGTGCTCGCAATGATGAGTCATCGGTGATAACCAATAGGTGAGATATAGGACCCAACATTTCAGGAAAAATCAAGGAAAAATGGCAATGGGAATGTAAAGGAGAATCATCGAGGATTCTCACCATGTTTGTAATCAGACTGGGGTGACCGATGCCATGAGCATTGGGCCATCGTCACTGGAGATATAGGAGTAGCTGGTCAAGGAATTTGGGTCTAGATCAGGTGAAATTGGGTGATAAGAAGTATAGGGTGAACTTTGAGGCTCATTGTTTACTTCTTAAATAGCCATGAAATGCCCTACAACTCACTCTACAAGTTGGGGAGGAAAGAAGAGCAAATCCCTAAATTGATGTTTTGTCCACAAGTCCACATATCAAAGGAGAAGTCAAGTTATGGCTCATTGGAAATGATAGAGCATTGCAAATCCAACAGAGGAGGAATTTTGAGAAATAGAGTATCGTAGAGGAAGAACGAGGTTGCCGATCGAAATGCTCAAAAATGGCTCTGACTTGTGAAGAAAATGGAGGAGGGAGACGATGATCCGACCGTTAGATCAGGGATTAGATCTAGCATGTCACACTATCATCATTGGATCATGTGCATAGGAGAGAAATTAAATGATGTAGTGTGTGATAGGAGTAAATGCCCTAACTATAGGTTTAATTTCTCACGTCAATGAAATAATACTCAAACCTAAGTTTAAGTATATTAAAAACTCATTTAATTCATTTGGAGGGTCAAGCATTGACCAAATGATCCCAAATTTGGACCATAGACTGATATTATTGTCTAGAATAATTATGTACTCTTAGATTTTATTTTACACAACATTTGACTCATAACCACTATATTGGCCATTAATATATATATATATATATATATATATTAATGTATTAAAAAGGGTGAATTATTATGAAAATACTTTTCTAAATAAATCTTCGAGTGAAAATTTTAGATAGACAACATATATTAATTTCAAGAGTCATGCCTCACCACATTTTTCCCTTTTCATGTTTTATTGCCACATAGGAGGAGAGAATGAAAAGAGGAGCATTTCTCTGGTTAACTAACTCAAAACCACACTATCTCTTATTCCTTGTCCCAAAAGGCCATACAAACTCTAAATTAATATAATATACTGATTATCTCTCATTAGTGGTCATATTACATTTTAGAATCTAATCAAAACACAAATTGAGGTATTTGTGCATAAACCCATATGTTAAAAAAATGTGAATCAAATTAATCCAAACCATGAAATGTTACTCAATTAAAACATTGAGGAAAAAAAGGATACAAAAAATAGGTATATTTAGGAAAAAGACCAAAAAGGATATGAAGGAAATGAAAAGATTGGAAAAGGGTTAAACTGGAAATAAACCCAAGTTTTGGTATGTTACAGGGAGTGTGTTTGATGATTGAAGTCATTCTAAGTGTACAACAACAATTTTAAGTATGTAAGAATTGAACCAATGTGGTTTTGAACTCGCCATTTTTTCACAACATCCTCATTATGTAGACATTGTAATTGAGTTGAAATGTCTTCAAGATTCATCATTTATTTCGTGTATGGTTGTCGAGGATATGTCCTATGAACCTGTTGTGTGTGGATAAGTCCTTGTCTAGCACCTTGAAATGTATCTCTGATGCAAGCCAAAGTCTCAACCACCTCTTGGAGTTGGCGATCCTACCTCTCAAGTAGAACTTGAAGTGGATATGTTTGTTCTTGGAGGTGAGTTGACAAGGTGGAGAGAAGTGCATGGACGCTTTCCCTTCCAAAGGTAACAGATCTGTCCAGATCTTGGTTTTATAGAAATAAGGGTTGGTCTGCATTCACTATTGTAGAGGTCACCATCGGGTGTGTTGTCTAGTGTAGGGAAGGTGTGTGATGTAGATGAAGTGGCCTCACGAGCATGATTTCTCTAGAGAAGTTGGGGGTGTATCAGATTGACTAGTTGAGGCACATGACTTTCAACTATTTGCCAACATTTAGACATGTGGATAAGTTTGGGAGGGTAGGTGGAAAATTTTATCTACATTCTTGAGGCAAGATCCATTATTGTAGAAGAAAGATAAAGAAATAATTGAAAAAATGTATTAGTGTGTATGAACAAGTAGGTGTAACACATAGGTAAAACTAGTAAGATATATACATGCTCATGCTTACATAACAAAATTTTGGGTCAGTAAATGTGGAAAACCACATCCCCATCAATGGCGCCAAAATTTGATATGCCTTCATGATGCATATCATTGTTGAATCTAGAACCTAAAGAGTGATTGGACTTTACATTTATAACCCAAAATCCTTGGGATACCTGCAACTCGGTATGGGCTTGAAACATTAAATGGGGTCAAACATAGGGGTGTTTGGATGTTTAGTTTCCTGAGATTAATCTCTTACTTAGTTTAGAAAAATGGAAGGTAGATATATGTGTTGAAATAGAACAAATCAAACAATTAACACATAAAAAAGAAAAATAAAGAAAGTGAATTATGTCAAATCCTACTAACTAGGAGAAGGAGTTATCATACATTTAACCTAAATTAGGAAGTCTATGTACCTCTTATGTATATACAACCCTCAAACATCCTATCAAGGAATGTGTAAGAGATCCTAGCATGTAATATGGTAGCTACTCATGTAGGGGTCATCCCACTTGCTCTTGTGAGGTGTGACCAAAACCCATCAGAGAATGAAGACCTCTGTCGAGTGTCATTAACAAACATACTCATTGTTCCAAAGTACCTCACATCTAAAACAATTACGAGCATTAGGATTTGCTAAGGATAGATCAAGAGAACAAACCATAATGAAGAAGCCCCAGTTTGGATGAAACTAGGTTAGTTTCATAGTGAAGAGTCAAATCTCTCCAACCTCAGACTCCTAACAGATCCTCCCTTAGACTTTGTCCCCTCAAATATTAGTCAAAACTACCTTCTCTACGTATTTTTACTATTTATATCTTGAGGTTAGAAAAAATACAAGTTCATGCAGGATAGAGATAAAAAACCAATAATCACAATCAAATAGAGAATATAGAACAAAAACATGTTGGATCTGAATATAAACTACTTCTTTAGAGTCAAAGTATATAAACATGCCTAAAACATTCTACAAAGACTTGAAGGAGTTGAAATAGAAAAAGACCATCATAGGAGGACCCAAACAAAGATGGGGATACATTATTTGTACAGAAACAAAGAAGAATAGTAGAAAAAAAAAGGAAGAGGAAGAGATTAGCATGTGAAGGAGAGGTGACCCTCACTCCTTAGCCTCTATATGTCTAGACCTTTGTGTCCTCTTTCTTTATCTATAGGACTCCTTAGCCTCCTTTCTCTTTTGATTCTATCCCAAATAATAACTGGAGTGGATGGATGGAGGTGGAGGTCGATTGAAGTGAGTGGAAGGTGGAGATTGTCGATGGGAGATGATTTATTCAATGGAAAATGGAATTAGACTAATTATTTGGATATAGGAGTGAGATCCTCATCCCTCTCGGGCCTTGTATATCTAATATGGAGGCTTGGGGACAAAAAATACAAAGCCTCTTGGCTTGGTGGCCAAGGAGGGATATTTATAGAGATAGGTAATTTTTTTATAAAATGGGGATGAAACTGCCCTGGCTTCCATTAATTGGGTCAGATTTATGTCGACGATTTGGCATCATCTAACTTCCATTGATTATAATAAAAAAGCAGACATCGGAGTCCATCATCAGAGCTGACATCAAGGATGATCATTGGTCTTAGCCATCAGAGGGGACCATAGATCGTGGTTGTCTGGTAGGTTCTTTGTGTGTCTTCCAACAAAAAGTGGTCCTGGGTGATGGTTGTAAAACTAGGTTAGTTTTACCAAAACCCATCCAATTTTGCACCATCACAAGGTGGTCGATTATCTTTTTCTTTAGTCAATGTTTTGGCATTTAAGATGAAAATTGATTAATGGTCTATTGGTTGACTTTCATCATCCATCCTCTAACAAAAAGTGTTCGATGGGGTGTCCATTTTTTTGTGTGCAAGTGACAAGCCCGACTCAATTTTAGGGAAACTAGATTCATTTTGTCAAATAGATCTTAGAAAAATGATGGTTTCTTCATTTCAGTTCTTATAAGTCACAAGATTGGCTAGTTAAGCAACTATATATTTATACAAAGATAAATTATGAAACTAGACTAATAACATTGCATTATCACTTAAATATGGGTGCTATCAACATCTAAAAATTTGTTTGGAGTTGATATATGATGATCAACTCATAAAGACATGCCTTGTCATTGTAGATCCAAGAAAATACATTGTTATACTTATAGAGGATATAATTGATGGTAATAGGTGACATAATATCACAATATGACGCACCATGTCCGTGGTAATGTATATTATATATGATTAGTTTGTGATATGGAATTCATGATGTTCAATAGTCATGTACTCAAAAATTACTATGTGCTCTTAAGTTTAAGGATGGTCACAACTTTGTGAAAAACTCTTTCTGGACTAGGTACCTATGATTGAAGATTGCTAACTTCGTCTTGTTGGACTTTGGATGAAGGTTCTTGCAATGAGGGTGGAGGGATTGTTGTGGGACCCAAGGAGGAGTTTAGAGAAAGATTTAGGGTGGAACCTACTCTTAGATCATTGAACATTTTTTGACAGTCAAACTATTAGTGAACCATCAATCAATGGCCCACATTTCCATATGGTATTTTTTGTAGAGTCATTAGAATGCTATTTCTTCTCCAACACATTGTCAATGACTAAGATGTAAGGGAATACACAGTGAAGATCTCTCTATAGGTGCATCCATATGGAGTAAGAACCAACTCCCAATCCAAAAAAAGTTTCTAAAATGAGGAGCATGATGAGAAGTGTGATTGACACCTATATTCAGTGTGGGAGCCCAGAGGGTGTGTTCTTTATTTTCCTAGACTATAATCTCTAGTTTTGATGAAGAGCGTAATATGTGAGCTGGGAGAGTGCATGGATGGCATGCAACTTTCCCAAGGAAACATAAACAAAACTAAAAAATGCCTCATTAATACCTTAGTGACTCTATCATTGAAGATCATAAATGTTGTTTCCACAATGGATTTGGTGTGTTTCAGAAATTAGGGTTTGATGTCAATATATGGGTCGGTAAAGTGAAATCACCACTGCATTTATGAGGAGAAATGAGAAAATTCATGAAGAGGTTTAGAGAATAAAAAAGATACAAAAAATTAGAGAAAAGGGTAGGGAACCAAGTTACATGTGACAACGTATTAGGCATCCCCATGATTCACTTCCAGTATCCTATTTCCCAATGAAATCATAAGTATATTTCTTATACTCAGGATTTCATTTGCAAAGAAAAAGTAAATTATATGAATTAACCTATAATACAAAAGTCATATTCAATAGTAATGTATCAATGATAATTATCCATGTGTGCTCATATCCTCACACCATTGAGAGGTTGTGTAAGATACCAATTTTTTTGTGCCAAATCTACTTTTATCTATAATTCATAACTTTAGAATAAATTGAATTTGTTTACAAAATTCCTTCATTGAATGTCTCATTCAAAGATTTTGACACATCATCATAATCTTTGAAACCAAATTTCCATCACTTTAAGTTTCCTATATAAAAATGAATTTATTCTCCTCATTTGAGATGGATTGACAAACTAGTCCCATTATTTTGTCTTCATGACATCTATCTGACATCATTGTGTTGTGTGCATTGTAATACACCTACTTTTTCAACTAAGTGTTGGCTCTAGGGCTCTAGAGGGGGGTGAATAGAGCTATAAAAATTCTCACAAGATAGATTAGACCTTCAAATTAGATAAAATTGAAACCAATAGCTTGAATGAGAAAACTTGGAATGAACTCCAAAGGGTCCTATTTATAACTAGGGTGTTCCCTTGAGTTGGGGATCACTTAGGGTCGAAAATAGCAATTTTCTACAATGCAATAGATCTATTTTCACCCAAAACAACTCACCAACGGTTATAATCATTTTTTCTGCATTTTCCATATAGTACATTTGGTCGAGTTTCAATAAAGGTAACTCAATTGATCAACTAAAAGACAAAGCAAAATTTCAAACTATCGATCGACAAAGCCAATTTTCAAACTATCGATCGAGTTTGTTCTGGTAAACTTCACCAATGAGCTAAAATTTGATTTGATTAGTGAGTCGGTCGATCGAGTTCTATGAGTGTACAACTCAACCGATGGGTCATCTTCACAAAATCCATCATAGGATCGGAGTTTCCAACTTGACCGATGAACATCCTGTGACAAATTTTCTAAGTTGACTTTTGAGTGATTAAACCTTGGTATTTAGTGTCTCTCATATTTTTCTCATCTTAGTTACAAGTCATATCATCAATACAAGTGATTACAAAAATCATCTAAGGTCATTTGGAGTGATTTTGCTAATTGCACACTTGCATTGCATTTGACTTGAACTTGAACAAGCTATGGCTTGTACAATTTGATCATTTTCATGTACCTAAAGATGGAAATCAATCTTGAACAAACATATTAGGTACATAGGAATGGAATGGTTAAGCCATTATCAAAATATGAGCAATGTATAACTCTTAAGTTAACATTCTCCCCCTTTTTGACAATGACAAACCATTCCTCAATCATATTGAAAAGGATATTTAAGTTATACCTTTGCCTTGTGAATTGTAAGGGCATTCAAGATTTGAACAATGTGAATTGCTCCCCCTCAATTTATGCTTACTTTAACCTTCATAGTTAGTCTATCTACACAAAGCAATATAACACACCCATACAATATGGTCCTGTAGCAAGCCACATGATAAAGCATATAATGAATAAGAAAAGGATCACATAGGAAATAAAAGCAATATGGTTGAGCTTCAAGATATTGAATTTATCTCCCCCTTTTGATATTATCAAAAAGGAAGGGGGTATAAGAGAATAAAAATAGGTCTTCTCCAAGCACAACCAAGCATATATCCAAAACATGCAATCTCAAAAAATACACCAAACAAAGGAGAGAAACAATCAAACTAAGTCATAATAAAAATATGGTAAAACATGGAAGCAACTCATAATATATAGCAAATCAAAGAGTAAGTGTGCACATAATTAAAATTACTACTCAGAAAGCAAGTTCTCATAAAATAGCTACAAGCCGAAATGATGACAGCTAAGATGATATAGTACAGCTTAGAACATGTTCCCAGATGTTGCTAATACAAAATAGCCTAGAAAGATAATATGATCAACAACTAGACTAAAAAATAAAAGCAACTAGATATCTAGGTCATCTATATCTACATTATCCACAACATCATCAACATCAGGCTCATAGTAGTCATCTCTATTTGAAGGTGCAGCAACATTGCCTTCATCACTACAGTCACCAGCAAAGCCATCAGAGCCATCATCATCAAATGCAACACCATCATCCTCATCATCAATAGCAGCCTCGTCAATATCAGCAACCTCCTCATCAGCCTAGTCTGACATCTCTTCATCAGCAGAGGGACCAAAATTACAATTGGGCCAACGAGAATTATGCTCATCCCAAGACATACCAAGAGCATGGAGCTCATTGGCCTATGGGAAGGAAGGAGCAGACACTACTATAGAAATAGCATTCAGTGTCGCTTTTCTGGGCGTCAGTTTTTTCAGACAACTGACGCCTATAATATTCGGCGTCGGTTATTTATACAAACCGACGTCTATATTCGAAGACCAGCCAGACACGGGTACCGCTTTGTATTCAATGTCGGCTGAGTGTAACCAACCGACGCCTAAAGGCGCCCGCGAAATCCAATTTTTGAGCGAAAAAAATCTGGGTCACATACAGCGTCGGTTGTTTAACAATTCACCGACGCCTATGTGAAATGAAATTTTGCGCGAAAAGTTCCACTTTCGGTGTCGGTTATCCTTGGATAACCGACGCTGATAATAGTTCCCGCCAATTAATTTGGGGTAAAGATTGTCTAATTGGACGTCAGTTATTACGATCAACCGACGCTGAAGATAATAGGCGTCGGTTGTCCTAGATAACTGACGTCGTTGACCAACTTAATAGAGGCCCGATCACCCGACTATTCCCCCTTTCTTCATGTTTCATCGATTCTCCTGTGCGCTCTCCCTAAATCACCGCCTGGTACCTAGTGCCTGCTGCTTTTCGCTCGCCACCGACGATCCCTGCTGCTGCTCTGCGTCGCCAACGCCTTCCTCCTTGCGCCGCCGCCGCCCGCTCCTTCCTCCCTGCTCACGCCCTACTGCGGCGTTGTCTTCTTGCTTGCCTCCGCTGCTCACAAGGTATTATCCGTAGCACCTTCTTCCTTGTCTTCTTCCTTGCCGCCCGCTGCTCTGCTCTGCTTGCTGCTCTGACTTCAAAACCTAAGACTAGTTAGTGTTCTACTTCTTTCACTGAGAACTGAGAAGAATGGCCTACCACGGCCGTGCTGCCCAGAACGGCCGTGGTAGGCCAACACAGCCACGGCCGTGTTTGATTTGATTTAAACCCTAATTTGATTTAAACTTGTCCATTCTAGCATCCTAATTTGATTTGATTAAACACTAACATTGATGAAACCCTAACATCAATTGTGATGAAAGCCTAACATGTACATATCTATTATTGTGTTTGTTGGCCTAGAAACCCGTCCAAGATTGACTCATTAGGAGTAAATCTTGGATAGTCCCCGGTTTGGGACTGTTCTTGAACACCTAATCTCACTTAGGATGTAAGTGTATAATGTGTATTGGGTTTTCGAGAAAATTTCAGTAGCATTTCCCCGTTTGTTCTCTAAGTACATATGTACTTAGAGAACAGCGGGGAAATGCTGCCGAAATTTTCTCGAAAACCCAATACACATTATACACTTACTAGTGAGATTAGGTGTTCAAGGATGGGATAGGTGGTACACATTTATTATATATAAGAATGACATCACATGTGTTTGTTGGCCTAGAAAGTGAACAATCATTGTTCTTTATATTACTTGTACATTGGTATAAATTAGAATGAACAATCACTAAATTATATATTGTTTGTATGGAGTCCGGCTTCATTGTAGATATCTATTATTGTGTTTTTTAGCCTAGAAACCCGTCCAAGATTGACTCATTAGGAGTAAATCTTGGATAGTCCCCGGTTTGGGACTGTTCTTGAACACCTAGTCTCACTTAGGATGTAAGTGTATAATGTGTATTGGGTTTTCGAGAAAATTTCGGTAGCATTTCCCCGTTTATTCTCTAAGTACTTATGTACTTAGAGAACAGCGGGGAAATGCTGCCGAAATTTTCTTGAAAACCCAATACACATTATACACTTACTAGTGAGATTAGTTGTTCAAGGATGGGATAGGTGGTACACATTTGTTATATATAAAAATGACATCACATGTGTTTGTTGGCCTAGAAAGTGAACAATCATTGTTCTTTATATTACTTGTACATTGGTATAAATTAGAATGAACAATCACTAAATTATATACTGTTTGTATGGAGTCCGGCTTCATTGTAGATATCTATTGTTGTGTTTGTTGGCCTAGAAACCCGTCCAAGATTGACTCATTAGGAGTAAATCTTGGATAGTGCCCAGTTTGGGACTGTTCTTGAACACCTAATCTCACTTAGGATGTAAGTGTATAATGTGTATTGGGTTTTCGAGAAAATTTCGGTAGCATTTCCCCGTTTGTTCTCTAAGTACATATGTACTTAGAGAACAGCGGGGAAATGCTTCCGAAATTTTCTTGAAAACCCAATACACATTATACACTTACTAGTGAGATTAGGTGTTCAAGGATGGGATAGGTGGTACACATTTATTATATATAAGAATGACATCACATGTGTTTGTTGGCCTAGAAAGTGAGAAATCATTGTTCTTTATATTACTTGTACATTGGTATAAATTCGAATGAACAATCACTAAATTATATACTATTTGTATGGAGTCCGGCTTCATTGTAGATATCTATTATTGTGTTTGTTGGCCTAGAAACCCGTCCAAGATTGACTCATTAGGAGTAAATCTTGGATAGTCCCCGGTTTGGGACTGTTCTTGAACACCTAATCTCACTTAGGATGTAAGTGTATAATGTGTATTGGGTTTTTAAGAAAATTTCAGTAGCATTTCCCCGTTTCTTCTCTAAGTACATATGTACTTAGAGAACAGTGGGGAAATGATGTCGAAATTTTCTTGAAAACCCAATACACATTATACACTTACTAGTGAGATTAGGTGTTCAAGGATGGGATAGGTGGTACACATTTATTATATATAAGAATGTCATCACATTATACACTTAGGATGTAAGTGTATACCCTAATCTTTTCCTAATATATACTTGTTTCCTAATATATACTTGTTTTCTCTGATCATAGAATGGATAGATCATGGATGTCCATTCGTAATCGTTGCACCCCAGAGTTTATATCTGGTCTTGATCAGTTTATTAGATTTGCCGAGGAACATAGGAAAAAACCTACAGATAGGTTCTACTGTCCATGTAGGCATTGCGGTAACAACTTGAAATTCAACACTGGTGAGGAAATCAAAAGTCATGTCATGTGCAACGGGATTGTACAAGGCTATACAGAATGGCACTGGCATGGAGAGATTTCAAAATCGAAACCAGTAGATGTCGATAGCAGTGCTTGGGTGGAAGAAGAAATTGCCTCCGATGATGTAAATGTGAACGAACCAGTTCCAGCAGACATCGTTGATGCGATGCTGGATAGTTGTAGGGTAGAGCACACCGATCCACCTCCTATCTTTAGAAACATTGTGCATGATGTTGAGATATCGTTATACACAGGCTGTGCTAAGTTTACGAAGCTTAGCACTGTGTTGAGATTGTATAAGTTGAAAGCTAACAATAGATGGAGCGACAAAAGCTTCACTTCATTGTTGACTTTGTTGAAAGAAATGCTTCCTGAAGGAAACGAGCTGCCAATCTCAACATACCAGGTAAAGAAAATGTTGTGCCCAATGGGAATGGAGGCCAAGAAGATACATGCATGCCCGAATGATTGTGTATTATTTCAAAAGGACTATGTAGATTTGAAAGATTGTCCAAAATGTGGTGCGTCAAGGTATAAATTGATGACTTCGGGGGAGTCCAAAATTGGTTCTCCTGCCAAGGTGTTGTGGTATCTACCTATAATATCACGGTTTCAACGCTTGTTTGCAAATTTGAAAGATGCGAAGAATTTGAGGTGGCATGCAGATGTTAAGAAAAATAATGATGGGATCCTACGACATGCGTCTGATTCCCCACAGTGGAAGAAGACTGATCAATTGTACCCCAAATTTGGTGAAGAAGATAGGAATCTAAGACTTGGGCTTTGTACAGATGGGATGAATCGGTACGGGACATTGAGAAGCCAACATAGCACTTGGCCAGTCATGCTTGTTATATACAATCTTCGTCCCTAGATGTGTATGAAAAATAAGTACGTTATGTTGTCGTTGTTGATATCGGGCCCTAAACAACCCGGAAATGATATCGATGTTTATCTTGAACCTTTGATTGATGACTTAAAGAAACTTTGGGCTGAAGGTGTGATGACCTATGATGCTTCAGCAAGAGAGACATTTCGTTTGCACACTATGTTGTTTTGCACTGTTAATGACTTTCCAGCATATGGGAATTTGTCTGGATATAGTGTCAAAGGAGCTAAAGTGTGTCCTATATGTGAAGAAAACACTGATTCGATAAGACTAAAACATGGCGGCAAGACTGTATATCTTGGTCATCAAAGGTTTCTTTCAAAATTCCATCCATATCGTAGGAAGCGCAAAGCATTCAATGGATGGAATGATGAATGGAGTGCACCTAAACCTATACCAGGGGATGTTGTTTATGCAAGAGTAAAAGACATTGTCAATGAATTTGGTAAGAAATCACAATGTAGTATGGCCACACGGAGTGACAATTCTTCATTCAAGAAGAAGTCAATATTTTGGGATCTTCCTTATTGGAGTTCTTTGACAGTCAGGCATTGTATCGATGTAATGCACGTTGAGAAAAATGTCTGTGATAGCATCATTGGTACTCTGTTAAATATACAAGGTAAGACTAAAGATGGGATAAAATCTAGACTGGACCTACGTGAAATGGGAATAAGGTCAGAATTAACAGAATTACGTGAAATGAGTAATAAAAGAACATACTTACCTCCCGCTTGTTACACGTTGTCTAGAAAGGAGAAGAAAACTTTTTGTGAATGCTTGGTAAATGTTAAGGTGCCACATGGTTACTCATCCAACATCTGTATATTGGTATCAATGAAAGATCTGAAGTTGATAGGTCTTAAATCTCATGATTGTCACACTCTAATGCAACAAATATTGCTCGTGGCAATTCGATCTATATTGTCGAAGCATGTAAGGTTTGCAATTACCAGACTTTGTTTCTTTTTCAACAGTCTATGCAGCAAAGTTACTGACCCTGATACTCTCGATAATTTGCAAAGAGAAGTGGTTGTTACCCTATGTCAGCTTGAGATGTATTTCTCTCCTTCATTCTTTGATATCATGGTACATCTAGTTGTCCACTTGACTAGGGAAGTGAAAATGTTGGGACCAGTTTTCTTGCATTGGATGTATCCCTTTGAACGATACATGAGCATTTTTAAAGGTGATGTTCGAAACCATTATCGGCCTGAAGGGAGTATTATTGAAGGTTATGTGGCGAGAGAGGTTATGGATTTTTGCAATGACTTTCTCAGTGGTAATGACACTCCTGATAATGACAAGAATATTGAGGAGGGCAAAGGAATTTTGGGATCACGGGTGAAAGTAATCAGCCGTGAGCAGTTGGAACAAGCTCACTTGTATATTTTACACAATATGGATGAAGTGAGTGTTTATATCGAGGAACATACCAATTTCATAAAGAGACAACATCCTCGAGCAAGTTCAATGTGGCTTGCTAGAGAGCATAATAAGACTTTTACTAAGTGGTTTGAAGATAAAGTCTTACATCAACTATCTCAAACACCAAATGATATTACAGAAACTATCAAATGCCTCGCCTTTAAACCAAAACCGAATGTTATGTCTTATGAAGGGTTTGACATTAATGGATTCACATATTACACAAAGAGCCAAGATGATAAGAGTGTCGTCCAAAATAGTGGGGTCACTCTTCAAGCGTCGACTATGTACTTTGCAAGTGCAAAGGATAAGAGTCCACGTGAAGCTAAAATGTCATATTACGGTGTCATTGAAGACATTTGGGAGTTTGACTACATAGATTTCAAAATTCCGCTCTTTAAATGTAATTGGGTTGATAACACCAAAGGAGTTATAGTGGATGAATTGGGTTTCACTTTGGTGAACTTTGAAAAGATTGGCGAGAAGGGTGAACCATTCATATTGGCATCACAGGCGAAACAAATATTCTATATCGATGATCCTGCAAATGATAAATGGTCAGTTGTTCTTCATGGTAAAAGACAGTTCATTGAAGATCCTATAGATGAAGAAGAGTACTATGATAAGTATGTTTAGAATGTTACTGCAAAAGGAAATTCAATAATAAGAAGCTAATGTTTCTTTTATCCATGTATAGGAGAATAAGAGAGTCGAGGATATAGTTGCTAAGAAGGTCAACGATGTAGTTGCTGAGAAGGTCAAGGAAGAATTGCTACGGTGGCAGGCATCTCAGGCTTCCAATCAGCCTATGGCGACCCACTCTTCTCCTGATGCACAGACTGTGAGTAATCCTGGAGACCCATCGCCTAACACGTCTGCTGTAAGTATTGTTTATGACATTGTAGCTAGTCTTTTCAAGATGATATGTTTTCAAGATGATATGTATATATGTATAACATTCTTTACGTAAATTTGTAGGCATTGAAGCCATGCCACTTAAGAATACAAGACTATGTTGTTGCAGAGGCGCAGGCTTACCCGTCCCTTCCTAGGGAAAGGTTTCACGGGACTCCAATGCCACAGGGCTACATTCGTGTGGGCCCATTACGTGTGTTACCCGATTGGAGGGAAGCTACATTGCCATATCCCCACCCGGATATTGATACACTTGCTGAGGTAGAAGGCGGGGTCATATTGTGGCCCAAAGCAGATGTCGTCTACACTACTGAAATTGTAAGATAAATTTACATTGATTTAGACTGTTAATGTGTATATATGATGTCAACTGATCTGAAATTATATATACATGTTAAAAAGAAGACACCAGGAGCACCTAGGCCTCCACCTCCACTTCTTGCATTACCAACTTGGGTTCCAACTGACCTAACATACTCGTTAGGTCCTGCTTGTAGGGGAATGGCATGTTGGCTACGGGCACATAATATACATTGCCCGATAATTGTTTCTTTAGATGCAGATTATGCAGGTCAATCATATGATAGCTCTTTATTTATACAAGATATTATTGAGATGTTTATGTATGATTGGCTGAATACATCAATGATAGAGACATGGATAAGGTGAGATCTTATTTATACATCCATATACCTTGTGTAAGATCCGGTGATCTGGTTTCTTATATATTAATGCATACGTAATACATGTTTTGTAGCTACTTTGTCGAAGATCATTGCAAACAATTTGCATTTGATCATGTGGGATTTTTGATTCCATCATTGATTAGTATGGTAGCTAAAGACCCTGATAATGTTCAACAATACTATATAGATGCTTTTACAATTTTTGGTCAGCAAAAGAAGACGATAATAATAGCTCCATTCAATGTCAAGTAAGTTTACTTTATTTATAATTTGGACTTAAGAAAATTCCATTTTTATTGTGCATTTTGAATTATTAATTGTTAACTTTTTACCTATAGCGGTAAACATTGGGAGTTACTAGTTATTGTCCCCGGGACATTCACTGTTTATTATCTAGATCCCACAGGAAGTACATTAAACACTAAAATTGGACACGTAATAAGAATGCCATTATTCTGGTGAGAAATATTTCATTTTTGTATCTGTTAACATTTGTTATTACATTACTATTTACTTATGTAATTTACTGTGTTATATTAACATGTAGGGGTTTAGATGCATTCAAAAAGGCTGGAGGAACGGTCCCAAGGAAAAAGAACCAACCAATAAATTGGCAGAACGTACAAGTAAGTTCCCGACTCCAATGTATATATTATTGATGTGAATTGTGCTTAGTTGTATTATTTTGTATGTTTCAATTTATAGTGCGCTACACAAGGCAATGGTTGGGCATGCACATACTATGTGATGCAATTTATGCAGATGATTATCAAACATGCCGCATTGGACATCGATACCATACACGAGGTATTATATATAGTCTCATTAGTTAGTATGAAATATATCAATCTTATTTTTATATTATTAATTATATATATATACATCATTCTCTTTGCAGGTGTTTAAAACTGACAACACTATAGGTAAACGCTTAAAAAATATACATGCTCCATATACGATGGAAGCATTAAATGAAATAAGAGAAGAATGGGCAAACGCCATACAAGTAGTGGCAACTGTAAGATATAATTGGGATGTTGATAGCGATAATGAATGATACTTTGTAAATGAATATTTCTGAATGTTAATACATGTATTTGAATGTTTCTATATGTGTGAATGTGAGAATTAAATTGATGTCTGAATGTATCTAGTTGTGTGAAATTTTCCTCGGGACTTTTGCAGGTTTGTGGCCTATTTGTAGGTTGATATCAATGGATGTCGTAAACCTGCAGTTCAGAAAATTGAACTGCAGGTTCTTATCCTGCTGACCAGCCACAGCAGGCCTACAAACTGATATGAAGAAAAAAAAGATATAGGCGTCGGTTATTTACAGAAAACCATCAACAAAGACCTACAACGTCGATTATTGGATAAAAACCGACGCCTAATAGTACAAACAACCCGACCGTGCAGGAAAGCACGGCCGTGGTGGAAAAGGTGTCGGTTATTCATATAAAATCGACGCCTATAGTACTAAACACGGCCGTGCAGGGAAGCACGGCCGTGTCGTCTTGAAGTATGGCGTCGGTTTTGTATAGAAAACCGACGCCAAAAGGGTTTGCGCCACAGAAAACAGCGTCATCTAGGACTCTTTCTGCGTCGGTTACCAAGTAAACACTGACGCTATAGTCCATATAGGCGTCGGTCTTTTAGTAGATAACCAACGCAGAATGTGTCCTAGATGACGCCGTTTTCTGTGGCGCGAACCCTTTTGGCGTCGGTTATCTACTAAAAGACCGACGCCTATATGTTAAATAGGCGTCGGTTAAAAAACCGACGCCGAAGTGTTCGACCTTTAGCGGTGCCCACATAGGCGTCGCTCAGAAACTGATGCCAAAGGGGGTTAAACAACCGACGCCAAAGGCTATTTCTGTAGTAGTGAGAACTACCAAGGCTTGCAAGTAGAGTGGCCAAGGGGTCAGTAGGTAGAGGCAACACAAAAGGGGAAGGTACACCAGTAGCTGATTGTAATGACCCCGCCTCCCGGTAACCCCCAATTAAGAGATACCAAAAGGTCGGTGCCGTTATCTCAATTAATAGGATCAAAGGTTTGACAAATAATCAATAAAAATTAACAAATTTTACCAACTAAAATGAAAACCGGTATAAAATAAAACTTTGCTTACCTTTTTAAAACTAGGACTTCTAAACTTCTAACCATGAAGATATCGATCTAACTAATCCTTTTGTGTGCGTTAATTCTCATTTAATTCCTCATATGCCACTTTACTATTTGTTACTTTACTATTTGTTCTTTTCATTGTACCTAAAACGCCGACAAACAAAACGTCAGTCAGCAAGAAGTTGTTATGTGGGAGAAACAATAATCGTGCAACTATAGTAACAAAGTAATCAACCAATTATCATTTAACAGCCAAGATTACATTTTAAACCATTCTACTCAATCCTTTCCTATCCCCTATCTCTGTGATGTCCTTGCAGTGGACTGAGATACTACCTCTCTCTAGGTAGATCCTTATTAAACCTTGCATGATCCTACCTAATAGGTAGATCAACATCTAGGGTTGAGTTGCATGGCACTATCTATAGGTAGGCCAATCTCTGACTCCAAGTGACTTGATGGTCCTACCCCATTGGTAGCCATGTACTAAGTCATTCGATGACCTGATGGGCCTACCCCATTGGTAGCCATGTACTAAGTCAACCCATTATGCTACAGAGGGGACTAGGATCTGAGCTAGTAGGCACATCTCTTATGTTATAGTCATATTCAATTATAATTTGCATGAATTAAATTCATCCAACAATTAATTCAAGCCATGATGTAAACATCGATAAAATCCTCGGAAAACTAATGCGGGATAATCATAAGCGTAACCACATACATATCAAGCAGACTTAGGTGCAGGATTAATCCAATCAATCAATATGCAAGCAAGCATTCAATAAGATCCTAAAACTATTATGCAATTTCCTTTTATTACTCATGTCATTAAGATCTATTAAATCTAGCTTGCTTCCTAGGGTTTCCATTTTAATTAGGGTTTCCTTCATCTTTTACTATTTTAAACCCTAATTTAACGCAATTGATCACAAACCCTGATTATTTCCACATCTAATCCTCAATTCCATATTAAAGGCATAATTAACCATTAATTAAGCTCATTAAGCCTCTTTTACATTAAAGCTACTATTTTTATCCTTTTAATCCATGACAAGATCATTATACGTGTTTATCATCAATTCATAGTTCATTATGGTCCAATTCACATATGAACTCAATTTGCCATTAATTCCACCATTTATTCATGAGAAAATGCTAATTACTACATTTAGGGTATTTATCCACAAATTAGGAACTTTAATGCTCGAAATAGCTTATAACCATGAAAACTTAGTTCTATACATGAAATCAAATAATTAAAGCCATTAGTAGTCCTAATTACTAACATTAGGGTTTCAAGGCCCATTAAAGCCTATTTATGCACATGAAACCAATTTCATGCAAAATTCATCTTTTTCAATCTTAATGTATCTCTTTACAATTAACAAGCTAATATAAACTCTAATCATCAATTAAACCCTACTAATCACATTAATCATATCAAAATAGGGTTTCTTAACCTTTAATCCATTAAAGTTGATAATTTACACTACTTTTCAAATTGCAATTATAATCAGACTTCAATTATATTTTAAGTGGATTCCCCTCATTTTTCTGAGCAACTTTCATATTTTATGTGTATCTATCCGAGCTACGGATATTTAGTTATGAATTTTGCAAAAGTTACCTTTTTGGACCAACCAGAAGTCGCCACGTCACCTCATGCATGCAACATGGCCGGCATTTGAGTTTATAACCAAATTACTATTATAACCCCAGCTTGTCTACCAGCTTCTTTGTGTATTGGAGGGTAGAATCGTCAAAGGTGGTTGGATCTTCTTCAACCTCGTGAAGCGCAGGTTGTCACCGACCTGTAGCTGGATCTCGGGTGTTTCCCCCACATCCTAGGACCCATGGACCGCCGCCTAGGGCCGCCCAGGATCCTTAACCTATGACGCATCTAGGGCATCGCCCAGGTTGTTCTATAACTGGACAAAGCAAGAACAGTTGACATGTCAAGTGTGGCCCCTGTTGCTTCCAGGTTGTTGCACCTGCGCGCAAGTCAGGGCTTGCCCTCGATGGTGGAGCTTGTTGTAGCACCGGCGAGGGTTCCCATTACCTCCACCACCTTTTTCCATGCCTGTGGAGCCCCAAGCTAGGACCAAAGAGATTCGGGGTCAGGTTGCGGTGCTCCTTCATCTGTTATTCTTGCAGTCCTACTGCAGATGGCCAGAGTGAGAGTGGGAGCTTGGGGATGATGGCTACGCCCCCCTGGTCGATGGGAAAACTACAGGCTGCCCTCGTACTCCATCATATAGCTTGGATGTCCCCTGGATCGCCCCACCCTCTCTTAGCTAGGGTTTATGCAGAGATAAGAAGAAACAGAGAGAAAGATGCCCGAGATCCCTTTGGCTCGAGGCCCTAGATCCAACCCTTATATAGGGAAGGATGGAAACGTCCCATTGTGCTTAACCACAGGGAAAACAAGTCCCCTTTATCTTACTTTCCTTGTTTAGGTGCAACTTATCTTCTTAACTCTATTCCTTGTTTATTAGTATTCCTTGTTTATTAAGGAATCTATTCACTTAAAGGGAAATATGAAAATTACATGTTTTCATCTCCTTGTGCTTGACTTTTAATCCATTGGCCACGAGGATCAACTTCCTTAAAGAAATTAACATCCCCTTTTGATAATATCAAAAAGTTATTAATTATATAGTACATTATCCTCTTATTTGGCATTTTCTCTTTCCTCTTTCTTCATTGGGACTCCTTGGATCCCAAGAAATGCTATTATTTCGAAATCCTTTCTGTTGGATACTCATTATCCTTCTAGATGCATCTAAATGCATTATTCTCCTGTGGAGCCCCAAGCTAGGGCCAAAGAGAGCTGCGGTCAGGTTGTGGCGCTCCTCCATATGTTGTTCTTGCAGTCCTATTGTAGATGGCCGGAGTGAGAGTGGGAGCTTGGGGATGATGGATACGCCCCCCCTGTTCGATGGGAAAACTACAGGCCGCCCTTGTACTCCATCATAGAGCTTGGATGTCCCGTAGATCGCCCCACCCTCTCTTAGATAGGGTTTATGTGGAGATAAGAAGAAACAAAGAGAACGATGCCCGATATCCCTTTGGCTCGAGACCCTGGATCCAACCCTTATATAAGGAAGGATGGAAACATCCCACTGTGCTTAACCACAGGGAAAACAAGTCCCCTTTATCTTACTTTCCTTGTTTAGGTGCAACTTCTCTTCTTAACTCTATTCCTTGTTTATTAGTATTCCTTAGTTATTAAGGAATCTATTCACTTAAAAGGAAATCCGAAAATTACATGTTTTAATCTCCTTGTGCTTGACTTTTAATCCATTGGCCACGAGGATCAACTTCCTTAAAGCAATTAACATCCCCTTTTGATAATATCAAAAAAGTTATTAATTATATAGTACATTTTCCTCTTATTTGGCATCTTTCTTTCCTCTTCCTTCATTGGGACTCCTTGGATCCCAAGAAACTCTATTATTTCTAAATCCTTTCTATTGGATACTCATTATTCTTCTAGATGCATTTAAATGGATTATTCATCATTATGTTGTTTTATTCTTATTAAAATATCTCTTTTTGAGGATTTCTCTTTATCTTTCTTTTTATTTTCCTCATTGACATTCCATTTATCATTAGGAATCCTTGTGATACGAAATTCCACCAAGGATAACTCAATTATACTTCTTTTCCCTTATTTTCCACATTTTATCATTATTTTCAATTTCTTTCTTAATAAAGAAATACTTAATTGACCTTTTCTTTTCTTATTGCACTCTTTATGCAACTTTGGACTCCTTGGAACCCAAGAGGCACGAAATCCCTCTTTGTATTTTCCTTCTAGAGGTTTCCACATTTTTCTTTTCTCAAATATTCAATTATTCATTCACTAATTGAGATTTTTTTGTTATTTGGGCCCAATAGCCAATAAAGCCCACAACACAAACATCAAGGCTACTGTAAAAAAAATCCATTTATTTCAAACAAATTATATCATTATTTGTTCAAATATCCTTAATATGAGAAATTACATTGCTCAGCAGATGAACCCAAAATTGGGGTTGTAACACTGATGGTGCAGCAGTAGAAGAAGGTGCAGGTGAAGCAGTAGTGGAACATTGCATGCATAGGATGCATAATCACCTCCTGGGTAGGGCTGGTAGGTTGGGTAGGGATGTGCACAGGACATGTTCATGTTGGACATGATTGAACATAGGTCCTGATGTAGGTGCTCCTGAACCTAAAGGTTGTATGCATGTTGATGCATCATGTAGCCCATAAGGGTTTCATTTGACACATGGAATGAGGCACGGGCAGGTTGGGTAGGATGAGGGGGTGGAGGTGCTTGGGTAGAGGTAGAGGTAGAGACATAGGCACCAAGTGTTGTGGAGGAGAGGATATGCATAGATTATGAAGAGTGGTCTCACTAATACAAACTCCTTTATAGGCATGTTTGTAATGAAAGTTGTGGAAAAGAGATTTGCCAGTGGCAAGCTAAAAAGACCACAAATCAGGGTTGGGTAGGGAGGGTGGGTGCCACAGGTGTTCTTTCCTGAGTCAAAGAAGGTCATTTGGTGGAGGATTCATCTTAACCACTTGACTCTGACATTCTCTAAGAGATAATACATGATCACCATAGTGTTTTCTGCAATCTCTGTTTGATTCTTCTTGGGGTGGATATTGCAGTTAACAACTAGGGCAAGGATGCATCTCTTGAGATCCAAGGCATAGGAGGGAATGGTGAACTTCTTCTTATAAGGAAATTGAGGCTTCTTCAAGAATCTATGAATGTCAGGGAGAGTAGGATCATATTTCTTGTAGAAGGTCTCAGGCTCAACTAGGTCTAAATACTCAGGGTAATCTTTACCCCAGGTGTCAGTCTGATCAGTACCTGAGAAGAAGATGTTCAGGGTATCCTCAGAGACTTGGAATTTCTTCTCATATATCATGAACGTGAGGACTACTTGAGTATTAGGTGAGGATACGAGGGTGTCATAATTACAACACAAGTTAGTGTAGAATTTGTGAATTGCTTTCGTGCTAGTGATGGAATTGTTATAGCATGTGCGTTCAACACCCAAGGCTGAGAGATGGTGAACGTTGAGATACTCTGCTACTTGATCTATGACCTCTTATCCTCTAGGTCTAGGCTCAAAGAGGGCATGAAAAGGGAAATTATTCTGGGGAAGGAGCGCCTTATACCTATTTACAGCCTCATTTGTGACAAAAAGAGTGACATCAATGGGAATCAAGTGGGAGGAGGATGAAGAAGATGGCGCATTAGCTGGGGCATCTCTCTTCCTCCTATTAGATGCTATGGAGATGAAAAAGAGAAGAAGGAGAGAGAAAAAGCTACAAACTCACCACCAAAAATGTCCACATACCTAGGTTTGCAAAGGGGGAAGGTCAAGGGCGGTCTAGCTAAGTCGGATTAGGGCTTGGTTGAGGAAGGTTAGGTCAAGGGTAGAGAGCTTAGGGCATATGGAGGTGGAATCAGTCGACTTTTCTCTAGTTGAGAGCGAGAATAGTCGGTCAAACACAACTTAAGATTGCTGCATCCCAACCATCCATCGAGTTCTGTGAACTCAGAAACTCGACCGATGGGATTTTTTAAAAAGCTCTCAGCCGCAGATCGGTCGAGTTGGCAACTGGATTGATGGTCAACCTGATCTAAACATAAGAAACTTAGTTTCTAGCCATTTGAGTGCTAACTAAATTTATTTTTCAATTCCATTATGTATTTTGAATATACTTAGGCACACATCACTAGTCATTGGGTGCTATTTTGCGGTAAAACTTGTGTTTGTGAAAAATACCCAAAAAAAGAAAAAAAACAAGGAAAAATGAACATGAAAAGTGGATTTTTAGCATATTAGCAAGCAAAGATGATCAAAATAGAGACAAGACATATAGGATAGAAGACAACTAGGTAGAAGGTATATCAGATTCATTCAAAGTAGTTATAAGAAATTCCTATCTAGTAAAGTTAAATTGCTCTCTAACTACAGGTTTAGTGAAAATGTCCGCCAACTGATTTTTTGTGTCCACATGTGTGATATAGATATCCTTCTTGGCAATGTGATCATAGATAAAATGATGACAAAACTCTATATTTTTAGCTCTACCATGAAAGATAGGATTATATGAAAAATTCATTGCACTAGTATAACCACGATATATAGGAGAAGCATCAAAATTAATATTAAAGTCTTGGAGGATTTGCTTCATCCATAGGACCTGGGCACAAAAACTCCTGGTTGCAATGTATTCAGTCTCAGTGGTTGATAATTCCACTGTGCTCTATTTCTTGGAGAACCAAGACACCAAGCATGGTCCTAGGAGAAAGCAAGTGCCACTTCTGCACTTTCTATCAATCAAGGACCCTGCATAATCCACATCACTATAATAAGTAAGAGTAATGTGACGACCCCAATTTCTATATACTTTCCATAATGACATAAACAGATATGCGTGCACTCATATCTTATAAATGTCAAAAGGGAAAATACAAGAAATTAGTGAAGTCAACTAAAACCAGAGATATGCCAAGATCTAGTTCACAAACAACAATTAATAGCCACAATAACCACCATTCATTAAGGATAAATAAAGTCATACATAACTTATTCGAATGGAGAGAAAAGATATAAATAGTTCTAAAGAAATAATAGAGATACATAGGATATTATCATCCTCAAAGTACTGGAAAGGGAAAAACTACATCTATCATGAAATAGATAAGAAGAACAGAAATCTATCTAATATATCCTCCTTGCTCATTTATTATGCCTTCAGGTACTTTGATCATCTCTTTTACTCCATTGTTTCACAAGTTCTTTGTACCTAAAAATACGGGAAACAAAACACGAGTCAAAAGAGTACGTGGTAGAAAAAGATACTATAGTATGATTGCATAAGAAAAGTAACTTTTGAAATCAAAATGAGATAAGAAGAAATCATATTCTTTAAGTGAAACAATAATCAGGTAAACATTTCTTTTAACATGTCATTCGATGCGATTGTACTACTTCAAGCACCTTTTCAACATACATCTAATGTGGTCATATAGAAGAGAAAGAGAGGGATACATACATCTAACATGGGCCAGATTTCATACATCCATGTTAGGCACATACATCCAACATTAGGTAGTGCATGTAGCTACAATCCATCTAACCTTTCATCTTATATTTAGATTTTTTGTCAGCAAAGGAAAATACACTATAGTATTTCATCCAAGCACATTTATAAAGTAGTTGCTTTCAAGTACAATACTTTTAACAACCATGGAAAACTAGTCATGTACTTATAACCACGTAGAAATGATAAAGACATATTGTAACATAGGGTTACTCATATTTCAGGAGGATCTGATCCTCACAGGTTCATAGATCAAAGGTTGAGAGAAGATCCTCCTGAAATATGAGTAACCCTATGTTACAATATGTCTTTATCATTTCTTATAACTTTAGAGTTTAGATCATTAGGGTTTAGATCCTTAGGATTTAGATCATTGGATTGGGATCATTAGAGTCATCATTAGGGTACTCCTGATCCTTTAGATCAGAGTTGACCAAAGGAGGTTGATTAATCAAGTTCTTACAGAGATCTTAGAAGATTAGGGTTTGATATGATGTTTTCAACAAATATTGAAATAAGAAAGTCATATGGAAGATTCTAGTTATGATCCTTGAATATTTGATCATTTTCGATTAAGATTTCGAGATTCAGGGTTATTCTAACTCATGTCAGGATCAAAGATCAAAAGATATCAACATTTGATTAAGATCATCCTAAAGATAATCATATAACATGGATTAAAATGGGTTTAGATTACATTTTCGAACAGGAATGATCAACAGGGTCTCATCATATTTTATATGAATAGGTCTCATTTTTCTGATCAAAATGATATATAGTTTTGCTATTTTCTGATGATCCTACTATTTTCTATAATTAATTGAAAATCGACCAATTAGGAAATTTTAATAAAATAAATGAAAAAAAAGGATTGCTGGTCTCGCGGATCAGAAGAGGGATCCGGCTACGCGGATCCTCTCTTTAACCCGCGAGCCAGCCTCGGTCAGCCGGGTCAAGGATGGGGGGAAAAAGGACGTAAATGCCCCTTTTGGGCTTTGGTTGTCATAACGACAGGTTAGGGCAGGTTAGTACTTCTACCCCTTTGATTTCTTCCCTCGCGCGCGAGGCAGCAACGAGGACCGGGCAGTAGAGAAGAAGGGGGGGTGAAGAAGCTCAGGCAGGTTAGGGGGTGTCTAGGAGTGTGAGGATGGGCGGAACGCATTCGCGAGGTCTTCCTGAGTCCAATGAACCCAAGAAGCTCGCCGGAGGTTAGCTACAGCCCTGGTTTCGATGGCGGGATACTCTGAAAATGGAAAATTGGGTTCCAGGTATTTACCTGCCCTCCGGCTGGATTGAGGGGTCACGAAGCTCCGCGTGGGGTTCATGAAGTTGTTGGTCCACTTCCGGATGCTCGACGTACCCTGGACCTCGCCGACGATGGAAGCCTTGCGCGCAGCTCCGGCGGCTAGTCGACCCAGGCTCCTAGGCCTTCGTGGCTCCAACCGAAAGTGTAGGTCGTCTTGCCGAGATCCCGAGATGGTGTGGGTGCATTCAATTGAACGGAGAGGGCCACTGGAGGGTGGGCGAGATCGAAGTCGGGTGAGCAGGGGGTGCTCGAGGTGAGGGTTGTAGGGGCGTATTCCATTGGAATTAGAGGTACGGGATGACGAAAGGAGGTTTGGCGGAGCTCTTGGGAGTGTTATATAGGCGCGAGGTGATGTATAGGGTAAACCCCTAATTTGTGCGCCACCACCGGTGAGAGCAGTGAGGGAGTCGGGATCTGTTCTCTCTGATCCGAGGATGAGGGGAGGTCAAACTGGGGATAGACGAGTTCATCGTGGAGTTTCGAAGAGGTCTGTTGGGTTAAAATTTCAAAACCAAGGGTGAGGTGGCGAGGTAGGCCGGGCCTCATCTCCTGCGGCCTCCCCGTCCTTTGCGGGAGGTAGGAGACGAAGTCTCCACCTTCAGATCAGGGCTGATCCCTGGATCGCCCAATCTAACGTTTAGGAGGGTGGGGCGGGTTTCTTAGGTAGTGTGACAATTAAATCAACTTGATTTAATAAGAAACTTAGGTCTAAGTCTTTATGATCAAAAGAATAATACACGAAATTAAAATGGGCATAACTCCCAATTGGTTGACCCAATTGTTACCAAATTTTAGGGGCTTGCTAGTGAGGTCAAGGTGTACCTTGTGTACAAATTTGGTAGCAAAAATCGATCTGTAGATAGGTAAATTGAGAAATTTCCTCAAAGCATTAGTTTAGGTTATCAAGTAAACTAGGGTTTGTTTTTCTTTTTGCCAAAAGTGTCATTTTAAGATTAGTCATGCAATGATTAAGTTGAGGGTAGTTTTGTAAACAATAAATTGAGAAAAGAAATAATAAGAGAGAGAAAATAAAGTAAAAACTCACTCCATCACATTCTCCCCTCCTTAAAAAGAATTTTGTCCTCAAAATTCAAGAAGCCTGAAAGTGATGTGGATACTTCCGCTCGACTTCAGACTTGAGCTCCCAGGTAGCATCGGTTGGATCATGGTGGCTCCAAAGAACTTTCACCATATCTATAATCCGATTGTTGCGAAGCTCCTTTGTCTTTAGATCGAGAATTCTGACTGGTGACTCAGCATATGACAGAACATCTTTCAGCTCGAGGGGCTCTAGATTCAGAATGTGACTAGGATCTTTGACGTACGGCTTCATATTGGATACGTGGAAGACATTGTGCATGGCACTGTACTGAGGTGGCAAAGCAAGACGATAGGCGCATTCTCCAACCCTTTCAAGGATCTCAAAGGGTCCCACATAACGAGGACTGAGCTTTCCCTTATTCTTGGCCAAAGCTCGAATAGGTCGGATCTTCAGGAATACGTGATCACCTTCTTTGAACTGTCATTCTCGTCGGTGAGCATCTGCATAAGATTTCTGCCTATCCTATGCTCGCTTCATTCTTTGCTTAATCAGTGCAACTTTGTCTATATACAGTTGTATCTCCTCGGATTTCATCAAAGTGCGTTCTCCAACATCGTCCCAGTGTAACGGAGATCTGCATGGCCTGCCGTAGAGAGCTTCGTATGGTGGCATCTCAATACTCGCCTGATAGCTATTATTATACGCGAACTCAGCCAATGGCAAGTAATGGTCCCACGAGCCTTTCCAATCGAGCACACAAGCTCGTAGAAGATCTTCCAAAATTTGTACGGTACGCTCTAACTGTCCATCCGTCTACGGGTGATAAGCTGTGCTGAAGTTCAACTTGGTGCCCAGCTCCTCTTGCTCCTCTTGGACTTGCTTCCAGAACTTCGACATAAACTTTGGATCCCTATCCGAGACAATGGATGCTAGAAACCCATGCAGACGTACGATCTCTCGGATGTAGAGGTCAGCCAACTCAGAAACCTTCGCAGTAGTCTTCATAGGCAGAAAATGGGCTGACTTGGTGAGACGATCCACTATGACCCATGCAGCGTCGTACCCCTTCCTGGTCCTGGGCAAACCCACCACGAAATCCATGGTAATGTGCTCCCATTTCCATTCTGGAATCTGAAGGGGTTGTAGTAAACCGCCTGGCCGCTGATGCTCGGCCTTGATCCTCTGACAGGTAAGACACCTAGACATGAAATCGACAATATCGCGCTTCATGCCTCTCCACCAAAACTGACGTTGTAGGTCTTTGTACATCTTTTTCGTGCCTGGATGAACTGTGTACTTGGACCCATGTGCCTCATTTAGGATTTATGTCTTTACAGTTGACTGCTCAGGAACCCACATGTGATTCTTGTATCGAAGTCCACCATCAAGTCCCACAGATAGGTGTGTTTGAGGCTTTGACAAGAGAGAAGAGAGCTCTGGGAGATCAGGACTAGCCTTCTGTGCTTCCAGGAGTTCAGAATGCAGGTTGGATGTGACCGAGATGTTGTTGACATGCATACGATCTGATAGAAACATCGGCTTCCAACCAACTAGGGTTTCCATATTTCTCCACTCGGGAACCAAAAGAGATGCACAAACTGCTCTTTTCCTACTAAGGGCATCAACGACTACGTTTGCCTTACCCGGGTGGTAGGCAATAGTGAAATCATAGTCCTTCAAGTACTCAATCCACCGACGTTGGCGTAGATTTAAGTCCTTCTGAGTCAGGATGTACTTAAGGCTCTTGTGATCGGTGAAGATATCAAATGTTGCCCCATACAAGTAGTGTCTCCAGATCTTAAGAGCATGAATTATTACAGCCAATTCCAGGTCATGCGTAGGATAATTGAGCTCATTAGGTGTTAGCTGACGAGATGCATATGCCACTATTTTGCCGTTTTGCATAAGGACACAACCTAACCCACTCCTTGATGCGTCAGTGAAGATGACAAACCCTTCGTTCCCAGAGGGCAGAACAAGCACAGGAGCCGACGTCAACTTTTGCTTCAACAGCTGGAAACTGGATTCACATGTAGCTGACTAGATGAAGTACTCGTCCTTACGAGTGAGATTTGTCAGAGGAAGTGCCACCTTAGAGAAATTAGGGATGAAACGTCGATAATATCCGGCCAGTCCTAAGAAACATCGGATTTCTGAAGGATTACGAGGAGGTTGCCAATCAAGCACTGCAGAAACTTTGGCGGGATCAACAGAAATAGTGCCTCCAGAGATGACGTGTCCCAAAAACATGACTTTATTGATCCAGAACTCACATTTAGATAGCTTGCCATAGAACTTCTGGGTTCGAAAAATCTCGAGAACTGTCCTCAAGTGTTCCTAATGTTTCTCCACAGAATCAGAAAAGATCAGAATATCATCAATGAAGACAACCGCAAAATCATCAAGATAGGGCTGGAAGACTTTGTTCATCAGATTCATGAAGACACCAGGTGCATTAGTCAACCCGAATGGCATCACTAGAAACTCATAGTGTCCATACCGAGTTCGGAAGGCTGTTTTAGAAATGTCGGAGTCTTTGACCTTCAGTTGACGGTAGCCAGAACGGAGATCAATTTTTGAGAAGACTTTAGTAGTGCGAAGCTGATCGAAGAGGTCATCAATGCGAGGGAGAGGATACTTGTTCTTAATAGTAGCCTGGTTCAACATGCGATAGTCAATACACATCCGCATAGAACCATCTTTCTTTTTCACGAAGAGTACAGGAGCACCCCAAGGGGAGACACTAGGGTGGATAAAACCTTTATCAAGGAGTTCTTGTAGTTGTTTCTTCAGCTCCATCAGCTCAGCAGGGGCCATCCTATACGGTGCCCTAGAAATCAGAGTGGTTCCAGGAAGAAGGTCTATAGAGAACTCTATGTCTCTGTCTGGAGGCAGCCCAGGAAGCTCCTCTGGGAATACATCAAGAAAATCATGTACCACCTCCAGTCTTTCTACAGGCCCGTGGGCAGGACTGGTCTCTGAGACAAATGCGAGGAAGACTTTACACCCTTTATTTACTAGCTTCTTAGCTTTGAGAGAAGAAATTATTATATTATTAGAGAATCCGCTCCCCTTAGGTATCACCACAGGACGGTTATGAGGACGAGAAAGAAGTACCAACTTGTCCCTACAGTCAATTGTTGCATAATATTCATATAGCCAGTCCATTCCGAGAATAACACCAAAGTCTGCCATAGACAAGAGGATAAATTCGAAAGGCAGGTCATGATTTTTGAATTTGAGAGGGAGAACATCAGTTTTCTGCAAGGTTGTGAGAATTCTGCCACTAGGAGTTGTCACATCCAAAATATACCCCAGATCCCTTATATTTAGATTTAACATGGATGCCAGATTTCGAGAAATGAATGTGTTTGTAGATCCAGAATCAAATAGTGCTCTAACAGGATGTCCATTCAAGAATACAATGCCTACATATGATAATTTCGAATTTAAGTAATTGAAGGCATTGAACGAGATATTGAATATATGAAAAAGATTTAAAGTTTACCTTCCACAAGATGATTTGGATTTGCCCTAGCTTCTTCTACTGTCACTGCAAAAACCCTGGCGTTGCGATGTCCCTGAGGGGGTGGAGCACCAGACGGATGCTTGCCAAGGACTGATGCATTGGGACACTTGGCAAAGAAATGTCCCTCTTTCTTGCAGTTGTAGAAGACGGGCTTGGTGTAGCGACAAGGTCCATCGTGTCCTCGTTCGTAGGTTTTGCACTTGTTGCGATAGTCCATCAGCTTGCTGTTTCTTGGACCTTTCCTTCCTGAACCTCCTCCCTTTCCTGATCCTTTGTTGTGGCCGGGGTGGAACTTCTTGAACTTCTCCTCTTCAGTGGTGGTTAACCCCAGGTACCCCATGCTAGGTTGCTTCTGCAAACCCTGCTCTCTCTCCTACTTAAGGGCCATATCTAGGGCTTCATCCAGGTTTTGAGGACGGGTGGCTATGACTAGGGTTTTTAACTGTGTGGTAAGACGGTCCACAAAGTGCTCAGTGAGACGCTCTTCAGTACGGATGGGGGCATAGCGCTCCAAAAGCCTGAACTGTCTAGTGTAGTCGGCCACTAATAGCTTGCCTTTCTTGAGCTCCATGTACATCACCTCCTTCCTCTTCCTTTCAGCTATGGGCATGAAACGGTCGGTGAATAGGGTTTTGAAGGCTTCCCAACCCATGGCATCCACCTCTCCTCCCCTATTCCCGCCATAATTCTCCCACCATATCCTAGCCCCTCCCTTAAGCATATGGGCTGCAAAGGTGACCTTCTTTTATTCAGGGACTCCTAGGGTACGAAATCTGTTTTCCATGGACAGAAGCCAGGCTTCGGCCTTGTCCATCACTTCGGGTTGGTCTTCCCCCCAGAAGGAATCAGGGTTTAACTTGATGAAATCTATCACTGTTACTTCTCTTGCTCTAGGGTTACTGGGTTCTGTGATGGCTCGGTTGACTAGGGTTTCCATGAAGTCAAAAAGAGGCTTCTTCTGTTCTTCCCATCTCTCTTGGCCGATAGGATCAGGATTTCCGAAGGTTTCAGGGTCCTTCCTTTTGTGAGAGTGAGATTCCTCAGAGGATCTGGAGTTTCTGGTTTTTGGAGGCATCCTGAAATTAATTTAAATAAATCAGGGTTTATCTCTCAAAAGTTTCATTATTATCATCATTATCATGATTATCATTTCAATTATCATTTTCATTTTTTTATCATTATTAAAGTTCTTAATGTTACAATTTGCGGAGGATATCCTAAGATGGTTCTTATAAGTCAGTCCTTAAGACTTGTCTAAATAGAGAGACATTTTCTTAGCCTTATAAGGTGAGAAGGAAATTTCAAGGTCGAGATGAGAGGGAAATATTCCTAGAGAAAGAGGTAAGAGGGAATTTTCTAGAGATGAGAGGGTCCTAAATAGGATAATCCCAAAAGTAGGGGAACTTAGAGTGTCGGCCAGGTAGACTCACACTGCCTTATAGGTAGCCTCATGATTACCAAGCAAAGTGGCTAGGAGACTTTAGCCAGACCTTAGGCAGATGCTATCCTAGTCACCTCAACCCTTAGTATCCCAAACTCAAGGACTACCCTAGACTCACAATAGAGTGAATGGGTTCATGTGACTATGTTGTGTGAACCTTGGCTCTGATACCAACTGTAACGCCCTAGCCCACTGCCCTAGGCTCTAGTAGAGTTTCAAGAATGACAACTAGCCCCACAGACCACCACTAGCCTTAACTGCGCACTTTTTCCTCACTGACGCGCAAGCCAGGATCAACTTCCCGACTGGTCACCCATCCTAGTACTACTCCAAGCTGAGCACGCTTAACTATGGAGTTCTTTAGTGATGGGCTCCCGGAAAAGGAGGTGCACCATGGTGATATGGGTAGTCCAATCATTCCTTATAAGATCATGCTATCCGAGGCGTCAAATCCTAGGACGTTACAATCTCCCCCACTTAGACTCTTGACATCCTCGTCAAGGCTCAACTATATGGCCTCATAATCTGACCCCATTTCAGTGCAGACCCACAATGGCCCATGGACACCCAACTCCCGTCCACAGCTACCAGAGCAAGGGCGGCTCCATCTTGTCTCTACGGATAGCCCTTTCCAATTTGCCTGGACCGCACGGCTCAAGATTGACATGCCACATGCCCATGTGGGCCCCACCTACTAGAGGGGTTATGGCTCTGATACCAACTGTGACGACCCCAATTTCTATATACTTTCCATAATGACATAAACAGATATGCATGCACTCATATCTTATAAATGTCAAAAGGGAAAATACAAGAAATTAGTGAAGTCAACTAGAACCAGAGATATGCCAAGATCTAGTTCACAAACAACAATTAATAGAAACAATAACCACCATTCATTAAGGATAAATAAAGTCATACATAACTTATTCGAATGGAGTGAAAAGATATAAATAGTTCTAAAGAAATAATAGAGATACATAGGATATTATCATCCTCAAAGTACTGGAAAGGGAAAAACTACATCTATCATGAAATAGATAAGAAGAACAGAAATCTATCTAATATATCCTCCTTGCTCATTTATTATGCCTTCAGGTACTTTGATCATCTCTTTTACTCCATTGTTTCACAAGTTCTTTGTACCTAAAAATACGGGAAACAAAGCACGAGTCAAAAGAGTATGTGGCAGAAAAAGATACTATAGTATGATTGCATAAGAAAAGTAACTTTTGAAATCAAAACGAGATAAGAAGAAATCATATTCTTTAAGCGAAACAATAATCAGGTAAACATTTCTTTTAACATGTCATTCGATGCGATTGTACTACTTCAAGCACCTTTTCAACATACATCTAATGTGGTCATATAGAAGAGAAAGAGATGGATACATACATCTAACATGGGCCAGATTTCATACATCCATGTTAGGCACATACATCCAACATTAGGCAGTGCATGTAGCTACAATCCATCTAACCTTTCATCTTTGTCGGCAAAGGAAATTACACTATAGTATTTCATCCAAGCACATTTATAAAGTAGTTTCATCCAAGTACAATACTTTTAACAACCATGGAAAACTAGTCATATACTTATAATGACATACCTTCTAGCAGATCTGATCCTCACAGGTTCCTAGATCAAAGGTTGAGAGAAGATCCTCCTGAAATATGAGTAACCCTATGTTACAATATGTCTTTATCATTTCCTATTACTTTACAGTTTAGATCATTAGGGTTTAGATCCTTAGGATTTAGATCATTGGATTGGGATCATTAGAGTCATCATTAGGATACTCCTGATCCTTGAGATCAGAGTTGACCAAAGGAGGTTGATTAATCAAGTTCTTACAGAGATCTTAGAAGATTAGGGTTTGATATGATGTTTTCAACAAATATTGAAATAAGAAAGTCATATGGAAGAGTCTAGTTATGATCCTTGAAGATTTGATCATTTTCGATTAAGATTTCGAGATTCAGGGTTATTCTAACTCATGTCAGGATCAAAGATCAAAAGATATCAACATTTGATTAAGATCATCCTAAAGATAATCATATAACATGGATTAAAATGGGTTTAGATTACATTTTCGAACAGGAATGATCAACAGGGTCTGACCATATTTTATATGAATAGGTCTCGTTTTTCTGATCAAAATGATATATAGTTTTGGTATTTTCTGATGATCCTACTATTTTCTATAATTAATTGAAAATCGACCAATTAGGAAATTTTAATAAGATAAATGAAAAATAAAAAAAAGAAAAACGATTGCTGGTCTCGCGGATCAGAAGAGGGATCCGGCTACGCGGATCCTCTCTTTAACCCGCGAGCCAGCCTCGGTCAGCCGGGTCAAGGATGGGGGGAAAAAGGACGTAAATGCCCCTTTTGGGCTTTGGTTGTCATAACGACAGGTTAGGGCAGGTTAGTACTTTTGCCCCTTTGATTGCTTCCCTCGCGCGTGAGGCAGCAATGAGGATCGGGAAGTAGAGAAGAAGGGGGGGTGAAGAAGCTCAGGCAGGTTAGGGGGTGTCTAGGAGTGTGAGGATGGGTAGAATGCATTCGCGAGGTCTTCTTGAGTCCAACGAACCCAAGAAGCTCGCCGGAGGTTAGCTACAGCCCTGGTTTCGATGGCGGGATACTCTGAAAATGGAAAAATGGGTTCCATGTATTTACCTATGCTCCGGCTGGATTGAGGGGTCACGAAGCTCCGCGTGGGGTTCGTGAAGTTGTTGGTCCACTTTCGGATGCTCGACGTACCCTGGACCTCGCCGACGATGGCAGCCTTGCGCGCAGCTCCGGCGGCTAGTCGACCCAGGCTCCTAGGCCTTCGTGGCTCCAACCGAAGGTGTAGGTCGTCTCGCCGAGATCCCGAGATGGTGTGGGTGCGTTCAATTGAACGGAGAGGGCCACTGGAGGGTGGGCGAGATCGAAGTCGGGTGAGCAGGGGGTGCTCGAGGTGAGGGTGGTAGGGGCGTATTCCATTGGAATTAGAGGTACGGGATGACGAAAGGAGGTTTGGCGGAGCTCTTGGGAGTGTTATATAGGCGCGAGGTGATGTATAGGGTAAACCCCTAATTCGTGTGCCGCCACCGGTGAGAGCAGCGAGGGAGTCAGGATCTGTTCTCTCTGATCCGAGGATGAGGGGAGGTCAAACTGGGGCTAGACGAGTTTGTCGCGGAGTTTCGAAGAGGTTTGTTGGGTTAAAATTTCAAAACCGAGGGTGAGGTGGCGAGGTAGGCCGGGCCTCATCTCCTGCTGCCTCCCCGTCCTTTGCGGGAGGTAGAAGATGAAGTCTCCTCCTTCGGATCAGGGCTGATCCCCGGATCGCCCAATCTAATGGCTAGGAGGGTGGGGCGGGTTTCTTAGGTAGTGTGACAATTAAATCAACTTGATTGAATAAGAAACTTAGGTCTAAGTCTTTATGATCAAAAGAATAATACACGAAATTAAAATGGGCATAACTCCCAATTGGTTGACCCAATTGTTACCAAATTTTAGGGGCTTGATAGTGAGGTCAAGGTGTACCTTGTGTACAAATTTGGTAGCAAAAATCGATCTGTAGTTAGGTAAATTGAGCAATTGCCTCAAAGCATTAGTTTAGGTTATCAAGTAAACTAGGGTTTGTTTTTCTTTTTGGCAAAAGTGTCATTTTAAGATTTGTCATGCAATGATTAAGTTGAGGGTAGTTTTGTCAACAATAAACTGAGAAAAGAAATAATAAGAGAGAGAAAATAAAGTAAAAACTCACTCCATCACAAGTAAAGTCCCTTGACTTGGGATACCATAGTCCAAAAATTTGGGTTTTGGCTAAGTACGTTAAAATCCTCTTAACAGCTATAAGATGTAAATTGTTAAGATTTGATTTAAAGCGAGCACATGAGCCAACACTAAAATTATATCAGGTCTAGAGGCAGTTAAGTAAAGTAAACTTCCAATCATACCTCTATAGAGCTTCTCATCTACCTTCTCACCTTCTTCATCTTTGTCAAATTTTGTGGTCTTTGACATGGGTGTTTCCATCAGCTTGGGGTTCTCCATCCCAAAGTGTTTGAGTAGTTCACTTGTGTACTTGCCTTAGTTGATGAAGTTCCCATCTTTTGTTTGCTTGATTTGAAAGTCGAGGAAGAATGTGAGTTTACCCATCATACTCATCTTGAATTCACTTTGAATAATATCACTAAATTCTTTGAAAAGATCAAGGTTAATTCCATCAAAAATGATATCATCAACATATATTTGCATAATAAGAAAATTTTGTTAGAAGTGTGCTTTAGAAATAAGGTAGAATCCACTTTGCCCATGATATACCCATGATCTAACAAAAATTTCTTTAATTTCTCATACCAATCCCTTGGTGCTTGTTTGAGTCCATGGAGAGCTTTTTGCAACAAATAAACATGGTTAGGTAAACTATCATGTTCAACGCCCGTAGGTTGTGCAATATACACTTCCTTCTCAATTGTACCATTCAAAAATGCACTTTTGACATCCATTTAATATAAAAGAAAGTTTTTGTAACTAGCAAAGGCAAGAAACATACAAATGGACTCAAGTCAAGCTATAGGTGCATATGTCTCATCAAAATATATACCTTCATGTTGATTGTAACCTTGAGCCACAAACCTTGCTTTGTTCCTTACTACTTTGCCTCTTTCATCAAGCTTGTTGCGGTCGACCCATTTGGTGCCAATGATCTTTCTATCATTTGGTCTTGGCACTAGGGTTCAAACTTTTTTCTATTCAAATTGCTCCAATTCATCTTGCATATCTAGGATCTATTCTTCATCCCCAAGAGCTTCCTTGACATTTTTAGCCTCGAGTTGTGAGATGAAAGTGTTGTTGTGTTGTTCTTTGTTGAATGCATCCCGCATCTTCACTCTTTGAAATGGATCACCTAAAATCAGCTTCTTTGGATGATTCTTCGCAAACCGGGGGGTTGGATCCTTCTTCTCATCATTTTTCTCTTCTACTTAAGTGACCACCTCTTTTCCCTTTTGGGTGATGTTGAGCTCTTTTAGAGTAGGAATTACTTCACCTGCAACATCATCATTTGGAACAATATCTTTGGGAACAGAGGGGTTAGTCCCAAAAAAATTTACATTTATGGATTATGCTACTATAGCAAGATCAACATTAAAAACTCTATAAGAATTGCTAGTAGTGCTATAGCCAAGAAAGAAAGCCTTATAAAATTTTGGATCAAACTTGTCGAGAGAATCTTTCATATTCAAAACAAAACAAAGGCATTCGAAAACATGGAAATACTCGATAGAAGGCTTCCTACCACCCCATAGATCATAGGGGGTTTCTTCAAAGAAGGATGAGTAAAAACCCCATTTTGCACAAAACATGAGGTACTAATAGCTTCAGCACAAAACATCTTAGGAGTATCATACTCTACAAGCGTGGTCCTAGACATTTCCTGTAAAGACCTATTCTTCCTCTCTATAACCCCATTTTGTTGAGGTGTTCGAGGTGAAGAGAAGTTGTATGAATAACCATATTATTGACAAAAACATTCAAAAAGATCATTTTCAAATTCTCCCCCATGGTCACTACCGATGGAAATAATGCAGCAAGAAGCTTCATTCTCAACTCGTTTACAAAAGCTCAAAAAACATCAAGCATATCACTTTTAGAATAGAGAAAGAAGGTCCAAGTATATCTAGAGAAATCATCGACAATAACAAGGCTATACTTGGAACCATGAAGCTATTGCGTTCTCATTGGTCCAAATAGATCAATGTGAAGAAGTTCAAGAGCTCTCTTGATACTAAGGACTCCTTTGGATTTGATGGAGGACTTGGTTTGCTTTCCTTGGTTATAAGGTTGGAATTCCTCATCCTTTTTAAAATCTAATTTGGGAAGTCCCTTGACCAAATCCTTTTTTCTCAACTTCTTCAACTGATGCATATTTACATGACCAAGTCGACGGTGCCAAAGAGAAATATGATTCAAATTGACTATGAGGCATCTACCAACACCATGCTTAATAGAGTCAAGAACAATAACATAAAGATTACCACTTCTAGTTCCCTTATATATAACTTGGTAGGTGAGGGAATCTAGAATCAAGCATTCAAAGGAAGTAAATAAAACAAGGTAACCATTGTCACGTAGTTGACTAACACTAATTAAATTGTGATGTAGGTCGTCCACAAAAAGAACATTCTTGATACACAACGATTCACCGACATCACCCTCGCCTTTGACTTTACCTTTCTTATTGTCCCCAAAGGTGATTGATCCTCTTTTATTTTTCGTGAAGTTGTAAAAATGGCTCATATCACCTGTCATATGCTTAGTGCAGCCACTATCAACAATCTGTCTTCCTTTTTCCTACAAGAAAGGAGAATGTCAGTTCCCAACTCAAATGTTGGGATCTAGAGTTAGCTTGGGGACCCATTTCATCTTTGGGTTGGTCCCCTTAGGTTTATAAGGATAATAAGTAGAGTAATGATCATCAGATTTGCAATAAGAACAAACCATAGGATTCTTAGTGTCATAAGACTCTCCTACAAAGAAAAAGGTCTCCTTGCTCTTTTTCTTACCTTTGGCTTTTCTCTTTCCCTTTTATGCTCCCCCTACAAATCACAAACCACTAGTACCACTTTGTTTGGTAGAATGGTGAAGGATTTCATTTAGGTAATTCTTCCCTTTGATGAATTTCTATAGGGATTCTTTCAATCTATGGTTATCATTATTTAAAGAAATAATGGTAGAAGATAAGCTAGCTATGTCATCCCTAGCATGAACAAGATCAGCCTCAAGACATAAGGCTTTAGTTAAATATGAATACTTTTCGAGAGAGATAGAAGCAACATTAGAACTAGGGAATAAAGGTCTAGAAGTTAGATCATTTACTTGACCAAGTAACCTAGAATTTTCATATTTAAGCATTTGGATTTCTTTAATATAGACATCTCTTTCTTCTCTATGAGAATCTATAAATAGCTTAAATTCAGCATTTTCAGTTTTAACTATTTCAAGCTCTTTAAGGCAATTTTAGTTTTCTTCCTTAAGATTTTCAATATTCTTAAGGTAGATACCATTCTCAACTTCAACCCATTGTATTCGAGCTCAAGATCAAGGTATTTCCCTTGCAAATTATCAATACTCTCAAGATTAGTTCTCTCATTCAAAACAAGAATTTCAAGTTCAGCATAGAGATCATCAATGATTTTTCCTAACCTTTTTCTTTTAGAATTACACTTAGAAAAAGAAGAACGGGTAGATATAAGCATGTCAATAACAGCTTCCTTAGATAACTCATGCAAACTTACCTCACTTACCTCACTTACCTCACCAATTTCTTCACTACTAGAGGCCATGAGCACAAGGTGGCACTCTCCATCTTCTTTAGAACTTGAGCTGCTTGAAGATGAAGCTTTCCAAGCTGCATGAGCTGTATTCTTGTGTCTCTTCTCCTTCTTTCCTTCCTCTTGTATTTTCTCTCCTTCTTGTACTTCTCTTCCTTCTTTGAGCTTTCCTAGTGGTGTGACTTTCTTGACTTGGGACATTCACTCTTGTAGTGTCCCTTTTGTCCACACGTGTAGCATCTAGGAGTAGAGGAGGAGGAGGCTTGCTTTCCCTCGAAGTGTTTGCCCTTGATGTAGTTGGATTCATGCTCACTTGGGACATCATCTTCACTAGAGGAGGAGGCAGAAGTCTGACAAGCAAGTTGTTGTAGAAGGATGACTTCCTCCACTTGTGCTTTGAAAGAACTATCTTTGATTTTCTTGTCTTCCTTCTCTTCTTGCTTGGCTTCTTGTTCTTGCTTGTCAAGCCTTGGCTCATGGGCTTGGAGGCTGCCAATGATCTCTTTGGTTGGGATGTTACTAAGGCTCCTCACTTCTTCAATGGAGGTGACCTTTGACTCCCATCTCTTTGGTAGAGTCCTCAAGATCTTGGAGTCGATTACACCTCTATCCAAAGTGTTGCCCAACACAGCCAGCCCATTGAGGATGACATTGAGTCTTGAGTACATATTCGTAATGCCTTCATTCATTCCCATCATGAAGTTCTCTAGAAGGTTGTTCAACATGTATATCTTTTCTTCCTTTACTTTCTTTGTTCTTTCATAGGTGATGCACAATTTGTCCCAAATCTCATAGGCATTGTCCCAAGATGAGATCCGGTTGAACTTTGTTGGGGTGAGGGTTGCATAGAGGATGCTTATGGCTTTGGCATTGAGTTGGGATTCTTTGAGTGCAGCTTCACTCCATGTTGCAACAGCTCCGATTGGATCTTTGTAAGGTGTAACTATCACCTTCAACATGTCAAAGTTCATGCCTTGAATGTAGAACTGCATACTCCTCTTCCAATAGAGGAAGTTGGTGCCATCAATGACCAGAGGACGCATGGAGAAGCCCCCCTCTAGGTTGAGAGAACCAAGTAGGTTGTCACCCATCTTCTCATCTCATGGGAGATTGTTGGAGAAGATCCTTAGCTTTGATACCACTTTTTGGATCTAGGGCTGTAGAGGGGGGTGAATAGAGCTACAAAAATTCTCAGAAGATTCATTAGACCTTCAAATTATATCAAATTGAAACCAATAGCTTGAATGAGCAAACTTGGAATGAACTCCAAGGGGTCTAATTTATAGTTGGGGGTGTTCCCATGTGTTGGGGATCACTTAGGGTCAAAATACAACCATTTTCCACAATGAAACAAATATATTTTCCCTCAAAACAACTCACCAACGATTATAATCACTTTTGCTACATTTTCTATACAGTACATTCGGTCGAGTTTCAATAAAGGTAACTCGACTGATCAACTAAGAGACAAAGCAAATTTTCAAACAATAAGTCGAGTTTGTTCAAGTAAACTCGGCTGATGAGCTAAAATTAGATTTGCTCGGTGAGTCGGTCGGTCGAGTTTTATGAGTCTACAACTCAACCGATGGGTCATCTTCATAAAATCCATCATAGGATCGGTCGAGTTTCCAACTCGACCGATGAACAACCTATGAAAAATTTTGTAAGTTGACTTTTGAGTGATTAAACCTTGGTATTTAGTTCCCCTCGTATTTTTCTCATCTTAGTTACAAGTCATATCATGAATACAAGTGATTATAAAAATCATCTAAGGTCATTTGGAATGATTTCCCAAATTGCACACTTTCATTGCATTTGACTTGAACTTGAATAAGGTAGGGCTTGTACAATTTGATCCTTTTCATGTACCTAAAGCCTAAACTCAATCTTGAACTAACATATTAGATACATAGGAATGGAATGGTTAAGTCATTATCAAAATATGGGCAATGTATAACTCTTAAATCAACATTAAGGACTTGATTTTATCTTAAAAACATTATTTAAATTAATTTGTATAACTTTCGAGGTACTTAGATCTTTGAAAATGAATTGGAAAAGTTTATCTCTAATATAGGAAGTTAGGAAAGGTTACTAGATATCTACTGAATACACTAAAGACCATGAATTTAATATCACAAGGAGGATTAGATAGATTCTGTGGTATAATTGGTTCTCCTCATGTAATAGTCTTCCTTTTTGAAATTATGTAAAGTCCTTTGAAGTTAATTGTCCCATCTTTTTGTGTAAAATATATGAATGAAATTATTGGTTATTGTTATTTACTTATTAAATGTGGCTCCTAGAAATTTTAATAATGATCCTTGTCATTTTTATCTATCTTCAATGGGGGATACCAGGTGGAGGGGTTTGTCAAAAATTGGTATTACATCCAAGATTTATTAAATAACTTATAGTTATTAATATATTCAATTATTTCATAGAGACAAAAGGGAATTGTTGTGGCATTTTCCAAAAACAATGGTGCCTAGAAAAGATCATAATGTGGGGAATGGCAAGATTTTCCTCAGCACCACTACTTGGTTAAGGAGGACTCTTGGCCCCCCTGTGAATCTGATTTGGCCAAAGTATAAGATTCTTTCCCAAAGGAAAATACCCATATGTTGTCTCATATTAAAACTCGTCCTATCCTCTTTGATTTTCTTTCCAAACTCTAGACTTTTCTTATATCCTCATTTTAAATTATGAATTCCGGAAGGAGTAGGATTATGGCATCCTCCATGAATTAAAGCACAAATAATGTCAAGTACAAATACATATATGAATATATTTCATATCACATATTTGATATTATATCAATGTTTCCCTTGTGAGGGTAAACTCTAGAAACCCTATGGATGTTTTTGAGAAACCTCATTGTAAACGGATACCAAAGTGTGTTAAACAAGAGACAATATCCTTTGAGTTAGAGGTTAATCCTTAAACCTAATCAACAACCCTAATCTTGTGTATATATGAATAGCTAAGGAAAATAATATCCCTATCCAGAGCAACTTGAGGAAGAATAATAGAAATAGAATCCAAATAAGTTTGCGTACCCAACATAACTATCAAGTCTAGGTATTAATATTTCTACTTTCATGAAAGTATGTATGATACAAGCAATCATGCATGTATGTCGGGTACACATAATTGATTATTTATATACATGAAGCATAAGAAAAATAGTTACAATATAAGGATGGATATAAGATCGTCAACTCACTTTTAGAGTATGGTGTTGAGACTTGTGGTTATTTTGAGTGAAGGAAAGACCTATGAATTAGAGACAATTCTAAAACTTGTGGGGTCAGGTTTTAGCTAGTAATCCCACACTCCTAATAAAAAGTAAGAGGAAATCCTAGGTTAGACTCCTCCCCTAAAGATATATGTCAACCAACCTTGGTTGCATGTTTTAAAAATTGAAATGACTTCAAATGTCCCCAAAGGACCTCAAGTTTGAAGGATTAGGTGAGTGAGGGATACAAGGCATGAAACCCTTACTACCACATAGTTAGAATAAATTGTCTTTAATAATTGAAATGTACTCAATATGTTTAAATGAAAAAAAAAACATGGTTACATAAAATCGCAATGTAAATATATAATGGAAAGTAACGTATATGAAAAGGAATCCTATGACCAACATTTAATTCATAGAGCCGCCTAGTTCGTGATGAGTCATGGGAAATATAATATAATGGCACTAGAGAACATTGTCTTGAACCAATGTGTAAATAATGATAGAGACAATATTAAGTTATAACATCTTAGTTAGCCATAGGCAGGGTACAACCAAGTCATTGTTAAGTTCCAGTAGGGAGGCTTAAAAGGTACATGAGTTCCAAGGGGTTAGAAGGTGATCAACCCTTCATACATTAAAGCCCAAGGGGATAAGGAAAATGTCATACATGAGTATATAAGGCATGTGGGGTCAGTAGAATGGCCACTCCATAAGTACATTTGGCCCAAGGGGTTAAGGAAAAGGAACTCCATAAGTACATGAGTTGTGTGGGTCCAAGAGGAGATTTCTCTAAAGGGGCTACACCCCTACAGACCTAAAGGGAATGACTGAGGGAAATGATACATGAGGCGTAGATATAAAGAGTACAATAACTTATATACTCATGGCTGAATATATATATATATATATATATATATATATATATATATATATATATATATATATATATATATATATATATATATATATATATTTATATATATATTTATATATATATATATATATATATGACAACAATACAACAAGAAACATATCATGGGGAGAGAGTGAGAGGCATTTGAATGACTCTTTGTGGTGATGAAATTTATGTAATTCAACCATATGTATATATATATATATATATATGTATATATGTATGTATATATATATGTATATATATATATATGTATATATATATATATATCTATATATGTATATATATATATATGACAACAATCCAACAAGAAACATATCATGGTGAGAGAACGAGAGGCATTTGAATGACTCTCTGTGGTGATGAAATTTATGTAATCCAACCATATGTATTGAAATTATACCCTAACATTTACTTTCCTATAAATATTCTTCATCATTGGGCTTGTATAGCATGCACAACAATATGATACTTTTTATTCTCTATACTATGTTTCAGGTCAACAATTTGATGTACATATTGTATATTAAATATATGGACTATTAAAAAGTTATCTTATTGCAATTACTATTGTGTGAAGAAAAATGAATTGATGTTCTTCAATGCATACAATTGGAAAATAGAAACATATTTTAGCTTTTTATTTATTAAAATTTCTTCGATTCTCTCACCTTAGACTATTTCTCACTAGATGTCTACCATATATAAATATATATAAATATATTTATAGGATAATGTGTGTATGCACTTTCGAGTATGATCCAACTAAATTCCAAAATTATAGGATACTGTGTGTATGCACCATCTCAGTGGTGCATGGAACTGCCTCAAAAATATGGAAACATTATATTTATAAAAGAATATGTTTCGAAGATGAAAGTGTAATAATGAGTAAGATATTATGACTTTGTTTGAAGGATTTTAGGCTTTAAACATATACTAGATCTCCGGTTCATGAAATAAAGTAATGTTGGTCTAAATCAACAAATTTACAAACACGAGACTTTAACTAGGATATTGTTTCAAGCTTTAAATTTGTAATTAGGAATTTGGTACATACAACCTTGGGCACTATAATTCAACCTAAGCCCAACTAAACTAATTTTTGGTTAACAAATAGGTCCTTGGAGTACAAAAGTAGAGTTCAATATTTCATGCTCATAATCAATATCAGTGATATTTTGAGATTGTTGATAAAAGGATTATAAGATCATAAACTAGTTTAAATAACATTTTAACTTATCTTATGGCCTAGGTAATTAAATAAAGAATTTTCTAGCTACACTTGCATATCTAGTGTTGGCTAACTAACATATTGGTTTTTTATCCTAGAAAAACATCTATTAATGATTGTAATAATTACAAAAATTGTTGATATAATAATATTGGAAGTTTTACATCATATAACATCCACATTCTACCCAAACCCTTCTTTTCCAGGTTGTGCATAGCAGTGTTGTTCTTTGTAAATGTATGAATAAACTCTACAGACTCAAAGAAAGGAAGAAGAAATTCAATCTGATGGAATATCTAATCCCATGGTCCCTCCCCTATGTCTTAACTAAGTATTCTATTGTCCACCACCAGATTTATTGACAACCATCTTATGCCCAAACATTACAACATAACTCTCTACAAAGAAAGGACTCCATCTTCCATCCACAAGTCTTGTTGGCAAGAGTTTGCAATTGGCTCGATGATCACTAAATATCGTACCAAATCTCATAGACTTATCCTTCAACGTTGCCACATTAGTATTAACTTTGACAAACCCAATTTATAGGGGCTTCCATCCTGGAAACTATCTCTTTATCTCTCTACAAATGATAGCCTCACCATAGCTAGAAAATCATTGTTCTTCATCACCCAATGGAGGAGACCAACAACAACAAAACAAGGCTACTCCCATAAATCATACAAAACCCAGTTATTTTAACACTTCCACACTGTTAGGAATTAAGTTATAAAGATTCCAAGTTCCTCTTTGGTCAATTTTCTCAACACCCATCTCAAAATATCAGTCATTCTTGTATATGGAATCCCTTCCAGTATACTATACTAAGACTATCCTCCTGGAGTAAAGAAGCCATAGCACCCTTAAAAAAATTTGAAACTCTTCTTCAAGATCATCAGAGATGTGTTCACACCCTACCTTCTCCACCATGTGTATGTTGTAAAACCTCCTCTTTGTAGCTAACTTCCTAATGAAAGTTCATCAAACGAAATGTTTGAGATTTGGAAGGAAGGGAAGCTTCCATATATCAATACATACTACATTATAATGGTTGGTATGAGAGTTATAAACTATTGACGGGTAGTTGCACCAAAGATGATAGGTTGATTTCATAGAGAAACCCCTTTTGGGACTTGTGTACCAGTATATCATCTTCACAATTAAGGAATAGAGGTAGAGAAAGGATAGCATCCATATCTTGATTAAGATTGTAGCAATCCAACTTTTTTGTATTCCAATGGTTATAGTTTTTATCAATATGTTGCTCCACAAGTACCTCATTGTTAAACCTACCATTAGATTGGTTGAACCAAACCCCTTCGTTGTTGGGAAGACACAAGTCCCCCATATAAAAACGTAGTTATCCTTGCCAATTTGCCACCTAAGGCCTTCTTTCAGTAGGTCTTTGTCCCCCCAGATGCTACAATCTCTATAAGCTTCAAGCACCCCTAATTCCTATGTATCTATATTTCAATACTCTCCCCACAAGATACCTAGGTTTTTTCCATAATGTTCATACCTAATTGGATAGGAGAGACAAGTTGAAAGTTGTCAGATCTCTGAATTCAAGCCCTCCCTCCACTTTGCGTGAACACACATTTTTGCAGGACGTCCAATGTATTATTCTCTTTTACTGTGATGTTCCCCACCAGAAGTCAGTAATTATCTTGTTTATTTCTTTGAAAATGTTGAATGGTGGTTGGTATAAACCCATCATTATGTGGGTATTGAATGTATAATGGATCTTATGAGAACCTCTTTTCCAACTTCACTCAGACTTTTTTCATTCCATCCCTTGATCTTGTTCAACAAGTCATCAATAGTACTCTTGAAAAATATCTTCTTAGATCGCCCTACCAACGACGACATCCCCAAATAATTTTAATACTTGTCAACTTGTTTCATACTAAGGATGCATAGTATTTCTCACCTTAGCATCTATAATTTTGTTGAAAACTACATCTGACTTGTTATAGTTAATTATTGACCAGAGGCTTTCTCATAGAATTTTACTATGTAGCAATCACAGATGCCTCCTAAGAAGTAGATTTAGAAAATAAAATTTGTTATCAACGGAGAACAAGTAAGATATGCTCTGAGTTCTTTTTTAGCTTTTCAAGCATGAATTTTACAATCATCTGCTGCCTTTATGAGAATCTATGAGAAGGAATGTTCACATAAAAGGAACATGTAACGTGATATGGGGTCCCCTTGACAGATCCCTCTTTTAGGTTTTATGATCACCTTCCTACCACCATTTATGATGGATAAGGACGTAGAGTTGTAGCACTCTCTGACCTTATTTCTCCAAATAATTCCAAACCCCATTTTGGACATCACCCTATCCTAGAAACACCATTCAACCCTATTGTAGGCCTTTCTCATATCCAACTTCACCCCCATATAACCACATTTTCCACTTCTTATATTCTTCATAGCATGGTTCATCTCATATATCATAATGGTGTTATCTAAAATGAGACAACCAGGGACAAAGGAACTTTGGTTGATAGTGGTAATGTCATTCACCATTGGAATAATCTGATCAGGCAACATTTTGAAGATCATTTTGTAAATGGTATTGTAGAGACTGATTAGATGAAAATATTTCATATCATCATGTTTGTTGCATTTTGGGATGACGACTATGTTAATAGTGTTAACCTCCTATAGACCAATCTCCCCCCTTCCACCAATTTTTCATAAATTGGAACATGTCATCACCCATAATATCCCAACTAGAAAAATCCCTCGTGGAGGCCATTAAGACTGAGAGATTTTTTCAGGTGCATATGTGTTGATGTAGATAAGAGTGCATCTTTTGTTTTCTTCTATTGTGATGTTCAATTCACACTTTCATTAATGCAATGTTCCGCCCCTTCGAGAGCTTCATCAATATCAAACATCCTATGTAAGATGAACGTATCTGAGTAGTAGTCAGTAATGATGCTCGTAGTTTCTGCTTCCTCAAATTTAAGATCCTCAATGTCATATTTTAGATGGTTAATACTATTTTCCTCCATCTTTGAGAAGATTTTTTATGAAAATGATTCCTTATTACTATCTCCATCTCTCATCTTGTTCACCTTTTCACTCATATACCATAAGATTTCATTGTAATGCTAAATGTCAAATATCTCTTCACTGAGTTTCTTACAAGCTTTAAGGTTCTCAATTGTCATTGGATTTGTTTGTTTTGTGCCCAACTTCTCTTCAAACACCTTCAATTTTTTGTTCACATCACCAAAATGTTTTCTTGCCATTCTCAATTGAGGAGCTCAGATCTTGTGTATAGATATTGAGTCTAAAACTACAGAATAGTATTTCATTTTATCACCATACCTCCTCAATTGTTCGCCTACAACCTTCTTTCGTCAGCCATAAACATTCACATGCAAACCTTGATTTTATTTTCTTGGCATTCTACCAATGGTGTTATTAAATAATAGTTGTGCATGGTCATATCTAATAAAGGGTAATTGCCTAAACCCTATTTTAGGATAGATGGTCATCCACAAATCAGTAGCTAGTGCTCTGTCAAGCCTCTATTATCACAATCTCTTCACAAGTACCTTTATTCCAGGTGAAAGGACTCCGAATATATCTTGGGTGAGTACGGTGTCCATATTCAATACCTTCCTTGAACTCCTCAGTCTATCTTATCATATTTGTAGCCCCACATTCTTAATAGTATAACATGGGATCTCATTAAATTGACTCATAAGAAAATGGGGTGATTGTTATTGTTCACTACACTCTTCATGAGCTCCCATGTCTTGAATTTTTGGTTATTCATGCCTCATCCATAAATACCAGCAAACCTCCATTTACTCCTTCCCCCATCTACATATATCTCAACCAGGAAATGGTGTTCAAAATAAGACACTGTATGAACACCAAAGTCACCCCACCACAACCCCAGACCCCCATAATCTTCCATCACTACTCAGACAAACCCCATTGTTGAAACCAAAACTTCTCATAGTTTTTTCCAAGACAATTCTATTGATCATGATTTCCACCAGGAGCACCATATTAGGGTGTTCCCTCCAACAAAGATGCCAAACAGATTGAATAGTCCTAGAGTTCCCCATCTCATAACAATTTCAATGTTGGATTTTTATTTTCGTTCATGGTGTTGGCCAACACCAACCACTGCTACTTGAGAGTAGACCTCTTGCAACATTTTAACTCTTTCATTCCTTCCTTGCTTGAGACCCTTACTTGTTTACTCACATTTGTTACCTTTATAGTTTGGATGCTTCCCCTATTCTTTTCTTATAGGTTTCTTCTGGATTTCAGCTTCACCTCTCTTGAAGTTGCTCATGTCACTCTTTCTTCTTTCAAATCTAATAGTAACCTTCATCATTATGTTTGGTGTTTTATTCTTGGATCTACTTGGTCCCTCTCCATATTCCTTAATCTTATCCTAGTTTTCTTTTGGTCGACCCTAAGGGAAATCTTTTGTGCTCTTCCTCCTTACTAGAGAAGTTTTGTTAGATGATATGTTTGTTGTTGTGCTCTTATCAGATTCAACATCAAATCCCTCTCACCTCTCTCCTGTGGTGTGCAGACCATGTTTGTTGATGTGTAATAACTACAAACAGCTTTGGGGAACTCACTGTTGTCACTGGTCCCTTTAATGTTACCCTAGACTTCAACTACTTCCTCCACCACTGGCTTCTCTTCTTCCTCCCATGTAGTAAAAGTTTTATTGTGTCCATGTGGGGCATCCTCAGATTCCTTCCACATTTATTTTGCGTCCTTCTCTTTATAAGCCTCATCACATTCCTATTGTTTCTTCCTTCATCCCCCTTTGATAGAAGTGCCCTTTGTCTTGCTTTCCTCCACCCAAATTGTTGAAGATATTTTGTCAAGTGCCTTTATAACTGGCTCACTCGTTTTCATTCCTTATGTTTCTCTGTGGGGAGTTCCATAGTGACACGCCCCATTTTATCTGTAACATCCCTGACCTGGGTTATGCCTTAACCCTAGAAGTTTTTCTTAAGAAAGATAATTAGATCCTTAATTTTTATTTGGTGAAAAGTAATTAAGGCCCAAGAGGAACTTATGTTTCAATTTTGGTCATGTTTGAATAATGTTGACGCAATGTTTGCTTATTTTGGACTAAAGTGCAAATTACCCAAGTTGAGGGGTTAACTTGCAAATGTTACATGATTAAATGTTCCTCATATTTTGAAGCATCATTAGAATGAAGATGATGCAGAGTTATGGCTTGGGAAAGCCTAAGTACCAAGAAAGAGCTGATAAAGCAATGTTTTTGCATTAAAACCTAGTTTTGGTTTAATGTGCAATTTACCCAAAACCTAGGGTTCAATATGAAAATTACCACTTCATAATAGTCCCTAAAGTTTCTTGTCATCATGTAGAGCAAATAAAATGAGAGGGGAGTCTCATTTGAATTACTTTCGAGGAGAGAGAATCTTGATATTAAAATAATCAAGATTTAAGCATAATTGAAACCCTGATTCAATTTAATGCAAAAATAGATATATTAATTGAAATGCCTTTCAACCAAAATTGAAATGGTTGAATTCATATATGTGTGGACGTCCTTGTGCTTTGCAAGGGCCACGAAATATCTCAAGGAGGTGAAAAACCCACTCACATTATTATAAGAAAAAGAAATATCCACTCACTTATGGATATTACTATTAAATGGATTAAGGTGCTTAATTTGCTTTTCTTTAAATTGTGGATAATTGAGAATAATAAGAGGCAAATAGGATAGCCTCGTCCCTAAGGAAGAGAAGGGGGCAAGTGTCAAGGATATGGGGGAGATAATTCCTACTTTCTCTCTCCTAATTGAATTTATAATAAAAATTGCATATAAGCTCATTTATCCATAGAGTAAAGGAGGAATTTCGAATTCACTTCCACCCTTTGCTTGAAAAATGACATTGGGAGCTTGGGCGAAATAGGATAACGAACCCTAGCCTGTTGGTAAGCTTCTTGACCCTCTTTCACCTAGAATCCATGGTGGAAATCACAAATCAATGCTTGATTTCTTCTTTTCTTCACTCCATCTTCAACCCTAGCCAATCTTTTCACCCAAAATCTTGAGGACGAGACTAGGGGGAGTTGCAAAATATTCATCAACCATTGTTGACATGAAGATCCAAGCTTTGAAACTCAATTGAAGGTGGGTTATATAACTTGAACCCATTTTCATTATTATTCAACTCGCAATCTTGCAATTATAATGATTCCTTCTAATTCTTGATTAATTGCTTGTTGAAATGGGTAATTCCATGAAATTAGAAGTACTAAGAACCACAGGGACGAAGCTAGATGATTATGACATCATATTGGGCACATTTTCCAAATAAAATTACATTTCAATCGGTTTCAACAAGTTGTTCATTCTGTTTCAACCAAACGGTTTGAAAGCAAACAGTTTCATCAAACCGTTTGAAGCTAAATGGTTTCAAACCATTTGGGAGAGTTGACCAGGGTTGACCGTTTGGAAAATTTGATGTTATTTTTTATGGTTAATGACCCATAAAATTTTATTTATTAATTCCAAAGGGTTCATCACTTGAAGGTTAATCATTTAGCAAACCCTAATCGAGTTAAGTGCTGAAATTCAATTTGGTTAACCTATATTTTTGGGTGATTGAGCCCAAACGGTCTCAAGACCGTTTGTAGGTCACCCAAATGGTCTCAATACCATTTGGAGGTCCACCAAGACCATTTGGAGGTGTAGGGTTAAGTACGGTTGAGTATCTGAAGGTCCAAAGATACCAAATTGAAATGCAATCAATTGTTGATTTGATGATCAATCCAATGACCCAAACTCTAATTGAATTCCACAAATTTTCAAGGATGGAATGGTTCAAATGGTCTCAAGACCATTTGGAGGTCATCCGAAAGACCTCAAGACCGTTTGGGGTCAGGTCATATCAAAAATTTGATGATGATTCATTAGTTGTAATGGAATCAATTCCACAATGTTGATCATTGATTGCTACTCGATTCAAAGCCCTAATTGAAGGTTTCTTGAGTAGAATTTCTAGATCAATTGGGTTCAAAACCCTAATTGATGGTCTAATTGAAGGTTGATTCAATATTTTATGTGACAAAGAAATCAAGGATTCAATTGATAATCGGTTCATCCATTGACATCATGAATCGTGTAAGTGTTGAAAGGACTTTTTGGTCCATTCGGTTTTGAGAGGGTTTGGACCAAACGGTCTTAAGACCATTTGAGTCGAAACGGTCTCAAGACGATTTGGGACCAAATGGTCTCAAACCATTTGGAGACCCAAGCCCATTCAGGTTCAAGGGCAACTTGCCCAAACAGTTTCAAACTGTTTAGAGATCAAAGGGTCAAGATCGTTTGGTGATTTAGAGTGATCAAATCAATTGATAACTTAATGAGATGAAGGATCAATTGAACCTATAATCGTTACTAATTTATCTTAAAGAAAATCACTAGGGTTGTACCTTTAGGGTAGTAAGTGATTGGTAATATTAGATGAGTTAATCCTTGAAGCTTAGATAAGCAATACTTCAATATGCTATGTCAACCCTAATTGAATATACTTAATTGAAGGGTTGAATGACCTAATCTAACCAAGCTTGACATAGTCAATATCCTAGACAGGATGAGAGAGAGAGAGGAATCCATACATGTAGAATAATCATGTAATGGATAAGCCTCAATACTTTCAATATGAATAAACTATGAATTTAGGGTATGATCTTTGATGAAGAGATCATGAAACCCTAATCAAGAAGATTGATGAATCTTAATCCCTAATTTAGGGCAATGCTAGGTGTAACCCTAACCAAGGGTGATGACATGAGAAATCCTACTAGAGGGTATTTGAAATGTAATCCCTAATTGGGATGAATAGTAAACCCTAATTTGGAAAAAGGTTATAGGGAACCTTGATTCAAGATGTGAAACCCTAAATGAGGATGATTCAATGTGAAACCCTAGTTAAGGGTGATGCCATGTGAAATCCTAATCTAGGGTAATGCCATGTGAAACACTGAGTGAGAGTGATGTTATGTGGAACCCTGATGCAATGATGTGATGTGAGACACAAATCTAGGGTGATGCCATGTAATGATATATGAAACCCTAATGAGGGTATAATGACCAATACATTGATGTAGAGTGTGATTAATATAATCAAGTAAGATGAGAACGTTACACCCAAGAAGGGTGAAACTGATAAACCATATGGATGGCAATGTTGATACTTTATTGAGTAAGGGTATATGGGACAAGATGATTCCTAGATAATTATATATCTAACTTTGTACAGGTGATTAACTTGACATACATGTATCAACCCTATACACCTTACAAAGATGAGGACAAGAAACTCTTAGGTGTGATGTATGCAACACTAAATAATGGTGTGGATAATATCCTGAGAGTTGAAATACCTAAAGTAGTTGATAATGGTTTATTATATACCAACAATGTCTAACCATTAGTCAAGTCCATATCATTAAGGATAATTGGACAATTCTAATGTGTGACCTATGCACTATATGATGAAGGTGATAGGTGAGTGGTTAAAAGTATTAAGAAGGAAATACCTTAATACCAGATAAGCTGACAAACTCAGGAAAATAAGAAGTAATGAGAGAAGTGATATATCAAGACATGATAGAAATCACATGTAGCATCATAGGGTTGATATACCTTGGTGCACTTAAAATCCAATATATTTGGGTAAGAAACATATGAAGTGTGTTATGCAACTGTTACAATGAAATGTAATGACTTTGATATACTTTGATAAGTACAGGCTAATATGCCTTAATAAAGGGGTTAAGACAAACTAATGAGTATGATGTAATCATACTCTGAAAAGGATGAGAAATGAAGTCATACCTTGTATTCATAATAATTAATGATACATGATGAGAGTAATAAGCATGTGATATGTTCATGAAATGAAAGGAAGCTCCTAGAGGAGTGGAGCAACAAATTAGGGTTGGATTCATGAAATGAACATAAACCCTAACTATTGTGTAATGGGAAATCCTAAACCTAATTTTGGGTAATAGGATGAAAAACCCTATTTGATAGTAAACCCTAAACCCTGGTGGGGAAATAGTGGTGTTACTATTGTATTGCATGCTGCAATATGCTATTGTTGCTTATTGAAAAGTAACAAGATGTTCTTTGTCTTAGTGTGCCAATATGATATTGTTGTTTATTGAGAAATAATAAAATACACAGTGACATTGTAAGCCATGTGAACAAGTTGTTGCCTAGTGAAAGGTGACAAGATAATCAATGGCATTGTGAGCCATGTGATATGCTTGTATAACAAGTATCATGAATACCTCGGTCTGAGGACCTAGAGGTAATAGTTACCTAATAAGTGGTAGCAATGTTTAGTGATGAACTAAGGGTTTAAATAGCTAGATTTGATAAGCATGGCAATAATGTAGTTGAGGGATGAGAATTCCCAGTATTAATATGAGGGATTGAAATCCCAATGTCTTATAAAGACTGAGAAGTGATTGATGAAAATAGTACATGTTTCTTTGTAGCATTTATTTTAATAAGTTATGTTTGAGAACTTGACTGATGCTAAAAGAATATGATAATGTACTTAATTAATTAAGTGAAATCATATCATGTAGAGCCTTGACCATAGATCCATCATCATCAGTAATTTGGTGATGGTGAAATGGGTTGCTCCATGGCAAAAACCCGGCGTGCATACTATTGAGTATGTGGGGGTCAATGGGCGAAAATATCCTTACATCCTCTTAGGAGAATTGATGGAAGGTAAACATTAAACCTCTCAATCCTTCATTATATGTATCGGGATGGATGTATCACTCATATCCCGATGATTTGAATAGATGCAGTACACATATTCTAATAATATTAATGCCAGATCGATGGAGGTAAACATGAAATCTCTCGATCGCGAAGAGAATGCAGCTGCCCTGCCTCTATAGCGAAGTTGCCACTATACCCTGGAAAGCTATATAGCAGAGACACAAGATGTCCTGCATGTGATCTCGCACTGACTGAGATGTGGGAGGTCTTGGAAGCCGAATCTTCCATTGACCTTGTATGGTACCGATTTTGACTTCATAGTGGTCGGTTGGAGTATGAGCGGTATACCTCAGCTCCTCAGGGCATAAGTGTGATTGTAAAATGTAATCAGCCATATAGCATGTTTGCTTAAGGATTGAATACGGAAATTTACTAGTTGATGTTACATTTCCTTTATGCATCTCTAGTTGATAGATGTTATTTATATCCCCTTATATTCATTGCATATATATGAATGAATTACAACTCTACCATGGGTAGATGCAATGTCCTCCTTGGGAAAGGAGATTACCTTACTTTGTTCATACAGTGATCCATCTGTTGTTAAATATATAAGATTTCCCTGCTCAGTTTTATTTTAATAAACTTCAATAATAATGTTTTGGCGGAGAGTTATATCTCTCACTGGGGTAATTTACAATTGTCTCACCCCCGTGGGATCCAATGTTTTTAGGTGGACGCGTACAAGGAAATAGAATTCCCACAGTAGAGAAAGGACAACATCAGTAGGGACAGCAGTAATATCTCAGGTGGAGATATTGCCTATCAAGTCATATAGATAGTAGTCCTATGTGTCGTCTTTGTACTCTCAGGTCCTCGGAGTCAGGAGTTAGTGCTTTTAATGAATCGATCTGAGATTTTGTCTTGATGCCTCGAGGTTCTTATGTTGTTTGTATATAATGTTAATAGGGAAGTTGTGGTATGTAATCCTTGAGAAGAGATGGTACAAGTTATGTAATTTTGAACCAGGTTGTAAATGTATTACATTGGTTCCTAATGAAAGAGTTTTCCTATGATTGGATCTCTTTGCAAAAAGTTTTAATTTTTAGTGATTTTCAGTAATCTGCTGCAAATGATTCGCTTCTTCTTAAGTAAACATTATTTTTGTGAGTTGGATGCCACATTGTCATTGTGTATTTTGGTCCTTTTCCATATAGAGGAACTCCTCACTGTTAGAATGTCTATTTACTTAAGTGTTTGTCTTTTACGTAAGTTATTTTTAGTCTAATTTGTAATATGGGCCCAATTGTCATGTGCATCAGAGCAGCTAGTCATGTTGTTTTCCACAATATGAGTGGGGGAAATTCCCTAACAATATCTAGATCCCCCACTCATATTGTTTTCCACATGGCATCAGAGCAGCTAGTCATGTGCTTCCCCTAACCCTGAGAGAGAGATATAGAGAGAGAGAAAGTGAGAGAGAGAGAACAAGGAGAGATGCCTCCTCTTGCAGGTGGTTGTCGTTGTCTCTAGTCACTGTTGATGGTTTCCCACAGGGATATTCCCATCCCCGCCTCTCTTTGGAGTCATCTCCATGTTCAACAAGAACAAAAATCATCCTATCAAGTTGCAGGATCTAGATATACAAGGGTTGTCATGACTCTGTCAATATTGCTTGCTAATGAAGCCACTACTATCCTATTTTCCGCCATCATCATGATTCTAACTGCCATTATCAACTCCGCCCACTGATCTACTCCATGTATCCACCTCTAATGAGATATACTCCTAAATCAAGGAAAGGATCTGCTATTTTTGATAATATTGAGGATCCATCATCCTTTATTGCTTTAGTGGAGATCCAAAAGGATTTTCACCACTTTTTCTACTGTCTCTAGGGTTTATCTAATGTTGTTCGCTGCCAACATGGTGTGTTGCTTCTAGAAACGATGTATCGGCAATTATCTACTTCTTTGCAACTTCATTTGCCCTTAGACACAATGTGTCGCATGTACCTTGACACAACATGTCATCCTTTGACACGACATGTCATTTGCTTCTACCCTGAGATTCTATCAACTGAGACAACATGTCTTTTCAATGACACAGCATGTCGTTGACTTCTGTTGGCATTGATTGCTGCTACTGCACTACCAGATAGGGCATGTCTCTTCATCGACACGATGTGTTGCCTACTATTGCTTCTTCCTGTATCAACTGGAACAACGTGTCTCTCAATGACACAATGTGTCTGCTTCTACTTGTTGCTACATATTGGCATGCTACAATGATTCTATCATATGATGGAGTTATCTATACATGGTGTGTCCTTTCTTTCTCTTACCAACAACAATTATCTACTCATTTTCAGCATTTTTATAATTTTGTTTACACCCCCAGTCTTCCAACCCCACATAACATTTTTCCTATCTCTTCAATACCTATTGATCCTACTGAGTAATATTCTAGTAGTGTACCTCCTCTTTCTACTAAGTTTCCATTCGGGTAGTCTTCCTTTTATCCTACCCCCAAATTATTTTTTTAACCTAATGTAAAAAAAAATTATGGATACTCCAAATATTTACCAACAAAACCCTACCTCTACCTTTATTTTAGACTCTCCACTCCAACAACTCTTCATTCTTTTCATGGTTGGCATGAGGGGGAGAATAGAGGCTGAAGAGTACAGGGAAGAGATGAGATGAGAGGAAAGATGAAGGAAGAATAAGAAAAAAAAATTTAGTTATGTTGCTACATGGATCTTTATGCCACTTTTTACTACTAATATATGGATCCTTCAACTACTATTGGTGTTCCTTTTCTTCCATGTGGATCCTTCTATTGCTATGTGGAATGTTCATGATAATTTTGTTGCTATATGGATCTTTCTATTGCTATTATTACTTACTCATCATCTACCTCAACTGCTACTATGAAGTTACATATTGGGACTTCATCGTTGCTACTTGTTCTATGTGATTAGTAAATTTTACTTAATGCTTTGTACTTTTGGACTATCTGTTGTTCGTGGTCTATTTTGCATGTTGACTTTCTACTGTGGACCAGAACTCTATGAACTCTATGAACGAGCACTCTCTGGACTTTGACATCTACAACTATGATGGATATCTTGTGAAGAGGGAAGATGATGAAAAATTTTGTTGCGGACTTTACATGGATCTTCATCTACATTTCATATTGGAGTTATTTACTTGTTTGCTACTTTATACATTGATCTTTTATTCACCTACGTCGTCGACTTTTTCTTCTATGTTCCAACACTCTATGGCTTGTTTATGTGTTTTGCATGTTGACTCTCTGTTTGTTTGTGCTTTGTTTGCACGTTGAATATTGCTACTTCTTGTGACCTAGTACTTTCTAGGACTTATGCTCCAAAGCTCTCTGGCTACTATGACAACGATTGTGATGAATATCTTGGTGCCTATCTACTATTCTTTCTTTTATTCCAGATGCCATTATGATGACCAAGAAGCCTCTATGCATGTTGAGATATTTGTTTCTTCGGAGTATCTACTTGAGGAGGAATCTTTGTAATTTGAGCGCTTGATGATTTATTGTAACATTGAGGGGGAGAAAATTCTTGTATGGTATTGATTATCTTTCTATTATGTTTATTCAGTCAGTCAGTCAGTTTGTCTGTTTGCAAGCTGACTTGGGATTCTCTGAAGTTCCAACTTGAGGGGGAGTGTTAGAGTGTCTATTTACTTAAGTGTTTGTCTTTTACTAAAGTTATGTTTAGTCTGTCTATAATATGGTCCCAATTGTCCATTGGCCCATTAGGGTTTGTCTAAGTGTTTGTATAATTCCTCCTTATCCTATTTATAGGAAAGGGTGGCAACCTCCTATCTATGAAGAAATAAGAAAAATCTACACGTTAGGGGATTTTCCCCACTCGTATCGTTTTCCACACTCACTATGACCCATTCATCCATAGAAGAAACAGGACCCAGGAACCTTTCACAATGGATTTCAATCTATGTGATCATTCCTTCGATGTCTTTCATTTTATGTACCATCTTTTAGGGCCTTCAAATTTCCAATTGGACCCTGACCCTCTTTACTCTTGACCATTTATCATATTCTTCTCTCATCAATACTTCCCCTACATTATAGGGTAGCTCATGGATTGCCTCCTATTTTCTATACCCCATGAGGATATTGTATAGTCGGCTCCATATTTGGAGCTCCACCGAGTTCCTCTATTCAAATCCTAGAATTGTGGTATTTAATGAAGCTTTATTTTGGTGTATATAGAAATTTATTCAAGATGGACTTTTATCCAAAGAGTAGTTTATCTTTTGAGGGAATGAGTCCTTGCCTTGGACTCAGACCCAGGTCTCGGGTCATGAGAAGAGTTGAGGGCTAGGATTTCACCCTCTCCATCTAGGATCTCCTAAGAAACCCTAAACACACAAACTCTCCTCTCTTTTTTCCTTATCTCACTCTTTTTCAAACATTCAGACTCTACAATGACCTTCACAAATCAATTGCTAACACCCAAACAACCCATTCTGCACTCAAGAAGTTGGTATTGTCATGGGTTTTCTAGTGGTTAATGGTGATCTTCAAAGTGTGATTGTAGACACCAAGCCTCCCTACAATGGTGCCTATATAAGGTTTGAAATACTTCCTAGTCATGTGGTAAGAGCCCCTCCTCACTCCATCTAACTTGGATGAAATAAGGAAGTCAAACTCAACCCCATGTTTCCCTGACAAGTTGGTCATTTTCCAAGAAAAGTTGACCAACCTAGGACTTGGACAGGAGCTTGTAAGCTTTTTACATGATCCAAGGTGCTCAACCAACACCACCTAAGCTTTGAAGTAAACCCACATCATCTAGATAAGCCTTTGGTTTCTTATTTTGAAGAACCTACATTGCGATTGTGGCTTCCCTAACCCCAGCCACCACATGCCTTGATAACTAGGTGGACAAGTATAAAGAGGTTGTGTGAAGGTTCCTAGTCCTTCACATGGTGTTGTGACGTCTAAGGGAGGGAATTTAACTCTTTGGCTGACCCACCCAGGGCATAAACATGACTCCTTATGAAGGATGAAGGCTAAGGGTAAATTGACAACCTTTTCCTCGAGTGTGTGATACTTCTAGTTCACGACATCATTTTCAATGGGGTCATTTCCTCAAACTTGATCCCAACTTCATTAGAAATTGGTTATAAATGTTGACGTGTCACGATATAATTTGTTCAATTACATTTTTTGTAATAATGTTGGAAATTGAAGGGTAGCTCATATTATACACATATTATATTCCAATTTGTTTAAAATAATACATAGGATCCAATGGTTCAAAGCCTAACTATGCTTCTAGTTTAAAAAGTAGGTTCTAATGCATGAATTTATAATAGTAAATGCAAACTCTAATTTGTAAAATTAGGTTGTTGAACATGTCAAATATGATGATTTTGTGATATAATATAATCTTATTTAGGTCATAATTAAATCATAAGATAAGTATGTTAATGATAAATGTTTAGGGTTTAAGTTATAAGATCTTGGAAGTGAGGATTAAGGTTTTGAAACCTAACCTTAATATCAAATCTAAACCTAGACCTATAAAACTAAGACTTAACCCTGATTTAAATAAGATAAATACATGGTGAAAAACTGGTGATACAAATACTTGCACATTGATTGATTGCTTGAATCTATACTTGATCGTTGACTTGCATACAACTTTAAGTAACTTGAATTATAACTACATGGTTTCTGGATGTAAAATATACATGGTTATTTTTTGAACGGTTGATCATACCGTTTGTGGTTATTTTATATGTTTTTTGCATGTCTGGTTCCATGACCATCTGATGCAATAATTACGGTTATTTTTGTATCCACCTTTTTTCTTTGTATATTTGTTACTTACTATACATGATGATGTAGTGTTATAGAATGTATTGATACTCTTTCGCCATCAAGATAAATATGATATCTTCCTCCGTATCCACCTGCATATATGGTATATTTAAAGAAGTTTATCTTTTTTCATAGTAGGATTTCGGAAAAAGAATAGACTACTTGGTTCCAATTAAAATATGTTGACTATGCATATTAAATATAGAGAAAACTAAGATATTTTAGACCCAGTGTTAGACCTACCAAAGGATAATTCACATAAGTCTAACCATGGTCAAAGAAATTAAAAGATTGGAGGTTGCATGATAAGTAGTCGTTAAAATGTAAAATAAAATTACAAAAATGATTTGAGGTGCCAGTCCTTCAAAAACAAGAACTAGTTCCCTCGAGGTACGGGAGTGGGGGATGACCCTGCGCACAAGAAATAGGAGCACCGGCTCTACAAAGACAGAATTGAAGCTTTCTATCTACTTTACAAGGATATGTGCAAATATTTGATTTAGTGAGTAGTTTATATTGAAATTCATATATGCACATTGGTGTATTCACCCACATACACAATTAGCAACATACTAACTTTGTACTTTGTTTGTCGGTATTTTAAGTATATGAAGGTAGCTGACTTACAAAAAGTAATGACGACAGATGAGTGGACTGAAGTTAATAAAGTGAATGTCACAAAGAAGATTCGATAGATAAGTTAATATAGTTGGCTCCCCACATGTAATACCTTTCTTTTAGCAAAATAAAATAAAATTTTTGAGGAAAATTTTAACATCCTTATGTATCAAACAAGTTTATAAATGAATTATTGGATATTGTTAGTTATTTTTTAAATCAGATTTTTGAAAAATGATCTTGCCTTCTCAAGATTTTTCAATTGGTAATAAGAGAGGGGGTCACAATTATATACACTTTCAATTGTGACGGTGCCAATGAGGGGTGGCGACGGGCTAGCAAGCACATATACATTGTCGCCGTAGTACTTGCACTAGTGGCTGCATCTTGCGCATGTTTGATGCCAATTGTTATTTACGTATACAGGACAGAGGGACAAATACAATGTGTATGTGACAATCCTAGTGTCATTTATTTATTATCTGGACTTCTTCAAGCCTCGTACATCTCAGCACAACCAAGTGCACGAGGTTGGTTGCTGATTGGGAGCCAGCTTCTTTTTCGAGTTTTTCTGAAAACCACCTCTTTTCTGATAATTATAGGCAAATTCCCCGTATTTTGACTAATCCTAACCCCCTCCCCAACTACTACTCCACACCGAGTTGCCGTGAATCTAAACGGCTCCGGTTTTTTTCTCTCAGATATCTTCTCATGATTCCTTTATTTTCAGTCGATGAGATATGTCCAGTTTGTCGTAAGGCGTGCTTGGACACTTTTAGGGAACATGCGGTTCATTACAAGGAGCTTTCAGATTTTAATTACAGATATAATTTTGTTAGAAATGTTCTATTTGATGTACTCGACATGCATGTGTTGCTACTAAGAAATGGGCACCTGTGAACTTTTGAACCGATCCACAAGAGGGGAGATCCACACTGAGACCTGTTGATATTTTAATTTTTGGATGGGTCCGAGAAAAATATGTGTATGTAGATTTACCAGGAGTTTCTCCGCTGGTGGGATTAAAGAGTGGGGCATTTACAGCGGGACATGTTGTCCTTAAAGTTGCTTCAGCTAAAGTGATCAAATATGAGAAAGCGTGTATTCAGAATCAACACGCCTTCATCTCTTTTGGAATTGATAATTTTGGATTCTTAGCACCAGAAGTTGTGGAGCTTCTGAAGAGATTCCAAAAAATTATGAATAGTAATGTTATAACTACTAAGTGTATGGATGTAGTATTTCAAAGAATTGAGTTTGTCATCCAAAAAGGACTACCGACGTAGCTTATTGCCCGTTTGTCTTCTATTTTGATATAATACAAAGAACTATGAATTAGAATTTATGATCATTGTTTTGCAGTTATTTGAACCTAACGACTTGTTTTCTTTATATTTCTACTTCATTTCGTTTTTCACTTGCTTAACTAGAAGTGAATTTGAGATCTAGTGTTTCGTGACTTAAACCCATCACGAGTTGCTCCATCTGTTTATTTTTTTATACTTATTACTCCATTATCTTGCTACATAAATCTAGACAAATATTATATCTAGATTAATTCGGTCCGAACAAGTATTCCTGTAACAACCCAGAAATTGCGTATTCTTCTTGTTACCAAATTTGACTCTTTTTATTTATACCCAAATTTGTGCCGGGTTTTGGAAAACCAACTCAAGATTAAATAAACATAAGTTATAATAAGTCAGGCCCAACCCCGCATTAATCCGAATTAAGTTTGACTCGAGCTGAGCGTCGAACTCATGATTAAATGTTTCTTGAACTGTGAAGAGTCTTTTCCAATATGTTTCAGCTGTATAGTTCAAGACCGGCATATAACATGGTCATGTGGACTCCACCTACTGGATATGAGTGAGTTCTGAGACCAATTATAATATGGCCCACGGTTCAAACTTTAAGATTCTAGTAGAGTTTCAGAAATGATGATTGATCCCATAAATCACCACTACATTAATTGTGTGATTTGTCCTCATTCACACGCAAGTCAGAATTTGCTCAACCATCCTATAGGTTAAACACAGTTAAACACAAAGTTCTTTACTAATGGATTCTCTGGAAAAAAAGGTGTACATTGGTAATATGAGTAGACTCACCATTCTTTTTAAAATCATTTTATCGAGTACTCAAATTCTGGAATAGTAGACAAACTTGGTTTGACTTGACTCGAATTGGTAAAGACCTCAATCAATCTGAATTCGAGTTGACCCAAATTAACTTAAAATGAATTCGACCTGATCCAACTCGACCCAACCTTAAACTTTGAAATACACCTCAAAACTTTGAAATTTTTAACTTATTATAGGTCAACTGTTTTTTGCCACTCTATGAGTCACTTGAAAATCTAATAATATCAATTTGAAGAAATAAATGAAGTACTAGAATGAATTTATTTAGTAGAGTGACATAAATTAGTATGCACTTCAATAATATTGAAATTTTAGGACACAAGTTTGACTATTTTTATGCCTCTCAGAATGCTCGATCACACATGTTAGCTTACTGTGTGATTTGATCAAGGCCTCAGATATGTGACATCCATTTTACTCTATCGGGTGGGCCCATTAGTGGCTTTATCTAGGAAAAATTCTCTATTACTAAAATATAGAAAAGACCAGAACTCCATACATGTAATAAAATCAAAATCCAATTCCGCTACATATTTACTATTTTTTCAAAAGCTTTTAGTTTGATCGTCCAATTTATCACCATAGTAACAAAAGTCTCTGAATTTTACGAAAAATCGGCGATTTTACAAAAAATCGGTGATTTTTCACGATGTTATAGGCTCCTGGATGTTCATCATGATTAATATACCACTTGCCGATTTTTCACGACTTTTCACAATTTATCCCAATTTTTCATGATTTATATAATTTTTCACATTCTTCATGACTTTTCACGACTTCTCTCTTTGAAGTCACTTGCTCTTTTCTACCAAACCATGTACACAGAACTCCTGATATACACTAAACCTCCAACCTCCCACTCCTCTGGATAGTTCATTATTATTCATCAACTATTTTTTACTTCTTTTTTTACTTTTTCACTCACTAAGATTGCATGTCTTGTGACCTTAATAGTTACATGTGTCATATATGTATGTATATACATACATACATTCATGCATACATACATATGTCGACAAGGAGTGGCTCAAGTGATCAAGCATGATGTCTCCTCATGAAGGGACCCAAGTTCGAATCCCAGTTGCCACCTTGATTTATCACCCTCCCGGGCGTTCGGCCTCTTCCACGGGAATGGGGGGAGAAATCTTTCTCTCTTGATCCCATACATACATACATACATTCATACATACATTTATCCATATTGACACAGTATGGATGAACGTCCCTGGAAAGGGAGAACACCCTTTCAAGATTATCTATGAGCACATACCAAACAAATGTGTGGACTGTTGTGTTTCTGGACATGGCAGCGATGAATGCCCACTAAAGCCAAAGGAAGTTTCACCCTCTCAGGATGATGACATCCAGATCCCAAAGAAGGTATGGCAGCCTAAAGCTTCAGACATATAAGTCATTGCACAAGACGATCCAAAGACGATCATAGAACTGGAGGAAGGGGAGGTCACAACTTCCACAACATCCAATATGTTCGAAGACCTTAACTCGGACAAGGAAGAAGAAGATCTGTTGGAGGGGAAAAAAACCAAACAATCTTCACCTACAACAACTCAGAAGAAAGGAAAAGATAAGGAGAAGGAGCCTTTTCTCAAAAAAAAAAAAATAAGGAGAAGGAGCCTCAGAGGAGTACTAGGAACACCAAAAGAAACTAATCATGTCCATCCTAATCTGGAACGTGAAGGGTATTTGTAACCCATCCAAAAGAAAGGAGGTTCGTGAATGGGTAAGACATAGTAATGTCTCTATAGAAGCTATCATAGAAACTAAAATTAAAAGATGCAATAAAGCCTACACTTCTTTGATCTTTCCAAAAGGCATGACTAATATCTCCAATCATGAAGAAGTAGAATTGGGAAGGATATGTATGGGATGGAGCCCAAACGTCTGGGAGGTGAGCATCCAAAAGAAAATTGAATAAATGATCATTGCCACCTGCTGCAATAAAGGAGGTTTGAAGATTTGGTTCACTACCATTTATTCTTAAAATCTTCACATCCAAAGGAAGGATCTATGGCAAGACATAGAAGAACTCTCACAATCTATCTCAGAGCCTTGGGTACTTATGGGGGATTTCCACAATGTGAGGTTACAAGAGGAGGGAACATAGCATCTGACATTGCAATAAACATCGTCAACCATACGATCAATATAGTTGATCGATGTGAGTTGCCAATGAATGGAGATATCTTATACACTTGGAATAATGAGGGGAAACCAGGGAAATGCATTTCTAGTAAACTCATTAGAGCACTGGTAAACAACCAGTGGCTACAACACTTTCCAATGCTCACATCAAAGTGATAGGTGTTGACATCAGGGATCATGCTCCTCTGATGATGCAACTACAAGAAAAGAAAAGGAAGGCCAGACCATTTAGATTCAAAAATTTCTAGATAAAATGGGATGGGTATAAAGACATCATCCAAGAAGCCTGGTCTGAAGAGATAAAGGGAAACCTAATGTTCATGTTCACCAAAAATTTGAGAAGGGTGGAATAGAAACTAAAAACTTGGTCTAGGGAGCATGTCAACCTCCCAGAACTTCTAAAAGAAACTAAACAGGAGTTGAGGAAAACCAGGGATAATCTTCTACATGATCCACTTAACCATCAACTGATCGAGGAGAAGGCAAAACTAAAAGCACAACTAGAAGACCTTAAAAATGTCGAGGAAAGCTACGCATGGCAACATAGCCATCAAGCATGGATTGTGGATGGAGACCACAACACAAGACTCTATCATAGTGCTATAAGGATGAGGGAATCCCAAAACACCATTACAGAGCTAGTAGATGTGGAAGGGTGATCATGAACTACCAGGAAGAACTTGAAAAAAAAGCGTCTATCTTCTACAAGTCCCTATACAACAAGCACCAAGATGTGGACATCCATCCTCAAAGAAGATCTCAACTTGAGGTACAAACTCATGAGTTCTCACAATAATGTATATGTAGGGATACCAATACTTAAGAACTCAAGGCTTCACTATGGAGCATTGGGATCGACAAATCCCTGGGTCCAGACAGGTTTAATGCACTCTTTTTCAGAGATGCTTGAGATCTAATTAAAGAAAAACTACTCAATAGCATCAGCTGGGTGCTGAAGGGAGGTAGCGTGCTCAGACAAGTTAACCACGCCTTTCTCACCCTCATTCTAAAGAAGAAAACAATAGCTACTTTGGCCGACTTAATACCCATTGCTTGTTGCAATGTCCATTACAAGGTACTGGTGAAAATCCTTATTGATAGGCTCAAAATGGTGCTTCCCCTACTCATCTCAGATTCATAGGGAGCCTTCATCTTAGGTAGAAACATCTCAGATTCTTCACTACTTGCAAGAAAATTCATGCTTGATTTTAATGTCAAGCGAGGCCATAAGAAGATCTGCATGAAGCTCAGTGTCTCTAAGGCATTTGACAGTGTTATATGGAGCAAACTATGGTGCATAATGGAAGAAATGGGGTTCTCCAAAAAATGGGCCTCACTTATGGAACAATGTGTTGGCACTGTAAGCTATTCAGTATTGGTCAATGGTACTCCAAACAACATCTTACAAGGCTCTAATGGCCTTAGGTAGGGAGACCTACGCTCTCCTCTACTTTTCACCATAGTAATGGAGTACTATTCACAACTTATGAATAAAGTGGAGGATGATAAGGAGATCAGAGCCTACATTGTCCACGTAACACAGGTCATGAATCATTTAATATTCACATATGATGTTCTTGTCTTCATCAAAGCCAAAAAAAAGTACCTCTAAAACATCAAAGAGCTCCTTCACATATTTAGAGAACAAAATGGACTCCACATCAATGATTCAGCCCTATTTTAGGTCTTGATCTTGTGTCATTTTGTATTTCAATCACATCTACAACTGTTAGATTCCATGTTATTTCCCTCAATATGTGTTGTATTGTCAAATGCACTTACGGATGGCTTTTGCATGTTTTATAGGTACTTTGGCCATTACTTGTTGGATTGGAAAGAAGATGGTTGAATCTTGGGTTTCCCTAGGCTTGAAGGAGCCCAAAATGAGGCCAAAACCACTCCAAACCTACCCCAAGTAGTCAAAGGATGTATTGAAGCAATAACCTTTATGGATGGCCAAGTTCAACACTCAAATGCAGAGGAAAGACCCCAGAACGGTCGTGCTACCATGGAATGGCCATTCTGGGACATGCCCCTATTAGTAGAATCTTCAAAAATTGACCCAGTTGGCCAGAACGGCGTGCTATATATCAAGAATGGTCGTTTTGGGAGTTCCCAGCGCGGCCATGCTACCAGTCCCAAAAACCCAAAATTCCCCTGTTCATTCCATTTTTCACCACAACCATTCCCAATGACCACGGCCATGCTACTCATTGTCCACCATAGCCGTGCAGCCCAGCACGGTCGTGTTACACACAATTTTACCTGATTTTCTACACTGTTCTACCCACTTTGCCCCCACTTAACCTAATGCTTCCCCCACACATATGTATACCTATATGGAAGTTGGAGCACGAGGTTGGCTACCCTACAACCACTCTAGCCTTCCCATTTCATCCTCCACCCATTCCCACCTCATTCCACCTCCATTTCACCATTTCGACCATCAAAACCCTACTTTCTGTCCATTTCCACCATACATCCATCCCATTCACCTATCTTGGAGGAGGGAGATCGAGATATAGCTGCTAGGAGGTGGAGAAGGAGGAGTCTTCACAGAGCTCATCATGGCTTTTCACTCCTCTACTCATTCTATCTCATTTCTCGTTGTATTTTGCTTTGTTATGAGTAGCTATGCCCCTTGGGTGGGCTGTTTGGAGGAAATAATGTTACTTTGATACCATGTTGGGGTAAAATGACATGTAAACTTTGTAATTCCATTTTTTAATTATTATATTCCATTTCTATCTCATTCTCTATGAATTGCTTGTTGGTTTGTGTGTGAAATCACCTAGGAATTTAGGCAAATTGCTTATATGTATGAATTTTTGGATTTGATCCTAGGTCCAATTCTTGGATCCCTAGGTTTCCTCCCATCTTCCTACATCCTAATCAATCTCCCTAAACCTAAGTGAGAGATCTAATTATCTAGATTATATAATTCTAGTGTAATTAGCATGGAGCCTTCTCAAGGCTAGAATGTGGGGGAATCGGGGTCCAAAGCCCTAATTTCACCTCCCCATTACTACCCTCTTCCCCTAATTGCCCTAGGAATGCCTAATCTAGAAACCTAGACGTGATTAGACTCTAATTTAATTGAACATAATCGCTAACTCAATTGAGCCCCGTAAGGGTAGTAGGGGGTGTTAGGGACTAGTCCCCCTATACACAACCTAGCATATCCATGGCCAATTAGTAACTTAGGTTAATTCATTAGACTCTAACTTGTTTTTTGGTTTGGATAATCTAAATGGGATCATAATGTTCGTATGTTACCCCCCAACTTAAGTGATGAGTTCATACCCCTAAACAACCCATACCTCTCTTTATTTCTTAAAACCCTAGTTTTGTGCTCGCTTAGCTTAGTTAGCTCTTTCCTTCCTTAGTTAGCTTCTTGCTTTGTTATTTCCTTGTTCATGTTAGTTTATCTCTTTAATTTCTCTTTTGCTTCTCTCTTGCTTTCCTTAGTGTAATTTTCCTTTTCATACCTAGATTAATCATTTCTTGCATGTTTAGCCTTACTCTAGTCTAGGGTTAACTTAGATTTCATTCTTGCCTTTAATTGCTTATTTGTCCATAATAGTTTAGCAATCAAAATAACCTTAAAACCCTTAACCCTAGTCTCCGCAATAGGAACCTGGCGAAACTAAACCTAGCTCTATTGCCCCTTCTTCTCCATGTGGATCGACCCTATACTTTCCACCTTCCTATACTACAACACGACCCCGTGCGCTTGTAGGTGTAGTTGTTTTAGTGTGAGTAGGTGTTAAGTTAGGTTTTATAAATATTAAAAGTGAATCCCACCGTGTGTGTTTGTCTGTAGGGTTGCATCTATTCAAACTCTAATTTAGTAGAATGTAACACCATTGGTGGGAGCGCACCAAGCTTTCTGGTGGTGTTACTGGGGATTAGAAGTGCTCGGCCTAGCTAGTTAGTTTTTCTTTGACTTTTCCTACTACCCTCATCATTGCTATTCTTTATTCATTATTCTTTGTATTCTTTGTGTATATTGGTTTACTAACTTTTTTTCTTTTGTTTGGTTGTGCTTTGTGCATGTGATAAGCCATTCGGGAGGAAACAAGATGGAAGGCTAAAATGTACTTCACAAGCCACTTCAAGACTACTTCATGCCTAGAAACTACAAATCACCAATTGCTAGAAGGGTTGATCAGATGCCAGGGGAGCAATTCCCCATCCCTCTATGTCTTCTTGGGCTCCTGCACATCTTCTATATCTTGGAGAGTAAGAACCCATACAAGCACCTGGACTCCTTTCTTGAAGTATGCTCCACCTTCAGGACGTCGATAGCAAGTGATGATACAATCAGGTTGACTTTGTTTTCCTTCTCCCTCAAAGACAAAGCCAAAGAGTGGTATGATTCAAGAAGAAACATCATGAAATGGGGAGAGATGAAAAATGCCTTCTTGAGGAAATTCTACTCTATAACAAAGTTGACACAGGTGTGGCCTACCATAGCAAGTTTCAGTCAACTAGATAATGAGCAATTTCACGAGGCCTGGGAGAGATTTCAAAAGATGTTGAGAGAATGTCCACGTCATGAGATCCCTTTGTGGTATCTAGTTCAGTCCTTCTACTCTGGTCTATCTCATGCAAGTCAAGCTACAGTGGATTCTTCTTGTGTGGGAGTTTGTATGGCTAAACCACCTAAGGAGATATGGTCCCTGTTTGAGAGTTTGGCAGGAAGTTCAAGCATAAAAGCTTCTAGTATGGTTAGTGGAAGTGACCTATCTTTTGGTGTGACATCTCCAACTCACGATCATTCAAGCCCACAATTGATGAAAGTGTTTGGTGAAATGGTGAGCTTCATGAGAAACCAAGTGGACAAACCTCCTTGTCATTCAGTCAATTCTATTGAGTTCTATGGGGAAGAAAAGAAGACACCTCACTCCTATAGCTACCAGGAACCACAAAGTCCGACATATAGCTCAATGTTTGAGGAAGAGGTTCTCTCTAGATTGAAAGTATTTGATGATGTTGAAAGAGATGTTGCAAGGTTAGAAGAGAGAATCGAGCAGCTATCTTCCATAATCTCTCTCCAAGAAGAAAAATTGTCTTCAAAACCCATCATGAGCCACCATGAAGCAAGTGGACCTATTCCTTCTTCTCATGTTTTTTATAGTCCACCCCCCATGCAAGTACATACCATTCACTCCTTCCAAGGCTATTCCAAAACTTACACTCCTCCACCACCTCCCTCACCTCAAATTTCCCAAAACTTCACTTTCCAACCCCAATTCTCTCCTCCCCCTCAATTCTCTTCTCCACCTCAATTTCAACCCCAAGTGTCACCTCCACCTCCTCCACAGCCACAACATGCTCCACCTCTCCACCATGAGCAAGGTAGTGTTGTGCCAGTTCTAATGAGTGGGAAAACTATTAAGCAGCATGCAAGTCAAAGAAAGGTTGACAAAGTAAAGAAAAGGCAGCCAAGTGGTGATACTGTGATTGATATTGTTGAAGATGATGTTGTGATACCACTGTTGGCTAAATTGACATTATTATAATCCCTTTGTTTTGATGATAACAAACATTTCATTCTTGTCGATCTAACGAGCTACTTGAGTGTTGCAGGAATAAGGTGGATGACAAAGTACTAGGGAATCTATATGCTTGAATGCTTGTAAATTTCATGAAATGTAATCAATTGTAAACTTGTACAAGTATATAATGTACAAGTACTTAGACATCATGTAAATCAAGCGTTAGATCTTCCCTAGCCAATCACTACACTTAGATAAGTCATCCCCTTCAACAGTGTCACCTATGCACACTCATACACACACTCAATGCCTTAAATTGAAACATTGAAACAGGGTCAATCTCGGTCGAAAAACTCCTCGACCGAGACACTCTCGGTCGACAAACTTCTCGACTAAGAAAGACCCAAGTACCCGTTAGACACAGCTGACAAGGTAGTTGGTAGTTGGAGATAAACGTTGCATACACTTGATCCAGAGTGCCTGTCGGTCGACAAGAGTTCGACCGAGTAGGTGTCTCGGTCGACCATTCCTCGACTGAGATGAACTCTGACAGAAACTGCAGAGTAAATTAATTAGCCGTTGCTAAAGCAACAAACTTGTACCTAACGACTAGTTAAGCACTTAGAAACCCCTAGAAGTTGTCTAGAACGTCCTTAAGAACTTGTAGGCCATTCCTATAAATATGACATGCCTTACGACACCTAAATACAACTAAGATATACACTTGTGCTACACTTGAGCTTACATACTCACATTGGCAATATGTTTGAGCAATAGAGCAATTCCAACATTGGCTATTCATTCCCATTGCTCCAACTTCGTGTCCTATAGGCTAGCATCTCCTATCCACAGCACTTACACTTCTACATACATTGGTTAGGAGATCAATACGCTTGATATAGGCAAATCAAGCCTTGTGCTTACAACGGTATTGTAATTTCTGTTTTTCCTTCTTGTTCCTTGTTATCTTGTGTATTCTCCTTGCTACTCCTAGGGTTGGAGGCTGCGGATTGGAGAAGGTTCTTCTCGGAGGAGAAGGTGGACTTCAAGCTACTTCAAGAAGTCTATCACAACAGGAAGCTACTGAAAACTACTAGAGGGGGGGGGGGGTGAATAGAGTTTTATAGATAATTTAACAATTATTGAACTCAAACAACCACAATGAAAATATTGGACAAGGAGACACAAGGTTTAGAGTGGTTCCAACTATAGCAAATACTATAGCCGTCAATCCACTACCCGGTTGCTTACCCAACCGGGATTTGAAAAGAAATTTATTTTATTACCTCTTCAAGGAATTTACATAAAATACAATCTCTTTTCCTAAACCCTTCAAGCAGCCTTCACCTAGAAGTAATCGCCAACCTTGAAGCAGCCTTCCCTTGAAGTAGATGCACCAACTCCCGTTGCACCAGCCTTCTGAAGTAGCTTCCCTTGCGATAGCCTTCTTGAAGTAGCTTGAAGTCCCCTTCTCCACCTGAGAAGTCAACCCTCTCCAATCCGCAGCCTCCAACCCTAGGAGTAGCAAGGAGAGTACAAAAGATAAATAGGAACAAGAAAGGAAAAGGAAATTACAACTTATCCTTTAAGCCCGAGGCTTGATATGCCTAGATCAAGCGTAAGATCTCCTAGCCAAGTATGTGAACTTTTGATTGCTGTGGGTAGGAGAATCTAGCCTATAGGACACGAGATTGAGCTAAGGAGAATGTAGGCCAATGATCACAGTGCTCAAATTGCTTGCAAAAGATTGCTCAAGTATGCTCAAGTGTATTCTCAAGTGTAACAAGTGAATTCTAGTGTCCTATGGCTTGTCCTATTTATAGGAATGGCCTAAGTATGCTTAAGGACGTTCTAGACAACTTCTAGGGGTTTCTAAGTGCTTAACTATCCGTTAGGTACAAAGTTGTTGCGTTAACAACGGCTAATTAATTTATTCTGCAGTTGCTGTCAGAGACCATCTCGGTCGACAAATGGTCGACCGAGACACCTGCTCGGTCGAACTTTTGTCGACCGACAGGCTCTCTGGAACAAGTGATTTGCAACGTCTTTCTTCAACTACCAACTAACTTGTTTGTTGTGTCTAACGGCTACTTTGGATCTTTCTCGGTCGAGAAGATTGTCGACCGAGAGTGTCTCGGTCGAGGAGTTTGTCGACCGAGAATGATCCTGTTTCAAGGTTTCAATTTAAGCATTAATTATATGTGTGAGTGTGCAAAGGTGATCCTAATTAAATGGGATGACATGTCTAACTATGGTGTTTGGCTAGGGAAAATCTAATGCTTGATTTACATGCAATTCTAAGTACTTGTACATTATATATTTGTACAAGTTTTTACAATAATGATTACATTGCATGAAAATATAAACATTTTAGCTTGTGGATTTTCCCTAGTTGCTTTGCCATCCATCTTAGTCCTGCGCACTCAAGTAGCTCGTTAGATTAATAAGAATGAAATGTTTGTCATCATCGAAACAAAGGGATTTTTAGATGTCCATTTAGCCAATAGCTACTTCAAGAAGGATATTGCAATAGGAAGCTACTTCAGGAGGAAGGTTGCTTCAAGGTTGGTGCAATTACTTCTAGGTGAAGGCTGCTTCAAGGTTGGTGCGATTACTTCTAGGTGAAGGCTGCTTGAAAGGTTTAGGGAGAGAATTGTAATATTATGTAAAGTCCTTGCGAGGTAATAAAATTAAATTCTTTCCAAATCCCAGTTGGGTAAGCAACCGGGTAGTGGACTGACTACCTTAGTATTTGCTAAGGTAGGAACCACTCTAAATCCTTGTCCCCTTGTCCAATATTTTTGTGGTTGGTTGTTTGAGTTTAAATTATTTTAAAATATCTTTAAAACCCTATTCACCCCCCTCTAGTGGTTTTTCAATTGGAATCAGAGCAGGCTTCAAGGGACCCTAACCAGGTCTTGAAGAATGGAGGGTAATGGTGATTACAATCGCAACAAAAGGTGCAGCTTGGACAAATCTACAACATGTTGCAATTGGTGCTTAGGAACAAGCCACACAACAACTAGCTGCCCATGGAGATCAAAGAAGGAATATGAACACAAGGATTGTCTTATTGCTACAACTAGTGAAGAAGAAGAAGAGGTAAGTCTTTTTGATTTATCTAAAGAAGAACTAGTTGCTAGTCTTGAAGAGACACATAATAAATATGTTGAGTGCAAGAAGAAACTAAAGAAAACTAATAAAGCAAATGATGAATTACATGCTAAGCTTCTTGCTATTACATCTAAAAAGGAAGATCTTAAAAAGATCATTGAAGATCATGATATTAAGATAAAATCTATAGAGGCAAATTGTAATCTACTTTCTTTAGAAAAGAGTAATTTGTAAACTCAAGTGAATGATCTTCAAAAACAACCCATCTTATGCAACCATCTAGATTATGATTCTATTGTCAAAAAAAGAAATTCGTTGTCATCTAACCTAGATCAAGCAAAACTAGATATCAAGAAGAGAATGGATGATATTGCCAAGTTACAACAAAAAGTTAGTAGTTTAAATAATAATGGCATTCTTGATCAAATCCTAGATAATCCCTACCATCAAATTGGGAGAAGAGGACTAGGTTACAAGCCTAAGGGGAAATCCTATCAACAACCTAGTTGGAGAAAGACACAAGCTCATCAATCCATATATGTACCTAAAGGAACATCTTCACCCAAGAACAACTCAGAACACAACCATAGAAAAAGATATGAGGTTGACTCGATATGTTGTCATTATTGTTTGCGCCTTGGTCACTATTCCTTTTCATGTCCTTACAAGAGAAAGAATGTCGAGTTAGCTTGGGTTCCAAAACCTCCAAACTAAATGAACGGAATTAAGTTGAGATATGACCAAGGACCTTAGTTGCATATTTCTATGTCTATCTCAACTCAATAGAATGGGATAACAAAATTCAATTCAAATTCCTAAACATCTAGCTTGCTTAATCGTGTTTTACTTGGAAACAGTAAACATTTCAGAAATCTTGTCGGTCGAGAAACAGTAAACATTTCAGAAATCTTGTCGGTCGAGAAATGGTCGACCGAGTAGGTTTCTGTTGTCAAGTCTGAAATAAATCTGCTGAAATTGTTTTTTCAATTAACCTAGTTTGCTATCAAATTGTTATTGATGATTGAATTAACATGCAAATCAAAAATAAAACCTTGGAAGACAATTTTTGTAGTAAGACATATTGATCTTTTGCATTATATAACAATTATGAATATGAAATCCTTAAACATATTGCAAAAGTTCTATAAGAAGACTAATCTTGAACAAACCTTAATTCATTGTTTGAAAAGTTTCTTAGGCATGATCAGTTATAAAAGTTTTTCTTAAAATTGAGAACTTATATGAGATTATTTTGGTTTACTCTCTTAATGGTTGGACTTAAAACTGAAAATCATGATTAGTTTAACCAAGGAAATTACTATTTTTATCATAATCTACATGGTTTTCCTAAGTAATCCTTGGAATATCTATACATGAACCATGTGTGTGTTAAAATTTAGTTTAAATGATTATAATTATTGCATTTATGTGTTGATCATTGTACTATGGATATGCTTCTACCTCTCTATAGTATCATGATCATTATATTTCAGTAACTATGTTTCTTAGAACAAAATTTTTTAATGTTTTATCTATTTGTTTGTTCTAAGAAATAAAAAGTAAGGATTCAAGGAAAAATGCTTCTAAAGTATATTATCTGAAAACAAGAGTAAATGGGATTTGATACCTGTAACAAAACTTATATATAAAACATACAAATTGCTGAATGAAATTTGCAGAAACATTCCCGGTCGAGAAATACTTTGACCGAAAATATTTCGGTTGAGAAAGAGTTCGACCGAATAAGTTTCTGGAAACCAACTAGCTCAGTCTGCTATAAACTTAATTGGAATTATGAATGAATCTCTAAGTCAAATCACACATTGATAATTTGCAACATGTCTTCCTTGATTCATATAGGTCCATTCTAAGTATTCCTTGATCTAGTTACCATGTGATAAATTTCATGCTTCAATTGTTCTATCATTACCTCATGGATATGGTTCATCATGATCATTATGTTTCATTGGTTTGTCTAAAATAATCTTTGATCCATATATACAAACCATGAATGGATATTATTCTTGATCATTGTGATTCAGATAATTGAAAATGCCATTAGCATAAAAGCATCTTGACATAATAGATAATGATTGTGGACATAGCTTGTGATAAAATAATGATGTTGCTATGACAAGCCAAAACGGTGTCTCTTAGAACAAAAATTTTTTATCTATTTGTTTGTTCTGAGAAATCAAAAGCAAAAATCTTGACTTTAAGATATTAATCTTGCTTTCAAAATATATGTTTCTAAAGAATCTTATGATTAATCTGAAAATAAGGGTATAAGAAGAAATGGGATTTGATATTTATGTACCCATAGCAAAGCTTATGAAACATCATTCACAATGAATGTAAAACATGCATTCTAGAAAAATCAAGATCAAAGACTTCACTATGATGCCCATATTAAGTCTTCATAATAGGTATATCTTAATGTGCTTCAAATTGATATTTATTTAAAGCTATCTGCAGAAATTATACTTCACATATGAATGTTTAAATTGGAAATCTGCAGAATTTGCCTCTTGGTTGAAATTAAAATTGACCAAGGGGCGCTATGGTCATAGTCAAGGGCGACCTAAAATAAGCTTGACAAAATGCTTATTTGTACATTTTTTTACTGCACTTAATCTTAGTATCTTGAATCAAAATATGCTCATTACAAAACATAAAGCTCCAATAAAAGGTCAAAATCAAATCTTGTTTGTGACCTTAGAATCCTTAAATTGTCTTAATTATAAGATTAAGGGGGAGCTTACAAAAACTATTTTGATTATAAGATTAAGAAGCTTACAAAACTTTGTAAACATCATTTGAAGCTTGTTATGACCTTAGTATCCTTGAAAAGAAATTTTTGTTACAAAGAAATCTACATGACATATATCTTGTTCTTAATGGAAATCTCTAAAACAAGTCTGGGCTTAACATCCCGTGTATTTGGTTAGAGATATTTCTTATAAATCAATATGTATTCATCATGAGCTTAAGGACATCTCATTTCATTTTCAGGGCTTAACATCCCTTGTAAAATGGATGAGAAATCAATACACATATGCCATGAGCTTAAAAAGAACTCATTTCATTTCAAGGCTTAACAACCTGTGCAAATGAGTGAGAAATAAATTGTGGCTAAATTTAACAATAATTGCTTTGCATTAATCCCTTGTTTTTAAATTGAATATTTCTTTAAGGGGGAGCATAGCATAAAATTAAGGGGGAGAAATATAAGTCATATAAAATGATTTTATTGGATATCTTTTTGAAATGACAAAGGGGGAGAAATAATAATATAAAATCCAAATCAAAAACATAAATGAGTTTCATAATATCACGGCCAACATTCACTTGCAAAACAAGAATGGCTACAAAAGGTAAACTTCAGGTATGAAACTCACTTGATTTATATTTCCTCATTTTATATTTAAGAAATGTTGTCATCTTCAAAAAGGGGGAGATTGTTGGCTAAATTGACATTATTATAATCCCTTTGTTTTGATGATAACAAACATTTCATTCTTGTCGATCTAACGAGCTACTTGAGTGTTGCAGGAATAAGGTGGATGACAAAGTACTAGGGAATCTATATGCTTGAATTCTTGAAAATTTCATGAAATGTAATCAATTGTAAACTTGTACAAGTATATAATGTACAAGTACTTAGACATCATGTAAATCAAGCGTTAGATCTTACCTAGCCAATCACTACACTTAGATAGGTCATCCCCTTCAACAGTGTCACCTATGCACACTCATACACACACTCAATGCCTTAAATTGAAACATTGAAATAGGGTCAATCTCGGTCGACAAACTCCTCGACCGAGACACTCTCGGTCGACAAACTTCTCGACTGAGAAAGACCCAAGTAGCCGTTAGACACAGCTGACAAGGTAGTTGGTAGTTGGAGATAAACGTTGCATACACTTGATCCAGAGTGCCTGTCGGTCGACAAGAGTTCGACCGAGTAGGTGTCTCGGTCGACCATTCCTCGACCGAGATGAACTCTGACAGCAACTGCAGAGTAAATTAATTAGCCGTTGCTAAAGCAACAAACTTGTACCTAACGGCTAGTTAAGCACTTAGAAACCCCTAGAAGTTGTCTAGAACGTCCTTAAGCACTTGTAGGCCATTCCTATAAATAGGACATGCCTTAGGACACCTAAATACAACTAAGATATACACTTGTGCTACACTTGAGCTTACATACTCACATTGGCAATATGTTTGAGCAATAGAGCAATTCCAACATTGGCTATTCATTCCCATTGCTCCAACTTCGTGTCCTATAGGCTAGCATCTCCTATCCACAGCACTTACACTTCTACATACATTGGTTAGGAGATCAATACGCTTGATATAGGCAAATCAAGCCTTGTGCTTACAACGGTATTGTAATTTCTGTTTTTCCCTCTTGTTCCTTGTTATCTTGTGTATTCTCCTTGCTACTCCTAGGGTTGGAGGTTGCGGATTGGAGAAGGTTCTTCTCGGAGGAGAAGGTGGACTTCAAGCTACTTCAAGAAGGCTATCGCAATGGGAAGCTACTTCAAGAAGGCTATTGCAACGGGAAGCTACTTCAGGAGGAAGGCTGCTTCAAGGTTGGTGCAATTACTTCTAGGTGAAGGCTGCTTCAAGGTTGGTGCGATTACTTCTAGGTGAAGGCTGCTTGAAGGGTTTAGAGAGAGAATTGTAATTTTATGTAAAGTCCTTGCGAGGTAATAAAATTAAATTCTTTCCAAATCCCTATTGGGTAAGCAACCGGGTAGTGGACTGACTACCTTAGTATTTGCTAAGGTAGGATCCACTCTAAATCCTTGTCCCCTTGTCCAATATTTTTGTGGTTGGTTGTTTGAGTTTAAATTATTTTAAAATATCTTTAAAACCCTATTCACCCCCCCTCTAGTGGTTTTTCAACCACATGTTGAGTTTGGTAATCCATGCGATCCACCACATATCCCTTTTACAGTTCATATCATACCTAGTGTTCCACCTCACGTTCATGCAAGTACGGAAAAAACTAGTGATCCTCCATTCATTAAAGAACTATATGAGTTACCGGAATTGAAAAGGATGCAAAAGCACAATGTTGATATTATTGATGTGCTTCTCCAAGTGAAGGTGAACATTCTACTTTTGGATGCTATTAAGTGAATCCCATCTTATGCCAAGTTCCTCAAGAACCTATGCACTATGAAAAGAAGGTCAACGGGGAGGATTCCAAAGAAGGTGAGATTAACTGAACAAGTGAGCTTCATCATACAACACTCACTTCCCATGAAGAGAAAGGACCCAGGAGCCCCACTCATAACTAGTTACATAGGGGGGCATCACATAGATTGGTCCTTACTTGATTTGGGATCTAGTGTGAATTTGATGCCATACAATGTCTATGTTGAGATGGGCTTAGGCAAGTTGAAGCCGGCACATTGCACTCTCCAGTTGGCGGATAGATCCATAAAAGTGCCTAGGGGTAGAGTGGATGATGTCTTGGTGATGATAGACAAAGAGGAAGGCACAGTGTTCCCAACAAATTTCATTGTACTTGATATGGAGTCGAAGGATAGGAAGATTCCCATTATCTTGGGGAGGTCATTCTTGTCTACAACTAATGCTGAAATTCATGTGCACAGTGGCACTATGACAGTTTCATTCATGGATATGAAGATCAACATCAACATGTACAATATCCCAAACTGGAGAATCTGAAATAGGGATATTGGACATGATCGCTTCACAAGTCCAAATGGGCATTTGTGAGGACACCAAGGTGAAGAAATTGGTGATGATTATTGTGATGAAAGGGATGAGGAAAACAAATTGAGTGCAAATGAGGGATGCATGTTTTGCAAGAATGGATACATGAGAATGCCAAATGGATGAATGACTGAAGAATCACCAAGAAGCCGAGCTGAAGGCAAGAAACTCAGTGCTTGTGGGAGGCAACCCGCATAGGTTTGGGGAATTTTTCACCCAACCTCTCATTTTTGATACTTTTGCTATTTTGTTTTACATAAACCTAAAAACATACACTGTGATGACAGTCACTGGATAATGATTAATGCAGAAGAAAACATTAACAGTGGACTACTGAAAATCACTAAAAATTAAAACCATTTACAAAGAGATCCATTTCCAGGAAACTCTTATAACAAGAACCAAAGTATTATATATACATCCTGGTCCAGAAAGTACATACCATGTATGTTCTCTTCTTGAGGATTACATACAATAGTTGCTCTATTAAATCTACACATAAGCAACATAAAACCTCGAGGCATTCAAGACAAAATCTCAGATCGATCATAAAATATTGAATACCGACTCCTAGGACCTAAGAGTACATAGACGACACATAGGACTCATATCTACAGGACACGACAGTCAGTATCTCCACCTGGGATGTTATTGTTGTCCCCGATGCTGTTGTCCTTCCCCTACTGTATGGTCCCTACCTCCTTGTCCGCGTCCACCTAAAAATGTTGGTGACCAACGGAGTGAGACCCATGTCCCAGTGAGAGATATAACTCTCCGCCAGAAACATTATTATTGGAGATAAACAGTAATAGATTAAGCAGAATAGAGCAACATCATCCTTTAAGACATTACAGTTATAAATGATAAGGCAGTAAATCATCTATTCTTTTTAATAAGGAATATGAAGAACATGTATAACATCTATCCATTTAGGATACAATAAGCAATGTAACATCAACCAATGATTTCCGTATTTCATCCTTAAGCAAATACACTACACGGATGATTACATTTTACACTCATACTTATGCCCTGAGGAAGTGAACCGTACCGCTCAAATACAACCTTTGGTTACGAAACCCAAAGACGGTGGCATACAAGATCAAAGGAAGATCTGAACTCCACGATCTCATTCTTCTCGGTCAGTGCGAGAGCACAAGTAGGACTGCAGTCTCTTGCTTAAGTGACCTCAGTCATAGGGTTATCTCTCATAGGCTACCCATTCTCTAGCCCACCTTGGTACAGGTCCTGACGCTAGTAAATCTGAGCCACGGGCCAGTTCACCGTGCTCTCTGAGCCATGAACACATTCATTCTCCATCACACTTAGCCATGGGCATGTTCACCATGCTCTTAAACATATCATGAGTCTAAAACCAAAGTTGCACTCTAATCCTCCTATTTTCGGCTAGGAGAAACCCTTCATATTCAACAATATATGCTCCAGATTAACTAGTAGGAGAACTCGTTTCACCATCACCAGCTACTAACGATGATGGATCTATGGCCATGGCTCTACATGATAAAATTCAACTTGATTATTTAAGTACATTATCATATTCTTTTAGAATCATTCAAGTTTTCAAACAAGAATTATTATGATAAATGCTACAAAGAAACATGTAATACTTCTATCAAGTACTTTTCAAAACTTTATAATACATTGTGATCTCAGTCCCTTGTCTCATTACTGGGAATTCACATCCCTCAACAATACCATCATCATGTTTACTGGATCTGGTTATTCAAACCCTTAGTTCATCACTAAACATGGTTACCACTTATCAGGTAACTATTACCTCCAGGTCATCTGACCAAGGTATTAATGATACTTGTTATACAAGCATCTCACATAGCTTACCAGGCATATTCAACTTCTTGTCACCTCTCACTAGGCAACAAATAAAATAATGGCTCACCATGCCCATTAACATCATAGCTCATACCTGGGTATGCTCATCATCTCTTGATACCTGCATGGTTAGTATACTTGACAACAAACATATCAATTACATCTCAACATTATGCAATACAAAGATAGCATCACTATTCCCTCATTAGGGTTAGGGTTTCCCATCTTTATCAATTAGGGTTTCACATAACATCACCCTATATTAGGGTTTCACATAACATCACCCTAGATTAGGGTTTCACATAACATCACCCTATATTAGGGTTTCACATAACAGCACCCTACATTAGGGTTTCACATAACATCACCCTACATTAGGGTTTCACATAACATCAACCTATATTAGGGTTAGGGTTTCACATAACATCACCCTATATTAGGGTTAGGTTTCCAAATATATATTAATTAGGGTTTCTCATCCCATTACCTAAAATTAGGGTTTCTCAACCCATAGCCCAAAATTAGGGTTAGGGTTTCTCATTCTCCATTGATTAGGGTTTTATGATCACCTCATTAATCCAAACCCTAATTCAGTGTTTCCACATATCTTGGAACACATAGAATTATTTAAGTATTAAATCATACTTATCATTCTTCCATGTACTAGGAACACACATCACCATTATACCTTATTGGGTTGACTTAACCTTTCACTAAGTATATGCACCTATGCTTATCATAGTGTATTGAATTTATTACTTTCATAGACATTGAGTGATAATCACTCTAATTATACTAATCACCTAAGTTCTTAAGTGGTACTTCCATTGAAATCAACCTTGAGATACTCTTCAACCACTTATGGGGTTCTTAATACTTACATGGTTTGAATCAATTAGACCTTCAAACGGTTTGGACCAATTGAACCTTCAAACGGTCTTGAGGTCACTTGACCTTCAATTCTTGTTGAGGTCACTTGACCTTCAAACGGTCTTGAGGTTACTTGACCTTCAAACGGTCTTGAGGTCACTTGACCTTCAAACGCTTAGAGACCGTTTAGACCTTCAAATGGTCTTGAGGTCACTTGACCTTCAAAAGGTCTTGTCCAAATTCTTCAAATGGTTTGAGACCATTTAGACCTTCAAACGGTCTTGACGTCACTTCACCTTCAAACACTCTTGTCCAAATTCTTCAATTGGTTTTGAAACTGTTTGATCTTATTAGGGTTTGTAACTATTTGACCCTTGAACGGTTTTGAAACCGTTTGATCAAAATAACTTTGAAAACGTTTAACCCTAAACGGTTTGAGACCGTTTGGTCCTCAAGCGGTTTGAGACTGTTTGTTCCTCAAAAGGTTTGAGACTATTTGGTCAATTCAGAGTTGAAACTGTTTGATCCTAAATTAGGGTTTTGTCATCAATTGATCTAGGGTTTTGAAATCAACAGAGTTCTCAATGTTTTGAAACCAATTGAATTTGATTATTTGAAGTTATTAGGTCATGAGACCAATTGATCCTTGAATCCATTGAAACCATTTGGTCTCTAATGGTTTGAGACCGTTTGACCTCTAACGATTTTGAAACTGTTTGGTGACCAAACGGTTTGAAACCGTTTGGTCTCTAACGATTTGAAACCATTTGACCAACAAAATGAAACCATTTGTTCTTGATGTTCTTGAGGTGTGTGCTAAGATGGTTTTATCATCATCAAGCTTTAGATCTCTAACTTCTGTTGCCATATATATGATAAATTCATCAATTTATTCAAAAAGAAAATAAAAGATCAACATATGATGAGGAATTGAAATCAATAACAACATTGATGGGTTCAAGTTATATAACCCGCCTTCAAAGTAGCTTCAAAGCTTCAAGCTTCTCATCTCTAATGGTGAAAGAAGCTCCTTCAACTATCCAAGGTTCATTTCCAACTATTTGGATGCAAAAGATAGCCAAGGTTAAGCATTGGATAGAGGAGAGAAGAAAATGAGTGTTGAAATCGGATTTCAACCATCAATACAAGGTTGAAGATGATCACGGAGCTTACCTTCAGATTGGGGAACATTTTCCTCCTACTCCTAAGCTCCTTGTTCATTGGCCAAAATAAGGAAAGAAAGTGGTTTGCAAAAATAGCCTTTCAAGAAAGTGAAAAATGGAGTATATGTAATTGATTTTCTAGGAGAGAGAAAGTAGGAGAAAATTCATCCATTTTTTTGCCACATGCCCCCTCCCTTCCTTGCCTTCGAAGCCATCTTACTTTTCCCTCAATATCCTCTTGATTATCCTTGAATTAAAAGAAACCACTTAAGCACCTTAATCATTATAATACTATTATCCATTATTAGTGGACATTACTTTTTTATTAACAAAGGTGAGTGGATTTCTTCACCTACATAGGATATTTCGGTACCACTCAAAGAATTTGGACATCCTCCCACTATAGGATTTCAACCACATCCTTTTTAGTTGATGGGAACTTCAATTAATATATTTATTTTTGCTACAAAATAAATTAGGGTTTCAATTAGGCTTATTTCTTAATTATTTTATTGTCAAGATTATCTCTCCTCAAATGTGGTTCACACAAGACGCCCCTTTCTTTTTCTTTTATAAAAATGATACCAAGAAACAATAGCGACATAATAGAGGTGGTATTTTACATATCCAACCCTAGGTTTTGGGTAAATTGCACTTTAGTCCAAAACAGGTAAAAATATTGTTTCAACTTTATTCAAATAGGACCAAAATTGAAGCATAAGCTCTCCTTTAGTCTTAATTACTTTTCAAAAGATAAAGACAAGAATCTAAAAGACTTACTTAAGCACAACTTCTAGGGTTAAGGCATAACCCATGTCAGGGATGTTATAATTATCCACCCCTAACAGGGATTTCGTCCCTGAAATCATCAAGAGAAAAGAGAAGGGTACTTCCTCCTCATCTCTTCCTCCAGCTCCCACTTAGCTTCTTCAATGCCAAGATGATGCCAGAGAACTTTCACAAGAACTATGTCTTTATTTTTCAACTTTTTGACTCTCCTGTCAAGAATCATCATTAGTCCTTCTACATAGGATATATCTCCATTTAATTCTACCTCCACAGGTTGCAATACTAACTCCATATCAGGGTGACACTTTCTTAGCATGGATATATGGAATACTGGATGCAATCTATGTAGTTTAGGTGGCAACTCCAACTTATAGGCTACATTTCCAATCTGTTCAGTGATTGGATAAGGCCCCATAAATCTAGGAGCTAACTTGTCCTTTTTCCCAAATCTAAGAACACCTTTCCAAGGTGAGACTTTGAGATATACTCTATCTCCAAATTAGAATTCTAAAGGTCTTCGCCATTTATCAGCGTATGACTTCTGTCTATCCTGTGTAGCCTTTAACTATTATTGTATTACTTTAATCTTCTCAGTTGTCTGTTGCACTAACTCAGGACCCAAAAGTTGATATTCCCCTATTTCATACCAGCATAATGGAGATCTACAATGTCTACCATATAATGCTTCATATGGTGCCATATCAATATTGTGCTGATAACTATTGTTGTAAGAGAATTCTATCAAGCTAAGGCGTACATCCAAACTACCTACAAACTGAAGGACACATGCCCTAAGGAAATCCTCCAAAGTTTGTATAGTCCTCTCAGATTGTCCACCCGTCTATGGATGAAAGGTAGTACTGAATCTTAACTGCATACCCAAAGCTTTATGTATTCGTTTCCAAAAACTATTCGTGAACTAGGGACCTCTATCATAAACAATTGTAGTTGGAACCCCGTGCAACCGCACTATCCCATCTATATAGATATGTGCAAGTTTCTTAGCAGTATAGGTTGTTTTGACAGGAAGAAAATGTGCCGACTTAGTCAACCTATCAACTATTACCCAAATGGAATCATGACTTTTGGCTGTTCAGGGAAAACCAACCACAAAGTCCATGGTTACGTGATCCCATTTCAATTGTGGTATAGGTAAAGGTTGCATTGTTCCTATAGTCTTCTGATGTTCAGCTTTAACCTGCTGACACACTGGCACCACATTACAAACTCAGTGACATCTTTCTTCAAACCAGGCCACCAATACATATCTTTCATGTTATGATACATTTTGGTGCTCCCTGGATGCATTGCATACATGGATGAATGAGCTTTCTCCATGACTAACTTCCTTAAGTCATTGACATCAGGTACTACCATCCTACCATGGTAATAGACTACCTCATCATCTGACTCATGAAACCCATCTTGTTTCTCACTATCATACTCTAATCTAATTTGCTGAATCACAGTATCATCCTATTATGCCTCTTTGATCTGTTGTTTCAGAGTAGGTTTTATGTGCATCTCAGCTAACAATCCAGCTAACAAGGATACTTTAAGTTGTACATTGTTTTGCCTCAAAGAGACAAGCATGTCTCATTTAAAGCACACTAAAGAGTTCAACTGTGCCTTGTCCATAGTTGGCAATGATGATTTTCTACTTAGTGCATCAGCCACTACATTAGCCTTTTCCAGATGATAATCAATTGTACAATCATAGTCCTTGATTAACTTCATCCAGCGGCGTTGTATCATGTTCAACTCAAGTTGTGAAAAGTTGTATTTTAGGTTCTTATGGTCCGTGAAAATCTAGAATGTCTCTCCATAGAGATAATGTCTCCAGATCTTCAACGCATGAACCACAACAGCTAATTCTAGATCATGTGTCGAATAATTTTCCTCATGTTTCTTAAGTTGTCGAGAAGCAAAAGAAATCACTTGTTTATCCTGCATCAATACACATCCTAGACCGTTCTTAGAAGCATCACAAAAAACAATATACCCCTTTCGCTGCTTAGGTAACACTAACACAAGTGCCCTTGTTAACCTTTCTTTCAACAACTGGAAAGAATGTTGACACTTGTTATTCCATACAAAAGGAACCTCCTTCCTTGTTAACCTAGTAAGGGGTAATGCTACAGAACTAAAGTTCTTAATGAACCTCCTATAGTAGCCTGCCAGTCCTAGAAAACTACGTATCTCCGTTGGTGTCTTTGGCTGTTCCCATTCCAAGATAGATTCTACCTTTTTAGGATCAACACGGATACCTGAGGCAGATATTATGTGTCCTAGGAAAGATACTTCTGATAACCAAAATTCACACTTACTAAATTTGTCATATAGCTTGTGCTCTCTCAGTAAAGTCAGAGCCTAACGAAGGTGTTGTTCATGCTGTTGAGCATATTTATTGTAAATCCATATGTTATCTATAAAGACTACTATGAATTGATCAAGGAATGGTCGAAAGATTCTATTCATGAGTTCCATGAATGCAACTGGTGCATTAGTTAGTCCAAATGACATAACTATGAACTCATAGTGACCATACCTTTTTCTAAAAGCTGATTTAGGTATGTCACTCTCCTTGATACGTAATTGATGGTATCTTGACCTCAGATCTATTTTAGCAAAGATAGTTGCACCACACAACTGGTCAAACAAGTCATTTATCCTTGGCAAAGGATATTTGTTCTTTATGGTTACTTTGTTTAGCTGTGTATAGTCTATGCATAATCTCATAGACCCGTCCTTCTTTTTAACAAAGAGAACCGGAGAACCCCATGGTGAAATACTCAGTCGAATAAAACCCTTTTCAAGCAACTCCTGTAACTATTTCTTGAGTTCTACCATCTCAAAAGGTGCCATTCTATAAGGTGTTTGAACTATAGATTGCGTACCCGAGATTAGATTAACCTCGAAATCAATTTCTTGGGGTGGAGGAACACCTGGAAGTTCCTCAAGAAACACATCCTCAAACTCCCTAACAATCGGAACTTCAGAAAGACTAGGACTCTCTGCCCTGGTATCTACCACATGTACCAAGAATGCAAAGCATCCTTGTCTCATCAACTTCTCAGCTATCACTTCTGACACTAGACAAGTTGGAATAATCTTTCTGTTCCCCTGAAAGATCCACGTAACACCATTGTCTGTGAACATAGCCTGCTTGGAACTGCAATCCAAGATGACCTTATACTTTTCTAGGGTGTCCATCCCAAGAATTATGTCAAACCCATGCATCTCAAGTGGTATAAGATCCACCAGAATGCTATGTTCTGAAAAGGAAAGAACATAGGGAGAACATACCTCCCACAACACTGCATCTCCAACTAACGGAGTTTCTAATAACAAGTTATCTGCTCTATGACTGACAGTCATATTGCAGTCATGAATCACTTCTCGAGTGATAAAGGAATGTGTAGCACCCGGATCAATCAAAACAGATATGAAGCAAGATGAAGACATATCAGAATTAAACAATTCCATCTGACATGTCACAACTCGTGGGTTGACCACTACTTCCGGCTGATTCATAGCATAGAATCTTGTCGTTGTTGGTTGTCGACCACTCGCCCAGTTGTTGGATGCAGGTGAGCCAGCACGGGACGCTTGTCCTAGTCCTCGAGTGCCACTACTAAATTGTCATCTCTGAGAGCCTTGTGGACTCTACCTCAGTGGTTGAGTTACACTCATGTCTCTAGCTAGACAATCGTTCATCAAATGTCCCATCTTCCCACATTTATAACAAACTCTATTCTCCCGCTGTGGTCTAGATGGTCCTGTTACTGACATTGATGTTGAGTTGTAGGCTCCCTCTGGTGGTAAACTACGGCCTCTACCCTTGCTAGATGTCCACTACATCTGAGTATTGAACCTCGGTGGTACTGTTGGTGCATAAAACCTTGGTTTCTTAAAACTTTCAGACCTTTGTCCTTGGAACTGTGTATACACCTTCTTACTGTTGGCCTGACGCTTCTCAGTCACGGACCTTTCTATCTGCCTAACTGACTCCACAAAGATGGAAAACCTCTCTCTATTCTCTAGAGAAAATACTGGTGTGGTTAAATCAGCGTTCAAACCCTTCTCAAAATGTCAAATCCTCTCCTCATCTGTAGCATCCATATGTGGACAGAACCGTAGAAGCTCCATAAACTTAGCTTCATACTCATTAATGTTCATTGGTCCTTGCCTTATCCTCTCAAACTGAGAGATCTTCTCATCCAGGTAAGTCTTGGGAAAATATCTACTAACAAACTCTCATCGAAACTCTTCCCATCTGACTTCAACACCTGTCCTTTTGCCTTCTTCTATGGCCCACCATTGGCCAACACTCCCCTTCAACAAGTACACTGCATGCCTAGCCTTTTCAGCTTCTGGGATAATAAGAATTCTGAAGGCCATTTCCAGCTCAGTCAGCCACAATTCTGCATTTGTTGGGTCAGTTGTACCAGCATAATTAGTGGCTCTTACCCGTCGAATCCATTCAAAAGTCTTTCCAGCTCCATGTCCCTCATTGTGAGTTGTTCCTTAGGTGCATGTGGTGGCATCCTATCCACAATAAGTGTCATTGTCACCATGAAATGCCCAAACAGAGCATGGAAAGTTGGGTTTTCTAATGTAGCTTGGTCAAGATGGGGATGTTCAGGTACTAGTTCTTCTCTAGCCTGATCCCTTGCACCTCCTCCTAGTGCAGCAATATTGCTTTTAGTAGCATGTTCTTCGTGTGATCCAACCATCTTCAAGCTTTACTTCTTCTCCTGAGAGAAGAAGTCACTATCAGATAAACTGAAAGACACTAGAACAGAACGACCTTAATCCTATGTCTCTGTAGACTCAGCGAACCTAGATCTCTGATACCACTAAACTTGTAACGACAATCACTGGATAATGATTAATGCAGAAGAAAACATTAACAATGGATTACTAAAAATCACTAAAAATTAAAACCATTTACAAAGAGATCCATTTCCAGGAAACTCTTATAACAAGAACCAAAGTATTATATATACATTCTGGTCCACAAAGTGCATACCATGTATGTTCTCTTCTCGAGGATTACATACAACAGTTGCTCTGTTAAATCACACATAAGCAACATAAAACCTCGAGGCATTCAAGCCAAAATCGTAGATCGATCATAAAATACTGAATACCGACTCCTAGGACCTTAGAGTACAGAGACGACACATAGGACTCATATCTACAAGACACGATAGTCAATATCTCCAACTGGGATGTTACTGTTATCCTTGATGATGTTGTCCTTCTCCTATTGTATGGTCCCTACCTACTCATCTGCATCCACCTAAAAATGTTGGTGACTAATGGAGTGAGACCCATGTCCCAGCGAGAGATATAACTCTCCGCCAAAAACATTATTATTGCAGATAAATAGTAATAGATTAAGTAGAGGAATCTCTATTGTAAAGCAAGATTTTATCATTATTAAGTAGAATAGAGGAACATCATCCTTTAAGACATTACAGTTATAAATGATAAGGCAGTAAATCATCTATACTTTTTAATAAGGAATTTGAAGAACATGTATAACATCTATCCATTTAGGATACAATAAGCAATGTAACATCAACCAATGATTTCTGTATTTCATCCTTAAGCAAATATGCTACACAGTTGATTACATTTTACACTCATACTTATGCCCTGAGGAAGTGAGTCGTACCGCTCAAATCCAACCTTCGGTTACAAAACCCAAAGCCGATGCCATACAAGATCAAAGGAAGATCCGGACTCCACGATCTCATCCATCTTGGTCAGTACGTGACCACAATTAGGACTGCAGTCTCTTGCTTAAGTGACATCAGTCACAAGGTTAGCTCTCATAGGCTACCCATTCTCTAGCCAGCTTTGGTACAGGTCCCGGCACTAGTAAATTTGAGCCACGGGCCAGTTAACCATGCTCTCTGAGCCATGAACACATTCATGCTCCATCACACTGATCCATGGGCCTGTTCACCATGCTCTTAAACATATCTTGAGTCTACAACCAAAGTTGCACTCTAATCCTCCTATTTTTGGCTAGGAGAAACCCCGCATATTCAATAATATACGCTCCAGATTAACTAGCACGAGAACCCATTTTACTATCACCAGCTACTGACGATAATGGATCTATGGCCATGGCTCTGCATGATAAAATTATACTTGATTATTTAAGTACATTATCATATTCTTTTAGCATCAGTCATGTTTTCAGACAAGAATTATTATGATAAATGCTACAAAGAAACATGTAATACTTCTATCAAGTACTTTTCAAAACTTTATAATACATTGTGATCTCAGTCCCTTGTCTCATTACTGGGAATTCACATCCCTCAACAATACCATCATCATGTTTACTGGATCTATTTATTCAAACCCTTAGTTCATCACTAAACATGGTTACCACTTATTAGGTAACTATTACCTCCAGGTCATCTGACCAAGGTATTCATGATACTTGTTACACAAGCATCTCACATAGCTTTCCAGGCATATTCAACTTCTTGTCACCTCTCACTAGGCAACAAATAAAATAATGGCTCACCAGGCCCATTAACATCATAGATCATACCTGGTTATGCTCATCATCTCCTGATACATGCATGGTTAGTATACTTGATAACAACCATATCAATTACATCTCAACATTATGCAATACAAAGATAGAATCACTATTCCCTCATTAGGGTTAGGGTTTCCCATCTTTATCAATTAAGGTTTCACATAACATCACTCTATATTAGGGTTTCACATAACATCACCCTACATTAGGGTTTCACATAACATCACCCTATATTAGGGTTTAACATAACATCACCCTACATTAGGGTTTCACATAACATCACCCTACATTACGGTTTCACATAACATCACCCTACATTAGGGTTTCACATAACATCACCCTACATTAGGGTTTCACATAACATCATCCAATATTAGGGTCATGGTTTCCCAATATATATTAATTAGGGTTTCTCATCCCATTACCTGAAATTAGGGTTTCTCAACCCATAGCCCAAAATTAGGGTTAGGGTTTCTCATTCTCCATTGATTAGGGTTTTATGATCACCTCATTAATCCAAACCCTAAGTCAGTGCCTCCACATATCTTGGAGCACATATCATTATTTAAGTATTAAATCATACTTATCATTGGTCCATGTACTAGGAACACACATCACCATTATACCTTATTAAGTTGACTTAACTTTTCACTAAGTATATTCACTTATGCATATCATAGTGTATTGAATTTATTACTTTCATAGCCATTGAGTGATAATCACTCTAATTATACTAATCACCTAAGTACTTTAGAGGTACTTCCATTGAAATCAACCTTGAGATATTCTTCAACCACTTATGGCGTTATTAATACTTACATGGTTTGAATCAATTAGACCTTCAAACGGTTTGGACCAATTGAACCTTCAAAAGGTCTTGAGGTCACTTGACCTTCAAACGGTCTTGAGGTCACTTGACCTTCAAACGGTCTTGACTTCACTTTACCTTCAAACGGTCTTGAGGTCACTTGACCTTCAAATGGTCTTGAGGTCACTTGACCTTCAAACGGTCTTGAGGTCACTTGACCTTCAAATGGTGTTGTCCAAATTCTTCAAACGGTTTGAGACCGTTTAGACCTTCAAATGGTCTTGAGGTCACTTGACCTTCAAATGGTCTTGTCCAAATTCTTAAAATGGTTTGAGACCATTTAGACCTTCAAACGGTCTTGAGGTCACTTGACCTTCAAAAGGTCTTGTCCAAATTCTTCAATCGGTTTTGAAACTATTTGATCTTATTAGGGTTTGAAACCATTTGACCCTTGAATGGTTTTGAAACTATTTGATCAAAATAACTTTGAAAATGTTTAACGCTAAATGGTTTGAGACCGTTTGATCCTCAAACTGTCTGAGACCATTAGGTCCTCAAGCGGTCTGAGACCGTTTGGTCCTCAAATAGTTTGAGACTGTTTGGTCAATTCACAGTTGAAATTGTTTGATCCTAAATTAGGGTTTTGTCATCGATTGATCTAGGGTTTTGAAATCAACAGAGTAATCAATGTTTTGAAACCAATTGAATTTGATTGTTTGAAGTTATTAGGTCATGAGACCAATTGATCCTTGAATCCATTGAAACCGTTTGGTCTCTAACGGTTTGAGACCGTTTGACCTCTAACGGTTTTGAAACCTTTTAGTCACCAAATGGTTTGAAATTGTTTGGTCTCTAACGGTTTGAAACTGTTTGACCAACAAAATGAAACCATTTGTTCTTGATGTTCTAGAGGTGTATGCTAAGATGTTTTCATCATCATGAAGCTTCATACCTCTAATTTCTGCTGCCATATATATGATAAATTCATCAATTTATTCAAAAAGAAAATAAAAGATCAACATATGATGAGGAATTGAAATCAATAACAACATTGATGGGTTCAAGTTATATAACCCTCCTTCAAAGTAGCTTCAAAGCTTCAAGCTTCTCATCTCTAATGGTGAAATAAGCTCCTTCAACTATCCAAGGTTCATTTCCAACATTTTGGATGCAAAAGATAGCCAAGGTTAAGCATTGGATAGAGGAGAGAAGAAAATGAGTGTCGAAATCCGATTTCAACCATCAATTCAAGGTTGAAGATGATCATGGAGCTTGCCTTCAGCTTGGGGAACATTTTCCTCCTGCTCCTAAGCTCCTTGGTCATCGGCCAAAACAAGGAAAGAAAGTGGTTTGCAAAAAATATCCTTTCAAGAAAGTGAAAAATGGAGTATATGAAATTGATTTTCTAGGAGAGAGAAAGTAGGAGAAAATTCATCCACTTTCTTGCCACATGCCCCCTCCCTTCCTTGCCTTCGAAGCCATATTACTTTTCCCTCAATATCCTCTTTATTATCCTTGAATTAAAAGCAACCACTTAAGCACCTTAATCATTATAATACTATTATCCATTTTTAGGGGACATTATTTTTTAATTAACAAATGTGAGTGGATTTCTTCACCTACTTAGGATATTTCGGTACCACTCAAAGAATTTGTACGTCCTCCCACTATAGGATTTCAACCACAGCCTTTTTAGTTGATGGGCACTTCAATTAATATTTTTTTTTGCTACAAAATAAATTAGGGTTTCAATTATGCTTATTTCTTGATTATTTTATTATCAAGATTATCTCTCCTCAAATGTGGTTCAAACAAGACGCCCCTTTCTTTTTCTTTTCTCAAAATGATACCAAGAAATAATAGGGACATAATAGAGGTGGTATTTTACATATCGAACACTAGGTTTTGGGTAAATTGCACTTTAGTCCAAAATAGGTAAAAATATTGTTTCAAAATTATTCAAATAGGACCAAAATTGAAGCATAAGCTCTCCTTTGGTCTTAATTACTTTTCAAAAGATAAAGACAAGAATCTAAAAGACTTAATAAAGCAAAACTTCTAGGGTCAAGGCATAACCCAGGTCAAGGATGTTACACACACACACACTTGTGCTTGATAGTTTTTGTTTTAGTTTTGATGAAATGTAGATGAGACATGTTGAAGAGAGAGAGAAGGAAAGATCAAGGCTTGGTTGTGAAAAACAATGTGGCAATAAATCAAAGTTCTTGTAAGAATTTTAAAATTTTGAGTTGGAGTTGACAAAGTACAAAAAGAAGGCTCACCACGACCGTGGTGCATGTCACACGGATGTGGTGATTTAATTACAAATGTTGAGGAAAGTTACATTTTTTACACATGAACGGCCACAGCCATGGTGACACGCCACGACCGAGGCGAAAGGAGGACACCACGATCGTGGTGAGGGTCGACCACCATCCACAATAGGGTGACCTACATTCTGACGCTCCGCACCAGCCATGATCTTCACCCTACTATCCCTAAGCTCTAGTTTAATGTTGAGGACAACATGATTCAAAAGTTTGGGGTGGTAGGGTGGTATGCACTACCTATCTCATTCTCTCATTTTGATTACCTGTCTGACATGATCTCTGTTTGATTCTGATCTATCTAGTGTGGATTTTCTTTACTGCTTTGTATCCTTGCATATCATGTAGTCTACTTTCTTGCAATTTTTGCGTAATTTTCAAAACAAAATCTCATTTTACCATGCATTGCATATCATGTAGATTTTTGGTAACTTTTGCATGGTTTAGCTAGGATTTGTTTGTTTACTACTTTATGTTCAATAATATAGGCTTAGATGTGATTGAAGGCAACTTGGAACCATTTTGGCCAATTTTGCCCAAATTTGAGATTTCTTGTCTAAAAGTGTGTTTCAACCCAATCTCTACTTTTTGGATAAAAAACGATGACCTTTGACAAATGCAAGTGAGTTATAATTGTTTGTTGCTACATGATATCAATTCTTAACTTTTTACATGTGCATCACCTCTCTTGAGTTTGTGGATGATTTGGTTGAATAATGATTTGAGCAAGCTATGAGCACTTGGTGCCTATGAAATCACTTGATTGAAATATCAATTTCAGGTTGTTCATTCATGTGGTGTGACATTGTTGGACGAAGTGTTAGATTAATTTACATGCAGGATACCTTATGTTGAAAATCACGCTAATGACCCCTCTTTGACCCGACTCTTCACTCACCATCTTCTTACCCCTCCGCCTCATGAAAGGATGCCAAAGTGCACATATCAGCCGTTGCCACCTCCAAAAGTTTGGGGTGGCCACAACTACATCTCACCACTTCACTCTCATCACCATATGCCCTATCTACTCCAAGGGCAAAGAAAAAGAAAAGAAAAAAATCCAAAAAGAAAATAAAAGGATGCTCCTATTTAAGAGCATTCAAATAAAAAAAAGATGAGTGCTCTATGTAATAGCACTCCAAAATCTTACCACAACCCTTTCTTTTATATTTATACCCATTGAGCTAGGAAATATCAAACCTAGCTCATTTTTTCCTTTTCCGCGGCCACGTGGGTCATTTGTTGTGATTTGAAACATAAGGTTGAAAGGATGAAGGTGAAACAGCACTCCTGGTCATCCTTGATTAACACCATCATGAAATGGTTTACCCGAAACTACATGAAAGAAATATGGATAGCTTGTGTTTTTTATGCACTATATTTGAAGTTCATATGCTTTGTGCTCTATTCATGATTGGTTTGTGAAAGTAGGAGAGGAGAGAGGTTGAATGCATGCACTTAGTTACTATTGATCTTATTCAGCAATAATCATTCTTTACATTGCATTTGTCATTTTTGGCTTGTGAAAATTTTACAGAGAGATTGAGTTGGAGCATACTTGAGGACAAGTATGTTTCATGTTTGGGGTGGTGATTCAGCCCTATTTTAGGGCTTGATCTTGTGTCATTTTTCTTTTCAATCACATCTACAACTGTTAGATTACATGTTATTTCCCTCAATATGTGTTTTATTGTCAAATGAACTTATGGATGGTTTTTGCATGTTTTATAGGTACTTTGTCCACTACTTGATGGATTGGAAATAAGATGGTTGAATCTCAGGTTTCCCTAGACTTGGAGGAGCCCAAAATGAGGCCAAAACCACTCTAAACCTACCCAAAGTGGTCAAAGGATGTATTGAAGCAATAACCTTCATGGATGGCCAAGTTCAACACTCAAATGCAGGGGAAGGACCCCAGAACGGTCGTTCTACCATGGAATGGATGTAAGGGGACATGCCCCAATCCGTAGAATCTTCAAAAATTGACCCAGTTGACCAGAACGGCCGTTCTATCAAGATTGGCCATTTTAGGAGTTCCCAACACGGTCGTGCTGGCCAGCATGACCGTTCTACTAGTCCTAGAAACCCATAATTCCCCTTTTCATTCCATATTTTCACCACAGTCATTCCCATCCACCACGGTCGTGCTACTCATTGCCCAGCACGGCCGTGCTACACACAATTTTACCTAATTTTCTACACTATTCTACCCACTTTGCCCCCACTTAACCTAATGCTTCCCCCACACCTATATATACCTAGGTGGCCATTGGGGAACGAGGTTAGCTACCCTACAGCCGCTCTAGCCTCCCCATTTCATCCTCCACCCATTCCCACCTCCTTCCACCTCCATTTCACCATTTCCACCATCAAAACCCTACTTTCCTTCCATTTCAACCATACATCCATGCCATTCACCTATCTTGGAGGAGGGAACTCAAGCTACAGCTGCTAGGAGGTGGAGAAGGAGGAGTCTTCACTGAGCTCATCATGGCTTTTCACTCTACTCATTCTATCTCCTTTCTCTTTGTATTTTGCTTTGTTATGAGTAGCTAGGCCCCTTGGGTGGGTTGTTTGGGGGAAATTATGTTACTTTGATTCCATGTTATGGGAAATGACAAGTAAACTTTGTAATTCCATTTGTTAATGATTTTATTCTATTTCTATCTCATTCTCCATGAATTGCTTATTGGTTTGTGTGTGAATTCACCTAGGAATTTAGGCAAATTCCTTATATGTGTGAATTTTGGGATTTGCCCCTAGGTCCAATTCTTGGATCCCTAGGTTGCTTCCCATCTTCCTACATACTAATCAATCTACCTAAACCTAAGTGAGAGATCTAAGTATCTAGATTAGATAATTTGAGTGCAATTAGCATGGAGCCTTCTCAAGGATAGAATGTGGGGGAATTGGGGTCCAAAGCCCTAATTTCACCTCCCCATTACTACCCTCGACCCCTAATTGCCCTAGGAATGCCTAATCTAGAAACCTAGACTTGATTATACTCTAATTGAATTGAACCTAAACCCTAACCCAATTGAGCCTCGTAAGGGTAGTAGGGGGTGTAGGGACTAGTCCCCCTATACACAACCTAGCATATCCATGGCCAGTCAGTAGCTTAGGTTAATTCATTAGACTCTAAGTTATTGTTTGGTTTGGATAATCTAAATGGAATCATAATGTTTGTATGTCACCCCCCAACTTAAGTGATAAGTTCATACCCCTAAACAACCCATACGTCTCTTTATTGCTTAAAACCCTAGTTTTGTTATCGCTTAGCTTAGTTAGCTCTTTCCTTGATTAGTTAGCTTCTTGCTTTATTCTTACCTTCTTCATGTTAGTTTAGCTCTTTAATTGCTCTTTCGCTTCTCTCTTGCTTGCCTTAGTGTAATTTACCTTTTCATACCTAGCTTAATCATATCTTACCTGTTTAGCCTTACTCTAGTCTAGGGTTAACTTAGATTTCATTCTTGCCTTTAATTGCTTGTTTGTCCATAATAGTTTAACAATCAAAACAACCTTCAAACCCTTAACCCTAGTCTCCACAGTAGGAACCTAGTGAAACTAAACCTAGCTCTAGTGCCCCATCTTCTCTGTTACTACCCCAATTTTTGGGTTCAATTGGTGAGAAATGTAATTCCTCATATTTGAACAGATAATGATATAATTTGTTTTGAATAAATGGATTTCATTTACAATAGACTTGATGATTGTGTTGTGGGATTTATCTGCTATTGGGCCCAATAACTAGGAAATTCGATTAATTAAGAAATCGAGAAAAGAAAGATGTGGAAACCTCTAGAAGGCAAGGAACTTAATCCAAAGGTGGATTTCGTGCCACATGGGTTCCTTGGGTTTCAAGGAGTCCAAAGTTGCAAAGAAAAAGCAATAAGAAAAGAAAAGATTAATTAAGTATTTCTTTATTAAGAAAGAAATTGAAAACAATAGTAAAATGTGTAAACTAGTGAAAAGAGGTGTAATTGAGTTATTCTTGGTGGAATTTCGTATCCCAATGATTCCTAATTATAAAAGGAAAACCAAGGAGGAAAATAAAAGAGAAATAAAGAGAAATATTTTAATAAGAAATAAAACAAGATAATGAAGAATAATGCATTTAGATGCATCTAGAAGGATAATAAGTATCCAATAAAAAGGATTTCGAAATAATAGAGTTTCTTGGGATCCAAGGAGTCCCAATGAAGAAATAGGAAAGAGAAAATACCTATAAAAGAAAACAAGAATATAATGTGAATACATCATTAATGGATTATGTGATTTTGTTAAAAAGGAAAATAGAAACTTGTGTCAATGGTTTAAAAAGCAAGAATAAAGGGGATAAGTGAGAGGAATTTCGAATTCCTGTCTATTCAAGAAATAAGAATATCAAAGAGGTTATGAGGAGAGAGAAGGAATACTTCTCCTTGAAGGAATATGATTCCTATTTGGAAAGGGACACTTTGACTCGTGTTAAGCCAACCTATGGCCTCATTTCCCACCCCTATATATAGGGGGTAGAGTTAGGGTCGAGTTCAAGAAGGACCCCATGAATCCCTCTCTCCTATTCTTCTTCTTCCTCATTTTTTTGTCCTTAAACCCTAAGTGAGAAAAGTGGCATAACCAGTGAGAAACTAGGGGCCAACGAAGGGTTCTGTTGGTAGCTGGGTGTACCACGGTGCTAAAGAACAACTTGGCCATCGTGGCCGTGTCCTAGTGCTCATACAACAACCTCTGGATGGATGCAAGATGGTCGCAAGGTGGAGAACCAGAAGGCTAAAAACAGTCGCCCCAGCCATGACCCCATGGAATCCTCACGTGCGTAGAGGTGCGACGGAGGTAGGGGAAGCATCCCCGGTGGCCATCGAGGTCAGGAGTGGAGAAGGGCAGCCGCAACCTGCTGCAGTTTGGCGCCAAGCTAGGCTTCCCGAGGTTGAAGACAACCTAGAGTGCGTTGGACCATTTTACCCTTTCGGGTATTGAAGATACGGCCACTTAAGGAGGGGTAGTTTCATAAATTCAAAATGTAATTCCCAAACCAGCGAGCTCTTTGCATGGGAACATGCCTACGTGGCAGCCTCCCTGACGTGTATTTTACTACGCGCTAAAAACGCAAGTATACGCATCGAGTAGTACAGGCCTTGTGAGGCCCGAGTCGAACTCAGGGATACGTGCAATCATCGGGGACTCCTACTAACTATTCGCGATCAGCTAAGCCGATTAACAAGTTGAGAGTTGTTGTTAAAAATAAAAGAAAAATAAAAACAAAACAAAATAAGCAATCGATTAAATGTTGGTTTAATCAATTCAAAAGGGTATCTTTAGGGTTGAGGTTTCACCGCATGTATTCATTGTATTAGATTTTATATAATGCCTCAATCTTCTCTCTCTATCCAGGTAGTGGCCTGAAAACAGAAGTACCCACTGTCGTGGTGCAATTCACTACTTAGGTTTAGGTCGGTTCCACCGTCGTAGTAACCTATTCCCTAAACTAAGTGCATTACGAACGGTCTCTCAGTTTCCACCATTAATTTTACACCACCTTTGTCAAGGGATTTATCGATTAATGTATGTTTCGTCTCTTTTCAACCGTTAATCCTCCTGTCGAAGTGATTAAGGGCATTAGGTTATTATCATGGTGATCAAGCATAATAATACATGGAGAAAACGAAACTATACCACGGATTTAAGAGAGAAAATATGAATTATTAATATAAAACTGTCATACAATGCATTCTCGGGCTACTCCCGGTCCTAAAGATGGAGGGGATTAGCCCCGCATGTTCATCTCACACAAGTACGTGGTAGAAATAGGGGAAATCATATGAAAAACGTGAATTGAATGGGAAAACCCCTGAACAGAGAAGAATCGATTGATCCTTTGCGTAGAACACGTGCTTTCCCGCCTCTCGGTGGTGAAATCCGTCTTCGGCAGCGTCCGGATCGACATGTATGAACTTCTGGCCTCCGTTCTCCTTTTTCTCGCTCCTCCGCACTTGTGCAATGGTAAAAACTGAGATCCCCCTCTAACTGGGCGGCCGTCATTAGGTAGAAGTTCCTAATTAGGTCGTTAATTAACTCCAGCCGTCCGATTGAAATCATTCTAAATCCAACGTATATCTGATGGCGTCGATACCATCGACACAGTCGATGGTATCGACCTGCTACAGTAGCGGCTGGCTGCAAATCCTTCCTTTGTCGCGCCTTTCATCATCTCGATACCATTGACTCGGGTTGATGGTATCGACTTCCTTTTGGCGTCGGTTCTGTCGTTTTGCGACGCTATAGCCTCCATGTGTCGATGATATCGACTTCCGTCGATACTATCGACTGCTTCTTCGCCAGCAACCTGAAGGTGTCTCGATACCATCAACATTAGCGTCGATGGTATTGACTCTTTGCTGCTCCTTTCGGCTGGCAACCTGCGGTCTTGTCGATGGTATCGACTTCCGTCGATGGTATCGACGGAAGCAAATACTTGTTTTTCCTGAAATTCAAAGACAAGATCAAATAAATCCACACAAATAATAATAATGTGATAATTAATGCTCAAAATGATAAAACTAAGGGATTTGACATAAAATGATGGCAAAGACCAAAATGGATGAATTATGCGATATTAACCATAGAAATGACTAATTAAAGCATAAAACACATATAAAACAGGTCTATAAATGTGACTCAAAATCATCGCATCAAACTCCCCTAATCTTGAATGTTGCTTGCCCTCGAGCAACTAATCCTTAGAATAGAATTGCAAATGTCAACTGAAAAACAACACACCAACCCAACATCCCATATGACTCCCACTGAACATTCACAAACCGGCCTTTCCTAACCATAGAACGGTAATTACCCTAAAGGCGACAGTAATCATCAATAAAAGAAATCAACCTCCAAACCGATGAACACTATCACATAAGGCAGTTAACATAATAAAATTCTCCGATTCAGCATTGGTGCATCTTGTGATCGCCTATACTACGTTGCTCGCCCTAACTACCATCTACATGGAAGCAGTTCTCCTGATATTCATTAGTGAGGAGAAAATCACGGTGGCCTACCAATCCAAGCAACGGGTGGATGAAATGGGTGGCTCATGGAAGAAAATGGAAGTATTGTACAGTTTCAACATGCATAATACAAAAATGTCCTATATGATGCAAATGCACATTAGAAATGCCCTAATGCCTAAAATTGGGTGAAATGATGCATGCTCTAACCATCCGCCTCAAAATGAGATGGATATCTAGTCAAGCTACATCATGTACTCAATTATCCTGAAATGTAGGTGATATCATGTTCCTTTCTCCTTCTTATTTCACGTTCTTCTAAATTCTCTTTTTTTTCTTTCTTTATATATTGCAGATTTTTAGTTTTTTTTTTCAGCCCACATATCCATAATTTCTCAAAGATAATTTTATTGGGCTATTTCCTGCATACTCAGAAGAAAAAAATTTCACTATTTAGAAAGTATGGAACAATTTAATTCACCATTAGGACAAAATTGAGACACATGAATTACTTTATGCATAAAGATCATGAATGCAACTACATGGCATGCACCTAAAGGTAATGTGCATGATTCACTATATATATTTTTTTCTTTTTTATGCAAACATATGGAAAATACCCATGCAAGTCCTATCTAAATGCTATGCACACAAAAGGAATTAAAATTGTACTTTACTTCCAATTCTTAGGTGGATTATGGAAAAATGAAGTGGAACGATCACAAGACTAGATGACTGAACCTTAGAAAAATATCATGTGTCCCTCCTTATTGACCTTTGTAGTAGTTTAGAGAGTTCTCTCTCTTACATCCAATTAAGGTCTCATTACCATTTGGTTAGGTTAGGCTCAAACAACCATTTCCGTCCACTTTCATGAATCATTAGGAGTACAGGTATGGAATGTTGTTTTAAAGTTGACATAATCAATCATTTTCGTAGGATGTGTTCCCCAAGGTCAACCAAAGCAAGCTATCCAAAGACACAAGAATTTTTAAATTTCCCTTAAATTCCCCATGCACTAACAAACAAGATGACACACTTTTACGACATCCATAATTACACTAGATAGCACGTAGATCCTACAAAAGCTAAGGATGCAATAAACAAATAACAATGCTAAAAACTAAAAACAATAAAAGATAGAGCTGTTCCAACTACCCCCCTAAGCTTGAATTCGACTATGGCCTCATAGTCAAAAACAAACTTACAGGTTGGAACAGAGATACCAAATCACTCTTGTGGAGGTGGAGGTGTGTACTGTGGAGCCGTAGGATCCCAAGACGGATACTCCCCCTGGAAGCTCGGATCATAATGGGTCCTCGGCGGAGGCTGTGGATAGCCTCCAAAGTAAATCTGACTCCAGTAGTGGTCATAGAAGGGCTCCTGTTGCATCTCCATCTGTTGCAACCGATTGTGTATCTGTTGTTGGTTGTCGAGGAGGAGAAGTTCATTCTCGAACATCGCCCTTTGGTTGTCAAGTATCCGGTTCGTAGTGTCCTGAATACCGGTATACATCGCTAGATGCTGCTGCTGTGTCTGATGGATGTCCTACAGCATCGTGTACATGCCTTGCATGGAGTAGGCATCCTTGCTCGGCTGCGAGGGCTGTGGTGATGGTGGTGGAGGTTGTGATGATGAAGACACACCCGGATGCATCCGAGGACGCTTCTGGGGTGCTACTCGTGCTCGAAGAGGTGTAAAGGCCTCTTCTTCCTCCTCAGCCTCGTCATCTTGTCCGTCGTCGCCGCCTTCTTCATCATCGGAGTCGATGGCTATGATCGGCCATCTGAAATGATGTGCGCCCTTGATGTGGAAGACGGGATCCAGCAGAGCATACTCATGGTAAGCGTGGTTGACGTGGCAGTGCGCGTACGCCAAACCATCCCGTAGAAGAATAAGGTTTGAACGGTGCAGATGTTGCGCGTTCACCTTACTCCTCGTGGAAAGCGACGTCATGGTGGAGAAGTTGATCCCGAGGTAGTGCGCCAACTTGGTGATGAGCCCGCCGAAATGAATCGGAGCCTTCCTCGTACTCCTCTTAACCGCTAGAACTCGCTGCAGGAAAAACGCACCCCAGTTGCATTGTTGTCGCTTCAGGAGCATGTAGAGAAAGAAGAGATCGGTCTCCAGAAATTTGCTCAGCGCCAGATCGCTACGAGCAAAGAATGTGAAACTCAACATCCGGTGTAGGACCCCGACAAATGGGTGCTCGAAATCCGCTACCACAGCATTGTGGTAGCTCACTGTCTTGCCCGCCGGCACTGTCACTAGCTCGGTGAAAATTTTGTCATAATCGGTGCAGGCGTCCGGTCGGCGGTGATCGTGTTGGGAGTGGTTCCAATTGAAGATGTTGTTGAACTTCCTAAGAGTGATGTTGTAGTCGATGTTGAATAGCCGGAATGACACCCGGCCCTTGATCCACTCATGATCAGTAGCAACTACGTCGTTGGGCACGACGCAGACATCAAGGGACGCCATGAATTCCGTCACCAACTCTTTGTAGGTGGGCCACTCGCCGAAGAATTGTTGACCATCCGCATGGTACTCCAGCTCATCTGGCCTTCTGCTGGTGTGGCGTGCTTGACCCTTCAGCACATAGGCCAAGTTGGCCTCGAATCCAAGATCGCGGATCATATCCCGGTCCACATACCAGGTAGGCTCTATATTCCGCTTCAAGATCTCTTCATAGATCTTCTTCACCTTCGTGGATGGGTGAACCAGGCGCTGACGTGATACTGATGTCGTAGGGGGTGGCATGAACTCCATGATATCCATAGGATTCGTGCAGGAGGATGATGCTCCGGCGACGTGCACCATTGTTGCGAGAGAAATGGGATTAGAAGAAGAGCTCGGGGAAGATCTTATCTCGGTGTTGCTGCTCTTCAATCTTAGATGGCTCGGGGGAGTGCTCGGCGCAAAGGAGGAAGATCACTCTGAAGGTGTGACGTCAAATGACGTAATGACTCTCCTTATATAGACTTGGCCGGCGCCATTGTTAACCCGTCGATACCATCGACGCGAGTCGATGGTATCAACATGTCTCGATGCTATCCGCCCCCCCCCCTCGCGAGTATCGACGGCTGACGATTGCTTGATCTTGTACCCCGGATCGCTCTTGAGTCGATACCATCGACACGGGTCAATGGTATCGACGCTGCACCCAGATCGATGACGTGGACGCCACGATCGCCGTCGATTTCTTTGCGTGGATCGGTGACATGGATGGTCGATACCATCGACAGGTGTCGATAGTATCGACTTGGCTTCATTGCGACACCGCCACGTGCGCTTCAACTTGTAACGATGTTGATACCATCGACGAGGTCGTCGATGGTATCGAGTTGACTGAGACAAATCTTTCTGAACTTCTCCAGAGATCTCGATGGTATCGAAGCCTGTGTCGATACCATCGACTGTTGTTGGGCGACCTGCCTGTAGGTGTGTCAATACCATCGACGCGACTGTCGATAGTATCGACTCAGAACGAACTCTGCATTTGTCAACCTGAACCTATGTCGATACCATCGATGCGGGTCGATGGTATCGACTCTGCCTCAGCCTGCACAATGAAAAAACGGATCAAGGTATCTTCTTTACACTAAAAATTGAATGAAAATAAAGCAACCTATGGTTATAATTAAACTATCCTAATGTACCGATGGTTGGGTTGCCTCCCAACAAGCGCCCTTATTTAACGTCTTAGGCTAGACGGCTTGAAGCTCATCATCTTTTCACCTTGGGAATTTCACTTAGAGCATCATGCGGGAGTTTGAATTCAACTCGATCTCCTCCAATTCCTAATGACAAAGTACCTCTCCCTAAGGCAGTCACAACATCCGCCGTTGCTTGAAACGGCCTTCCTAGAAGAATTTCACAACTTTGGAGTGGTGGAATATCCATAACAACAAAATCCACAGGGAATATGAATCTGTCCACATTGACGAGAACATTTTCACACACACCATATGGTCTCACAATAGACCCATCCGCTAATTCAATTGCTGTGGCTGACTTCTTTATCTCTTTAACCCAAGCTTTTGAAATGTCGCCAGAGGCATGAGATTTATGCTAGCGCCGGAATCACATTGCGCTTTAGGAAAATGTCGACCACCTATCGAGCACGGAATGTAGAAACCTCCTGGATCTTTTCTCTTCTTTGGCGAACTCCCATGAATCATAGAGCTCACCGTCTCATTCATCCGACAAATATCATCGTCTTTTATCCGCCTCTTCTTATTGATGATTTCCTTGATGAACCTCCCATAGGCGGGTACCTTCTCGATCATCTCCGCTAATGGAATATTTATGTGGAGTTTTCGGAATATTTCCAAGAATTTCCTATAGTGCCGGTGCTCCTTTTTCGGCTTCAGGTTGTCCTGACTCGACACATCTGCTGCATTAACACGCCTGTGAGGTGGCACATAAGAGCTTTTCGGGGTCAACTCCCCTAAGCTTGCTTCAATCACTCCCTCTGACGTGGGCTTTGGCGAGACATCATCAACAGTAATAGCTTGTTGTGGTTCCTCTCTCGCATTAGATGTTTCCACACGTGCACAAACAGCCTTCAATTGTTCTTATTGCCTAAATGGAGATGCAATTTCCATAACTCGTTGTGATTTTCTGAAGAAAGGGTTTCCACCCGACAGTCCATAGTAAGTGCGTGGATACGGTATCACCGGTGACGCATGCGTATTAAAAGTCATTTTTCTTTCTTCTTTAGCTTCTTGCACCTGATATTCCTCCTCATTGCTTACCACAGACATATACTTGACCTGATGGTGTGCTTGGGCCACGTTTGCATTCTCAGCCGGTTTCTGTTGATTGGCGTGCTTGATGGCCGCCACTTCACTAGAAATCTGTGCCACGGTGGTTTCTAATGCCCGCATTTGTGCTCCATGGCTTTGCAGCGTCTGTCCAAACTTGGTTAGAATATCACCTTGAGATTGCAATTTCTTACCAAACATGGCCATCATTTCCTGGTTTTGGTGTACCATTTGACTCAGTAGTTCAGTGTTCTTATCCTCGGCTCTAGGCTGTGGCTTGGCATTCGGATCCAGCAGAAAGTTATTTGGATCCTTCCATGAGAATTTTTTATCCTTCCTCCATGCGTAGTCATTGTTTCTGTAACCCTGTTGTTGCATGAATTTCACTTGGGCTTCCTAATCCTCAGATGCATCTTCCTTAGCTAGCAACTTTTTGGCTAGAAGATCTAACTTATCGTTCAGCTCCTTAACTATTTTGGATTTTCCAGCAGCTTTGACCTGCTCCACAACACCTCTGTCACCCCATGATTGTTTCCTAGCCATGTTCTTTAATATCTCCCAACATCTGGTATCTGTATTATTCAGAAAGAATCCGGATCTAGCTGAATCAAGGTTACTTCTATCGTGCTCGGAGAGCGCAAAATAGAAGATTTTCACTTGTGTTTCCTTATCCAGCCCATGATGTGGGCACCTCCTCAGCATGACCTGAAATCTCTCCCAGGTCTCCGAATATGTCTCACCAGCCTGTTGAGTGAAATTGTGAATTTTTCTGATCATGTCGTTAGTCTTCTCAGGAGGGAAGAACCTCTCAAAGAAGACCTCCACCATATGATCCCAAGACTCCAAAAATTCGTCATCCAGATTATGTAGCCACTCTCTTGCTGCTCCTGCCAAGGAACTTGGGAACAGCTTGAGGTACAAAGCATCTTGTGGAAACCTATCTATCTTTACCATGTCACAGTTTTCAACGAACTGGTTGATGTGTGCAACAGGATCCTCATTCTTCAGCCCATGAAACGCATTTGATTTTACCAAATTGATCAACGCTAGATCGATCTTATATGTCGGTATGTTGATCGCCTGCTTCTTTATAGGCCCCTTCGAAGCTGATGAGGAAGAAGCTTTGATCTTCTTCCATATGGTCTGTGGCTCGGCCATCTCTTCTGACTCAGATTCAGAATCTATCTCTTCTTGGTACTCATGCTCAGAATGCTCCTCGTCCTCAGGTCCCGGAAATGGAACCTCGGGTGTGCGATTGGCATAGTCTGTACTACGTGTATGCACCATGCACAGTACCTGAAATAAGAAAATTCGAATTCAGTACTATGCTTAGACGAGTATAAACAATTATAGCGCAATGAAAAAATATTTGAATTTGAATGAAAATTAAAAAGAAATTTGTGGCCTAGAGTGGTCGCTCGTAGCACTCGAAGTGCCAACAATTCCGCCGTATCCCCGGCAACGGCGCCAAAAACTTGACGTGTATTTTACTACGTGCTAAAAACGCAAGTATACGCGTCGAGTAGTACAGGCCTTGTGAGGCCCGAGTCGAACTCAGGGATACGTGCAATCGTCGGGGACTCCTACTAACTATTCGCGATCAGCTAAGTCGATTAACAAGTTGAGAGTTGTTGTTAAAAATAAAAGAAAAATAAAAACAAAACAAAATAAGCAATCGATTAAATGTTGGTTTAATCAATTCAAAAGGGTATCTTTAGGGTTGCGGTTTCACCGCGGGTATTCATTGTATTAGATTTTATATAATGCCTCAATCTTCTCTCTCTATCTGGGTAGTGGCCTGAAAACAGAAGTACCCACTGTCGTGGTGCAATTCACTATGTAGGTTTAGGTCGGTTCTACCGTCGTAGTAACCTATTCCCTAAACTAAGTGCATTACGAACGGTCTCTCAGTTTCCACCATTAATTTTACACCACCTTTGTCAAGGGATTTATCGATTAATGTATGTTTCATCTCTTTTCAACCGTTAATCCTCCTGTCGAAGTGATTAAGGGCATTAGGTTATTATCATGGTGATCAAGCATAACAATACATGGAGAAAACGAAACTATACCACGGATTTAAGAGAGAAAATATGAATTATTAATATAAAACTGTCATACAATGCATTCCCGGGCTACTCCCGGTCCTAAAGATGGAGGGGATTAGCCCCGCATGTTCATCTCACACAAGTACATGGTAGAAATAGGGGAAATCATATGAAAAACGTGAATTGAATGGGAAAACCCCTGAACGGAGAAGAATCGATTGATCCTTTGCGTAGAACACGTGCTTTCCCGCCCCTCGGTGGTGAAATCCGTCTTCGGCAGCGTCCGGATCGACAGGTATGAACTTCTGGCCTCCGTTCTCCTTTTTCTCGCTCCTCCGCACTTGTGCAATGGTAAAAAATGAGATCCCCCTCTAACTGGGCGGCCGTCATTAGGTATAAGTTCCTAATTAGGTCGTTAATTAACTCCAGCCGTCCGATTGAAATCATTCTAAATCCAACGCATATCTGACGGCGTCGATACCATCGATGCGAGTCGATGGTATCGACCCGCTACTGTAGCGGCTGGCTGCAAATCCTTCCTTTGTCGCACCTTTCATCATCTCGATATCATCGACTCGGGTCGATGGTATCGACTTCCTTTTGGCGTTGGTTCTATCGTTTTGCGACGTTGTAGCCTCCATGTGTCGATGGTATCGACTTCCGTCGATACTATCAACTGCTTCTTCGCCAGCAACCTGAAGGTGTCTCGATACCATCAACATCAGCGTCGATGGTATCGACTCTTTGCTGCTCCTTTCGGATGGCAACCTACGGTCTTGTCGATGGTATCGACTTCCGTAGATGGTATCGACGGAAGCAAATACTTGTTTTTCCTAAAATTCAAAGACAAGATCAAATAAATCCACACAAATAATAATAATGTGATAATTAATGCTCAAAATGATAAAACTAAGGGATTTGACATAAAATGATGGCAAAGACCAAAATGGATGAATTATGTGATATTAACCATAGAAATTACTAATTAAAGCATAAACCACATATAAAACAGGTCTATAAATGCGACTCAAAATCATCGCATCACTCCCATTGGCCCACAGTAAGTTATTTTTGTTAAATTTGTATCTCAATAATCGTAGCTCGGATAGATGTTCATTATACATTAATTTTGCTCAGAAAAATGAGAGGAATGCAATAAAAATATATTTGAAGCCTAATTCTGATTGAAATTCGAAAAATAATGGAAGTTGTTAACTTTAGTGTAATAATGATTAAGAAACCCTATTTGGATATGATTAATGCGATTAGCAGGGTTTAATTGATGGTTAAAGTTTATATTAACCTGTTAATCATAAAGAGATACATTAAGATCGAAAAAGATGAATTTGGCATGTAATTAGTTAATTTAGAGTTTCATGTGAATGAATAAACTTTAATGGGCCTTGAAACCCTAATGTTGGCAAATTTGACTCTTAATAGCTCTAATTATTCGAAGTGGTGGATAAAGATGAGACATAATGATTCTAAGCTATTTTGAGTATTAAAGTTCCTAATTTGTGGATAAATAGCCTTAATATAGAAATTAGGGTTTTTGATTGAATCAAGGTAGAATTAATGATAAACAACGTTCATATGAGTTTTAGAGCATAATGAACTACGAATTGATGATAAACGAGCATAATGACTTTGTCATGGGTTAAAGAGGATAAAAATGGTAGTTTTAATGAAAAGAGGATTAATGGACTTAATTAATGGTTAATTATGCCTTAAATCCAAAAAACTGAGGATTAGATGTTGAGACAATTAGGGTTTGTGATCAATTGCATTAAATTAGGGTTTAAAATAGTAAAAAAATGAAAGGAAACCCTAATTGCAATGGAAACCCTAAAAGTGGATTAGAAAACCTAGGAAGTGAGCTAGATTTAATAGATCTTAATGACATGAGTAATAAAAGAAAATTGTATAATTGTTTCAGGATCTTATTGAATGCTTGCTTGCCTATTGGTTGATTTGATTATTCTGTCTCACATCAACTTGACAGGTATGTGGTTACACTTATGATTATCCCGCATTAGTTTTTTGAGGATTTTATCAATGTTTACATCGTGACTTGAATTAATTGTTAGATGAATTTAATTCATGCAAATTAAAATGTGAATATGACTATCACATAAGAGATGTGCCAACTAGCTTAGATCCTAGTACCCTCTATAGCTTAATGGGTTGACCTAGTACTTGGCTACCAATGGGGTAGGCGCATCAGGTCATTGGATGACTTAGTATATGGCTACCAATGGGGTAGGTCCAGCAAGACACTTTGAGTCAGAGATTGGACTACCTATGGGTAGTGCCATGTGACTCAGCCCTAGATATTGATCTACCTATTAGGTAGGATCATGCGGGGTTTAATAAGGATCTACCTAGAGAGAGGTAGTATCTCAATCCACTACATGGACAACATAGGGATATGGGATAGGAAAGGATTGAGTAGTATGGTTTAAAATGTAATATTAGCTGTTAAATGATAATTAGTTGATAACTTTGTTATTATAGTTGCACGATTATTGTTTCCCCCACATACCAGCTTCTTGTTGACCGATGTTTTGTTTGTCTGTGTTTTAGGTACAAATGAAAAGAACAAACAGTAAAGTGGTATATGTGTAATTAAATGAGGATTAACGTGCATAGGAGGATTAGTTAGATTAGTATCTTCATGGACAGAAGTTTAGAAATCCCAGTTTTCAAAAGGTATGCAAAGTTTTTATTTTTACTATATTTTAGTATAGTTGGTAGAATTTGTTAATTGTTATTGATTATTTGTCGAACCTTTGATCCGGTTTATTGGGCTAACGGATCTGATCTCTTGGTCTCCTTTAAGTGGGGGTTACTGGGAGATGAGGTCATTACAATTGGTATCAGAGCATAGGTTCCTCACTTAATCTTTAATAATTATTAAATTTTACAAAATTCCATAGAACCAAGGGAGTTATTAGAGGATTGTTCGAAAGATTGAGGTATCTAGAAAAGGATCACGTCTGGGAGATGACAATATTTTCCTCCACACCGCTAGTCGGAATACGAGGACACCCAGATTGTATGACTGCCTAGTTGATGTCTTAGGATATGACTCGAAATAAGATACCTTTAGGACTCTCTCATCTCGTTCATCCCTTCTCAACTCAAATTCTATTAAGGACCTTAAGGATTAGGGTTTCCTCTCTTCTCCTCACCCTCTTGAGGTATGGGTAAGGTTAATAAGGTCTAAGGAATCCTCCACCAAATTAATGAAAAGCATGTAAATAAGATGTCATGGACATAAGCTTAATAGAGTAAGCATAAAGGAATAGATACATGCTTAGGTCGTATGACACGAGTTGTCATTACCCTCAGGAGAGACCTGAGGATAGACCTCCTTGGCAGGAGGATGAGTAGAGAGAGTTAGTCTTGGAGGTAGAGATCTCCATTACAAGTAGAGACTTGGCACATCCTCTGAGGATGATGTGAACCCTAACCCTAAGTGGAGGTTAGAGAGAGAGATGACATGATGAGTTAGATGTCATGGTATACCAGGTGTTTGGATAGACATGCCTTGGATGCCATATGAGCCATGAGAGGTTGGATGATCTAGTACCTCCGGCGGCCCAACCCTGGTAAGGGTCGTACATGTTTGAGCGAAGGATATCTCCTTCATGGATGAGGTTACAGAAAAACCTATAGAAACCCTATGGGCTTATGCAAGTAGGGAATAGCTTGCACCCAGAATACGTCAGTAATGATGATAGTAGGATGAAACCTTGGACAAGGGATCGTAATGTATGGCTTATGAGATAAGCATAAGGGGATTGGATAATCTTGAGCAAACATAAGTTTGAGCATAGGCTTCACCCATGTAGAGGTATGCCTGTGAGTTTGATCCTTCATGGAGAGAGGACCTCTGGTAGTAAGGATGGATGTAGAGTTAGCTCTAGAGAGAGAAAGCAGGACTCAAGCAAGAAGGTTGGACAAGGGAGAGTTGATGATGATGCAACTAAAGTGGATGGTTGTAGTTTCCTCATGCGTGATCCCTGAAGGCTGATGATTTCTTGGTTGACTTTAGAGGAACCAAACCCTAGAGGGAGGATGATGCTTTTGGTACCTATGGTATAAGTGATTACCTACTGGATGAGATAAAGAGTGCTTTAGACCCTAAGGAGGTTTAAGTAACCAGTTGTGAGGCTTTATGCCTAGTTGGTTGTCCTGGAAGAGGACTCAACTCCGAAGTGTTTCTCGAGTAGAAGGATCATGGAAGTACATGACATATCTTAGACATGCTTGATTCATGGTTAAGAGATTGAGCATGCAGTTGGACACTTGAAAGTGAACCTAGGGTTCCTAGGCCTAAGAGGGGAAGTAGTGTATCCGATGCTCATGATGAGATTTGAGTCTCTACCCTTTCAAGCATGATACTCCTCATGTGTAGAGATAAAGGAAACCCCTTAAGTTAAGCGTATGTTTGATGAACCCCTCACGACTAAGCTGGTCTAATGTTGAGGAAAGAGAACAAGTATGGTTTAATAGGTGGCATGCTTGTGCTTTGGTATGTGATGGGTTTGGCATGGTCATGTGAAGGTAAACCCTAAGGATGGTTGTGACCTTGTTGTCAAGAGTTGTAGTTTCCTCCCATCCTGAGAGAGGGACCCTTTGGTTGGGTGTATACCCGTTTTGTTGGAGTTAAGGTAACCTAAAGAGGTTTCATAGGATCTTGAGAAAGCTAAGTGAAAAGTACATGGTATGAGATTCAACCTATAGACCCATAGTTAACCATCTCTAAGTGCATATGGATGCGTTACCATGGAGGTAACTGGTATGGGGCCTGACCAAGGAAGGCAGGTCGCCATGATCCCTGAGGAAGGATGAAAGACAGCCCAAGAATGCAGAGAGAGATGATGAAGGATTGGGTAAGGTTATAAGTTGAACATGTACTATAATAGAATCCTAAGTCTATCCTAGGGTCAGGTAAGGATAAGACCGATGGAAGGAGTTGCCTAATTCCCTAGTTGCACATGACCATAGGGTCGGGAGGTAACAACTATCATTGTCTAAGGTGTTGGTATATATGCCCTGAGAGCCAATCATGGGATGATTGGTGGGATACATTAAGATTGATTTGATAAACATCAAAGGCAAGCTTCCAATTCTTTCTGGATCAATCATATGAGATAGTGATAGAATAGATTGAATGTCTAGAGAATGATAGTACTCAATGATGTATGCCTTCAGGTTCATGACCTGAATGATGAGATCATACGAATGCTAAGAGTTTGTACATTCTTGTTATGTCCATAGTTGGATGTCATTGTGGAAGGTAGATAGAAAGCAATGACACACAATACTAGATTGTGGTGTTGTTTGATGACATAATCTCATTAGTCATGATATAGAGATATCAAACCAAACACATAGGTACTTGTTAGAGAACAAGTGTACCGAACAGACCCACTGTGAGTTTGACACATGGAACCATGACATGGTAGTCACAGTCAATACTCATAGTGATGGTGGTGAGTGTGATTCTTTGACCTGAAATCACTACACTCAACACATGTCATTGGGCACACTTTGACATCATCAAACGCATTCCTGAAACATTGGTTGTTATAAAGGTGATGATTGGGTGGCTTTGACACATGGGGCTTTTGAGGGGTGAGTGATAGATATGGGATTTGTCTCTCCTGAGGGAGTTTGATATCCAAGGCCACTTGATGAGTAGGATTGAAATAGGCGTGCGCACACATGTGTGAATCAGTATGTGATATTGATGTCATACATATCTCTTCCAATCTACTCTGAGATCAAGAAAGTGAATGAACGTTGACAGGATGACGGTTCCATGCCTCGAGTTCATTCGGGATATCAGTGACAAAGGAATTATACATTCGATGTAACACCATTCACAGATTGTAGGATTGAAAGTTGTTCTCCAATTTTCTACTTTCACTTGGGTAGCACGGATGTGTGACTAGGCACCGCTCTTTGCTTGTGAAGCCATAAGTGTTATAGACTTTCACTGCCAACATCAAATGGACCTGCAGGGTCACACACATAGGATTTAACCTGGAAGAGGAGTTTTGTCCACAAGCAATGTTTAGATTGATTACTAAAGGAGTTTAGTAGTTCAATTAAACACTCACTCAATCGGTAGCTCAATATCATAATGTTCAAGGTGTTGGTCGCATTGATTGGAGTATCAGATTGATTGAAATCGCAATTGATTGATTCTGCACAATCTACACTCCCAACCGATCGGCTCATGTGATGAACCGATCGGCTGAGCTTGGTGAACCGGTTAGCTCAAGTGTTGATCCGATCGGCTCAAGATCAGGGTGAACCGATTGCTTCAAAGGTTGAAATGATCGATTCAACTGGTGCAACCAAGCAACTTGGGAAAGTAGGATTGGTGAGAATTTTCCTTTCATTTCACTTGCCCAATTTGATTGGAATAAGGATTGGTATTTGATACCAATTAGAAACAAAAGTTGGAAAGTCAATCGGGAACTGGTCAGGACCACGAACCGACTGGTTCGGAAGTGAACCGAATGGCTCATGGGTCCCAACCGATCGGTTGAGATGTCAACCGATCGGTTCAAGTCCCCAACCGATCATTTCCGTTGTGAAATGATCGGTTGAGGTTGCGAGTTGGTTGCTTTTGTGGAAAATCTCGAACCCTTCTACTCCTTCTTTTAGTCCTGCATTGCCCGGGATGGAGAACCCTGTCCCATGACCCTCCTATATATAGGGGTATTGGGGGCTTCTCAAAGTACAACTCAGTGCAACCAGTTGCTCTGGAAAGTTGTCGTTCTCTCTAGTTTTGGTAACCGAGAGAGAGCCTGAGCAAGTGCTACCCGAAAAGGGAGGCGCAGTAAGGGAAAGACAACTGCAGTTGCAACTGGAGGCAGGAGAGTGTGTTGGTGACTAGTACGTCAACAGGAGGGTGTGATTCCTTCCAACTCCTTGTAGGAAAAGGAGAGTGGAGTTCCAGGTGGTCCATGTGGACTACTTCAGAGGCGGGAGGTTTCTGTCGCTCAGGAGGACAACTGTCAATCCCGACAATCCGGTGAGATCAGGAGTCGTCAGTCCCGGTGCGACCAGGAGCTGCACAGACATCATCCAAGACCGGAGGTGAAGACCGCGCAAGGCACAAGGTATTGTCTCCGAGCAAGCCTCGGGACAAGGTATGATTCCACAAACCATTCTTTCCTATTATATAGACGTTGACGTGTTTCCTTGTTCCGGGTTTGGGGGAGAAATTTTTTTGTTTCCGCTGCCTTCTCTGCCTCCCCTAAAACCCAACAGTGGTATCAGAGCCACGTCAACTGCTCTATATTTTAGGAATATCGATATGATCGATTTTGGTTTGTCGCCTTTATTTATTGCATGCGATGTGAATAATATTGTCTTTATGCATGTCCAATCCTAAATCTACAAATCCCAATTACATATATGATATGTATTATTAATGCACTCGATACGCGTCACCCTTAAAGGAGTTTTGTGGTGGATGTATAGCGTGGTTATGGCCAATAAACCCTATCTGTGTATGGTTGTATGTGGTTGCTTGCATCTCGGTCTGTGCACCGATCTTCCTTCTCCTATTCCTGATGTAACTCAAAATAATTCGAGATTCTTTCCTACCTTTTCTCCCCCTGAATGTAACTCGGGGTTTCCTTTTTAAGCAATGTAAAATTAGGATAGATTTTATTTCCTGTTATGTCAAAGAACGGCGGACATCCAGACAACAGCTGAGATGATCGGTTCAAGGCGTGAACTGATCGGTTGACGTTCCAGGTGATCAGTTCAAGGAGTGAACCGATCGTTTGATGACCGGTTCGAGGAGCGAGATGAGCGGGTGGCAGCAATGAAGAGATGCACGACGACCAGGCGAACTAATCGGTTGGAAGAGCCAACCGATATGATGGTGGCACCCATACGACCGGGCCAGAATGAGCAAGTCAATCATGTGATGAGCTGATCTACTCCAAAGGCAAAGCACAGAGTTCATCTTGTACAGGTTGCATGTGATGTAGACCTAGATGACTGTGATTCCTCTTGGCTCGAAGAATCACATTAGGATGGCCATAATCATCACTTTTTATCATTTTTGCATGTTGTCTGTGGGATATAGCATGTATATGATACGTACTATGTATTGTGGTGATTGGATATGTATATGTATATAAAATCCAAATCCCTCATTAAAATATTAAGTCTTCTATGCCTTCCATTAGCGGCACACATGAAAAGCTCGATCGACCAAGCGTAGGTTACGTCAAAGCGTGGTGCGTCGTCTATCTTTTGGAAGTGTGAAGGGTGGGCATGTAGGTTCTGCCAAAGTAGGGTGCATGTTTACCGTGTCGGCTTTTGGGTTAGACTTAACTGGTGATTCTTAGAGTGTCTAAGCCCAGAGGCAAGGAATGTTCATGGCAAGGTGTTGCGCATGTTCATTCATCAAGAGTTGCATATGATGCAATTGGCATGATGGCCTACCTAAATAGTCAAGATTGTGGGCGATCAGCCAAAGCTGACTCATGACTTGATGAAATATGGATTTTTCCTACTAGAAGGTTGTACGCTGCAATCTTCCGAATTGATGGTGAGGGCTATCAATTTGAAGTAAAATAGTGGGAACGATAATTAATTAAAGGCCTAATGTTTATCATCAACTTTTTAAATCAATCAAATAAGTCAAAAGAGTTTTGGACTAAAATTGCATATATTTCCTTTCGTTAAAATAAATGGTTAATCAACAAAAATCACTTTATTTGCGATCGGTCCTTGAGACCCACAAATTAAATGGGAATAATTCCATGACTGGTTAGGATGATGAGAAGTGTTCTCAATCATAGAGTGAAAGCTCTAAGTCCTAGTTATACCGGAACCAGATGAACTCAATCCCACCACATCAATGGCTGAAAGTATGCTTATGGAAGCATACCGAGGATGACATTGATAAGGAGTGCTTGATGTTGTGTTCTCTGAACTATGAGTTGTAGAGACAACATGAGACATATGATGTCTCAAGGACACTATCCTAGTATGTCATGACAGAAGGAGATCCAGTAAGGTATTCACACATTCAATGTGATTGGGTATGTGGAAAACCTCACTAAGAAGGATTCCCTCTGAGCCAAGAGTTGGCTATTGGTATGATACTGCAAATGTTGCGAGAATCATACAATTCATGATAAGCTACAACATGAACAACTTTTACAAGCGTTGATAGAGTTGTTGGACATGTTGAGGATAGTAGAGGCAAAGATGAAGAAAGACAAACCATAATCTTTGATGTGATCAAAGAAAAGGTAATTCTTAAGGGCAAGGACAAGGGCAAAGCAAAGAAGTATTCTGATGCTAGCCAGCAATCCAAGCCGTCTTCAACCTCAAGGCACAAGGGGAAAGGGTGTATGAGGGATTTCCCTCTATATCTGGAAGAACAAAAGAAGATGAAGGAGGGGATGGAGATCTCCACCTAAGGTATCATGAAATGAACCACTTCTTTATCTGAGGTATATGATACCAAGATATGGATCTATCATAAATGATATGCAAGATCCGCAAAGAAGTGATGGCCTTTGTGAAAGGACCAAGAAAGAAGTACCCATCTCTGGATCAAGTGTTGTTGCCTTAGATAGGAGTATATTTCCGTTTATTTCAGCCTAAAGGGCACGAAATAGAGTTGAGAACTGCTATTTCAATTTTCCAATAGATAGAAACACTTTATTTTTGCATATTGTATGACAATGATGGCAATTAATAAAGTTAATGTTTCAATCTTAAAGATATGATCTTTGTGGCAATGCCTTGTTTATCTTGATACATGGTATGCATAAGATAAAATGATACCTAAACTTATAGATAACTGAAACAATCAAATTAGCATCAATCATGAGAAATTCATTTCTAGTTTCCATGTGATGGATAAATCTAGACTCTTTTGGTTAGAGAACCAGTAAGAGACATGAATATCTTGGACATGATTAATCAATCTTCACTAATGGTAGTGGGAGAATGATTATCCCATTAGGTATAATACATGTGATGTATTTACATACCTATTGGAACAAATGCTAATACTTCAAATGGTGTTTAGAGAAATACTAATATGAATATCTTGAAATGTTCAAGATTATCATAGATGAAGTGCAAATTTGGTAAAGTGTTAATTCTTGATGAGATCAATGAATGAAATACTTCGACCAAATGTTTGAGATCCTTATGAGTGATTATGATAGTGTATCATAGTGAACTCATGATTAAGGCATGGTGATGTCTAAATCAGGAAGGAATCATACTCTAAGGAGTTAGAGGATGATTATCAAATAACTAAATTCTTCTTAAATAAAGAATACACTTCACTAATAAAGGACATTAAGAATCACAAGGAGTTGTGAGTTCTTATATCCTTGACAGATACACCTCAATTATCTATGTGATGAGTTATTCATGTGATGAGTCAACCATCTAGATGAATATGAGGAACCGAATTTTGAGTTATGGTTTATGACCATTACATCCTAAATGACATCCATGTAAACCATAAGGTATGACCTTGATGGTAGCACTCATTGGATCAAATCCATAAGTGCAAATGAGTATTAAGTGTTAAGACACATGGATAACATTTCGAAAAGTATGATGCTTGTTGATTGCAACTTAATGACTAAGACATTTGGCATATGGATACTAAAACCGCATTCCTATGAGGAATAAGACAAGGATGTGTACGTGACACAACCTATAAGGTTTATGAATCCACTAATGCAAATGAAGTCTATAAGTTACAATGGACTAATCAATGTGATTGATTGAGTACAAGCAACTCAGAATTGGATCTTTACTTTGATAATATAGTCAAAGGGTTTGACTGATATGTCAAAGATAAAGAAGGGGTCTGTGATTTAGTGGGAGCGTGTTCACATTCCACATATTGATGTGAAATGGAAATGTTCTAGAATGGAAATCCAAAAGTGGAAATTATCTTTAAGGAAGATAGAGAAGTTTCCTATGTGATAGGAATAGAGATCTATAGAGATAGTTCTCGAAAACCTCTTGACCTGAAAGGAGAAAGCATACATTGGCAATATGTACTGAAGGGTTAAGAATGCACAGATTCAGTGGGAGAAAACTTGTCCATGTTACATGGTGTTAGTATCCCAAGGCCAAGTGTCCAATTCTTATGAAGAATGGGAACACTAAGAATAGATATGGATCTATCATGTATGTAATCATCCCATTATCTTGCATGTATGGACATGGCAAGAATAAAATGCATTCATCATCTTTTATGTAGGACATGACAATTTGATGTGCTCATCCTGATAACTCGTATGTTGGACATGATGAGTGGATGTCTATCTATTTCCAGTAAGGGCTACTGGAAACCATAAGAACTTGATAAGTACTTGAGAAGTACTAGTTCTATGGAGAAAAGGAAGAGTTCGATGTAAAGAGTTACATTGATGCGAACTTCTGAAAGGACAGAAAATTAATCGCAAAATATACATAGGATGTATAAAAGTGAAAGTTTGTTGATAATTGGAAGTGTTCCAATAAAACCATTTAAAAGGAAATGTCGAGTATCTATGTGTTGGAGAACAGCAGTGGATACTATATGGATATGGAAGTTTATGAGATGAACTTATAGATATTCCGCTCATTGATGACAAGTATGGAATCCTTGATTATGCAATGTGGCTAAAGGTTAGCAAAGGAATACCAGATCGCATATTACGGCAACTCCATCTGATATGTATGATGTACAACAAAGAGATGAGAGACATGCAATTTATACTGACTTTGGCAAAGTGTTACCATTACTCACTATATTGGCACTAGAGCACTGTAACATGTGGGACATGTTTGAAAATCACTATGAATATGATTCAAGGGTGATTAGCTCGCAGTGCAAGTGGGATTCTGTTGGTATGTATGCCCTGAGAGACAATCATGGGATGATTGGTGGAATACATTAAGATTGATTTGATAAACATCAAAGGCAAGCTTCCAATTCTTTTTGGATCAGTCATATGAGATAGTGATAGAACAGATTGAATGTCTAGAGAATGACAGTACTCAATGACGTATGCCTTCAGGTTCATGACCTGAACGATGAGATCATACAGATGCTAAGAGTTTGTACATTCTTGTTATGTCCCAAGTCGGATGTCATTGTGGAAGGTAGATAGACGGCAATGACACACAAGACTAGATTTTGGTGTTGGTTGATGATAGAATCTCATTAGTCATGATATAGAGATATCAAACCAAACACATAGGTACTTGTTAGAGAACAAGTGTACCGGACAGACCCACCGTGAGATTGACACATGCAACAATGACATGGTAGTCACAGTCAGTACTCACAGTGATGGTGGTGAGTGTGATTCTTTGACCTAAAATCACTACACTCAACACATGTCATTGGGCACACTTTGACATCATCAAACGCAGTCCTGAAACATGGGTAGTTATAAAGGTGATGATTGGGTGGCTTTAACACATGGGGCTTTTGAGGGGTGAGTGATAGATATGGGATTTGTCCCTCCTGAAGGAGTTTGATATCTAAGGCCACTTGATGAGTAGGATTTAAATAGGCGTGCACACGCATGTGTGAATCAGTATGTGATATTGATGTCATACACATCTCTTCCAATCTACTCTGAGATCAAGAAAGTGAATGAACGTTGACAGGATGACTGTTCCATGCCTCGAGTTCATTCGGGATATCAGTGACAAAGGAATTATACATTCGCTGTAACACCATTCACGGATTGTAGGATTGAAAGTTGTTCTCCAATTTTCTACTTTCACTTGGGTAGCACTGATGTGTGACTAGGCACCGCTCTTTGCTTGTGAAGTCATAAGTGTTATGGACTTTCACTGCCAACGTGAAATGGACCTTCAGGGTCACACACATAGGATTTAACCTGGAAGAGGAGTTTAGTCCACAAGCAATGTTTAGATTGATTACTAAAGGAGTCTAGTAGTTCAATTAAACACTCACTCAATCGATAGCTCAATATCATAATGTTCAAGGTATTGGACGCATTGATTGGAGTATCAGATTGATTGAAATCACAATTGACTGATTCTGCACAATCTGCACTCCCAACCGATCGGCTCATGTGATGAACCGATCGGCTGAGCTTGGTGAACCGGTCGGCTCAAGTGTTGAGCCGATCGGCTCAAGATCAGGGTGAACCGATTGCTTCAAAGGTTGAAACGATCGATTCAACTGGTGCAACTGAGCAACTTGGGAAAGTAGGATTGGTGAGAATTTTCCTTTCGTTTCACTTGCCCAATTTGATTGGAACAAGGATTGGTATTTGATACCAATTAGAAACAAAAGTTGGAAAGTCAATCGGGAACGGGTCAGGACTACGAACCGACCGGTTCAGAAGTGAACCGACTGGCTCATGGGTCCCAACCGATCGGTTGAGATGTCAACTGACCGGTTCATGTCCCCAACTGATTGTTTCAATTGTGAAATGATCGGTTCAGGTTGTGAGTTGGTTGCTTTTGTGGAAAATCTCAAACCCTTCTACTCCTGCTTTTAGTCCTGTATTGCCCGGGATGGAGAACCCTGTCCCATGACCCTCCTATATAAATAGGGGTATTGGGGGCTTCTCAAAGTACAACTCAGTGCAACCAGTTGCTCTGGAAAGTTGTCGTTCTCTCTGGTTTTGGTAACCGAGAGAGAGCCCGAGCAAGTGCTACCTGAAAAGGGAGGCATAGCAAGGGAAAGACAACTGCAGTTGCAACTGGAGGCAGGAGAGTGTGTTGGCGACTAGTACGTCAACAGGAGGGTGTGACTCCTTCCAACTCCTTGTGGGACAAGGAGTATGGAGTTCCAGGTGGTCCGTGTGGACTACTTTAGAGGCGGGAGGTTTCTTCCGCTCAGGAGGACAACTGTCAATCCTGACAGTCCGGTGAGATAAGGAGTCATCAGTCCTAGTGCGACCAGGAGCTGCACAGACACCATCCAAGACCAGAGGTGAAGACTGCGCAAGGCGCGAGGTATTGTCGCCGAGCAAGCCTCGGGACAAGGTATGATTCCACAAACTATCCTTTCGTATTATGTTGACGTTGACGTGTTTCCTTGTTCCGGGTTTATGGGAGAAAATTTTTTGTTTCCGCTGCCTTCTCTGCCTCCCCTAAAACCCAACATAAGGGTCATGGGTTAGGAGATTGATCACCTTCATGAACTCATGGGACCCAAAGGGAAGATGAGTAGGGCACTCTCTGGATGCATCAGGGAAAAGGGATGACCCCAAAAGTGCCATCACCCTATAGACCTAGAGGAGATGACTAAGGATTGTGTGGTGACCCAAGTAGGTTAGAGACCAATTTTCCATGGAAATAACGTTGATATCATGATGTTTGTGATGTAGAGACATAAGTTGCACGTTTCAACTTAGAATTGAAGGTGTACTGGCGATGTGGGATGTATCATATCTACTCTTGGAATAGGAAGAACTTTGTGTTTGGACGGCCGCCAAATGCTTATTTCCTCTTGTTATGAGAGGGAGAGATGGGACAGTACGCATGCCATACTCCAAGGATAAAAGATGATGCGAGTTGGAACGTTGCTACGAGGTATGAGGATAGAGATGATAACATATCTTGGAGGAGTGAATGATACATGTATGGTTTACAAACACTAAGGGGAATAATGTAGTCATCTTATGAGGATGTTTTTATCATGAGTCATACAGGGTTGAATTCAAAAACTAAGAGGATGAGCTCAGAGTTTCTTGATGAAGACAAACTTAGAGTTTGAGATGAGATGATAAGTGGAATACATGGAAGTGTATGTTCTCAACAATACCTAACACCTAAGGATAAGAAGTGGTAATGAATGCTCTAGTTGAGATATAGCTGACTAGTTTGGTAAGAGGCTAGAAGAGGTTGTTAGGTTAACCCTCAATTGGAAAAGAGATATGTTTGGTCTAACACTCAGATGTAACGAGATATGTTGAACAATTTAGTAGTTGTTTGGTTTTCCAGCCTAGTCCTTGATATAATGAATGGATGGTGATAGAACTTCCGATACATTTCTTTGGATAGGAAGGTAATAAAACCCCGATGAGAGTGATTTAGGGTTTTTGAGGAATCGATCTTGAGGAATCATGACATATAAGAAATCATGATTTTAAAATCACCATACACCATGGTACTACTGAGATAATGAGTGGTGGTAGTAGTACTATGGATGTTGGAGAGGAGGTTGCATGTGGTATGTTGCATGCAAGCCAGGAGATAAAGGACGAACACCAGTAACCCAATGCATGGATATAAAGTATAAAGAGTTCCCGAGAGGGAATGGGAGTTCATCACTGTGGATGTTGTGAGTCTCCCCTAGACCAAGGAAGGTCAATATGCAAAATGGGTTATGGTAGATCACCTTACCTATATAACATGAGAAAGAAAGAGTATTGTCAAGGGACAGATTCAGTTGAACTACATATGAGAGAGAGATGGTTCAACTACAACATGATGTGAGTTCAAAAGTTCTTGAGTAGGACCTAAAGGTTCACTTCCATAAGGTGGAAGCAGACGCGTGAAGAACTCGATGTTAGTACCGTTTATCACCCCTTACTAATGGTTAGTATGATCCAGACTAGAGGGTTTGATGAGAGCATGTGTGCTCATTCAGGGTGATACAAAGAGACAGTTCTTAAGATGTGATGATAACCACCATAACCTTTATCGGGATGCAAAAAGGAGGTTGTGTCGGTCACCACTTCATTAAGATGATGTTGGTGAAGGAGGCCTCACAAAGGTCAGAAAAGAACCACAGTGGGTACAGATGAAGTCGCTTTGATCGTGCAATGGCTGAGAGAGAGAGAGCCCATAGACGATATGAGTCGTGAGATGATGCAAAGTAGACTGACATGCAGTTCACTATGGGAGAATACGTAATGTGAAAATACGACCCCTCTGAGCTACAGTTGAGAAAGTTGAGTCCCCGATATATGGGCCCATTTGAGATGGATTGGTGGAGATGGTTGTGTTTAGCCTTGCCCCTCAGGATAACATGATGTGTAATGTGTTCCATGACTCCGATCTAGAGCACTATGTGAGGTACCCAAGCCATGTGTTGAGCCTTGAACCTATTCAGCTTTTGAGAGGCTGAAATGTCCTGAGTCGCCTATGAGGGTATGATATACCAAGGTAAGAAAGAACTCAGATGGAAGAATATGAGATGATGAAGGTTCTTGGGAAGCACCATGGAAAGGGTGAAGCCACATGGCAGTCTTGATGGACATAAGAAAGGCTTATCTTGAACTGTTCATTTGCTTGATGGAATTTTGAGGGAAAAATTCTTATAAGGAGGGAAGGATGTTACAGCCCCAATTTTTGGGTTCAATTGGTGAGAAATGTAATTTCTCATATTTGAAAAAATAATGATATAATTTGTTTTGAATAAATGGATTTGATTTACAATAGCATTGATGATTATGTTGTGGGCTTTATTGGCTATTGGGCCCAATAACAAGGAAATTCAATTAAATAAGAAATCGAGAAAAGAAAGATGTGGAAACCTCTAGAAGGCAAGGAACTTAATATAAAGGTGGATTTCATGCCACATGGGTTCATTGGGTTTCAAGGAGTCCAAAGTTGCAAAGAAAAAGTAATAAGAAAAGAAAAGATTAATTAAGTATTTCTTTATTAAGAAAGAAATTTAAAACAATAGTAAAATGTGGAAAACCAGTGAAAAGAGGTGTAATTAAGTTATTCTTGGTGGAATTTCGTATCCCAAGGATTCCTAATGATAAAAGGAATACCAAGGAGGAAAATAAAATAGAAATAAAGAGAAATCCTCAAAAGGAAATATTTTAATAAGAAATAAAACAAGATAATGAAGAATAATGCATTTAGATACATCTAGAAGGATATCCAATAAAAAGGATTTCGAAATAATAGAGTTTCTTGGGATCCAAGGAGTCCCAATGAAGAAAGAGGAAAGAGAAAATACCTATCAAAGAAAACAAGAATATAATGTGAATACATTATTAATGGATTATGTGGTTTTGTTAAAAAGGAAAATAGAAACTCGCGTCAATGGTTTAAAAAGCAAGAATAAAGGGGATAAATGAGAGGAATTTCGAATTCCTATCTATCCAAGAAATAACAATATCAAAGAGGTTACGAGGAGAGAGAAGGAATACTTCTCCTTGAAGGAATATGATTCCTATTTGGAAAGGGACACTTTGACTCGTGTTAAGCCAACCTATGGCTTCGTTTCCCACCCCTATATAAAGGGGGTAGAGTCAGGGTTGACTTCAAGAAGGACCCCATGCACCCCTCTCTCCTATTCTTCTTCTTCCTCATTTTTTTTATCCTTAAACCCTAAGCGAGAAAAGCGGCATAAGCATGGAGCAACTAGGGGCCAACGAAGGGTTCTGTTGGTAGCTGGGTGTACCATGGTGTTAAAGAACAACTTGGCCATTGTGGCCGTATCCTAGAGTTCGCGCAACAGCCTCTGGATGGATACAAGACGGCCGCAAGGTGGAGAACTAGCAGGCTTAAAACGGCCGCCCCAGCCACAAACCCATGGCATCCTCACGTGCGTAGAGGCGCGACGGAGGTAGGAGAAGCATCCCTGGTGGCCGCTGAGGTCAGGGGTGGAGAAGGGAAGCCGCAACCTGCTACAGTTCGGTGCCAAGCTAGGCTTCCCGAGGTTGAAGACAACCTAGAGTGTGTTGGACCGTTATACCCTTCCGGGTATTGAAGAGTCGACCACTTAAGGAGGGACAGTTTTGTCAATTTGAAATGTTTCCCAAACCAGTGAGCTCTTTGCATGGGAACTGGCCTACGTGGCAGCCTCCCATTGGCCGACAATAAGTTATTTTTGTTAAATTCATATCTCAATAACTGTAGCTCAGATAGATGTGCATTATACATGAATTTTTCTCAGAAAAATGAGAGTAATGCAATAAAAATATATTAGAAGCCTAATTCTGATTGAAATTTGAAAAGTAATGGAAGTTGAAGAACCCTATTTGGATATGATTAATGTGATTAGTAGGGTTTAATTGATGGTTAAAGTTGATATTAACCTGTTAATCATAAAGAGATACATTAAGATCGAAAAAGATGAATTTGGCACGTAATTAGTTAATTTAGAGTTTCATGTGCATGAATTAACTTTAAGGGGCCTTGAAACCCTAATGTTGGCAAATTCGACTCTTAATAACTCTAATTATTCAAAGTGGTGGATAAAGATGAGATATAATGATTCTAAGCTATTTCGAGTATTAAAGTTCCTAATTTGTGGATAAATAACCTTAATATAGAAAATAGGGTTTTTGAATGAATCAAGGTAGAATTAATGATAAATAATGTTCATATGAGTATTACAGCATAATGAACTATGAATTGATGATAATGAGCATAATGACTTTGTCATGGGTTAAAGAGGATAAAAATGGTAGCTTTAATGAAAAGAGGCTTAATGATGAATCCTCCATATTCATCATTACAGTCGCCAATTATAGGGTTTTTATACCTCATTATGACTAAATTACCCTTGCTTTGCTTTACTCTGAGTATTTCTTCATTCTCACACAAATAATGCTTAAATAGTTCTAATTACTAGTTTATTCGATTCTATTATCTCTTACACACTCTCCTTTCCCTATGAAGATCACTCTCAATCATCCAATCAAACATCAACAACTCACAACCGTGTGTTCTGTCCTCAAAGCCCCAAGCCTGTGCAACAAATGATCATGATCATGAAACAGAACAATCGCCACGACCGTGCTAGTCATGCCACGGCCGTGGCGCATCGCCAACAGTGCCAAGCCTCCATCTTCCACGACCGTGTTGGTCACACCACGACCGTGGCACATATCCGCCATGACCGTACTGGTCACGCCACGACTGTGGCGCATATCCGCCACGACCGTGCTGGTCATGACACGACCGTGGCGCATCACCCACAGTGCTAAGTCTCACCCCCCACGCCCGTGCAAGGCGGTACGGCCGTGGGGCTATTGCCTCACTATGACCGTGGTGGCACGCCACGGCCGTGGCACAACGTCACCAGGGCTGAAGTTTTCACCCTCCACACCCATGCAAGGCAGCACATCCATGGGATAGTAGCATCACCATGACCGTGGTGCCTCAACATGGCCATGGTGCGTCATCCCCTACCTCATGCCTCTCTCATTTCGGACCTACTAATTCCAAACTTTTTCCATAGTCGTCGTTCCACAACACCACCGATCTCGTCACCTTCTCCGAAAGCACCTGCTTCCGCCGAGACCTGCAATCATCTCAGACTCTAGCACACATCCACCATCGCTCCACAACCGCCTTCTCTCCACCTGCTTCACCTAAGTAGCAACTTGCCTCCACCAAAATTGATCATCGAAGGCCGATAGACCGATTGGTTTTTAGGGATCGATCGCTCCAAACCGTGCAGAACGCAAACCGTATGGACCAGTTGAACATTTGGGTAGAGAGGCGACCGTTTGCACTAGCACGGTCTGAAGACCGCAAGTGCAGAACTACAAGGGAAGACCGTTTGCCTAAGACCGCAAGGCTGGAAATCATTTGGTAGCAAACGGTCTCCAGACCGTTTGGAGGGGATATCTCCAGACCGTTTGGTCTAAACAAATTGAAATCATTTGATGCAAAAAGCCAGCAGACCATTTGGGACTAGACCTGTGCCTATAAATAGATCCAGCAGGGTCCCGAGTTGGACATGAGTTCCCAGATGCTGACAGGCTGCCAGTACACAGTTCTTATCCAAATCCAGTCCTATCTACTCTAGTTCCATTCCACTGACTTCCCATATTGCAATCAAGGAGACTGAGAAGAGAAGGAAGATGAAGCGGGAGAGACTGTCTGGACTGTCTTGGCATCTCCCGTTCTGTGTCCAGATCTGCTCTGACACGATGTAGAAGATCACTTCATCTTCACCGAGCTGCGACTACCTTCTGCACCGAGTCCATGGTAGATTTCTCCCTCTTTCTCATTCTTCTTGTTTCTCGCATGAGGAGCAAGTAGTTTCATCCACTGGGGTGTGGGGACTAGTCCTGCTGCCCATGTTTTGTAATCTGTACTAAAAAGATGTTATCATTCTGATTCAATACTAAATCATTTCATACATGCTTGAATGTTGGTCGCGTTCTTGTATGCATCTATTGTCTTTTGTTGTGGTTTGTCTATGACCACTCTTGAGACTCGAATACCGATTTAGTGCTATTTTTTGGTGTGTGTATCCATCGCGCATCTATTTCGATATCTAGGAACGCTTTCTAAGGAGTGGAGTAAACTCACCTCCATCGTTGTGCTTTTGTACTATGAAATGGAATCAGTTGACATATAAAAGTACAACCTTGACAGGTCGAGGAACACACTCTGAGGAGAGAGTGGTGCAAAGTACTTGACCATTCGTTCAGGAATGGCTGATGTTGCAACACTCCCACGTTTCTCATAGCTATATCCTCGAAAGAGGGATAGTCTATAAAGATACTAATCGATTTGGTAATTATCGCTCTCTTGTTAGTTTTCCAATACACGTTTCACGAGGTTGAGTAAGTTTCTCTCTTCAGAGACTACATATCTTCATTGACACATAGATATGTACCAGATGAGGGTTACTCGTTGGTTATAAGCTCTCAAAAAAAAATATGAGGGTTACTCAACCCATGAAGGATGTGTGCATTACTCGTGTCCTATAATACATTGGTATTGTATAACATCCATGTATTTTGCTTACAAGTCTTGCTATGTTTGGTATAGGTACAATACATGTGTAGTGGTGGCGAATACCCACATCACCCCAGTGATCCATCATCATTTTCTAAATCTTAGATTTTAATCCTTAAACTAGTTTTTATTCTTGCCTTTACGTTTGTATGTTTTAGGTTAAATAACTCAAATCAAACTTTTGGTCGTAGATTATTGACTTAGATCGGTACGAAATGAGTAAAAGACACACAGATTCTTAACGTTGTCCTTTGGGTTCGATCCTAAATTTGTACTATGATAAGGCTTCCACACTCTTGTAGGGTTGGAGCATTTATCTAGCACCAGTTGTAGGTAAACCTAGAGAGAACATCAACTCCCTAGGGTTTTTGGTGCATATTAGGACTTCCATTGGAAGAGTAATCTTTTGGTGTAAGTTCTAGCTCCATCAAAAAATGGCACTGTTGTTGGGGACAACGGTAGGAGAATCGTCTTTTTCGAATTCCGTGTCAATTTAGGTTTCTCTAGGGTTTTCCATTTTCTTTTCAAAAACCTAAAAAGTGAAGGGCTTAATCTCGCATATCTTTTTGGATTTGAAGTGGTTGGTCAAGCCTGATAAACTCTTTCCTTGATTTCAGGTACCAATTCTCTTCAAAATGAAGCAGTCGACACCACCAACCATAAGATGCCATCTATGTGGTGATTATTCTCACACATCGATTTACTGCTTCAATGTCCCTCCTCTCTACGTGATGGCTCTGCATCAAGTAATCGTGAATCGTATATTTGGGAAACTCAAAGAAGCCTCTATAGATATAACGCAAGTTATAATCCGTATCACCCTGGAGGCTACTACAAAAAACCTAACTATGGTGGATTTCAAGGTGTAGACTGCAATGAAGGAGGGAACCCGGAAAACAATGCAAATCAATACTATGATGAGGACAGCTATTATCAATATCAACCCAACGGGTGCCGTGAAGAGCCTTTTTATGAAGATCAACACACATTGATGGAGGGGATACGGGCTTTACAGACATCAGTGGCTCAACAACTAGCTGATCAGACAGCTGCGACCAAGAAGTTGATAGCCGATCTTGATCAGCTTTTGCAACTTGTCAATGGTCCTGAGCAACATGTAGAACAACCACCAATTTCAACTAAACATAACCCTAGTCCATATGTCACAATCGATTACGATGATGATTATAAAATCATGTGGGATATGCCTTCCAATGATCTTCAAGCATCAGTGCAAGGTGAGGAACCATCCTCAAAGATAACAACTGAACTCAAAGATGATTTACTCATAACATCATGAAGGGAGGAATTACTATCCGAGCCAAGGTCTGACTCAGATAATGATTCATGCACTATGCTCTCATACGGAAGGATGAGTAGCCCATATGGGAATTCTCTACAGTCAGGAGATCAACCGGAGATAAATTTCAACACTTACCCACCTTCTATCTTCATAGACTCAAATCTGACCGTTGAAGAGCAATTGGCGATAATCGACTCCCCCAATGACAAAATCTCTTCGACTTCATCTATCCCATCCATGACATCTATAGAAGAAGGGTTTATGTCGCAAGGACTCTACATTCCTTCACAATCAAACTCAGATGGATATGTGACCGATTCAAATAAGGATATGTCTTTTATGCGAGGGAATCAAATGTCTTCACTTCCGGAACAAAATCTGAATCGCCCTTATGAAGAAAATTCTGATCATTTAACTGATTTAGGGACAGATTTTGAGAATAGGACTGATCAAGATCTTGATTTAGAAATGGACCATACCACTCTCACTAATGAAATAGAATCAAGGGAGGATGACGGGTCTCAAGATGACAATCCTATGACCGTTCCTCTTCATGAGATGATGTTACTTGAGTTACCACCACCACAAGAAGTCTAGATGGAGCCAGTCCTCGAACAAGAGCATGATCTTTCTATTGAATCTCCTTCTAATCACTTGAACGAGTTGACAGTGCACTATGAAGAGAAACATGAACCACCTCTTGATTTTGGAATGAATTACGATATTTCCGTAGACTCTTGTAATGATAAAAAGGGCCTGTGGGAGGACATCGAGTCACAAACCCATCGCTTAGAGCAACTCACCCCTATGAAGAAGACTTTCCTAACATTCATGAAACTGAGATATGTCTTTTACCTAAGCTAGGTTTCAATCTTCCCATAGCAACTCCTCATGAGCACCCAATAGAAATAGAGGAGTACTATGAAGAAGTACTCAAACAACAATATGGCTCATAAATGGAGTACTTTTGTCCCAACATCGAAGAAACAGAGTCATCGGGAGATTCTAGCCTTCAAAACATTATGTCTTGGACTAATCCCCCCCATGAAGATGCGTCATTGGAACCTCTACCCTAGAATCCCATTATTCCTTTACCTGAGCAAGAGTTTGTTCTACCAGTCGAACCCTCTTGTAGTTATTTGGATGAATTAAGGATGTTCTACGAGGAAAATTATAAACAAAATTTTGAATAGAAGAACGACGCTCTCATCAATTCCAACGTTGATAAAGATGATGATACTTCTCAAAACAACTCCTCTGATGAAGAAATGCCATCATGGCTACCATATCCTACGCAAGAAAAGCCAGATGACGAAATGAAGCCTGAACAAGCTCCACCACCTGATCCAGGACAGGAGGAAGTCCAAGTGACCGATCCACAATCGACTGCTCTACATTTTAGAGAAAGCAGTTTTATTTTAAATTTTGAGGGCGAGCCACAACTGGAGGATGCAAATAAGCAATGCTTCAATTACTCACCTAGCCCTCCAGTCTCAATTTCTTATATTTTACCTCCCCCACTGATGGGGGTAGGACTCTGGATTCTTTTGGACGAACAAAGAGGCAAAGGAAATATGCATCCAAATCATCTAGAAAACCTATTTGAGTTGCCACGACCACCCACTCAACAGGATGTTTAGGCCACTCCCTCGCTTCTAGCACCGGCTATTGTGCGACATCTTTTCCGGACCTTCTTCCAACTACAAGGACCGCCTGGTTAACACTGCGCAACCCTTCCCCTCCATCTCAAACCTAGTATTTGTTCAGAAATGAGCAAACTCACAAGTTCGAGGTGGAGGGCGGGTGGTATGACTCTCACTCCACCCTCTACCTTTACTACTTTCTATTTTTCCATTTTATTTTCTTTTTTTCGTAATTTACCAACCTTTTTGTATTTTTCCAAAAATAAAGCCTTTATCTAGCCGACTTTTGCTTTTCGAATCTATGGTCATCACCGATTTTCATTGCAAATCCATGAGGAACAAATGCTTAAAACTAATCGATAAATTATTTCATCTTGAATAGTCTATGAATCCTAATGTCATACCCTCAAATAGGAAAAGATGATACACTTCAATAAGACTGAAATAGATCAAGTACACCACGCCTCTAACTGATTAATGGATCTGTTGTATGGATTTCTCATTTGATATTTTATCATGTCACTTTTTGAGCAGAGTGTGATGGAGAAAAGAGACCTGTAACATGGAATCACTAAGAAAACTGCATCATGATTCGAACTCTCTTCCTTCATTTTTTCATACCCCTCCGCTCACCAATCATGTCAAAGCTTTAAGTTCGGTGTGGTAAACCACACCTCTGCCGAACTCTAAGTTCGGTGTGGTAAACCACACCTTTTTCTAGTATAAACTAGAACTTTGTCGAACTCTAAGTTCGGTGTGGTACACCACATCCCTCTTTCCACTACCGCTTCTTCCATACCCCTAAATACATAACAGGGGTGTATCACCTTCTTTTCTTGATTTAAAGAGTATACAATGATGATTGTGCACATACTGAGGTTGGTGAAAAATCTACCCCGATTCCAAAAAGAAGCTTGGTAGCCCAAATATACAAAAATCCAAAAATACCCATTTTCCAAAGCCAAGTGAGAATGAATAAAAGCTAGAGTGTGAATAAAAACATGAGAGTTGTGCCCTAAATAAGGATAACTGATAAAGGTCTTGCCTGACCGGTACATTAGCTGCCCTCACAAAGGAAGATATGTCGCGACTGGTAGTGAGACCCTAAGGATCCAAAAATGACCCCTTACCTCCTCCCGAAGAGGTAAAACAGCCAAAAGCCTTAAGCCAACCTATGCACACTTCTGAGTTACCTTTATAAAAAATATCAGGAGTAAGGCCAAGTCAACCAGTATTGTGCACAAATATTCAAAGTGTCTTGATGAATCACCAATAATAGAGTCTTGAGTCAATTAGAGGAGAGACTCTTATCTCTTTACAATACCCCCATACTCTCCTTTTTCAACACCAGTGACGGATCATATGCATTTTGTTGATTCTGTGGGTCTTTTCAAAGTCTCATAAAACTTTTAAAACATGACTCATAAAATAGAGAATGAGAAGGAAATACTTCAGAAAAATGAACTCAGAGACAAGGATATCATAAGAAGTACTCCATGATCTAAGGAAGCCTTGAGGCTGCATCAATCTGAGCCACAAACAAAATTACGATATGACATAAGGATGAGGCAATCACGAGATGAATGATTTCATTGGCGACTGTTTTAAGTTTTCTATTCCTCGAGACGAGTAACGCTTAAGTTCAGTGTGGTGATGAATCCTCCAGATCCATCCTCAGTCACCAATTCAAAGGATTTCTGGTATTTTTTCCCTAATTTTGTTTTGCCTCATTGTCCTTTCTCTTTTTAATGAAAATTCTGACAATGATGAGGAAATTATGAGACGAGCGAGCCTGTTGTCGACTGTCTTAAGTTTACCATTCCTTGGGATGTGCAACGCTTAAGTTCGGTGTGGTGATGAATCCTCCAGATTCATCATTACAATCGCCAATTCTAGGGTTTTTATACCTCATTATGACTAAATTACCCTTGCTTTGCTTTACTCTAAGTATTTCTTCATTCTCACACAAATAATGCTTAAATAGTTATAATTACTAGTTTATTTGATTCTATTATCTCTTACACACTCTCCTTTCCCTATGAAGATCACTCTCAATCATTCAATCAAACATCAACAACTCACAACCGTGTGTTCTGTCCTTAAAGCCTCAAGCCTATGCAACAAATGATCATGATCATGAAGCAGAACAATCACCACGACCATGACGGTCATGCCACGGCCGTGGCGTATCACCAATAGTGCCAAGCCTCCATCCGCCACGACCGTGCTGGTCATGCCACGACTGTGGCGCATATCCACCACGACCGTGTTGGTCATGCCACGACCGTGGTGCATCACCCACAGTGTCAAGTCTCACCTGCCACGCCTGTGCAAGGCGGCACGGCCGTGGGGTTGTAGCCTCACTACGACTGTGGTGGCACACCACGGCCATGGCACAATGTCACCAGGGTTGAAGTTTTCACCCACCATGCCTATGCAAGGTAGCATAGCCATGGGATAGTAGCATCACCACGACCGTGGTGCCTCAACATGGTCGTGGTGTGTCGTCCCCTACCTCGTGCCTCTCTGATTTTGGACCTACTGCTTCTAGACTTTTTCCATAGCCGCCATTCCACAACACCACCAATCCCGTCACCTTCTCCGGCAGCACCTGCTTCCGCCGAGACCTGCAATCATCTTAGACTCCAGCGCACATCTGCCATCGCTCCACAACCACCTTCTCTCCACCTGCTTCACTTAAGCAGCAACCTGCAACAACCTGCCTCCACCACAATCGATCGTCCAAGGCCGCTAGACCGATTGGCTGTCAAGGATCAGTCGCTCCAAACCGTGTGAAATGCAGACCGTATGGACCAGTTGACCATTTGGGCATAGCGACGACCGTTTGCTCTAGTACGGTCTCAAGACCGCAAGAGCAGGAACGCAAGGGAAGACCGTTTGCCTAAGACCGCAAGGCTGGAAATCGTTTGGTAGCAAACAGTGTCCGACGTTTGGTAGAAAATGGTCTCCAGACCGTTTGGAGGGGATATCTCCAGACCATTTGGTCTAAACAAATTGAAACTGTTTGATGCAAAAAGCCATCAGACCATTTGGGACTAGACATGTGCCTATAAATAGGACCAGTAAGGTCCCCAGTTGGACACCGGTTCTCGAACGCCGACAGGCTGCCAGTACACAATTCCGATCTAAATCCAGTCCCGTCTACGCCAGTTCCATTCCACCGACTGCCTGTATTGCAATCAAGGAGACTGAGAAGAGAAGGAAGATGGAGCGGGAGAGACTATCTGGATTGTCTTGGCATCTCCCGTTTTGTGTCCAGATCTACTCCGACATGATGTAGAAGACCGCTTCATCTTCACCGAGCTACGACTACCTTCTGCACCGAGTCCATGGCGGATTTCTCCCTCTTTCTCATTCTTCTTGTTTCTCACATGAGGAGCGAGTAGTTTCATCAATTGGGGTGCGGGGACTAGCCCCGCTGCCCATGTTTTGTAATCTATACTAAAAAGATGTTATCATTCTGATTCAATACTAAATCATTTCATACATGCTTGAATGTTGGTCGCGTTCTTGTATGCATCTATTGTCTTTCATTGTGGTTTGTCTATGACCGCTCTTGAGACTCGAATACCGATTTAGTGTTGGTTTCTGGTGTGTGTATCCACCATGCATTCGTTTCGGTATCTAGGAATGCTTTCTAAGGAGTGGAGTAAACTCACCTCCATCGTTGTGCTTTTGTACTATGAAATGGAATCAGTTGACGTATAAAAGTGCAACCTTGACAGATCGAGGAACACACTTTGAGGAGAGAGTGGTGCAAAGTACTTGACCATTCGTTCGGGAATGGTTGACGTTGCAACACTCCCACGCTTCTCATAGCTATATCCTCAAAAGAGGGATAGTCTATAACAATACTAATCGATTTGGTAATTATTGCTCGCTTGTTAGTTTTCCCATATACGTTTCACGAGGTTGAGTAAGTTTCTCTCTTCAGAGACTACATATCTTCATTGACACGTAGATATGTATCGGATGAGGGTTACTCAACCTGTGAAGGATGTACGCATTACTCTTGTCCTATGAGACTTCGGTATTGTATAACATGTATTTTGCTTACAAGTCTTGCTATGTTTGGTATAGGTACAATACATGTGTAGTGGTGGCGAATACCCGCATCACCCCAGTGATCCATCATCATTTGCTAAATCTTAGATTTTAATCCTTAAACTAGTTTTTATTCTTGCCTTTACTTTTGTATGTTTTAGGTTAAATAACTCAAATCAAACTTTTGGTCTAGATGATTGACTTAGATCGGTACAAAACAAAAAAAAGACACTCATATTCTTAACGTTGTCCTTTGGGTTCGATCCTAAATATGTACTATGATAAGGCTTCCACACTCTTGTGGTGTTGGAGCATTTATCTAGCACCATTTGTAGGTAAACCTAGAGAGAACATCAACTCCCTAGGGTTTTTGGTGCATATTAGGACTTCCATTGGAAGAGTAATCTTTTGGTGTAAGTTCTAGCTCCATCACTTATTGGACTTATTTAATGGTTAATTATGCCTTAAATCCGAAACTGAGGATTAGATGTTGAGATAATTAGGGTTTGTGATTAATTGCGTTAAATTAGGGTTTAAAATAGTAAAAAAATGAAGGGGAACCCTAATTGCAATGGAAACCCTAAAAGTGGACTAGAAACCCTAGGAAGTGAGCTATTTTTAATAGATCTTAATGACATGAGTAATAAAAGAAAATTGTATAATTGTTTCAGGATCTTATTGAATGCTTGCTTGCCTATTGGTTGATTGGATAAAGGAATGTGTAGCACCCAGATCAATAAAAATACAAACGAAGCAAGATGAAGACATATCAGAATGAAACAATTCCATCTGACATGTCACAACTCGTGGGTTGACCACTACTTCCAGATACTTCATAGCATAGAATCTTGCCGTTGTTGGTTGTCGACCAATCGCCCAGTTGTTGGATGTAGATGAGCCAGAATGGGTCACTTGTCCTCATCCTCTAGTGCCACTGCTAAACTGTCATCTCTGAGAGCCTTGTTGACTCTGCCTCAGTGGTTGGGTTACACTCATGTGTCTAGCTAGACAATCTTTCATCAAATGTCCCATCTCCCCACATTTATAACAAACTCTATTCTCCCGCTATGGTCTAGATGGTCATGTTACTGACATTGATGCTGAGTTGTGGGCTCCCTCTAGTGGTAAACTACGGCCTCTACCCTTGCTAGATGTCCACTACGTCTGAGTATTGAACCTCGGTGGTACTATTGGTGCAGAAAACCTTGGTTTCTTAAAACTTTTGGACCTCTGTCCTTGGAACTGTGTATATACCTTCTTACTGTTGGCCTGACGCTTCTCAGTCACGGACCTTTCTATCCACCTAACTGGCTCCACAAAGGTGGAAAACCTCTCTCTATTCGCTAGAGCAGATACTGGTGTGGTTAAATCAATGTTCAAACCCTTCTCAAAATGACGAATCCTCTCCTCATCTGTAGCATCCATATGTGGACAAAATCGTAGAAGCTCCATAAACTTAGCTTCATACTCACTAATGTTCATTGGCCCTTGCCTTATCCTCTCAAACTGAGAGATCTTCTCATCCAGGTAATTCTTGGGAAAATATCTACTAACAAACTCTCATCGAAACTCTTCCCATCCGACTTCAACACCTGGCCTTTTGCCTTCTTCTATGGCCCACCATTGGCCAACACTCCCCTTCAATAGGTACACTGCATGCCTAGCCTTCTCAGCTTCTGGGATATTAAGAATTCTGAAGGCCATTTCCAACTCAGTCAACCACAAGTCTACATTTGCTGGGTCAGTTGTACCAGCAGGATCAGTGGCTCCTACCCATCGAAGCCATTCAAAAGTCTTTCCAGCTCCATGTCCCTCATTGTGAGTTTGTGCCCTAGGTGCAGGTGTTGGCATCCTATCCACCATGTGTCCTTGTCACCATGAAATGCCCAAACAGAGCATCGAAAGTTGGGTTTTCTAATGTATCTTTGTCAAGCTGGGGATGTTCAAGTACTGGTTCTTCTCTAGCCTGATCCCTTGCACCTCCTCCTGGTACAGCAATACTGCTTTCAGCAACATGTTCTTCGTGTGATCCAACCATCTTCAAGCTTTACTTCTTCTCCTGAGAGCAGAAGTCACTATCAGATAAACTGAAAGACACTAGAACAGACTCAACGACCTTAATCCCATGTCTCTGTAGACTCAGCGAACCTAGATCTCTGATACCACTAAACTTGTGATGACAGTCACCGGATGATGATTAATGTGGAAGAAAACATTAACATCGGATTACTAAAAATCACTAAAAATTAAAACCATTTACAAAGAGATCCATTTCGAGGAAACTCTTATAACAAGAACCAAAGTATTATATATACATTCTGGTCCACAAAGTACATACCATGTATGTTCTCTTCTCGAGGATTACATACAACAGTTGCTCTGTTAAATCTATACATAAGCAACATAAAACCTCGAGGCATTCAAGCCAAAATCTCAGATCGATCATAAAATACTGAATACCAACTCCTAGGACCTTAGAGTACAGATACGACACATAGGACTCATATCTACAAGACATGAAAGTCAATATCTCCAACTGGGATGTTACTGTTGTCCCTGATGCTGTTGTCCTTCCCCTACTGTATGGTCCCTACCTCCTCGTCCTCGTCCACCTAAAAATGTTGGTGACCAATGGAGTGAGACCCATGTCCCAGTGAGAGATATAACTCTCCGCCAAAAACATTATTATTGCAGATAAACAATAATAGATTAAGTAGAGGAATCTCTATTATAAAGCAGGATGTAATCATTATTAAGAAGAATAGAGGAACATCATCATTTAAGACATTACAATTATAAATGATAAGGCAGTAAATCATCTATAATTTTTAATAAGGAATATGAAGAACATGTATAACATCTATCCATTTAGGATACAATAAGCAATGTAACATCAACCAATGATTTCCGTATTTCATCCTTAAGCAAATACGCTACACGGATGATTACATTTTACACTCATACTTATGCCCTGAGGAAGTGAGCCGAACCACTCAAATCCAACCTTTGATTACAAAACCCAAAGTCGGTGCCATACAAGATCAAAGGAAGATCCAAACTCCACGATCTCATCCGTCTCGGTCAGTGCGAGACCACAACCAGGACCGCAGTCTCTTGCTTAAGTGACCGCAGTCACAAGGTTAGCTCTCATAGGCTACTCATTCTCTAGCCCACCTTGGTACAGGTCCCGACGCTAGTAAATCTGAGCCACGGGCCAGTTCACCGAGCTCTCTGAGACATGAACACATTCATGCTCCATCACACTGAGCCATGGGCCTGTTCACCATGCTCTTAAACATATCTTCAGTCTACAACTGAAGTTTCACTCTAATCCTCCTATTTTTGGCTAGGAGAAACCCCACATATTCAATAATATATGCTCCGGATTAACCAGCAGGAGAACCCGTTTTACCATCACCAGCTATTGACGATAATGGATCTATGGCCAGGGTTCTACATGATAAAATTCTACTTGATTATTTAAGTACATTATCATATTCTTTTAGCATCAATTATGTTTTCAGACAAGAATTATTATGATAAATGCTACAAAGAAACATGTAATACTTCTATCAAGTACTTTTCAAAACTTTATAATACATTGTGATCTCAGTCCTTTATCTCATTACTGGGAATTCACATCCCTCAACAATACCATCATCATGTTTACTAGATCTAGTTATTCAAACCCTTAATTCATCACTGAACATGGTTACCACTTATCAAGTAACTATTACCTCCAGTCATCTGACCAAGGTATTCATGATACTTGTTACACAAGCATCTTGCATAGCTTTCCAGGCATATTCAACTTCTTATCACCTCTCACTAGGCAACAAATAAAATAATAGCTCACCAGGCCCATTAACATCATAGATCATACCTGGTTATGCTCATCATCTCCCGATACCTGCATGGTTAGTATACTTGATAACAACCATATCAATTACATCTCAACATTATGTAATACAAAGATAGCATCACTATTCCCTCATTAGGGTTAGGGTTTCCCATCTTTATCAATTAGGGTTTCACATACCATCACCCTATATTAGGGTTTCACATAACATCACCCTACATTAGGGTTTCACATAACATCACCCTATATTAGGGTTTCACATAACATCACCCAACATTAGGGTTTCACATAACATCACCCTACATTAGGGTTTCACATAACATCACCCTACATTAGGGTTTCACATAACATCACCCTATATTAGGGTTAGGGTTTCCCAATATATACTAATTAGGGTTTCTCATCCCATTACCTGAAATTAGGGTTTCTCAACCCATAGCCCAAAATTAGGGTTAGGGTTTCTCATTCTCCATTGATTAAGGTTTTATGATCACCTCATTAATCCAAACCCTAAGTCAGTGCCTCTACATATCTTGGAGCACATAGCATTATTTAAGTATTAAATCATACTTATCATTGGTCCACGTACTAGGAACATACATCACCATTATTCCTTATTAGGTTGACTTAACCTTTCACTAAGTATATGCACCTATGTTTATCATAGTGTATTGAATTTATTACTTTCATAGGCATTGAGTGATAATCACTCTAATTATACTAATCACCTGAGTACTTTATAGGTACTTCCATTGAAATCAACCTTGAGATACTCTTCAACCACTTATGGGGTTATTAATACTTACATGGTTTGAATCAATTAGACCTTCAAACAGTTTGGACCAATTGAACCTTCAAACGGTCTTGAGGTCACTTGACCTCCAAACAGTCTTGAGGTCACTTCACCTTCAAATGATATTGAGTTCACTTGACCTTCAAACGATCTTGAGGTCACTTGACCTTCAAACGGTCTTTAGGTCACTTGACCTTCAAACGGTCTTGAGGTCACTTAACCTTCAAATGGTCTTGTCCAAATTCTTCAAACGGCTTGAGACCGTTCAGACCTTCAAACGGTCTTGAGGTCACTTGACCTTCAAAGAGTCTTGGCCAAATTCTTCAAACGGTTTGAGACTGTTTAGACCTTCAAATGGTCTTGAGGTCACTTGAACTTCAAAAGGTCTTGTCCAAATTCTTCAATCGGTTTTGAAACTGTTTGATCTTATTAGGGTTTGAAACCGTTTGACCCTTGGATGGTTTTGAAACCGTTTGATCAAAATAACTTTGAAAACGTTTAACCCTAAACGGTTTGAGACCGTTTGGTCCTCAAACTGTCTGAGACCGTTTGATCCTTAAGTGGTATGAGACCATTTGGTCCTCAAGCGGTCTAAGACCGTTTGGTCCTCAAATGGTTTGAGACCGTTTGGTCAATTCAGAGTTGAAATTGTTTGATCCTAAATTAGGGTTTTGTCATCGATTGATCTAGGGTTTTGAAATCAATAGAGTAATCAATGTTTTGAAACCAATTGAATTTGATTGTTTGAAGTAATTAAGTCATTAGACCAATTCATCCTTAGATCCATTGAAACCGTTTGGTCTCTAATGGTTTGAGATCATTTGACCTCTAACGGTTTTGAAACATTTTGGTCACCAAACGGTTTGAAATCGTTTGGTCTCTAACGGTTTGAAACCGTTGGACCAATAAAATGAAACCATTTGTTCTTGATGTTCTTGAGGTGTGTGCTAAGATGGTGTCATCATCATCAAGCTACATACCTCCAATTTCTGTTGCCATATATTTGATAAATTCATCAATTTATTCAAAAAGAAAATAAAAGATCAACATATCATGAGGAATTGAAATCAATAACAACATTGATGGGTTCAAGTTATATAACCCACCTTCAAAGTAGCTTCAAAGCTTCAAGATTATCGTCTCTAATGGTGAAAGAAGCTTCTTCAACTGTCCAAGGTTTGTTTCCAACATTTTGGATGCAAAAGATAGCTAAGGTTAAGCATTGGATAGAGGAGAGAAAAAAATGAGTGTTGAAATCCGATTTCAACCATCAATTCAAGGTTGAAGATGATCATGGAGCTTACCTTCAGCTTGGGGAACATTTTCCTCCTGCTCCTAAGCTCCTTGGTCATCGGCCAAAATAAGGAAAAAAAGTGGTTTGCAAAAAAAGCCTTGCAAGAAAGTGAAAAATGGAGTATATGTAATTGATTTTCTAGGAGAGAGAAAGTAGGAGAAAATTCATCCACTTTCGTGCCACATGCCCCCTCCCTTCCTTGCTGTCGAAGCCATATTATTTTTCCCTCAATATCCTCTTGATTATCCTTGAATTAAAAGCAACCACTTAAGCACCTTAATCATTATAATACTATTATCCATTTTTAGTGGACATTATTTTTTAATTAACAAACGTGAGTGGATTTCTTCACCTACTTAGGATATTTCGGTACCACTCAAAGAACTTGGACGACCTCCCACTATAGTATTTCAAACACAACCTTTTTAGTTGATGGACACTTCAATTAATATATTTATTTTTGCTACAAAATAAATTAGGGTTTCAATTATGCTTATTTTATTATCAAGATTATCTCTCCTCAAATGTGGTTCAAACAAGACGCCCCTTTCTTTTTCTTTTCTCAAAATGATACCAAGAAACAATAAGGACATAATAGAGGTGGTATTTTACATATCCAACCCTAGGTTTTGGGAAAATTGCACTTTAGTCCAAAACAGGTAAAAATATTGTTTCAACATTATTCAAATAGGACCAAAATTGAAGCATAAGCTCTCCTTTGGTCTTAATTACTTTTCAAAAGATAAAGACAAGAATCTAAAAGACTTACTAAAGCAAGACTTCTAGGGTTAAGGCATAACCCAGGTCAAGGATGTTACACACACACACTTGAGCTTGATAGTTCTTGTTTTAGTTTTGATGAAATGTAGATGAGACAGGTTGAAGAGAGAGAGAAGGAAAGATCAAGGCTTGGTTGTGAAAAAAAATGTGGCAATAAATCAAAGTTCTTGTAAGAATTTTAAAATTTCGAGTTGGAGTTGACAAAGTATAGAAAGAAGGCTCACCACGACCGTGGTGCATGTCACACGGCTGTGGTGATTTAATTACAAATGTTGAGGAAAGTTATAGGGATCGAGGAGTTTTTACACATGAACGGACACAGCCATGGTGACACGCCACGAACGAGGTGAAAGGAGGACACCACGACCGTGGTGAGGGTCGACCACCAGCCACAATAGGGTGACCTACATTCTGACGCTCCGCACCAGCCATGATCTTCACCCTACTATCTCTAAGCTCTAGTTTAATGTTGAGGACAACATGATTCAAAAGTTTGGGGAGGTAGGGCGGTATGCACTACCTATCTCATTATCTCATTTTGATTACCTGTCTGACATGATCTCTGTTTGATTTTAATCTATCTAGTGTGGATTTTCTTTACTGCTTTGTATCCTTGCATATCATGTAGTCTACTTTCTTGCAATTTTTGCATAATTTTCAAAAAAATTCTCATTTTACCATGCATTGCATATCATGTAGATTTTTGGTAACTTTTGCATGTTTTAGCTAGGATTTTCTTGTTTACTACTTTAAGTTCAATAATATATGCTTAGATGTGATTGAAGGCAACTTGGAACCATTTTGGCCAATTTTGCCCAAATTTGAGATTTCTTGTCTAAAAGTGTGTTTCAACCCAATCTCTACTTTTTGGATAAAAAATGATGACCTTTGACAAATGCAAGTGAGTTATAATTGTTTGTTGCTACATGATATCAATTCTTAACTTTTTACATGTGCATCACATATCTTGTATTTCTGGATAATTTGGTTGAATTATGATTTGAGCAAGCTATGAGCACTTAGTGCCTATGAAATCACTTGATTGAAATATCAATTTCAGGTTGTTCATTCATGTGGTGTGACATTGTTGGACGAAGTGTTGGATTAATTTACATGCAGGATACCTTATGTTGAGAATCACGCTAATGACCCCTCTTTGACCCGACTCTTCACTCACCATCTTCTTACCCCTCCGCCTCATGAAAGGATGCCAAAGTGCTCATATCAGTCGTGGCCACCTCCAAAAGTTTGGGGTAGCCACAAATACATCTCACTGCTCCACTCTCATCACCATATGCTCTATCTACTCCAATGGCAAAGAAAAAGAAAAGAAAAAAAATCCAAAAAGAAAATAAAAGGATGCTCCTATTTAAGAGCATTCAAATAAAGAAAAGATGAGTGCTCTATGTAATAGCACTCCAAAATCTTACCACAACCCTTTCTTCCATATTTATACCCATTGAGCTAGGAAACATCAAACCTAGCTCATTTTTCCTTTTCCACAGCCACGTGGGTCATTTGTTGTGATTTGAAACATAAGGTTGAAAGGATGAAGGTGAAACAACACTTCTGGTCATCCTTGATTAACACCATCATGAAACGGTTTACCCGGAACTACATGAAAGAAATATGGATGCTTGTATTTTTTATACACTATATTTGAAGTTCATATGCTTTGTGCTCTATTCATGATCGGTTTGTGAAAGCAGGAGAGGAAAGAGGTTGAATGCATGCACTTAGTTACTATTGATCTTATTCAGCAATAATCATTCTTTACATTGCATTTGTCATTTTTGGCTTTTGAAAATTTTACAGAGAGATTGAGTTGGAGCATACTTGAGGACAAGTATGTTTCATGTTTGGGGTGGTGATTCAGCCCTATTTTAGGGCTTGATCTTGTGTTTTTTTGCATTTCAATCACATCTAAAACTGTTAGATTACATGTTACTTCCCTCAATATGTGTTTTATTGTCAAATGAACTTATGGATGGTTTTTGCATGTTTTATAGGTACTTTGGCCACTACTTAATGGATTGGAAATAAGATGGTTGAATCTCGGGTTTCCCTAGGCTTGGAGGAGCCCAAAATGAGGCCAAAACCACTCTAAACCTACCCCAAGTGGTCAAAAGATGTATTGAAGCAATAACCTTCATGGATGGCCAAGTTCAACAGTCAAATGCATGGGAAGGATCCCAGAACAGTTGTGCTACCATGGAATGGCCATAAGGGGACATGCCCCAATCAGTAGAATTTTCAAAAATTGACCCAGTTCGCCAGAACGGTCGTGCTATCAAGAATGGCCATTTTGGGAGTTCCCATCACGGTCGTGCTGGCCAGCATGACCGTGCTACCAGTCCCAGAAACCCATAATTCCCCTGTTCATTCCATATTTTCACCACAGTCATTCCCATCCACCACGGTCGTGCTACTCATTGCCTAGCACAGCCGTGCTACACACAATTTTACCTGATTTTCTACACTATTCTACCCACTTTGCCCCCACTTAACCTAATGTTTCCCCCACATATATATATACCTAGGTGGCCATTGGGGCATGAGGTTAGATACCCTACAGCCACTCTAGCCTCCCCATTTCATCCTCCACCCATTCCCACCTCCTTCCACCTCCATTTCACCATTTCCACCATCAAAACCCTACTTTCCTTCCATTTCCACCATACATCCATGCCATTCACCTACCTTGGAGGAGGGAACTTGAACTACAGCTGCTAGGAGGTGGATAAGGAGGAGTCTTCACCGAGCTCATCATGGCTTTTCACTCTACTCATTCTATCTCCTTTCTCTTTATATTTTGCTTTGTTATGAGTATCTAGGCCCCTTGGGTGGGCTGTTTGGGGGAAATTATGTTACTTTGATACCATGTTATGGGAAATGACAAGTAAACTTTGTAATTCCATTTGTTAATTATTATATTCTATTTCTATCTCATTCTCTATGAATTGCTTATTGGTTTGTGTGTGAAATCACCTAGGAATTTAGGCAAATTTCTTATATGTGTGAATATTGGGATTTGCCCCTAGGTCTAATTCTTGGATCCCTATGTTGCCTCCCATCTTCCTACATCCTAATCAATCTCCCTAAACCTAAGTGAGAGATCTAAGTAGCTCGATTAGATAATTTGAGTGCAATTAGCATGGACCTTCTCAAGGATCGAATGTGGGGGAATTGGGGTCCAAAGCCCTAATTTCACATCCCCATTACTACCCTCGGCCCCTAATTGCCCTAGGAATGCCTAATCTAGAAACCTAGACTTGATTAGACTCTAGTTGAAATGAACCTAATCCCTAACCCAATTGAGCCTCATAAGGGTAGTAGGGGGTGTTAGGGACTAGTCCCCCTATACACAACCTAGCATATCCATGGCTAGTTAGTAGCTTAGGTTAATTCATTAGACTCTAACTTATTGTTTGGTTTGGATAATCTAAATGGAATCATAATGTCCGTATGTCACCACCCAACTTAAGTGATAAGTTGATACCCCTAAACAACCCATACCTCTCTTTATTGCTTAAAACCCTAGTTTTGTGCTCGCTTAGCTTAGTTAGCTCTTTCCTTGCTTAGTTAGCTTCTTGCTTTGTTCTTACCTTGTTCATGTTAGTTTAGCTCTTTAATTGCTCTTTTGCTTCTCTCTTGCTTGCCTTAGTGTAATTTGCCTTTTCATACCTATCTTAATCATATCTTACCTGTTTAGCCTTACTCTAGTCTAGGGTTAACATAGATTTCATTCTTGCCTTTAATTGCTTGTTTGTCCATAATAGTTTAACAATCAAAACAACCTTCAAACCCTTAACCCTAGTCTCCGCAGTAGGAACCTAGCGAAACTAAACCTAGCTCTAGTGCCCCATCTTCTCTGTTACAACCCCAATTTTTGGGTTCAATTGGTGAGAAATGTAATTTCTCATATTTGAACAGATAATGATATAATTTATTTTGAATAAATGGATTTCATTTACAATAGCCTTGATGATTGTGTTGTGGGCTTTATTGGCTATTGGGCCCAATAACAAGGAAATTCAATTAATTAAGAAATCGAGAAAAGAAAGATGTGGAAACCTCTAGAAGGCAAGGAACTTAATCCAAAGGTGGATTTCGTGCCACATGGGTTCCTTGGGTTTCAAGGAGTCCAAAGTTGCAAAAAAAAAGCAATAAGAAAAGAAAAGATTAATTAAGTATTTCTTTATTAAGAAAGAAATTGAAAACAGTGGTAAAATGTGAAAAACCAGTGAAAAGAGGTGTAATTGAGTTATTCTTGGTGGAATTTCATATCCCAAGGATTCCTAATGATAAAAGGAAAACCAAGGAGGAAAATAAAAGAGAAATAAATAGAAATCCTCAAAAGGAAATATTTTAATAAGAAATAAAACAAGATAATGAAGAATAATGCATTTAGATGCATCTAGAAGGATAATAAGTATCCAATAAAAATGATTTCAAAATAATAGATTTCTTGGGATCCAAGGAGTCCCAATGAAGAAAGAGGAAAGAGAAAATACCTATAAAAGAAAACAAGAATATAATGTGAATACATTATTAATGGATTATGTGGCTTTGTTAAAAAGGAAAATAGAAACTCGTGTCAATGGTTTAAAAAGCAAGAATAAAGGGGATAAATGAGAGGAATTTTGAATTCCTATCTATCCAAGAAATAAGAATATCAAAGAGGTTATGAGGAGAGAAAAGGAATACTTCTCCTTGAAGGAATATGATTCCTATTTGGAAAGGGACACTTTGACTCATGTTAAGCCAACCTATGGCTTCGTTTCCCACCCCTATATAAAGGGGGTAGAGTTAGGGTCGAGTTCAAGAAGGACCCCATGGACCCCTCTCTCCTATTCTTCTTCTTCCTTGTTTTTTTGTCCTTAAACCCTCAGTGAGAAAAGTGACATAACCAGGGAGCAACTAGGGGCCAACGAAGGGTTCTGCTGGTAGCTCGGTGTACCACGGTGCTAAAGAACAACTTGGCCATCGTGGTCGTGTCCTAGAGCTCGCGTAATAGCCTCTGCAAGATGGCCGCAAGGTGGAGAACCAACAGGCTCAAAACGGTCACCCCATCCATGACCTCGTGGCATCCTCACGTGCGCAGAGGCGCGACGGAGGTAGGGGAAGCATCCCTGGTGGCCACCGAGTTCAGGAGTGGAGAAGGGCAGCCGCAACCTGCTACAGTTCGGCGCCAAGCTAGGCTTCTCGAGGTTGAAGACAACCTGGAGTGCGTTGGACCATTTTACCCTTATGGGTATTGAAGAGACGGTCACTTAAGGAGGGGCAGTTTCGTCAATTCAAAATGTTTCCCAAACCAGCAAGCTCTTTGCATGGGAATAGGCCTACGTGGAAGCCTCCCATTGGCCCAAAGTAAGTTATTTTTGTTAAATTCGTATCTCAATAACCGTAGCTCGGATAGATGCGCATTATACATGAATTTTGCTTAGAAAAATGAGAGGAATGCAATACAAATATATTTGAAGCCTAACTCTGATTGAAATTCGAAAAGTAATGGATGTTGTTAACTTTAGTGTAATAATGATTAAGAAACCCTATTTGGATATGATTAATGTGATTAGTAGGGTTTAATTGATGGTTAAAGTTGATATTAACCTGTTAATCATAAAGAGATACATTAAGATCGAAAAAGATGAATTTAGCACGTAATTAGTTAATTTAGAGTTTCATGTGCATGAATAAACTTTAATGGTCCTTGAAACCCTAATGTTGGCAAATTCGACTCTTAATAGCTCTAATTATTCAAAGTGGTGGATACAAATGAGATATAATGATTCTGAGTTGTTTCTAGTATTAAAGTTCCTAATTTGTGGATAAATAACCTTAATATAGAAATTAGGGTTTTTGAATGAATCAAGGTAGAATTAATGATAAATAACATTCATATGAGTATTAGAGCATAATGAACTACGAATAGATGATAAACGAGCATAATGACTTTGTCATGGGTTAAAGAGGATAAAAATGGTAGCTTTAATGAAAATTGTCTTAATGGACTTATTTAATGGTTAATTATGCCTTAAATATGAAACTGAGGATTAGATGTTGAGATAATTAGGGTTTGTGATCAATTGTGTTAAATTAGGGTTTAAAATAGTAAAAAAAATGAAGGGAAGCCCTAATTGCAATGGAAACCCTAAAAGTGTACTAGAAACTCTAGGAAGCGAGCTAGATTTAATAACTCTTAATGACATGAGTAATAAAAGAAAATTGTATAATTGTTTCATGATCTTATTGAATGCTTGCTTGCTTATTGGTTGATTGGATTATTTCTGTCTCACATCAACTTGATAGGTATGTGGTTACACTTATGATTATCCCACATTAGTTTTCTGAGGATTTTATCGATGTTTACATCGTGGCATGAATTAATTGTTGGATGAATTTAATTTATGCAAATTATAATGTGAATATGACTATCACATAAGAGATGTATCAACTAGCTCAGATCCTAGTCCCCTCTGTAGCTTAATGGGTTGACCTAGTACATGGCTACCAATGGGGTAGGCCCATCAGGTCATTGGATGACTTAGTATATGGCTACCAATGGGGTAGGTCCAGCAAGTCACTTTAAGTCAGAGATTGGACTACCTATGGGTAGTGCCATGCGACTCAACCCTAGATATTGATCTACCTATTAGGTAGGATCATGTGGGGTTTAATAAAGATCTACCTAGAGAGAGGTAGTATCTCAGTCCACTGTAGGGATAGCACAGAGATAGGGGATAGGAAAGGATTGAGTAGTATGGTTTAAAATGTAATCTTGGATATTAAATGATAATTGGTTGATTACTTTGTTATTATAGTTGCACGATTATTGTTTCCCCCACATACCAGCTTCTTGCTGAATGATGTTTTGTTTGTCGGCATTTTAGGTACAAATGAAAAGAACAAATAGTAAAGTGGCATATGTGGAATTAAATGAGGATTAACGTGTACAGGAGGATTAGTTAGATTAGTATCTTCATGGATAGAAGTTTAGAAATCCCAGTTTTCAAAAGGTATGCAAAGTTTTTATTTTTAACATATTTTAGTATAGTTGGTAGAATTTATTAATTGTTATTGATTATTTATCAAACCTTTGATCCGGTTTATTAGGCTAATGGCTCTGATCTCTTGGTCTCCTTTAAGTGGGGGTTACCAGGAGACGGGGTTGTTGCATTCTCCCTGTGGATCGACCCTATACTTGCCACCTTTCTTTACTATGACACGACCCCGTGCGCTTGCGGGTGTAGTTATTTTAGTGTGAGTAGGTGTTAAGTTAGGTTTTATAAATATCGAAAGTGAATCCAACCATGTGTGTCTGTCCACGGAGTTGCATCTATTCAAACTCCAATTGAGTAGTGTGTAACACCATTGGCAGGAGTGCACCAATCAACAAGTCTAAAACACAAGTATTTGTCTCTTCAACCTGCGAGGGCATCAAGGAGGAGATCATAGAAGCACTTCAAATGGAAATCAGTTCTCTACCAACGAAGTATCTTGGATTTCCTCACACAGGTGACCAACTTCAGGTGAAAGACTTCACTGAATGCACTAATAAACTGTAAGATATAATCAACAGATGGCCTCTCACAAAGACATCCATGACAGGCTGGATTACACTCACCAAATCTACAATAGAAGGTCTACTAATGTTCTGGACCCAACAAGGAGAAATCCCCACAGCTATACTTGATCGCATGGAAATGGCATTGTCAAACTTCATTTGGGCGGGTGGTACTCATCCAATGAAATACTCAAAACTTGCACTTCCCAAGATTGAAGGGGGAGTACGCTTAAAATCTCCCATGGAGATAGCTAAATGGGCAACAACTAGAAGAATCATCAACCTCGTGGATGGTTAATCTACCTGGGCAAAATGTATGAGAAGTCGCTACCCAAAAGGACTGGACTTCGATCCACCAATAAGAGAAGGCTACTTGAGAGTCATCAACAGGATGACAACCATCTGGAATAGAATAAAACATGCCTTCACCACAACTGTACCAGGTAAACGAAAGCTCAAAACTCTAGGAACCAATCCATGGGACCTCGTCAGACCTCAATGTGACACACACAACTGCTGTCCAAACACATATGGAACGAGTATGAGGTTCCTAAATGGAGTCTCTGCCTTTATCGAGCACACTAAAAAACGTTCCCCACTCTCAATAAGTTGGCAAGATGGTATCCGGGCACCAATACCACATGCTTATTATGCGGTGATGTTACTGAATCAAACGAGCACCTCTTTTAGAAATGCCAGTTCATCAACGAGCTTTGGAGTTGGACCTGCACCAAGCTCTATTTTGCCATCATTCAGTTGAGAAACACAAAGGAGATGATCACCCTCCTGAGGGCAAGCCCCAGCAAGCAAAGAAGAAAAATGTTGGTCGTCCTATCCGCTGTCTATTTCTACACTTGGAAAGAAAGGAACACCGAGAAGCACAGTGATAAGAAAGGAAATATTGTGAATATTGGGGAGGAAATTTGTAAAGTTTACAATCTTAGACTCAATGTTTAGATAGCTCATTTCTAGAACAATTATTTTTGTAAAGTAGCGGTCAAAAGGGCTACTTTGTAATTTGTCCTAAACTAATAAAATGTACCAAATTCTGATACATCTATCTATATATGTGTATGAATGTATATGTATACACACACACACACACATACACACACACACTTATATATATATATATATATATATGTATATGTATATGTGTATATATATATATATATATATATATATATATATATATATATATATATATATATATTTGCAGATGACGTGTTGGTATTGGTAGAAGCAAAACAAAATACTCTAGAATGCAAGCAAAACACACATCTTTTTCTCTAAAAATTACAGCCAAGTGGAAGACAAATTATTGGAGGAAATGAGTTTAAAGAAAGGAAAGTTCCCTACAAAATATCGTGGTTTTCCTCTTGCGGGGTAAAGGACTTTGTTGATTGCATGGATAGACTTGAGGAAATGATCAACAGATGGCCATCACAAAAGACATCCATGGCGGGGAGAGCAACTCTGATACGAGCAGCCATAGGGGGGCTTCTTATTTTTTTGGTGCAACAAGGAGAGATTTTTAGTTCAGTTCTGGACATAATGGAGATGAAGATGTCAAACTTTCTATGGGCAAGCGACTACCACCCAATGAGATATGCAAGATTGGATCTACCTAAGGAGGAAGGTGGCTTGAATCTGAAAATACTCAGAGATATAGCGAAGTGGGGGACAGTAAGGAGAATCATAGTCTTCTAGGAAGGATCCTCAACATGGGAGAGATGGATGAGAGAGAGATATCCTAGAGGGTTGGATTTTAAATGAAAGATAAGGGAGGGGTACTCACATACTATCAACGTCATGACGGAATTATGGCAGTAGATTAGACAGTTCTTTGAGCCTCATGCTCAAGGGACATGGAGGCTTAAAGACACAAAGATGAATCTATGGGAAACAACACAGACAAAGGCAGCAAAAGACACATGTGTAGAATAGATATGCACGAGTAGTTTTGTTCCGAAATGGAGCATGTGCGCCTACAAAATTATGCATAGTGCATTGGCCACCCTGGACAAGCTATGTGGATGGAACTATGATGTCTCAGTGTAGTGTTTGATGTGTAAGGAGGATGAGTCTCATGATCATGTGGTGGGAGGATGTAGTTTCATGAAGGAGGTTTGGAGGATTATATGTGAAGAGTTTCAGCTGCAATTCATGTTGGAAATAGACCCGAGAAGAATGGTAATAAGTTGCGGAAGAGATGACACAAAGAAGAATTTATTTGCTGCTCTCTGCTGTCATATTTGGGAGGAACAGAATGCCAGAAGACACCACGACACAACTGCAAATGAAAGGAGTATTGTTGTAAAGTTTTGTAAATGTATTAAACGCAAGTTACACATTAGATAGTGTGTGAGTTGTTGCTCCTTTTTAATTTTTAGTGTATGGTGTTGGGCCTACATGTAACTCTTGACCTTCTATTATTTGGTAGGAGGAAGTCGGAATATTAACCTGATTCTGACACATACATATATATGTATATATACTTATATAGCCGTCTTATTTTTAATTATTTCTGAATAGTTGACCGAACTTTGACTAAAATTTATAGATCTTTTCACAACATTTCTCAATTTTTTCCGAATTTCGATTTTTTCCCGCCAACCGAAAAATTACCGAATCCCGAACTTGTCACTATGTTTATCACTAGGACAAATACAGACCCGAACTAGCCCTTGATATTATATTCTTATCTATATTCATGTACAATCAAGTTAAAAATTAAACAAAATAAGAAAATATACAAAGTAAGTCGTTACGGGCTTCAAACAAAAGCAAAACAAAAGAAAGTCCTGCAGCCGTTAACATTGACGGCAGCTGACGGTAGGAAAGTTGCTCGGCGGATTTCTTAATATTAGCCAAAACACAGGGGTTTGCTACATTTGTCAGCAAAAGAAAGGGAGTGTTTTTTTTGGTAAAGCTGTAAGGTACACAGTAGAATAAAAAAAATGGGGAAGTGCTGAAAGTAAAAACAGCATCTGTTTTGGTCCTCCCAATAACAAGCATCGAGCCGTATACTTTGCACCTTTGGTATCCAGCAGTTAAGAAGTGGTCACCCACCAAGTTGCATTGTACGGCTTCTCGGTTCTCATAAGAAGATGCCTCCTGTCTCCTGACCCATGAGCTACAGTGTGTTAAAGCTGGTGGGCGTGTGTACTCTGGATCTGGTATACATGAATCTCCAAATTCCAAACGTAAGGCATGTTTTTTATATATTTAAGTCTCCCCTTAAGACAACTGGTCTTTTGTGGCTTATGTATGTGACAACTGGTCTTTTGTGGCTTATGTATGTGAAGATACAGAGGCTACTTGCAAACCGTGAGTGTTCAAGTAGAAAGTTCCAAAAAGATACATTAATCCGAGGAATTCCAGCAGCACTGCATCTGCTCCGGCTGTTTTGCATTGGGTGGGTGGGTGGGGTGTGGGGGGGGGGGGGGGGGGGTATAAATAAAGATATCATACGGATCTAAGACTTGATGCACATGATAATTAAGCTAAGTGACAGCATTACAAACACTTTCGATAAGGGAATTGACTTGTCGACATGGAGCAGTCATTGACTGGAATATATCGATGCTGAAGCAGCTGAAGAAGTGGGGTTTTCTGAGATACCAAGATCTCGAAGTAGAGCATAGAGAGTGACTGATCTTCCACAAAGCAGCATAGCTTGGAACACCTTCCACAAAGCAGCATAGCGTGGATCATTCCCAAGTATAGTTGGTGCATGCACTAGTATGCAAAGCTAGGAAAGATCCCAATCCCTGTGGCAATATCGTTTCCCCGTGATGGTAGAATGCAGCCTTGTGGATCAGGCGGCCAAAGCAGTGCCGCGAAGCACCACGAATATGCCCTGTCTGCGCCGTGCAAGGCTTGACAGTGGAACAGGAAAATCCGGTGACGTGAAGTCATCAATCAGTATGTTCAGGACTACTGTGTGTTGTATCTTTCAACTACAAGTTTCTATAGTTACATCGACTTCGTGTGTCGGGTCTCTCTTTCCCTTTTCTAGTTCGGAGACCAGGAAAATAGGCCCACTAGGGACTTCGACGGCGACGATGCATCTTCAGTACTCTTCATATCTCTGACCTCCAGTTTGTTGTTAACTCTCGAGCTTCTAGCCATTGTAAGCTTCCTTCTATTAAATGCTCTTCCGTCAGGCCACGACTGCTGTTGGATGAATCCTTCTTAGGAAAGCCAACCGCATGGTAGGAAAAGTGCTCCGAGAAAAAAAAGAAACATATAGCTTTTCTCTTTTTCGCGGATGGATACGGCTTGGAGGTAGAGGTGAGCTCAGTCGATGGTTAAAGCCCACAAAGAATACGTGGACCGTGATAGTTGTTTCCAACTCAGGGCCTGTTTGGATAGATATAGTTGAATGAGGGAGTGTGAATGTGCAGTCTATTTTTATTTTGCAAAATCATACTTTTATGACAGGACTACAACCAATCAATTTGGCCTTTAACCGACAATGAACCCACGTACTCTACATTCACAAGATCCATCACACACAATTTGTCTTAGTAGCAAACAAAGCCTTGTTTTTTCAAAGGAGAGGGAAAACCATCCAACCCAATGCACCTTTTTCTTAAGGGTAACCAAATGCACTTTTAACCACTCAGCCCATGATTGTCTCGGACTCAAAACGTCTCGGCTACCACCAACTTAGATTTGATCTTGTTCGATAAAATTATACTTGGATGGAACCTCGAATCCAATAACGCACTACCCCAGCGTCAATTTGGGAAAATGGTCCTATCCAACATCCATATGAAGTCATGTACATTCAAGATGTGCTACAATAACTTTGAATAACTATCGCATCTAAATTGAAAAATAAATGAAGTAAAGTTAATTATGTAGCACATCTTATAAAACTTTTATTTTTTGTGTATAAAAGTAATATATTATTTGGTCAAGCAAGGGTGGGACTTCTTTAATAACCAAATTTAGTACTTATGAAATGTGTCTCCTAAATTCATCGAAATCCAAAACTCTTAGTAGCTAATAGGGAACAATGACCACCTAAAAAAAACCATCAACACGCACACCAACAAACAACCCCAATAATGCCAAGCATCACTCATATAGATCAAGTTCCACGTAGGAACATTGATGAAGCAAAAAAACCCATTGACATACAAGCCAAAAAAACTTAAAGAAGTATGCAAAACATCACTCCCAATTATCAAGCTCCACGCATCTGGAGTTAATCAAGCCTAAAGTACGAGTAAGTTGCATACAAAAAAAAGAAAGTAGTCCTAAACAAGTAGATCAACTAGACCAAGAGCATTGCCAAGGAACATTGATCAAGGTCGTTGCCACATTAACTGTATCATTTAGTTGAGTGATGGATGATTAATATGGATAGTACCAGGAAAGGAAGCGAGCCAAGAAGATCTGGGGTTTGTCACACATAAGCAAGCTGCATGAAGCACGCACACATCGATTACCCTATGTTGGAACCAGAATAGTTAGATCCAATAAGAGACACGTAGGAGTGTGGAGGCTCCGACGCACCATCACACTTGTGGTAGTCGCTCAGGGGTACTTCTGAGCATTTAGATCATCTGTATGAAGTCCTAATCCAACCCCAAGAGGATTTCAAAGACTTGTCCAAGTCTAATCATGCTATGTGAATGGTTTTAGGGGCATGCATGGAATATGTTCAAGTTCGTTGGATGAAAGTCAAAACCCTACATGTCTGTCACTTACACAACCAGATCCACAAGGATCTGGACAAGAAATGTGATTGTGTCACCGTCCTACATTTTAAATAAGCTTCATGTCTTTGACTGGTGACAACCTACATGAACAAGTAGCGGGGAGGAGTATATGAGCCCATATCTAATGGGATCTAGGCCATTGCCCCATGGCAGCCACCAAAAGGCTCAGTTTTACACCTATCAGTTGAATGCACGTCTAGATCCAAGAGGATGTAGTTTAGCATAGTGATCTGGCCACCGTCTTTGTAAGGACCCTGACCTTCATTTTGGGCTTACCTTGTTTGCTTTGCCTAAACCTTGTGTTTAGAGGCTTGCCTAATCACCCAAGGTGTGATTAGTGTTTGTTGTGTTTGTTATGGGGTTGAGGTGCAACTTTCAATTCACCCAAGTTATAGGATTTCTGTGCAAGCTTGCCACCTTAAGAGATCTCTTTGTATCTCTTTGCATCCTCTAGGGTTGAGAGGATGAGTTGGGGCATCTTTCTTGAGTTGTTCGGTCCTCCTTTGGGCTTGCTCGTTTAGTTTGAGCCTTGAGGTGTGGCCTTGTTGCATTGTATTGGGCAAGAGATCTTCCCTTGCTGCCTTGTGTCGAACAAGGGTGGTGTATCGGCCAGGGGTAATGGTGGGTGTGTCGGGTTGCCATGTTGGGCGACACACACCCCTCCACCTAGCATCGTTTGTGTCACCCCTTATGGACACTTGGTGCTTGTTGCTAGCAAGTGGTAATACCTTGGACAAGTGGTGTTTTGGGTGTTAGCATTTGGCATTGTCCTTGGACAAGTGTACCTAGGTCGGGCGCCACCTTGCTTTGCTCTCCCCCTTACCCTCTTGTATATATACCACTCTCTTTGCTTGCTAGTGGTCCCTTTAGCTTCCCTTGTTTCTCTCTTTCCCTTGGTGGCCAATATCCCTTAGAGAGAGTGGTGGTCGATACATCTTGCAGTCGTGGTTCTCTTCTTCCCTAGTGGTGGACAAAACCCTAGTGTTCTTGCCCCTTTCTTCTCTAGTTGGTGAGTATCTCTCTCCCTTCCCCCTTGGTACCCTCTTCTTCCTTGTCTTTTGGCCATGGTGGTAATAGGGTTTCTCTTCTCTTCTTGAGGTGTCCGAAGGTGATGCCTTGGAGCTTTAGAGCTTTGGATCTTGGAGGAGTGTCCCTGAGGCGGGTTACATAAATTCTAACCTAACCATACTATCTCCCTTATTTAATGCTTTGTTATGTTATCTTGATCGACTATGCTTATCGTGCTAGTAGTGCTTTTGCCTTAGTTGGTGATGTTTCTCGATATGTGTTCGTTAGAATAGGTGGGGCGATATGTGTAGCTAGCCTTGTGTTGGCCGATCCCTTGGATTGTGGAATCTCAAGCAATACCCCTCTCTCATTTAGTTGATAGGTGAGTTTAGGGTTTCTTAATCTAAGGAGGTATGGTAGTGTGTCCGCAAGGCAAAACCCCTCTCTCACTTTGTTGCTGAGAAGTGAGCCAATGCTCTAGTTTTTTGGGCATCATGGTTAGTTGTCTTGGCCGATAGAGGTGATGCCCTTAGTGTTGAATGGTGATCTACCCTAGTTGCACGATATGCCTTTAGGGTTAAACCCTTAGTTGGTGCCTTGGGCGATAGGGGCAGCCATGTCTTTGATGGTGAGCTTCGGGAAACACCCTGTAACATCTCTGACCTGGGTTATGAGTTAACCCTAGGTGTTTTGCCTAAATATGTGAATAAATCTTTGTGATTAACTCTGAGCATGTACTTAAGTTTCTCATAAAAGTATATTTCAGTATTTGCTCCTTTTTATTTAAAGTTGTAGCATTGTTTTGATATACAAGGACCTATGTGCAATTTACCCAGTTGAAAGGGTTAGCTTGCAATTTGCACATGATGAGATGTTTCTCTGATGTTGAGACATCATTAGAATCTCTTTGGCAAAGTTTGAGGGATTTCCCAAGCTAGAGCACCAAGGTGCAGCTGTGGAAGCAATCTCAGGGCTTGAAACCCTAATCTGGGGTAAAATGCAATTTACCCAAATAAAGGGATGCAATTTGTAAAGAATGTCATCTAAAGTATCTTTTTAGACTCTTGCCATCATTTAGAGAATAAATGATGAGTAATTCACCTCAATTGAGTTATCAAGTTAAGAAATAGGCTTTGTGATTGAATAATCAGGGTATATGTGCAATATCCCTTTAAGTTTGAACTTTATTATTAGATTGTTCTTCCTTGCCTTCTTTTCTATAACTTAAGATAAGGTTTGTCCTTAGAATAAAGAGGAAGGGAAGAGCAAGTAATAAAGGAAGGACTTAGTTGGAATTAAGGGAAACTTATGAACTAATGTTGAAAATCCTACCCCATGTATATAAGCTCTCCTTCCCTTAGTTGCAAGGGAACTCACCCTTCGTTCCCTTACTGTTTCATTTCACCAAAGACGACCAAGGACTGCCTTGGAGCTAAGGAGGACGACCAAGGGGTGCAAGGTAGGTTTAAACCCCTCTTCTTGCCTAATTCCATGGTTAAAACTCGAATTCAAGGTCATCTTCATGGCTAACTCTTGAAACCCTACCTTTCTAGCCGTCTCTTTTCATCCTTCCTTGGAGTTTTCACCTTGGCCAACCTGTGGGAACTCAAGGACGCCATTAGAGATTGGAGCTTGAAAGCTTGGAGCTCAAGAAGCAAGCTTTAGGCGGGTTTTATAACTCTAAACCTATGCTTTACTATGTGCATCTTTATATGCGTTTTAATGATAGCTCTTAGTGTTTCCCTACTTTTCCCTGCTATTTTGCAAGCAAACCCGTGGGATATCTGTACTGTTATTGAGCTAGAAGATGAAGGCGTGATTTCCAAGAAAAACCCACCGCTTTTCTTTTCCTTAAACGGTCCTAACAGTTTTCTCTCTCGGACTCAAGACCGCGAGGTGAGCAAACGGTCTCGAGACCGCGACAGGGAAAACGGTCTCAAGACCGTTGGGCCCCGTTGACCGAGCGTGGACCGTATAAGAAATCTGTGCCTAATTATATAGGCTATTTACCCTAAAAATTTGAGAGACTAACTCCAAAGGAATCGGGAGATATGACCTTTTTAAGTCACAACTTTAAATGAATTAATTGCTGATTTTCAAACGGTCTGAAATTGCCTTTTTGGGCAAACGGTCCCAAGACCGTGTAAGGTCGTTGACTAAGCGTTGACCGTATGAGATTACTGTTCAAAATTATGTTAATTAACAACTCACCAAGTTTGATGGTCTAATTCCAAACGGGCTAAGAGTTGAAGGGTGAATACTAGGGCTAACCCTAGGTAAAATCAGTACTGCAATTATGGTGACCTAATTAGGGTTTTTAGGGTTGATTGACCTAAACGGTCTCAAGACCGTTTGGGGGTCACCAAACGGTCTCAAGACCGCGAGGGCAATCAACCAAGACCGTTTGGAGGTCTGGGGTCAAGATTTGTTGACCAATTGAAGGTACTTTTACACCAATTTACATTGCAATTAAATATTGATATAATCATCAACTCAATTTGTTCAACCTTGATGAATTTCCACTAGAATCCAAAAATTGGATGGGCAAACGGTCTCAAGACCGTTTGGAACTCATCCAAACGGTCTCATGACCGAGAGGACAATCACCCAAGACCGTTTGAAGGTCTAGGGTTGAGTAATTTGACCAATTGAGGACCCAATTGCAAATAAGTTATTAATTTAATCAAAATTCTGTTTTTTGGTTCAATCATGGTTCAACCCCTATCAAATCACCTTAGACTTTGATGAAATCTTGGGAAAACGGTCTCAATACCATTTGGGGTCCACCCACATGACCTCAAGACCGTTTGGGCCAAGTTTGGGCCCAATTGGAGCTCAATTGAAGGGTTCAACCTTGTGTTGATGCACACTGTTGAGTTTTGATGGGTGAACATTGATAGACCCTAATTGAATCGATTTCAACCATAATTGGTTAACCATTATGGGTCAATTGAATGACCAAGTGATCAAGCATAATCTTAATTTACTAAATCCATAAGTGGTCAACATAGCTTTGACCATTTGAGGGCTTCAACATGGGTTGACATTATCGGTTGCATCTTTGAGCCTTGTTGAAGGACCAAGCGGCTGAGACCATGAGAGCCTCGCGGTCTCAAGACAGTGAGAGGGCTCGCGGTGTCAATACCGTGAGGGGGCTCACGGTCTCAAGACCGAGAGGAGGCTCGCGGTCTCAAGACCGGGAAGGGCCTCGCGGTCCTGAGGTCAAAGAAGGGCAAACAGTCTTCATGACCCTTGCGGTCTCAACTCAAATCGGTCTTCGCGGTTTCAACTTTAACTTGAACCAATGGGAGGCTTCGCGGTCTTGAACCCTTGAAGAGGCTCGCGACATTGAAGCCTAAGGGGGCTCGCGGTCTTGGGGTTAGAAAGAGGCTCGCGGTCTTGGAGGGTCAAAGTGGGCAAACGGTCAACACTTTCAACCAATTTCAACCCAATTGATGATTAATGATTGAAATCAATCAATGTGATTCAAGGTTAACCTCATTCAATCATTTGATGATGTAAATGGTTCAATATTTCCCAAATCAAACCCTAATGATAATCTAGGATAGTAAGGGGTTATTTGACTAAGGTTTTGACCATGATGATGATCAATGGGGTGAATTACCAAAATACCCCTGAAGGGTCAATTGAGTTATACCTTGCTCAATTCAAACCCTAATTACATGAGAATAAAGTTTTTAGTCATAATGACTCTATCCAACCTGATCTAGTCTAATGTTACCATCAACCATTAGTGTGATGAAAGAGAGAGTACTCTAGATAGAGAAAGTACCCTAGAGAGAGAAAGTAACTCTAATCACATAATGATGATGTTTTTGGCTATGATTAGCCTATGATGCCTCAATCCAATCTGTTTTAGAGTGATGTTGACATCACCTAACCTTATGATGAGAGAGAAAGTACTTCTAGAGAGAGAAAGTACTTCTAGAGAGAGAAAGTACCCTTTTTAAATGGAAACTCAATTGAAGCATTCCCAATACACAAAAATGAGCATAATTAGGGTATGATCCACCTGTGTGAGATCATAGAAACCCTAATTATGATAAATGGTGAACCTTTAACTAATCCAAGAGTATCAATGAAGATGCTACTCATACATGATGATGTTATGAGTTTAATTCACCTTGATGTGAATAGTAAACCCTAATTCAAGGGTGATGACATGTGATGTGAATAGTAAACCCTAATTCAAGGGTAATGGCATGCTTTTGAGTATTAAACTCTATTTGATTTGAGTTAAAGATTTAACTCTTATGACAAGAGTAGGAAGTACATTCCTTATTGTTGTATTACCTTTATCAGAGGTATTAACCATGCAGGTTCTGATATGAGGGTAATCATATCCAGGTATGGATGTTGATGTTATATTCATTAAAGGCATGTTGTTAGCCTTATGAATAAGTAAAGTAATCTGATGCCTTGCCAGTGGCATCCTATGCTGATAATGGGCTATGAGAGCCATGAATACCATCAAGGTCATGCCTTAGAGATGACTTGTGATGAGGATAATGAGAAATGATGATTGATATGAGTTAGGCCTGTTACATTTAGTATTCTTCTTTTATAGATGCTATGCTATTGTTATTATTTGCAGATCAATGTATGCTGTTAAAGAATACTGAATGTACCTAACTAATCAAGTATAATGTAGAGCCCTGATCATAGATCCATCATTGTCAGAAATTAAATGATGGTGAAATAGGTTTTCCTCAGGGAACTCCTGGGGCACATACTTTTGAGTATGTGGGGTACATGGATGTGTAGAACCTTACATCCTAGTGTAGGAAAGTGATGTAGATGTGTAATCCATCCATCCTTCACTATATTTCCATATCGTATCAGTGGTAGGTAAACATGAAACCTCCTGATGACGAAGAAAGCACAGATATCCGTATCAGTGGTAGGTAAACATGAAACCTCCTGATGATGAAGAGAGTACAGAACGCCACTGTGACTCTAGAATAGAGAAGGACCAGTTTACCCTGGTGAGCTATAGTAGTAGAGATACGAGATGTCCTACAAGTGATCCTCTTACTGACTGAGGAAGGTGAAGGTCATGAGAATCCGGCTCTCTTAATGACCTATGTATGATACTGATGTGACTTCTCAGCGATCAGTTGGGGTATGAGTGGTAAGCCTCATCTCCACAGGGCATAATGTTGTTTGTAAAACATAATCAACCATGTAGTATAACTTGTTAGAGATAACTCCAAGTTAGTTGATTGATGTTACATTACAATAGTGTTTATATTCTCCATATCTCCCAAATGGTTGAGATCTTGTTATACATGCAACTGTTATAGAATGCTTTGAAGGCTTTACTATTTAAAATATTCTTTGATGTTATAATAAAGCTTCTGGCGAAGAGTTATAACTCTCGCTGGGACAATTATGTATAATTGTCTCACCCCGTAGGCTTCAACTTTTTAGGTGGACGTCGGAGACGAAGGAACCAGCCTACAGGTGACCAGTCTCAGTAGCAGCAGCACCAGGGGCAGCAGTAATCTCAGGTGGAGATTTGTCCTGCCATGTGGTGTAGTTAGAGTCAGTCCTATGTGTCCTCTGTACTCTCAGGTCTTGAAGTCTTTTGTATAGTGATCTTGAGATTTTGTATCTTGATGTATATAATTACTCGAGAAGTAATTATCCTGAGATGTAAATAGTTTATCTCTCTTTATGAAAGAAGCTTTTATGGAATCAAGCTCTTATCTCGAAAAGTTTTAATTTCCTGTGATTTTTGTCTTCCGCTGATTACCGATTCGCTTCCGCTACGTTTTAATCGTGTTTATGTCATGGTTTGGAGATCAGAGCCCATAAGTAGTGGTATCAGAGCTCCAGGTTCAGTTGAGTCTACAGAGGCATAGGACTTAGGATGTTGAGTCTACCTTTAGTACTCTTTCCTCATCTAATAGAATCTTCTGCTCCTTAGGAGAAGAAGATACATAAGAATGTCTGAACATCACGATGAGCACGTGGCAGAAAGTAGTGCTAGCGCACCTCGAGGCGGTGCAAGAGTTCTGAGAATAGAACAACCTGCACCTGAGTCGCCAAGAGAGCCACCCCAGTTCGACCCAGCTGACATGAGTGATCCAGCTGTACAGACGATGTTCGGGCAGTTCATGACTACCATGACACATATAACCGATAGGATGCCCATTCCTACACCTAGGGCACCTGTCCTGCCTGAAGCACAAGGTATCGGTAAGACGTTCGAATGACTTCGTCGTGTCGGAGCTACCGAGTACTTCGGAACTGCCGACCCTGCAGATGCTGACTTATGGTTGACAGAGTTGGAGAAGGCTTTCAGGATTCTTATGATTCCGGAAGTTGAGAAGGTTAGACATGCCGTCTATCTTCTCAAAGGCAGTGCTGGTCACTGGTGGAACATGGAAGAGCAGAAGAGACCTGGAGTAGAGTTCTCATGGGAAGAGTTTCGTCAGGAATTTATCAATAGATATTTTCCAAAGACCTTCCTAGATGAGAAGATCTCTCAGTTTGAGAAACTAAGGCAGGGTATGATGAACATTAGTGAGTATGAAGCTAAGTTCATGGAGTTGTTGCAGTTCTGTCCGCACATGGCTGCTACGGATGAGGAAAGAATCAGAAGATTCGAGAAGGGTTTGAATTCTGATATGTCAACCCTTGTGTCTGCCTTAGAAAACAGAGAGAGATTCTCTACCTTCGTTGAGTCAGTCCGAAGGATAGAGAGATCTGTGGTTGAGAAAAGACAAACCCATAAAAGATATCCACAGTTCCAGGGTTCTTCATCTAGGGATTCCAAGAGACCTAGATTCTCTGCACCTAACCCTCCACCACCCAGATCGAGTTTTCAAACTCAATGGACACGAAGCAGAGGTAGAGGGCGGAGTCAACCGCTTCAAGGGATGCACAGTTCTGCATCAGTGTCAGTTACTGGACCACCCAGACCATAGCAACAGGAGAAGAGTTGCTACAACTGTGGTAAGGTGGGACACTTGATGAAGGATTGCCGTTCTAGGCCTGTCGGTGTGACACAACAACCTCCGAGACAGAATCAACAGGGATCTCAGAATAGACAACATCAAGGAGCAGCTCGAGGATGTGGACAAGCATCTCAAGTTGGATCATCAGCACCACCTCAACACCAGGCGACTGTGAGGTTCTATGCTATGAACCCACCTGAGGTAGTGGTCAATCCACGGGTAGTGGCAGGTCAGATGAAACTTTTATATTCTGATATGTCTATATCCTGTGATGTATCCATTCTGATTGATCCGGGTGCTACGCACTCTTTCATCACTCGTGAAGTGATTCGTAACTGCAATGTGACTGTTAGCCATAGAGCAGATAGTTTGTTGTTAGAGACTCCGTTGAGTGGGTCTGCCGTTTTACAGGAGGTATGTTCTCCCTGCATCCTTTTCTTTTCTGACCATCGCATTCAAGTGGATCTTATACCACTTGATATGCAGGGATTTGATATAATCCTCGGGATGGATACCTTAGAAAGGTATAGAGTTGTCTTGGATTGTGAGTCCAAGTTGGCTGTGTTTGCTGATGAAAGCAACACATGGATCTTTCAAGGTGAAAGAAAGATTCTGCCCACCTGTCTTGTATCAGCTATGGTTGCTGATAAGCTGTTGAGGCAAGGATGTTATGCATTCTTAGCCCATGTGGTAGATGTTACCAAGGAAAGGACCAATCCTACTGAAGTTCCCATAGTCATGGAATTCGAAGATGTGTTTCCTGAAGAACTTCCTGGTATACCACCACCTAGGGAGATTGATTTTGAAATCAATCTGATCCCAGATACGAAACCCATAGCTCAAACTCCGTATAGGATGGCGCCTGCCGAGATGGCAGAACTCAAGAAACAGCTTCAAGAGTTACTTGAGAGAGGTTTTATCCGACCAAGTACTTCACCTTGGGGTGCTCCGGTCTTGTTTGTTAAAAAGAAAGATGGGTCAATGCGGTTGTGCATTGACTACAGACAACTCAATAAAGTAACAATAAAGAATAAGTATCCTCTGCCGAGGATTGATGATCTCTTTGACCAGTTGCGTGGTGCAACAATCTTTTCAAAGATAGACTTGAGGTCTGGATATCACCAACTCCGTATTAAGAATAGGGACATATCTAAGTCTGCCTTTAGGACAAGATATGGTCACTATGAGTTCACGGTTATGTCGTTTGGACTAACCAATGCACCAGCTGCATTTATGGAACTCATGAATAGAGTTTTCCGACCTTTCCTTGATCAGTGTGTTGTCATCTTCATAGATGACATACTGATTTATAGTAAGGATGTTCATCAGCATGAGCAGCATCTTCGCCAAGCTTTGACTTTGCTAAGAGAACATAAGCTGTATGCCAAGTTTAGCAAGTGTGAGTTCTGGCTGCCGGAGGTATCTTTTCTTGGACATATAATATCCGCCTCGGGAATTCGTGTTGACCCTACAAAGGTAGAATCTGTTCTACAATGGGAACAACCGAAGACACCGACGGAGATTCAAAGTTTCTTGGGGTTAGCTGGCTATTATCGAAGGTTCATTAAGAACTTTAGTTCTATAGCTTTACCTTTGACCAAGTTAACCCGAAAAGATGTTCCTTTTTCATGGAGTGATAAGTGTCAACAATCTTTCCAGTTGCTGAAGGAGAGGTTGACAAGTGCACCTGTGTTAGTGCTAACTGAACAAGGAAAAGGATATGTAGTTTTCTGTGATGCTTCCAAGAATGGACTAGGATGTGTGTTGATGCAGGATAAACAAGTGATTTCTTTTGCTTCCCGACAGCTTAAGAAACACGAGGAGAATCATCCAACACACGATCTAGAGCTAGCTGCTGTGGTTCATGCTTTGAAGATCTGGAGACATTATCTCTACGGAGAGACATTTCAGATTTTCACAGACCACAAAAACCTTAAGTATATCTTCTCTCAGCATGAGCTCAACATGAGGCAACATCACTGGATGGAGTTAATCAAGGACTATGACTGTACAATTGATTACCATCCAGGCAAGGCCAATGTTGTTTCAGATGCCTTGAGTAGGAAATCAGCAACATCAACCATGAATAGAGCACAACTAAACTCTTTAGTATGCTCTAGAAGAGATATGCTTATCTCTTTAAGGCAAAACAATGTACAGTTGAAGGTGTCATTGTTAACCGGTTTGTTAGCTGAGATTAAAGAGGCACAGCTAGATGATGCTGCAGTTCAACATATAAGATCTGAGTATGGAAATGAGAAGCAAGATGGTTTTCATGACTCAAAAGATCAAGTAGCTTGTTATAATGGAAGAATGATAGTGCCAGATGTGGACAACTTGAAAAAGTTAGTCCTGGAAGAAGCCCATTCTTCCATGTATGCTATGCATCCAGGGAGCACCAAGATGTATCGGAATTTGAATGATCTGTATTGGTGGCCTGGGATGAAGAAGGACGTTGCAGAGTTTGTTCTGAGGTGTCCTGTGTGTCAGCAAGTTAAAGCTGAACACCAGAAGCCTGTAGGAACAATGCAACCTTTACCCATATCACAGTGGAAGTGGGACCATGTGACCATGGACTTTGTTGTTGGCATACCCAGGACAAGCAAAGGACATGATTCCATTTGGGTAATTGTTGATAGGTTGACTAAGACAGCACATTTCTTACCTGTCAAAACAACCTATTCTGCTGAAAGGTTATCAGAGTTGTATGTTCAAGAGATAGTGCGGTTGCACGGAGTTCCGGTCGCAATAGTTTCGGACAGAGGTCCTCAGTTTACAAGTCGTTTTTGGGAACAGTTGCACAGTGCCTTAGGCACTAAGCTAAAGTTTAGTACGGCCTTTCATCCACAGACTGATGGACAGTCGGAAAGGACCATACAAACCTTAGAAGACCTGTTGCGAGCATGTGTTCTCCAGTTCACCGGAAGTTGGGATCTACACCTAAGCTTGATAGAGTTTGCCTATAACAATAGGTATCAACATAGTATTGATATGGCACCTTATGAAGCCTTATATGGTAGACGCTGTAGATCACCTTTGTGTTGGTTTGAAACTGGTGAGCACCAGTTGTTAGGTCCTGACCTGGTACAGCAAACCACAGAAAAGATTAAAGTTATACAACATAAGATTAAGACTGCTCAGGATAGGCAAAAATCTTATGCTGACAAACGTCGTAGACCCTTAGAGTTCCAGGTTGGAGACAGAGTGTATCTCAAGGTCTCACCTTGGAAAGGGGTCCTTCATTTTAGAAGAAAGGGGAAGTTAGCTCCTAGATATATGGGGCCTTATCCAATCATTGAACGGATTGGAAAGGTAGCATATAAACTAGAGCTTCCCCCAGAATTACAGAGGTTACATCCTGTGTTTCACATTTCTATGTTGAAGAAATGTCACCCAGACACCGAGTCAGTTCTACAACCTATGGAGGTAGAATTGAATGATGACATATCCTATGAGGAGGGACCAGTGTCAATCCTTGATAAACAAATTAAAAAGTTAAAGAAGAAAGATATAAGTCTTGTGAAAGTCCTCTGGAACCATCGTGGTATTGAAGAAGCCACTTGGGAGTTAGAGGATGAGATGAGAAGGAAGTATCCTGCCCTTTTCTCGTAGTATGTTTTATCGATTTCGGGGACGAAATCCTTGTAAGGGGTGGATAATTTGTAACATCCCTGACCTGGGTTATGAGTTAACCCTAGGTGTTTTGCCTAAATATGTGAATAAATCTTTGTGATTAACTCTGAGCATGTAATTAAGTTTCTCATAAAAGTATATTTCAGTATTTGCTCCTTTTTATTTAAAGTTGTAGCATTGTTTTGATATACAGGGACCTATGTGCAATTTACCCAGTTGAAAGGGTTAGCTTGCAATTTCCACATGATGAGATGTTCCTCTGATGTTGAGACATCATGAGAATCTCTTTGGCAAAGTTTGAGGGATTTCCCAAGCTAGAGCACCAAGGTGCAGCTGTGGAAGCAATCCCAGGGCTTGAAACCCTAATTTGGGGTAAAATGCAATTTACCCAAATAAAGGGATGCAATTTGTAAAGAATGTCATCTAAAGTATCTTTTTAGACTCTTGCCATCATTTAGAGAATAAATGATGAGGAATTCACCTCAATTGAGTTATCAAGTTAAGAAATAGGCTTTGTGATTGAATAATCAGGGTATATGTGCAATATCCCTTTAAGTATGAACTTTATTATTAGATTGTTCTTCCTTGCCTTCTTTTCTATAACTTAAGATAAGGTTTGTCCTTAGAATAAAGAGGAAGGGACGAGCAAGTAATAAAGGAAGGACTTAGTTGGAATTAAGGGAAACTTATGAACTAATGTTGAAAATCCTACCCCATGTATATAAGCTCTTCTTCCCTTAGTTGCAAGGGAACTCACCCTTCGTTCCCTTACTGTTTCATTTCACCAAAGACGACCAAGGACTGCCTTGGAGCTAAGGAGGACGACCAAGGGGTGCAAGGTAGGTTTAAACCCCTCTTCTTGCCTAATTCCATGGTTAAAACTCGAATTCAAGGTCATCTTCATGGCTAACTCTTGAAACCCTACCTTTCTAGCCGTCTCTTTTCATCCTTCCTTGGAGTTTTCACCTTGGCCAACCTGTGGGAACTCAAGGACGCCATTAGATCTTGGAGCTTGAAAGCTTGGAGCTCAAGAAGCAAGCTTTAGGCGGGTTTTATAACTCTAAACCTATGCTTTACTATGTGCATCTTTATATGCGTTTTAATGATAGCTCTTAGTGTTTCCCTACTTTTCCCTGCTATTTTGCAAGCAAACCCATGGGATATCTGTACTGTTTTTGAGCTAGAAGATGCAGGCGTGATTTCCAAGAAAAACCCACCGCTTTTCTTTTCCTTAAGCGGTCCTAACAGTTTGCTCTCTCGGACTCAAGACCGCAAGGTGAGCAAACGGTCTCGAGACCGCGACAGGGCAAACGGTCTCAAGACCGTTGGGCCCCGTTGACCGAGCGTGGACCGTATAAACAATCTGTTCCTAATTATATAGGCTAATTACCCTCAAAATTTGAGAGACTAACTCCAAAGGAATCGGGAGATATGACCTTTTTAAGTCACACCTTTTAATGAATTAATTGCTGATTTTCAAACGGTCTGAAATTGCCTTTTTGGGCAAACGGTCTCAAGACCGTGTAAGGTCGTTGACTAAGCGTTGACCGTATGAGATTACTGTTCAAAATTATGTTAATTAACAACTCACCAAGTTTGATGGTATAATTTCAAACGGGCTAAGAGTTGAAGGGTGAATACTAGGGCTAACCCTAGGTAAAATCAGTACTAAAATTATGGTGACCTAATTAGGGTTTTTAGGGTTGATTGACCTAAACGGTCTCAAGACCGTTTGGGGGTCACCAAACGGTCTCAAGACCACGAGGGCAATCAACCAAGACCGTTTGGAGGTCTGGGGTCAAGATTTGTTGACCAATGGAAGGTACTTTTACACCAATTTACATTGCAATTAAATATTGATATAATCATCAACTCAATTTGTTCAACCTTGATGAATTTCCACTAGAATCCAAAAATTGGATGGGCAAACGGTCTCAAGACCGTTTGGAACTCATCCAAACGGTCTCAAGACCGAGAGGACAATCACCCAAGACCGTTTGAAGGTCTAGGGTTGAGTAATTTGACCAATTGAGGACCCAATTGCAAATAAGTTATTAATTTAATCAAAATTCTGTTTTGTGGTTCAATCATGGTTCAACCCCTATCAAATCACCTTAGACTTTGATGAAATCTTGGGAAAACGGTCTCAATACCATGTGGGGTCCACCCACATGACCTCAAGACCGTTTGGGCCAAGTTTGGGCCCAATTGGAGGTCAATTGAAGGGTTCAACCTTGTGTTGATGCACACTGTTGAGTGTTGATGGGTGAACATTGATAGACCCTAATTGAATCGATTTCAACCATAATTGGTTAACCATTATGGGTCAATTGAATGACCAAGTGATCAAGCATAATCTTAATTGATTAAATCCATAAGTGGTCAACATAGATTTGACCATTTGAGGGCTTCAACATGGGATGACATTATCGGTTGCATCTTTGAGCCTTGTTGAAGGACCAAGCGGCTGAGACCATGAGAGCCTCGCGGTCTCAAGACCGTGAGAGGGCTTGCGGTCTCAAGACCATGAGGGGGCTCACGGTCTCAAGTCCGAGAGGAGGCTCGCGGTCTCAAGACTGCGAAGGGCCTCGCGGTCCTGAGGTCAAAGAAGGACAAACGGTCTTCATGACCCTCGCGGTCTCAACTCAAATTGGTCTTCGCGGTTTCAACTTTAACTTGAACCAATGGGAGGCTTCGCGGTCTTGAACCCTTGAAGAGGCTCGCGGTCTTGAAGCCTAAGGGGGCTCGCGGTCTTGGGGTTAGAAAGAGGCTCGCGGTCTTGGAGGGTCAAAGTGGGCAAACGGTCAACACTTTCAACCAATTTCAACCCAATTGATGATTAATGATTGAAATCAATCAATGTGATTCAAGGTTAACCTCATTCAATCATTTGATGATGTAAATGGTTCAATGTTGCCCAAATCAAACCCTAATGATAATCTAGGATAGTAAGGGGTTATTTGACTAAGGTTTTTGACCATGATGATGATCAATGGGGTGAATTACCAAAATACCCCTGAAGGGTCCATTGAGTTATACCTTGCTCAATTCAAACCCTAATTACATGAGAATAAAGTTTTTAGTCATAATGACTCTATCCAACCTGATCTAGTCTAATGTTACCATCAACCATTAGTGTGATGAAAGAGAGAGTACTCTAGAGAGAGAAAGTACCCTAGAGAGAGAAAGTAACTCTAATCACATAATGATGATGTTTTTGGCTATGATTAGCCTATGATGCCTCAATCCAATCTGTTTTAGAGTGATGTTGACATCACCTAACCTTATGATGAGAGAGAAAGTACTTCTAGAGAGAGAAAGTACTTCTAGAGAGAGAAAGTACCCTTTTTAAATGGAAACTCAATTGAAACATTCGCAATACACAAAAATGAGCATAGTTAGGGTATGATCCACCTGTGTGAGATCATAGAAACCCTAATTATGATAAATGGTGAACCTTTAACTAATCCAAGAGTATCAATGAAGATGTTACTCATACATGATGATGTTATGAGTTTAATTCACCTTGATGTGAATAGTAAACCCTAATTCAAGGGTGATGACATGTGATGTGAATAGTAAACCCTAATTCAAGGGTAATGGCATGCTTTTGAGTATTAAAATCTATTTGATTTGAGTTAAAGATTTAACTCTTATGACAAGAGTAGGAAGTACATTCCTTATTGTTGTATTACCTTTATCAGATGTATTAACCATGCAGGTTCTGATATGAGGGTAATCATATCCAGGTATGGATGTTGATGTTATATTCATTAAAGGCATGTTGTTAGCCTTATGAATAAGTAAAGTAATCTGATGCCTTGCCAGTGGCATCCTATGCTGATAATGGGCTATGAGAGCCATGAATACCATCAAGGTCATGCCTTAGAGATGACTTGTGATGAGGATAATGAGAAATGATGATTGATATGAGTTAGGCCTGTTACATTTAGTATTCTTCTTTTATAGCTGCTATGCTATTGTTATTATTTGCAGATCAATGTATGCTGTTAAAGAATACTGAATGTACCTAACTAATCAAGTATAATGTAGAGCCCTGATCATAGATCCATCATTGTCAGAAATTAAATGATGGTGAAACAGGTTTTTCCTCAGGGAACTCCTGGAGCACATACTTTTGAGTATGTGGGGTACATGGATGTGTAGAACCTTACATCCTAGTGTAGGAAAGTGATGTAGATGTGTAATCCATCCATCCTTCACTATATTTCCATATCGTATCAGTGGTAGGTAAACATGAAACCTCCTGATGACGAAGAAAGCACAGATATCCGTATCAGTGGTAAGTAAACATGAAACCTCCTGATGACGAAGAGAGTACAGAATGCCACTGTGACTCTAGAATAGCGAAGGACCTGTTTACCCTGGTGAGCTATAGTAGTAGAGACACGAGATGTCCTACAAGTGATCCTCTTACTGACTGAGGAAGGTGAAGGTCATGAGAATCCGGCTCTCTTAATGACCTATGTATGATACTGATGTGACTTCTCAGCGATCAGTTGGGGTATGAGTGGTAAGCCTCATCTCCACAGGGCATAATGTTGTTTGTAAAACATAATCAACCATGTAGTATAACTTGTTAGAGATAACTCCAAGTTAGTTGATTGATGTTACATTACAATAGTGTTTATATTCTCCATATCTCCCAAATGGTTGAGATCTTGTTATACTTGCAACTGTTACAGAATGCTTTGAAGGCTTTACTGTTTAAAATATTCCTTGATGTTATAATAAAGCTTTTGGCGAAGAGTTATAACTCTCACTGGGACAATTATGTATAATTGTCTCACCCCGTAGGCTTCAACTTTTTAGGTGGACGTCGGAGACGAAGGAACCAGCCTACAGGTGACCAGTCTCAGCAGCAGCAGCACCAGGGGCAGCAGTAATCTCAGGTGGAGATTTGTCCTGCCATGTGGTGTAGTTAGAGTCAGTCCTATGTGTCCTCTGTACTCTCAGGTCTTGGAGTCTTTTGTATAGTGATCTTGAGATTTTGTATCTTGATGTATATAATTACTCGAGAAGTAATTATCCTGAGATGTAAATAGTTTATCTCTCTTTATGAAAGAAGCTTTTATGGAATCAAGCTCTTATCTCGAAAAGTTTTAATTTCCCGTGATTTTTGTCTTCCGCTGATTACCGATTCGCTTCCGCTATGTTTTAATCGTGTTTATGTCATGGTTTGGAGATCAGAGCCCACACACCCCTCCTTCCTTGAGTTGTGAGGTGAGATCTAGCTCCTGCCCGACATGCTTGGAGATTGTGCAAGACCCCTTACTCTCTTCAAGTTGAGAGGTGAGCCAATACCCTTGGTGTCCTTGGGCAACATGGCATGGGTGGTCGTTATGAGGTTGAGGTTGTTTCTAACCCTAGTCACCCATTATGGATGGTGGTTCCTTGAGGCTCTTGCCTGATATCCCTCTCCTTCTCTTGAGCTAGGGTTTGGGTGATACAATAGATGGCTGCCTTGTTGATCCCTTAGATGATATGGGGTGTGTGTTGGGCATTAGGGTTGGTTGGTGCCTTACACGACATCCTCTTGGATGGTGTTGCCTGGCATTGGATGTTGCCTACTGTCACGTGTTTTCTGCTGTGAGATGTTGCCCGATATAGTGTTGCCAATCATGGGGTGTTGCACGTTTCCTGGCATAGAGTCGCCCGACATAGCGTTGCTTGATGTGGTGTTAACCGTTATGATGTTTTGATCTTTGGTTACCCTATATGGTAGGGCTGGCCCTTTGGCTGGGCGATATGTCCTATGTGTTGTCCAATATGCTGCGTTGATCTAGATGGGCGACATAGGTGTGTCGTTTGGGTGATATGTGGCTGCCCGATATGGGTGCTGGCTAACACAGCTAGATGTGGTTAGCTGCCGTTTAGCCGATACCTTAAGGTTTGGTTGTAGACGATACCTTTTGGTGAGGGTCGTTGCACCTTTGGTGAGGTTCATGGTACCTTTTGGTGAGGGTAATTCCTTACCCGATCTGATGTTGTGAGGGTTATGCTAGAAACCATAATATTGTTTGAAATGCTTATATGTGGATGTTATGTATATGCCTGGTCATCTAATGTTGCAAAAATATATTTCTTGAGCATAGTAACCTTGCAGGTTTCATCAATTGAGATGTGTACTCAGGTATGAGCTATAATGATGTCATTTGTGACATTCTCTTGGTATTGTGATAATGAGGAACAATATGTGTAATGAGAACTATGATGATACATGATGAGTGTTTCCTATGTGTTAGTAACATGTACCTAATGGAGGGATGAAATCCCGATGATGTTGGATCCTTGTGATGGATCATGATGATTGGTAAGAGGCCAAGTGACAACATGTGATGTTGGATCCTCGAGATGGATCATGATGATGTTGATGGTATTGAGAATAGCAGTAAAAGTGTGACACAAGATAATGGAATCTATGTTGTTACTCTTATAGATGAACCTTTCATTTAGTTTGCCCTGGCCATAGATCCATCACCATCAGGAGCTGGTGATAGTGAAACGGGTTCTCCTACGAGTTAACATAGAGCGCATATTGTTGAATATGTGGGGTTTCTCCTAGACAAAAATAGGAGGATTAGAGTGCAACTTCGGTTGTAAACTCAAGATGTGTATAAGAGCATGGTGAACAGGCCCATGGCTCAGCATGAATGCGTTCATGGCTCAAGAGCACGGTGAACAAGCCCATGGCTCAAGATATGCTAGCGTTGAGACCTATTCCAAGGTGGGCTAGAGGAAAGGGTAGCATGTGGAGCTGACCCTATGACTGAGGTCACTTAAGCAAGAGACTGCGGTCTTGCTTTGGATATCGTGCACTGACCACGAGGAGGTGAGGTTGTGGAGTCTGACTCTTCCATTGACCTTGTATGGCACCAGCTTTGGGTTTCACAACCAAAGGTTGGATTTGAGCGGTACGGCTCACTTCCTCAGGGAATAATAAATGGTCACTACTACAGAAATGGCTTATAACGTCACTTTTACAGGTGCCGGTTGTATAAATACACCGACACCTAAACTATACAGTGTCGGTTGATAACATAAACCGACATCCAATCTATGAAGGGCGACCAGACACGGGTATATTCAGTGTCGGTTACTTAATAAAAAACAGACGCCTAAAATTAACCGCCAAATCCAAAATTTCAAGCGAAAAAATTGCCTCCAAAATTTAACATATGGTGTCGGGTGATAAATAATAAATCGACGACTAAAGGTTATTCGCAAGACAGAAATTGGGCACATTTTGGTCGTCGGTTTAACTACAATGACCGACGCTTATGAGTTTTCCCGCGCTGTCCGCGGGGAATTTTTCACACCCTTTAAGCGTCAATTTTCAGAATTCACCGACGACTATGGTCATTAATCGAGAACAATTTTTTAATCGACATATGTATATAGACGTCGGTTGTTTTGTAGTTACAACTGAAGACTATAATTGAGAATAAGTGTCGGTTTTTGTAGAGAACCGACATCTTTAATGTTATGTGTTGGTTGATTGGAAAAACTGATGCCTATGGTTAACTTTATAGCGCTGCGCGAAGCCGACTGTTCCCCTTTCTCTGTTTCATCCCTGCAAAAATAGGTCTGGCGATTTGCTCGCTCTACTGCCCGCCGCTACTCCTTGCTCTACCGCCCGCCACTGCTCTGTGCTCGTGCCTCCGCTGCTCCGTGCTCCGCCGACACACTGCTCCCTGCCCTCCATGCTCGTGTTGCTGCTCCGTGGTACCAAAACCGCCGCTCTCCCTCTCTTCTCGTCGGCCCTCTGTGCTTACCGGCGGCTCTGTGCTCACTGATGGCTCTCTGCTCTCAGGCCCTCTTCCTCTCTAGTCTCTGGTCGCCGGTGCTCCGTGCCCGTCGGCCCTCCGTTCTCTAGGCCATGCCTTCTTCCTCTGCCCTCAAGGTACTGCCTTCTTCCTCCTTCCTTCCTCCGCCTAGGCGGCTGCTTGGGCGGTGCCAAGGCACGCCCAGGCTTCTGTTGGGCATTTTTTTATTTATTTTTTAAAGTTATTTACTTATTGGTAACTTGATAAGTAACTCATTTCCATTGATTTTGAAGTAAGTTAGGAAGCAAGTTTGTTGACAGTGATATCTGATTATCCATCTGACTTTTAGTTCTTCATCCTATTCATCATGGTGGCATTGCCTCTTAATGTGGTCAACTAGGGGAAGTAACATTTGTCTGCAATGTAACTTATCAAAACATGTAGAATAAGTAACTGAAGAACTGGGAGTAGGAACATGTATAATGGGTACATCACAATGGTAAAAATTTAGCTCAAATGAGTGGATTGCTTGATTTTTTTGAAAGCTCTAGTTATACTTCTTATATTTTAATGTGATGTGATCTATAGGGTGATCAATATGGTAGATAACCACTGTGCATCATCTCACCACTCCTTGGAGAATGATAGTGGCACATCTGGCTAACTTTAATAAAAAAATGATTATGTCTTTGTTAGAAAAACCTTGGCTATGACTCCTATGGATGATATTTAGCAGCATGCATATTAGATATTTGAGTCATATCAGTCACATGATTAAGATTAACTTTCAATAATACAGATCAAGTAAGTTATCGGGTAGTTGGGCTCGCCAGCAAGTTTTTGATGTTTTCTCAATGTCAAGTCGATTATGCATGCCTTTCATGATAAAACTGGACATTCCATACTAATGAATAGTTTAACTATGAAATTGTTAACTTGTTTCATTGTTGAGTATATTGAGAATCCTAATCACCCTTCTTGCTTAATGATGAACTATAATGCATACATGTGACATGCTTGGAATGTAAATGATGAACTTTTCCCTAAATTGCCAATCATGCTTTTAAAGACATCAATAATCACCCTAACTTGAAGAACTAGGATTTTAGGTATAAGAATGACAACACATGTATTTGTTGGCCTAGAAACTCGTCCAAGATTTACTCATTAGGAGTAAATCTTGGATAGTCCCCGGTTTGGGACTGTTCTTGAACACCTGATCTCGCTTAGGATGTAAGTGTATAATGTGTATTGAGTTTTCAAGAAAATTTTGGCAGCATTTCCCCGTTTGTTCTCTAAGTACATATGTACTTGGAGAACAACGGGGAAATGCTGTCGAAATTTTCTTGAAAACAAAATACACATTATACACTTACTAGTGAGATTAGGTGTTTAAGAATGGGATTGGTGGTACACATTTATTATATACAAGAATGACATCACATGTATTTGTTAACCCTAGACCCTAATCTTGTTGTAATGTATATTTGATTTCTCTTTGATCATAGAATGGATAGATCATGGATGTCCATTCGCAATCGCTGCACCCCAGAGTTTATTTCTGGTCTTGACCAGTTTATTAGATTTACCAAGGAACATAGGAAACAACCTGGAGATAGGTTCTACTATCCATGTAGGCATTGCGGTAACAACTCGAAAGTCAGCAGTGGTGACGAAATCAAAAGTCATGTCATGTGCAATAGGATTATACAAGGCTATATAGAATGGCACTGGCATGGAGAGATTTCAAACTCAAAACCAGTGGATGTTGATAGCAGTGCTTGTCTGGAAGAAGAAATTGCCTACGATGACATAGATGTGAATGAACCAGTTCCAGTAGACATCGTTGATGTGATGCTGGATAGTTGTGGGGTAGAGCACACCGATCCACCTCCCATTTTTGGAAACATTGTGCATGATGCTGAGATATGGTTATACACATGTTGTACTAAGTTTACGAAGCTTAGCGCTGTGTTGAGATTGTATAAGCTGAAAGCTAACAATAGATGGAGCGACAAAAGCTTCACGTCATTGTTGTCTTTGTTGAAAGAAATGCTTCTTGAAGGAAACGAGCTGCCAATCTCAACATACCAGTTAAAGAAATTGTTGTGCTTAATGGGAATGGATTCCAAGAAGATACATGCATGCCCGAATGATTGTGTATTATTTCAAAAGGACTATGTGGATTTGAAAGATGGTCCAAAATGTGGTGCGTCACGGTATAAATTTATGACTTCGGGGGAGTCTAAAACTGGTTCTCCTGCCAAGGTGATGTGGTATCTACCTATAATATCACGGTTTCAACGCTTGTTTGCCAATCCGATAGATGCGAAGAATTTGAGGTGGCATGCAGATGTTAAGAAAAATAATGATGGGATCCTACGACATGCGTCTGATTCCCCACAGTGGAAGAAGATTGATCTATTGTACCCTGAATTTGGTGAAGAAGTCAGGAATCTAAGACTCGGGCTTTGTACAGATGGGATGAATCCATATGGGACATTGAACAGCCAACATAGCACTTGGCCAGTCATGCTTGTTATATACAATCTTCCTCCCTGGCTGTGTATGAAAAATAAGTACGTAATGTTGTCGTTGTTGATATTGGGCCCTAAACAACCTGGAAATGACATTGATGTTTATCTTGAACCTCTGATTGATGACTTAAAGAAACTCTGGGGTGAAGGTGTGATGACCTATGATGCTTCACGAAGAGAGACATTTTTTTTGCATGCTATGTTGTTTTGCACTATTAATGACTTTCCAGCATATGGGTATTTGTCTGGATATAGTGTCAAAGGAGCTAAAGCGTGTCCCATATGTGAAGAGAACATTGATTCAACAAGACTAAAACATGGTGGTAAGACTGTATATCTCGGTCATCGAAGGTTTCTTACAAAATTCCATCTGTATCGTAGGAAGCGCAAAGCATTCAATGGATTGAATGAGGAACGAAGTGCACCTAAACCTATACCAGGGGAGGTTGTTTATGAAAGAGTAAAAGACATTGTCAATGAATTTGGTAAGAGATCACAATGTACTATGGCCACACGGAGTGACAAATCTTTATTCAAGAAGAAGTCAATATTTTGGGATCTTCCTTATTGGGGTTCTTTGACAGTCAGGCATTGTATCGATGTCATGCACGTTGAGAAAAATGTCTGTGATAGTGTCATTGGTACTTTTTTGAATATACCAGGTAAGACTAAAGATGGGATAAAATCCAGACTGGACCTACGTGAAATGGGAATAAGGTCAGAATTAACAAAATTTCGTGAAATGAAAAATCGGAGAACATACTTACCTCCCGCTTGTTACACATTGTCTAGAAAGGAGAAGAAAGCTTTTTGTGAATGTTTGGTAAATGTTAAGGTGCCAAAGGGTTACTCATCCAACATCCGTAGATTGGTATCAATGAAAGATCTAAAGTTGATAGGTCTTAAATCTCATGATTGTCACACTCTAATGCAACAAATATTGCCTATGGCAATTAGATGTATAAAGCCAAAGCATGTAAGGCTTGCAATCACCAGACTTTGTTTCTTTTTTAACAGTCTGTACAACAAAGTTATTGACCCTGATACTCTCGATAAATTGCAAAGAGAAGTGGTTGTTACCCTATGTCAGCTTGATATGTATTTTCCTCTGTCGTTCTTTGATATCATGGTACATCTTGTTGTCCATTTGACTAGGGAAGTGAAAATGTTGGGACCAATTTTCTTGCATTGGATGTATCCCTTTGAACGATACATGAGCATTTTTAAAAGTGATGTTCGAAACCGTTATCGGCCTGAAGGGAGTATTATTGAGGGTTATGTGGTGAGAGAGGTTATGGATTTTTGTAATGACTTTCTCAGTGGTAATGACACTCCTGATAATGACAAGAATATTGACGAGCAATTTGGCAAAGGAATTTTGGGATCACGTGTGAAAGTAATCATCCGTGTGCAATTGGAACAAGGTCCCTTATATATTTTACACAATATGGACGAAGTGAATGTTTATATCGAGGAACATACCAATTTCATCAAAAGACAATATCTTTGAGCCAATACAATGTGGCTTGCTAGAGAGCATAACAAGACATTTATTAAGTGGTTTGAAGATAAAGTCTTACATCAACTGTCTCAAACACCAGATGATATTACTGAAACTATCAAATGCCTCGCCTTTAAACCAAAATTGACTGTTATGTCTTATGAAGGGTATGACATTAATGGATTCACATATTACACAAAGCGCCAAGATGATACGAGTGTCATCCAAAACAGTGGGGTCACCCTTCAAGCATCGACTATGTTTTTTGCAAGTGCAAAGGATAAGAGTCCACGTGAAGCTAAAATGTCATATTACGGTGTCATTAAAGACATATGGGAGTTTGACTACATATATTTCAGAATTCCGCTCTTCAAATGTAATTGGGTTGATAACACCAAAGGAGTTATAGTGGATGAATTGGGTTTCACTTTAGTGAACTTTGAAAAGATTGGCGAGAAGGGTGAACCATTCATATTGGCATCACAGGCGAAACAAGTATTTTATATCGATGATCCTGCAAATGATAAATGGTCAGTTGTTCTTCATGGTAGAAGATAGTTCATTGAAGATCCTATAGATGAAGAACAGTACTATGATAAGTATGATGACTCTAGTCCATTCTCAGTTGGGTTGCCAACACCAACAAATATTGAAGCTAATGATGACTTGTATGTGCGCGGAGATCACAATGAAAGATTGTTAATTGATAAAAAAATCGCAATATTAGAGGCATGTTTATATTTTTTTATATGTTTTATTTTTCTGAACATGTGAACTTTACAATGTGAATTACTTTATAATGTGAACTTTACAATGTGAGCTTTACAATTTGAACTACTTTACAATGTGAACTTTACAATGTGAATGTGCATTTTCAGATGGCTGAGCATTCTCCTGATAACCGTGCTGATGATTACCGTGAGGGTGAGGACATCAATGCGCTGCCTCACAATGTAATATTAAAAATATATCATATATTTATATCTATATGTCCATTTATAGTTATTTCTTGTAAATGTGTTTATTTTGTCAAATTTTAGGTTGATGATGCACATGTACCATCTGAAGAACTTGAGGCACTTGATCAGCAGCACCAAAAAGTTGACAAGAGAAGGGGCATCACTATGATGAAGAAGTTAATAGTGCAAAAGGGCAATGGACCCAAACCTGTTGTGGATTTTGATAATGCAGGAAATGCATCAGGTGTGAATCATAATTCGTTTGTTTCATATCTTGGGTATGTTACTCGTAGCCATTGCGGTTGTAAGATAGATTCTTGGCATAAAGTTTCTAAGGATAAGAAAGACATAATATGGAAGGATTTATCCGTGAGTTATTATTAATTTGCAATTCTATTTTGTAGATTACTAATTTTTTGGATACTAGTTAATAGCAATTCTATTTTGTAGAGTATATTTGAATTGAATGAAAAGCTGCATCGTAAATGTGTGATGCAACACTGTGGGAGAGTCCTAAGGAACTATAGGACAAATCTCACCTGAGAATACATTAAAAAGGTGACAAGAGGAAGAAGACAACCACTGAACAGTGGAACTTCCTGGACAAAGAAGAATGGGACGTGTTTGTTGCTTCAAGACAAACTGTTGAATTGAAGGTATTAGGCGTCAGTCCCAATCTCATTAATATATGTTGTATTCACCTATTGAAGATTAACATTTAGTGTTACTAACCAAATCATTAATGTGCATACTAACTAGGCCCTCAGTGAGGCACAAAAATCAAGGCATGCACTGAATGTGCATGACCACACAATGGGTCCAAAGGGGTATGCAGGCATTCTCCAAAGACTACAGTCTGAGGCTACTGCTCAGTCTGCTGCTACTCAGGAGTCCTCTACTATAGGTAGCACACCTCTGCCTCGCCATGATGTCTGGATAGCTGGGAGGCAAATTAAGAAGGGAGAAATAAGGAAGCCCGCAACTGCTGAGGCAGCTGCAAAAATGGTAAAATACAACTCTTACAACAATCATTCGAATATTGATTATTTGTGGTGTTTACTTAATTACAAATTTTTGTTTTGGCAATTAGCGGGAGCTGCACGAGCTGAGGAAACAAGGCAATTTGATCCCTGAGGGCACAAGGGATGAATTGACAGTTTCTCTGGGTAACCCAGAGCATCCTAGACGTGTTAGGGCTGCAGGCACTGGTGTGGGCATCAAAGCTTTTTTTGGGCCATCCCAGCACAAACATGTCCCAAAAGTGGGACTTTCACAAGAAGAGGTAACATATTCTTTCTTTATCATGTTACTGTAAAAGGGAATTCAATAATTAGAATTTGACGTTTCTTTTATCCATGTATAGGTAGATAAGCTATTTGATAGGAAACTCAAAGAAGCAATGAAAAAGTGGCAGTCATCTCAGACTGCCACTTACTAGACAGTACCTATGGTGTCTCCTACTGCAGGATCTACTCCTACTGTAGAGGTTTGGAGTAATCCTGTAGACCCACCACCTAGCACATCCACTGTAAGTATTTTTATGACATATAACTAGTTTTTTAATTCAAGATGATATGTTTTTAAGATGATATGTATATATGAAATTGTAGTCGTCTCAAAAAAAGATGATATGTATATATGTATATAACATTTTTTACACAAATATTTGTAGGGGTTGAAGCCATGTCGTCTAAAAAGTAACGAATATGTCGTTGCAGAGGCATCGGCTTACCCATCCCTACCAGGGGAAATGTTTCACGGGTCTCCATTACAAGCTGGTTCGATTCGTGTGAGCCCGGTACATATATTCCCCAAGTTGATGGATCTTCCATTGCCATATGCCCACCCAGATTGTGAAACGCTTGGTGAGGCAGAAGGAAGAGTGATATTGTGGCTAAAAGCGGATGTCCTCTTTACTAAAACTGTATGGTAAATTTACATTACGTTAAATTGTTAGTGTATGTATATGATGTCAGTTGATCTGAAATTATATATATATACAGGTTAAAAAGAAGACACCCACAACATCTAGGCCTCCACTTCCACCTCCTACATTACCCAGTTGGGTTCCACATGACCTACATGTCCCGTTAGGTCCTAACTGTAGGGGTATGGCAAAATGGTTAGGCGAACATGATATAAATTTCCCTATAACTGTTTCTATAGATTCAGATGCTGCAGGTCAATCATACGAAAGCAAACTATTTATACAAGATATTTTGGAGTTGTTTCGATATGATTGGCTAAATACATCTGTGATAGAGCTATGGATAAGGTGAGATCTTCTTTATACATCCATATACCTTGTGTAGGATCTGGTGATCTGGTTTCTTATTTATTAAAGCATGCGTAATTAATACATATTTTGCAGCTACTTAAACAAGATATGTGCAAATTTTGCATTCGAACATGTAAGATTTTTGATTCCATCTTTGATTAGTCTAGTAGCTAAAGACCCTCCGTCAGTTCAACAATACTGCTGTGAGGCTTTTACAAATTTTGTTCAAAATAAGAAGACGGTGATAATGGCTCCATTCAATGTAGAGTAAGTTTACTTTGCTTATTATAATTTGGACTTAAGAAAATTACATTTTTATTGTGGATTTTGAGTTATTAATTTTTAACTTTTTTATCTCTAGTGGTATGCATTGGGAGTTACTGGTTATTATCCCCGAGACGTTCACTGTCTATTATCTAGATCCTAAGGGGAGTAAATTGAATACAAAATATGGACACATAATGAAAATGGAATTATTCCGGTGAGAAATATTTCATTTTCATATCCGTTAACATATGTTATTACACTACTATTTAATTATGCAATGTTCTGTGTTACATTAACATGTAGGGGTTTTGATGAGTTCAAAAAGGTTGGAGGAAAGGTCCCCACGAAAAAGAACCAGCCAATAATTTGGAAGAACGTGAAAGTAAGTTCCTGACTGCAATATATGTATATATTATTTATGTAAACAATGCTTAATTAGTTGTATTTTTTAATATTTTGTATGTTTGAATTTATAGTGTGCTACACAAGACAACGGATGGGCATGTTCATACTATGTGATGCTATTTATGCACATGATTATCAAATATGCCGCAATGGACATCGATTGTATTGCTGAGGTATTATATAGTCTCATTAGATAATATGAAATATATCAATCTTATTTATAGCTCATTAATTATATATATACAACATTCTCTTTACAGGTGTTTAAAATTGACCACACTATAGGAATGTCCTTACCATATGTACATGCTCCCTATACGATGGGAGAACTAAATGAAGTAAGAGAAGAATGGGCAACAACCATACAAGTAGTGGGGGTTTTAAAATATAATTGGGATGTTGATAGCGAATAATGACTAAAGAATGATATTTTGTAAATGAATTTTTGAATTATAATATATGTGTGAATGTTTCTACATGTATGGATATTTCTACATGTGTTTGAGTGAAAATGAATGAAACTGTTGGTTGCTATATGAATGTTTCTAAATGTGTGAATGTGAAAATGAATGGAACTACAAATTGCTAGCTACATGAATGTTTCTAAATGTGTGAAAATCAAATGGAACTGCAGGTTGCATTGCTAAATGTGTGAATATTTTTGTTGTTAATTTTGCAGGTTTGTGGCCTTTTATTGGCTGATATCAATGGATGTCGTAAAATCTGCAGTTCATAACTGAACTGCAGGTTTCTCATCCTGCGACCAGCCACAGTAGGTCTGTATACTGATAGAAAAAAAAACAATAGGCGTCGGTTATTGGTATAAAACCGACACACATAGTTACAGTGTCAGTTATATACAAATAACCGGCGCCTATTTCCTGTGGCGCGAAGGTATATGGCGTCGGTTTCTTATCTAATAACTGACGTTGATAGTGCCCAAGATGGCGTCCTTTCTGTGGCACTAAGTATATGGCGTTGGTTTCTTATCTAATAACTGAAACTGATAGTGCCCTGTTGGCGCGTTTTTGGTTGCGCGTGAAGGGTTTTGGCGTCAGGTTTCGAACCGACGCGTAACAATTGGGCTTTTAGCATCAACCACATAGTTGTCGCTTAGAAACCAACACTAAAGGCCTTAAATAACCGACACGAAAGGTCGGTTATGTACTAGTGGGTAATCCAGCCATGTAGTATATTTCTTAGGGCAAACACGCAACATTGGTTGAGGCCTTGCATAATGTATGATTGTCTTATATACATGCTTTAAGTATATCTTGCAGATTGCTATATGCCTATCAAACATCATGGTAAGACATTATGCACATATAATCTTGTTCTCTATATTTCATATCTGGTCTGGATATCTGCTATATATTGCTCTAGATTTTCTGAGGTTTTATAGTTCGGTGGGGAGTTATGTTTCTCACTGGGACTGTGTGTCTCATCCATTGGCTTCAACCATTTTAGGTGATCGAGCTAGATGTGGAGGTGATCATAGTGTTGTGGGTGAGCAACAAGATGATCAATAGAAGGAAAGGTTGGATATGATGCTGCTGTGGTTGTTTTGTAGTAGAGTCTTAGAGTCTCCTTGTACTCTTAGGTCCTTGGAGGTGTTTTGACGAGGTTTCACGATGTATGAACTTAGTGTGGTTTCTTCTAACCTGTTGTTGACCTGGCTAGGTCTGATATGTATTTAAACAGGTGACACATCCTTGATGTATATGGAACAACTGGATCATATATGATGGTGGACATATATCATGCTTATGTATATATAACATGTTTCCTTACAGAATGTGGATCTAGATGTAATGGTTTCATTCTTATGATGCTTTCCACAATTAGTTTTAATTAACCCATGTTTTTTATAATATGTGGTTTATGGTGGTTCCATGCGTTTTCACATGGCATTTTGTTGTCTATGTGATAGAGGGATGTCACAACAAGTTTTTGGTATTAGAGCTCTAGGTTTGTTGAGTCTACAGGGATCCAGGACAAGGCTTGTGTCAATTCTTGTGATTTTTCTAGATTTTCTTATAATGACTTCTGTCCCCAGTAGAAGATAAAGCTAAAAGATGTTTGGGAATCATGAAGAACACGCTGTCGAGAGTAGTGTTGCTACATCTGTTGATGGAGCTAGTGTGCAGGCACATGAAGATCGGGTGCCTGAGATCCCCTAGTTTGACCCAACCATTCTTGAGAACCCTACCTATCAACACCTTATGGGGCAGCTAATGGCTATGATAAATCCCATGGTGGAGAGATTACCTGTGCTTCCACCAAGAGCACCAATTACCCATGGTGAATCTTTGGGTATTGGGAAGACCTTCGAGCGGCTTCACCGAGTTGGAGCTTCAGATTATGGTGGAACGACTGATCTAGCGGATGTAGATCTGTGGCTAAAAGGTCTTGAGAAAACCTTCCGGATCCTCGACATCCCCGAGGAAGACAAATTCAAGCACGCTATCTAGCTTCTAAAAGGTAGTGCTGGCCAATGGTGGGCCATCAAGGAGGAGAAGTGACCTGGTGAGGTAATCAGTTGGGATGTGTTCCGGCGGGAGTTCGTCAGTCGATACTTCTCGAAGATGTATCTGGATGAGAAGATCATCCAGTTTGAGTGTTTGTGCCAAGGATGTGATGGAGTTGGGACTTACACCAAAAGATTACTCTTCCAATGGGAGTCCCAATATGCACCAAAAACCCTAGAGAGTTGATGTCTTCTCTAGGTTTACCTACAGCTGGTGCTAGATAAATGCTCCAACCCCATAAGATAATGGAAGCCTTATCGTAGTACAGATTTAGGATCGAACCCAAAAGACAACGGTCTTGTTGCAAGAAAAAAGATGGAAAACGTATGGAATTTCACTTAATCACTTACTAGTAGGCACTTATATCGAAAGTTGGATTTTGATGTTTTAAACTAAGAACATGAAAAGTAAAGAAAGCAAGTAAATCTAATGAGTTAAACTATGATAAAATATCACTAGGGTGTGATCGGTTTTTCACCTCCACTACACATGGATCAACACATGCAAAGCAAAACTTAACCTGCAAAAAGAGTCTAGTCAGTTAGTATCCTTATAGACTTAGCTTCCTTTAGGAGAACTAACTACGAGAAGTGCGGGAATGTTGTAATGCCAGCCATTCCCGAACAAATGGTCACCTACTTTGCATCATTCCCCTCGCAAAGTGTGTTCCTCGAATTACCAAGGTTGCATTTCCATACGTCAACTGATTCCATTTCATAGTATGAAAGTGCAACGGATGATAGTGAGTTTACTCCACTTCTTGAGATACACTTCTAGATACCGAAACAGATGCATGGTGGATACATGAACCAAGAACCAACATACAAATGAGTTTCGAATCTAATAGTACAAACGTAGACAATTCATACTAAAAGATAAAGGATAACGCAAGTTGGATATCAAGCAACATGCATTCATTAATCGTTTGTTGTCGAACTGAAAAAGATAAGAACTCTATATTACAAGCTCAGGATTACATTTACATGATATGAAAACATGGGTAGCGGGGCTACTCCCCGCACCCTAGTGAAAGAAACTACTCGCTCATGACTAGGACAAAGAAGGAGGCAAGAAGATAGAGAGAGCATCATCCCCATAAAGGAGAGAGAAAAGTCAACCCCTTGGAGAGAGAGTAACGATCCACCAGTCTTCGTAGGTTGCACGATGATGAGATCTCTCCTTCCCACCTTCTTTGGCGAAGAAGGAGAAAGTAGCTTCAGGATGGAGTATGGGTCTCAGACCGAGAGCCCCAGGGCGGAGGATGGAGGTAGCAAGAGCTCTGGAACGATTGAGGCAGCCTTTGGACGTCTGAAAACTTGATATATGAAGGACCCTTGGGGTCTTATTTATAGGCCTTAAGTGAAGTCCAAACGGTTTGGATACCGTTTGGACCTCAAGACCGTTTGGACCTTGAGACCGTTTGGCTTCATGCGGTCTTGAGACCATTTGACTCCATGCGGTCTCGGGACCGGTTGGCTTCATGCGGTCATGAGACCGTTTGAACTCCATGCGGTCTCGGGACCGGTTGGCTTCATGCGGTCTTGAGACCGTGTGACTCTATGCGGTCTCGGGACCGGTTGGCTTCGTGCGGTCTTGAGACCATTTGATCTCCATGCGGTCTTGGGACCGGTTGGCTTCATGCGGTCCTGAGACCGTGTGACTCCATGTGGTCTCGGGACCGGTTGTCTTCATGCGGTCTTGAGACTGTTTGACTCCATGCGGTCTCGGGACCGGTTGGCTTCATGCGGTCTTGGGACCGTTTGACTCCATGCGGTCTCAGGACCGGTTGGCTTCATGCGGTCTTGGGACCGTTTGACTCCATGCGGTCTCGGGACCGTTTGACTCCATGCCGTCTCGAGACCGGTTGGCTTCATGCGGTCTCGAGACCGATTGGTTTCATGCGGTCTTGGGACCATTTGAATCCATGCGGTCTTGAGGTTGAGTTATTCTTTTATGATTTTTTTTCGTGTTTTTCTGCATATATAAAAGGGAAAATTTAGTCTGATGGTATATTTACAAAAAAGGGTAAATTTGGGATTATGTATAGCTTTAACTTAAAACAGAGTATGGAAAACTAAAGAAAAAGACTAAGATAACCATCCAAAATGGGAGGTTATCACCCCCCTAACTTAGAGTCTAGCTTGTCCTCAAGTTAGATAGAGTTGAGGCATTGTAATGGCGAGGCGGTCTTATTTAGTTGGGATTTCCATACTCTTGCTTCAATTCTTAACCTGAGTTCTCCTAAGGTCATATCAAGTCTTATTGCTTGCCTTGACTCTTTCAGGTTTCGAGAGTTGCTTGGGTCTCAAGTTCTTTCCGTTTCTTCGTAGCTCGCATCGGGACCACTTTTATTATGTGCATGTTGTTGACTCTAATCAGCTTTATACCTCTCTGAAAGACCTACTGGAAGCTAGATAGGGTATGAGGGTTGGTTAAAGGCTTGAAGTGTAGCTCCCCCTTCATGTGGGGGAGGGGTTGTCTATGCTTTTAGGATCTCACTACCGGGCACGACACATCTGCCTTTGTGAGGGTAGCTGAATGTACAGGCCGAGTGAGTCCTTTATGAGCCTTTCATATATTTAGATACCTTAGGGTTTCACTACCGGGTACGACACATCTGCCTTTGTGAGGGCAGCGTAATGTGCCGACCGGGTGAAACCTTCATCGATTCTTTATTCATGGCACAACTCTCATAATTTTATTCGTCTCTCTGGCTTTTATTCGATAACTCGTAGGCTTGGGATTTGGGGTTTTGTTTGGGAAATTATTTTGGGCGGCCAAGCCTCTTTTATTTTGAAGAGAGGAAAGCTGTTCTTAGAGTTTTTCAACATGCACATATTTGGTTTGTGGTCCACTTACAGAACTTCTTGATTTGGAAGTTGCCTGATTCCCCTCTCATCCTTGAGAGCTTGGCTTATTTCTGCCTTGATTTTGACCTGTGGAGAGTCAGATAAAGAATTGAAGCAAAAGCATGAAAATCAATAGTGGAGTGACATTATTAAATCGCCATTAAATGTCTAAGTGCTATTTACTTTTGGGGACTAACATGATTCTAGAGTTAAATGAGGGTGATTCTACTAAAAAAGGGTTAATTAAAAAGAAAGTTAAAAAGGGAAAATGTATAAACAGAGAAAAGAAAAGAAGGAAGAGGGATGTAAAAAAAAAGATACCTTGCCCTTGTCTAATGTACCCCCCTAACTTATCACTCACTCTGTCCTCAGAGTGTCAAAGTGATAGGTTGAGAAGTAATTAGGACAAGGGCTGCAGGCTAAGGTAAATCTGCATTTGCCCCCGGGGAATGAAGTAGATTGGATGCGAACTGTCCTCATAGAGCGTGGTAATCCACGTCAGTCATCTCTTCTACTGGTAATTGGAGAACGATGATGGTGTACATCCAGTAGAGGACGTGGAAGCCGCGGTCATTTGATTGTCGAATATGCTGGGGGCATTTGTGGCAGAAGGAAGGGCGGTGAAAATGCTCTTTGTCGTACGCCCTTGTATGCTGACTCAAAAAATCGATTAACTTGTCGGCGCACTCCTTTGCCACTACTTCTGTTGGCGTCTTCAGTGTCACGACGTAGTTTCTCTGTCGTGCGTTGTACTGGCTATCAGAACTGTTATATATTGTGGTTGTTCCTTCTGGGAGATTTGTTGCCAGGAGCATCCATTGCTCATGATAGAGGAAAGGTAACATGATGAACGTCGGCATTGTGTGCTGGAGATAGGAGATCAGCGCGTCAGTTGTGCCGAAGTTCTTGAGCTTTAGAAGATCATCTTTCATATATGGAGACACCATGTATGTTGTTGGGTTATTTTGGCCGAGTAGAAACTGATAGGAGGCCATAAGGATTACAGAGAGAGATCCTTTAACCTGTAAATTCTCTCGTAGTGTATCTGCCATTTCAAGAATGTCCCGAGACATGAATACCAGGCCATCTTTGTCGGCTGAGAGCCGCGCCATAATGAGACGCAATTCGAGGTCGGAGAGACCTTTGCAAGCATCGCGATCAAAATCAGGGAAGGTTGGTTCAATGGCAGACAGAGGATCGATCTTGCTTTTTGCTTGCTCGGTATCGGCGACTGGCACCTTGGTCTTTTCTGACTCCTTCAGAGTTTGTCGGAAGGGTCGCCGTTGCGGTCGCTGGATAGCTGAGAAGAGGTAGCAAGGAACATCATCTGGTGCCATAGTTGGGTCCTTGAAGAACCGTCTATCACAGATGAGCTCCATGGCATAACGCCCGTGCATGGAATGAAAATCATCAGCAAACAGATCAGTGAAAGGGATTTCCTGGTTCAGTGCTTGGATGTGACATATGGTGCAGAAAGCGCAATCCCCAGATCCCTCGGCGGCTTGAACTTGAGGGTTTATGATTTTGAACCAAGGTTGGCTCTAATCTTGGCGGAGAGATGGGCATGCAACCCAAATTAACTTAAGCAGCCGGAAGGGTATACACCTTGCTTCTCTTGCTGCTTCACCTACGAAGTTTATTCTGCCGGCTGGTAGTTCGGCGCTGCAGAAATTATACACCTTGGCATCCTGAGCCTCGGTATCCACGATCATAAAAAGCCAGTGGTCCGAAAATTGGAAGGGCACAGTAAGATAACGTGCCCGACGTGCTAAACCAGCACGCAACCACTCGATCAACTTTGCTCTTATGTCTTTGTATAAAAGGCCAATAGACAGAGCGGGTGAGGCATTGAAGACCGGCTGTTGCCGCTTAGAGCTTCTGTACATTTCTATACTGTTGGTGAGAAGGACACAAAAGATTGCCATTGGCATCGTGGACCGAGGTCGGAGGATGCTGTGGAAGTCTTCATGTGTCATCTTACGCCTAGTTTTTGTATTGTGATAAATTATGTCTTCCCCCGCCTTTGCATCATCCACTATAGTGTTCAGTATAAAAATGTCCTGAGCATCTAAAGTGGAGATGGCCGCCATATCCAGGTCATGCATTTTGTACGGCAGAGGTGGTGGCGGGGGAAGTTCTTGTGGAGGGGGAGAACCAGGTTGTTCTAAGGCTTCTTCATGGCCTTGTAGATTGTCGTCCGAGTCGGAGGCAGAATCGAGATCCTCATCTGTGTCTAGGCTTACTCGGTCTGCCTCGTCCTGGTAAAGAGGAGGAGGTGCTGAGAGAGGTGGAGCAGTTGTTTTTGGTGGGCTGACGCTGGTTCCTAGTATACAATGGTGGAACTCAGCGAAAGCCGCGTCTTTAGCAGCTTCCCTGATGGACCCCATAGCGGAATAATCGAAGAATTGGTCCCCGTATGACATGTTGACATTATCGTTGTGTGGGGACTTGGGGTGATGGTCACTGTCATGGTGACCCTTGTCAGACCCTTTGTGAGAGGGTTCTGCTGCATTTCCAGGGTCCTGTCCATCATCATGTTTATCACCGGAGGAGGTGTTATCTTTGTTTGAATCGACAGATGAGTTGGAGTCGTCTTCTTCGTCATCATCGCCATCCTTGTTTTCTGCAGCCTTATCTGCTTGCTTTTTACTTGCGGATGTTTTGCACCGCCGATGGGTGGCTTGTAACTCATCGAAAGCCACTTGCAGATGCTCGTGTGTTTCGAGCAGTGCATCATGGGATTCTTTGAGGTCGGTGTATCTGCCCTCGGCAGAGAGGAGACGTGCTGTAAGATTTTTAACTTGGGCATGTAACTGCTGGATTTCATCATTATTGGACTCCTCTTGGCGATGTTGTAGCTGTCTGAGCATGTTGTTGATGGTGTCCAAGCGCGTGCTCAGAACTGCTTGTTGTTGCTGGAGCTCGCGGAGAGTCTCTGGCAGAGGCTGAGTCTGCGTGGAGATCTCATCGACTTGCTTCGCCGTTGCTTCTTGCTGACGCTTCGCTCCAAGGACCAAGTCCGACAAGGTGTTGTAGTGGCTGTTGATGTGCTCAAGTTGCTTAGCCACCTCATCTTGTCGTTGCTGGAAGCCTTGGAGGATGGTAGGCAAGGCTCGATGTTGTTCGTCGATCGTGGCCACCTGTCGTGATAAACGCTGCACACAAGAAAAAATTGAATGTAAGATGTTAGAAGGATCGGTGAGGAGGTTTCGGACGGCGTCGAATTGACGGACGAATTCCCACTACTACAGAAATAGCATTCAGTGTCGCTTTTCTGGGCGTCGGTTATTAAGGAAAACCGACGCCTAACATATAAGGCGTCGGTTGTTTAATAAAACCGACGTCTATATTCGAAGACCAGCCAGACACGGGTACCGCTTTGTATTAAGCGTCGGTTTTTTATAAACAACCGACGCTTAAAGTCGCCCGCGAAATCCATTTTTCGATAAAAAAAATAGTGTCATTTTCAGCGTCAGTTATCCCTCTCTAACCGACGCTGAAGGTGGTTCCCGCCAAAAACTTCCATGAAAATATCGTCCAATTGGACGTCGGTTGTTTCAACCAACTGACGCTAAAGATGTTTAGGCGTCGGTTGTTGTAAACAACCGACGCTATTTGGGAACTTATAACCCCCCGCGATCGCCCGACTCTTCCCCTTTCTTCTGTTTCATTGCTACCCTATTGCGGCGATTTTCCCTGTTGCGGCGATTTTCCGGCACTTCTCTGCTGCTGCTGCTCTCCGACGCTTCTCTCCGGCGCCCCATCTCCGGCGTCCTTCTTCTCCGGCGCCCTTCTTCTCCGCCGCCCCTGCTACTGCTGCTGTCCGCTTGTCGCCGCCGGTCGTTGCCCACCGCCCCTGCTCTCCTCTAGTCGTCGCCGCCAGTAGAAGAAGCTACGGTGCTGTCGTCGTCACCTCCGCCCCCGCCGGTAGAAGCAGCTTTACTCGTGCTGTCCTCGTGCAAGGTAACCCACAAACCTTCACCACCTTTTTTGTCCTCTGCCTTGCTTTTCTCTGCCGCCGCCAACCTAGAACTCACGCAGGCAGCGCCTAAGTAGGTGCCAGGGCACGCCTAGGGTCCCAAGCCCAGGTGCCCTGCCTAGATAGGCCTCTGGGCAAATGCTTGGGCGGCGCCAGGGCACGTCTAGGCTGCACGTCTAGTGGATTTTTTGCTAAAAGTTATTTACTGATTGTGTTTATTTAATAATGTACTGATACATATGTGATATACCAATCTGATAGTCCATGATAGAACAAAACATAATGATGTTGACTGCAACTTTGTGTGTCATGCTATTCTTAATTAAGTGTATATTTACTTCATAATTGAATGTTTAAGTAAGTTATAGATATCTTGATGATGAACTGTAATGCACACATGTGACATGTTTGGAATGTAAATGATGAACTGTAATGCACACATGTTTAACTTATTTTATTGTTGAGTATATTGAGAATCCTAATCACCCTTCTTGCTTAATGATGAACTGTAATGCACACATGTGAATGCTTGGAATTTAAATGGTGAACTTTTCCCTAAATTGCCAATCATGCTTTTAAAGACATCAATAATCACCCTAATTTGAAGAACTAGGATTTTAGGTATAAGAATGACAACACATTATTTGTTGGCCTAGAAACCCGTCCAAGATTTACTCATTAGGAGTAAATCTTGGATAGTCCCCGGTTTGGGACTGTTCTTGAACACCTAATCTCACTTAGGATGTAAGTGTATAATGTGTATTGAGTTTTCGAGAAAATTTTGGTAGCATTTCCCCGTTTGTTCTCTAAGTACATATGTACTTAGAGAACAACGGGGAAATGCTGCCGAAATTTTCTTGACAACCCAATACACATTATACACTTACTAGTGAGATTAGGTGTTCAAGGATGGGATAGGTGGTACACATTTATTATATATAAGAATGACATCACATGTGTTTGTTGGCCTAGAATGTGAACAATCATTGTTTTTTATATTACTTGTACATTGATATAAATTAGAATGAACAATCACTAAATTATATACTGTTTGTATGGAGTCCGGCTTCATTGTAGATATCTATTATTGTGTTTGTTGGCCTAGAAACCCGTCCAAGATTTACTCATTAGGAGTAAATCTTGGATAGTCCCCGGTTTGGGACTGTTCTTGAACACCTAATCTCACTTAGGATGTAAGTGTATAATGTGTATTGAGTTTTCGAGAAAATTTTGGCAGCATTTCCCCGTTTGTTCTCTAAGTACATATGTACTTAGAGAACAGCGGGGAAATGCTGCCGAAATTTTCTTGAAAACCCAATACACATTATACACTTACTAGTGAGATTAGGTGTTCAAGGATGGGATAGGTGGTACACATTTATTATATATAAGAATGACATCACATGTGTTTGTTGGCCTAGAATGTGAACAATCATTGTTTTTTATATTACTTGTACATTGAAGGATTGCTAATTGATAAAAGATCACAATTTTAGAGACATGTATGTTTATACAAATGCTAAATGTTTTCCTTATTCTAGTTGATACAAATGCTAAATGTTTTCCTTTTTAATGAAATTTTCAGATGGCTCACCATGATGAGAATGATGTCCATGATGAGCATGAAGTCCATAATGAGCATGCTGTCCATGACGAGCATGGCGAGGATACCAACGTAAGTTCTAAAAACATATCCCGTATTTCTATAAAATTCATTATCTTCTAGTTATGTCATATATCCTGTATTTCTATATTGGCTTAATTCAGTGTGTTTATTTTTGTCAAATTTTAGGTTGATGATGCACAACTACCCACTGAAGCAATTGAGCAACTTGATGCGCAACAACAAAAACTTAACAAGAAAAGGGGTATCACTCTGTTGAGAAAGTTACTTGCGCTGAGTGGCAGTGGATCCAAATTGGTTGTGGAGTTTGATAATGGAGGGAATGCAATTGGAGTGAACCGCAATAATTTTATAAACTATCTTGGGGTTGTCACTCGAAGCCATTGTGGTGTTAAGTATGATAATTGGCATAAAGTTCCTCAGGCGAAGAAAGACTTGATATGGAAAGATTTATGCGTGAGTTATTATTATTTGCAATTCTATTTTGTAGATTACAAATTCTATTATTTGCAATTATATTTTTGGTACTAGTTAATAACATTTCTATTTTACAGAATCTGTTTGCATTGGATGAGATGTTGCATCGTAAAAGTGTGATGCAACGCGCTGGAAAGATGCTTAGGAATTACAGGACAAACCTGAACAGAGAATACATAAGACAGGGTGATAAGAAGAAGAAGTCAGCCCTTGAACAATGGAACTTCTTGGACAAAGAAGATTGGGACAATTTTGTTGCTTCAAGAAAATCTGAAGAATTCAAGGTATTAGGCGTCACTCCCATTTTAATTAATATACATTGTATTCACCTATTCAAGATTAACATTTAGTGCTACTAACCTAATTATAAATGTGCATACTAACTAGGCCCTCAGTGACGCACAAAAAGCAAGGCGTGCACTGAATGTACATGACCATACTATGGGTCGAAAAGGCTATGCAAGCGTTCGCCAAAGACTACAGGCGGAGTCTGCGGCTACTCAGGAGTCTGCGACTACTCAGGAGTCTGCGGCCACACCCTTCCCTCGCCATGATATCTGGATAGCTGGCAGGAAAAACAAGAAGGGTGAAATAAAGAAGCCCGAAACTGCTGAGGCGGCTGCAAAAATGGTAAAATACAACTCTTAGAGCAATCATTTGAATATTGATTATTTGTGGTGTTAACTTACCAATTTTTGTTTATGGTGATTAGCGGGAGCTGCACGAGCAGAGGAAACAAGGCACGTTCATCCCTCAGGGCACAAGGGATGAATTGACAGTTGCTCTGGGTAACCCAGAGCATCCTGGACGTGTTAGAGGTGCCGGCGCTGGTATGGGCATCAAAGCATTCTTTGGGCCATCCCAGCGCAAACCCAGAGCGGGACTTTCTCAAGAAGAGGTAACATATTCTATTTTTATAATGTTACTGCAAAAGGAAATTCATTAATAAAAAGCTAATATTTGTTTTATCCATGTATAGGAGAATAAGAGAGTCGAGGATATAGTTGCTAAGAAGCTCAACGATGTGGTTGCTGAGAAGGTCAAGGAAGAATTGCTGCGGTGGCAGGCATCTCAGGCTTCCAATCAGCCTATGCCGACCCACTCTTCTCCTGGTGCACAGACTGCAAGTAATCCTGGAGACCCATCGCCTAACACGTCTGCTGTAAGTATTGTTTATGACATTGTAGCTAGGTTTTTCAAGATGATATGTTTTCAAGATGATATGTATATATGTATAACATTCTTTACGTAAATTTGTAGGCATTGAAGCCATGCCACTTAAGAATGGAAAACTATGTTGTTGCAGAGGCGCAAGCTTACCAGTCCCTTCCTGGGGCAACGTTTCATGGGACTCCAATGCCGCAGGGCTACATTCGTGTGAGCCTGATACATGTATTACCCGATTGGAGGGAAGTTGAGTTGCCATATGCCCACCCAGATATTGATACACTTGGTGAGGCAGAAAGCGGGGTCATATTGTGGCCCAAAGCAGATGTCCTCTACACGACTGAAATTGTAAGATAAATTTACATTGATTTAGACTGTTAATGTGTATATATGATGTCAACTGATCTGAAATTATATATACAGGTTAAAAAGAAGACACCAGGAGCACCTAGGCCTCCACCTCCAATTCCCGCATTACCAACTTGGGTTCCAACTGACCTACAATACCCGTTAGGTCCTGCTTGTAGGGGAATGGCATGTTGGCTACGGGCACATAATATACTTTGCCCTATAATTGTTTCTTTAGATGCAGATTATGCAGGTCAATCATACGACAGCTCTTTATTTATACAAGATATTATTGATCTGTTTATGTATGATTGGTTGAATACATCAATGATAGAGACATGGATAAGGTGAGATCTTGTTTATACATCCATATACCTTGTGTAAGATCCGGTGATCTAGTTTCTTATATATTAATGCATACGTCTATATGTTTTGCAGCTACTTAATCGAAGATCATTGCAAACAATTTGCATATGATCATGTGGGATTTTTGATTCCATCATTGATTAGTATGGTAGCTAAAGACCCTGATAGTGTTCAACAATACTGTATAGATGCTTTTACAATTTTTGGTCATCAAATGAAGACGATAATAATAGCTCCATTCAATGTCAAGTAAGTTTGCTTTATTTATAATTTGGACTTAAGAAAATTCCATTATTATTTTGCATTTTGAGTTATTAATTGTTAACTTTTTACCTCTAGTGGTAGACACTGGGAGTTACTAGTTATTGTCCCCGGGACGTTCACTGTTTATTATCTAGATCCCGCAGGAAGTACATTAAACACTAAAATTGGACACGTAATGAGAATGGCATTATTCTGGTGAGAAATATTTCATTTTTTATATCTGTTAACATCTTTTATTACATTACTATTTACTTATGCAACTTAGTGTGTTATATTAACATGTAGGGGTTTAGATGCATTCAAAAATGCTAGAGGAAAGGTCCCAAGGAAAAAGAACCAGCCATTGTCTTGGGAGAACGTAAAAGTAAGTTCCCGACTCCCCGACTCCAATGTATATATTATTGATGTGAATTGTGCTTAGTTGTATTAATTTGTATGTTTCAATTTATAGTGCGCTACACAAGACAATGGCTGGGCATGCACATACTATGTGATGCGATTTATGCAGATGATTATCAAACATGCCGCATTGGACATCGATACCATACATGAGGTATTATATATAGTCTCATTAGTTAGTATGAAATATATCAATCTTATTTTTATATTATTACTTATATATATACATCATTCTCTTTGCAGGTGTTTAAAACTGACCACACTATAGGCAAATGCTTAAAAAATGTACATGCTCCATATACGAGGGAAGCATTAAATGAAGTAAGAGAAGAATGGGCAATAGCTGTACAAACAGTGGCAACTGTAAGATATAATTGGGATGTTGATAGTGATGATGAATGATACTTTGTAAATGAATGTTTCTGAATGTTAAAACATGTATTTGAATGATTCTATATGTGTGAACGTGACAATTGAATTGATGTCTGAATGTATCTACTTGTGTGAATCTTTTTATGTTAATTTTGCAGGTTTGTGGCCTGTTTGTAGGCTGATATCAATGGATGTCGTAAACCTGCAGTTCAGAAAACTGAACTGCAGGTTCTCATCCTGCTGACCAGCCACAGCAGGCCTGCAAACAGATTTATAAAAAAAAAAAGATATAGGCATCAGTTATTTACCGATAACCGTCAGCTAGACTTACAGCGTCAGTTTTTTGTTGAACACCGACGCCAAAAGTGTTCGCGCTACAGGAAATGGGAGTCATCTAGGACACTTTTCTGTGTCGGTTGTTTAGTATATAACCGACGCAGAAAGCGTCCTAGATGACGCTGTTTTCTGTGGCGCGAACCCTTTTGGCGTCGGTGTTTTATAATAAACCGACGCCTTGATGTTAAATAGGCGTCGGTTTTTTAACCGACGCTGAAGTGTCCAACCTTTTAGCGGCGCCCACATAGGCGTCGTTCAGAAACCGACGCCAAAGGGGGTTAAACAACTGACACTAAAAGGCACTTCTGTAGTAGTGTCCTCACCGATATTGGCAAAAGGGACCCCAGGAGCGGAAGGGTGGGATGGCTGGGGTCTGCGTGGAATGGTGGTAGTGTCTTGTGAAAGAGACCCTGATGATGCTCCGAACTGTGTGGTGACTGTGGATGAAGTCACCAGCGGTGCCAGGATGGTGGTGGATGTGAAAGGTGGTGAGATTTGTGGTGAAAGCGGTGGTAGTGATAGTTATGGGGTGGAAACTGTGGAGGTGAGCGGGAAAGTAGGGAAATTGGGCATAGGGATGGAGAAGGTAAAGCCCGAAGGAAAAATGGGTGAAGAAGAAGATGTGAAAGGTTGTGTGGATGTGGGGAAGAAGGGAGGAGTGGTAGATGTTGGAAAGGTGGAAGGTGGAGAAGTGGTGGAGTTTAGATGATCATGTAGACTCTGAATGAAAGAGTCGATTGATGAGGTGGTTAAGTGTTCTTCATGGAGGGTCTCGGCCTCTGGATTTGGCCGGGATGTTGGTGTCCCCGACAGTTGTTGGGCCTGCAACTGCCTTTTGGAAGGTCGTTTGACAGGTAATTTTGTTGGTCGAGCTGCCAGGGCTGTGATGCTCAGCTCTGTCTGTCCCGCTGTTGCTTTCTTTTCGGTTGTTTTAACCGAAGTTAGTAGTTGTGAAAGCTCCTCATCATAGAAGAGGAGCTGTTTGGTGTCGTAATTTGCTAGCTCCGGAAGCAAGATAAGTGTTCTAGATGACTTGACCATAGGGCAGAAGACATAGTGTAGTTTCCCATCCTTTTCCTTGATGATGAAGGAGTTCTTCAGAGTTTGTTCATTGGTAAGGATGTCGCCCTTTAGTTGTGTGCAGCGGGGTAGGGGTTTGTCCATCTTGAGATATTTAATAATAGATGTGACATGACCCCCCATACAGATTTCCTTCCCCAGGCCAGAAGCTGATAATTTCTGGATCATATGTCGTCCGATATTGACTGGCCTTTCGTTGAGAATAGACCAGAGAACGAAAAGATCCGACATTATAACGGTTCCCCCTTCTGTCCTGGGGAAGAGTGCGCCAGTAAGAATTTTGTGCAGAGTGCGCAAAAATCCAGAGTGTATGTTTGATGCTTTGCACATCTTCGCATCATAGGTGGGGATCCCGGTTAGAGATTTCTAGAATGTGTGTCTGTTGAACTCTAGATGATCGGTTCCCACTGTCATGGCTTTCCGCAGCTGATCCTGGTTGTCAATAAAGATTGTGTTCAGCATATTTTCCGTTAAGACAACCTTGCTGCCAAAGATTTGGGTGATGAGCCTTCTGTCACCTCCGTTGGTGACCTATCCATGATGTCGACGGGCTCTTTGGTCAGACAATTGAAAAACTCTGTGGTGGGTTCAGAGTAGGATACTTCAGGAACTAAACACAACCTGGCAAGGTTGGCTTTGTCTAGCACGTTGAAGATGCGGTCGTATATCCCCATCCTAAGTAGTATGCTGGAGCACACATACTTGGTGGGTTTTAGTGTTTTATCAGCGGAGAGGTTGGTTTGGATGAAGAGGTTTTCTGGTGGTGGTGTTGTGGTGGTGATGGGAGTGAAAGTGGGGGTGGTAACAGGGATGGTGGTGGTGGTAACATGGGTGGTGGTGGTAGCATGGATGGTGGTGGTAGGTTTTGCAAGGGGTTGATCCATTGCAGAGGCAGGGCGAACTAGTTTCTCGCCCGTTTCTTGGAGGGCTGCCCAGTTGCAGTCTCCAGGACCTTATGCTTCCTCTTTTGGTCTCTGGCAGGGGATTCCTCCTCGGAGTTAGGGTTGTACTCCGAGCCTTCATCATAAGAAGAAGAGATGACCATTTCTTCCTTAGGTGCCTCAGCTAGGCATTTTTCTAAGAGATTAAGGTCGCACAGGACGTCCATTATTTTGACGTTTGGTGGTGCCTTCTCGGTCCTGTTGAAGTCAGCTCTTATCTTCTGGAGCTTGGCTTGTTCTTTCAGAAGTTCCTCTTTTGTCCAGATTGTAGAATCTTCGAATCCAACGACGTTCTTTGCTGGTGATGCCATTGCTGTAGAATGAGAAATCAAGAGTTAGAATAACATGTTTTGATTTTATTAATATCTATATATTTTTGTAATTTTATGGAAATTAAATGAATGTGGAAGGCCAAACGGTTTGAAGACCATGTGGTTCCAAACGGTTTCAAGACCGTTTGGTCCCAAACGGTTTCAAGACCGTTTGGACCCAAACGGTTTCAAGACCGTTTGGTCCCAAACGGTTTCAAGACCGTTTGGAAAACGAAGCGTCGGGTAGCCGAAGGTGAAGGTGAAGGTGAAACGGCACAGAGGCGGCGGATGCGTCAGCGACGACGGCGAAAACGGCGGTGAAGACGGTGATGAAAACGGCGGTGAAGATGGTGGTGAAGGCGGCGAGGGTGGATAGAGCCGTTGGGGAAAATGACGGTGAAGACGGTGAGGCAGCTTCGTCGTCGGAGAGGCAGAAGCGCCGCGACGGTGCCGAAGGTGATGATAGCGGAAGAGAAGAAGGTCGGAGGATGCTGCGGTTGCTGGACTACCTTGCAGTAGGTGGTAACGGCGGCGGTGAGGAGCAAAGGACGATGGATGGAGGTGTGATTGCACGGGAGCAGAGGAAACAAGGGCAATGGAATAGTTCTTGCACAGACGCACGAGAGAGTTTGAGAGTCGAAGAGAGAAAGATGAACTGGTAGGGTTTATATTTATAGGGAACAGTTAGCGACCCTTTGCATTCCAAACGGTTTCGAGACCGTTTGGCTCCAAACGGTTCCAGGCTCCAAATGGTTTGAAGACCATTTGGAGTTCAAACAGTTTCAAGACCGTTTCCCTCGAAACGGGTTGAAGACCGTTTGGAGTCCAAACGGTTTCAAGACCGTTTGGCTCCAGACGGTTTCAGGACCGTGTGGCTCCAAACAGTTTGAAGACCGTTTGGAGTTCAAACAGTTTGAAGACCGTTTGGCTCCAAACAGTTTGAAGACCGTTTGGAGTCTAAACGGTTTCAAGACCGTTTGGCTCCAAACGGTTTGAAGACCATTTGGAAGGGCAACGACAAAAAAGGTTTTATATTTTTATGTTTGTTTTTTATTTATATATTTTTATGTTGTTTTTTTTTGTTTATTTTTTTATTAGTTTTGGTTATGTGAATTTTTTTTATATTTTCATAAGATAAAACTAGGGAAAATAAAAGAACATGACATAAAGGAAAAAGTTGAAATCTTGGGTTGCCTCCCAAGTAGCGCCTTGGTTTTACGTCATTGGCTCGACGAAGCTGTAACATTGTCATGTTGTTGGCATAGTATTCGACCGTTCATGTCTGTTCTGCCCATGCTTAGGGTTTGATTCGGGCTGCCCAGCAAATGTGCCTGCTGGAGGCTTCAATTGTGCAGCAATCTGGGCAAGCTGAGCTTCAACTACTTTCTGCTGAGCCTGTTGGTTAGCAAGCATAGTTTGCTGTGATTGTAACATCTGCCTTATCAAGGATATTTCATCTTTCGGTTGGGCAAGAGCATTTTTCAGAAGACTTTGTTGTTGGGTTTGTTGAGATTGTTGAAGTGGTAGCGCCAGCTCAGGTTGCTGAGTATGCAGCTGTGGATGGAGTGGGGGATGAGTGTACTGGTAGTAGGCTGATTGGTTCCTAGTGTAGTTAGCCCTAGGGAAGTTGTTCCTGGAATTCCCTTGATTTTGGTTAAAATTGTTTGAGAACCCAGGTGGTAGCGTACTATCAGATCCCCCCCTGTGTTTGATGATGTGGATTTGCAGTTCCGGCAGGGCTCCCATATTTGAATCTAGGGTGATTCCTCAGTTGATTGGGATTGTAGTAGACTTGTCCAGGAATAGTGTGGATGGAGTTGACTTGTTCTGGAATCTGATCTTCAGCTTGATTAGTAATGGGTTCATATGGTTGTGGTGGTGGATGCAGATCCATCATCACATTATACAACATACCGCAGGAAAGGGTCGGATGATCAGAAGCATGACAAGCCTCACAGGATCCTGTGACGGCTTTGACTTGTTGAACTAGCAGAGTTTTCTTTTTATCAATCTCTCCGAGAGAGTTCTCGAGAGCTTGTTGTTTGTGAACTATAGTTTTCAAGGCTTCAGCTATCGCCTTCATTTCTATAGATTCTTCAGCTTTGACAACCTTAAGAACACCTTTACCGGCTGACCGTCCCCAGTTGGACTGGTTTTCAGCTCCTAGTGTAACAATCTTCCATGTGTCCTCATAATTTTTCCTCATGAAGTTTCCTCCAGATGAGGAATCTAAAAACTGTTTAATATCATCACTCACTCCCCGGTAGAAAGTTTCTATCAGTTGATTCTGGGAAATTCCATGATGGGGGCATTTGCACAAAAGTTCTTTAAATCTTTCGCATGCCTCAACAAGGGTTTCTCTAGGTAACTGAGAGAAGTGATTGATTTGCCCTCTGATTTCATAGGTCAATGAGGGGGGAAAGAACTTCTCTAAGAACTTTTCCTCTAAGGGGTCCCAGGTGGTTATTATGGGCTCTCTATCCAGTGAGTTGTACCAACTCAGTGCCCTCCCAGACAAGGTGAAATGGAACAAATGAAGCATTATCGCGTCAAAAGCGACACCAGCTTGCGGAACTAGGCGACACAGTGCCTTAAACCTTTTTAGGTGATCCATGCAATCATCTCCTGAACCTCTGGAGAAAGAGATGCCTTGCATAATCTGGATCCACTGGGTCTGAATCTCGAAGTTTGTTATATTGATAATCGGAGGTCGGACTAGGTGGTTGTCCTCATAGTTCTTTGGGACAGTGTAGTCCCTTAGTTTCTTGTTCCGTAGCTCCAACTGAGCAGCTTGGGTTGCTGCCTCAGCTTCAGCTCTGATGCGAGCTTGCTCTTCCGCACGTATCTCCGCTTGGATTTGGGCACGAGTGTCTGCGATGAGTTGCGCCCGTTGAGTGGAGATAGAGGCATTTGCCCTCTCCATCACCAAAGCAGCCTGGTGTTGTTCATCAGCCATTTGTCTGGCTCGTTGGCGATTGAGACGGATGAGACGATGGAAACTTCTCTCTACTTCGGAGTCGAACTCTGGATCAGGGGAGAATCTGCAATTATTTGATGATCGCATGCACGTTTTCTACCTGAGTAGAGAAAAGAAAACACCTTTAGATAATAGTGAAAATATGATGGTTTCAAGAAGTTATAGAGTTATGATTAAAAAGAAAGTGTAAAATCCTAACCAACTAGGAAGGTACTAAATGAAATTACAACGTTCCGTTGTCCCCGGCAATGGCGCCATTTTTTAATGGAGCTGGGACTTACACCAAAAGATTACTCTTCCAATGGGAGTCCCAATATGCACCAAAAACCCTAGAGAGTTGATGTCTTCTCTAGGTTTACCTACAACTAGTTCTAGATAAATGCTCCAACCCCATAAGAGTATGGAAGCCTTATTGTAGTACAGATTTAGGATCGAACCCAAAAGACAACGGTCTTGTTGCAAGAAACAAGATGGAAAACGTATGGAATTTCACTTAATCACTTACTAGTAGGCACTTATATCGAAAGTTGGATTTTGATGTTTTAAACTAAGAACATGAAAAGTAAAGAAAGCAAGTAAATCTAATGAGTTAAACTATGATAAAAGATCACTAGGGTGTGATCGGTTTTTCACCGCCACTACACATGGATCAACACATGCAAAGAAAAACTTAACCTGCAAAAAGAGTCTAGTCAGTTAGTATCCTTGTAGACTTAGCTTCCTTTCAGAGAACTAACTACGAGAAGTGTGGGAATGTTGCAATGCCAGCCATTCCCGAACAAATGGTCACCTACTTTGCATCATTCCCCTCGCAAAGTGTGTTCCTCAACTTCCCAAGGTTGCACTTCCATACGTCAACTGATTCCATTTCATAGTATGAAAGTGCAACAGATGATAGTGAGTTTACTCCACTTCTTGAGATACAATTCTAGATACTGAAATAGATGCATGGTGGATACATGCACCAAGAACCAACATACAAACGAGTTTCGAATCTAATAGTACAAATGTAGACAATTCATACTAAAAGATAAAGGATAACGCAAGTTGGAGATCAAGCAACATGCATTCATTAATCGTTTGATGTCGAACTGAAAAAGATAAGAACTCTATATTACAAGCTAAGGATTACATTTACATGATATGAAAACATGGGTAGCGGGGCTACTCCCCGCACCCTAGTGAAAGAAACTACTCGCTCATGACTAGGACAAAGAAGGAGGCAAGAAGAGAGAGAGAGCATCATCCCCATAAAGGAGTGAGGAAAGTCAACCCCTTGGAGAGAGAGTAACGATCCACCAGTCTTCATAGGTTGCACGATGATGAGATCTCCCCTTCCCACCTTCTTTAGCAAAGAAGGAGAAAGCAGCTTCAGGATGGAGTATGGGTCTCAGACCGGCATCCCCAGGGCAAAGGATGGAGGTAGCAAGAGCTCTGGAACGATTGAGGCAGCCTTTGGACGTCTAAAAACTTGATATATGAAGGACCCTTGGGGTCTTATTTATAGGCCTTAAGTGAAGCCCAAATGGTTTGGAGACCATTTGGACCTCAAGACCATTTGGACCTCAAGACCGTTTGGCTTCATGCGGTCTTGAGATCGTGTGACTCCATGCGGTCTCGGGACCGGTTGGCTTCATGCGGTCTTGAGACCGTTTGAACTCCATGCGGTCTCGGGATCGGTTGGCTTCAAGCGGTCTTGAGACCGTGTGACTCCATGCGGTCTTGGGACCGGTTGGCTTTGTGCAGTCTTCAGACCGTTTGAACTCCATGCGGTCTCGGGACCGGTTGGCTTCATGCGGTCTTGAGACCGTGTGACTCCATGCGGTCTCGGGACCGGTTGGCTTCATGCGGTCTTGAGACCGTTTGACTCCATGCGGTCTCGGGACCGGTTGGCTTCATGCGGTCTTGGGACCGTTTGACTCCATGCGGTCTCGGGACCGTTTGACTCCATGCGATCTCAAGACCAGTTGGCTTCATGTGGTCTCGAGACCGATTGGCTTCATGCGGTCTTGGGACCGTTTGAATCCATGCGGTCTTGATGTTGAGTTATTCTTTTATGAATTTTTTGTGTGTTTTTCTGCATATATAAAAGGGAAAAGTTAGTCTGATGGTATATTTACAAAAAAAGGTAAATTTGGGATTATGTATAGCTTTAACTTAAACAGAGTATGGAAAACTAAAGAAAAAGACTAAGATAACCATCCAAAATGGGAGGTTATCAAGATCCCTGAACATCACCGAGTATGAAGCCAAGTTTATGGAGCTACTGAGGTTCTTTCCTCACATGGAGGCAACAAATGATGAGAGGATCAGGCAGTTTGAGAAAGGTTTGAGTGCTGAGCTGACAATACCTGCTGCTGTTGTGGAGAACTGGGAACAATTTTCCACATTTGTGGAATTTGTTTAAAGGATAGAACGGTCAGTCTGGGAGAAGAGAGAGGCTATGTCTAAGAAAAGGCTTGTATAGTTTCAGAGACAGAGGTTTGATGGCCCCAAGAAGTCAAGGTTTTCTGCACCATCTATGATGCAAAGTTCCAATGTGCCATCGCAATGGTCACCAAGTAAAGGAAGAGGGCGTGGTTTTTCTCCATCTAGAGCCTACAGTACAACTTCAATATCAGTGACAGGGCCGTCTAGACCGTAGTTAGAGGAGAAGTCATGCTTTCTCTGTCGACAGACATGGCATCTAAAGTCAAATTGCCCGAGAAGAGACGTTGAGGTAACGCAACAACCGAGGCAAAGTCAGCAAGGATCGGATAGACAGTAGTCTAATGGTGCCAGAGGGTGAGGACGCGGCCAAGTGTCGCAAGCATGATCATCTACTCAAGGAAGTAGAGGACGTGGACGACAACAACCGAAGACTCGATTCTATGCTATGAGTTAGTCGTAGGCGATAGTCAACCCGTGAGTAGTTGTGGGTCAGATGGAGTTGTTTCATTCTAATTTGTCTTCTTCTTGCTTTATATCTGTTCTAGTTGACCTGGGTGATACACACTCTTTTATCACACGTAGTATGCTTGATAGCTATCTTTAACCTATTAGTTGTAAGAAAGATAGCTTGTTGTTAGAAACCCCTCTTGTTGGTCCTACATTTCTTCAAGAAGTGTGTCCATCTTGTGTTCTATCTTTTTCGGGACACAACATACAAGTGGATCTCATACCACTTTACATGTATGGGTTTGATGTAATTCTTGGGATGGACACCTTGGAAAGATATAAGGTTGTGCTGGATTGTGGTTCCAAGCAGGTGGTGTTTACTGACGGTAGTGATAAGTGTATCTTCCAAGGAGATAGGAAGATTCTTCCGATGAGTTTGGTGTCAACAATGTTGGTAGAGAAGTTGTTGCGGCTAGGTTGTAGAGTGTTGTGGATTCCAAGGCAAAGGGTCCTAGCCCTCAGGATGTGCCTGTCATCAGAGAGTTTGTAGCTGTGTTTCCCGATGAGTTTCCCAGTGTTCCTCCACCTCGAGAGATTGATTTTGAAATCAATATGGTACCAGGGTCGCAACATGTTGCTCAGACACCGTACAGGATGGCTCCAGCAGAGATGGAACAATTGAAGAAATAGTTTTAAGAGATGCTTGATAGAGGGTTCATCAGGCTGAGCACAACACCCTGGGGTGCTCCGGTTCTGTTCGTGAAGAAGAAGGATGGATCTATGCGTTTGTGTATAGATTACCAACAGTTGAACAAGGTTACGATCAAGAACAAGTATCCTTTACCGAGAATAGACGATATGTTCAACCATTTGTGCGGTGCTTCAGTATTCTCAAAGATCAATCTACGGTTTAGATATCATCACCTTAGGATCAAGGAGGATGGCATACCAAAGTCAGCTTTCAGGACGAGGTATGGGAATTATGAGTTTGTAGTTATGTTGTTTGGGCTAACCAATGCGCCAGAAACATTCATGGATCTAATGAACAGAGTGTTTTCTGTTCTTAGATCAGTTTGTTGTAGTCTTCATAGATGATATCTTAATCTATAGTCGATACAGTCAACAACATGAGCATCATCTTCGACAAGCGTTGACTCTTCTTCAACAAACATTAGTTGTATGCCAAGTTCAGTAAGTGTGAGCTCTGGCTAAAGGAAGTGACTTTCTTGGGTCATGTGATCTTAGCGGAAGGGATCATGGTGGATCCCAAGAAGGTGGAGTCAGTAGCAGAGTGGGAGCAATCGAAGAAGCTGACCAAAGTCCGTAGTTTTTTGGGCTTAGCAGGATACTACCAGAGGTTTATAAGAAACTTCAGTGTGATAGTGTTGCCTTTAACAAGGTTGACTAGGAAGGAAGTACCTTTTGTCTGGAATGATCAGTGTCAGTAAACTTTTCATAGTTTGAAAGAGAAGCTGACAAGTGCTCCAGTGTTAGTGTTTCCAGAACAAGGGAAAGGCTATGTTGTTTTCTGTGATGCTTCCAAGAAGGGTTTAGGTTGTATGCTGATGCAGGAAGATCATGTGGTTTCTTTTGCTTCTTGACAACTTTAGAAACATGAGGAAAGCTATTCGACACATGATTTGGATTTGGCAGTGGTGGTTCATGCATTGAAGATTTACAGACACTATCTTTATAGGGAAGTGTGTCAGATCTTTACGAATCACAAGAACCTAAAGTATATCTTCTCGCAGAATGAGTTGAACATGCATCAACATCGCTGGATGGAGTTAATCAGTGATTATGATTGCACCATCAAGTATCACCCAGGTAAGGTGAACATAGTAGCGGATGCGCTTAGCATGAAGTCTTCTTCTCTTCCCACGAAGAAGGCACATTTGAGTTCTTTGATATGCCATAGGAGGGATATGTTCGTCTCTTTGAGGCAGATGAATGTATAGTTAGAAGTCTCTTTGTTGGCAGGACTGTTGGCATAGATGCAAGTGAAGCCTACATTGAGACAACATATCAAAGAAGCACAACAAGCAGATGCTACAATGCAGCTGATTAGATCGAGTTCAGCAGCGCGAAGCGCGATGGTTTCGATGAGTCCGAGGATGGACTAGTTTGTTACCATAATAGGATGATGGTTCTCGATGTTGATAATCTAAGGAAGTTATTGCTCGAGGAAGCACACACGTCTATGTATGCTACGCATCCAGGTGTCACTAAGATGTATCATAATCTGAAAGATCTGTATTGGTGGCCCGGATTAAAGAAAGATGTAGCTGAGCTTGTGGCAAGATGTGCGGTATGTCAACAAGTTAAGGCAGAACATCAGAATCCGACAGGAACGTTGCAACCCATGCTGATACCACAGTGGAAGTGCGATCATGTAACCATGGATTTCGTAGTTGGTCTTCTGAGGACAGCTAAGAATCATGATTCCATCTGGGTGATAGTGGACAAATTGACAAAGTCTTCTCATTCATTTCGGTAAAGACAACGTACATGGCAGAGAAGCTCGCACAAGTATATGTTGATGTGATAGTGTGTTTGCATGGTGTGCCAACAATGATAGTCTGTAATATAGGTCCTCAGTTCACAAGTCATTTTTGGGAACAATTGCATACCGCTTTCCATCCATAAACAGATGGACAGTCTGAAAGGACTATTAAGACTTTGGAAGATCTTCTGAGAGCTTGTGTTCTACAGTTCCTAGGAAGTTGGGATGTGCATCTCAGTCTAATAGAGTTTGCTTACAACAACTACCAGTAGAGTATCGACATGTCACCTTATGAAGCCTTTTACAGGAGGAAGTGTAGATCTCTTTTATGTTGGTATGAGTTTGGCGAGTATTAACGTTTGGGTCCTGAGTTATTGTAGCAAAAGACAGAGAAGATTAAGGTGATACAACAACAGTTAAAAGAAGCACAAGACAAACAAAAGTCTTATCAGATAATGTCACCGACCTTTAGAGTTCCAGGTGGGAGATAAGGTGTATCTCAAAGTCTCTCCAAGGAAAGGCGTGCTAAGGTTTGGAAGGAAAGGCAAGTTGGCTCCCTGGTATATGGGACCATATCTAGTGATAACACATGTTGGAAAAGTGGCTTACAAGTTGGAATTACCTCCAGAGCTGCCGAGGTTGCATCCAGTGTTCCATGTTAGTATGCTAAAGAAAAGTCATCCAGGAATAGAGATAGTGATACAACCAGTTGAGATTGAGCTCAATGAAAATGTGACCTACGAGGAAGGTGCGGTGTTGATCATTGATAGACGGGTGAAGAAGCTGAAGAGGAAGGACATGGTTCTTGTGAAGGTTCTTTGGCATCATCGTGGCATTAAGGAAGCCACGTGGGAGCTTGAGGAAGAGATGACGTGGATGTATCCCTCGTTTTTCTCTTTGGATTTTGAGGGTGAAATCCTTTTGTAGGGGTTTATGGCTTGTAAGGACCCTGACATTTGTTTGGGGCTTACCCTGTTTGCTTTGCCTAAATCTTGTGTTTAGAGGCTTGCCTAATCACCCAAGGTGTGATATGTGTTTGTTGTGGGGTTGAGGTGCAACTTGCAAAACACCCAAGTTCTAGGGTTTTTGTGCATGCTTGCCACCTTGAGAGATCTCTTTTTATCTCTTTGCATCCTCTAGGGTTGAGAGGATGAGTTGGGGTGCCTTGCTTGAGTTGTTTGGGCCTCCTTTGGGCTTGGTCATTTAGTTTGAGCATTGAGGTGTGGCCATGTTGCCTTGTATCGAGCAAGAGAGCTTCCCTTACTACCTTGTGCTGGGCAAGGGTGGTGTACTGGCCAGGGGTGCTGGTGGGTGTGTCGGGTTGCCATGTTGGACGACACACACCCCTCCACCTAACATCATTTGTGTCACCCCTTATGGACACTTGGTGCTTGTTGCTTGCAAGTGGCGAGACCTTGGACAAGTGGTGTTTGGGGTGTTATCATGTGGCATGGCCCTAGGAAAAGTGTACCTAGACTGGGTGCCACCTTGCTTTTCTCTACCCCTTACCCACTTGTATATTTACCCCTCTCTTTGCTTTGTAGTGGTCCCTTTAGCTTCCCTTTTTGCTCTCTTTCCCTTGGTGGCTTCTATCCCTTGGAGAAGAGTGGTGGCTGATACATCTTGCAGATATGGTTCTCTTCTTCCCTAGTGGTGTCTGAAACACTAGTGTTCGTGCCCCTTTCTTCTCTAGTTGGTGAGTATATCTCTCCCTTCCCCCTTGGTACCATCTTCTTCCTTGTCTTTCAGCCATGGTGGTAATAGGGTTTCTCTTCTCTTCTTGAGGTGGCCGAAGGTGGTGCCTTGGATCTTTGGAGATTTGGATCTTGGAGGAGTGTGCTTGATGTGGGTTACATAACTTCTAACCTAACTATACTATCTCCCTTATTTAATTCTTTGTTATGTTATCTTGATCAGCTATGCTTACGATGGAGCTTCCACTTATGTGGAATTGCGTGCACCAACTAAAAATCCTAAAGATGATAAGTCTTTAGGTTTAGCCTTGCATATACTAGATTGAGAACTCCACCCACGTATCCTAAGATATGTGGAAGTCTTATCGTAGTATAGTTAAGGGTCGAATCCTCAAGACAACAGTCTTGTTGCAAGCAACAAGATGGAAAATGTTAGAATTTCACTTAGTCACTTAATAGTAGGCACTTAAATCGAAAGGTTGGGTTTTGTTGTTTTAAAATAAGAACATGTAAATTAAAGAAAGCAAGTAAATCTAAGGAGTTAAACAATGATAAAAGTCACTAGGGTGTGATCAATTTTTCACCGCCACTACACATGGATCAAGACATGCAAAGCAAAACATAACCTGCAACAAGAGTTTAGTCAGTTAGTATCTTCGTAGACCTAGTTTCCTTTCGGAGAACTAACTACGAGAAGTGCGGGAATGTTGCAAAGTCAGCCATCCCCGAATGAATGGTCAATTACTTTGCACCATTCCCTTCACAAAGTGTGTTCCTCGACTCATCAAGGTTGTACTTTCACACGTCAACTTATTCCATTTCATAGCATGGAAGTACAACGATGGGAGTGAGTATACTCCACTTCTTGAAAGACACTCCTAGATACCGAAATAGGTGCATGGTGGATACATGCACCAAGAACCAACATACAAATGAGTTTCAGATCTAATAGTACAAATGTAGACAATTCATACTAAAAGATAAAAGTTAACACATGTTGATGATCATGCAACATGTATTCATTAAACATTTGATGTTGAACTGAAAAGATAATAACTCTATATTACAAACTATGGATTACATTTACATGATATGAAAACATGGGTAGCGGGCCTACTCCCCGCACCCTAGTGAGAGAGACTACTCGCTCATAACTAGGACAAAGAAGGAGGCAAGAAGAGAGAGAGAGAGAGAGCATCATCCCCATAAAGGAGAGAGGAAAACCAACCCCTTGGAGAGAGAGAAACGATCCACCAGCTTCATAGGTTGCGCGATGACGAGATCTCCCTCTTCCCACCTTTTTTGGCGGAGAGAGAGAAAGTAGCTTCAAGATGGAGTATGGGTCTCAAACCGGCAGCCCCTGGGCGGAGGATGGAAGTCGGATGTGCTCTGGAGTGATTGAGGTAGCCTTTGGATGTATGAAACTTGATGTCTTTTGAAGGACCCTTGGGGTCTTATTTATAGGCCTTAAGTGAAGTCCAAACAGTTTGGAGACCGTTTGGACCTCAAGACCATTTGGACCTTAAGACCGTTTGGGCCTCAAGACCGTTTGGTCCTCAAGACCGTTTGGCTTAATGCGGTCTTGGGACCGTGTGACTCGATGCGGTGTCGGGACTGGTTGGCTTCATGCGGTCCTGGGACCGTGTGACTCCATGCGGTCTCGGGACTGGTTGGCTTCATGCGGTCCTGGGACCGTGTGACTCCATGCGGTCTCGAGATCGGTTGGCTTCATGTGGTCCTGGGACCGTGTGACTCCATGCGGTCTTGGGACCGGTTGGCTTCATACGGTCCTGGGACCGTGTGACTCCATGCAGTCTCGGGATCGGTTGGCTTCATGCGGTCTTGGGACCGTGTGAGCCCGTGCGGTCTTGAGGCTGGTTGAGTCTTTTATGATTTTTTTTGTGTCTTTTTCTGCATATATAAAAGGGAAAAGTTAGTCTAATAGTATATTTACAATAAGAGGGAATATTTAGGGATTATGCATAAATTTAATTTAGAAAGAGTGTGGAAAACTAAAGAAAAGACTAAGATAATCATCCAAAATTGGAGGTTATCAGCTTATCTTGCTAATAGTGCTTTTGCTTTAGTTGGTGATGTTTCTCTATATGTGTTCCTTAGAACAGGTTGGGTGATATGTGTAGCTATCCTTGTGTTGGACGATCCCTTGGTTGTGGAATCTCAAGAAATACCCCTCTCTTGTTTAGTTGAGAGGTGAGTTTAGGGTTTCTTAATCCAAGGAGTTATGGTAGTGTGTCCGTGAGGAAAAACCCCTCTCTCACTTTGTTGTTGAGAGGTGAGCCTATGCTCTAGCTGTTTGGGTGTCATGGTTAGTTGTCTTGGCCGATAGAGGTGATGACCTTAGTGTTGAATGGTGATCTACCCAAGTTGCACGATATGGCTTTAGGGTTAAGCCCTTAGTTGGTGCCTTGGGAGATAGGGGCGGCCTTGCCTTTGATGGTGAGGTCCGAGAAACACCCCTCCTTCCTTGAGTTGTGAGGTGAGCTCTAGCTCTAACCTGACATGCTTGGAGATTATGCAAGACCCCTGTCTCTCTTCTAGTTGAGAGGTGAGCCAATACCCTTTGTGTCCTTGGGCATCATGGTGTGGGTGGCCGTTATGAGGTTGAGGTTGTTTCTAACCCTAGTCACCCATTATGGATGGTGGTTCCTTGAGGCTCTTGCCTGATATCCCTCTCCTTCCGTTGAGCTAGGGTTTGGGCGATACAGTAGATGGCTGCCTTGTTGATCCCTTGGACGATATGGGGTTTGTGTTGGGCGTTAGGGTTGGTTGGTGCCTTGCACGACATCCTCTTGGATGGTGTTTCCCGACATGAGATGTTGCCTGCTGTGACACATTGTGTGCTATGAGGTGTTGCCCAATACGGTGTTGCCCATCATGGGGCATTGTACATTGCCTGGCATAGCATCTCCCGACATAGAGGTGCTCGATGTGGTGTTAACCGTTATGATGTTTTGATCTTTGGTTACCCTGGATGATAGGGATGACCCTTTGGCTGGGCGATATGGCCTGTGTGTTTCCTGATATGCTGCGTTGATCTGGATGGGCGAGAAAGGTGTGTCATTTGGGCGATACTTGTTGATTCTTAGAGTGATTCTCCATATGGTGTCTTGGGCATTACACTTGAGGCGGTGCTGCCCATTAACAGTTTTCTTGTGACTGCCCTATATGGGTGTTGGCTAATACAACTAGATGTGGTTATCTGTTGTTTAATCGATACCTTAAGATTTGGTTGTAGCCAATACCTTTTGGTGAGGGTCGCTGCACCTTTGCTGAGGGTCGTGGTACCTTTTGGTGAGGGTAATTCCTTACCCGATATGATGTTGTGAGGGTTATGCTAGAAACCCTAATATTGTTTGGAATTCTTATAAGTGGATGTTATGTATATGCATGGTCATCGAAAATATATCTCTTAAGCATACTAGCCACACAGGTTTCATCAATTGAGATGTGTACTCAGGTATCAACTATAATGATATCATTGGTGACATTCTCTTGATATTGAGATAATGAGGAACACTATGTGTTATGAGAACTATGATGATACATGATGGGTGTTGCCTATGTGTTGATAACATGTGCTTAATGGAGGGATGTAATCCCTATGATGTTGGATCCTTGTGATGGATCATCATGATTGGCAAGAGGCCAAGTGACAACATGTGATGTTGGATCCTCAAGATGGATCATGATGATGTTGATGGTATTGAGAATAGCAGTAACAGTGTGACACAAGATAATTCAATCTATGTTGTTACTCTTGTTTATGGTTTTCTTATAATAAACTTGGTTGACCCTGACAATCCACATAAAATGTATTAATTAATTACAGATGAACCTTTCATGTAGTTTGACCTGGCCATAGATCCATCATCGTCAGGAGCTGGTGATGGTGAAATAGGTTCTCCTGCGGGTTAACCCGGAGCGCATATTGTTGAATATGCGGGGTTTCTCCTAGCTAAAAATAGGAGGATTAGTGTGCAACTTTGGTTGTAAACTCAAGATGTGTATAAGAGCATGGTAAATAGGCCCATGGCTCAGTGTGACAGAGCATGAATGCATTCATGGCTCAGGAGCAAGGTGAACGGGCCCGTGGCTCAAGGTATGCTAGCGCCGAGACCTGTACCAAGGTGGGCTAGAGGAAAGGGTAGCCTACGGAGCTGACCCTATGACTAAGGTCACTTAAGCAAGAGACTGCGGTCCTACTTTGGATATCGTGCACTGACAACGAGGAGGTGAGGTCATGGATTCCGACTCTTCCATTAACCTTGTACGACAGCGGCTTTGGGTTTCACAACTGAAGGTTGGATTTGAGCGGTACGACTCACTTCCTCAGGGCATAATAATCCAGGCATGTAGTATATTTGCTTAGGGAAAATATGAAACATTGGTTGAGGCCTTGCATAATGTATGATTGTCTTATATATATGCTATAAGTAAATCTTGCAGATAGCTATATGCCTCTCAGACATCATGGTTAGTTGTTACGCACATATAATCTTGTTCTCTATATTTCATATCTGATCTGGTTATCTGCTATATACTGCTCTAGCTTTTCTGAGGTTTTATAGTTTGGCGGGGAGTTATGTTTCTCAATGGGACTATGTGTCTCACCCTGTTGGTTTCAACCATTTTAGGTGATTGAGCTAGACTAGGTGGTGAACATAGTGTTGCGGGTGAGCAGCAAGAAGATCAGTAGAAGGCAAGGTTGGATATGCTGCTGTTGTGGTTGTTTTGTAGTAGAGTCGTAGAGTCTCCCTGTACTCTCAGGTCGTTGGAGGTGTTTTGATGAGGCTTCACGATGTATGACCTTAGTATGGTTTCTTGTAACTTGTTGTTGACCTAGCTAGGTCTGATATGTATTTAAATAGGTGATGCATCCTTGATGTATATGGAACAACTGGATCCTATTTGATGGTGGACATATATAATGTTTATGTATATATAACATGTTTCCTTGCAGAATGTGGATCTGGATGTAATGGTTCCATTCTTATGATGCTTTCCACAATCGATTTTAATTAACCCATGTTTTTGATAATATGTGGTTTATGATGGTTCCATGTGTTTTCACGTGGCATTTCGTTGTCTATGTGATAGCGAGATGTCACATTATTCCAAGTAAGCGAGAGGGAGTAACGTCAGGGAGCACATCAAGATCGGTTCTCTACTTGCAAAATTTTCCTCCTCCAATGAAACTTGCATTCTAGAAAGAGATAGAGGGAAGAGGGAGAGAAGAAGGAAGAAGTAATGGAGAGACAAGAAGAGGGATTTAGATGAGGGGGATTCAAGAATCACACTCCTCCCTCCATTGAGAACACTTGCTCGTACACCCTAGAGAGAAGGTAGATGTTTAAGAGATAGAATCTGAGAATAGAAAAATAACCTAAAAGTAATATATCATTATGGTGTATATACATGATTAGAGAACTTGAAATTCAAAGTTGTGTTCTAATATGGCCAAAAGTTTTCTATTTATAATATTTGATGCTAATATGAAATTTTTTAGTGTATCCTATTTCAAATTCATTTTTTAAAATTTAAATACACAATACACTAAGCCATCAAAATCTAAAGTGTACTTTACCACCCTTACAACTGCACACGTGATATTTCTCTTTGGGCTTGGACTATCTATTAGTTTTTCTCTTTATTATATTTTTTGACTTTTTTTGTGAGTATATGACTGGTTACTTATAAATACTAAATGTCCAATATGACAGTCTTGTTGTGAAATAAGACAATAACAATGATCACTTCTACTGCATATGCCATGGATGGATGCACATGACAAGATCGATATGATATTGTTGATGTTGGACAAACTAGACTATAGCCTCATGTAACTAGTACGTCAACCCAGTACAATATCTTGTGATGATGATAGTACTCACAAAGTACATACTCAAGATAAGGAAAGATGAAACACGGTGTGACAAAAATGATACATGAAGTGATTAAAAATGACATCTTATCTGAAAAAATCCTATGGAAGGTAGCCTATCATTATGAAAAATTGGTATACTATGGTGATCTTGGTAAAATACACATATGATCCGTGGACCATGATGTAATGTAATCAATGAAAATGACCATGTCATGATTAACTTGGATGTGTAATTTCTTATAAGCTTAATGTGATGTGGAAGAGATGAGTTATGAATTTGGGGTTGGGAAAGGAAAGGAACATGTCCTTGAGGTATAAATGGGATGGTGGGTTAAAATTCATTATATCTTTGTGTAAGTGTATAATAATTGTTCTCATACATTGCTATTATTTTTTCTAAAATATTTTATATTCTATTATTGTAATATTGTCCAAATGTCCATATCTTAACTAATTTCTACTTGTAGCCTCAATAAAAGAACAAAAAGTTTCTCTAATGGTGTAATTTTTATAATATATGATCAATATATTGCACTATAAACAAAGATAGGAGAACATTTTAATGGAACTTACATCATGAAATCGAAAATATTACATCTCTCTGAATGTTCCTTGCTATGTAATGAGTATTTATATATTGATAAGATGTAAACATTTTATATGATATAAATAGTGTTGTTGTTGAAGCATTATAAATTTAGACCTCTCTCGTGTCTCATGGAACGTACTATGGACAAGCAATGATTTTTTTCCATAGATTTTGGATCCATTTTAGGATTCTTGTTTTATAGTAAATGTAACGACTCAATTTTGAGTTCTCCTGAACTCTAGGGAAATTTTGGTGTGTTTTTGATACCAAAATGGGAGGTTGTCGATTTGTGTGTCAGGTAAACGTAGTTAGAACTATGTTAATTAGGAAAGTAAGGAAAATAAGTTAAATATTAGGAAAATTGGGCGATAAGGAAAGATATCAAGAAAAGGTATAAGTAATTAGGTTATATGTGGGGATGTTGTCCCCTTTCAGTATCACAAAACATGACAACATAATCCATGTTTTGTATTAATAGTAGATCGAGATGTTCAAATTCATTAATGATGACCTACAAGAAAGATATTATAACCCATTATGATATGGGGGATCAACATTCATAGGTTTAAATATCATCACACCACTTGAGGTGTAATAGGATAGGGGGAATGTAAGGCCATTGATCTATCTTAACTTGCTTAACATGCTTTATTTCCTTAATCATGTGGTTATATGCTTAATGGAATGCTTGGTTACGTTTTGTTTTTAGTTGTTTGATGCTTTGTTTGAGGGTCTATGCTCAAATTCCCTAAGCTATAGTGTTCCCTTATATTTTGCCCATGGAATTTTTGTTCTATAATTGTTTGTCTTAATTGGGCTTGGTTGACCGACATAGATCACCTAAACCAGTCACTCTTACATTTCATGAATTGCCAATGGAAGAGTCTAGCCTTTCCATCGGTCGGGTATTGATGGAAGTGATCTACCTCTTTATTAGTGTAGGATTGATGGAGAGTTCCTTGTCCCTTTTTTGGTTGGAAACCGATAGGGTTACCTTCCTTACCATTAATTGAAGAGATCAAAATGGCAAGTCTTATGACCCTCTATGATGTCATTAATTGGATAGTAATGGAGTACCTAGTTGGATAGATGTTGTATTTTCATCAATTGAGTACTACCGTGGGTGGATCCATCATCAACTATCGGTTGTTGAGAAGTCTACTGATGGGAATTCTGAGCCAAGAACTGACATGCTCCTATGTTCTTGAATTGATGAAGCTTTTTGATGGAACCTCCACTTGTATCTTCTAATTTTAATATAAGGCTAACTATCAATGATGATGCCAAAGTTGTCTACCAATGGCATGTGGGAGTCATCTTATAATGAATAAATTGACCAATAAAGAGGCAAACATGTTGGCTGATGGATGTGCAATTTTGACCAACCTTTTCTCTCTCCAATGAATAAATAAATACCCTTCATTATCTTCGTTCCTCACCTCATTTGTGAGTTGATCTCACAGTGATGAACCAATGCACGACAACATCAGTTGACATCATCTAATAAAAGTTCTACATCCACTTATCATCATTAACATTGTTGCTTGCTTCTTTCCTCTTCTCTTCTGATGATTGATGCCCTTCCTTGCGTCTTATGAACCAAGAATCATGTTAGTGAAACACCTATACTTTTTTCCTTGGTGATCCATCATTTTCTTCCTCCTTGATTATTTCTTGGTGGACATCCATTTCCTTTTTTAATCTTTTCGTAGTTTCCTTTAGTGCATGGATCTTCTATCATAGGGAGGCTTATGGGAATAAAGATGAGATCTTGGAGAGTTTGCTATTTTCCTTATATTTTGTCATGAAGATGAGATCTTCCTTGACGCCTTCCTCTATTTGACTTGTTTTTAGTGTTCCTAAGGAAAGTGAAAAAACTTTTGAAGCATTATAATGCTTACAATATACATGCAAACTGAATTCTTATAGAAATATTCCTTAAAATATAAAAATTGAATCTTTTTTAGTTATATTCTAGAATAATTGAATAGAAAGTCTCATGTTCTTTTGACACAACATAAATGGAATCTTGATGCTAGAATATGTTTGTTTTCCATTTTCTTAGATATACTCCACTTTCATTTATGATCATAAAAGTAATTCCTTTGTAGATGATGTTTTTCCAGGTGATTATGGCATGGGAGTAAAATGTCAACGTTGTTTAAGGGTGTCTTGTTTTTAGCCTCTTTACTAAGTTCTATCCTATCAAAATATGTTAAGATAATATTCTACGTAGAAGTGATGTAATATGCCTATTAATCAAGTAATATGTTGCCATGCATGTAATGGGGAGAAGTAATAATGTGAAAATATTCAAATATACCCTTCAATGGGTTTTATCTTTGAGTGGGATTGACATCATTATAACTATTTGGAGTTTGGTTCTTTATGACGGGCGTTTCCAAGAAATATGAACTTATACCATGCTTAAAGAAATTAGAGTTTTGTAAATATATGTTTAATATCTTCTAATGTTACTTAATAATGATTACCTATACTCATATGCCATCTTTTGTCTGTAACTTGTTTGAGGTAGTCTATCAATAACGAATATAATTAATTAAGTAAAATCGCCGAGCTATGAGTCAATAGATCTATTTCCCTGGGTCATTAATAGTGGAATGATTCAATCTTGTAGAAATCAGAATGTGACAAGGTGCTTGAGACCATATATTAGTGAATATATGGGGATGTTTGTGGATAGCATATCCTGAATTCTTTAAATTGGAATTAGGTACTCAATTAAAAGCCTATGGTATGATAAAGAGAAGTTTTAAAAATTAAAAACGTGATGTGATGGGTTGATACCCAAATTTAATGTTGTGACATGTGTGCCTAGGGTGGGAATGTAGTATGTGGATCCTCTCTAGAGAAAATATCCATGATAGACTTATCATGCTGGCTCTCTGACTTTTTATTACCTATATTAAACTTGAGATAATGTGGAAATGTCTAATGGATTTCAAGTGTCCTTAGATCTTGTACATATTTCTAGGATGACTTAGAAATATCAAGCTAATGGTTTTTGTGGTATGAATAAAACTTCTTAGGGTATGACTAAATGTGTAACCCAGTTATGTGGCATATCTATTGAGGTTTATAAGGAGATAAACATCGATGTTTTCTTGAAGTGTGATTTCCTTATGCAATATATGTATGTTGTTGTTTAATATCTTTTCCATGTACCCATATTGGAACACATAGTATGGTAAGAAGTTGATGAATGCATATTCATCTCTTATTTTTGCTTCATTTAGAATAATTAATTAGGACTTTTTTATTAATTTTAGCTAATTCAAAAATAAGTAGCACTTTCATCTTCTTGATATACTTTTCCTGAATTCTTATGATATTATTCTTAATTTTCAGGAATTATCTAAGTAATTAAATCGAGAAAATAAAAGATGAAGATATGAGGCTTTCAAATATTCCCACAGTACCTGAGATACTCATCACCAAAATAGCCATATTTTTTGCGTTTAGAGGCGAAATTTCAAGATAAAGTATGGAATGAAAAGAGAATTTTATTGGCTACAAAAAAGATATATTTTGTGATAATGTTGGTGTTTATTTGGCTGCACAATTAACCGGTGAAAGTAGCATTACGTTTTTCCGCAGAGTCTGATTTCAGTATATACCTTTCACCAAAATTGGTATAACTTCCACATCCCAAGGCAGAATTTATTGTGCAAGTATGTGTTGGAAAGATAATTCAATTATATACAGGAAAAATATATTTTCGAGCCGCTTCTGAATTTTTGACTGGCCCAAAAATATGCTCGAAACCTCTGTTGCGGGAAATTAATGCAAAGGGGATGCAAAAAAAGCAATTGTTTCCCCTATTGATTAGATCTATAAAGTTAGTAGCCGCCGGCGGCCATTCCTTTTATCCTAAACCTAATGTATACCCCCTCCTTCTCCTATAAAAGGAGGGGCACTTCGTCCTCCTCAAGGCATCTTGTATTTCTTTGTATTGAGATTCTGAAGCAACCAGTCTTGTAATCATCTTCTTATTATGCAATAAAGTAGATTTTAGTTCAATCATAGTTCTTTCATTCTTGTTGTCGTCTCTTCATTTCACCTTAGTTTTAATCTTCTTCCCTCCGTTCTTTAATTCTAGAGCAAGGAACAAAGAACTAAGCCATTTCATTGTCTCTAGCATAAGGATTGATCTCCTGATTTTTGGGCTAGACTATGGCTTCAGTACTTTCTTCCTCCATCTCTCCTTTCTCCATGAGTGAGTAGACTTCTATCGAGGCAAGGGGAATAACCCCTTAGCCATGGTTTTAACGACTTCTTCTTAAATGACTAGATGGTAATTGATTTTAATTAACGGTTGATCTTCGGATCGCATGTTAATCTGAATGGAAATGACCATGGAAATCCAAATTTAGAACAATAAAATTGATTACATAGACATTTTGATATGACTGTGGATTTTCATATTTTAGGATGATAAACAAGGAAGCATGAGCACCAAGACCAATGGGCTCATATGGAGTTTATCTCTTGTGAGTTTTTAAATTCGCAAACCTTCATCGAATCATAGTTTAAGAATTAGTTGTTATCGCCTAGGCTAAGGTGGTGAAAACCCCTACGAGCCTCGATTCCCATCTCTTGATTTAATCACCGCATCCCTTGTTTTCTTTAATTCTTAGTCTTCCATTCATATAGTTTGCTTGTGTTAACAATCACCTTTTTTTTCCTTGTGCATTTTTATTCTTGTTGTGTGCATTTCTTGTTGCATTAGTGTAATCAATCAAACTACCAACTTTACTTTTACTTTCTGCTTTAATCTAAAGAAAAATACCAAAAACAAATAAAAGAAAGTTCTTAAAACTTTCGGTTCTAAGAACAATCTCTAAATAGTTGTCATGTGGGATTGATGTAGGGTTTTAGGGGAGACAGAGAAGGCAGCGGAAACAAAAAAAATTTCTCCCCCAACCCATACCGAGGAAACGCGTCAACGTCTATATAATAGGAAATGATGGTTTGTGGAATCATACCTTGTCCCGAGGCTTGCTCGGTGACAATACCTCACGCAATGCGCGGTCTTCAACTCCGGTCTTGGACGGTGTCTGTGCAGCTCCTGGTCGCACCGGGACTGACGACTCCTCCTCCTACCAGACTGTCGGATGACAGTTGTCCTCTTGAGCGGCAGAAACCTCCCGCCTCTGAAGTAGTCCACACGGACCACCTGGAACTCCACTCTCCTTGTCCCACAAGGAAGTGGAAGGAGTCAAACCCTCCTATTGATGTACTAGTCGCCAACACACTCTCCTGCTACCAGTGCAACTACTAAACTCCTTTAGTAATCAATGTAAACGTTGCTTGTGGACAAAACTCCTCTTCCAGGTTAAATCCTATGTGTGTGACCCTGCAGGTCCATTTCACATTGGCAGTGAAAGTCCATAACACTTATGACTTCACAAGCAAAGAGCGGTGCCTAGTCACACATCAGTGCTACCCAAGTGAAAGTAGAAAGTTGGAGAACAACTTTCATCCTACAATCCGTGAATGGTGTTACAGTGAATGTATAATTCCTTTGTCACTGATATCCTGAATGAACTCAAGGCATGGAACAGTCAACCTGTCAACGTTCATTCACTTTCTTGATCTCAGAGCAGATTGAACGAGATATGTATAACATCAATATCACATACTGATTCACACATTCGTGCGCACGCCTATCTCAATCCTACTCATCAAGTGGCCTTGGATATCAAACTCCCTCAGGAGGGACAAATCCCATATCTATCACTCACCCCTCAAAAGCCCCATGTGTCAAAGCCACCCAATCATCACCTTTATAACAACCCATGTTTCAGGACTGCGTTTGATGATGTCAAAGTGTGCCCAACGACATGTGTTGAGTGTAGTGATTTCAGGTCAAAGAATCACACTCACCACCATCACTGTGAGTACTGACTGTGACTACCATCTCATGGTTCCATGTGTCAAACTCACGGTGGGTCTGTCCGGTACCTTATTCTCTAACAAGTACCTATGTGTTTGGTTTGATATCTCTATATCATGACTAATGAGATTCTGTCATCAACCAACACCACAATCCAGTCTTGTGTGTCATTGCTGTCTATCTACCTTCCACAATGACATCCGACTAGGGACATAACAAGAATGTACAAACTCTTAGCATCCGTATGATCTCATCGTTCAGGTCCTCAACCTGAAAGCATACGTCATTGAGTACTGTCATTCTCTAGACATTCAATCTATTCTATCACTATCTCATATGACTGAACCAGAATGAATTGGAAGCTTGCCTTTGATGTTTATCAAATCAATCTTAATGTATCCCACCAATCATCCCATGATTGGCTCTCAGGGCATACATACCAACAGACTCCCACTTGCACTGCGAGCCAATCACTCTTGAATCATATTCATAGTGATCTTCAAACATGTCCCACATGTCACTGTGCTCTAGTGCCAACATAGTGAGTAATGGCAACACCTTGCCACAGTCAGTATAAATTGCATGTCTCTCATCTCTTCGCTGTACGTCACACGTATGAGATGGAGTTGCCGTAATATGCGATCTAGTATTCCATTGCTAACCTTTAGCCACATTGCATGATCAAGGATTCCAGACATGTCATCAATGGGTGGAATATCTATAAGTTCATCTCATGAACTTCCAGATCCATATAGTATCCGCTGTTGTTCTCTAACACACGGATACTCAACATTTCCCTTTTAAATGGTTTTATTGGAACACTTCCAATTATCAACAAACTTTCACTTTTATACATCCTATGTATATTTTGTGATTAATTTTCTGTCCTTTTGGAAGTTCACATCAATGTAACTCTTTACATCGAACTCTTCCTTATCTCCATAGAACTAGTACTTCCCAAGTACTTATCAAGTTCTTATGGTATTCCAGTAACCCTTACTGGAAGTAGACAGACATCCACTCGTCATGTCCTACCTACGAGCACTACTACGGAAACCCCATTTGGCGTCGGTCTTTTAACCCCATTTGGCATCGGTTTCCGACCGACGCCTATGTGGGCACCACTAAAGGTCGAACACTTCGGCGTCGGTTTTTTAACCGACGTCTATTTAACCTATAGGCGTCGGTCTTTTAGTAGAAAACCGACGCCAAAATGGTTCGCGCCACAGAAAACGGCGTCATCTAGGGCACTTTCTGCGTCGGTGATTTACTAAAAGACCGACGCCTATATTCCATGTAGCGTCGGTCTTTTAGTTGATAACCGGCGCATAACGTGTCCTAGATGATGCCGTTTTCTGTGGTGCGAACCCTTTTGGCGTCGGTTATATACCAAACGACCGACGCCTGGTTGTTTAAATAGGCATCGGTTCGATACGAATATCCGACGCCATTTCCAGGACTGCTTTGGCCACATCAGGTGTCGGTTATCTATAAATAACCGACGCTGTATGTCTTTGCTGACGGTTATCTATAAATAATCGACGCCTATTTATATATTTTTTTTCATATCAGTTTGCAGGCCTGCTGTGGCTGGTCAGCAGGATGAGAACCTGCAGTTCAGTTTTTTGAACTGCAGGTTTACGACATCCATTGATATCAGCCTACAAACAGGCCGCAAACCTGCAAAAGTCACAAAGAAAATTTCACACAAGTACATACATTCAGACATCAATTCAATTATCACATTCACACATATAGAAACATTCAAATACATGTATTAACATTCAGAAATATTCATTTACAAAGTATCATTCATTATCGCTATCAACATCCCAATTATATCTTACAGTTGCCACTGCTTGTATGGCTTTTGCCCATTCTTCTCTTACTTCATTTAATGCTTCCATCATATATGGAGCATGTATATTTTTTAAGCGTTTACCTGTAGTGTTGTCAGTTTTAAACACCTGCAAAGAGAATGATGTATATATATAAGTAATAATATAAAAATAAGATAAGATTGATATATTTCATACTAACTAATGAGACTATATATAATACCTCATGTATGGTATCGATGTCCAATGCGGCATATTTGATAATCATCTGCATAAATCGCATCACATAGTATGCGCATGCCCAACCATTGTCTTGTGTAGCGCACTATAAATTAAAACATACAAAATCATACAACTAAGCACAATTCACATCAATAATATATACATTGGAGTCGGGAACTTACTTGTACGTTCTCCCAATTTATTGGCTGGTTCTTTTTCCTTGGGACCGTTCCTCCAGCCTTTTTGAATGCATCTAAACCCCTACATGTTAATATAACACAGTAAATTACATAAGTAAATAGTAATGTAATAACAGATGGTAACAGATACAAAAATGAAATATTTCTCACCAGAATAATGGCATTCTCATTACGTGTCCAATTTTAGTGTTTAATGTACTTCCCGCGGGATCTAGATAATAAACAGTGAACATCCTGGGGACAATAACTAGTAACTCCCAATGTTTACCGCTAGAGGTAAAAAGTTAACAATTAATAACTCAAAATGCACAATAAAAATGGAATTTTCTTAAGTCCAAATTATAAATAAAGTAAACTTACTTGACATTGAATGGAGCTATTATTATCGTCTTCTTTTGCTGACCAAAAATTGTAAAAGCATCTATACAGTATTATTGAACATTATCAGGGTCTTTAGCTACCATACTAATCAATGATGGAATCAAAAATCCCACATGATCAAATGCAAATTGTTTGCAATGATCTTCGACTAAGTAGCTACAAAACATGTATTACGTATGCATTAATATATAAGAAACCAGATCACCGGATCTTACACAAGGTATATGGATGTATAAACAAGATCTCACCTTATCCATGTCTCTATCATTGATGTATTCAGCCAATCATACATAAACAGCTCAATAATATCTTGTATAAATAAAGAGCTATCGTATGATCGACCTGCATAATCTGCATCTAAAGAAACTATTATAGGGCAATGTATATTATGTGCACGTAGCCAACATGCCATTCCCCTACAAGCAGGACCTAACGGGTATGTTAGGTCAGTTGGAACCCAAGTTGGTAATGCGGGAAGTGGAGGTGGAGGCCTAGGTGCTCCTGGTGTCTTCTTTTTAACCTATATATATAATTTCAGATCAGTTGACATAATATATACACATTAACAGTCTAAATCAATGTAAATTTATCTTACAATTTCAGTCATGTAGATGACATCTGCTTTGGGCCACAATATGACCCCGCCTTCTGCCTCACTAAGTGTATCAATATCTGGGTGGGCATATGGCAACGCAACTTCCCTCCAATCGGGTAACACACGTAATGGGCCCACACGAACATAGCCTTGTGGCATTGGAGTCCCGTGAAACCTTTCCCCAGGAAGGGACGGGTAAGCTTGCGCCTCTGCAACAACATAGTCTTCTATTCTTAAGCGGCATGGCTTCAATGCCTACAAATTTACGTAAAGAATGTTATACATATATACATATAATCTTGAAAACATATCATCTTGAAAAGACTAGCTACAATGTCATAAATAATACTTACAGCAGACGTGCTAGGCGATGGGTCTCCAGGATTACTCGCAGTCTGTGCATCTGGAGAAGAGTGGGTCGCCATAGGCGTATTGGAAGCCTGAGATGCCTGCCACCGCAGCAATTCTTCCTTGACCTTCTCAGCAACTACATCGTTGACCTTCTTAGCAACTAAATCCTCAACTCTCTTATTCTCCTATACATGGATAAAAGAAACATTAGCTTCTTATTAATGAATTTCCTTTTGCAGTAACATTCTAAAAAAAGAATAGGTTACCTCTTCTTGAGAAAGTCCCGCTCTGGGTTTGCGCTGGGATGGCCCAAAGAATGCTTTGATGCCAACACCAGCGCCGGCACCTCTAACACGTCCAGGATGCTCTGGGTTACCCAGAGCAACTGTCAATTCATCCCTTGTTCCCTGAGGGATGAACGTGCCTTGTTTCCTCTGCTCGTGCAGCTCCCACTAATCACCATAAACAGAAATTGGTAAGTTAACACCAAAAATAATCAATATTCAAACGATTTCTCTAAGAGTTGTATTTTACCATTTTTGCAGCCGCCTCAGCAGTTACAGGCTTCTTTATTTCACCCTTCTTATTTTGCCTGCCAGCTATCCAGATATCATGGTGAGGCATGGGTGTGGCAGACTCCTGAGTAGGAGCAGACTCCTGAGTAGCCGCAGACTCCGTCTGTAGTCTTTGGCGAACGCTTGCATAGCCTTTTGGACCCATAGTGTGGTCATGCACATTCAGTGCACGCCTTGCTTTTTGTGCGTCACTGAGGGCCTAGTTAGTATGCACATTAAAGATTTGGTTAGTAGCACTAAATGTTAATCTTGAATAGGTGAATACAATGTATATTAATTAAATTGGGAGTGACGCCTAATACCTTGAATTCTTCAGATTTTCTTGAAGCAGCAAAATTTTCCCAATCTTCTTTGTCCAAGAAGTTCCATTGTTCAAGGGCTGACTTCTTCTTCTTATCACCCTCTTTTATGTATTCTCTGTTCAGATTTGTCCTATAATTCCTAAGCATCTTTCCAGTGCGTTGCATCACATTTTTACGATGCAACTTCTCATCCAATGCAAACAGATTCTGTAAAATAGAAATGTTATTAACTAGTATCCAAAATAGAATTGCAAATAATAGAATTTGTAATCTACAAAATAGAATTGCAAATAATAATAACTCACACATAAATCCTTCCATATCAAGTCTTTTTTCCCTTGAGGAACTTTATGCCAATTGTCATACTTAACACCACAATGGCTCCGAGTGGTACACCCAAGATAGTTTACAAAATTATTGCGGTTCACTCCAATTGGATTTCCTCCATTATCAAACTCCACCACCAATTTGGATCCACTACCACTTAGCGCTAATAACTTCTTCAACAGAGTGATGCCCCTTTTCTTGTTAAGTGTTTGGTGCTGCGCATCAAGTTGCTCCAGTGCTTCAGTGGGTACAGGTGCATCAACCTAAAATTTGACAAAAATAAAACACACTAAATTAGCCATGCTCGTCATGGACAGCATGCTCATCATGGACTTGACATAACTAGAAGATAATGAATTTTATAGAAATACAGGATATGTTTTTAGAAATTACATTAGTATCCTCGCCATGCTCGTCATAGACAGCATGCTCATCATGGACTTCATGCTCATCATGGACATCATGCTCATCATGGTCAACCATCTGAAAATGTCATTTAAAATGCAAACATTTAGCATTTGTATTAACTAGAAAAAGGCAAACATTTAGCATTTGTATTAACTAGAAAAAGGCAAACATTTAGCATTTGTATTAACATACATGTCTCTAAAATTGTGATCTTTTATCAATTAACAATCCTTCATTGTGATCTCCGCGCACATATAAGTCATCATTAGCTTCAATATTTTGTGGAGTGGGCAACCCAACTGAGAATGGACTGGAGTCATCATACTTATCATAGTACTCTTCTTCATCTATAGGATCTTCAATGAACTGTCTTTTACCATGAAGAACAACCGACCATTTATCATTCGCAGGATCATCGATGAAGAACAACCGACCATTTTGAAATCTCTCCATGCCAGTGCCATTCTGTATAGCCTTGTACAATCCCGTTGCACATGACATGACTTTTGATTTCCTCACCAGTGTTGACTTTCAAGTTGTTACCGCAATGCCTACATGGACAGTAGAACCTATCTATAGGTTTTTTCCTATGTTCCTCGGCAAATCTAATAAACTGATCAAGACCAGATATAAACTCTGGGGTGCAATGATTACGAATGGACATCCATGATCTATCCATTCTATGATCAGAGAAAACAAGTATATATTAGGAAACAAGCAAATATTAGGAAAAGATTAGGCAGTATTTCCCCGCTGTTCTCTAAGTACATATGTACTTAGAGAACAAACGGGGAAATGCCAACAAACACATGTGATGTCATTCTTATATATAATAAATGTGTACCACCTATCCCATCCTTGAACACCTAATCTCACTAGTAAGTGTATAATGTGTATTGGGTTTTCGAGAAAATTTCGGCAGCATTTCCCCGCTGTTCTCTAAGTACATATGTACTTAGAGAACAAACGGGGAAATGCTACCAAAATTTTCTCAAAAACCCAATACACATTATACACTTACATCATAAGTGAGATTAGGTGTTCAAGAACAGTCCCAAACCGGGGACTATCCAAGATTTACTCCTAATGAGTCAATCTTGGACGGGTTTCTAGGCCAACAAATACAATAATAGATATCTACAATGAAGTCGGACTCCATACAAACATTATATAATTTAGTGATTGTTCATTCTAATTTATACCAATGTACAAGTAATATAAAAAACAATGATTGTTCACATTCTAGGCCAACAAACACATGTGATGTCATTCTTATATATAATAAATGTGTACCACATATCCCATCCTTGAACACCTAATCTCACTAGTAAGTGTATAATGTGTATTGGGATTTCAAGAAAATTTCGGCAGCATTTCCCCGCTGTTCTCTAAGTACATATGTACTTAGAGAACAAACGGGGAAATGCTACCAAAATTTTCTCGAAAACCCAATACACATTATACACTTACATCCTAAGTGATATTAGGTGTTCAAGAACAGTCCCAAACTAGGGACTATCCAAGATTTACTCCTATTGAGTCAATCTTGGACGGGTTTCTAGGCCAACAAACACAATAATAGATATCTACAATGAAGCCAGACTCCATACAAACAGTATATAATTTAGTGATTGTTCATTCTAATTTATACCAATGTACAAGTAATATAAAGAACAATGATTGTTGACTTTTCTAGGCCAACAAACACATGTGATGTCATTCTTATATAATAAATGTGTACCACCTATAACAAACACATTGTCCAACATTAGGTTCAACACTTGAAACATACATTCGTTTTCAACATAAAAAATTTGTATCATTAGGGTCCAACATGTGGATTATATGGGACATACACATCAAGGTGGTCATAAGGGAGGATATTTCCTTATTTATGAGTAAGCGATATAAGATTAATATCCATATAAAAATTAGGACAGAAGTAAGAAATAAATCTTCTTTAGGATACAATAGACCCTTATGGATGTATTTAGGGTCATAGGTACCATCATAGAACAAAAGGGGTACACTCTAGGATTTAAGATCACACTACATCATGTATTTTATACAAAATTACATGTATGTGTATATAAAAAATATATTTATAAGGAACTTCTATACATATCTAATCAACAAATCAGTAATTAACTAAGTATTCATCAATACTTACTATTAATCAATATCTCTAATCATTAAAATCGGCAAGCAGATCAGTAATTGTAAATAACAAACTATGAATTGTTGAATTAAAGTAATCACTAAAGTAATACTAACCAGTAGTACCAATCATTAATCACTGAAAGCAGCAAGGAAATCAGTAAAACTAATCATGCATTACTAGTATATAAGGAAGCAGCTTACATACCTTTTCCAACAGTGGTGGTCGAAGCAGGAAGAAGGGGGTGGCGCCGGGCGTGAGCAGGTGGTTGGAGCTAGGGCGGCGGTGGGCAGGCAGGTGGGCACCAGGCGTGGCGGCGGCGCCGGTTCTCAGGCGTGGCGGCGGCGCAGGCAGTTGGAGCAGTAGGGCGGGCAGCAGGGGCGGCGGAGAAGAAACGCGCCGGAGAGGGGCACCGGAGAGGGGATGCCGGAGATGGGGCGCCAGAGAGAAGAGTCGGAGAAAAACTAGCAGCAGCAACAGAGAAATCGCCGGAGAAATCACCGCAACAGGGAAATAGGGTAGCAATGAAACAGAAGAAAGGGGAAGAGTCGTGCGATCGTGGGTTATGAAGTTCCCAAATAGCGTCGGTTGTTTACAACAATCGATGCCTAAACAGCTTTAGCGTCGGTTGTTTGCAACAACCGACGTCCAATTGGACAATATTTTCATGAAAATGTTTGGCAGGAACCACCTTCAGCGTCGGTTATACAAGGATAACCGACGCTGAAAGTGACATTTTCGGCGCAAATTTTCATCACACATAGGCGTCGGTTTTCTAGGTATATAACCGACGCTGACAATGACACTATTTTTTTTATCGAAAAATGGATTTCGCGGGCGACTTTACGCGTCTGGTTTTTATAAACAACCGACGCTTAATACAAAGCGGTACCCGTGTCTGGCTGGTCTTCGAATATAGACGTCGGTTTGCTTAAACAACCGACGCCTTATATGATAGGCGTCGGTTTTCCTTAATAACTGATGCCCAGAAAAGCGACACTGAATGCTATTTCTGTAGTAGTGGAGTTATCAGGATGAGCACATCATATTGCCATGTCCTACATACAAGATGATGAATGCATTTTATTCTTGCCATGTCATACATGCAAGACAATGGGATGATTGCATACATGATAGATCCATATCTATTCTTAGTGTTCGCATTCTTCATAAGAATTGGATACTTGGCCTTGGGATACTAATATCCATATAACATGGACAAGTTTTCTCCCACTGAATCTGTGCATACTAAACCCTTCAGTACAGATTGCCAATGTATGCTCTCTCTTTTCCAGGTCAAGAGATTTGTCAAGAACTATCTCTATAGATCTCTATTCCTATCATATAGGAAACATCTCTATCTTCCTTAAAGATAATTTCCACTTTTGGATTTCCATTCTAGAACAATTCCATTTCACATCAGTATGTGGAATGTGAATACACTCCCACTAAATCACAGATCCCTTCTTTATCTTTGACATATCAGTCAAACCCTTTGACTATATCATCAAAGTAAAGATCCAATTTTGAGTTGCGTGTACTCAATCAATCACATTGATTAGTCCATTGTAACTTATAGACTTCATTTGCATTAGTGGATTCATAAACCTTATAGGTTGTGTCACGTACACATCCTTGTTTTATTCCTTATAGGAATGCGGTTTTAGTATCCATATGCCAAATGTCTCAGTCATTAAGTTGCAATCAACAAGAATCATCCTTCTCAAAATGTTATCCATGTGTCTTAACACTTAAGACTTATTTGCACTTATGGATTTCATCCAATGAGTGCTACCATCAAGGTCATACCTTATGGTTCACATGGAAATCATTTAGGATGTAATGATCATAAATCATAACTCAAAATTCGGTTCCTCATATTCATCTAGATAGTTGACTCATCACATGAACAACTCATCACATAGATAATTGAGGTGTATCTGTTAGGATATAAGAACTCACAACCCTTGTGATTCTTAATTTCCTTTATTAGTGTGGGGTATTCTTTTATTAAGAAGAATTCAGTTATTCAATAATCTTTCTCTAACTCCTTAGAGTATGATTCCTTCTTGATTTAGACATCACCATGCCTTAATCATGAGTTCACTATGATACATTATCATAATCACTCGTAAGGATCTCAAACATTTGGTTCAAGTGTTTCATTCATTGATCTCATCAAGAATTAACACTTTACCAAATTTGCACTTTGTCTATGAAAATCTTGAACACTTCAAGATATTCATATTAGTATTTCTCTAAACACCATTAGAAGTATTAGCATTTGTTCCAATAGGTATGTAAATACATCACATGTATTATACCTAATAGGATAATCATTCTCCCACTACCATTAGTGAAGATTGATTAATCATGTCCAGGATATTCATGTCTCTTACTGGTTCTCTAACCAAAAGAGTCTAGATTTATCCATCATATGGAAACTAGAAATGAATTTCTTATGATATATGCTAATTTAATTGTTTGAGTTATCAATAACTTTAGGTATCATTTTATCTTATACATACCATGTATTACAAGATAAACAAGGCATTGCCACAAAGATCATATCTTTTAGATTGAAACATCAACTTTATTAATTGCCATCATTGTCATACAATATGCAATAATAAAGTGTTTCTATCTATTGGCAATATATGAAATAGCAGTTCTCAACTCCATTTCGTGCCCTTTAGGCTGAAATAAATTGAAAGATACTCCTATCTATGGCAGAAACACTTGCTCCAATGATGGGTATTTCTTTCTTGGTCCTTTCACAAAGGCCATCACTTCTTTGCGGATATTGCATATCATATATGACATATCCAAATCTTGGTATCATATACCTTGGATAAAGAAGCGGTTCACTTCATGATACCTTAGGTGGAGATCTCCATCCCCTCCTTCATCTTCTTTTGTTCTTCTAGATATAGAGGGCAATCCCTCATACACCCTTTCCCCATGTGCCTTGAGGCTGAAGACGGCTTGGATTGTCGGCTAGCAATAGAACACTTCTTTGCTTTGCCCTTATCCTTGCCCTTAAGACTTACCTTTCTCTTTGATCACATCAAAGATTATGGTTTGTACTTCTTCATCTTTGCCTCAACTATCCTCAACATGTCCAACAACTCTATCAACGCTTGTCAAAGTTGTTCATGTTGTAGCTTATCATGAATTGTATGATTCTTGCAACATTTGCAGTATCATACCAATAGCCAACTCTTGGCTCAGAGGGAATCCTTCTTAATCAGGTTTTCCACATACCCAATCATATTGAGTGTGTGAATACCTTACTGGATCTCCTTCTGTCATGACATACTAGGACAGTGTCTTGGAGACATCATATGTCTCATGTTGTCTCTGCAACTCACAGTTCAGAGAACACAACATCAAGCACTCTTCATCAATGTCATCCTTGGTATGCTTCTATAAGCATACTTTCAGCCATTGATGTGGTGGGATCGAGTTCATCTGGTTCTGGTATAACTAGGACTTAGAGATTTCGCTCCTTGACTGAGAACACTTCTCATCATCCTAACCAATCGTGGAATTATTCCCATTTAATTTGTTGGTCTCAAAGACTGATCGCAAATAAAGTGATTTGTTGATTAGCCATTTAAATTAACAAAAAGGAAATATATGCAATTTTAGTCCAAAACTCTTTTTGACTTGTTTGATTGATTTGAAAAGTTGACGATAAAATTAGGCCTTTAATTAATTATCGCTCCCACTATTTTACTTCAAATTGATAGCCCTCACCATCAATTCAGAAGATTGCAGCGTACAACCTTCTAGTGGGCAAGATCCTGAAATCCTCTAAGTCATGAGTCAGCTTTGGCTGATCGCCCACAACTTAGATCTCTCAGGTAGGCAACTTTTGCCAATTGCATCATATGCAACTCTTGTTGAATGAACATGCACAACTCCTTGCCATGAACATTCCTTGCCTCTGGGCCTAGACGCTCTAAGAATCACCAGTTAAGTCTAACCCAAAAGCCAACACGGTAGAACATGCACCCTGCTTTGGCAGAACCTACATGTCTACCCTTCACACTTCCACAAGATAGACGGCGCACCACGCTTTGGCGTAACCTACGCTTGGTCGATCGAGCTTTTCATGTGTGCCGCTAATGGAAGGCATGTAAGACTTAATATTTTAATGAGGGATTTGGTTTATATACATATACATATCCAATCACCACAATACATAGTACGTATCATATACATGCTATATCCCACAAAAAACATGCACAAAACAATAAAAGCGATGATTATGGCCATCCTAATGTGATTCCTCGAGCCAAGAGGAATCACGGTCATCTAGGTCAACATCACATGCAACCTGTATAAGATGAACTCTGTGCCGTGCCATCCGAGTTGATCAACTCATCACATGAATGATCTGTACTCTCCAGCCGGTCGTCTGGGTGCCACCAGCCGATCGGTTGGCTCCTCCAACCGATCGGTTCGCCTGGTCATCGTGCATCTCGTCATGTCCGCCACCCGCTCGTCTCGTTCCTCGAACCGGTCATCAACCGATCGGTTCACTCCTTGAACCAACCGTCTGGAACGTCAACCGATCGGTTCACTCCTTGAACCGATTGTCTGAGCAGTCGTCTTGATGTCCGCCGGTCTTTGACATAACAGGAAATAAAAATCTATCCTATTATTACATTGCTTTAAAAAGGGAAACCCCGAGTTACATTTGGGGGGAGCAAAGGTAGGAAAGAATCTCAAATTATTTCGAGTTACATCAGGAATAAGAGAGGGAAGATCGATGCGCAGACCGAGATGCAAGCAACCACAAACAACCACACACAGATAGGGGTTTATAGGCCATAATCACGCTACATACATCCACCACAAAACTCGTTTAAGGGCGACGCGTATCGAGTGCATTAATAATACATATCATATATGTAATTAGGGATTTGTGGATTTAGGATTGGACATGCATAAAGCCAATATTATTCGCATCGCATGCAATAAATAAAGGCGACAAACCAAAATCGATCATATCGATATTCCTAAAATATAGAGCAGTTGACGTGGCTCTGATACCACTGTAGGGTTTTAGGGGAGATAGAGAAGGCAGCGGAAATAAAAAAAATTTCTCCCCCAACCCATACCGAGGAAACGCGTCAACGTCTATATAATAGGAAATGATGGTTTGTGGAATCATACCTTGTCCCGAGGCTTGCTCGGCGACAATACCTCGCGCAATGTGCGGTCTTCAACTCCGGTCTTGGACGGTGTCTGTGCAGCTCCTGGTCGCACCGGGACTGACGACTCCTCCTCCTACCGGACTGTCGGATGACAGTTGTCCTCCTGAGTGGCAGAAACCTCCCACCTCTGAAGTAGTCCACACGGACCACCTGGAACTCCACTCTCCTTGTACCACAAGGAAGTGGAAGGAGTCGCACCCTCCTGTTGACGTACTAGTCGCCAACACACTCTCCTGCTACCAGTTGCAACTGCAGTTGTCCTTCCCTTGCTGCACCTCCCTTTGCGGGAAGCACTTGCTCGGGCTCTCTCATGGTTACCAAAACCAGAGAGAACGACAACTTCGCAAAGCAACCGGCTTGCATTGAGTTGTCCTTTGAGAAGCCCCCAATACCCCTATATATATAGGCGGGTCATGGGACAGGGTTCTCTGTGTCCGGCAATATGGGACTAAAGCAGCAGTAGAAGGGTTCAAGATTTTTCCACAAAAAGCAACCAACTCGCAACCTGAACCGATCGGTTCACAAGTGAACCGGTCGGTTGGAGCACCAACCGATCGGTTGGGACCCATGAGCCGATCGGTTCACTTCGGAAACGGTCGGTTCGTGGTCCTGGTCAGTTCCCGATTGACTTTCCTTCTTTTGTTTCTAATTGGTATCGAATACCAATCCTATTCCCAATCAAATTGGGCAAGTGAAACGCAAGGAAATTTCTCATCGACCTGACTTTCCCAACTTGCTTGGTTGCACCAGTTGAACCGATCGGTTCAACACTTGAACCGCTCGTTTCACCCTGGGCTTAAGCCGATCGGCTCAACACTTGAGCCGACCGGTTCAACAACCTCAGCCGTCCGGTTCAACACTTGAACCGATCGGTTGGGAGTACAAGTTGTGTAGAATCAGTCAAATGCGATTTCAATCAATCCGATACTCCAATCAATGCGTCCTACACCTTGAACCATATGATATTGAGCTATCAACTGATTGAGTGTTTAATTGAACTACTAAACTCCTTTAGTAATCAATGTAAACGTTGCTTGTGGACAAAACTCCTCTTCCACGTTAAATCCTATGTGTGTGACCCTGCAGGTCCATTTCACGTTGGCAGTGAAAGTCCATAAAACTTATGACTTCACAAGCAAAGAGTGGTGCCTAGTCACACATCAGTGCTACCCAAGTGAAAGTAGAAAGCTGGAGAACAACTTTCATCCTACAATCCGTGAATGGTGTTACAGTGAATGTATAATTCCTTTATCACTGATATCCCGAATGAACTCAAGGCATGGAACAGTCATCCTGTCAACATTCATTCACTTTCTTGATCTCAGAGCAGATTGAACGAGATATGTATAACATCAATATCCCATACTGATTCACACATGCGTGTGCATGCCTATCTCAATCCTACTCATCAAGTGGCCTTGGATATCAAACTCCCTCAGGAGGGACAAATCCCATATCTATCACTCACCCCTCAAAATGCCCATGTGTCAAAGCCACCCAATCATCACCTTTATAACAGCCCATGTTTCAGGACTGCGTTTGATGATGTCAAAGTGTGCCCAATGACATGTGTTGAGTGTAGTGATTTCAGGTCAAAGAATCACACTCACCACCATCACTGTGAGTACTGACTGTGACTACCATCTCATGGTTCCATGTGTCAAACTCACGGTGGGTCTGTCTGGTACCTTATTCTCTAACAAGTACCTATGTGTTTGGTTTGATATCTCTATATCATGACTAATGAGATTCTATCATCAACCAACACCACAATCCAGTCTTGTGTGTCATTGTTGTCTATCTACCTTCCACAATGACATCCGACTAGGGACATAACAAGAATGTACAAACTCTTAGCATCCGTATGATCTCATCATTCAGGTCCTCAACCTGAAAGCATACGTCATTGAGTACTGTCATTCTCTAGACATTCCATCTATTCTATCACTATCTCATATGACTGAACCAGAATGAATTGGAAGCTTGCCTTTGATGTTTATCAAATCAATCTTAATGTATCCCACCAATCATCCCATGATTGGCTCTCAGGGCATACATACCAACAATTGACCCTTCTATACTACCCTTAAAACCACAAGTAAAAAAGGTTTAAACTCTAGGATTAACCATCTTAGTGATTGATATTGCAAAACGACGAGTATCAATTTCGCGCTGTTGTCGGGGACAATGGATTGTTTTCTCGAACCCCCAAAAATCTTTTGAAAAACTTTTTTTATTTTTTTTTATGCCTTCTGAGTAACATTCCGGAAGCGCTACTCCTCTTTCTACCGAGTTTCCATTCCGGGAATCTATTTATTCTGCACACGATTAACTGCTTCATTTATGCATGCGACGCTCGCTGAACGCCAATTCCGCGGGGCAATTTTTTAATCTGGAACCAGAGAGGCTAAGGATGATTTAAATAGATGATGATGACGATGATTATATCATCTTCAATCAAGTAGAACTAACTCGAGTACCTAAAGCTCCACCAATCACTTCCATTGTGGATGTTAATCTAGTTGATTCTAATGGCCAATCTACTTCATTGGAACCCTTTCTCTATAATGAACCACCACCCTTAGAAGAATTCCAATGTGATATAGTTGAGATTCCACACAACCTTGATCAAGAGATGGATAGGTGTTCTAAAGAAATTCAAGATGTTGTAAATGAAGAACTTTGTTTAGCTAGGGCTGCATCTGTATGGGGCCCTGACTATCCATATAAGTCTGACAATGAGTGGATGGAGGCCTATATATGTTGATAAATTCATGAATCAAGAATCTTTTAACAAAAAGGTTAATGACTGGTGGGCTCAAAGAACATCCCAAAAACCTAAGACTCCACCCTTCTCGGTTGTAGGCCCATATTTGGATGTTTGCAATAATCATCCCATCTTGGTTGAGCCTATTGTGACCAATTTACCATCACCTACCCAACATGCACTGATGGATTCTTTTGAAAGGCTTCATCATCAAGAGCAATATGACCTCACTCAACCACCTCTTTTTCCACATCTGGTTGAACCTGATGAGGTGATTCTACCATTGCAAGAACCTTACATTACACCGTTATATTTTGAGGTGCCGAGCCCATTGAGTTGGGCACTTGTCCTATAAAGGAATCAGATCTCCCCTTCAGCATAGTAAAGGATCCAATTGATTCCATAGACATCCATGTTGATGAGATCTTTTATGAAGAGGAGATGGAGAACTCCCCAATAGAGATGGAACAACCTAGATTGATCATTTTTGATAATTATGATGAGAATTATGCCATTAGTGAGTCTTCCACACCAAATCCACTGGCTTCTATTTATGGGGTAAAGGATCCGGACGCACCTTGTTGCATAATCCACCAAGGAGACATACATCCCCATATGATTGTTTACTCGGCTAACAAACCAATTCTTCTTATTCATGCACCCTTTTCACCACATGTAGATCCAGGTGGAAAAAAGATACTCGAGCCAGATTCTCCGTCTGGTCTTCCACATCTGACACTACATTTGTTACCCAACTGACACCTGTCAATCCACCCCAATCCACATTCATCTCCAACACTACTTTCACTGTTGAAGGAAGATATGTGGATTCTACTCGAAGGACAACGAGGTGATACACAACATCATTCAGAAAACCTTTTTAGGATTCCGCGACTACCCATCCATTGGGTGTACCATGAAGCTCCTCTATTCAAAAATCCAGCCATCATCGACATTCCCTACAGATGGACATATTTTGAGCTACCAGGACCTCTTGGTGAACCCAACAAATTTCTTCCCTCCATCTCGGGTTTGGGTTTTGCTCAGAACGAGAAAAAATCTAAGTCTGGGGTGGAGGTGGGTGGTATGATTCTATTCCACCTCCTTATCTTTTTATTCTTGCATTATTTCCACTTTTTTTTATTTGGATATAGTTGCTTTGTTCATGACTATAATCTAGTCGGCCATATTTTTATTACTTTTGTTGCAAAATGGCCTTTATCTAGTCAGTCTTCATACGATCATTTGTCAAAATACTCCCCTTAATGATGTAACTGCCTTGCAACTAAAATTTTGAAACTTTCATGACTAGAAATCCTCCTGTCACTTAGGACCTCAAATAATAATCACTCCTTGGAAAAGATGGCAAGCCATAGAGGACTGATAGGATTCAAGAGTGATGCTTTCTTATCATGTACAACTTGTATAAATTTTCTTGATTTTTCGCATGATTCGGTAATAGTTGAACCAATGCATGGTACTCTAAAAAAAGATGGGAAAAAAAGTTGCACAAGAACAACCTCTTCTACTCTTCTTCTACCACTTCCAAATCTTTCCATTCGTCAAAAAGAAAAAAAGCCAATAATGCCCAAAAGGCTAAGTTTGGGGTGGCACCCCTTCCCCCTCTTTCGCTTCTTCCATACCCAAGCAATTGGGTGTATCACCAAAAATCAAAGAAAAAAAATGCGGTCAATGTAACTGCATGTCCACTAAATAAAAAGGTCTCGAGTCAAATAGAGGAGAGACTGTCCTTCTTCCATACCTCCTTCACTCCAATTTTCTACCCAGGGGAAAACTACAAAAACCCCAACCATCCAAATCAGCCCTATTCTTGTGTAAAAATCAAAAAAAAATTGGAGTACCAAATGCAAAGGTGAAATGAAAATCTGTTTTATTGCAGGTCTTGAATAAATGCAAGTTTGTGAAGTAGGAAATATAAAAGTCACTTTTCGTGAATTCAGGAAGTCAGGGTTGCTTGGCCATATTTTGGTGGAAGGAATCAAGTGGTTATTAGGAGAGTGAGGATGATAGGTTGAGAGTATGTCTTGAAAGTATTTTTTATTTTAATGTTGCTCAGGACGAGCAAAGTTTAAGTTTGAGGTATTTTGATTAATGCATATTCATCTCTTATTTTTGCTTCATTTAGAATAATTAATTAGGACTTTTTTGTTAATTTTAGCTAATTCAAAAATAAATAGCACTTTCATGTTCTTGATATACTTTTCCTGAATTCTTATGATATTTTTCTTAATTTTCAGGAATTAGCTAAGTAATTAAATCGAGAAAATAAAAGATGAAGATAAGAGGCTTTCAAATATTCCTGCAGTTCCTGAGATACTCGTCACCAAAATAGCCATATCTTTTGTGTTTAAGGGCGGAATTTCAAGATTAAGTATGGAATGAAAAGAGAATTTTATTGGATACAAAAAAGACATAATTTGCGATAATTTTGGTGTTTAATTGGCTACGCAATTAACCAGTAAAAGTAGCATTACGTTTTCCCGCAGAGTCTAATTTCAGTATATACCTTTCACCAAAATTGGTAAAACTCCCACATCTAAGGCGAAATTTATTGTGCAAGTATTCGTTGGAAAGTTAATTCAATTATCCACAGGAAAAATATATTTTCGGGCCACTTCAGAATTTTTGATTGTCCAAAAAATATGCTCAAAACTGATGTTGCGGGAAATTAATGCAAAAGGGATGCAAAGAAATCAATTGTTTCCCCTATTGTCTAGATCTAGAAAGTTAGCAGCCTCCGGTGGCCATTCCTTTTGCCCTAAACCTAATGTATACCCCCCTCCTTCTCCTATAAAAGGAGGGGCACTTCCTCCTCCTCAAGGCATCTTGGATTTCTTTGTATTGGGATTCTGAAGCAACCAGTCTTGTAATCATCTTCTTATTATGCAATAAAGTAGATTTTAGTTCAATCATAGTTCTTTCATTCTTGTTCTCGTCTCTTCATTTTGCCTTAGTTTTAATCTTCTTCCCTCCTATCTTTAATTCTGGAGCAAGGAACAAAGAACTTTTAAGCTATTTCATTATCTCTAGCATAAGGATTAATCTCCTAATTTTTGGGCTAGACTATGGCTTCAATACTTTCTTCCTCCATCTCCCCTTTCTCCATGAGTGAGTAGACTTCTATCGAGGCAAGGGTAATAACCCCTTAGCCATGGTTTTAACGACTTCTTCTTAAATGACTAGATGGTAATCGATTTTAATTAACGGTTGATCTTCGGATCACATGTTAATCCGAATGGAAATGACCATGGAAATCTGGATTTAGAACAATAAAATTGATTACATAGACGTTTTGATATGACCGTGGATTTTCATCTTTTAGGATGATAAACTAGGAATCATGAGCACCAAGACCAATGGGCTCATATGGAGTTTATCTCTTGTGAGTTTTTAAATTCACAAACCTTCATCAAATCGTCGTTTAAGAATTAGTTGTTATCACCTAGGATAAGGTGGTGAAACCCCCTATGAGCCTTGATTCCCATCTCTTGATTTAATCACCACATTTCTTGTTTTCTTTAATTCTTAGTCTTCCATTCATATAGTTTTCTTGTGTTAACAATCACCTTTTTTTCCTTGTGCATGTTTATTCTTGTTCTGTGCATTTCTTCTTGCATTAGTGTAATCAATCAAAGTACCAACTTGACTTTTACTTACTTCTTTAGTCTAAAGAAAAATACCAAAATCAAATAAAAGAAAGTTCTTGAAACTTTGGTTTCTAAGAACAATCTCTAAATAGTTGTCCTGTGGGATCGACCCTTCTATACTACCCTTAAAATCGGAAGTAAAAAAGGTTTAAACTCTAGGATTAACCATCTTAGTGATTGATATTGCAAAACGATGAGTATCAATTTGGTACCATTGCCGGGGACAAAGGATTGTTTTCTCGAACCCCCAAAAATCTTTTTAAAAACTTTTTTTATTTTTTTCATGCCTTCTGAGTAACATTCTGGAAGTGCTACTCCTCTTTCTGCCAAGTTTCCATTCTGGCAGTCTATTTTTTCTACACACGATTAACTGCTTCATTTGTGCATGCGACGCTCGCCGAACGCCAATTCTGCGGGGCAATTTTTTAATCTGGAACCAGAGAGGCTAAGGATGATTTTAATAGATGATGATGATGATGATTATATCATCTTCAATCAAGTAGAACCAAGTCGAGTACCTAAAGCTCCACCAATCACTTCCATTGTGGATGTTAATCTAGTTGATTCTAATGGCCAATCTACTTCATTGGAACCCTTTCTCTATAATGAACCACCACCCTTAGAAGAAGTCCAATGTGATATAGTTGAGATTCCACACAACCTTGATCAGGAGATGGATAGGTGTTTTAAAGAAATTCAGGATGATGTAAATGAAGAACTTTGTTTAGCTAGGGCTGCAGCTGTATGGGGCCCTGACTATCCATATAAGTCATATAATGAGTGGATGGAGGCCTATGTTGATAAATTCATGAATCAAGAATCTTTTAACAAAAAGGTTAATGACATGTGGGCTCAAAGAACATCCCAAAAACCTAAGACTCCACCCTTCTCGGTTGTAGACCCATATTTAGATGTTTGTAATAATCATCCCATCTTGGTTGAGCCTATTGTGACCAATGTACCATCACCTACCCAACATGCACTAATGGATTCTTTTGAAAGGATTCGTCATCAAGAGCACTATGACCTCACTAAACCACCTCTTTTTCCACATCTGGTTGAACCTGATAAGGTGATTCTACCACTGCAAGAACCTTACATTACACTATTATATTGTGAGGTGATCCCTTCTGAGCCCATTGAGTTGGGCACTTGTCCTATAAAGGAATCAAATCTCCCCTTCAACATAGTAAAGGATCCAATTGATTCCATAGACATCCATGTTGATGAGATCTTTTATGAAGAGGAGATGGAGAACTCCCTAATAGAGATGGAACAACCTAGATTGATCATTTTTTATAGTTATGACGACAATTATGCCATTTGCGAGTCTTCCACACCAAATCCACTGGCTTCTATTTATGGGGTAAAGGATCCGGACGAACCTTGTTGCATAATCCACCAAGAAGACATACATCCCCATATGATTGTTTACTCGTCTAACAAACCAGATCTTCTTATACATGCACCCTTTTCACCACATGTAGATCCAGGCGGCAAAAAGATACTTGAGCCAGATTCTCCGTCTGATCTTCCACATCTGACACTACATTTGTTACCCAACTGGCACTGCCAATCCCCCCAATCCACATTCAACTTCAACACTACTTTCACTGTTGAAGAAAGATATGTGGATCCTACTCGAAGGACTACGAGGTGATACACAACATCATTCATAAAATATTTTTAGGCTTTCGCGACTACCCATCCATTGGGTGTACCATGAAGCTCCTCTATTCAAAACTCCAACCATCATCGACATTCCCTTCAGATGGACATATTTTGAGCTACCGGGACCTCCTAGTGAACCCAACAAATTTCTTCCCTCCATCTCGGGTTTGGGTTTTGCTCGGGACGAGCAAAAATCTAAGTTCAGGGTGGAGGTGGGTGGTATGATTCTATTCCGCCCCCTTATCTTTTTATTCTTGCATTATTTCCACTTTTTTTTTTTAATTTTGCATATAGTTGCTTTGTTCATGGCCATAATCTAGTCGGCCATATTTTTATTACTTTTGTTGCAAAATGGCCTTTATCTAGTCGGTCTTGATATGATCATTTGTCAAAATACTACCCTTAATGATGTAACTTCCTTGCAACTAAAATTTTGAAACTTTCATGACTAGAAATCCTCCTGTCACTTAGGACCTCAAATAATAATCACTCCATGGAAAATATGGCAAGCCATAGAGGACTGATAGGATTCAAGAGTGATGCTTTCTTATTATGTACAACTTGTATAAATTTTCTTGATTTTTCGCATGATTCGGTAATAGTTGAACCAATGCATGGTACTCTAAAAAAAGATGGAAAAAAAAGTTGCACAAGAACAACCTCTTCTACTCTTCTTCTACCACTTCCAAATCTTTCTATTCGTCAAAAAGAAAAAGAAGCCAATAATGCCCAAAAGGCTAAGTTTGGGGTGGCACCCCTTCCCCCTCTTCCGCTTCTTCCATACCCACGCAATTGGGTGTATCACCAAAAATCAAAGAAAAAAATGAGGTCAATGTAACTGCATGTCCACTAAATAAAAAGGTCTCGAGTCAAATAGAGGAGAGATTGTCCTTCTTCCATACCTTCTTCACTCCAATTTTCTACCTAGGGGAAAACTACAAAAATCCCAACCATACAAATCAGCCCTGTTCTTGTGTAAAACTTAAAAAAAAAATGAGTACCAAATGCAAAGGTGAAATGAAAATATGTTTTATTGCAGGTCTTGAATAAATGCAAGTTTGTGAAGTAGGAAATATAAAAGTCACTTTTCGTGAATTCAGGAAGTCAGGGTCGCTTGGCCATATTTTGGTGGAAGGAATCAAGTGGTTATTAGGAGAGTGAGGATGATAAGTTGAGAGTATGTCTTGAAAGTATTTTTGATTTTAATGTTGCTCAGGACGAGCAAAGTTTATGTTTGGGGTATTTTGATGAATGCATATTCATCTCTTATTTTTGCTTCATTTAGAATAATTAATTAGGACTTATTTTGTTAATTTTAGGTAATTCAAAAATAAATAGCACTTTCATCTTCTTGATATACTTTTCCTGAATTCCTATGATATTTTTCTTAATTTTCAGGAATTATCTAAGTAATTAAATCGACAAAATAAAAGATGAAGATATGAGGCTTTCAAATATTCCCACAGTGCCTGAGATACTCGTCACCAAAATAGCCATATCTTTTGCGTTTAAAGGCGGAATTTTATTGGCTACAAAAAAGACATATTTTGCGGTAATTTTGGTGTTTATTTGACTGCACAATTAATTGGTGAAAGTAGCATTACGTTTTCCTGTAGAGTCTGATTTCAGTATATATCTTTCACCAAAATTGGTATAACTCCCACATCCAAGGCAAAATTTATTGTGCAAGTATGCGTTGGAAAGATAATTCAATTATCTACAGTAAAAATATATTTTCGGGCCGCTTCTGAATTTTTGACTGCCCAAAAATATGCTCGAAACCGCTGTTGCGGGAAATTAATGCAAAGGGGATGCAAAGAAATCAATTGTTTCCCCTATTGACTATATCTAGAAAGTTAGCAGCCGCCGGCGGCCATTCCTTTTGCCCTATACCTAATGTATATCTCCCTCATTATCCTATAAAAGGAGGGGCACTTCCTCCTCCTCAAGGCATCTTGGATTTCTTTGTATTGGGATTCTGAAGCAACCAAACTTGTAATCATCTTCTGATTATGCAATAAAGTAAATTTTAGTTCAATCATAGTTCTTTCATTCTTATTCTCGTCTCTTCATTTTGCCTTAGTTTTAATCTTCTTCCCTCCGTTCTTTAATTCTGGAGCAAGGAACAAAGAACTAAGCCATTTCATTGTCTCTAGCATAAGGATTAATCTCCTGATTTTTGGGCTAGACTATGGCTTCAGTACTTTCTTCCTCTGTCTCCCCATTCTCCATGAGTGAGTAGACTTATATCAATGCAAGGGGAATAACCCCTTAGCCATGGTTTTAATGACTTCTTCTTAAACGACTCAATGGTAATCGATTTTAATTAACGGTTGATCTTCGGATCGAATGTTAATCCAGATGGAAATGACCATGGAAATCCGGATTTAGAACAATAAAATCGATTACATAAACGTTTTGATATGACCGTGGATTTCCATCTTTTAGGATGATAAACTAGGAAGCATGAGCACCAAGACCAATGGGCTCATATGGAGTTTATCTCTTGTGAGTTTTTAAATTTGCAAACCTTCATCGAATCGTCGTTTAAGAATTAGTTGTTATCGCCTAGGATAAGGTGGTGAAAACCCCTACGAGCCTCGATTCCCATCTCTTGATTTAATCACCGCATCCCTTGTTTTCTTTAATTCTTAGTCTTCCATTCATATAGTTTTCTTGTGTTAACAATCACCTTTTTTTCCCTTGTGTATGTTCATTCTTGTTGTGTGCATTTCTTCTTTCATTAGTGTAATCAATCAAACTACCAACTTGACTTTTACTTTCTTCTTTACTCTAAAGAAAAATACCAAAAACAAATAAAAGAAAGTTCTTCAAAATTTGGGTTCTAAGAACAATCTCTAAATAGTTTTCCTGTGGGATCGACCCTTCTATACTATCCTTAAAATCGGAAGTAAAAAAGGTTTAAACTCTAGGATTAACCATCTTAGTGATTGATAGTGCAAAACAACGAGTATCAGAAGTGTACTTTTGAGTACACTAGTGGATTCGATATCAGATCCATATTACTTTTAACAAGGTTTTAATATCACTGGTCAATAATTTATCTCTCTGATGTTATATCATATCATTAGGACTTGTAGTCTCAAGCCATGGTTTTCCACATGCTGTTAGGTATTGAAGGAACTTTCCTAGCATTGGAAGGAAAGATCAACCCAGTGGCTGTCAACATTAGGTCATGAACTAGGTGATGCCTACATGAAGGAATCCTAGAGGTAGGTTACATTTGAGTGACCTCCTATTGGGATTAAGTAATGTTTATGTATAAGATTAGAGTTCCAATGTTGTCCTTAGAAACTCAGGTCTATATGGGAAAGTTTTGTATGTGTATGTACCTGGCTTAGGATTTTAACATGACTGTATGGTTTCTATCGCCGCAAGTATACAAGGTGTACAATATATGTTCCTGTTTTGTAATGATGTCTCTTACACATTCCATGTGATAGACACCATTTTTTTGTATTAAAGTATTATGACTATGGTGATAATTTTCTATAAGTATAGTGGTTGTTTATATTAATCTATTTGATTAATGAGGAATTGTGGACCTGTGTTCTTTATGTGGAGTATCTTCTTTATTAATTTTGTTGTTATAATCAAGATTTGTTTGGAGTAATCTTGACCTTACGACGGTGAGACAGTACATGTTTTTGGTATCAGAGCCTAGGTTCATTGAGTCTACCATGATATAGGACTTGGTTGTTGTATATGTTCTTACTAGTCCATCGTATATTGGCATTGATTATGGTTGTGCATATATTGTTGGACATTTTTGGAGTATGCACACGGGAGACTATGTGCATCAAAGGGGAGGACCCTAAATTGGAGTCTAATCAGCCTACATTCGACAACAACCCTCGATGCAAAAATACATGTCCTTCTGACCTTTGAGGCTATGTTTGGGCACGTGATGTCAGTGTGTTCTGTATTTCCTAATAAAGTACCAGATCCTACCACTATGTGACCTTCCTCATATATTGAGTCTAGGGGATCAAGTAAGACATTTGACCAGATGAAGCATGTTGGAGCTTAGTGTACTCTGATATGATGAATCTGACAGACACAAATTTGTGATTGATAGAATTGGATAATGCTTTCTCATTATTAGATATACTTGATGATGACAATGTGAAGCACACGATCTATCTAGTGAAAGGCAGAGTTGTCCCTTAGTGGGCCACAAAAAAGGAGAAGAGCATGGTGAACTCATCACCTAGGAAGATTTTAGAAGGGGGTTTTGTACTGATACTTTCCTCAGTTTGGTATGGATGAAAAGATCACTCAATTCAAGCAACTAAGAAAATGTATGATTATGATGAATGAATATGAAGACCAATTTTGGATCTATTGAGGTCTTGCTTGCACATGGAGCTAGGGAAAAGAAGATGATAAGATGGTTCTAGAGAAGGTTATATGAGGAGTTGGCTATGTTGGAATCTACTATGGGAGTCACGTGAGAATGTTTTCATCATTATGGATTCGGTGGGGAGGATGGAGATAATTATTGATGGAATTTGTGATGATGACTCCATGACAAAGTCTCTATAGTCATTTAAACAACTATTTGGAGGATTCAAGGAGCAACATTTTCTTTGGTCACAAAGGCAACTGTTATGGCATTGCAAATAGAGTACAACTACACCATATCCAAGAGTGCAGTAGCAGTTGTAGTGGTCATAAAGTAAGGGAAGTGGTCGAGGAATTATAATATATGGGGTGTATACTTCAAGGTATGCATTTATGAATGGGACTTTTGGTACATATACCTCCCCACAAAATAATTTCTTCTACTTCCACAAACCGAGGAACTTGAGGATGTGCTACCTACAACTAAACCAAGAGTCATTCAAATAGTAAAGATGGATCTATCAGGGCTTCTATCAGTATGTCTATAGAGGGCCTGCGAAAACTTTATAAGAGGGTTCATCAGGATCTATGGGAAGAATCCAAAGGACAAGGAAGATCGTAGGAGGTAAATCACTTCTACACAATGAATTTTCTTGATTGATTTTTTGTCCCTCAAGTCATTACAGATCAAGTATAGATTTTTCATTTCTTAACATTATGTATTTGTTTGGTTGACCCAAGTGAAACACACTCGTTTATCAATATGGAGCTGAATGTAAGTTGTAACTTTCCTTTAGTTATCCATCTGAACCTCTTTTCCTTGAAACCCCCAAGTCAGTTCAATTATTGTTTGAGAGGTCTGCCTACTCTATGTTTTTTTGTTTTTTTAATAGAAAATTCAAGTGGATCTTATGCCACTTGAGATGCATGGATTTGATACAATCCTTCAGAAGGATACACTAGAGAAGTACAAGGTGGGGTTTGATTGTAAGTACAAGGATGCGAATTTTTAGGAGGATGACATCTCTTGGAATTTGCAAGGAGACCCAAAGGTTATCCCTACATGTCTTGTGTTTAAAGATATAGCCAAAACATTCATGAGACATGGTTTTGAAGCTTTCTTGGTGCATGTAGCTTCCTGGGACCTCTCTTGTGATTAGCATAACTGCCAAACATTAGAGACAATAAACCCTATTATGAAACAAAACAAAAAATTCTCAACAAAGATGATTAAAATAGTATATGAAAATCACAGATACATTTTTCCTTTTCACATCAAGGACATCACATTGAGATATTACAAATCTTATTCAACTTCATTATAACCAGAATAAAATCTTACTGCTCACATGCAGTTTAGTTTACATCATATACAAGTACATGAAGGTACAAACTCAATATACTACCCACCTCTGAAAAGAGAGTGTACAAGGACAATTTGATTTATCTAGATTATTCTATTTATATCTTCTTTGGCATGACTTCTCCATTGGATAGAATTATACCTAAAAACATTTGAAACAACCTCATGAGACTCATATAGAACCCAATGAGTGGATACCTCCCACTCAATCTGAGTACACACATGAATATCCGACTAAGTATAATGAACTTAATAGAAACTTGCAGATAATGAAAAGTTTAGAAGATAGTTGTAAGGCCCCTGAACGTGCTTAATGAGTTGAATTAATTACCATAATTGAATTATTAGAACCCTAATATAACCTTGTGATATGTTTTGAAATCATAATACAAACTTAAGTTTCAAATTGGTCCAATTTGGACACTGTTTAAGCAAGTGATGCAATTTTATGCACATTTTGGGCTTTTATGCAATTTACCAAATTGAGAGGTTTTATTTGCAATTTATCACTTCAATTATGTTCCTTGTATATTCTCTCATCATTCTTTATCTTTTTGATCCATGGGGTACCTATTTAATCCTTGGTTTGAAGATGTTTTCTCTAAGGGTATTTTAGGATTTACCCCATCGCAGATGAGCTACCTTTAGTAGCTATCAACTAATGAATTATGTGATTGGATGGGAAATTCGACAAAGGAAAGCTAAGAAGGTCTATAAGGATGGTGGGGGAGCTGCTTGTATGTGTGCTTGTATATTCTTAATAGTTTAAGGCCATAGACACATGGGGAAGCTACTTTTACACCTCATGCTTGCTCCCATCCTTATCCATGGGCTATATTTACCTCTTCATTTCCCAAGTACAAAACTTTGATTGATTTCTCTTTCCTCTAACCAGGAGAAATGAATACACTTTGTTTTTCTGCAGAACAAAGTTCTCTAAGGTAGAAGACAACCTCTTTTTGGAGAAGAAGGTCTCCTAGAGCTCTATTTAGCCCTACCTAGGGTTTCCAAGGTCATCTTCTAGGGATTTCGACCAAGGAAAGTTATTTTCTTCCTTCCTTCTCCGTTTCACTTTCTCTTCTACTTCCTTTGACCTTCCTCTAGGTTGGAACCTTGTTGTTTCATCGTAGCAATTGCTCTAAAGCTCTAAAACCCTACCTTTCTTGATCCTTATGCTTAGGGTTTGCTCATTTGATGAAGAAAGGTGCTAGATGGACGAGTTCATAGCTTATACTTGGATTTTCTACCCTACCTGCTCAAGATTTCTTCTATGTGGGGTTTCATCTTCTCATTTGAGGCAAGTTTTATAACTTGCTCTACGTTTATTACTTACCATAATCTTTCTAGATCATGTTCTTATTTGAAAATGATGATCCATGCACTAAAATACTATGCTTGACTTGGATTTCGATTTTTATAATGTTCCCTGTTCTGATTTCAGTTATAGATGAACCTGTGATCATGTGTAAGTTATTCCTAAGGTATAATTTGACTTGGATCAGGTTGGTTTGACAACCTATTGTGCTAAGCACCTATCAACCAATGGTCAATTTTAGGGTTTAAAGTTGATTTCTTCTATAAACCCATGACCCGATGATGGTACCATTGCAACAACCCTATGATGTTATCTTCATGAAAACTGATGGTTGAGATCAAAGATGTCATATGATGGTGACAACCTATGGTTACCTTTTAGGTAAGGTTTTGGATCAATTAGAAGTTTAATGATCAACAATTAAGTACCCTAATAATGTTATCAATCAATGATGACATTAGCTTAATATTTGATGTTGATTAATGAATATAGTGTTGATCTAACAACCTATGGTGGCTTAAAGGTCACTAATGATGGTGGATCAGGCTTATACAACCTATGGTGAGTTAAGCATTGCAGTTGTAGCATCAATTAAGCCTTAGACCAATGGTTTCTTGGGTCACTTGATGCAATGGTCGAACCTATACTCTAATTGATGGTTTTAACATATGTCTGATGGTCAAGATATAATGTATATTCCTACAATAAAGTGGAATGATGACTAATTTAATATATTGGTCCTAATAATATGATCTATATGGTTTCCTTTATATAATAAACTTAAGGAGCTTACTTACTGATAATGGATGGCTTGTTTTAAATGAACATTCGATTGTGGGTTTTACCCTACTCTCAATGAAAATTTTTATGTTGTTAATAAAGGGATGTCTAGGGTTATATGGTGACTCTTTCTAGAGAACAAATCAAGGACTTAATAGGTGGTTTATCCAAGGTGTTTACTTATGTAAACAACCAATGGTCTTACCTTTTAAACATCGAATGGTTCTGGGTGACATTGTGGTATGGTATTATGGGTTGAATGATGATGGAACTAATGGAGGGTTACCCATGACAAGGTAGTCTTACCTATTCACTCATATGAATAGAAGGGATTATTATCATATTGTGTTGATACATAACCCTAATGAGGTATAGCTTGTTATACATAGCTTTAATATAACTCAATGAAGGTAATTAGGTATGAATAGTCCTTGAATGACTAATACAATCATGGAGTACTCTCTTAGTGTTGTTAAACCCTAGTATGCTATAAACCGATGATTACACCTTGATTTATATGTGGGCATATACTTGATAATGGTATGGAATGTGATGGTGATGCTTCACCTTATGCATCCATGATCCAATGGGGATGCCGTGATTTAGGGTTTGGGTGTAGGTGTTGATTAGTAATATTATTATGATTTATCTTGTTGAACCTAACTCTAATGCAACTAGATGAATATGAGAATTAATGTTTAACATTCTTATATGATGGAATGACGGCAGAACAACCACTTAATATGATCATAATCTTGTTGGTATGTATGCCCTGAGAGCCAATCATGGGATGATTGGTGGGATACATTAAGATTGATTTGATAAACATCAAAGGCGAGCTTCCAATTCTCTCTGGTTCAGTCATATGAGATAGTGATAGAACAGATTGAATGTCTAGAGAATGATAGTACTCAATGACGTATGCCTTCAGGTTCATGACCTGAACGATGAGATCATACGGATGCTAAGAGTTTGTACATTCTTGTTATGTCCCTAGTCGGATGTCATTGTGGAAGGTAGATAGACAACAATGACACACAAGACTAGATTGTGGTGTTGGTTGATGACAGAATCTCATTAGTCATGATATAGAGATATCAAACCAAACACATAGGTACTTGTTAGAGAACAAGTGTACCGGACAGACCCACCGTGAGTTTGACACATGGAACCATGAGATGGTAGTCACAGTCAGTACTCACAGTGATGGTGGTGAGTGGGATTCTTAGACCTGAAATCACTGCACTCAACACATGTCGTTGGGCACACTTTGACATCATCAAACACAGTCCTGAAACATGGGTTGTTATAAAGGTGATGATTGGGTGGCTTTGACACATGGGGCTTTTGAGGGGCGAGTGATAGATATGGGATTTGTCCCTCCTGAGGGAGTTTGATATCCATGGCCACTTGATGAGTAGGATTGAGAAAGGCGTGCACGCATGTGTGAATCAGTATATGATACTGATGTCATACATATCTCTTCCAGTCTGCTCTGAGATCAAGGAAGTGAATGAACGTTGACAGGATGACTATTCCATGCCTCGAGTTCATTCGGGATATTAGTGACAAAGGAATTATACATTTGATGTAACACCATTCATGGATTGTAGGATGAAAGTTGTTCTCCAACTTTCTACTTTCACTTGGGTAGCACTGATGTGTGACTAGGCACCGCTCTTTGCTTGTGAAGTCATAAGTGTTATGAACTTTCACTGCCAACGTGAAATGGACCTGCAGGGTCACACACATAGGATTTAACCTGGAAGAGGAGTTTTGTCCACAAAGCAATGTTTAGATTGATTACTAAAGGAGTTTAGTTGTTCAATTAAACACCCAATCAGTCGATGAATCAATATCGTATGGTTCAAGGTGTTGGACGCATTGATTGGAGTATCAGATTGATTGAAATCGCAATTGACTGATTTTGCCCAACCTGTGCTCCCAACCGATCGGTTCATGTGATGAACCGGTCGGCTGAGGTTGATGAACCGGTCGGATGGAGTGTCCAGGACGATCGGCTCATGCCCAGGTTGAGATGACTGGTTCAAGAGTTGAACCGATCGGCTCAACTGGTGCAACCGACCAGTTGGGAAAGTCATGTCGGCAAGAATTTTCCTTTTGTTTCAAATTGCCCAATTCGATTGGGAATAATATTGGTATTCGATACCAATTGGGAAAGAAACAAGGAAAGTCCTTTTGAGCCATATTAGGACCATGAACCGATCGGTTCAGAGAACCAACCGATCGGTTGGAGTGCCCCAAATGATCGGCTCAAGTCCAACCGATCAGCTCAATGGTCGAACCGATCGGTTCAGTTGTGAACCGATCATTTCAAGTTGCGAACCGGTTGCTTTTTGTGGAAAATTCTCGAACCCTTCTACTCCTGCTTTAGTCCCGCATTTCCCGGGATGGAGAACCCTGTCCCATGACTCTCCTATATATAGGGGGTATTTGGGGGCTTCTCAGTACAGCTCAGTGCAACCAGTTGCTCTGCAAGTTGTCGTTCTCTCTAGTTTTGGTAACCGTGAGAGAGCCCGAGCAAGTGCTTCCCGCAAAAGGGAGGTGCAACAAGGGAAGGACAACTGCAGTTGCAACAGGAGGCAGGAGAGCGTGTTGGCGACTAGTACATCAACAGGAGGGTGCGACTCCTTCCACTTCCTTGTGGGACAAGGAGAGTGGAGTTCCAGGTGGTCCGTGTGGACTACTATAGAGGCGGGAGGACACTGCTGCTTAGGAGGACAACTGTCATCCGATAGTCCGGTTCGAGTAGGTGTTGTCAGTCCCGGTGCGACCAGGAGCTGCACAGACACCGTCGAAGTCCGGAGTTGAAGACCGCGCATTGCGCGAGGTATTGTCGCCGAGCAAGCCTCGGGACAAGGTATGATTCCACAAACCATCCTTTCCTATTATATAGACGTTGACGTGTTTGCTTGGTATGGGTTGGAGGAGAAATTTTTTTGTTTCCGCTGCCTTCTCTGTCTCCCCTAAAAACCCTACAGTGGTATTAGAGCCACGTCAACTGCTCTATGTTTTAGGAATATCGATATGATCGATTTTGGTTTGTCGCCTTTATTTATTGCATACGATGCGAATAATATTGGCTTTATGCATGTCCAATCCTAAATCCACAAATCCCTAATTACTTATATGATATGTATTATTAATGCACTTGATACGCGTCGCCCTTAAACAAGTTTTGTGGTGGATGTGTGTAGCATGATTATGGCCTATAAACCCCTATCTGTGTGTGGTTGTTTGTGGTTGCTTGCATCTCGGTCTGTGCACCGATCTTCCCTCTCTTTTTCCTGATGTAACTCGAAATAATTCGAGATTCTTTCCTACCTTTGCTCCCCCCAAATGTAACTCGGGGTTTCCTTTTTTAAAGCAATGTAATAAATAGAATAGGATTTTATTTCTTGTTATGTCAAAGACCGGCGGACATCAAGACGACTGTTCAGACGGTCGGTTCAAGGAGTGAATCGATCGGTTGACCTTCCAGACGGTCGGTTCAAGGAGTGAACCGATCGGTTGATGACCGGTTCGAGGAGCGAGACGAGCGGGTGGCGGACATGACGAGATGGATGACGACCAGGTGAACCGATCGATTGGAGGAGCCAACCGATCGGCTGGTGGCACCCAGACGACCGGCTGGAGAGTACAGATCATTCATGTGATGAGTTGATCAACTCGGAAGGCAAGGCACAGAGTTCATCTTGTACAGGTTGCATGTGATGTAGACCTAGATGATCGTGATTCCTCTTGGCTCGAGGAATCACATTAGGATGGCCATAATCATCGCTTTTTATCGTTTGTGCATATTTTCTGTGGGATATAGCATGTATATGATACATACTATGTATTGTGGTGATTGGATATGTATATGTATATAAAACCAAATCCCTCATTAAAATATTAAGTTTTAGATGCCTTCCAAATGCGACACACGTGAAAAACTTGTTCGACCAAGTGTGGGCACGCCCTAGCGTGGTGCACCGTCTACCTCGTGGAAGCATGAAGGATGAATGTGTGGGTCTGCCCTAGCAGGGTGCATGTTCATCGTGTTTGCTTTGGGTCGGACTTAACAAGGTGATCTAGATGGGATCTAGTACCTTGAGGCATGGAGATGATCATTGCAAAGAGTTGTATATGACATCTTATCAAGAGTTGCATATGATGCAATTGGCAAACATTGCCTACCTGAGAGATCTATGTTGTGGGTGACAACCCTAGCTGGTCCATGGCTTAGAGGATTTCAGGATCTTGCCCACTAGAAGGTTGTACGCTGCAATCTTCCGAATTGATGGTGAGGGGTATCAATTTGAAGTAAAATAGTGGGAGCGATAATTAATTAAAGGCCTAATTATATCGTCAAACTTTCAAATCAATCAAATAAGTAAAAAAATGAGTTTTGGACTAAAATTGCATATTTTCCTTTTTGTAGTTCAAATGGAAACAAACAACAACAACTTTTCTTTGCGATCGGTCCTTGACAAGGACAAGCTAAATGGGACAAACTTCCACGACTGGTATCGGACATTGAGAATTGTTCTCACTCAAGAGCGCAAGCTCTATGTCCTGGATACTCCAATTCCAGAGGAACCCGCTCCTAATGCACCAAAGGCAGAAAGGGATGCTTACAAGAAGCATTCTGATGATGCCATTGATGCAAAGTGCTTGATGCTATGTTCAATGAACCATGAGTTGCAGAGGCAACATGAGAACATGGGTGTCATAGAGATGATTCTGCATCTCAGGAACATGTATGAAGATCAGGCACGGCAAGAGAGGTACAATGTTTCTAGGGCGCTGTTCAAGTGCGTCATGACAGAAGGAGATCCAGTTGGTCCTCACACACTCAAGATGATTGGGTATGTGGAGAACCTGCAGAGACTGGGATTTCCACTGAGCCAAGAGTTGGCTACTGACGTGATACTGCAATCGTTGCCAGAATCTTACAGTCAGTTTGTGATGAACTACAACATGAACAACTTTGATAGGCCACTGTCAGAGTTGTTGGGCATGTTGAGGACAACTGAGTTACAGATGAAGAAGGACAAGCCTAAGGCTGTGATGGTGATCACGAGTAAGAAAGGCAAGTCCAAGCGCAAGGGCAAGGGCAAAGCTAAGAAAGGTTCTGAAGCTAGCCAGGAGTCCAAGCCATCTTCAGCTCTCAAGGCCAAGGGAGGCGTGGCCAAGAAAGGAAATTGCCACCATTGTCAAAAGCCAGGACATTGGAAAAGGAATTGTCCTCTCTACCTGGAAGAATAAAAGAAGAAGGAGGCGACTGAAGCCTCTACTTGAAGGTGTCATGTAAATAAACTTGTAACACTTTTTGAGATATATGATATCAAGATGTAAAGTGTAAAGCATTCTTACTTGGGGCAAGTGTTGCCTTTATAGATAGGAATACTTTAGTTTATTTTCAGCCAATAAGGCATGTAATACAGTTATGAACTGCTATTTCATACTTGCCAATAGATAGAAACACTTTATTTTTGCAAATTGTATGACAATGATGGCAATTAATAAAGAGATGTTTCAATTTATAAAGATGTGATCTTTGTGGCAATGCCTTATTTATCTTGTGATATTTGATATGCATAAGATAAGACGATAACTAAAAGTTATAGATAACTCAAACAATTTAATTAGCATTAATCATGAGAAATTCATTTCTAAATGACTTCCATGTGATGGATAAATCTAGACTCTTTTGGTTATAGAACCAGTAAGAGACATGAATATCTTGGACATGATTAATCAATCTTCACTAATGTAGTGGGAGAGTGATTATCCTATTAGGTATAATACATGTGATGTATTTACATACCTATTGGAATAAATGCTAATACTTCAAATGGTGTTTAGAGAAATACCAATATGAATATCTTGAAGTGTTCAAGATTATCATAAATGAAGTACAAATTTGGTAAAGTATTAATTCTTGATGAGATCAATGAATGAAATACTTGGACCAAATGTTTGAGATCCTTATGAGTGATTATGATAGTAATCATAGTAAACTCATGATTAAGGCATGGTGATGTCTGAATCAAGAAGGAATCATACTCTAAGGAGTTAGAGAATGATTATCAAATAACTGAATTCTTCTTAATAAATGAATACCCCACACTAATAAAAGAAATTAAGAATCACAAGGGTTGTGAGTTCTTATATCTTTAACAGATACACCTCAATTATCTATGTGATGAGTTGTTCATGTGATGAGTCAACTATCAAAGATGAATATGAGGAACCGAATCTTGAAGTTATGGTTTAAAACCATTACATCCTTCCATGTGAACCATAAGGTATGACCTTGATGGTAGCACTCATTGGATCATATCCATAAGTGCTGATGAGTCTTAAGTGTTAAGACACATGGATAACATTTTGAGAAGGATGATGCTTGTTAATTGCAATTTAATGGCTAAGACATTTGGCATATGGATACTAAAACCACATTCCTATGAGGAATAAAACCAGGATGTGTACGTGACACAGCCTATAAGGTTTATGAATCCACTAATGCAAATGAAGTCTATAAGTTACAATGGACTAATCAATGTGATTGATTGAGTGCAAGCAACTCAAAATTGGATCTTTACTTTGATGATATAGTCAAAGCGGTTGACTGATATGTCAAAGATAAAGAAGGGATCTGTGATTTAGTGGGAGCGTATTCACATTCCACATATTGATGTGAAATGGAAATGTTCTAGATTGGAAATCCAAAAGTGGAAATTATCTTTAAGGAAGATGGAGATGTTTCCTATATGATAGGAATAGAGATCTATAGAGATAGTTCTCGAAAATCTCTTGACCTGGAAAGAGAAAGCATACATTGGAAATCTGTACTGAAGTGTTCAGTATGCACAGATTCAGTGGGAGAAAAGTTGTCCATGTTACATGGAGTTAGTATCCCAAGGCCAAGTGTCCAATTCTTATGAAGAATGGGAACACTAAGAATAGATATGGATCTATCATGTATGTAATCATCCCATTATCTTGCATGTATGACATGGCAAGAATAAAATGCATTCATCATCTTGTATGTAGGACATGGCAATATGATGTGCTCATCCTGATAACTCGTATGTAGGACATGACGAGTGGATGTCTGTCTACTTCCAGTAAGGGTTACTGGAATACCATGAGAACTTGATAAGTGCTTGTGAAGTACTAGTTCTATGGAGATAAGGAAGAGTTTAATGTAAAGAGTTACATTGATGCGAACATCCGAAAGGACAGAAAATTAATCGCAAAATATACATAGGATGTATAAAAGTAAAAGTTTGTTGATAATTGGAAGTGTTCCAATAAAGACATTTAAAAGGGAAATGCCGAGTATCTATGTGTTAGAGAACATCAATGGATACTATATGGATCTGAAAGTTCATAAGATGAACTTATATTCCACTCATTGATGACAAGTCTGGAATCCTTGATCATGCAATGTGGCTAAAGGTTAGCAAAAGGAATACTAGATCGCATATTATGGCAACTCCATCTCATACGTATGACGTACAACGAAGAGATGCAAGACATGCAATTTGTACAGACTTTGGCAAGGTGTTGTCATTACTCACTATGTTGGCACTAGAGCACAGTAACATGTGGGACATGTTTGAAGATCACTATGAATATGATTCATGGGTGATTGGCTCACAGTGCAAGTGGGAGTGTGTTGGTATGTATGCCCTGAGAGCCAATCATGGGATGATTGGTGGGATACATTAAGATTGATTTGATAAACATCAAAGGCGAGCTTTCAATTCTCTCTGGTTCAGTCATATGAGATAGTGATAGAACAAATTGAATGTCTAGAGAATGACAGTACTCAATGACGTATGCCTTCAGGTTCATGACCTGAACGATGAGATCATACGGATGCTAAGAGTTTGTACATTCTTGTTATGTCCCTAGTCGGATGTCATTGTGGAAGGTAGATAGACAGCAATGACACACAAGACTAGATTGTGGTGTTGGTTGATGACAGAATCTCATTAGTCATGATATAGAGATATCAAACCAAACACATAGGTACTTGTTAGAGAACAAGTGTACCGGACAGACCCACCGTGAGTTTGACACATGGAACCATGAGATGGTAGTCACAGTCAGTACTCACAGTGATGGTGGTGAGTGTGATTCTTAGACCTGAAATCACTGCACTCAACACATGTCGTTGGGCACACTTTGACATCATCAAACGCAGTCCTGAAACATGGGTTGTTATAAAGGTGATGATTGGGTGGCTTTGACACATGGGGCTTTTGAGGGGCGAGTGATAGATATGGGATTTGTGCCTCCTGAGGGAGTTTGATATCCATGGCCACTTGATGAGTAGGATTGAGAAAGGCATGCACGCATGTGTGAATCAGTATATGATACTGATGTCATACATATCTCTTCCAGTCTGCTCTGAGATCAAGGAAGTGAATGAACGTTGACAGGATGACTATTCCATGCCTCGAGTTCATTCGGGATATCAGTGACAAAGGAATTATACATTCGATGTAACACCATTCACGGATTGTAGGATGAAAGTTGTTCTCCAACTTTCTACTTTCACTTGGGTAGCACTGATGTGTGACTAGGCACCGCTCTTTGCTTGTGAAGTCATAAGTGTTATGAACTTTCACTGCCAACGTGAAATGGACCTGCAGGGTCACACACATAGGATTTAACCTGGAAGAGGAGTTTTGTCCACAAAGCAACGTTTAGATTGATTACTAAAGGAGTTTAGTAGTTCAATTAAACACCCAATCAGTTGATGACTCAATATCGTATGGTTCAAGGTGTTGGACGCATTGATTGGAGTATCGGATTGATTGAAATCACAATTGACTGATTTTGCCCAACCTGTGCTCCCAACCGATCGGTTCATGTGATGAACCAGTCGGCTGAGGTTGTTGAATCGATCGACTGGAGTGTCCAGGCCGATCGTCTCATGCCCAGGTTGAGATGACCGGTTCAAGAGTTGAACTGATCGGCTCAACTGGTGCAACCGACCAGTTGGGAAAGTCATGTCGGCAAGAATTTTCCTTTCGTTTCAAATTGCCCAATTCGATTGGGAATAATATTGGTATTCGATACCAATTGGGAAAGAAACAAGGAAAGTCCTTTTGAGCCGGATTAGGACCATGAACCGATCGGTTCAGAGCACCAAACGATCGGTTGGAGTGCTCCAAACGATCGTCTCAACTCCAACCGATCGGCTCAATGGCCGAACCGATCGGTTCAGTTGTGAACCGATCATTTCACGTTGCGAACCGGTTGCTTTTTGTGGAAAATTATCGAACCCTTCTACTCCTGCTTTAGTCCCGCATTGCCGGGGGTGGAGAACCCTGTCCCATGACTCTCCTATATATATAGGGGGTATTTGGGGGCTTCTCAGTACAGCTCAGTGCAACCAGTTGCTCTGCAAGTTGTCGTTCTCTCTGGTTTTGGTAACCGTGAGAGAGCCCGAGCAAGTGCTTCCCGTAAAAGGGAGGTGCAGCAAGGGAAGGACAACTACAATTGCAATAGGAGGCAGGAGAGCGTGTTGGCGACTAGTACGTCAACAGGAGGGTGCGACTCCTTCCACTTCCTTGTGGGACAAGGAGAGTGGAGTTCCAGGTGGTCCGTGTGGACTACTATAGAGGCGGGAGGACACTGCCGCTTAGGAGGACAACTGTCATCCGATAGTCCGGTTCGAGTAGGTGTTGTCAGTCCCGGTGTGACCAGGAGATGCACAGACACCGTCGAAGTCCGGAGTTGAAGACCGCGCATTGCGCGAGGTATTGTCGCCGAGCAAGCCTCGGGACAAGGTATGATTCCACAAACCATCCTTTCCTATTATATAGACGTTGACGCATTTCCTCGGTATGGGTTGGGGGATAAATTTTTTTGTTTCCACTGCCTTCTCTGTCTCCCCTAAAAACCCTACAAATCTTGATATGTTAATTGGTGTTTATCATAGCCACATGGTTGATACTTTCTTATGCTAAGCATGTGCATTATGAATATGATGAGGGGTAATCATATCTAGATTCCTTGCATGTTGATGTAGTAAGGGAATGCTCTTAATGTGAATATAACCCTTCTATGATTGTTAATGAATATCTCCTAGCTCATTAATATAATATTGTGTTGATCTAGTGTATTATATGTAAGTGATTTTGTTGAGCCTTGTTATAAGGCATGCAAAGATAATGATGATCTTGCAGGGAATAGTATGATGGTATTAATGACCTTTGGGCATGATTGAGCCCTGAATGAGGTGTAATCCTCTTGTGTTGATAAGGGTTGATACCCTGTGATATTGTGAAAATGATTTATATCTTATGATAGTATGATGACTAGTGTGGTCTCATGAATGGCAAGTGAATAGTACCATTTGATGATGAGATGAGAAATTATGTTTCACACATTTTATATCTTTTAAAAGTTGTGATATTTATATGCTTTCTAGAATTGCATTAGGGTTTGTATGTCCACTTGATTGATGCAACCTTAATTCACCCAATTGGCATAACTAATCACGTGAAACTCTGATAATGTAGTGCCCTATGTCATAGATCCATCTGAGTTTCAGAACTTGCCAGATGGTGAAACGAGTATTCCTAAGGAAAACTCGGAGCGCATACTATTGTGTGTGTGGGGGTGGAAAGTTGAGGATATATCCTTGTCATCCACAATGCAGGTTGTTAAGGTTGGCTATGGTCATGCCTCATACATATGATGTGATTGAGAACAACTACGGTCGTGTCTTAGTGATTCTATATGTGATACGATTGGAGGACACTGCGGTTGTACCTCAGATGGTAGGGTATGTGTACCCACCTACTTTCACTAGTGTCGTGACATGTACCAAGGACGGACTAGGCTGTTAGCATCTTGACCTTATGTGTCACTGTGTCAGACCCGTACTAACTAGGAGCGGAGAAGATCTTAGGAGTTTGACTCTTCCTAGATCTTGTATGGAACTGATTTCGATTTAGCAGTTGTAAGTTGGATTTTGAGTGGTATCCTAAATTTCCTCAGGGCATAATAAAAGGTGTAATACAGCCGTGTAGCATATTTGTTAAGTGTTATACACAACGTTTCACATTAGATGATAAATCTTATTTGTTATCTTTACATAAAGATGATGCTTAGTGCAATTAAGAGATAGTAGATATACTTATGTTGTGGATATTCTTAAGATTGTAGATGTGTACATATAGTATCCATCATTATGTTGATAACTATACTACTACTGCTGATTATAATCATGATGCTAGCTATCTCATGTTGTTAGTTATGTTTAGCATGCTAGCCATGCCTTTGTTACTATAGATGCATATATTGATAATCATGCTTATCCAGATAGTTTTGCTTATGTTGTTAGCTCTTCTTATGATGTTGATATGTTCAACCAATTATACATGCTCATGTTGTTAGCTATGCTATGTTACTAGACTTGCTTATAATTCTAGATATGCATATGCTACTGAATTGCTTATATTGTCAATAAGATAAAGGATGATAGTCTGGCTAATGATGATAGTTTTTATCTGCTCCTGTATGTATTTTTTTAATCATCAGTATTGCTGATCTTATTTGTTATATTTAATTAAACTTCTTAATTGTTTAATTACTTAAATATGTTGTAATCAATAAATGTTGTTGGAGGTTATATCTCTTGCTGGGACAAGGGTCTCACCCTTGTGGTTCACCATATTTTTTTTGGTAATCGGAAGTGATGAAAACAAACATGTGGCTGCAAAGAGGAGCTATAGTAATGAATCTTTGATAAAGTTAATTAGATGTCTAGTGTGTCCTAGAGTCGTCCTTGTACTCTCTGGTCCAGGTAGGAAAAGTTTGTATATGGTGTTTCAAATAAATCAGACTTTTGTTAGCATATTAATGCTTGTTTGTGTGGCATATATGATTATTGTTCTCTTGTATATATATGTTGTCGCTAAGACAATAAAATAATTTGTATCAAATTCTTGTCGTAGTATAGATACAAGAACGATGTTGGGCTCTTATGCAAATATTTTTGAGTGGGTTTTGATGTTGAAATCAAGTTTAATTTACCAATATTTTTGGGTATGTGATTAATTAGTGATTGATTGTTTTTTATGTTTTGAGTAATCTTGTTTAGTGTAATGGATTCTTACAAGTTGGTATCAGATCATTAGGTTCACTGAGTCTATAGGCAGACTACAACTTAGGACTAGGATGATGTCTAAGTTAGACATATGACATAAAATTATGGTGCATACTACCTAATCTCAGTATTTGGGTGCCCTGGCCAGGTATTTAATTAATGAGAAAAAGGTAAGTATGGAACTCTTAGATTGTTATCCTTCTGATTACTTTGATCAAGTAGTCATTTTGAGACAATCTAAAGAGCATAATGAATAAGAAACCATGGTGTGAATATCTCAATCCTACCTTAAAGAAGATGAGAATTGCATCATTATCTATCAAAACTTGAATTTTTGGTAAATATAAGAGAAAGATACAACACCATGAAATCTAAATCTGAATACAAATAAGGAAAAGAGGAGTTCATGAAGATGTGATTCAAGAAGATAATACAGTAAAAGACAAAAAAGCCTATGCTTATAAAGTGAATCAAGGTATGAAATCCACATAAGATAGAGAGAACTCCTATAACAAGTACAAAATGAGAAGATAAATTGGAAAAATGACAAAGAAATAAGGTGGAACCTAAGTTAATCTCAGACCATCCTATGTGTGTAAGAAAGTGTTAATGAAAAATCAACATGGCATGTGAAAGAAATTAAGGAAGATGATCCCGATTTAATGAAGAAAATGTGGAATATGATGATTTACCTGTCGATAAGTGTTGAAAAACATAATAAAATAAAAGAATATACCAAGTGTGATAAATAGTCATCAAGGAAGGAGTAATGAGATATGTTAATCATGATGATTCCTATGCTAATGGCAAGGAATCTGAAATGAAAAAGGTAAAATGATACATAAGAAGTTGTAACTTGCATAATGAAAATAGAATTGGTTACCTTTTTGCTAGTGACCTTGAACAATGTTGCTATGATGTGTGAAGTGTGTTTCTCTTTGTGTCTTTTCTTTCCAGGGCACAAGTTTCAAGTGGATCATTGCCACTTGGTATGTGTGTATTTGTTGTAAACATGAGGGTGGATAGCTTATTATAGCATAAACTTGTTTGGACTATGGTTCTAAGTTCATAAAGTTTGTGATGATTTTTCTTTTGAGTCTTCCATTAATTAGGAAGACTCCTCTTATATGTCTTGATATTTTTTATGTTCGATATAAGGATGTGAGTTGATTATACCACATGAGGTGGATACCAAGATAATGAATCCTAGTATCCAAGATGTTTTAATAATATGAGAAATATGTGAAGGTTGGAGATGTTTATTAAATGAACATTCCAAGTATTCCTCTTCCGCAGAGAGAGAGGGAGAGAGAGTTGATTATGACCCTCTAAATGTTGTTTGGAAGGAAAAACAAAAGTGATTCTATAATTATGTGCATGGTTCAGTGATAGTTGGGCAAGACCATTATCAAGGATAGATGGTTTGTTGGTTAATAGATATGTGACATCGTGTTCCTTTAAGATAAACCTAGGATCAAATATCAATTCATAAGAGTTAGAGTGGATGACATAAGAACATATGATAAGAGATACATAATATTTTACGTTTGATAAGAGCCAGCAAGTATGACTTTTGAGTAATGTGTTGATACAATAGATATAATTTCCAGATGATAGCTAGAATTTAAAATTGAAAGTTACTATTAGAGTTGTATAGATGAAACAACAAGTTTCTACATTCCATATTGAGAATGTCTTCTTAGGTTGGGGTTTTTGTACCGACCCAAGAGGATATATGTATGAATTATGTGCACTATTTTGGTACAATTTGTAATTTACCCAAAATATAGGGTTGAGATGCAAATTACCACCTCTAGAGTGTCCATACTCCCTCTGTGTATCTTTTAAAGGAAAGATAAAGAAGGAGATACTATGTTGAAACATCTTTGAAAGATGACACTCTTGGTGATGATCAGACCAAGAAAGAATTAAAGGTAACGCCTTATATATGTTATATCAAGTTGTTGATTGGATATAGGAGCCCTACTGGCCAAGGAGCCATAGTAGAAGTCTCCTATAGGTTTGTTGATCCTTGGCAAAGTCCATGTCAGGAAAAGCATCTCAAGAGGGTGGATGATCAGTTGCATGCTCCTTGCAAAAAGTATATCGGTTGGCTTTATTGATATAATAAAGATGAGATAACTTATCCAACAAGATAAAGGATGACCAAAATATCACCTCTAGATTATCCTTACGACTTTTTCATGGCAAGATATATATGTCTCATGGATGGACACATGTCAACCATGCATGGCCATGTGTCACCTAGTAGAATAAGGTGAAGACACCTCTTATACAGTTTATCTCATGAACCCAAGTATATATACTTCACCTTCCACCTACTTATGGAAGTTTACAAACCCCACAACCCTCTTCCTTGGAGATATCGTGCATAGCCTCTCAGATATCATGCAAAGTAGCACAAGGAGAAAGGGGAGATCGAGCACCAAGCTTAAGAAAAGGCTTTGGTCATCTTCAACCTTGGTTGAAGTGGGATTTCGGGTTATGGATATTCCTCTCTTTCCTTCTACACCAAGTTCTTAACTATGGTGATTCCTTGTATATGGAGGAGTTGTGAACGAGCCTTGGACTTTGGATAAGCTCATCTTCAACCATAGGAATGTAAAGCTTTGGAGCTTGGAGCTTTGAAGTTGTTCATAAGGTGGGTTATATAACTTGAACCCAACTATGTTATTATTCATCACCTATCTTGCTATACTTGATGATCTACTTTCAATTCTGAGATTTTCTTGAATATTTTATGAATCTATGAGTTCTTGTAGATTCTTAACCTACTGTCCATGTACTATAATAGTTAGAACGAAGGTCTAGCACTTGAAGAAGATGGTATCACTTTATAAAGTGATATCGGGTTCAAGCACACTATGAAGTACCTCTAACCTGATATGGTTATGTACAAACCTCACTAGCATGATATGATTATGAGTGTATATCTCCTTGCATGATATGGAGATGAAGTTCACATCTTGAACAAGATATGGTATTAACCATACACCTTTTACTCAATAAGAAGTCAAGCAAAGGCTCCATGAACGATATAGTGTCAAGTATACACTTCTAATATAGATATGCTAAACCCTAACTTTTAGTAGCCCGATATGAGTGAAACAAGCAAATACCTCTTGCACGATAGGATCATGAAGTACACATTTTGTACATGATATCTTGTTAATTGTGCACAATATAATACATGGAGGAAAATACATGGTATAACCCGACATGGGTTGAAATACCCTAAACCCAGTATGAAACCCAAGATGGGGGTTACCCGATAGAGAGATAGAAGATAGATCATACACAATATGTGCCAAGTCTTATGATCAATATGGGAGATACCCACGGACACCTTATACATGATACAAGTCTAAGTATATACATCTTAAACGATATAGAGGTAGTGAACACTCTAAACAATATAGAGTTGGAAACCCAAGGTTATGGGAAATCAATATAAGTGGTGAGTGATACCACATGGATGATATGATTGATATTCCTTTAATGTTAGGATAGCACCTACTTCCACCTTGTGAACGGTATGAGGTCCAAATCATACCTCATGCATGATATGGCACATTCTACCCAATAAGGTGGAAAACCCTAGATGATGGATTGAAATTTGATATAACCTATCTTTTGTGTAATTCATTGTGGTAAGAGAATTCAACTAGACACCTAGCTTTTCATGTAACTATATGATAGGGCTGATCCTTGAAGGCATAAAGAGGTTATGAGCCTAAGGGTTTACCTAACATGGTAACCCGGTATGTTACCCAACAAGGAGACCTGATATTATAATCCTAGATAGGAAACCAATATGGTATCTTATATATAACTTAAACAATGCATGATGAGGCATACAATCATTGAAATCATTCACAACTTGAGAACAAGGACCACAAACACCATACCTTTCCTCCGCACATCTAATAGAATTAGAATCTCCACAAATAAGCCAAGGCAAAGAGATCCCATCACTCAAATCCTTAAGAGAATTCCAGAGCGAATACCTATTCCTGAAGTAGTTATGTCCATAAATGGCAGTAATAAAAAAAATCACCACCAGGAGCACTGACTCTAGCATGCACCAGCTGATCAGTTTCACAAATTTTCACAATGCCAATATCATCATTAGTTTTACCAATAGTAACACGCCCAAGAGCATGACTATCATGATTCGAGATCTAATTATCACTGCCAAACATCCTATTTTACACCTTTTTAACCTTCTTCCTTCTCAGCTTGGATTCTAGAATACAGACAACGACACACCCACACCTCCTAACCATCTCCTGGAGTGCAGACTGACGCCAAGGGTAGTTCAGTCCCCATACATTCCAGGAGAGAATAGATAAGGAGCTATCCATTACCATTTACTGCGACTGGAAGCCTGCCAGTCTCAGTAACATTTCTTCGAACACCTGTGCTACCTCCAACTGCCATCAAAGGATCAGTTCTCCTTCCTCCTTCATCAACAAACAAGTTTTGAGAAGCATTAGGAGATATGTTCACTCTTGATCGAAATGCAACATCCGTAGGCTTGGAAGGACCCCTAGGTGGCCACTTCGTCTTCTTCCTGTTCCTCTGGGTAACTTGGATGAATCCATCATCATTTTCAGCATTACTAACAGGGGTAATTTGATCATGCTCTAGAATAGAATTCACCTTCTCCACAACCTCTTCACACCTTTGCACAATAGCTTCAAGGCTACTTTCAACTTCCATACTAGGGGGAGCATCAGAAGCATCTTCAAAATGTTCCGTCTCCATCTGACCTTCTTCCTCAGGTTTATCTAGACTCTTCTTCGGAACCAGACTTTCTTCTTTCTTTTCTCTTCTTGACTTTCACAACCAGCATCTTCATGCCCGAAAGTACCACACGGTCTGCATCTACAAGGATACCACTCATAATGAACATTCAATTTATCTTCTATCCCATCATCACTAACCAATGGAACAGTAGTAGGGAACTCTGAAGATGCCGGCATAAGCACCAACATCCTAGCAAATTCCAGTCGCTTGAACTCCAAAGTCGCCCTATCCACCTTGATAGGCGTTCCCAGAAATGAACCTACCATGCCAAATATCTCCTCGTCCCATAGCTCCAGCGGAAGATCAAACAATCTCACCCATACCGGAACCTCCATCAACTTCAACTTCTCCAGCGATGAGCCTCTTGTCCACTTATTTATTATCAGTGGTTTCCCCGCTATGAACCATGGCCCCTTATCAGTTGCTGTCTCCATATCCTCCGCCTCTGAGAAGTTAATAACAAAATACCCATTCCCTCTTGAGATTATCTCAATAGTACCTTTCATCTTCCACAAATCTTGGAGATGAGCCTGTAGAGACGGCCAGTGTGGCTTTAGATCTACAATATACCCAGCTGCCGTCATACTCCATTTTCTAGCATTCTTCTCAGCTATCTATCTAGAGTATACAATGGCCCCTTCTTTCAGTATGAGCTCCTTCGGCTTCAACGCACCTGCATCCTGGACCATCTCCTTATTTCCAAACAGATCTGACTATCTCCGTGGTTCCTTCACAACTTTGACCACATTAGGCCTCTTTCTAGTATCTGGCTTGCGGGGGATACCAGGAGGAGGAGGACGGCCTCCACCCCAGAGATCTGTGCCGCCACCCTTCCTTCGATCGCCTTCTCCATCGCCAGAGCCACCAGGACGAGCCATTATGTACTTGTCACTTGCTAGGATGGTTCGATAAAGACATATTGCATATGAGAATTTATCAGAAAATTGAGAAGCACACAAAGAAAATATAATTGGGACTTGATAATGCTTCCTTTCTAAAAGTGCATATAGATATGATTTTTGATTTATTAAGAACATAGAAACCAAAATTGTATGATTTTACTAAACATGCCATGTTTAAATGACTTTAATGGATTAAGTTGGGCCTTTTTGGATAAAAGAGACATCTTTGGCTTAGATTGGGATTAATAGTGCATAAAAAATTAAGTTTAGGGTTTGTAAGTTAAGACGACATTAAAATTGATAACTAGGGTTTGGGAAGCCAAAACCCTAATGAAAGACTAAGTTGGCCCCAAGGCCCTAACTTGGAACCCAAGTCTGTCTTAATGATAGTGTATGAAGAAAATAGTAATACTTGGGTATTATGCATTAATTTAAGGGTGATTTCTTACTTATTCTCAACTTCTCATATCTTGGACTTTTGATCACTTTTGATAAAGGTATGTGGTTATTCCTATGACTACTCACTTTAACTGACTTTCGCGGCTTTATGAGATTTTCTAGAATGATTGCGAATAGACTTTTGATTATTTATTTAATTCATGCAATCTATAAAGTCACTATGGATATCACATTATATAAGTATAACTTGCTCAACTATCGATGGTGGATTTAAGTGATACATGTAGGGTGTAAGAAATGTCACTATGGTGATGAATGATTAGGCCGGAATAAGAAGATCGCCTTGGGTAAATGACTATGTAAGAAATGTCATTATGCTACCGGTGATCTGGCCTAGAAAAGAAGATCACCTTAGGCAAAGGCCTATGTATGAAATGTCACTATGGTGACTGGTGATTGGGCTAAGACCAATGCATGATGTTTCCACTATAAGGACTAAACCCTACAAAGATTCCCCACATAAATACTCCAGAGATGGAGGCTAACACAAAGATTAGGTTGAGAAGTTAGAAAAAAAATGCATGTTCATTTTGTAATCGTACTTTTTTCTATGGCTGCTTATATTATTACACCTTCATGTGAATATTTTGGTTCCCCCACATATCGATATAAATTTTTGTACTGACTGTGTTTTTGTTTCACAATGTTCTAGGCAAATGCTAGATATGGAGATGTCATGATATGATGGACATATCAAATTACTTGAGGACAATAAACTTAACTCGTAAGGATGATTAGTTAGTTAATTCTTCTCATTTGCATAGTTCTAATAATAAAAATTTATGCAACTCCTTAGAGGAGCATTTTGTAAACAATATTCGAATTAATGGATATTATTTACTATTGATTATAATTTGTTTAAAATCTGGATCATTGGGAATATTGTAGGTAAGGGCTCTCCTCTTTTTGGTCATATTTAATTAGGGATTTCCTAAAAGTGAGGTAGTTACATTGGGTATTAGAGCCCCGAATTTTCAAATAATAATTTATAGTTCATAATTTCAAGTAATCCATAAAAATATAAGGAAATTTATTAAGGAAAATTTTGATGGAAAAACTTGATGCCTAAAGTAATGTTTCCTCTAAGTCTTCTCATCTCTACTTTCATCCACTCCTCACCTCTTACTTGATACAACCTAAAAGATACTTCCCTCCTCAACTTAAGTTAGATTTTTTGAGTAGAAATAGGATGAAGGCATCCTCTGCCAATTAATGAGCATATAATGTGGAAAAATGATAAAACAAGAAAATGGTTTATGGGTTTTCCTTAAAAGGGTAAACCTTAGAATGGAGGAAGGGTTAGTTTGAAAAAACCCCTATGTGGGTCAAGGGACATAGAAAACCCTAAGGTGTTGGTGTATAGTTCCTAACCCTAACCGTAAGTAATAAAAAAACTTAAGCAATGGATAGAGAAAAAAGAAAAACCCGATGAGTTGGGGTACTTTCACAAAACCATTTATTACCTAGAGTCTACACTCCTAATGGCTACACAATCAAAGGCGAATGAACCGAAGAATCCGTCTCTAGAATGGATCTCATAACATATGCATGAATAAAGATACAGATAAGAAGAAGATAACAAATAACATGGCATAAAAGGAACTAAAATTGTGCGCGAAACAAGATCATAGTCCCAAATGTAAAGCCATGAGAATTTCATTTGCATGTCATATGATATCATCAGAGTATGAATGAAAAGATCTTATAGTATAGCAAAAGTAAAAATCATAGCATGAGTGTCTTAGTGTACTTGTTACCTAAAATCATAAAAAGAGTACACATCAACACAATTGTGCCGAGTACGCTATAAAATACATAAAATCACATGTTTATGAAACATATATGCTTGGCAAAACATAATATGATAGCAATAAAGAAATAACCAAAATGAAAGACTTTCTTGTTAATATTGAATCGTGTTGTAGGAACATTTCCATTATACTTAAACAACAATATCTATCCATTAACCAACTTCCTCAAAGGAAGTGTCCAAAAGGGTGCTCAAGATTAGCTAATCCTTTTGTACATACGAGACCTCAAGACGTAAGCCAATGAGCTAACCCTGTTTCAACATGCCTTGTCTCCTTCCTCGAGAATATAGGTAGGTACAAAAGGTTTGTATAATGGACAAGTTAAATTAAGTTCAAGATTTGTTCAAACATATTTCAAGAAAAATGAACATACTAATCACAGGGAACAAGTAGCTCAAACAAATACACCCAAACAATTTAAGCATACAGTCATACAAGAAAGTTCAATACCACTAGTCTGGCTAATAGGAGGTTAAATCACACCTTAAATAAAGTACAAGATTAACCAATTGATGTAGAAGACCATATATAGAAAGCTTAACAAGATCTTGGCAAAAGAGTACACAAAGAGATATTGAGATTAAACATAAGTATAATTGGATTAAAGATCAGCAAAATTATGTTTCATTATTCATAATCGTGGTGGTTGGACGTGTCACCTGGATCTAGGTATCATATCTTCGATGTAGGTTTCCACATTTCAACCAGTCATGTGAGTTCATTATTAAGTTACACTATACATCATGGATACATCTCGAACTTAGGGTGACACATCACAACTAAGATTAGGAGTTAAGATAAGGGTTATTTGATCATTAAATAGGGCTATCATAAGATTGGAGCAGGCTTAGTCAACATGAGCATCAACAATAGTCAAACTAGTTATACGTGGTCATTATCATGAAAATTAGTCATCATAGAGCATAGATAGGTTTCTTCTCGAGTGAGGTGTCATAAACATCACCAAGACAGTGATTTGAGATCATTATATAATATGTATGATCAATAGGGTAACATTTGCATAAGAGTGGGAGTTATCTATCATCATGCATACGAGACAACATTTCAAGTCATGATTAGGGCATTCAGTCACATAGGTGTACAAGAATGATTCTCATGTAAATTAGTTGTGCAAGAAAAGTAGGATTACTGATTAGAGGTCCCATTATGGATTCAAGTAGTATTAGATCATTATTTTTACAAGGTGCAAGCTTAATTTCTGAAGTTTATGTGGAATACTTTTTGTAGGACATCTCACAACATAAGGTCAAAAATTGATACAAATATGAAAAAATTCAAATATTAGTTCAATATGCAACAAAAGTTACTGATTTGGGTCAAGCATAAGGATTAGGGCACATTTAAACAAGGGTAAGCATGAAAGGAGTTGTATTAAGCATTTAGAAGCCCATCTTAGGTCACATATGCAACATTATACCATTTTAGGATATAGGCATCGATAAAATTTGAATATTGATGCATACAGTTTAACTCACTGATCTAAAGCAAACATCAAAATTTGGGGCACAATAGATAAAGATACTATATTCAAAACAAATAAGCATCTCAAAACAATATCAAAAGCATGCTTTAGGGAATATAAGTAGAAGAGAAAGTAGATTTAGAGTTTGGAAGTACTTTTATTGTAAAGGTCTCATTTTTTTATCAAAGTGGTATATTAGAAGTCTATATTCGGAGCTAGAATCATAAGGATACAGTTTTTCAAAATCTACCTTAGAACAAGGGATGAGGGCCCTTGGATCTCGATCAAAGGGCTCAACTGAGTCCATACAACCCGTGCCCTCCGCTACATGGGCCACACTAACATGCGCAATCGAGAGTTGAGTCTCCACCTGGCTACATCTTTTAGTCGCCACACACCAAAAGCCCAAACAAAAAAAATCGCCAAACATAGCTCCTACCACTCCCAGATGCTTGGCAACAATTTGCAGTTGTTACCTCTCGCGAATCACCACCATTGACCCATCCCCCGAGTGGTGCAATACTAAGATTTGTCCGTACAAAATCGGGTGCCCTAGATCCAAGTGCATGTCTTGGGTCTCGGTTGGGTCTCCATAACTATGAGCAGGTGGGAGGAGCCTTGGAGGCAAGCTCATCGGAGACACCACAACGTGAGGCCGGAGATCTCATGGTCGAGTTTTAAGGGGCCGGATAGACATGACTTTCTCATGTGGACTAGAAGAATGGTGAAAGGAGGTCCAACAAAGGTTGGGAGGTGCTTCCTTTATGATTGACAATGGCGGCCACCATGATAGAGGAAGGAGAAAAAGAAGGTTGGAGTGGGGAGTTAGTGCTAAAAATGTGAAGTAAGATATGGGAATAGAAGTAGGAGAATAATCATTGACATTTGGGTGTATCAATTTGAAAAGATAGGCGAGGTTGAGGGCTATTGTCTAGTGAAAAGAGAAAGGTAGGCGAGGCTTCCGCCATTGGCTCTGGCATGGTATGGAGGCAAAGGAGAACATAGAGAATCATTAGATTGAGGTTTGATCGGGAGGGAAAGCATCAAATAGTCAAGAATAGAAGCAAAGAAAATTGCGTGTTGTGATTGGCCAGAATAATAGGGAACAGATCATTGGAAAGAGGGCGAAGGGAGAAATGGGTCACACCCAATCGGGCCCAAAAAGGCTCAAACAAGCTAAAAAAGGATTAATTCACCAAGGTTCAAAAGGCCCTATCTTGGCCTATTATGGTCCAATTGAGACGTTTTTGCACCGTTGGATAGATAATTGAATCCTATATAACATGAGATACATAATAGACAAAAGAATTTATTGGAGGGGTTCACTTATTATTTCAAGTTGATGATACAACATAGGCACAACACTTACTTCAAAACCCAAATTAGATTCATAAATAAGTAAGGAGTGATATTAAATCACATATAACTTGTCAATTGAACATAAAATGACTCAAAGTAATCAAATTTAGGGTGAGGGGGATATTGAATATAACATAGCATTTAATGAGTTAAGACGAACATTATTTGAATGAGAGATGAAAACCCAGATTAATACATCCTCCCCACCTTAAAAACAATTTGTCTTCAAATTTATATCAATCCATCGATCAAGCTTGGGTTTCATGTTCCATATTGAAATTGGCTAATTGAGTATCATTGTCGAGGTAAAGTCAAATTGATCATCGAATCAGGAAAATTATTACATGAGTCCCGAATTTGGAGAGATTATCCTATTAATAAAAAATTTGGGGAGATCAAAGTTTTAGGTCAAACAAATATAGCTCTTTGAATTTAGAGTCAAGAATGACTTTCATTCCCAATGATTGGGGTCGTAGATTCTACATTGGCCTAGGTGGGGTTATACAACCATGATCCAAATTCATATTAACTTAATTTGAGACATACATCATGATTCAACAAAGTACTTTCATGCTCAAAATCAATTGAAGATCCCACCCTAGTCTACATGGAGCTCACAATTAATTCATTAATTGAGCAAATCAACATAGTCATTAATTCAAATTTTGAGGTTTGGGAACATGAAATTCGTCAGTCATATATTGAGAGTGATCTCCAGATCCAAATAGCTAGGAGTCAAGTAAAAATCAAGATCAATGATCAAGAGTCAAGATATCATACATCAATATAGATAGTCAAGTTTGGACATCAAAGTCATAAGTCCAAACATTTGGAAGCCATGTTTTAGCTTAGTATTTAGACCTTAGGGGTGATCATTCATCCATATATATTAATCAAGTAACAATCAAGCAACATTTTGAGCAACATTTCGAGCGATTTTTGAGATACGAGTGACATTTTGTGATAACAATATCAAGTCCATTATCATGGTATTCAAGGTTGATGAATGATCTAAAACTAGGTATTTCTTTTTGATTTATGAGAGAACCACCCCCGCACGAGTGCCACTTTGTGACCCTCGCAGGTGACAACCTAGGTATTTCTAGGGACTTAACGGTTAACTATAGTCAACATCATCATATTTTGAGATCATAATTGAATTGAAATTCAAATAGAGTATCAATATCATCATAGGTCTGACCTATTTGAGACTTAGGTCCAGAAATCACAAACGAGTGGAAGGGTTTATGTTACAACCCCAATTATTGGGTTCAAATGGTGCAAAATACAATTTTCCCCATAACTGTACGATTATGGGAATTATAGGAATTATATGTGTATCGAATGGATTTCTTTGATAATGATCCTTTTACATGAATGTTTCATGGGCCTTACTGAGTAAAAAAGACCAATATGTTTAAAAGAGGGTAATGATGGATATAAATCTAATAATAAAATTAAATTGAATTAATAATAAGAATAGTCTTATAGAAGACTAAGCGATTTTCATTATAGAGTGGATTTCGAATCCACATGGATTCTTGAGATAAAAGGGAATCCCAATAAGTAAATAAACATTATTGCAAGAGAAAATATGACAGCAATATGCTTTAATCAGTGTTAACTTGCATAAGAAGAAAATACCTTTATCCTTTTAAGTTCGGAACTCAAGCATGGTATATGAGTAGATAATACCAATGCAAGGTTTTCCCTCTTTGTTTGATAAGGAAAGTTAGTTCGCAAAAGAGAAGGGTTTGGAGAGCCTTTTTGGAAAAAAATAAGTTATCCAATATGTGTCTTTTCTTTATGTTTCTTTTGTGTGTAAAATTGAGGATATAATAACTTTCCTTAACACTCATGCGTATCCAATAGGCATGTTTTGAGTAATAGCATCATGAAAGAGAAATTAATATACAAGAAAAAGAGCAAATCTTTGGATTAAGCCATTAGTTGGATTGCTTAGCAAGGAACGATGGGGCTTGGAAAGTGATTAAGAGGAGGGAAGGATACAAGTCGTATACACACGACCTAGGGGGAGAGATCGACCAGAGGAAAAGAGAACCAGGATGGAGCCACATTATTCCTCCTCCCTTCTTGATTCTTCAAGTTTTATCCAGGGCGCTCTCCATGGTATATCTATATGTATAGATCCCCTATAGCCCTAACGTGTAGAATGTAGACACCACCATCACTCATGGTCATCCAGTACTCATCACCACATACTTCGTGCCCTAGACGAACTCTGGTTCGAGGCATGTTAATGACAGGTCCGGATTCATAGGTCTTCATCCACCTGGGAACACTGGTGGAGTATCTCGTGCGCCTCCTCTTCTCATGCTGCAGCGGATGAGCCCCCACACCTTAGGAGGGTGGTGTAGAGGCACAGGGAGTGCCCAGACCCCCTGACACTCGTAGGCCTCGGGGGTATGAGAAGACCCGACAGATGGAGTTGCAGGCCGCCACTAGGGTTGCTCATGAGGTAGAAGACGAGACGATTCTTTTCATGGCCCAAGGCCTGTAGAGGTGGTCATCTAGTGTCAAAAGACCTTGAACCGCAAAGCCCCTCTCCTATAAAACCTCAGTGTGAGGCCAACATCTGTGAACCGTCGCCCAAGATGTCTGCAGCTCACCCAGTACCCCAGGGAGAGTATCTCCCTCTGGGTGGCGCTCCCTGGAGGCCATGAAGGAGGTCGACCACTACGGCTGGATGGTGGCACCATGCGGCCTGAGGCAGATAGGCCGTCAGGGGGGGGGAGGATGCACGGATGATGCGCTGGAGTCCCTGTGTTGGGAAGGGAATTGCCCTAGCGCGAGGAGGAAGGAAGAAAGAGGCAAAATACTAGATTGCCCATGAGCGTGTGTTTAAGTAGCGAGGGCACGAACGTCTTTCCACCTGATCTGACCCGCAAGGTATGTGCGTGGGAGTGAGTTGCCTACGTGCCACCTCCCTATTGGTCCATATGTGTTTATCTTACAAAATTCATAATTAATCACTGGTAGCTCGGATTTAGATAAGTTATATATGAATTTTGATCAGGAGAACTCAAGGAAAGAAATAAAAATATAATTGAAGCCTAATTATGATTGTGATTCAAAAAGTGTGTAAAGATGCTATCTTTACTGGATTAATTATAGCAAAACCCAAATCTTTGGTGATTAATATATCGAGAAGGGTTATATGGATGATTAAAGTCGATATTAACCTATTAATCATAAATAGATACATTAAGATTGAAAAGGATGAACGTTGCATGTAATTAGTTTAATTTAGAATTCCATGTACATGAATGAGCTTTAATGGGCCTTGAAACCCTAAAGTTAGTAAATGTGACTCTTAATGGCTTTAATTATTCAAATTCATGATTAAAGTGGAGATATGATGGTTCTAAGCTTTTTTGAGTATAAAGATTCCTAATTGTGGGTAAATACTCTTAATATGGAAATTAGGGTTTTCTAATGGTTAAAGGTGGAATTAGTAATAAATAGAGATAAGTTGCCAATCCGGAAGAAACCTAAGATGATAATTGGGCCTAGTGATCTTTTCATGAATTAAAAAGGACAAAAATGGTAGTTTTAGTGTAAGAAAGGCATAATGGACTTAATTGATGGCTAATTGTGCCTTTAATCTGAGATTAAGATTAAATGTTGTTAAAGGATAATCTTAATATCTTTTGTGATGAATAGATGACATAATTAGGGTTTAAAATAGTAAAAGATGAAGGGAAACCCTAATTGCAATGGAAACCCTAAAAGTAGACTAGAAACCCTAGGAAGCGAGATAGGTTTAATAGATCTTGATGGTATGATTAATAATAGGAAATTGTATGCATATTTCAGGATCTCATAATGTGCTTGCTTCCCTATTTGTAATTCTTGATTGATTGGATTATTCTGTCTCAAATCAGCCTGATAGATATGTGGTTATGCTTATGAATAATTGCTTTAGTTTCCCGACGATTCTTGAATGTTTTTATCGGTTGCCTAAAAATAACAGCTTGTATGACTTTTATTTCATGCAACTATAAAGTGACTGTGATTATCACTATAAATATATATATAACTGGCTTAGATCCGGATCCTCCTCTATGGCTTTGCAAATGCTAAAAGGGTAACCTAGAGTAAGGTCTAGTCTATCATGAGTTAGAAATTGGGCTACCCACATGTAGTGCCATGAGACTCTATAGCACACCATGAGTTAATGAGTGGGCTACCTACGGGTAGTGCCATGTGACTCAACCCTAGAAACTGATTCACCAGTTAGGTAGGATCATGAGGGGTTTAATGGGGATCTACCATAAGGAAGGTAGCATCCAGGTCCACTATAGGGACAGCGTAGAGGATAATATATGTGTGGATCGCGTAGTTATATTTAAAACATAAAGTTGGTTGTTAAACTGTACCTTGTTATTAATTACACGATTATTGTTTTCCCCACATACCAGCTTTATGCTGACCGCCGTTTTGTTTTTTTGGCATTTTAGGTACAAGTGAAAAGAACAAACAGTAAAGTGGCATATGTGGTATTGAATAAGAATTAAAGTAGAAAGGAGGATTAGTTAGAATAGACTCCAGACGTGGATAGAAATGGATAACCAAGTCTTTGAAAAAGGTATGCAAAGTTTAATTTTATTACAACCTTTCAGTTTAGTTTAGTAGAATTTGATAATTATTATTGATTATTTGCTGAACCTTTGATCCGGAAGTGGGGATAACGACTCTGACCTCTTGGTCTCCCTTAATTGGGGGTTACTGGAAGGCGGGGTCATTACAGTTTACCTTCCCAAACTCTAAATAATAAATCAAGATGAAAATTCAGAGGCAGCCATAATGGGGATGTGACCTAGGTTAGGGGAGTCATAAGTCAACTACCACTGTAATGTCCCAGGATTTGAGGCCTCAAATAGAATGATCTTATAAGGAATGATTGGACTACCCATATTACCAAGGTGCACATCCTTTTCTAGGAGCCCATCATAAAAGAACTCCACAGTTAAGCGTGCTCAGCTTAGAGTAGTACTAGGATGGGTGGCCAGTTGGGAAGTTTACCCCGACATGTACGTGAGTGAGGAAAAAGTACACAGTTAAGGATAGTGGTGATCTATGGGGACAATAGTCATTTTTCAATCTCTACTAGAGCCTAGGGCAGTGAGCCTAGTCTTTACAAATGGTATCAGAGCCAAATCCCCTCCAGTAGGTGAGGCCCATGTGGACATGGCACACTAGTCTTAATCCCAACGGCCTGGGCATGTTGGAAAGGGCTATCCTAGTTGATGGAGCCACCCATGCGCTAGTAGTCGTGTATGGGAGTTGGATGTACATGTACCATTCTGGGTTTTACACCAAAACGGGGAGAGATTATGAGGCCATATCATTAAGCCTTGATGATGACGTCACGATTTCAAGTGGGGAAGATTATAACACCCCAAGATTTTAAGCCTCACCCAGAATGATCTTATAAGGAATGAGTAGCCTACCCATATCACCGAGGTGCACCTCCTTTTCTGGTAGCCCATCACTAAAGAACTTTATAGTTAAGCGTGATCAGCTCGAAGTAGTACTACGATGGGTGACCAGCCGAGAAGTTGACCCAAACTTACGCATGAGTGAGGACAAATCACACAGTTAAGTCTAGTGGTGATTTGTGGGGTCATTCGTCATTCCTAAAACTCTACTAGAGCCTAGCATAGTGGGCGCAGTTGTTACAACCACCCTAATCAAGCATATCAATCTATATTAACCATGAGTCACCAAGCATATCTGAATAGGGTGAGTATCAACCATCAAATTGTATTTCACAAGATCATGAGTCAAACATCAAGATCATTAATATGGAAACTATATTTTAAGATTTTGTAAGATCTAGGTCGTAATAGAGAAACCATATTTCAAGTTTTTTCAATATTAAGGTCATAATCTTGTTCCCTTCCTTTTGTGATCAAGATAAGGGTACATTTTGAAAATCGTAAAGTCAAATTGAGCACTCCAAGACTTAGAGCATAATAGGGAAAAAGTGAGATGCATGTCCATCACATTATTCAAAATTGAGATTACTAAGAGGCATATAAATCAACAGGGAAGATCCCTCTTATATTCAAAGTCTTTCTTCATGATTTTGAGAGTCCAAAGACAATGTCATTTCGAGGCATAGTCATGGTAAACAACAAAATATGGAAACATTCTACTTAATCATGTTTGACGTTTGGTCTAGAATAGGGAAAGATGGATTTAATAAAATAGGGACCTTATCCCACATGAGGTTTGAGGTAAACATACTGCTTATCTCATCATATTAAGATTATTATCATTTTACCTAAACATACATAGAATGCAGTCTAGATTGGTAGAGTTGAGTTTACATTACCTGAGGGGTCATACATGAGTACTAAACTCCCAAAGTACTTACATTAGTCATAATCAAGTTTTCATATTATGATCAAATCATGGCATCATCATTATTTTACTCAATTTTACGAATTCATTCACATTTTAGTTTTCCCATACATAAGCTACCCATAATCAAGGAACAATGTGATTAATAGTTGTGAGTAGAAGAATTACATGAGGAGATGAGAAGCTAACTAATCATCACTAATGGGTGGCTTAGGGTAGTCATTAGAGAATATATGAGATACTAGAAGACTCTCTAATGAAGGTGATTCGTTTTAAACATGCTTAGAGGATATGTGATTTCTTTGATACCATATGTCACATAACCATTTATTACCCTGAGTTCACACTCCTAATGGCTACACAGCCAAAGGTGAGTGGACTTGGGTGTCTGTCTCTAGAATGGATCACATAATATATGCATGAATAACATCACAGCCAAAAACAAGAAAGAGATAACATGGGATAAGAGGAACTAAAAAAGTACCTGAAACAAGATCTTAGTCCCATATGTCAACCATGAAAATTTAATATGCATGTCATTCAATTTCATCAGAGTAAGAACTGAAAGATCTCATAGTATACAAAAAGTAACGATCACAACACGAGTGTCTTAGTGTACATGTTACCTAAAATCATAAAAAGGGTTCACATTAGCACAAATGTGCTGAGTATGCTATAAAATACATAAGCTCACAGGTTTAAGAACCATATATGCTTGGAAAAACTTAAAATGATAGCACGAAAGAAATAAACAACATTAAATACTTTCTTGTTAACATGAAATTTTGTTTTATGTGCATTTCCATTATACTTAAAACAACAATATATGGCCATCGACTAGATTAATCAAAGGAACGGGTCCGTAAGGGTGCTCAACATTAGCTAACCCTTCTATATGTGAAGGACCTCAAGATCTAAGTTAATGAGATAACTCTATTTCAACATGCCTTGTTCCCTTACCCCGAGAATATAGGCAGGTACACAAGGTTTGTATAATGGACAAGTTCAATTAAGTTCAAGATTTGTTCAACATATTTCAAGCAAAACAAACATACTAATCGTAGGGAAAAAGTAGCTCAAACAAGAATATACAACCAAGAAGTTTAAGCACACATTCATATAAGCAAGTTCAATACCACTAGTATGGCCAATAGGAGGATAAAGCGTACCTTGATTAAAGCACAATATTAACCAATTGATGTAGAAGACAATATATAGAAAGCTGGACTAGATAAAGAGACATTGAGATTACAAATAAGTATAATTGGGCTAAATATCCGAAATATTAGGTCTCATTATTCATAATCATGGTGGTTGGACGTGTCACCTTAATCTAGGTATCATACCTTCAACATAGGTTTCCACATTTCAACAAGTCATGGGAGTTCGTTATCAAGTTACACTATCCATCATGGATTCATCTATAACATAGGGTGACACATCACAACTAAGATTAGAGGTTAAGATAAGGGTTAATAGATCATTAAATGGGGCTATCATAAGATTTAATAAAGCTAAGTCAACATGATCATCAACATTGTGAAACTAGTTATAGATGATAATTATCTGCAAATTAGTCATCCTAGAGAATAGATGGGTTCTTCTTGAGTTAGGTGTCATGAACATTTCCAAGCTACTGATTTGAGATCATTATATAACATGGATGATCATTAGGGTAACATTTGCATAAGAGTGGGAGTTAGCTATCATCATGCATATTAGACCACATTTCAAGTCACAATTAGGGCATTTAGTCACATTAGTATACAAGAATGATTCTCATGTAAATTTGGAGTACAAGAAAAGTAGGCTTACTGATTAGAGGTCACATTATGGATTCAAGTAGCATTAGACAAATATTTGAACAAGGTACAAGCTTAATTTACAAAGTCTACATGAAATACTTTTCATAGGACATCTCACAACATAAGGTCAAAAGGGGTACAAGTATGAACTAATTTGAATATTAATTCAATAAACATTAAAAGTTATTGATTTGGGTCAAGCATAAGGGTTGGAGAACATTCAAGTAAGGGTAATCATGAAAGGAGTAGTCTTTAGCATTTTGATGCCCATTTTAGGCCACATATGCAACATTATATTATTTAAGGGTGCAAGCACAAATAAAATTGGAATATTGATGCATAAGGTTAATTAACTCACTGATCTAAAGATAACATAAAAGTTTGAGGCATAAAAGATCAAAATCCTACATTCAAAAGGGATAAACATATCAAAACAACATCAAAAGCATGTTTTAGGGAATATCAATAGAAGTGAAAGTAGATTTATAGTTTGAAAGTATTTGTATTGTAAAGGTCTCATTTTTCTAATCAAAATGATATATTGGAAGTCTATATTTGGATCTAATATCATAAAGATACAATTCTTCAAAAATCTACATCGGAATAGGGTATGAGGGCCCTTGGATCTCGATCGAAGGGTTCAACTTGGTCCATGCAAACCCCCCTGCTACCTAGGTCGTGCTCATAGACCCTGTCAGACTTTGAGTCTCATCCTGGATGCATCTTTTAGTCACCTCTCACTGCCAGCCCGGTCAGCAGCAGTTGCCAAACTCGGATCCTAGCGCTCCCAGGCAGTTGGCAGCGATTCACATTTGTTAGGTCTCACGGACCACCGCCATTGGCCCAACCCCCGATAGGCACGACACTAAGACAGTTTGTCCAAAACTGGGTGTCCTAGATCTATGGTCATGTCTTGGATCTCTGTTAGGCCTCCACTATTGTGAGAAGGTGGGAGGAGCCTCAACGGAAAGCTCACCGGAGACACCAAGTCATGAGGCAGGAGATCTCAGGGTCAAGTTTTAAGCGGTTAGATCAGCATGGATTGCTCCCACAGACTAGAAGGATGGTGAAAAAAGGTCCAACAAAGCTTGGGGGAGGAAACACCTATATGATCGATGACGGCATCCACCATGATCGAGGAAGGTGAAAAAGAAGGCTGGAGTGGGGGATATGGTGCTCGAAAATGTGAAGTAAGACATGGAAAAAGAAGGGTGAGAAGAATCTTAGACATTTAGGTGTATTAATTATAAAAGAGAGGCTCGGATGAGGGTTATTGGTTGGAAAAGAGAGAAGGGTAGGTGAGGTTGCCGTCATTGGTGCCGGCATTATACAGAGGGGAAGGAGAACACTGAGCATCATTGCATAGAGGTTTGTTCCAAAGGGAAAGGATGGAACAATTAAGAATAGAAGCAAAGAAAATCTCATGTCATGATTGGCTAGAAGCATAGGGTGAGGATCTCTGGGGAGAGGGAGAGGGGAGAAATGGGCCATGTCTAATTGGGCCCAAAAATGCTCAACCAAGCTAAAATAAGGATTAATTCACCAAGGTTCAAAAGGCCCTATCTTTGGCTATGATGGTCCAGTTGAGACGGTTTTTACATCATTAGAAAGATATTGAATGCTCTATAACATGAGATACATATGATAAGAAGAAGAGTTTGTTGGAGGTGTTAACTTGTGATTTCAATTTAATGATATAATGTACGCATGACACTTACTTCAAAACGCAAATTAGAGTCATAAACAAGCAAGAAGTGATATTTATTTGCAGCTAACTTGTCAATTGATCATAAAATGACTCAAAGTCATCAAATTGAGGGTGAGGGAGGATATTGAATATAATATAGCATGTAATGAGTTAAGTTGTACATTAATTGGATGAGAGTGAAAAACATGTGTTATTAAAAATATCGTACCATACCCATGCATCTAAGTACGTGGAGCAAGGCATGCATGATACATGAGACATGATTGTCTTTACACATAAATGGTTACACAATAGGAAAATATGCAAATCCTTAGTACAACTTACAGGATTAATGTCCTACCCTGGACTGGGCCAACCCAAGATTGGAGAAAAGATCTATGTGAAGATAAAACCCAAAGGTCAGGTTATGACTAGAAAAGTATAGAATCCTTCTAGTAGGCACCCTAATAGGAAGCATGATCCCACACATATACGAGTAGAAGGTAGACATGCATCTACATGAAATTGAGTGACATCAGTGCTATAGAAGATATTAGTTCAAATCTAGAGGTTTAATGCATGTTGAATTATGAGATTGACATACTTGATTGTTAGATGATGAGTTTAGTTTTGTGTGATGAGTTATTATGGGTTATGATGACCTCAGTCAATTTTAAGTATTTGAATTTATATTTGAGGCTTTGATAATACAAGTGTATGCACTTCTTTGATCAAATAAATTTGCTGAGGATAAGATGTGAATCTGTAGGAGCCTCAACCTCTTCTAAAAAGCGGAACCTCAAGTGTTAGGACAAGTTATAGGGTTAACTCTAGGACCCAGAGGGAGTCAAGAACCTAAACTACAAGATATTAGAGATCATGAGAATCTTTTTAGTGATATTTCCTAAAATAGACTATCCTTGAGTAAATGAGTTGAGTTGCTATATATATGGTTCCTAGAGGCTTGTTGTGCCCTAGATGTCCTTGGAAGGTCTAAACCCAAGAATAGAAAAAGAGGCTCCTTACTTATATGTGTATATGATATAAGTAACTACCATCTAGGTGAGGGAGAGAGTCCCAAGATCCTAGAGAGGAATGGTAATATGTTATGAAGCTTTGTACTCGGTTTGGTAGTCCCTTATTTAGGACTCTAAGGGTTGTTTATGTAAAAAGGAGAGTTGGGTAAGGATGTTCCATGAGTAGTGACCAATGAAGAGAATACCATATCTTATTTGGGTGGGGTATGAGAAGATAGATCTTGTGAAGTTGATATACCTAGGGACCATAGATCAAAGAAGTGATACTATGTCTAGTACCTATATACTTATAGAGTCAAGTGAGGTCATAGAAATTGAGCATAGAACCCGCCCATATACCGGGTTAGAGGGAACTTTACTTGGACTTTGATATATGTTTGATGAGACATTCACACTGTAACATCCCTGACCTGGGTTTAGGGCTAACCCTATTTTTTGGCTTAAATAAGTTGCTTAGAACTTTAATATAATCCTCTAAGGAGTTTTTTTATCATGTGACACACTTATGTTTCAAGTTTGATCCTGATTGAATGTTGTTTGAGCAATGTTCCTTTTTTTGGACCAAAGTGCAATTTACCCAAGATGAGGGATTTTGTTGCAAAATTTCACATGTTGAACGTGCATTAAGTTCTTTAGCATAATAAGAGAGAGAATTATACTAAGGGGTGTCTTATGGAAATCCTAAGTTCCAAGTTGGAGCTTGTTCGAATAATACAGTACCTTGTGCACCAATTTTGGTACAAATTGTAATTTACCCAAAATGTAGGGTTGATATGAAAATTACCACCTCTAGAGTGTCCCTACTTCCTCTATGTATCATTTATAGGAGATAGAGAGAAGGATACACCATTTGTGAATCATTTATGAGTGGTAGTATTCCTTGTGATGAAAAGACCAAGAAAGGGGTTGAATGTGAAACCCTAATTTGAGTTGTATCGAGTTGTAGACTTGATATGGGAATGCCTATCAGTCAAGGAGCCATAGAAGAGATCCCATATCGGTTTGTGGACTCTTGGAAAAGGCTATGATGGGAAAAGAACCTCAAGGAGTTGAGATGTATTGGTTTTCAACTTCCTTGGAAAAGTTGTATCGAGTTGTGAATAAAGTGGTGATTGAGTTGATATATCTTATCCAAAGAGATAAGTGATGTCCGAAATATCATCTCTAGATTATCCTCAAGTATTCTAAATGTTAAGATAAATGTGATTTCATGCATGTACATGCATCAACCATGCATGGACATGTGGCACCTAGTAGCTTAAAATGATGACACCTCATATACACTCTTTTTCATGAACCCCAACTATATATACCTCTCCTTTCACCTATTAGTGAACATTTTCGAATCTTACCACCCTATTTTTCTTAGATATCGTGCATATAGTCTTGTTATCAGGCATAAGTGAAGTGGTATCATGCATAGAGCCTTGGTATCGGCCATACCAAGTGATATCGGCCATAGCAAGGTGATATCAGCCATATCAAGGTGATATCAGCCAAGTGAAGTGATATCAGCCACAACTGAATTGATATTGGTCACAAGTGAAGGTATATCGGCCAAAAGTGAGGGGGTATTGTGCATAAGTAGTGATATATTGTTCATGGTTCTATGGAACAATAACGAGCTCAAGTCTCAACCCTAAGGTGAGGCAATGATCATCTTCAACCTTGGCTTAAAGCATGGATCTAGGGTTGAGATCTTCCTTTCTTTTCTTCTTCGCCGAATACTTATTCATGGTAATTTATTTCCTGTAGAGGAGTTGTGAATCTCATATTCAACCTTAGGAACGTGAAGCTTTGGAGCTTGGAGCTTTAAAGTTTCTCTTGAGATGGGTTATATAACTTGAACCCAATTATGTTATTATTCACCTTCAATTATGTTATACATGTTGATCTACATTCAATTTTGAATTCTCTTGAATATTTTATGATCTTTTGAGTTTTAAAAGATGTATAGGATAGTTTTCCAAGAACTAGAACAATAAGGAATGAAGTCTAGATCTTGTTGATGATAACATCATCATGGCTCATCCAAATATGGTGTGAAGCACACACACCCCTCTTTGCCCGATATGGTGTGAAGCACACACACACCTCTTTGCCTGATATGGTGTGAAACATGCACACACACCTCTTTTCCCGATATGGTGTGAAGCACACACATACCTCTTTTCCCGATATGGTGTGTAGCATACACACACCTCTTTGCCTGATATGGTGTAGAGCACACACACCTCGTTTCCCGATATGGAAGCAAGCACACACCTCTTTGCTCAATATGGAAGCAAGCACACCCCTATAAATGATCTTGGGTTAAGAATACACCTTTAAACTGATATTGGGTTAAGCATACACCTCTTAGAGGATATGATGGTAAGCATACACCACTTGCACAATATGGTGTTGAGTACACACCTCTAAAACGATATGGTGGGTAACCCAATACACTAGATGACAAAAGTCGTAAGGTGGTTAGTACCCTAGAACATGTGATGGACAATATCCTCAAGTGAGGTAAGGATGTTACACCCATGTATGGTGAAGGTGATACACCATATGATTGGTAAGGTTGATACCTTGATGGGTAAGGGTATGAGGGATATGATGATGCCTAGCCCGATATACACCTAACCAAATACATGTGTTCAACTTGACATACATGATTCAACCCGATACACCTTGTAAAGGTGAGGGCAAAACACTAGCTAATACCTTTATAGGTGAAACACCTAAAGTGGTTGATAATGGTCAACTCTATATCAATAATGCCTTAACCCGAGATGAGTCCATATCACTTGATGATAGTTGGATAATTTAAAAGTGTGACTTATGGCCAATACTGTGACGACCAGAAACAAATCAAGTTATCACCCGTAATAATTTGCAGAATTACCATAAATTGCGGATTAATAGAAATTACTAAAATTTAAAACCATTTTACAAGGATATCCTCTTCCAGGAAACTCTTACTAAAAGATCCAAAATGTATACATATCATGATTCATATTGTACAAACAACGTTTCATCTCATCTCAAGGACAATATATAATAGTTTCTCTATCAAAATATATACAGGAGAAACATAAAACCTTGAGGCATACAAGTCAAAATCTCAAATCATTCATGAAACCATTATGAACTGACTCCGAGGACCTGAGAGTACAAAGATGACACATAGGACTTCTATCTATAAGACATGACAGACAATACACTCAACCTGAGTTGTTACTGCTGCCCCAACTATTGCTCTTCCTCTGCAAAAGGGTCTCTACCGCCTTGTGCACGTCCACCTAAAAAAAATTATGTATCCCACGGGGTGAGACAATTGTCCCAGTGAGAGATATAACTCTCCTCCGACCATATTATTATCATAGATAAACATTATAAAATTGAGCATAGGTTCTTTTATAATAACTAGCATGATTAATCACTATATGAACAAGACAGAGTAATCCTTTTTTTAAGAAAATGATGCATTTATTCATGGTAGAGTATTAAACCATCTATCCACTTTACAAGGAATGAAAAGAAACATAAATAACATCTATCAACCAAGATGTATAACTGAAGTATGCCTCAACCAATGTTTTCCGTATTCGATCCTTAAGCAAATACGCTACATAGCTGATTACGTTTTACAATCACACTTATTCCCTGAGGAGATGAAGTATACCGTTCATGCTACAACTGACCACAAACTTCCAAGTCGGTACCATACAAGGTCAATGATAGAGCCGACTACCAAGACCTCTCCTGCCTCAGTCAGTATGAGACAACTGGTAGTGACATCTCATGTCAAACTACAAAAGATCATGCCAGGGTATAGTGGCATCTTCGCTAAGAGTTACAACCACAACATACACTCTCTTAGGGGAACAACAGAGAAAACCGTCCTCAGTTATAAAATCATTGAGTCATGGCATATAGCCATACTCTGAGCCACGGGTCAATGTTGGGTTTTAGGGGAGACAGAGAAGGCAGCGTAAACAAAATTGTCTCCCCAAACCCATACCGAGGAAACACGTCAACGTCTATATAATAGGAAAGGATGGTTTGTGGAATCATACCTTTTCCCGAGGCTTGCTCGACGACAATACCTCGCGCAATGCACGGTCTTCAACTCCGGACTTCGACGGTGTCTGTGCATCTCCTGGTCGCATCGGGAATGACAACTCCTACTCGAACCGGACTGTCGGATGATAGTTGTCCTCCTAAGCGGCAGTGTCCTCCCGCCTCTGTAGTAGTCCACACGGACCACCTGGAACTCCACACTCCTTGTCCCACAAGGAAGTGGAAGGAGTCGCACCCTCCTGTTGACGTACTAGTCGCCAACACGCTCTCCTGCCTCCTGTTGCAACTACAGTTGTCCTTCCCTTGCTGCACCTCCCTTTTGCGGGAAGCACTTGCTCGGGCTCTCTCACGGTTACCAAAACCAGAGAGAACGACAACTTGCAGAGCAACTGGTTGCACTGAGCTGTACTTTGAGAAGCCCCCAATACCCCTATATATATAGGAGAGTCATGGGACAGGGTTCTCCATCCCGGGAAATGCGGGACTAAAGCAGGAGTAGAAGGGTTCGAGAATTTTCCACAAAAAGCAACCGGTTCGCAACTTGAAATGATCGGTTCACAACTGAACCGATCGGTTCGGCCATTGAGCCGATCGGTTGGACCTGAGCCGATCGTTTGGGGTACTCCAACCGATCGGTTGGTGCCCTGAACCGATCGGTTCATGGTCCTAATCCAGCTCAAAAAGACTTTCCTTGTTTCTTTCCAAATTGGTATCGAATACCAATATTATTCCCAATCGAATTGGGCAATTTGAAACCAAAGGAAAATTCTTGCCGACATGACTTTTCCCAACTGGTCGATTGCATCAGTTGAGCCGATCGGTTCAACCCTTGAACCGGTCATTTCAACCTGGGCATGAGCCGATCGACCTGAACACTCCAGCCGACCGGTTCAGCAACCTCAGCCGACTGGTTCATCACATGAACTGATCGGTTGGGAGCACAGGTTGGGAAAAATCAGTCAATTGCGATTTCAATCAATCCGATACTCCAATCAATGCCTCCAACACCTTGAACCATACGATATTGAGCCATCGACTAATTGAGTGTTTAATTGAACTACTAAACTCCTTTAGTAATCAATTTAAACATTGCTTTTGGACAAAACTCCTCTTCCAGGTTAAATCCTATGTGTGTGACCCTGCAGGTCCATTTCACGTTGGCAGTGAAAGTCCATAACACTTACGACTTCACAAGCAAAGAGCGGTTCCTAGTCACACATCAGTGCTACCCAAGTGAAAGTAGAAAGTTGGAGAACAACTTTCATCCTACAATCCGTGAATGGTGTTACAGCGAATGTATAATTCCTTTGTCACTGATATCCCGAATGAACTCGAGGCATGGAACAGTCATCCTGTCAACGTTCATTCACTTCCTTGATCTCAGAGTAGACTGGAAGAGATATGTATGACATCAATATCATATACTGATTCACACATGCGTGCACGCCTTTCTCAATCCTACTCATCAAGTGGCCATGGATATCAAACTCCCTCAGGAGGGACAAATCCCATATCTATCACTCACCCCTCAAAAGCCCCATGTGTCAAAGCCACCCAATCATCACCTTTATAACAACCCATGTTTCAGGACTGCGTTTGATGATGTCAAAGTGTGCCCAACGACATGTGTTGAGTGCAGTGATTTCAGGTCTAAGATTCACACTCACCACCATCACTGTGAGTACTGACTGTGACTACCATCTCATGGTTCCATGTGTCAAACTCACGGTGGGTCTGTCCGGTACACTTGTTCTCTAACAAGTACCTATGTGTTTGGTTTGATATCTCTATATCATGACTAATGAGATTCTGTCATCAACCAACACCACAATCTAGTCTTGTGTGTCATTGTTGTCTATCTACCTTCCACAATGACATCCGACTAGGGACATAACAAGAATGTACAAACTCTTAGCATCCGTATGATCTCATCGTTCAGGTCCTCAACCTGAAAGCATACGTCATTGAGTATTGTCATTCTCTAGACATTCAATCTGTTCTATCACTATCTCATATGACTGAACCAGAAAGAATTGGAAGCTCGCCTTTGATGTTTATCAAATCAATCTTAATGTATCCCACCAATCATCACATGATTGGCTCTCAGGGCATACATACCAACAGACTCCCACTTGCAGTGCGAGCCAATCACCCTTGAATCATATTCATAGTGATCTTCAAACATGTCCCACATGTTACTGTGCTCTTAGTGTAAACATAGTGAGAAATGGAAACACCTTGCCAAAGTCTGTACAAATTGCATGTCTATCATCTCTTCGCTGTACGTCACACGTATGAGATGGAGTTGCCGTAATATGCGATCTAGTATTCCTTTTGCTAACCTTTAGCCACATTGCATGATCAAGGATTCCAGACTTGTCATCAATGAGTCGAATATAAGTTCATCTCATGAACTTTCAGATCCATACAGTATCCATTGTTGTTCACTAACACATACATACTCGGCATTTCCCTTTTTCAAAAGGCTTTATTGGAACATTTCCAATTATCAACAAACTTTCACTTTTATACATCTTATGTATATATATTGCAATTAATTTTCTGTCCTTTCGGAAGTTCGCATCAATGTAACTCTTTACATCAAACTCTTCCTTATCTCCATGGAACTAGTACTTCACAAGCACTTATCAAGTTCTCATGATATTCCAGTAACCCTTACTGGAAGTAGACAAACATCCACTCGTCATGTCCTACATACGAGTTATCAGGATGAGCACATCATATTTCGATGTCCTACATACAAGATGATGAATGCATTTTATTCTTGCCATGTCATACATGCAAGATAATGGGATGATTACATACATGATAGATCCATATCTATTCTTAGTGTTCCCATTCTTCATAAGAATTGGACACTTGGCCTTAGGATACTAACTCCATGTAACATGGACAAGTTTTCTCCCACTGAATCTGTGCATACTGAACACTTCAGTACAGATTGCCAATGTATGCTCTCTCTTTTCAGGTCAAGAGATTTTCGAGAACTATCTCTATAGATATCTATTCCTATCACATAGGAAACATCTCTATCTTCCTTAAAGATAATTTCCACATTCGGATTTCCAATCTAGAACATTTCTATTTCACATCAATATGTGGAATGTGAACACGCTCCCACTAAATCACAGATCCCTTCTTTATCTTTGACATATCAGTCAAACCCTTTGACTATATCATCAAAATAAAGATCCAATTTTGAGTTGCTTGTACTCAATCAATCACATTGATTAGTCCATTGTAACTTATAGACTTCATTTGCATTAATGGATTCATAAACCTTATAGGATGTGTCACGTACACATCCTGGTTTTATTCCTGGAGGATACTAGAACAGACTCAACACCTTAGTCCTGTGTCTCTGTAAACTCAGTGAGCCTTAAGCTCTGATACCAAATTTTGTGATGACCAAAAACAAATCAAGTCATCACCAGTTATAATTTGCAGAATTAACATAAACAACAAATTAACAAAAATGACTAAATTTTAAAACCATTTTACAAGGAGATCCTCTTCCAAGAAACTCTAACTGAAAGATCCAAAATGTATACATATCATGATTCATATTGTATAAACATTGTTTCATCTATCTTGGGGACAACATATAACAGTTGCTCTATCAAAACATATACTTGAGCAATATAAAACCTCGAGGCATACAAGACAAAATCTTAGATCGTTCATGAAACCATTATGAACTGACTCTGAGGACCGAGAGTACAGAGACGACACATAGGACTTCTATATACAAGACACGACAGACAATACACTCAACCTGAGCTGTTACTACTGCCCCAGCTGTTGCTCTTCCTCTACAGAAGGGTCTCCACCACCTTGTGCACATCCACCTAAAAAAATTATGAATCCCACGGGGTGAGACAATTGTCCCAGCTAGAGATATAACTCTCTACCAACCAAATTATTATCATAGATAAGCATTATGAAACTGATCAGAGGTTCTTTTATAGTAACTAGAAGTATTAATCATTGTATGAATAGGACATAGTAATCTCTTTTCTTAAGAAAATGATGCATTTATTCATGGTAGAGTAATAAACCATCTATCGACTTTACAAGGATAGAAATGAAACATAAATAACATCTATCAACTAAGACGTATAATTGAAGTACGCATCAACCAATGTTTTCTGTATTCAATCCTTAAGAAAATACACTACACGGATGATTATGTTTTACAATCACACTTATGCCCTGAGGAGATGAAGTATACCATTCATGCTCCAACTAACCAAAAACTTCTCACAAGTCGGTACCTTACATGGTCAATGACAAATCCGACTTCTAAGACCTCTCCTGCCTCGGTCATTATGAGACAACTGGAAGAGACATCTCATGTCAAATTGCAAAAGCGCATGCCATGGTATAGTGACATCTTCATTCATAGTTATATCTGCAACATGCACTCTCTTAGGGGAACAACAGACACACCACCATCCCCAGTTATAAAATTATTGAGTCATGGCATATAGCCATACTCTGAGCCACGGGCCAGTTCATCGTGCTCATAACTAAGTCTATGATCGTAGTCGCACTCGAGACAGGATATGGCATATAGCCAATCCCTAAGATTGTTGACATAAGGGGATCGACTCACATATGGACGTCTAAACTCACACCCCCGCGTATTCAAAAATATGCACTCCAGGTAATCCCGTGGGAAATACCCATTTCAAATTCTGACGTTGATGGATCTATGGTCAGGGAAACTACATTTTATGGTTTATAATGATATATTAAGTGTATTATGGTATTCGTTTAGCATCAAACAAGTTATAAGCATCAATCATAAACAAATGCTACAAAGAAAGGTGTAATACTTCTATCAAATACTTTTCTAATCTTTGGAACACATTTAGATACATAACACTCAATATCTCATTCCCTTATCACATCACTGGGAATTCTCATCCCTTCAGATCATCATCATCATCATGATTACTAGATCTGGGTATTCAAACCCTTAGATCACCACATAGCATTGTTACCTCTGTAACATGTAAATATTACCTCTAGGACCTCAAACCAACGTATTCATCTCACTTGTTACACAAGTATTGCACATAGCTCACATGATTCTATTAATAATCTTGTCACCTCTTACTAGGTAACAACTAATCCTTTAAGATATCATACTGTAGAAACATTATACTATATTGTACAAATATTTTAACATGGCTCACAATGCTCATTTAAATATGTAACATACACAACATCATAGCTCATTTCGGGATATGCTCATTGTCTCATGTTTCTTGAAGTTTGCACTTCATGGTAGAAACTCCAGTAGTACATGACATTATTATGCCATTCAAGGGAAATACATCCTACCCATTATTAAGGTTAGGATTATCTACATCATCACCATGTGATATAAGAAAGTGCATCCTTCCCATTATTAGGGTTAGGATTTCTCCATCTTAATCAATTAGGGTTGTAAGAATATACCATCACCCTTTATTAAGGTTGGGTTTTCTTCTTATTAACAACTAGGGATTCAAGATCATAATATCTAGAATCAAACTCTAATTCATACTCCACTCATCTTAGGAGTATCAATGTCTGCTTATCAACATGTTTATCACACATGCAAAAGTCTGTCTCTTATCCTTATTAGGATATTGATTGCATCTTATTTTTGGTTCAATCCTCCTCTTGAGGAACATTAGTTCATCATTTACAAATTTCACCATCTTTCGTATTGCAATTAATACCACACACAACCTATGTCACTCCATCAATTACATATGATTGAAGTGTCCCTAGCATTATCGAGTATCAAGATGTGTGTATATTATCATATTATGCTTTAAGATACATTCTTTATTTCATGTCGTGTATCCATATCGGGCATGTGGTATAACCACATCACCATGTCATGTTTTAGGGAGGATCCCCTAACACCATATCGTGTACTCATATTAGATTGACTACCACTTGGTTCTTATCATCTCAAGTTAGCTTCATATTAGGTATGAGCTAGGTGCTTCACCTCATATCGGGTATAAGCTATATGCATGGTTCCATATCGTTCACAAGGTGTGAAGCTCAAGAAGAAAGCTTACCCTGGTTTGCAGATATCTGCAATTATCTTGCTTGCAGAGAACTGCCTCATGACATTATGTACAACCAGAAAAAGAAGCTATTCATGGATGCTAAAAACTACTATTGGGATGATCCTCTCCTTTTCAGGAGATGTGCTGACAATTTATATAGGAGGTGCATCCCAGAGGACGAAACCACGAACATCCTGAAAGAATGCCATGCCTCCCCCTACGATGGACACCTGGGTAGTGAAAGAACGGATGCAAAAGTGCTATAGTCAGGTTTCTACTGGCCCTCCTTATTTAAAGATGTTGCACAATTCGTAAAGGTTTGCAAGGAGTGCCAGTCTGCTGGGAATATAGGGCGGAGGAATGAAATGTCGATGGCAAACTGGATCGAAGTAGAAATCTTCGATGTGTGGGGTATCGATTATGTGGGGTCGTTTCCTCCATCCTGGGGGTATCAATACATACTAGTGGCAGTGGACTATGTATCGAAGTGGGTAGAATCCATAGCCACCCAAACATGCGACGCCAAGTCTGTAATCAAGCTATTCAAGAAGACAATCTTTCCTCAATTCGGTGTACCGCACACTGTAATAAGCGACGACGGGTCGCACTTTGGAGAGAGACAGTTTGAAGCACTCCTACGTAAGTATGGAGTGAAGCACAAGATCGCTACACCCTACCACCCACATACGTCAGGGAAGGTAGAGGTTTCCAACAGACAAATTAAGCAGATCCTTGAGAAAATTGTCAGCCGAACGAGGAAAGACTGGTCTATGAAGCTTGATGACACACTTTGGGCCTACCGGACTACCTACAAAATGCCCATTGGAACCACCCCCTACAAACATATCTACGGAAAATCCTGCCATCTCCCTCTGGAATTGGAACACAAGGCCCTTTGGGCGATCAAATTCTTAAACATGGACCTCGAAAAAGTAGGAGAAAAGAGATTTTTGCAGCTTCAAGAGCTCGAAGAGCTGAGAATGAACGCCTATGAAAATGCAACAATCTACAAACAGAGGACAAAAGTGTGGCATGATGCCCACCTTAGGAGAAAAGATGTAAGCGAGGGTGATAAAGTCTTATTATTCAAGTTCTCCATTCGCCTTTTTCCTGGGAAGCTACAAACGAGATGGTCAGGACTGTTCACTATGTCGAAGATATACCCATCATGAATGATGGAGCTCTACGACAAGGACGATCCGACCAAAGTCTTTCAAGTAAATGGGCACAGAGTAAAGAGGTTCTATGAGGATGAAGCTTTTGTCAGGAGAGCAGAGATCAACCTCCAGGAAATGGGTAATGTCGAAGGCTGGACGTAATGATCCTACACCGGCCGAGCTGGCGATGCAAACTTCAGCGCTCCTCGGGAGGCAGCCCGAGTTTTTATTTCTTTCCTAGAGTAGGATGCATTTTTCTTATTACTTGTAAAAACAAACATTATGGACTGTAATAAGGCCCGAGTCAGTGCACGCGCTGAGCATACTGACTCTTCCGTTTTAAGGGCCACCGGTGTATTTTACAAAGCATCGAGGAGTAATAATGTCTAAGGTCAGTGACTCAACCCTTTGGTCGATGATGTTTTTCCTATCGATCGCTTTTACTCTGCCTTGCTTTAAGTTTTTGGCCGCCCGTATTAGTCGTATCGGGCAGCAACTCAGCTGACGCGCGCAGCCACTCATATCAGGCTGCAGTTTCTCAGGCTTCACGAGGGTCGTGACGGATGGTATTCCCAGGCGGCGTGACCCCGTCGTCTCGCGAATGGCATGTCCCAACGGCCGACGCGTGCCCCAGAACTTCTCGAATTACCCCCAGCTGAGTTTGCTATATATAGTAAGGTGGATTTACCGTGTCGAGCTATCACACTTACTCTTTTCAGCCACCTGTATCATTCAATAATCCATTTTTTTCGCGTGTCGGCCAGCTTGCCTTCACCCTTGTATCGGGCGATGGCTCCAAAGAGCAAAGGTATAGCCCGATAGCCTGTTTGCCCGACACATGTTTCATATCGCACGCTGCTTATCGGGTTGATGAACTTAGTCAATTTATCTTGTATCGCCCGACACATGTGAAGCACGGCATGACGACCGATCGCGTTTGCCCGATACGCTATATCGTGCGACACGTCTTTCCATCATGACGTCCTATCAGGCAGTTGTTTTCATGCGACCCTATCGCCCGACATACCCATGTCGGGCAGCGTGTTGTGCCACACTGATCCCCCATATCGCCCGATATCGTATCGCCTCAGATTTATCTTTTTACACCAGGCTTTACATCGCGACAAGTTTTATTGAGATTTTAGTTTTTTCCAACCTAACATTTAAAGTGATCAATGGACTTGATAACAGGTATGGCTCACACGAAGCAAACCTCCGGCCAAACTGACAACCAAGGCACAATAATCAGAATTGTGGCCACAGCTGAAGTAACAACTGTCGGACAGAAACGTCCGAATCCCGAGGTAGCTAGCCATCAACCGCCGAAGATAGAGAGAGGATGGATTTTTCTTGATTTGGTAGATCCGAAGGAGGATCAGTTTCTTATCATAGTCTATCTTCTGCGGTGGTTTAGGACCTTCTCCAAAAGAGAAAATCAGTGGAAGTCCTTCTCCAATGGCCCCAGGATTGAGTGTTGATATTTTTGGTCCATCAACCATAGTATCCAAAAGTGTTTTCACGAGCTCTCTGTCATAATATGCTCGAGTCTCGAGCTTCTTTCTTGAGAGCTTTGCACTTATTCCGGCTGCATCCAGCTGGGGAAATAAAATGGAGGCAACAAAGAAACATATTGTAGCTTCTCCATGGCATAAGTGCAACCACCATCGAGCTCCGACACCGTTCCACTGTTCCACTGAGCGAAACCACCATCTAACCTTCACTGGACTAGCATGACCTCACTCTGTCTTCTTCACTACTCTGGGAAAGAGTGTGGAGTAAGTTTGGGGGGGGGGGTACCCATGTACTAGTGAAGGAGGTATACAAATTTTCTTATTCACCTCCACCCTTTGTGCCATTTTGTTCTTCTCCTATATCATGTGTATGTACCCATGCTCATATAAAATGTCATGCTGATATAAAAATTTTGAAATTTTTTGCTTTTGTTCCCATGCATATGTACAAAGTTGTATAATAGTAAAAACCTGATGCGACTTCTTGCCAAGTTTGTTTTCTATGTGCTTAATGAGATGCAAGTTTTGTTATATCTTTTTGATAATGTTGTCTCAAACAAACAAATGATTATGTTTTTCCATGCCAAAAATTTCAAAAAAATATAATAATCTCGCAAACAGCTAAGAGACGAGTATGGAGAAGGAAAAAGTTGCCCAAATAGCAGAAATCTCTTTTGTTTTCCCTTACCCAACAAAAATCCCAAAAAGAAAAAGAAGCCTATTGAGTGTGAATAAAAGCATGAGAGTTGTGCCCAATAAAAGAAAAGAAAAAATATATACACACATGTTTTCCAAAAGTACCCATCTTTAGGCATGGTAGATCCGGGGTAGTAGTACGTAGGATGTGAAATCACTGCTCTAAAGCCAACTGGCTTGGACTGCAGGGACCACTTGCCTACTAACGGACCCTTACCTGGATGGGCAGATGGAAAACAAGAAAAACCCCAAAAAGCCTTAGCCTACTCTATACACAACTTTCTGCCCCAAAAATAAAGTTGTTTGGTGTGTAAGCTAACTTCAGAATCATGCACCAAAGTCTCACTAAAGCTGTAGAGAAAATTTTTACTGAAATAATAAGGCAGGAAACGCAAAGTCTTTTGTTCGTAGTCAGACAACATTATCTCTGAAGGCATCTCGATTCTTGTTTCACCTTTTGAACTGAAAGCTGCACCGAGCAAGAAGAAGCATCAAAAAATAAAGTTTAAATATTGATTGAGGACAATCAAAACGATAAGTTTGGGGGAGTTGATAACACCAATTTTGGTGATGTTTTTGACCTTTATTCTGTTATCAAAACTGCCCTTTTTAACTATTTTCCTCTCTTTGATAGGTACTTTTGCAATAATTGGCCAAACGACGCTCTTAACCCAATATTTCCATCTTTTGCAGAGTTTTTCCTCATTTTGGTACATTTTATCATCAATAAGGCTGTCCCGGCCCACAAATAAGTTCAACCTGCATCTGCCTCCAGATGCCCGATACGATCACTACCCGACAGGGTAGCGTGACACAACGACACATGACATTGGGATGCCGCACAAGAAGAAACTAACATACGACACGTCTTTTACCTGACAGGGAGCCGAGCTCGCCACGACAACCCAAGCTTGTCACGCGACACATGCCACCCACCGGCAGGCGTCGCCCGTCACATGACCGAAAGTCGAAATCCTTATGCTGGGCAATATGTGTATCGGCCGTCCACCAACCCCACGAATAAGGAGGACACATGGCGCTTCGAGCACCATAACTTCCCCCAACTGCTGCCTATAAATAGCATCTATAGGAAGCCGAAAAGACAGGTCATAACCTTAAGCAAATCTTCGGAGGAAGCTGTGAGAGCAGAAGTATCACGCCTGAGTGTTCGTGCCGGGCAAATCTAGGTGAGCTCTTCCCCATCCCGAGAGGGAGGGGATGGTTCACTTAGGACCGTCTCGGGTGATACTGCAGGCCGATATCGGCCAACGTAGAGGAGCGACACATGTGCCCGACATTAGATGTGTCACTCCAAGCCCGACACGATATCGAACCCGATACGCTTCGCCCGTCATGGCGTGTCTCCCGAGAGGGTGCCACCCGACTTGAGCGTATCGGTCAGGGTCCTTGAAGGATACAGTCGGCCATCACGGTGTGCCACCTGAAAGGGTGTGCTTCCCGACACGGTTGTATCGGGCTAGGCTCCTGACCGGTATCAGTCTAGAGAGCTGTTGTAGTCTGTCATCCTTCTACATTAAGAAGGTGACATCTATCTTTATTTCTGTTAATTTAATTCTTTACTTATGCACTGTAATTAAGACCTTTATTGTTTATGGAAATGGAAAAGCTTAATTACTTGTTGCTTTATGTTTGGTGCAATTGTTGGATGACTGCTATGTTTAATATCTGAACTCTAGCTTGCATGTTTGGATCGCCTGTCGCTTAGCTACCAAATCGTGTTTTCTCGTCGCAACAACTTTGAAAGATGTGTTGTGGCTCTAGAGTTTGGGCCGATTCTGGAGTACGAGAGTGCCCGGAATCGGAGTTGCTTCAGTAACATTTCACTCTAATTTAAGTCCTGCAACCTCAAGAGGGGTGTTGATGCTTGGTTAGAGGTACCTGCTTTGAGAGGAGGGGTACATGATGTTACTGTTGCCGCTTGTTTTACTGGAGTCTTATCCTTCGCACCTTGCTTTAGCTCTAGTTTTATCCTTCTGTTTCTGTTGCATGAAAACCCCTAAAAACTATTAAATGACTAAAACCTTAAATCCTTCTTGTAACTCCAGTTGGAGATGGTTTTCTTTGTTTTGTTTGTGACATCTTTTTGTTTCCCCTTGGGGAATTTATTATCTCTTTGTACCTGCCGGAGTGTAGCGTGTCGATTCAGAGTTCTCAACACTACCACCCTTGTCCCTGTGTTTGACCCCGTATATCTACTTTGACCCCGTAAGCAAAGTTGTGGGGGCCTAGAAGAGTTCGGGTTATAAATGTAAAAGTCCAACTAACTTCAAATCCACCTCCATTTTTGGACGCGCGATTTAGGCCGGTCAATATTCAACCCCTATCACCATACCACAATGTCACCCCGAATCATTGGATGTTTAAAAGATAAGACCATTGGTTGTTTACATAAGTAAACACCTTGGATAAACCACCTATGAAGTCCTCGATTTGTTCTCCAGAAATAGTCACCATATAACCCTAGACATCCCTTTATTAACAACACAAAAAGTTCCATTGAGAGTAGGGCAAAACCCACAATCGACTGTTCATTTAAAACAAGCCATCCAACGTCAACAAGTAAGCTCCTTAAGATGATCATATAAAGGAAACCATATAAATCACATTATTAGGACCAATATATTAAATTAGCCATCATTCCACATTATTTCAGGAATATAGATTAGATCTTGACCATTGGGTCAAGTTCATATGTTAAAACCATCAATTACAGTATAGGTTCGACAATTGCATCAAGTGACCCAAGAAACCATTGGTCTAAGGCTTAATTGATGCTACAACTGCGAATGCTTAACTCACCATAGGTTGTAGAAGCCTGATACACCATCATTAGTGACCATTAAGTCACCATAGCTTGTTAGACCAACACTATATTCATTAATCAACATCAAATATTAAGTTAATGTCATCATTGATTGATAACATTATTAGGGTACTTAATGGCTGATCGTTAAATTTCTAATTGATCCAAAACTTGACCTAAAGGGTGACCATAGGTTGTCACCATCATATGACATCTTTGCTCTCGACCATCAGTTGTCATGAAGACAAAATCATAGGGTTATTGCAATGGTACCATCATCAGGTCATGGGTTTATAGAAGAAATCAGTTTTAAACCCTAAAATTGACCATTGGTTGATAGGTTCTTAGCACCATAGGTTGTCAAACCAACCTGATCCAAGTCATATTATACCTTAGGAATAATGTAAAAATGATCACAGGTTCATCTATAATTGAAATTAGAATAGGGAACATTACAAAAATCGAAATCCAAGTCAAGCATGGCTTTTTAGTGCATGGATCATCATTTTCAAGCAAGAACGTGATCTAGAAAGCTTATGGTAAGAAATCAACGTGGAGAAAGTTATAAAACATGCCTCTAATGAGAAGATGAACCCCAAACAAAAGAAATCTTGAGTAGGTAGGGTAGAAAATCCAAGCATAAGCTATGTACTCGTCCACCTAGCACCCTTCTTCATCAAATGAGCAAACCCTAAGCATAAGGAGCACGAAAGGTAGGGTTTTAGAGCTTTAGAGCTATTTCTACCATGGAACAGCAAGGCTCCGACCTGGAGGAAGGTCTAAGGAAGGATAAGAGCAAGAGAAATGGAGAAGGAAGAAAATAACTTGCCTTGGTCGAAATTCCTAGAAGATGACCTTGGAAACCCTAGGTAGGGCTAAATGGAGCTCTAGGAGACCTTCTACAAAAAGTCGTGTCTTCTACTTTAGAGCACTTGGTTCTGCAAAAACACAGAGTGGATTCATTGATCCAGTTTAGGTGAAATAGAAAGCAAACAAAGTTTCATACTTGGGCAACAAAGAGGTAAATATAGCCCATGGATAAGGATGGGAGCAAGCATGAGGTGTAAAAGTAGCTTCCCATTTGTCTATGGCCTTAAACTATTAAGAATATATAATCACACACACAAGCAGCTCCCCCAACATCCTTATAGACCTTCTTATATTTCCTTTTTCGAATTTCCCAGCCAATAACATAATTCATTAGTAGATAGCTACTAAAGGTAGCTCATCCGTGAAGGAGTAAGCCCAAAAATGACCTTAGAGAAAACACCTTCAAACCAAGGATTAAATAGGTTCCCCATGGCTCACAAAGCTCAATAATGATGATATAATATCCACGGAATATAATGCAAGTGATAAATTGCAAATAAAACCTCATTGCTCCGACAAGTTACGACCTGAACTTATCGAATGCGAAGACGATCGCTAGCATCTCCTTTTCGGTGGTCGTGTAATTTACCTGAGCCTCGTCCAACGTCTGACTCACGTAGCAAATCACATGGTGCTTTTCATCTTTCTTTTTCCCCAGGACTTCTCCAACCGCATAGTCACTAGCGTCGCACATTAGCTCAAATGGCAAATCCCATTCTAGCGCTTGGAGGATGGGTGGTGATACTAAAGCATTTTTCAAATCCTGAAAAGCATTGAGACAATCATCAGAGAAAACAAATTCAGCATCCTTTACCAAAAGATTGGACAATGGTTTGGAAATCTTCCAGAAGTCGTTTATGAATCTTCGGTAGTATCTGGCGTGCCCGAGGAAGCTTCTCACTCCCGTCACGGATTTTGATGGAGGAAGCTTAGATATTGCTTCAACTTTGCTTGCGTCCACCTCGATCCCACGCCTTGAGATCTTATGCCCCAGAACGATGCCCTCCCGTACCATGAAATGGCACTTCTCCCAGTTTAGAACCAGGCAGTTCTCCTCACACCTTTGAAGAACCAACAACAGATTCTTCAAGAAGGTATCGAAGTCCTTTCCATAGACTGAAAAATCGTCCATGAAAACTTCTACGATATCTTCTAGAAAATATGAAAACATCAATATCATGCATCTTTGAAAGGTGGCGGGGGTGTTGCAGAGTCCGAAAGGCATCCTTCTGAAAGCATAAGTGCCGTAAAGGCAGGTGAATGTTGTTTTCTCCTGGTCGTCGGGCAGGATGGGTACCTGGTAAAATCCTGAAAAGCCATCGAGGAAAAAAAAGAAATCGTGATGTGCTAATCTTTCAAGAACTTGGTCAATAAAAGGTAGCGGAAAATGATCTGTTTTGGCAGCCTGGTTTAGCTTTCGGTAATCGATGCACATCCTCCATCCGGTGACGGTCCTAACCGCCACCTCGTCGCCCTTTTCACCTCTTACCACTGTCATCCCGCCCTTTTTGGGTACAACGTGGATCAGACTCACCCAATTGCTATCGCTGATTGGGTAAATGATCCCCGCATCCCTTAGCTTGATTACCTCTTTCTTGACGACTTCTTTGAGCATCTGGCTCAACTTCCTCTGGGGTTGATCCAGAGGCTTGGCAGATTCTTCTAGGTTGATGCGATGCATGCATAAGGCGGGGCTAAGGCCTTTGATATCTTATACAGAATATCCTATAGCCCCCCCGGTGAAGTCTCAACTTCTCAAGAAGTCGGTCCAGCTGATTTCTGGAAAGATTGGCGTTGACGATGACATGGTTTTTCTCTTCTTTGTCTAAGAATTCATATTTCAGACCTTCAGGCAACACTTTCAACTCACGCTTTGGTCTGGGTGCCTTCTTTTGAGGCTCCCCTTCGAGAGAGGCATACTTCACAGATTCTACCACCTCATCCTCTTCATGCAGATCTTCGTCAGAAAGGTCAAAAAGGTCGAGATACTTCGCAACTTTAGGATCTTCGAAGTCGGGATCCTGACAGCTTATAGCCCTCGCATGGGGGTCCACTGTCTGGATATCCTCTTCTATTTCCTTGCAAAATTTATCGTAGCTATCCGCGAAACATGCAAATTCTGATAGGGAAGGACTTTTCATTACCTCCTTCAGCTTGAAATCCAAATGGTCGTTTCCGACCCTCAACGTGATCATCCCCTCGGAGACATCAATTAAATCCCTTCCTGTTGCCAGGAAAGGACGTCCAAAGATGATCGGGCAGTGGGGGTTCGTCTGCTGTCGATGACGACTATGCCACAGGGAATGAAGAAATTACCGACCCTGATCGGCACATCTTCGACTACGCCGACGGGTCTCTTAAAGGTATGGTCTGCCAGTTCAATCCTCATGTTGGTTTGAACCATGTCGATTAAACCAATCCTTTGCGCGAAACTCAGGGGCATGAGGCTGATGCTTGCCCCTAAGTCTGCGAGACATTTTCGCTCGTCATTGTCCCCCATGGAGAACGGGATCGTAAAGGCTCCAGGATCTCTTCTCTTGTTTGGCAAGTCAGGCTTCACGAAAGCTGAAGAAGCAGATGCTAGGTGCACGGTTTCGACCCTTCCTCCTCTTCTTTTCGTAGTGATGAGATCCTTGAGGAACTTGGCGTAGGTCGGCATCTCCTCCAAGGCGTCAAGGAAGGGGACTTCGAGATGTAGTTTCCTGATCGATTCCATGAACCTTTCATGACACTTTTTCAGATTTGCCTTTATCAATTTATACGAGAACGGAAGCCTAGGAGCATAGGTACTCCTCCCTCCAGGTAGCTCTTCAGAAGACTTATGTGCAGGCTCTCTCATTTCTGCTTGTCTACCTTCATGCTCTGCCGGAATTTCACCCTCATGCCTAGGCACAGGCTCAGGTCTGGCTCCATCAGGGTGCTCTACCGTCTTTCCAGATCTTAGTACTACCATTCCGGCAGTTTCTGGGTAGGAGATTGTCTTTCCGGCAGGGTCCTTCATCAGTGCGGCCATCTGGGTCAGCCGTTGATTGACCTCATGCTGGCGCATCTGCAAGTTCACCATCTAGCGTTGCATGGAATTCGAGCTCCAGGGCTGGGAAGTGCTCCCTGCGCCAGCTGGCTGATGATGGCGTCCTGTCTTTTTATGAAAGCGAAAAGCTGACCAACCAAGTTAGGTTGGTGCGACCTCTCATCGTGGCCTTGACGTTCACCCTCAGAAAGAGACTGCTCACAGTGAGACATGATGTCAGAGCTTGGTGGAATAGGTCACAGTCCTTCAGAGTTCCTGAAATGGCCAGAAAAATCAAGTTTAGAAAATTGAATTATTAATTTTAGGCAAAGAATAATGAAAAAGAGTGTTGTCAAGCTCATTTCTAAGCTTGAGGCACGGGAGTGTAGTTAGTGGATTCAGATTCGTCAACAGTACCGTTTTGCCTTGTCCCCGACAACGGCGCCAAAAAGTTGACCGACCTAAATCGCGCGTCCAAAAATGGAGGCGGATTTGAAGTTAGTCAGACTTTTACATTTATAACCCGAACTCTTCTAGGCCCCCACAACTTTGCTTACGAGGTCGAAGTAGATATATGGGGTCGAACACAGGGACAAGGGTGGTAGTGTTGAGAACTCTGAATCAACACGCTACACTCTGGTAGGTACAAAGAGATAGTAAATTCCCCAAGGGGAAACAACAAGATGTCACAAACAAAACAAAGAAAACTATCTCCAACTGGAGTTACAAGAAGGATTTAAGGTTTTAGTCATTTAGCAGTTTTTAGGGATTTTCATGCAACAGAAACAGAAAGATAAAACTAGAGCTAAAGCAAGGTGCAAAGGATAAGACTCTGGTAAAACAAGCGGCATCAGTAACATCTTGTACCCCTCCTCTCCAAGCGGGTACCTCTAACCAAGCATCAACACCCCTCTCGAGGTTGCTGGACTTAAATTAGAGTGAAATGTTACTGAAGCAACTCCAATTCCGGGCACTCTCATCCTCTAGAATCGGCCCAAACACTAGAGCCACAACACATCTCTCGAAGTTGTTGCGACGGGAAAACACAATTCGGTAGCTAAGCAAAACGCGATCCAAACATGCAAGCTAGAGTTCAGATATTAAACATAGCAGTCATCCAACAATTGCACCAAACATAAAGCAACAAGTAATTAAGCTTTTCCATTTCCATAAACAATAAAGGTCTTAATTACAGTGCATAAGTAAAGAATTAAATAACAGAAATAAAGATAGATGTCGCCTTCTTGATGTAGAAGGACGACAGAGTACAGCGGCTCTCTAGCCCGATACCGGTCAGGATCCTAGACCGATACCGGTCAAGAGCCTAGTCCGATACATCCATGTCGGGCGGCACACCCTCTTAGGCGGCACACCATGACGGCCGACTGTATCGTTCAAGGACCTTGGTTGATACGCTCAAGTCGGCTGGCACCCTCTCGGGCAGCATGCCATGACGGGCGAAGCGTATCAGGTTCGATATCGTGTCGGGCTTGGAGTGACACATCTAATATCAGGCACTTGTGTCGCTCGGCCTGCAGTGTCGCCCGGGACGGTCCTAAGTGAACTATCCCCTCCCTCTCGGGATGGGGAAGAGCTCACCTAGAGTTGCCCGACACAAACACTCAGGCGTGATACTTCTACTCTCGCAGGTTCTTATGAAGATTTGCTCTAGGTTCCGACCTGTATTTTTGGCTTCCTGTAGCTGCTATTTATAGGCAACGGTTGGGGGAAGTTATTGTGCTTGAAGCGCCATGTATCCTCCTTATTCGCTGGGTTGGTGGACGACCGATACATCTATCGCCCAGCATAAGGATGTCGGCTGTCGGTCACGTGACGGGCGGCGCCTGCCGGTGGGTGGCCTGTGTTGCGCGACAAGCTTGGGTTGTCGTGGTGAGCTTGGCTCCCTGTCGGGTAAAAGACGTGTCATTCGTCAGTTTCTTCTTGCGCGGAATCCCAATGTCGTGCGTCGTTGTGTCGCGCTACCCTATCGAGCAGTGATCGTATTGGGCGTCCGGAAGGCCAATGCAGGTTGAACTTATTTGTGGGCCGGGACGGCCTTATTGATGATAAAATGTACCAAAATGAGGAAAAACTCTGCAAAAGATGGAAATATTGGGTTAAGAGCGTCGCTTGGCCAATTATTGCAAAAGTACTTATAAAAGAGAGGAAAATAGTTAAAAATGGTAGTTTTGATAACAAAATAAAGGTTAAAAACATCACAAAAATTGGTGTTATCAAATATTGATGGAACAAATGTAGAGTTAACCTTAATAAGGTAGTCTTACCTATTCACTCATATGAATAGAAGGGATGATTATCATATTGTGTTGATACTTAACCCTAATGAGGTATAACTTGTTATACCTAGCTATAATATAACTCAATGATGGTAATTGGGTATGAATAGTCCTTGAATGACTAATACAATCATGGAGTACTCTTTTATTGTTGTTGAAACCCTAGTATGCTATAAACCTATAGTTACACCTTGATTTATATGTGGGTTTATACTTGATAATGGTATGGAATGTGATGGTGATGCTTCACCTTATGCATCCATGATCCAATGGGGATGCCGTGTGTTAGGGTTTGGGTGTAAGTGCTGATTAGTAATATTAATATGATTTATCTTGTTGAACCTAACTATAATGAAAATAGATAAATATGAGTATTCATGTTTAACATTCTTATATGATGGAATGATGCTGGAATAACCTCTTAATATGATCATAACCTTGATATGTTAATTGTCGGTTATCATAGCCACACGGTTGATACTTTCTTATGCTAAGCATGTGCATTATGAATATGATGAGGGTTAATCATATCTAGATTCCTTGCATGTTGATGTAGTAAGGGAGTGTTCTTAATGTTAATTTAACCATTCTATGATTGTTTATGAATATCTCCAAGCTCATTAATGCGATATTGTGTTGATCTAGTGTATTATATGTAAGTGATGTTGTTGAGCCTTGTTATAAGGCATGCAAAGATAATGATGATCTTGTAGGGAATATGATGATGGTCTTAATGACCTTTGGGCTTGGTTGAGCCCTGAATGAGGTGTAATCCTCTTGTACTGATAAGGGTTGATACCATGTGATATTGTGAAAATGATTTATATCTTATGATAGTATGATGACTAGTGTGGTGTCATGAATGGCAAGTGAATAGTACCATGTGATGATGAGATTAGAAATTATGTTTCACACATTTTATATCTTTTAAAAGTTGTGATATTTATATGCTTACTAGAAGTGAATTAGGGTTTGTATGTCCACTTGTTTAATGCATCCTTAATTCACCCAATTGGCATAACTAATCAAGTGAAAATCTAATCATGTAGTGCCCAGTGCCATAGATCCATCTGAGTGTCAGAACTTTCCAGATGGTAAAACGAGTATTCCTAAGGGAAACTCAGAATGCATAATATTGAGTATGTGGGGGTGGCATGTTGAGGATATATCCTTGTCATCCACAATGTAGGTTGTGGAGGTTGGCTATGGTCATGCCTCATACATCTGATGTGATTGAGAACGGCTGCGGTCGTGTCTCGATGATTATATATGTGATAAGATTGGAGTTCAACTGCGGTTGTACCTTGGATGGTAGGGTATATGTACCCACCTCCTTTCACTAGTGTCGTGACCTATACCAAGACGAACTAGGATGTTAGCAGCTTGACCTTATGTGTCACTATGGCATACCTGTACTGACTGGGGGCCGAGAAGATCTTAGGAGTCCGACTCTTCCTAGATCTTGTATGGCACTAATTTCGACTTAGCAGTGGTCAGTTGGATTTTGAGTGGTATCCTCAATTTCCTCAGGGCGTAATAAAAGATGTAATATAGTCGTGTAGCATATTTGTTTAGGGTTATACACAACTAATCACATTGGATGATAACTCTTGTTCGTTATCTTTACAAATAGATGATGCTTAGTGCAATTAAGAGATAGTAGATATACTTATCTTGTGGATATTCTTAAGATTGTAGATGCGTACATACAATATCCATGATTATGTTGATAACTATACTTCTATTGATGATTATAATCATGATTCTAGCTATCTCATGTTGTTAGTTATGTTTAGCATGCTAGCCATGCCTTTGTTACTAGAGATGCATATATTGATAATCATGCTTATATAGATAGTTGTGCTTATGTTGTTAGATATTATTATGATGTTGATATGTTCAACCAATTATACATGCTCATTTTTGTTAGCTATGCCATGTTACTAGACTTGCTCATGATGCTAGACATGCATATTCTATTGAATTTCTTATATTGTCAACAAGATAAAGGATGACAGTCTGGCTAATAATGATAGTTATTATCTGCTCCTGTATGTATTTTTTAATCATCGGTACTACTGATATTATTTGTTATATTTAATTAAACTACTTAACTATTTAATTACATAAACATGCTGTAATCAATAAAGTTGTTGGAGGTTATATCTCTTACCGGGACATGGGTCTCACCCATGTGGTTCGCCGCAATTTTTTAGGTAATCAGAAGTGACAAAAACAAACATGTGGAAGCAAAGAGGAGATATAGTAATGAATCTTTGATAAAGTTATTAGATGTCTAGTATGTCCTAGAGTCATCATTGTACTCTCAGGTTCGGGCAGGAAAAGTTTGTATATGGTGTTTCAAATAAATTGAACTTTTGTTAGCATATTAATGCTTGTTTGTGAGGAATATATGTTTATTGTTCTCCTGTATATATATGTTGTCGCTAAGATGACAAAACAATTTGTTTCAAATTCTTGGAGTAGTATGGATACAAGAAAGATGTGGGGCTCTTATGGAAATGTTTTTGAGTGGGTGTTGATGTTGAAATCAGTTTTAATTGCCCATATTTTTGGGTATGCGATTAATTAGTTATTGATTGTGTTTTATGTTTTGAGTAATCTCGTTTAGTGTAATGGGTCTCACAATAATTATAGCATCTATTCAAATCTAGTTTACAATGGTATTCTAGTCAAATAGATAAGGTAATCACTTAAACCAAATCCAACTTTAAAATGTCTTTTAGAGCATGCCTATGAAAAAATCAGTAGATGCATCATAGTTCAAATTAAAAATCTTTTAGTATGAGTAACAAGTCCAGATATAAATATTTTGAATCAATACATTAAAATTAACATCATCTTTGTGAAACCCCACTAGCTAGACCAGAAACACATCCTATAGCCCTAAAAGTGAAGTACACATAAGACATGGCTACCAAACAATACTATCAAATGACATCGAATCCAAATCATCTTTAGAGTGGATAAAATCCCAACATTCACTACTTGTCAAGATGAAAAATACAAATATGAAATAGAGAATCTCTATAACATAATGATTATTTTTTGCAACAAGAAACATAATCAATAATGGAAAATTATCATCTAGAAGCACAGGGAATGTAATAAACATTCAAATCATACTCAACAAGGCTTTTCATCTTTTATTCATTTTCACTGAAACTATTTGTCTTGTACCTCACCTAGTAGAAGTCGGGATGCCAGATTCTGGTGTCAATGACTCACGGTCACTATCTTAGGTTTTAGTTGGTCACCCTAAGATATCAACAAGGCCTGGACACCTCAGGGTTTTTTAAATAGGATCACGTCTTCATCTCAACTACACAAGAAAGGAACCAAAAAACAATGTATCACATATCACAACGTTTCTCATATTTTCATATTCCACATATTTCATTTCATCAGAGTCTATTCCCCATGGATAGAGACTTTCACAGTAAGGATTTAAGGCTAGATCCACTCCACATGACTCACTCCTAAATATTGGTGGTCTGACCTTTAAGGTCCCGATCCACACACCATAAATCCTCCTCATAATTCATTTATTACTACAAGGAGATCCATTTTGTTTCACCAGTGTGGACCTTGGGAGAAACTCATGGTTTTTAGGGCACCTAACTAGATGTTTCATCATTTCACTTATTATTAATCTCTTTTACTCATCTTAAAAGAATTCAAAATATCATATATCATATGTGTGTATTCTCGCTTAACTATAATAACATGAAAAATATTAATCTTATCAAGAAAGATAATGACTAAAACAAAAACCACAACAATTTATAATCTGTAATACATATAATTCTTTATATTTCCACATCATCTCATAGTAGTGGTTACTAGTGGGATTTCTTCCCATGACATAATCTCATTGTCCAACATTTACCCCCTTAGGTTTTTATCATCATCAGTGAGCTTTCAACTCGAGACATAATCTCATTGTGCAACATTTACGCTCATCAGGGTGTCACATATGTAATCAGTGCATGTTAAATTCAATCTCAACATATTTCTTATCAGTACATTCTATATCACAGTTCTTAACAAATATTCATAGAGGCATACGCACCAACAACAATGAAAGCACATAGATATCTTTTATCATCCATCATACTCAATAAAGATTTATCAAACAACATATACTTATTCCATCCAAAGTTTCATACATAAACATGCATAGAACACTTATTTCTCATCTTCTTTTATTTCACATTCTTTAGTTAGGGTTGGTAATCAACGCAAGTTGAATATCATTGATGTCCGTCAAAATAGTCCATTCTCAGTGTACAAGTATTCTATCAAACAATCTCAATCCAAAAACACATTCATGTAAATCAATTCAAATTCTTGAACCCATATTTTAATTGCGTTCAACCACAATTATGTGCATTCATTAATCTCTCATTTGAGATCATTATACATTACCATCATCTAGCTAATCATTTTAGGGTTAGAGTTAGGTTTTTAGATGCATTAACTAATTCTTATATTTTTTGTTCAATTAATATTCATTAGTCTCAAATTCTTTCATTTCACATTTATACATTATAGGAACCAATCATTCTTAACTCATTTGATATACAATGCTCCTCTTCTCATTAACACCCATCACAGTCCAATTTAATATATTTATTCAGTTTGGGTTAATCCACATGTAACTAAAATAAAAAGATTAAATCCCATCATAATAACTTTGTTAGTTTAATCCTTAACTTGACATCACCATTTAGTAAATTTTTATTCATGTTGTTTCTTATATATAGATAAGTGTGCCATGTCATCAAATTCTAATGGAATTCCCATAAATAACAATGATCATTCCTTATTATACTACTCACTTTAGGTAAAAATAATGGATTAGGGTTACATCTTATTATACCACTCTGAATTCATTGTTATGTAGCTTGTACAAAAGGACCCACATTCATGTGAGGGTTTTCTCAATATTTTGTAAATTGTATTAAAATAGATACATTAGGGTTAGATCATTTTAGTAAGACTCATCATCTTCCATTGAAGTATTAATACCTACAATTCAACATTTCATCACATTTACAACTTTACATACAAGTTCTAGCTTTATCACTCATACTCATTTTAATACTAAACTTCTAGGGTTTCAAATACTCATCCTTAATTCTACACATCATAAGAATCACATAACTCTCTAATCTCGTCATGGTGCACATGGATTCATTAAGGATATTCACACTCATGGAAACCCTAGTTTTCATTTTCACATATTTCGTTCATCAATCATAAGCTTACATTGATTAATTGACCCATTTGATTCAAACCCTCAACACAAACCCTAAACATGGAATATCACAACCTCATACTGATCCATATGTATACATCATATTTAGTTTTAGTAAGGTTCAACAATACACTTATATAATTCATACTAATACAATTCAACTATAATTTTATACATATCAATTGAATTCCCAATCATATCATGCATTGGGCTGATTTTAGGCAATGTTGACATGAAATGGCATAGCCATGTATCCATAGAATTTTCCATGGAAAGTCCATCAATATATCATGAACTAGTAGCAAGTTCAATTCAATGAAAAATAATCCAAATTAGTATAATTTTATTCCCTAATATCTTTCCAAATCAGCACCCAATCACATTCAGCTAGAAGCATGATTTCTGATTATTTTAGTTGGATATAATTAGGCTTTGAAAATGAACACAATTCTCAATTGGGAGAGAAACTATACGGAGAATGGATCACCCCCTTACTAAAGATTTGAAGTATAAAACATCCATTCCAAACACACTCAAAGGTATGTTGGAATAGGTGTAACATTCTCAAATTTCAATAAATGGTATTCATAACAATCAAAGTATAGCAACAGAATAAAAATGTTGACTATATTCAATTTATCACAAGGTCATTACAATATTACATCATAATATCCCGTAAGGGTTTACATGTATGATACAACATAAGGATCTAAGTAGAGGGAAATCTAAACCATAACAACTTTGTCTCCAAGCTTTAACTCCTTAAGCTAGTCAAAAACTTCATGCCTTATCATCCAAATCCGCGCCTAGGGTTGGAAGCATACCCCAACAAGAAGAGAAAATAGATGACATCAACAAAGGCTAGTATGTGCATACTAAATAGGAAAATTGAGCTATATATGGAATAAAGGACAACAAATATAAAACGCTTCCCATAGAAAGGATAAGGACCACCCAAATGGATATCAAGAGAAAAGGAATTGCAATCATATGATAACAAAAGAATACTTGCCCCTAAAAAAAATAAATATTGTGCCACAAAAGCACATGTAAAGAATTAGGACACACATCCCATATCATCAACCTCCATGAATGTGAGATAAACATAACCCTAGAACAATATAAACACAAAGGCAGCCAAGTCCCATAAACTTGAAAACTAATAGAGAAAGGAATATTGTCAATCTCCCAAATATATAAAACACGGGCCAAGAATCACACATCTTGCCCTGGGTATGGGGTTCCATTCCATCCCAAAAGAGTAAGAAATATCACATATGCTTGACAGGAAATAACACATATGCCATAAAAACCAATACAATTACACTACTCTAGTGATACTGAATCACATAGCATGTTAAATGTAGAGGCAAGTACAAAGTATAGTCATAATATATAAACTAGTCACCTCATAAGTGACCAACATATACATCAACCTCAGACGTGGGAAAAAGACATCACATGTAATCTTTTAGAGTTCCATAATGAACAAAGAATAAGATAAAATATCAAAAGAATATCCATGATCACATGATCAATATCAAATAGTGTAGTTCATATGAACCATGATTTTTAAAAGAGAAGACATTGTGTATAGGCTAACGTCCATAGGACAAAGAGAATGAATAAGCATAGGTGAATTGCTCAACATAGAAGAATAGGGGATACATCATACCTCAACTTCAGAGTCTGAACAGTCAAAGTTAGTCCTAGATCCAATCCTAGGCCTCCAAATAACCTCTAGGGAAGGTGGACATGTCTGATAAGTAAGGTTCCCAAGCTTAGAGAGGTTGGTTTCTCCAACAAAGCTCTTATCTCGAGCAAGAAGCAACTTCTTCACTTTATAGGTGAAAAACCCTAATAAAAGAACATGGAGATGAGGTGTGTATCGGTTCTAGGTGGGGTTTCACCATGGAAGACCAGGGTTATGACGTGGAGGAAGGTGGAAGGAAGACTAACAACATGAAAATAGGGAAGGTAAGGAGGATAGTTACTAGTTTTGGTCAAAATAACCAAGGAGGAGCTTAAGAAATCCTAAATAGAGAAATTTGGAATCGTAGGAGCCTTCTTCACCAATGTCGGCACCTCCTTTACCTTGGGACAACACCTTCATGGCAAAACAAAGTAGGAATGATGATCTAAGATAGAAGAAATAAAGGAGAGAAAGATTTTTCAAATTGGGAGTTGAGAAGGGGTAGATATGGCTATATAAAGAAAGAGGTCAAGTATGAGGTGTCTATGAGACTTTCCATGCGTCATGTATAAGGGTGTCCATAGACATGCAAGCCTTTATGGATAAGGAAGAAGTAAAGCAAGAGGTGTCAAGTTGCTTTCCATGTGTCCAATGCTAAGGGTGCCTAAGGACTTGCAAACCTTTATGGATAAGGAAGAAGTCAAGCATGAGATGTCCATGGAGCTTTCCATGTGTCCTTAGCCTAGGGATTTCATGGCCATGTAAAAGGACAGCTCATAGAGGCTTATTGAATATCAAATTTCAGTTTATGGACACTTATAGGCCATCCCAACGGACCTACAATCAAATAAATAACCCCATTGGTTGATAGCTTCCAAAGATAAGCTCATTTATAAAGAGAATAATCCCTAAAATGCCCTTGAAAAGAAACACCTTCAAACCAAGGTGCAAGTAGGTGCCCCATGGTTCAATAAATCAAGAATGGTAATGGAATATATAAGGATTGTAATTCATGTGATAATTTGTAAAGAAAACCTCCCAATTGGGTACATTGTAGAAAAGTCCGGAATGTACCTAAAATTGCATAACTTGTACAAACAACATCCAAATTGGACCAAACTTCATCCACAAGTTATCTTTGATGTATTGAATATTAATTTGCCGTTATTTTCATATTTTGAAGTTATATGATCACATTATTTATTACTTATTCCTTTTACTCATTTTCTCTCTCCTAAACTTATCCTAATATTTCAAGGTGGTCCAAATTAGATGAAATTTGACATATAGGCTAATTTTGATATGTAGATTTTGAATTTGAAGTTTGTTTCCACTTTTGAGACTTTTTTATGAGATATATCATATGACCATTATCAACCCATTATCTAAATTATTCACCCAATTAAGTTTCTTATCTACATATTACCACCAAAATGAGTTATGTGGCATATTTTATGTATCCATTATAAACCTAAGATTAATGTTAGAACATTAGGTTACATTAAGGTATCTATACATTCATTAGCTTATTGGGATTATACTAAACATAAATTTAGGTCTTACCTTCAACCTTGTTTGGCTAAGTCCAAAATGTCAACTTCCAGGGTAGGGTTTGAGATCTAGTATGTTACAACACACCACACTTAAAGGGATTTCATCCTTGATATCAAAACATCCACATATAAGAAAACAACGTATTCACCACCCCATAAAGGATTTAACCTACCAAGCCAAACTAATCTATAGGTAAAATGGTTAGTCTAACTAGACCATATACCAGATCCATCACACTTCACTACGCACTCTGATTGCTTACTAAACACCAAACTTTAAAGTCTAGGTTCTAGCGATAACTATCCAAACATGTGGTTATATGGTTCATAAGGGAACTATATTAGGTATCCATACTCAAACAAGTCATTACACCTGGTAGTCTAGTTCAACATATTAGGGTCCCTAAAGATAAATCATATAGATGTCTAAGGATACTATTGCCTAAAAGTATGCTATTTTGAACAATTCATATCAGCTCAGGCTAGGCCAGTATCATATGGATTCAGGAGTCCTCGTAAGCCAAGCTAGTGGTGTGGAGGAAAATCTTTCCAGCCCTTGAACCCTGATCCTTTCTAGACACCTTTGCTTACTTCATGTCCTAGTAGCTGCCTAAAGACCAAGCTAAACAACCTCAAGTCACCATGGTTACTTATGAATCTTTTAGCTATAAGTACTTTAGGGATCTATTCATCATTATTCTAATGTGAAACTATAGGATCCTAAACCAACCCTTCATAATCTATTGATCAACTCTAGGGAAAACATGTCACTTAAAGGTAAGACAAGTATTCTAACTAGGGAGACAACATTTAAATAGTCGGATTCCAACTTCCATGGGCTCTGATACCATGCTGTAAGGAGGTGGGTTCACCCCCTTACTATAGATTTGAAGAATAAAATATCCATTCCAAAAACACTCAAAGGTATGTTGGAATAGGTGTAACATTTTCAAATTTCAATAAATGGTATTCAAAACAACCAAAGTATAGCAGCAAAATAAAAATGTTGACTATATTCAATTTATAACAAGGTTATTACAAAAATACATCATAATATCTCGTAAGGGTTTACATGTATGATACAAAATAAGGATCTAAGTAGAGAGAAATCTAAACCATAACAACTGTGTCTCCAAGCTTTAACTCCTTAAGTTAATCCAAAACTTCATGCCTTATCATCCAAGTCCTTCACCTAGGGTTGGAAGCATACCCCAGCAAGAAGAGAAAATAGATGACATCAACAAAGGCTAGTATGTGCATACTAAATAGGAAAATTGCTATATATGGAATAAAGGACAAAAAATATAAAAGGCTTCCCATAGAAAAGGATAAGGACAACCCAAATGGGTATCAAGAGAAAAGGAATTGACATTATATGATAACAAAAGAATACTTTCCATTAATAAAACATAAAGTTTGTGCCACACAAGCACATGTAAATAATTAGGGCACACACCCAATATTATCAACCTACATGCATGTGAGATAAACATAACCCTAGAACAATATAAACATAAAGGCGGCCAAGTCTCATAAACTTATAACCTGATAGAGAAAGAAATACTGCCAATCTCCCAAATATATAAAACATGGGTCAAGAATCACACATCTTGCCCTGGGTATGAGGTTCCTTTTCATCCCAAAAGCACATGAATTATCACATCTGATCGGCGAGAAATAACACATCTGCCATAAAAACCAATGCAATTACACTACTCTAGTGCTATTGAATCAAATAACATGTTAAATGTAGAGATAAATATAAAGTATAGTAAGAATATATAAACTAGTCACCACATAAGTGACCAACATATATATCCACCTCATATGTGGGCAAAAGACATCACATGTCATCTTTTAGAGTTCCATCATGAACAAAGCATAAGATAAGAGTTCAACAGAATATCCATGATCACATGATCAATATCAAATAAGGTTGTTCACATGAACCATGATTTTCAAAATAAAAGACATTTTGTATAGGTTAATGTCTATAGGACAAAGAAAATGAATAAGCATAGGTGAATTGCTCAACATAGAAAAAAGGGGATACATCATACCTCATCTTCAGAGTCTAAATAGTCCAAGTAAGTCCTAGATCCAAGCCTAGGCCTCCAAAGAACCTTTAGGGAATGTTCATAGGTCTAATAAGTAAGCTTCCCAAGCATAGAGAGGTTGGTTTCTCCAACAAAGCTCCTATCTCGAGAAAGAAGCACCTTCTCCACTTTAGAGGTGAAAACGCTAACAGAAGAACATGTAGATGATGTCTTTATGGGTTATAGGCAAGGTTTGACGATGGAAGACCAGGGTTCCGACCTGGAGGAAGGTGGAATGAAGATAAAAAACATGAAAATAGGGAAGGAAAGGAGGATACTTACTAGTTTTGGTCAAAATAACCAAGGAGAACCTTAAGAAATCCTAAATAGAGAAATTTAGAACCCTAGGAGCCTTCTTCACCAAGGTAGGCACCTCATTTTAACTTGGGACAACACCTTCTTGGTAAAACATATTAGGAATGATGCTCTAAGATAGAGGAAATAAAGGAGAGCAAGAGTTTTTGAATTGGGAGTTGGGAAGGGGTAGATATAGCTATATAAAGAAAGAGATCAAGTGTGAGGTGTCTATGAGACTTTCCATGTGTCATGTCTAAGGGTGACCATGGACATGAAAGCCTTTATGGATAATGAAGAATTCAAGCATGACGTTTCAAGTTACTTTCCATGTGTCCAATGCTAAGGGTGCCTATGGACATGCAAACCTTTATGGATAAGGAAGAAGTCAAGCATTAGGTGTCCATGGAGCTTTCCATGTGTCCTTAGCCTAGGGATTTCATGGCCATGCAAGAGTACAACTCATAGAGGATTCTTGAATATCAAATGTCAGTTTATGGACACTTATAAGCCATCCATACTGACCTCCAAATAACCCATTGGTTGATAGCTTCTAAAGATAAGCTCATTTATAAAGAGAGTAATCCCTAAAATTCCCTTAGAAAGAAACACCTTCAAACCAAGGTGCAAATAGGTGACCCAAGGTTCAAAAAATTTATAATGGTAAGGGAATATATAAGGATTAAAATTCATGTGACAATTACCAAAGAAAACCTCCCAATTGGGTAAATTGTAGAAAAGTCCAAAATGTACCTAAAATTGCATAATGTGTACAAACAACATCCAAATTGAACCAAACTTTATCCACAAGTTACCTTTGATGTGTTGAATATTAATTTGACATTATTTCTATATTTTGAAGTTATATAATCACATTATTTATTACTTATGCCTTTTATTCATTTTCTCTCTCGTAAACTTATCCTAATATTTCAAGGTTGTCCAAATTAGATGAAATTGGACATGTAGGCTAATTTTGATATGTAGATTTTTAATTTGAAGTTTGTCTGCAATTTTGAGACTTATTTTTATGAGAAATGTCATATGGCCGATTAACGACACATTATCTAAATTATTCATCCAATTAAGTTTCTTATCTTCATATTACCACCAAAATGAGTTATGTGGCATATTTTATGTATCCATTATAAACCTAAGATTAATGTTAGAACATTATGTTACATTAAGGTGATATACACATGCAATATCTCTTTGGAATTATACTAAACATTTATTTAGGTCTTACCTTCAACCTTGTTTGGCTAAGTCCAAAATGTCAATTTCCAGGGCACGGTCTGAGATCTAGTGTGTTGCAGAAACACTCACCTAAGGTGATAAGAAACTTAAAAACGTAGGTCAAACTTTGAATTTTTAGAAATTCAATTAAACTCTAGAAATTGAATCCATTTCTTCCTCCTCTCAACTTGTAAACCCTAGAAATGGAGATTCGGAGAAAAATAGTGCAAAAAGGGGAAGATTTGATATCATGTCGATAAAAATCATAGGAGGGATGGAATGTTGACATCTAAGAGATGATTCACCATGAAAGACTATTCAAAGAAGAAAAACTTACTTGATTTGATCATATCTCGTATAGTGAAACCCTAGGTCAACATTTCCACCACTTTCTCCTCTCAAAACCCTAGCTCCCTCTCTCTAGGATTTCATTTCTCTAGAATGGATCAGAAAGTATGAGAGATACTTGGGTGTTAGATTTCTCATATAGATCAATTAAGGCGCTTGGGTCAATTGCAAACTGACCCAACTTACACTCTTTCTCATAATATATGTTACTGAAAATCATTTACTTAATAGGTCAAACCTCCTCCAACAATTATAAAAATTTATCATATTATGGGAGAGAGAACTTCAGAGCTCTAGCTAAAATTTCAAATTAATCAGATTATGAATAAAAATATAAGAATCAAATATTATTTGTTATTTTTCGGCCAGAATGCATGGTCGGCTCAGTTTTTTAGGGGAAACTCAACGTACACCACACTCTACAGAATTCAAACATCATACAAAATTATTAAAATTAAAAACAATGTCTAATATGGAGTCTCCAAACTATAGATAAACTTCAAGATCAACTAGATGTACCAATAAAAAGATAAAATTCAAATACCATACTACTATATTTCAATTTGAATACATGATCAGATGAATTTTTCCTGGGGAAACTCAATCGACAAACATGTCATAAAATTCTTCATAAAAATATGATATTTTTTTAAAAATACTAATAATTGAGTTCTCCAAACCATATACAAATTTCAACTAAAAGTTAGTTGTATGTAAACTAATAAAAATAATATAGTACACCGCTATACTTGACACATTCTTTATTCATATGTTACCAAAACCCAAACGTTTGGCTAATTAGGTTTTTCAATTCTCAAACCCTAATTATATGAATAAAAGTGTGAGTAAAGCTTCTCATTATGGTTAAAAGATCATAATTAAAATACCATCATTAATCAAGATTTAAATAATGGTCAATCTAGTTAGGCATACAGTCATCCAAGTAAACCCTAATTATTTGATTAATCTAAAAATAGGTCTTTACAAATTCTCCCCTCCTTTTAGGATTATATCTCATAATCCATGAAAAGGCATGGAAGAATATCATATCATCTAACTTTTCATCTCTCTCTGCATCAAGTTAGAAGGTTTCCATTTTATCTTTCTTTCATATGACATTATTTTCCTTTTGCATTAGATGGACTAATCATCATATCTCTCTTTGCATATTATAAACATTGACTTCATAAATCTTAATAATACATCATTTATCGAGATGTGATTCATATCACCTTTCATATTCTTTTAAAATTTAATTATGTATGTTATTGATCAAGATTATAATTCATTATGTGTTATTATCTACATTCATTAATTTTCTTCATAAGAAAGATCATTAAGTGGGCTTCATCCTCAGTTGTCAACTTTTTATAATTTCATATTCATACTTATGTTCAAATTTTTTATGAATTATCTTTATATTCCATTACACTTTGATCTTTCTGCAGTGAAATTTCATGCTTATCTTATGGATCATATTGAATTATACAATCCTTTCTCTTTCACCATCTTATCACCATTCTTTTTTTTATCATCATGCATATCTTATTTGTCACGACAGTCACCGGATAATGATTAATGCGGAAGAAAACATTCACAGTGGATTACTGAAAATCACTAAAAATTAAAACCATTTACAAAGAGATACATTTCCAGGAAACTCTTATAACAAGAACCAAAATATTACATATACATTCTGGTCCCCAAAGTACATACCATGTACCTTCTCTTCTCGAGGATTACATACAACAGTTTCTCTGTTAAATCTACCCATAAGCAACATAAAACCTCGAGGCATTCAATGCCTAAATCTCAAATCGATCATAAAAGCACTAACCACTTACTCCAAGGACCTGAGAGTACAAAGACGACACATAGGACTCATAATTAAAAGACATGACAGTCAGTATCTCCACCTGGGATGTTACTGATGTCCCTGGTGCTGTTGTCCCTCCCCTGGTGTATGGTTCTTGCCTCGTCATCCGCGTCCACCTAAAAATGTTGGTGACCAATGGAGTGAGATCCATGTCCCAGTGAGAGATATAACTCTCCACCAAAACATTATTATTGCAGATAAATAGTAATAGACTTAAGCAGAGGAATCTCTATTGTAAAGTAGGATTTAATCATTATTAAGAAGATTAGAGCAACATCATCCTTTAAGACATTACAATTATAATTGATAAGGCATTAAATCATCTATCCTTTTTAATAAGGAATATGAAGTACATGTATAACATCTATCCATTTAGGATACAATAAGCAATGTAACATCAACCAATGATTTCCGTATTTCATCCTTAAGAAAATACGCTACACGGCTAATTACATTTTACAATCATACTTATGCCCTGAGGAAGTGAGCCATACCGCTCAAATCCAACCTTCGGTTACGAAACCCGAAGTCGGTGCCATACAAGATCAAAGGAAGAGTCGGACTCCACGATCTCATCCGTCTCGGTCAGTGTGAGACCACAAGCAAGACCAAAATCTCTTGCTTAAGTGACCTCAGTCACAGGGTTAGATCCCACAGGCTACCCATTCTCTAGCCCACCTTGGTACAAGTCTCTGCGCTAGTAAATCTGAGCCACGAGCCATTTCACCATGCTCTATGAGCCATGAACGCATTCATGCTCTATCACACTAAGCCATGGACCTGTTCACCATGCTTCTATACATATCTTGAGTCTACAACTGAAGCTGCACTCTAATCCTCCTACTTTCGGCTAGGAGAAACCCCACATATTCAAAAATATACACTCTGAATTAACCAACAGGAGAACCCGTTTCATCATCACCAGCTACTGACGATGATGGATCTATGACCAAGGCTCTACATAATAATACTCGACTTGATTATTTAAGTGCATTACCATATTCTTTTATCATCAGTCAAGTTTTCAAACAAGAATTATTATGACAAATGCTACAAAGAAACATGTAATACTTCTATCAAGTACTTTTCAAAACATTATAAAACATTGGGATCTCAATCCTTTTTCTCATTACTGGGAATTCACATCCCTCAACAATACCATAATCATGATAACCAGATCTGGTTATTCTACCACTATCAAGTAACAATTACCTTCAGGTCATCTGACCAAGGTATTCATGATACTTGTTACACAAGTATCTCACATAGTTCACCAGGCATATTAAACTTATTGTCACCTTTCACTAGGCAACAAATAAAAGAATGGCTCACAAGGCCCATTAACATCATAGCTCATACATGTTTATGCTCATCATCTCATGATACCTGCATGGTTAGTATACTTGATAACAACCATATCAATTACATCTCAACATTATGCAATACAAAGATAACATCACTATTCTCTCATTAGGGATAGGGTTTCCCATCTTTATCAATTAGGGTTTAACATAACATCACCCTATATTAGGGTTTCACATAACATCACCCTACATTAGGGTTTCACATGACATCACTCTATATTAGGGTTAGGGTTTCCCAATATATTTTAATTAGGGTTTCTCATCCCATTACCTAAAATTAGGGTTTCTCAACCCATAGCCCAAAATTAGGGTTAGAGCTTCTCATTCTTCATTTATTAGGGTTTATGATTACCTCATTAACCAAACCCTAAGTCAGTGATTCCATATATCTTGGAACACATAGCATTATTTAAGTATTAAATCATACTTATAATTGTTCCATGTACTAGGAACACACATCACCATTATACCTTATTAGGTTGACTTATCCTTTCACTAAGTATATACACTTATGCTTATCATAGTGTATTGAATTTATTACTTTAATAGGCATTGAGTGATAATCACTCTAATTATACTAATCACCTAAGTACTTTAGAGGTACTTCCATTGAAATCAACCTTGAGATACTCTTCAACCACTTATGGGGTTATTAATGGTTTGAATCACTTAGACCATCAAACGGTTTGGACCAATTGAACCTTCAAACGGTCTTGAGGTCACTTGACCTTCAAAAGGTCTTGAGGTCACTTGACCTTCAAATGGTCTTGATGTCACTTGACCTTCAAATGGTCTTGAGGTCACTTGACCTTCAAACGATCTTGTCCAAATTCTTCAAATAGTTTGAGACCGTTTAGACCTTCAAACTGTCTTGAGGTCACTTGACCTTCAAATGGTCTTGTCCAAATACTTCAAACGGTTTTAGACCGTTTAGACCTTCAAACGGTCTTGAGGTCACTTGACCTTCAAACGGTGTTGTCCAAATTCTTCAATCGGTTTTGAAACCATTTGATCTTATTAGGGATTGAAACCATTTGACCCTTGAACGGTTTTGAAATTGTTTGATCAAAACAACTTTGAAAACGTTTAACCCTAAACGGTTTGAGACCGTTTGGTCCTCAAACAGTTTGAGACCGTTTGGTCCTCAGATGGTTTGAGACTGTTTGGTCCTCAAACAGTTTGAGACTGTTTGGTCCTCAAATGGTTTGAGAGTGTTTGGTCCTCAAATGGTTTGAGATCGTTTGGTCAATTTAGAGTTGAAACTGTTTGAACCTAAATTAGGGTTTTGTCATCAATTGATCTAGGGTTTTGAAATCAACAAAGTTCTCAACATTTTGAAACCAATTGAATTTGATTGTTTGAAGTTATTAGGTTATGAGACCAATTGGTCCTTGAATTCATTGAAACCGTTTGGTCTCTAACGGTTTGAGACTGTTTGACCTCTATCGGTTTTGAAACCGTTTGGTCACCGAACAGTTTGAAACTGTTTGGTCTCTAATGGTTTGAGACCGTTTGACAAACAAAATGAAACTGTTTGTTTTTTATATTCTTGAGGTGTGTGCTAAGATGATGTCATCATCATCAAGCTTCAAACCTCCAAATTGTACTTGTCATGTATATGATAAATTCATCAAATTATTCAAGTAGGAAATAAAAGATCAACATATGATGAGAAATTGAAATCAATAATAACATTGATGGGTTTAAGTTATATAACCCGCCTTCAAAGTAGCTTCAAAGCTTCAATCTTCTCGTATCTAATGGTGAAATAAGCTCCTTAAACTATCCAAGGTTCATTTCCAACTCTTTGGATACAAAATATAGCTAAGGTTGAGTATTGGATGGAAAAGAGAAGAAAATCAATGTTAAAATCCGATTTTAACCATCAATCCATGGTTGAAGATGATCATGGAGCTTACCTTCAGCTTGGGGAACGTTTTCCTCTTGCTCCTAAGCTCCTTGTTCGTCGGCCAAAGCAAGTGAAAGAAAGTTGATTGCAAAATAGCCTTTGAAGTAAGAAGAAAATGGAGTATATGGAATTGATTTTCTAGGAGAGAGAAAGTAGGAGAAAATGCATCCAATTTCTTGCCACATGCCCCCTCCCTTCCTTGCCTTCGAAGCCATATTCCTTTTCCCTCAATATCCTCTCAATTATCCTTGAATTAAAAGCAACCACTTAAGCACCTTAATCATTATAATACTATTATCCATTTTTAGTGGACATTACTTTTTAATTAACAAATGTGAGTGGATTTCTTCACCTACTTAAGATATTTCGGTACCACTTAAGGCATTTGGACGTCCTCTCACTATAGGATTTCAACCACATCCTTTTTAGTTGATGGGCACTTCAATTAATATATTTATTTTTGCTACAATATAAATTAGGGTTTCACTTATGCTTAAAGCTTGATTATTTTATTATCAAGATTATCTCTCCTCTAAAGTAATTCAAACAAGACACCCCATTCTTTTTATTCTCTCTAAATGATAACAAGAAACAATAGGGACACTCTTGAAGTGGTATATTACAAATTCAACCCTATATTTTTGGTAATTTGCAAATTACACCAAAACTAGCATTCAATGCACAAACATTATTCAAACAAGCTCCTTCTTGGAACTTTGGCTTCCACAAGCCATACCTCAGCATCACTCTCATTCTTATGATGCTATAACACTTCAGGAACATTTATCATGTAACATTAGCAAGGTAACCCCTTAAATTGGGTAAATTGCACTTTAGTCCAAAATAGGTAAAAATACTATTTCAACATTTTTCAAATAGGACAAAAATTGAAACATAAGCTCTCCTTTGGTCTTAATTACTTTTCAAAAGATAAAGACAAGAATCTAGAAGACTTACTTAGGAAAAACTTCTAGGGTTAAGGCATAACCCAAGTCAGGGATGTTACATTATTATACTCCCAAACTGTAGTCAGTTGGATGCTTGGTCAGGTCAGCCATGATATGTATAGTTTGTAGTTCCATACTAGCTTATCTCAACACCTAAATACTTGACCAAAGTATCTAGATACTGAGTTCACTCAATATGCATATCATTCAAGTGAGTTCAACATCAGTATTACCAGATCCTATTGTCCCACAGACTCATCTAACCTAGGCTTTGATACCATGTTGTCTGGACCTTTCTTGTGATTAGCATAACTACCAACAATCAAATAGAATCCCTATACCTAAAACGACTATGAAACAAAACAACGAATTCTCAATAAAGGCGACTAAAATAGTACTTGCAAATCACAGATAAATGTTTCTTTTTTCTTTGTTCACAATTTTTCATAAACTAATGTCACATCTAGGACATCCCATTAGAATATCAAATAGCTTATTCAACTCCATTGAAACTAGAATCAAATCTTACTACTTAGATGCAGTTCAATTTACATCATATATAAGTACATGAAAGAATAAACTCAATCAGCTACCCATCTCGGGAAAGAGAATATGCAGGGACAATCTAATTTATCTGGATCAGTCTATTTATATCTTCTTGGTCATGATTTCTCTATTGGATATCATTATACCTAAAAACATTTGAGACAACCTCATGAGACTCATATAGATCCCCAGTGAGTGGATACCTCCCACTCAAGTTGAGTACATGCATCATCATTGGATTAAGTATAATGAACTTAAAAGAAATTTGTAGATAATGAAAAGTCTAGTAGATAGTTCTAGCATCTAATCAAGTCAAGTTTACAATGGCAGATTGATCAAACAATAAGGCAATCATTTAAACCAAATCCAACTTTAAAACATCTTTTGGATAATGTCTATGAACAAATAAATAGATACATCATAGTTAAGATTAACAATCCCATAGTATGAGTAACAAGTAAAGATGCAAAAATTTTGAATCAATACATAGCATTAACATCATCTTTGTAACACTGTACCGGCCAGACCAGGAACACATACTATAGTCTTAAAGTTGAAGTACACATAGATATTGATACCAAACAATACTATCAAATGACAAACAATACAAATCATCTTCAGTGTGGACAAATATCCCAACATTCACTACTTGTCAACAAGACATATCAAAATACTAAATAGATAACCTCTATAACAAAATGATTATTTTCTACACTAAGAAGCATAATCAACAATGGCAAATTATCATCTAGCAGAATAAGGAATGTAACAAACATTCAAATCATATTCAACACGCCTTGTCATCTATTATTCATTTGCCCTGAACTAATTGGCTTGTACCTCACCAAGTAGAAGTCACCACACCTGATTCACATGCCAACTACTCATCGCCACTATCTTAAGGTTTATCCGGACACCCTAATATATCAACAACAAACCCTAGCCACCTCTGGGTTTTGTAAAGAGGCTCACATCCTCATCTAGGGTACACAATATAGGAACAAACAAAGCCATGTATCACATATCACATCATTTCTCATATTTTTATATTATACATGTTTCATTTAATATAAGTCTATTCATCATGGACATAGACTTTCACAATAAGGATTTAGAGCTAGAACCACTCCAGATGACTCACTCCTAAATTCTGGTGGTCTAACCTTTGAGGTCTCAATCCACACTCCAAAAATCCTTCTTGTAATTCATCGATTACTATAAGGAGAAGCATTTTGTTTCCCCAGTGTGGGCCTTGGGGGAACTCATGATGTTTAGGGTACCTAACTAGATGTGTTATCATTTCACTTTTTATTAATCTCTTTTATTCATCGTAAAATAATTAAAAACATAATATATCATATGTGTGTATTCTTGCATAATTAGAATAACATGAAATAGATTGAGCTTATCAAGAAAGGCAATGACTAAAACAAGAAGCACAACAATCTGTAATATGTAACACATATAATTCTTTACATTTCCTCATCATCTCATAGAAGTCATCATTAGTGGGCTTTCATCCCAAGACATAATCTTATTGTCCAATATTTACCCCATCAGGGCTTTATCATCATCAGTGGGCTTACACCCTGAGACATAATCTCATTGTGCAACATTTACCCTAATCATGGTTTCTCAAATGTAATAAGTGCATCTTAAATTCAATCTAACCTATTTATTATTAGTTCATTCTATATGGAAATTCTTAATAAATATTCACACAGACATAAGAACTAGCAACAATAAAAGCATATATTTATTGTATCATTCATCATATCCAGAATAGATTTATCATACAACATATACTCATTCCATCCAATTTCAATACATGCAAATAAATTTCATGCATAAACATGCATAACATACTTAGTTCTCTTCTTCTTTTATTTCACATTCTTCAGTTAGGGTTACTAATCAACACATGTTGAATATTATTGAAGTCTATAAAATAGGCCATTATCATCTCTACTACAAAACCTACCCTTAGTGTCGGTTATTTAAGGCCTTTAGTGTCGGTTTCGAAGCGACATCTATGTGGGCGACACTAAAAGCTCAACCATTATGCATCAGTTCCAAAACCGACACCCAAACTCTTCGCGCGCCACCAAAAATGCGCCATCAGGGGACTATAGGCATCAATTATTAGATAAGAAACCAACACCATACACCTTCACGCCACAGAAAGAGTGCCATATTGGGCACTATCAACGTCGGCTATTAGATAAGAAACCGACGCCATATACCTTCGCGCCACAGGAAATAGACGCCGGTTATTTATATAAAACCGACACTATAACTTTGTGTGTCGGTTTTATACAAATAGCCGACGCCTATTGTTTTGTCTTTTTTTCTGTCAGTCTGCAGACCTGCTGTGGCTGGTCACAAGATGAAAAGCATATAGTTCAGTTATGAACTGCAAGTTTTACGACATCCATTGATATCAGCCAACAACAGGCCACAAACCTGCAAAATTAACAACAAAAATATTCACACATGCATTAAGCAATGCAACCCGCAGTTCCATTTTATTTTCACAAATTTAGAAACATTCATGTAGCTAGCAATCTATAGTTCCATTCATTTTCACATTCACACATGTAGAAACATTCATATAGAAACCAAAACTTTCATTCATTTTCACTTAGACACATGTAGAAACATCCAGACATGTAGAAACATTCACACATATATTATAATTCAGAAATTCATTTACAAAATATCATTCTTTAGTCATTATTTGCTATCAACATCCCAATTATATTATAAAACCCCCACTATTTGTATGGCTATTTCCCATTCTTCTCTTACTTCATTTAATTCTCCCGTGGTATAGGGAGCTTGTACATCTAGTAAGTCCGTTCCTGTAGTGGGGTCAGCTTTAAACACATGTAAAGAGAATGATGTATATATATATATAATTAATGAGCTATAAATAAGATTGATATATTTCATATTATCTAATGAGACTATATAATACCTAAGCAATACAATCGATGTCCAGTGCGGCATATTTGATAATCATGTGCATATATCACATCACATAGTATCCACATGCCCATCCGTTGTCTTGTGTAGCACACTATAAATTCAAACATAAAAAATATTAAAAAATACAAATAATTAAGCATTGTTCATCATACTTATCATAGTACTATTCGTCTTCTATTGGATCTTCAATGAACTGTCTTTTACCATGAAGAACAATCGACCATTTATCATTTGTAGGATCATCGATATAAAATACTTGTTTCGTCTGTGATGCCAATATGAATGGTTCACCCTTCTCACAAATCTTTTCAAAGTTCACTAAAGTGAAACCCAATTCATCCACTATAACTCCTTTGGTGTTATCAACCCAATTACATTTGAAGAGAGGAATTCTGAAATCTATGTAGTCAAACTCCCATATGTCTTCAATGACAACGTTGTAACATATTGAATCTCAGGGTCTTCCCTGCAATTTACCCATTCTTGAGCTTTGCTTTGCCTTTTAGTCCATTTGGACCTTTTCCATAAATTTCCCATCCTTTGGATCATTCTTGGACTCCTTGTGCAATTTGAGCACAATTTGATGTTTAAATCACGTTTTACCCTCATTGATGTTAATTGAGGGGTGTTTGCACAAATATCCCACATTAGGAGATAAGTTAGGGTTAATGTTGTAATTTGGTCATTAATGGGATAATATAGTATATTATATTTATTTGGAGCTTTTTGGATAAATATATTATTAATAATGTGTATTTGAGTTCATATATGTGTATATTAACCTTTATTGTTTCTCTCTCCTCGAAATATGATTTTAATTCATATTAATATGTTATTTTGTTGAGAAATGATTATTTGTACCCTAATGTGTTTTATATGTCGAAATTACTCACATGTTTCTCATTAATAGGCTTTTTCATTAATTCCTTGATTTTAATATATTATTATACTCTTTTATGAGCTATATATTTATTAAGGGCCTTATTATGCATTAAACGAGATTCTAATTGCATAGCATTGTAATACTCGTCATTATGAGCCTATGGTTCAATTTTGGTGTAATTCGGAGTTGATTTGACCCTTCAAATCCATTTTATTAACTTTTATTATGGTATGAATATATTAGCTTAATTGATTTCATTTATTTCACCATGTAACGCTATGGTCCGGTTATTTAATCTGTCACGCGCCCCTTGGAAGTGATCTAACGGCCACGATTTGACCCGCTCCGATCTGGCGGCTCCCCCACTTTCTCCTTCCTCCAGCCGTTTCGCGAGTCTGCGAACAGAGCCGGCCTCCGAATCCCTCGACCCGATCTCCCTCTCTGCTTGACCGTTTTGCGTGATTCCACTTGCGTTCACTTCGTCTTTCGATGGCATTCATATCTATCCCCGACTCATCTCCTCCCTCGCTCTATGTGCAAAATGCCTAACCGCAGCCCCTCCTTCTTCTCCGCTGTGGTTTCACAGGGCAATCTAGAGCCACACTCACGCCTATATAAAGATGTAGAAACAACCCCCGGGCTCCGAGCCTTCCATCTCTTCCTCCAATTTCGCCTCTGCTGGCCTCCTCCTGGACCTACTCGCTTTGCATCTCCGGTGACTCCGACCTGCTACTCGCATCTCTGAGCACCTCCGTTCAATTAAGGACAGGGTAAGCTTCCACGGATACCGTCCTTCGTCTTCCTATCTTTCGTTCACCTCGCGATGATCCCGATCGCTTGGTCCTATAGATACCCTGAAGCTTCCTGAAGAAGCTCCACCGGCACCTATCCTTTTTAAGCTTTGTTGCTCCTCTGCCCTGACCGACTACTTCCCTCGATCCGCCTTTAATCCACGAATCCGACGGAAGCCTTAGCCGGAATTTCCGCTCTCTGTTTGCAGTCGTTTGACCTCGGCTTTTCCCTCCCCTGCTCGCTGGCTGTGTCCGGCGGGATTGGGCGCTCCTGAGGTTCCCGCCTTGCGGCGAGGATCCCTTCCGCTTCTCCAGGTCTCAATGGACCTGTTCCCGTCCTTCGGTTGCTTTGGGGTGCATTGGTTCCGCGATGAGGCAATGGAGTCAAAGCTTCAGTAGGCTACTCCATCGCCATGGCCAAGGCTGAAGAAGCCTGGCTGTGTAAAGACACCCGGGGTCATGCCCCTGTGAGGGCGATGCCTCATCACCCAGGGGTAATCTCATCCTTTCCCCCTCTCATTTTGTTTCTCGCTTGCAAAGCAATTGATGGTTACATTTGACCGTTCTACCCTCGACGTTTTGATTAAGTCGATTGGCCGATGATGGACAGTTTAGTAATTTCGTTTTTTTTCTAATTCGCCTTTGACCAAGGCCCAGCGAGCCTGGACAGGCTGACATGGCCAAAGCTGATTGGCCCATGTCAGCGTGGGCCCGGTCTCAGTGGCCCAATTGTTTTTATTTTTGCCTACGTGGCTTTTTCTTAATTTCTGATTGGTCGGATTTACTTAATTCATAGTAAATCGATCCTTTGTCAGAAAAATATGAATAAATAGTCGATGGAAAGGATTTTTAACGTAGAATTTTATTTTGTGGTTTTTGAGACCTGATTCTTAAGGGTTTTCCGAAGTTTTCTTTGAATGCCATTTTTAATATGTAAATGTTTTAAAATACATAATTAATTCATTTTAACTCTGTTTTATATAATAAAATATGTTTTCTTAATCAGGATATTATGAGTAATCTTTTGGGCTTGGTTTTGAACCCTTAATCGTAGTTTTGTAAAATTAGGGTTTTTCTTATGATTTATGTCTTTATATATATTAATGCATGTGTTATGTTTATAACTAGGATATATGGATGGTTTGCTATCTGTTTGATGGATATGATGGTAATGTATTTAATCTAAGGCATGTGAGCCCTATTTTGTATGTGCAACCTATTATGGATGTGAAGCCTATATTATGTGTGTGACATCCATGATGAATGTGGTTGTTATTGTGCAAGCAAATCCTAATCTTTCAGTTGGGCTTTTATCCAACCCCACCATTTATATTGTGCTAGCCTTGTTATCCTTCTATTTACATTTATTGGCTCTTTACTTAGCTCAGGCCATTATGGCTTAATCATTGGAATCATTCTTCTTCATATGTTGCCTCCTTTACTTGAAAATGATTTAATCTTGTTATTGACTCATCTTTTGAAAAACTTGGAAATCTTATATATATTGTGGTTGTTCTTGTGGCTCATTTGAATGTAACTCATGAATCTTGTTGTTGCCTATGTGGCTCATTCTTTTGGAATTATTTGGAACATTATATAATGTCGGTGCTTGTTGACTCTTCTAATTCTTGGAACTCTTGGATATGGTTGTGACCTATGATGGTCTTATTACTTATTTGTTTGGGTTTTATTCCCAATGCTATGTTGCATCTTATTGTTACTTTTCACTATGCTGCCAAGTGAATGTTTATGCATGATATAGTTATTGGCCAATTGACAATGTAGTGTACATGAGAACAAACCACCCACAGGGCACTAGGGTTTTAGTCCCCCTGCCGGGCATTGGGGTTTTAGTCCCCCTGCCATTTTATATATTAGGCACTCGAGTTTTATTCCCCCTGCCACTTTTTAGGCACTGGAGTTTTAGTCCCCCTGCCATTGGTGAGGTCCGGTAGGTGTCTCACCCTACATTGAGAGGATGTTGAGTCATAATTTATATTCATGCAAATGTGATAATTGTTGATATTTAAATGTGGCAGTTTCTCTCTCTCATATTCATATATTTGCCTCATTTCTTTTGAAATCTCTTATTGTAGAGAATCTTTTATATTGCAAAGCTTTTTATTATTATTTGTCCTATTCCTTTTGATTAACACATACCTTTTATCTCTCTCTTGCTGGATGACCCCAACCATCCAGGTTAGGGATCAGAGTGCGCATGGAAGCTTGGTGAACCCAAGGCTAAGGATGGGATAAGAAGAAAGGAATATATAGCTTGTTTGATCATGTTTGCTTTTATGTTATGTAGTTGTTTTGTTTGGAGACAATGTTGCATTAGTCTAAGTCTTCCTCTACCTAGATCCTTGTAGTTGCTTGTATAAAGTTGTACTCCCATTTGGGAAATTTTATATTGTACTCTTTATACATTTTTGAATAATGTCAAGATTTAATTCTTCCGCTGCCATACTTTTGGTGTTTTTTTTTATCATGTTTTTAGTAGAGACTTGGTCTTTACAAACGTAATATGACATTTTAGCTTCACGTGGACTCTTATCCTTTGCACTTGCAAAAAACATAGTCGAGGCTTGAAGGGTGACCCCACGGTTTTGGACGAAACTCTTATCATCTTGGAGCTTTGTGTAATATGTGAATCCATTAATGTCATACCCTTCATAAGACATAACGGTCAATTTTGGTTTAAAGGCGAGGCATTTGATAGTTTCAGTAATATCATCTGGTGTTTGAGATAGTTGATGTAAGACTGTATCTTCAAACCACTTAATAAATGTCTTGTTATCCTCTCTATCAAGCCACATTGTATTGGCTCGAGGATATTGTCTTTTGATGAAATTGGTATGTTCCTCGATATAAACATTCACTTCGTCCATGTTGTGTAAAATATACAAGTGACCTTGTTCCAACTGCTCATGGATGATTACTTTCACACGTGATCCCAAAATTCCTTTGCCAAATTGCTCGTCAATATTCTTGTCATTATCAGGAGTGTCATTACCACTGAGAAAGTCATTGCAAAAATCCATAACCTCTCTCTCCACATAATCTCCAATAATACTCCCTTCAGGCCGATAATGGTTTCGAACATCACCTTTAAAAACGCTCATGTATCGTTCAAAGGGATACATCCAATGCAAGAAAACTGGTCCCAACATTTTGACTTCCCTAGTCAAGTGGACAACAAGATGTACCATGATATCAAAGAATGAAGGAGGGAAATACATCTCAAGCTGACATAGGGTAACAACCACTTCTCTTTGCAAATTATCGAGAGTATCAGGGTCAATAACTTTGCTGCATAGACTGTTGGGAAAGAAACACAATCCAAGAACACATTCTTGTAAATTAATTCAAATGCTTGAATCTCATCTTTTAATTGAGTTCAACTACAATTATATACACTCCTTAATCCCTCATTTGAGGTCATCATTCATTAGCATCATCTAGCTCATCAATTCAGGGTTAGAGTTTAGGATTTAGATTCATTTACTAATTCTCATCTTTTCCCTTCATTTTATATTCATTAGTCTCAATTTCTTTCATTTTATGTTGATTACATTATTGGAACCAATCATTCTTATTTCACTTGATATGCAATGCTTCTCTTCTATTATCATCCATTAAAGTCCAATTTCATATATTTCATTCAATTTAGGTTAAGACACATGTAACTAAAATAAAAAGATTAACGATTTCACTATAATAACTTCATTCGTTTCATCCTTAACTTGCCATCACCATTCAATACATTTTTGTTCAAGTTGATTTTTATATTTAGATAGGTGCACCATGTCATTGAATTTTAATGGCATTCCCATAATTAGCAATGATCATTCCTTATTATACTTCTCAGTTTAGTTAAAAAGAATTGATTAGGGTTACATCTTCTTACACCATAATCTCAAATTATCCTTCCCAATTCATTGTTGTATAGCTTGTATAAAAGGACCCATATTCATGTGAGGGTTTTCTCAATATTTTATAAATTATATTCAAATATATATATTAGGATTATATCATATTAGTAAGACATCATCTTCAATTGTAGTATTAGTACCTACAATTTAACATTTTGTCACATTGATAACATTATATACATGTTCTAACTTTATCACTCATAATTGTCTTAATACCAAACTTCCAGGGTTTTCAAGTAGTCATCCTTGACTCAAAACTTCATAAGAATCATGTCAGTCATTAATCTCATCATGGTGCACATGGGTTCATTAGGGCTATTGACACACATGGAAGCCCTAGTTTCCATTGTCACATATTTCATCCATCAATCATAAGTATACATTGATTTATTGACCCATTTGATTCAAAGCCTCAACACAAACCCTAACTAGGGAATATCACCACCTCATATTGATCCATATGTATATATCATATGCAAGTTTAGTAAGATTCAACAATACACTTATATAATTAATACTAATATAATTCAAGTATATTCTATACATATCAATTCAACTCCTAAGCATATCTGGCATTGTGCTGATTTTTAGGAAATGTTCACATGAATAGCATAGTTAGATATCTACAGAATTTTCCATGGAACTTCCATCAATAGATCAGGAACTAAGAAAGTTAAATTCAATGACAAATAATCACAATCAATGGAGTTTGATTCCCTAATATTTTTCCAAATCATTACCCAATCACACACTGATACAAGCAAGGTTTCTGATTATTTTAGCCATATATAATCATGCTTTCAACATGAACACAAAGATTAATAGGGAGAGAAGCATTAAAACTCTAAGTTTCTAGAAATCCAATCCAACTCTAGCAACTGAATCCATTTCTTCCTCCTCTCAACACAAAAACCCTAGAAATGGAGATTAGGAGAGAAAGAGTGAGAAAAGGGGTATATTTGATATCATTTTGAATAAATTCAGAGAAGGGATGGAACCTTGACATGTGAGTGAAGATTCACCATGAAAGACTATGTACATAATCTAAACTTACTTGATTTCAACATATCTCAGACAGTGAACCCTAGGTCAGCATCTTCACCACTTTCTCCTCTCAAAACCCTAGCTCTCCTCTCTCTCTAGGATTTTATTTCTATGGAATGGATCACAAAATATGATAGATCCTTGGGTGCTAGGTTACTCATATAGATTAATTATGGTACTTGGGTCAATTGAAAGTGGACCCAACATACAATTTCGTCTAATCAATATATTTTTCTGTCATAAAATATGTTACAGAAAAAGTTCACTTAATAGGTTAAACATCCTCCAAATTTTTTAAATTTACTATTTTGTGGGTGAAGGCATTTCATAGATCCACTTAAGATTTCAGATCAATCAGAGTTAATAATAAAAAGATAATCATTAAATACTAACTGCTATTTTCAGCCAGAATGCATGGTCGACTGAGTTTGTCCATGGGAAATTCGGCCGACACCACACTCTATATAATTCAAACATAGTCCAAAAATTGTGCAAATTTACAATAATGTACGAAATGGAGTTCCCGAGCTACAGTTAAAATTTCATATCAATTGGATGTACTAATTAGAAGATAAAATTCAAATACCACACTGGTATATTTCAATCTAAATAAACGGCGGCTGAGTTTGTCTTGGAGAAACTCGACCAACAAATACAATGAAAATTATTCAAAAATATTACAAGAACACTAACAATTGAGTTCTCCAAATCATATCCAAATTTCAACTAGATCTTAGTTGTATATAAAATACTAAAAATTATTTAGTACACCACTATACTTATCAAATTCTATATTCAAATGTTACCAAAACCCAAATGTTTAGTTGATTAGGGTTTTCAATCCTTAAAACCTAATTATATAAATCAAATTATGATTAAATCTTCTCATTCTATTTAAAAAAATTAAACTATCATCATTAATCAATCTTTAAACAATGATCAATCTAGTTAAGCATACACTCATCCATGTAAACCCTAATTTTATGATTAATATGAAAATGTGTCATTACATAGCTGATACTACAATAGTGAGTCCCAATATTTAAGAAGTATCTATTATTTGTGAGTGTTAAGGTATCTTACTAGATGAGTTTCTCGATGTACCGCCTCATAAAGAGTTTGACTTGGAAGTTAATCTTATCTCATCCACACAACCCATGTAGCAAGTATAATATATAATGCATCAACATAGATGAAGGAGTTGAAGAAGTATCTTTAGGATTTGTTGGAAAAGGGTTTCATATATGCAAAAACATCATTGTGATTTTCTTTAGTTTTTTTTATCAAGAAGAAGGATGGTTCCGTGAGGCTATACATAGATTACATATAGTTGAAAATTTTTATAGTGAAGAACAAGTAACCATTTCCAAGGATCAATGATTAGTTTTTCATAGTTTAATAGAGGTACATTGTTATTGAATATAGATTTATGGTCATTATACTACCAAACGAGGATCAAGACAAAGGAGAAATCTGAGGTAGGTTTCAGGACTAGGTGTGGACACTATCTTCATAGTCTTTTCATTTTGGCTAAATCATGAACCTACAACTTTTATGGACCCTATGAACATGGTGTTCATACAATGCCTGGATTAGTTTGTAGTAGTGTTCATCGATGAAATACATATATGTTCCATAGATCACTAGCAACATGGGAAACACTTCCATTAGACAATAGAGTTTTGTAGGCAACATCAGTTGCATGCTAAGTCTAACAAGTGTAAATTTTTGTTGACAAAAGTTTTTTTCCTCAGTCACATCATGTTCTATTCATCAAGTTTGAGTTTTTGTTGGCATACATTTCTTTCCTTAGTCACATGATATGAAGCCGAACGATTTGTGTAGATGCCAAGACGGTGCAGTCATTGGTGAAGTCGTAACAACCTAAAATGGAAACGAAATCCTGGAGTTTTCAAGTTTGGTCAGTTGTACAAGTGGTTCATCTAGGAACTTAGGTTTGATAACTATTTTGTTGACCAGAATAACTACGAAAGTTTTTCCCTTTGTGCGGACAATGACAAGTTAATGAAGCTTCTAGATATTGAAGGAGAAACTAACATCTTCTCCTATTTTTGTGTTTCCAGGACTTCAAGAAATGTTATATAATTTTTTGTGATCCGTCAATGGAAGGTTTGGGATGTGCATTGATTCTAAACAAGCACATGACTTCACCTCTAGATAGATCAAGAAGCACAAGAAGAACTATTTGAAGCATGGCCTAGAATTAGAGACAATGTTCTTTCCATAAATATATGACGGCACTATCTTTATGGGGTGAAGTTCTAGATCTTCATGTAGAACAATAAGCTTTAGGGTCATCTTTGCAAGCAATAGTTTAAAAGATTCAAAGGAGATTATTTGGTTTGATAAAATATTGTGATTACTATAAGGAGTGGGACCAATAGGGGATCCACTCCTTACTATATTGAGAAATAAGACCACCAAACGAAACATACAACTTTTCATGAAGGAAAAAATGTGTTTCTTGTTCTACCTCAATGGTGTCTATCACATAGCACAACGACTAACAAGAAGCACAAACATAACTTCTCAAAAGTTCCATGTTAATTCATATATAATTGTTCCTCACCATAATGGTTGGTATAAGAAAATAAAGGTTACAACTATTTACTCATAAAACCAAATGACAAGAGAAACCTAGCCATCCGAAGCTATCCTAAAGTTCACATACTTGCACGCGAGCTTCCCAAGCACGTGTCCTATAATGTACCTATTCCTGGGTGGAAGGAGAACATCAACCAAAATTAGGATAAAATGTATGGTAAAAATCATTAAATATGTAATATAGATAACATTTTGGGCATTATGATGAGTTACTAATACAAAAGATTTTCCCAGGAAGAAGAACGTAATATTCATTAAAGAAAGTTCTAAAAGAATTATAACTAGAGAATGAGGTATTTAAATTTTAGGATAGAACATTTGAAATAACAAGTGTTTCCATTCACCAAATCACAGATAACCAAACACATTGACTTGCAAGTATATACAAACTAAAGATAGATATAGTATGGCCAATAAACCAGTCATTGTCCTAAGTAAATGGTTGGAATAGCATACAAAGGCATAAAAATCTGCCCTTGGATATTAAAGAGGTGGAAAAACACACCTCAGACGGGGTAACATGCCTTAATGGTAATGCTTAATAATATATAATATTTTTCTAGATATATTACACAGTAAGTGTAAATATGGTGCCAAGATGGTGTAAGAGTTATCATTCACACTTCTACGTCCAAATAACAATGCATGTGGGTTCATAGACCCAAGGAAACAAAAGATTATCAAATTCAATAGAAACATATGATTTAATATTAGGAAATAATCAATTGCAACATAGACAAATAGAAAGGGAAAATATTTAAGAGATGCGTCGTCATAAGAAATTTTATTCAATTCAAATAAATGCCCAAAACTTAAATAGGGATGACTATATAACATATCTTCATGATTGATTCTATTTCTAGTGGAGAAATTCATTATTTGTTTTTACCAATAAGTAACAAATCATAATATTAAGTATACTAACCTAGTAGTGGTTATATATTGTAATGTTAGGGTTTCTAAATAATAGAAATATGCATATATATGATGAGGAATGTGATTAGCTAATATATATCAATATAGCCTCACATTGAATATCTAAGGTTAAATATGACATATCTACATATATTTTTGTCATAAATTCATAACATGATTTTGATTTGTATATGAATACAAGTATATTCAGTATGGTAATAAGTACTTGTAATGAGCCCTCTCACTATTATCACCAATTAAGTCAGACCAAGAGGGCCAGGGTCTTTATCATAATTCTAGGATCCAAGTTTAGCAAGTAACAAATAATATTTAGAAATTTCATTGAATTCAAAAGAGTTTGATAAAAATATAAAGATAAAAGCTACTCCAGGGAGTTACCTGGAAAGGGAAACTAATGATGCATCATAAAGTATATCTATCTATAATCCTCTAGTTGACTTAAGTCATCTTTGATTTTAGTGACATCTTCCCTGGAAGTCCATTTCTTCGAATGATTTGTAGATTATCCTAAAACACCGACAATAAAAACATGGTCATTATATCTCTATATTGTATACGTGGTGCAAGAAAAATATGTAAATGTAAAAGTAACAACATAAACAACCATATCAACAATTATTATTAAATAATGGAACATGCATTTTCTATTATAACTTCTAAGCCCTTTTCTGCTCAATCTCTGGGGTATACCCTCTCATCGGGTTCTATCCTAAAGTGGATTTGGGCCACCTTCCCTATCTGGGGCTTGGTATCATGCCAAACTTCTCTATATGGGGCTTGTTCCCTTATGACCTTCCCTATCTTGGGCTTGGGCATAGTCATCTCCATAATGACTTTCTTTCTATTTTTATCCTTTGGTCACTGCCCCACATTTAACCCTCCAGAGATAGCATGTGGGGTTTGAGCAAGTTATGTTCATATAAGGTGATACACATAGTGCCTTATAGATTTTAGGAAATAAATAAACAACCAAGCAAGTTAATGACAACACGTTGGGGAAACTTCCAGAAAAGCTCAGAATTCGATACAAATTCAACCAACAAAGAAATCATCCTATAATTAATGTTTAACAACCATGTATTACTTTTATGTTCACAAAGTGTCAAATAAGACTTATTTGGGTCATAATTTAGGATTTTAAGGTCAAATAAGGGTTACATTAGGGCTAGGCTTGCCAAAATCTAATTACCACATTATAGAATTTTCAGCTTTGGAAACCCTAACTTGATAACATATGAATCCTTATCCAATATTAGATCCAAGTTCTCTTTTATCAAATTCTATCTGAGCCAATTAGGGCTTTCCGTGTCGATAGCAGACTAGATAAATCACGTGTCATGGCATAAGGCCAAGATAATTATCTTGTTCTGTGGTGGGATCCTGCGCCCGCATGACTCACTTGTATAATGAAGATAGATGAAAAGTGTACCCCTCACCTTACAACAGCAGACTCAGGGTAGAGAAGTACACTCGCACTCATGTTGTCATCAACCTTTATCCTCATGCTTCATGGACCAGGCTACTTGGTCAAATTTGTAACATGCAACCATATGAAATGAGATTACTCAAACCAAAACCATGATGGATCACTAATTAACTATATTATAAGAAAACATGGATAATAAAAACCAAACCAAACATTCCAAACATATCTATGAACATTTACACATAAGTCCAACATCCTACATAAAGCACATACCATATTAGGTAATTTCATTTTTGTCTAGTGGCTTCAACCACAACATGTGTACAAAAGTATTATCCTACATACATAGATTCCATATAGAACATCAACCTACTACTAAAAACTCGAGTCAATATACATATCATCTATAAAACACTCCTTGCTCAGACTTGAGTGTACATGGATGACTCTAGGATACATTACAACTAGCCAACCTCCTGCTCCTAATAATCTCCAAGCTACTTTTCCTCACCACCACATGCTTGACACCACCACTGACAGTGACCTAAAAATATACGGTGACCCACGAGGTGAGACCCATGTCCCAACAAGAGATATAACTCTCAACAAAAGTTATTGGTTATATTAGGTTTTATAATTAAGCAAATTAAGCACATAATGTTATAGAAAGCACGATCAACATGATATTTCAAGGAACAAATAAAGATGTCACCTTTTTAAATAGTTAATTTCTCTTACCACAATATATAACAACTAAACATTTCAAGAAAAAGGAAAAGGTTATCAACCAATGTGTATCAATGTTTAACCCTAGCAGATTTACAACATGACTGAATTATATCCTTTATTAAGCTCTAGGGAGTTTGGATCATACCCCTCCAACTTCATACTGATCATTGCAAAGTTGCAATCAGTTCATTACAAGATCTAGGAGAGTCAGAATCCTAAGATCTCTTCCCCTCAGTCATTACGAGTCTGCCACAATGACATATTAGTCAAACTACAATCAGCCTAGTCTTCTCTTGGTATATAGGTCACAACACTAGAAGCTATGGTATAAAACACTATCATCTGAGGTATGATAGCAACTATTATCAATCATATCACATATATATATTTCTAATCATTTAAGACATAACGTTGATCATTCTCCATAACCTTGGGATCAGGATGACAAGGATATATCCTCCCTGCACCCGCATATACTCTATACTATACGACTCCCAGTTACTCTTCTAGAATATTTTTTTTTACCATCTAGCAAGTCCTGACACTAGAATGGATCTATGGCATAGGGCACTACATGATTAGGGTTTCACTTGATTATTTAGTTCCAATTCAATGATTTAAGACTGCATCAATCAAGTCACATACAAACTCTAAATGATTTCGACAAAAACATTGGTATATAAAAACTCTAGAAGATATAAAACATATGAGATACATTCCTTGTCACATCATAACAATGTAAAAATTACTTGTAAGATCATGAAGTGGGTTACACCTCCATTAGGGCTCAAGTCATGTCCAAAGATCACTGAGATCATTCACATTATCGTCTATAAGAACGTCATTATCTTTACACCTTTGTACAAGATTCTACAAGTCATCATCATACTTGAGGTACACAGGCTCAACATAATATGGCATCAAACATAAGATCTATGATGTTCACAAGGTGACATAGCAGGGTTACCATAACATTAAGAGGGTATCCTTCCATCATGTCAACATAAAAGGAAGACAAGTATATCTAACCATTGTCATTTAATTACTTTAAGTTATGTTCAACAAGCTAGACTAGATTAATATTACAAATGAGCACTCATGATAAACCATCAATTTTCACACATACCTAGGCAAAAGAATAAACACTTACACCTAGAATCCCCATTAGATCATGGATATAATTTGACAAAACTCAAACCTTCAGATCATGTGCATCAAGCCCAAACCATCAGATCACACACTATGCACAAGCATGGACCAACACTCAACACAAAGCATGACCACCAGATGTTTGAACTAGTGAAGCCATCAGTTGGGTACCGTAAGAAGACCATGAGTTGTTGAACATAGACATGTCATAAGATCATGCAACTAGAGAAACCATCAAATCTTACAACTAGTGAAGCCATCAAATCTAAGTCCTAGAAATGCCATTAGATCATAAAATTAGGCAAGCCATAAGATCATGACCTAGTGAGACCATAAGATGTTAAACTTGGTGAACCATTGGTTCTTGACTATAGGTAAACCATAGGATCTTATGCTTGAGGAGCCATTGGATGTTAACAATAGGAAACCCATTAGTTTTTAAGGCTAGAGAGACCATCATTTTCCATAGAGAGGCCATCAAATGTCAAGCATGAAGAACCATCAGATGTCAAAACTAGGTGAAAAGTCAGACTTTTTATATCAAAGCAAACCATCACATAGTTAGGGTTAAGGAACCATCAATTAAACAACTTGATGAGAGAATTATGTCCATAGGTTCTCAAGCACAACAAAACCTTTCAAAATAGCAACTAAGTAAAATCCATAGGTTGTCACAAGCAGCCAAACCATTGAGTTATGAGACAAGTTAGAAATTAGTCTATACACTTAAGAAGAATCCATTGATTGCCACAACAAGAACACCATCAGTTCATGAGAATGAAAGGTCTAGAGTTCCCACATATACAGAAGAGACGTGCACAAGGTTATGAGGTACATCAAGGGAGATTATCTACTTAACATCTACCACATATGTTCAAACCCTAGTCAAACAAAGCATCTTTCTACTTGTTACTACGTTTAGAGAAAGATCTATGCATAGAAAGTTAAGAGTAAGCAATAAATATGAAGAAGGTTATGTAACTCTCCTCAAGGAAGATGATGAACGTCTAAACAGAAAGCTACTCATAAAGAGATGAACAAAACCCTAGCTTGGGCATTCTACTCATCCAAGGGAAATCCTTTCTCCAAGAACAAGAAAACCCTAGGTCAAGAGAGAAAACATAAGGTGGTATTCATCCACATGTACAAGGTCCACCAAGAACACCATGAATACAACCAAGAAGGAATAGAGAAGAAGGAGGGTAGCAAGGAAAATGAAGATAAATATGGTGATCTTACTTGCTTAGGTCAATAAACAAGGTAAGGATGCTCCAAACTTTCCTAACAAGGGTAGATCCAAACCCTAGAAGCACCTCCAAGCAAACTTAGCCAAGCTTCCTCCTCCAGATCTCATTCTCCTCCTCCTATAAGAGTGACAAACCTCTAGGCAATAAGAGGAAGAAAAGGGAGTGTAAAGCGTTCGTTTGGGTGGAAGGAGAGAGGTATATAAAGATTTGGGTGAAAGAGGGATGTATGTCGAGGTGTCAAGACATGCACTCCATGTGTCCAAAACCAAAACCTCCTGCTCATGCAAAATGAGGTCAACGATTGAATCTTGATTCTAGAGGGACCATCGGATGTCAACCCTAGGAGCACCATCAAATTCCTTCACTAGGAAGCACATCGAATCATGGACTCACTTGACCACCATAGGAAACCCTAACATCACCACCAGTTGTGCTCACCACATGCAAACCATCAACCAAGGTGGTGCCTCAAAGAAAACCATTAAATCTTAAGCACCACAAGATGACCATCAGATCCCAAGCATATAAAGGGAACCCATTGAGTTCGGGCACTTAGGTGAGAAACCCTAAGTCTCAACCATAGGTTAAATTGCACCTCTAATGCGATGGTGCATCAATGTGACAAAATATGCAATGATATGAAACATGATATGAAAATTAACGAGGCACAACATACATGTAATGATTGAATATAAAACCGTAGTTATGGATAAATTTCATAAAAGCCCTTATATGCACATAAAATGCAAAAGTTGCTCAAACAATTCCAAACTAGACCAAACTTGAAACTTAGTTGTCACATGATATCCAAGCATGGATTAGAATTTTATTACGATTTTAAGCATCCAATTAAAGTAAGAATGCATGTTCAACCATAAAGCAAGGTCAGGGTTCTTACAACCATAAACCCCTAATAGGAATTTGACCCTTAAAATCCTATGAAAACAAAGATGGGTACTCCTACACATCTCATCCTTTAACTTCCATGTGGATTCATCCACATCACAATGATGCCACAACACCTTCACTAAGGTTATATAATTATTCTTTAGCTTCTACAAATGCTTATCTAGGATCTACAAAGGACCCACAACATAAGAAACATCCTCATTTAACTCAACCTCCACGGGCTGTATCGTATGCTCTATATCTGGGTGTAACTTCCTCAACATTGAGACATGGAAGACATTGTTAAACTTATGAAACTATGGCGGTAACTCCAACTTGTATGCCACCTTCCCAACACGTGCCAAGATAGGGTAAAGTCCCATAAATCTTGGAGCCAACTTACCCTTCTTAAAAAACATGCTCACTCCTTTCCAAGGGGAAATCTTAAGATACACGAGGTCTCCAATTTGGAACTCTAGCGTTATGAGACGGCTATGGGCATACAAATTATGTCTATCTTGAAATGCCTTCCACTATTGTTGTATCACCTTGATCTTCTCTATAGTATGCTGCACTAACTTGGGACCTGGTAAACTGATACTCACCTGCCTCATACCAACAAAGGGTTGACTGACAATGTCTCCCGTCTCTACATAGAATGCCATGCCTATACTCCTCTGATAGTTTTTGTTGTAGGCAAACTCAATCAAACTTAGATGGATATCCCAACTGCTAAGAAACTACAAAACACATGCTCTCAGAAGACCTTCTAATGTCTGAATGGTCCTCTCTGATTGACCATCTATTTGTGGGTAGAAATATGTAATAAACCTCAATTGTGTCCCAAAAGTTGTATGCAGACATTCCCAAAACTTGCTAGTGATATAAGGACCTCTGTCAAACACTATGGTAACTGGTATACCGTGCAAACAGACTATTTAATCAACATAGATATGTGGTAACTTCTTAGATGTATACATCATATTAAGTGAAAGAAAGTGAGTTGACTTGGTCAACCGGTCAACTTTTACTCATATGGAATCATGACACTTGGATGTCTTCAGAAGACCAACCAAAAAGTCCACAGTTATATGATCCCACTTCCACTACGGTATTGGCAAATGTTGCAATGTCCCTATAGGCTTCTAATGTTCTTCCTTATCTTGTTAAAAAACTGGATACTTGGCATCAAACTCTTCCCCGTCATGCTTCAAACTTTGCCACAATACAAATCCTTCATATTTTAGTTGAACTTTCGAGATACATCACATACATTAAGGAATGAGCCTCCTCAAGCACCATTTCTATCAGGCCATCAACATCTAGAACCACTCATTTGTTTTGCAAACACACTGTCCCATCATCTGTGTAAGGACCCTAACTTGGGTTCTGGGTTAACCCTATATGTTGAGTAAGAATGTTGCTTAGCACCTTACTCTAATAATCTAAGATGTAATTAGGTCATGTTGAAAGCTTGAGGTTCCTTGTTTGAGCTTGATGGTTGTGTTTTGTGGAGAGGTTTGGTGCAAATTACAATTTACCCAGGGTAGGGGTTGATGTGCAAGATTTCCACCTCTAGAGTGTTTCTCCTCTCTCTTGGTATCATCTACAGGAAAGAGAAAGATATGGGAATCTTGTTTGAGCCTTGGATAAGTGGTGATATACTTGGTAATGTTTTGGACTCATGTTTGAGGTGTGCTTTGCTCTTAGAAGTGTTGTCTCGGGCTTGAGAGCCTTGGAGAGGACTTGCGTCAGTTTTTGGATATCTTGAGGGACATCTTTTTGGTTTATAGAGGTGCACCATATCGGTTTGTGATATAGAGGGTTTACCCCTATCAGTTTGTTAAGAGAGGCAGAGATGTGTATCAACCATGACCTAGGAAGGTGACCTAGTGGGAGAGACATAGTTCTTATCACCTTGTTGCATTGTGTTGCATGTGGCGTTTCTTCGTGGACATGTGTCATCTAGGGTTATTTGGTGGTGACACCTTTCCTTTGCACTATATTTCATTTCTCTTGTATATATACTTCTTTCTCTCCATGCAAGAGAATCCTTTGGCCATCTTTGCTTTCCTCTTCCTTGGTAGATAATCTTGAGCTTGAGGAGTGCTCTCCCTTGGAGCTTGGTGGACGAGACTAAGCTTGTGGTGTGCTCTTTTCATCTTATACCTTGGTAAGACATGATCCTTAGCTCTTCTTTCTCTCTTTCTTTCTTCTTATTGGCCATGGACCTTGGTTGCTTCCCTATCTCTTAGCCATGGTTCCCTCTTCTCTCTTATAGGTGTTGTGGTGATTGAGCTTGGAGGATCTTCTTCTACCTTGAGCTCGTGAAGCTTGGAGCTTCACCTTAGAGCTTAGAGCTTGGTGGTGATCCTTGAGGTGGGTTATACAAATCTAAATACTCTTTGTTGTTATCACCTCTACTGGTTATGTTGTTCTTTTCTTTGCTCATTATTACATACATGCTAGTAACTTTTCTTGGTAGTGTTGTGTTCTATTTTGGGAAAGGGACTTTGTTCAGTTGTTGTTTTGTGTTGCACTTTCTTTTTCCTTATTAGTAACACCGATTTGAGGTTGAAGATGAGGTGGCTGACATGATTGAGGTGGCCAATATGCTTGTAAGGCTGATATGTATGTGGAGGTTGACACACAGGTTAGACCATTGGGCTTTGGGTGGCCATGCCGACCTGTGACGCCCCTGGCCGTTACCCTTGTTGAAGTTCATTACGACCTTGGCAAGGCCTAGGTTGACACGTTAGAGTGGGTAGCGGTCACATCTTGTAGAGACCTAAGTCAACATGTTATGTGACTGCTAAATCATTATGCTTTGTAGGATGCTAGTCGTCATGTCTTGATTAGGTTAACTTGTCATGACCTAGAAGTGCCCTAAATCAAGACGTGTTGCAGATTGAGACGTGCTGCTAACAAATGTCTTTGTTAGATGTTGCTTCTTGACATGTGTTGTAGTTTTGATAGCCCGTCATAGCTATGGAATCATCTTCACAAGTTGGAGACTAACTGTGATGCCCAGTCTGGGTTGCTACTAATACACCTCTATGACGGTGTTGCCCGATACCTCTTGAATTGTGAAGCCTAGCCAAACCCTAACACCTCGACATTACCAGATACATCTTGGCATTGCATTTCACAACTTAAGATTTGATGGGCCTAATACACCCTCATGTTGATCATCACACTCTCCATAGATGGTAACATATACCCCCTTGTGCGGTTGCCCAATACACCATCAAGGAGGGTTGTCCGTTACTCTATTAAGGAGCTAATCTGATACAACCCTTGTGTGGATAATTCGGCACCTCAACTGTTACTAAAATGTCACCCCTTATTAATCATGAACCCGAAATGATTGAAAAAGATACCCTAAACTGATAATCCTCATGGTGGTCTAAACTAATACACCATAAAAGAGTCTAAACCGATAACTTGGGTTGGTAAGGTAAGATCAAGATCACATGATGAGGATTGAAGGGTATGCTTGGTTAACAATTATGCACACATACAAGTAATATATGGTATAGAAGAGTGTTTTTTGGATAATGTATTAGTAATATTAATTCCTCTCCTAAAATTAGTACACCACAGAATAATATAACTGTGAGTGGTCCATCCTCAATTAAAGAACTTAGCCCTGAACTCTCTGTCTATGTGAGGAGTAATAGATTTTGGGGGTTTAATGGTGGCATATTCATATAATAACCATAATCATGGAACAATATCACTCTTGTGTTCATCTTAAGTAAAGGTTATAATCCCTGGAAAGTTTCTTCTACATTTTCTTTTCATATAATCTTAACTTGTGGAGTTAGGATAATGATACAATTATCTATATGCATATGAGGGTAGTGGCAAGTCTTGTTGAAATACATGGTGGCAACCTTGATGTAGAAATTGTGTAAAAATTTTAAAGTCTTTATAGGTGCCTTGGGGATAGCTTGAAGTGATACCCTCTAGTTTTATAACTTACGGTTCAATTGTCCTTGGTAAGATATGTGATTAATAATTTGTAAAAAGTAATAATATGTGTCACTTAATGATGAAACGTCTCACTAGTGCAATGGTCAATATGTCACTATAATGCACTATTGTAAACCACACATAACTTGATGAAGATGATACACACATGCATATATAATGTGAGATAACTAGTATCGATATTATAGTAAGAGATTCATGTCTAGCCAATGTTGTCCAAACCTAATCTGATCAGAAAAAATGGGTTTTGGTGTGTTTAGGCTTGGTGGTGTAACCATGAAGTATAAGCCTAATCATCTCTATGTGAAGATCATTAACCCTAACTCAAAAGGCAGGTCATAATGTTAAGTGAGTATGATAGAAAGCATGGTATCTTTCTCTCTTAAATACATGGATATAACCTAATGGGTTAATTGGGTGTTATGATTTGTGAATACTATGAAGATGGTTAAATAATAACAAGATTTGGTTATGAACCTTGAATGGGGAACACAGGAAGTATAAATATGTGAATGTGCATACTTGGTTCCACTAATTAAATCTTAGTATTGTACACACCAGTTAGGGGAGGAAGTGCATGTTAGAGATGAGAAGTAAAATGATGTTTGGGGACATTATGTGAGACCATCATGAAGCCTAATCTTAGATTATAGATCATATGATGCTTTTCCTTCTTTAACTAAAGGTGTTTAGTATGTTTAACATATCCTCTCTTTGAACATAATGCCTAATGGTTGCTATGGTAAGTGCATGTGATGTGGCATAAGTGATGTGGCATGAGTAATACATATATACCGATGAGGCATGATGAGATAATCATGAGTCACAATTGTGATGTGATGGGTCTTAGGACCTGGTGAATGCTTGGTGCTTGGTTGAGATGATAGCCTCTAGTACTAGAATGAGAGATTGATATTCCAGGATGAGATGATGATGATGATGATGATAGCCTTATAGCTGGAAGAGAGACAATAACCTTCTGACTGACAGTGATACAATGTATGAGATGAGGGGTTGTTACCCCAAGATATGTGGTCCTTGTGATGGAAATTGGTCCTTGTGATGGACATATGATGAATAACAGACATAAAGAGACTTGAGTGATGAGATCAAACCTACTATGCTTCAATATGTTCTGGTGATGAGTTATGCCTTATTTATGTAGATCTTATTTAGAGGTGGTACTTTGTAACTTGATTCATGCTTAAGGATGTTTAAATTAGTCTAATTAATCATGTGGAATCTAATAGTGTAGTTTGACTTGTGCCATAGATCCATTTAGTGTCAGCAATTTGCTGAATGGTGAAACGAGTTTAACTCAGAGCACATATTTTTGAATATGTGGGGTATAAGTTGAGTAATTCCTTGTATCCTTAAATACGAGATGTGTGAGACAACCATACGTGAGTCTATCTTGTTGTAGTATGAATGGCCATGTGTGAGCCACTCCTTCTTGTAAGAACGACCTTGTGTGATCCTGTTCTTCTAGCATCGTACCTGTACCAAGGTGGGCTAGACATGATTATATGTATATGTGGATGGCCATACGTGACCCAATCCCTGTGTTTGACTATATTTCATTTTGCAGTCGACTGATATGTCTCTACTGTGTTTTCTCTTGTTCTGACCAAGAGGTGTGGTGAGGTTGTGGATTTCAACTCTTCCATTAGACCTTGTATGACATTGATTTTAACTTATCAAGTGGTCAGTTGGATTTGGGTGGTACGAATCAAATCCTTGGGGCATAATAACATATGCAATCAGCCGTGTAGTATAGTTGCATAGGATCAAAATACAAAAATATTGGTTGAGGCCTTGCTTGATCTTTATACAATGTTTTGATAGAAAATATACATGTTCTTCATATTCCTTTCAAATTATTAATTGTTCTATTGTTCATTGGAAAGTGCATGTTATTGTTCTAGTTACTCCACCCATGAGATATATGTCATTTGGTAATAATAAAGTTGGTAGAGAGTTATACCTCTCACTGGGACTATGTGTCTCACCCCATTGGCCAAATAACTTTCTAGGTGGACATGCATGCCAAGTTAAAGATGCGGTTGAAGATAATACGAGAAGAAAATGACACCTGGTGAAAATGGTATATGGCAAGTGTCTAGTATTAGATTCCTATGTGTTATCCTTGTACAATCAGGTCCTTGGTGGTTTTCGCAACGTATTTTTTAGACATGGTGATCGAAATGTGATTTCTGGTTTGTGTGCCTCAGATGGTATGTATATACATGTGGAAATGTTATCTTATGTAACAGGATGTTTTGAATGTGATGTAGCACCTTGAACATAAATTATGAAATGCAAATGTTGGTTCTTGTGTAACAATTCTCATCTCTTGGTGCTAGTTGCAAAAGGGATTTAATTTCATGTGATTTTCAGTAATCCACTGTTTATGGCTGATTGTGGTTTAAGTTTTGGGTAATCTCACTTTGTGTGACAAAGGGTTCCGCATTTGGTGGTATCAGAGATCTAGGTTTTCTGAGTCTACAGGGACACTAGGACTAGGACTAGGTTGGTGTCTATTATAAGAACGTGATATAAAATATGGTGCATACTACCTAAACTCAGTATTTGAGTGCCTTGGCCAGATATTTAAATGTTGAAAAAAAGGTAAGTATGAAACTCTTAGATTGATTTCTCTTTGATTACCCTAATCAAGTAATCATTTTCGAACAATCTAAAGAGCATAATAATTGGAATTTATGATGCTAATACTATGAAAAGAGACAAGAAATGCACCCTAAGTCACCAAAAATTGAATGCTTGGTGATTAGAAGAGAAAAATACAGCTCCATGAAACCAAAATCTAAGTGTAAATGTGATAAGAAAAGTTCTTCAAGCCATAATTTCAAGAGATGCATGAAGAAAAAGACAGACTTGTGCTAATAAAGTAAGTCAATGTATAAAATTCACATAAGGTGGACGAAATCCCTGAAACAAGGATGAAGTAAGAAGACAAACGAGAACGAATAATGAATAAATAAGATGGAACCTGAGTTGATAGCAGACCAACCCGTAAAAATGCAAAGATGTAAAGAGTAATCCTTATGATATGTGAAAGGAAACAAGGGAAATGATCAATGTTCAATAAAGAAATGTAAATAATAATGATCCTTTTCAAGTTGTCAAGATGAAAAATGTGATAACACAAGGAGATGTTCATAAAACATGAAGAACAATAATCAAGGAAAGAGTAATGACATGAAACCCTATCAACAGTTCCTATTCCCATGGAAACCAAGATGAGACAAGTTAAGATGATACATGAACTGTTGGAAACTCATAAGATAATCAAAGGAAGTGATAATACCTTTACCTTGATAAGCAAACCCTGGTAATGATGTAGTAATTAGAGGAATATTGTAACATCCTTGACCTGGGTTATGTGTTAAACCTAGATGTTTTGCCTAATAAGTTTGAGTATATGCTTAATCTTATCTTGGGAAAAGTAATTAGGGCTCATGAGGAACTTATGTTTCAATTTTGGTCATGTTTAAACATTGTTGAAGCAATGTTTGCTTATTTTGGACTAAAGTGCAAATTACCCAAGTTGAGGGGTTAAATTGCAAATATTGCATGATAAAATGTTCCTCTGATTTTGATACATCATAAGAATGAATATGATGTATTATATGGTTTCCACAAGCTTGGGCACCAAGATTAAGCTTGTAAAGCAATCCTTGTGCATTAAAACCTAGTTTTGGTGTAAAGTGCGATTTACTCAAAACCTAGGGTTCAATATGAAAATTACCACTTCAATAAGGTCCCTAATGTTTCTTGGAATCATGTAAATCAAAGAAAATGAGAGGGGCGCCTCAGTTGAATTAAGTTGGAGGAGAGAGAATCTTGATATTAAAATAATCAAGATTTAATCCTAATTGAAACCCTAATTCAATTTAGGGCAAAAATGAATATATTAATTAAAGGGCCTTCAAACAAAATTAAAATGTTGGATTCATATGTGTGTGGATGATATTAAATCCTTTCAAAATAACGAGCATATCCTAAGGAGGTGAAATTCCACTCACCATTTTTATAAGAAAAAGAATTTGCACTCAAATATGGATATTCTTATTATAAGGGTTAAGGTGATTAATTTATTTTCCCTTAATTCTTGGATAATGGAAGGGATCTCGGTGGGATAGAGATTCTTTTACATGTAAGAAACCAAGGGGGGAGTTTTGGAAACAATTTTGGAATCAAAAGAATTTTATAAAGTATATTCTCTCTCATCAATTTTCTTATAAAAGCACCTTTTCCAAGACAAAACAAAGGCTTTTTCGGATTTCTTTCTTTCCCATTGTTTGGAAAACGACAAAGGAGCTGTGGAGGATCAGTAGGACGACCCCCAACCTGTTGGTAAGGTTCTTGACCTCCTTTCACCTTGAATCCATGGTGAAAATCGAAAATCAATGCATGGATTCTACATATCTCGACCCCCTATTCTATTCTAACCAATTCTTTTCACTCAAAGCTTGAGGATGACCCTTGGAATAGTGAAAGGAGTTGCATCCACAATTGTTGCCGTGACCTTGGAGCTTTGTATCTCAATTGGAGGTGGGTTTTATAACTTGAACCCTTAATTTTATTATTGCAATCAATTCCTTATCAATTGGTGATCATTTCTACATTTCCGAAATTAAGTTTGGTTGATTGATGCAATATCCATGAAAATCACAGTAGATTTCGTGAGTTTGGAGCTTTATGATGATGACCTAATCATAAGCACACACCTTCCCAAATATCTAGGGCAAACAGTTTCAATGTTGAGTCCAAACGGTTTCCCCAAACCGTTTGGTGAACAAATGGTTTGCAAACCATTTGGTGGATTGGTTTCCAAACCAGTTGTAATGATTGACCATTTGAGATGGTTGACCATTTGAAGATATATGTTGTGGTTCTTAGATCTTGATCCAATGGTTTCAATTGGTTGACCTTGAAGGTGTCAATTGTGATTGATTCCTTAATTGCAAACCCTAATAGGCTAAGTGTTGATTTTGAAATTGATTGAGATGATGTTTTGGGTTGATTGACCCAAACGGTTTCAAAACCATTTGGGGATCACCCAAACGGTTTCAAGTTTGGGGGTCACCCAAGACCGTTTGGAGGTCTAGGGTTAAGTATGGCTAAGTGTTTGAAGGTCCAAAGGTACCAAATTGAATTGCAACTAAGTGTTGATTTGATAATCAAACTAATCGTCCAAAACCCTAATTGGATGTCATGGATTTTGATGATGGAATGAGAAAACGGTCTCAATACCATTTGGAGATCAACCAAACGGTCTCAAGACCGTTTGGAGGTCATTCAATACCGTTTGAGGTCAGGTGATATCATGTGATGATGATAGTTCATTGATTTCAATTGATTTGGTTCCACAATGTCAACCATTGATGGATCCTCAATTTCAAACCCTAAGTGATGGTTTCTTGATTAACAAACCTAATTCAATTGGGTTCAAAACCCTAAATTGAATGTCTAATTGAATAGTGATTCATTGGTCCAATTGATGAATACTTTAGTGGTTCAATTTATAATTGGTCCATGGATTGAAACATTGAGTCGATTGGGTGTTGAAGTACCTTTTTGGTTCATGCGGTTTTGATAAGGTTTGGACCAAATGGTCTCAAGACGATTTGGGACCAAACGGTCTCAAGACCATTTGGGACCAAATGATATCAAACAGTTTGGAGACCCAAAGTGCAAACAGTTTCAATACCTACTTTGTCCAATTGGTTTCAAGTATAACTTGTTCAAACGGTTTTCAACCAATTGATTTATAAGATTATTGAGGGTCTAAGTAATTAACATTGTGAAGATCAACATGGTTAGTCCATTTTAATATCTCATGTAATTGAAGGTCCAATATGGTGAACCTATTTAGATACTTAAATCATTTGAAGATTTCAATGGTTAACATAATTGATCACTTTGTGGAATTGAAAGTTTCATTGGTCTATTCTTTTGAATTCTTTATATAATTGATGGTTTAATTGATTAGACCATTTGGACATCTAATATGATCAATGGTCAATCAGCTATGTGATTATTAAAAATGTAGACCCATGATGATTGTGAAGGTTAACCCTAGCTATGTGTACTCAACTGAAGAGTTGACCTAGATCAATCTTGAAGTATTTAACATCCTAGAGAGGATGAGAGAGAGAATGAGAGAGATGAATGTTATTATAATTAAGCCTAATTCTCTCACTATGAATAAAATATGTGATAAGTATTTGATCCATAATAATGAGATCATGAAACCCTAATCATTGAGCCCTAACCCCAATTCAGAGAAATTCTAAGTGAAACCCTAATTGGGATGAATAGTGAAACCCGAATTAGGGCAAAGCTATGTGTGAAACCCTAATTTAGGGCAAAGCTGAGTGTTATTATAAATCTTGGGTGATGATGTAACCCTAACTTAGTGTAACAACGAAGGAAACCCTAATTTAATGGGAATTGTACCTAACCCTAATTTGGGTATGAGGTAAGAGAAACCCTACTTGGATGTGAATAGAAAACCTTAATCCCTAAAATGGGGTAAGGTGCATGAAACCCTAATATAGGGTAGTGCCACTAATCATATGTGAAGACCTAGCACTGGGTGATGTGTTGTGAAATCTTAATTTCACATAATACTAGGTGAAACCCTGATATAGAAGGATGATTATATGAAACTCTATTAAAAAGTAATACTATGTGAAATCCATAAATGTATGAAATATTCTATGTGAATCCTCAAATTATAAATATGGAGAATACTATTCCTAATAATAGAATAGTGATTAATGTTATGACAAATGTTACACCTAGAGAGGTTGATAATGAATATCCTTATATTAATAGTTCCTAACTCAAGGATGAGTCCATAGTATTGGCAACAGTTGTATAATCTAAGTGAGTGACTAATGACCAATACTTTACATGAAAAATTTGATGAACTAGTGCATAAAGTATTAGGATGGAGAATACCCTAATACACGCTAAGTGTATGAACTCAAGTAAGACAAAGATGTTGAGGGAAGTGATACATCAAGATATGATAGATATCACATCCAACACCCCAATACTGATATACCTTGATGTGTTATAAGTCCAGGATAATTGGATGAATGACACATGAGATGTGTCATGTCAATGGTTATATTGAGATGTAATGCACTCTGTTGAATGTAGGATAACATGCCTTATGAAAAGGTTAATCCAAACCTATAAACTATGATGTAATCATATTCTGGAAAAGATGAGAAAGAAACTCATGTTGTGTGTTGATAATTCCTTTAATGATGAATGATGAGAATAAATAGTATAACTGAATACTTATAATTATCCATATTGATTTTTTCTATGTGAACCCTAATACAGAGTAATGCTATGTGAAACCCTAATACAAGTTAATGCTATGTGAACCCTAATACAGGGTACTGCTATGTGAAACCCTAATACATGGTGGTGTTATATATGTGAAGTTCTAACACAGAGCAATCCTATGTGAAGCTCAAATACAGACTAATGGGTTATGAATGTAATAAGATAACCCTTGTATTGCATGGTACTGATATGTAATTGTATCATGATTACTAATCATGCAGATATGTTGAGATGATGAACATAGCCAGGTATGAGTTGTGATGTTCTGTATATTGAAAATGTTCTATAGGCCTTATAAGCCTTCATATGCTTTGTTTCTTAGTGAGAGGTAACCTACAATTAATGAGTCATGTGTGTCACATGATGTGCTAATTATCTTAGATTGTTTATGAGCTTCATAAGCCATAATATGCCTTATTGGATATTAAGGGGTAATAAGAGATGGTAAGAGCTTTGTGAACTATGTGCAATGCTTTGTGTTGCAAGAATTATAATGTCCCTGGGTTAGATGATATGAAGGTATGAAGTTATCTAATAGGTGGTAACAAGTGTTCTGTGGTAAGTTATGGGTTCAAATACCGATATTCTATAATCATTATAATGAACTTATTAAGAAGTGGAAATGTACTTGATGAATTGAGGGACTATGATCCCAACACTTTGTGAAAAGAGTATGGCTACAGGCCATGACTCCCCAATGACAATGCCAGGCATTAGATATATGATCTAAGCCTAAAGAGAGTTAATGTTGTGGTAATGATTCTATAGTGAATAAATGTTATACATGTTCTTCATATTCCTTAAAGGATAAGTGACATGTTGTTCTATCAAGTTATAGCTGCAATGCTTTTGATAAGTATAATGTTCTAATCTGTTAGACATTAAAATATCTGCTGTCAAATAAATATGATTCCTCTGTTCATATTTATCTTCTTAAGATGCAATAATAATGTTTCTGGCAGAGAGTTATATCTCTCGTTGGGGCAATTTACAATTGTCTCACCCCTGTGGGAATCCCATTTTTAGTTGGACGCGGACGAGGAGGCATAAATCCTTCAGTAGGTGAAGGGCAGCAACAACAACAGCTGAAGCAGGGAAATGAGTAAAGTCTCAGGTGGAGACACTGGCTGTTATGCCTTCTATAGGTGTAAATAGAGTCCTATGTGTCGTCTCTATACTCTCAAGTCCTTGGAGTTGTAGTTAGTGCTTTCAAGACTTTGGCTCAGTGCCTCGAGATTTTATACTGCCTGTGTTTAGCTTGATAGGACCGTTAATGATTGTAATTCTCTGAAGGAGATGATACAAAATATGTACCTTTGAACAAGAATGTAAAAATGTTACTTTGGATCTATGTGAGAAAGTTTTCCCTTTGATGGATCCCTTGATAAAAAGGTTTTAATTTTTAGTGATTTTTGGTATTCCGCTGCTTAGTGAACGCTTCCACATTAATTAATTATGTTTTTGTGAGTTTTATGCCACAATTAAGTGGTATCAGTGCTCTAGGTTCACTGAGTCTACAGAGACAGAGAACTAAGGTTGTAGAGTTTATTCTAAATGTCTTCCAGTTTATCTGATTGTATCTTCTGCTCACATAGGAGAAGAAGAACTTGAAGATGTCTGGACCACATGAAGAACATGTTGTTGAGGGCAACACTGTTACACTTGGAGGAGGTGCAGGAGACCATAATAGAGAGGAGCCTGTACCTGAACAGCCTCAGTTCAATCAAGATGACATGGGGAACCCAACCTTCCAAGCCATGTTTGGGCAATTTATGGCTGCCATGACTCACATGATAGATAGGATGTCAATACATGCACCCAGGGCACCAGCCCACCATGAGGGTTATGGAGCCGACAAGACTTTTGAGAGACTTCATCAGGTTGGAGCCATAGATTATGCTGGTACATCTGATCCAACAGATAGAGATTTGTGGCTAACAGAGCTGGAAAAGGCCTTCCGGATTCTTGATATCCCTAAAACTAAAAAGGTAAGACATGTTGTGTACCTCCTAAAAGGGGTGCTGGTCATTGGTGGATGATTGAAGAAGATAAGAGACCAGGTGAAGAAGTTCGATGGGAAGTATTCCGACGAGAATTCTTCAGTAGATACTTCCCTAAGTCGTATCTAGATGAGAAGATTTCTCAATTTGAGAGGATCAAACAAGGACAGATGAACGTTAGTGAATATGAAGCTAAGTTCATGGAGTTGTTGCGGTTTTGTACGCAAATGGCAGTTAATGATGAAGAAAGAATTCAGCATTTTGAGAAGGGGTTGAATGTTGAACTAACCACTCCTGTGTCTGCTTTAGAGAACAGGGAGAGGTTTTATACCTTTGTGGAGTCGGTAAGGAGGATGGAGAGGTCTGAAATTGAGAAACGACAAACTAGTGGCAAGAAGGTGTACACCCAGTCTCAAGGACAAAGGTCCAAAAGTTTTAAGAAGACGAGATTTTCTACATCGACGCATCATCAAGATTCCATACCCAAACACAATGGATGTCAAGTAGGGATAGGGATCGTAGTAATTTTCCAAATAAAGCCTCCAACATAGCATCAACATCGGTAACTGGACCTCACAGACCCTATTTTGCACCTAGGATCTGTTATCAATGTAGACAACCGGGACATCTAGTAAAGGATTGTCCATGTGAGAATTCAATGATGACTCAACCTCAGGGGCAGAATCAGCAAGGATCACAAAGGAGGCAGTTTTCTAGTAACAATAGAGGGTGTGGACAGACGTCCCAGACAGGTCAGATGAAATAAATTCATTCTGATATTTCATTTCCTAATTCTATGTGTTAAAGATATAAAAGTAGTTATTTTTGAACTTCCATTGACTAGTCCTATAAGGACACAAGAAAGATGAGAATCTACATCTTATTCGGTATTTCTTAAAATGCTTTATAATCTCTCTTATCTTTGTGATACATGATGAGATGTAGAAGTGATGCCTGGAGAAAATCTAGGAATGGAAAATCCTATGTGTATAATGATATAAAAAGTGTGGAATATGATAGCAAATAAAGTGCATACTACCTAATCTCAATACTTATATACCATGGCCAGGTAAATCATTATTGAAGATAAGGCAAGTATGAAACTCTTAGATTGTTATCTTTTTTATTACTCTGATCAAGTAGTCATTCTGAAAAAATCTAGAGAGTATAATGAAACTAATAGGAAGATCTAAGTGAACATTCCTAATTAAAAAGGAAAAGCTATGTGAACATTCCCAACTAATAGGAAGAGCTAAGTGAACATTCCTAATCAAAAAGGAAAAACTATGTGAACACTCCCAACTAATAGGAAGAGCTAAGTGAACATTCCTAATTAAAAAGGAAAAGTTATGTGAACATTCCCAACTAAGAAGAGCTAAGTGAACATTCCTAATTAAAAAGGAAAAGCTATATGAACATTCCCAACTAATAGGAAGAGCTAAGTCAACGTTCCTAATTAAAAAGGAAAATCTATGTGAACATTCCCAACTAATAGGAAGAGCTAAGTGAACATTCCTAATTAAAAAAGAAAAGCTATGTGAACATTCCCAACTAATAGGAGGAGCTAAGTGAACATTCCTAATTAAAATGGAAAAGCTATGTGAACATTCCCAACTAATAGGAAGAGCTAAGTGAGCATTCCTAATTAAAAAGGAAAAACTATATGAACATTCCCAACTAATAGGAAGGGCTAAGTGAACATTCCTAATTAAAAAGGAAAAGCTATGTGAACATTCCCAACTAATAGGAAGAGCTAAGTGAACATTCCTAAATAAAAGGAAAAGCTATGTGAACATTCCCAATTAAATAGGGAAAGCTAAGTGAACATTCCCAATTAAATAAGAATAGCTAAGTGAATAGTCTCAATAAAATGGGAAGTGTTAGGTGAACTTTCCCAATAAAACAAGAAGTTCTAAGTGAACTTTCCCAATTAAAAAGGAAAATATACGTGAACATTCCCAACTAATAGGAAGAGCTAAGTGAACATCCCTAATTAAGAAAGAAAAGCTAAGTGAACATTTCCAATTACATAGAGTTTGCTAAGTGAACTTTCCTAAATGAATAAAGGATTGCTGAGTGAATTATCTCTTTTAGATATATATGTTTTCCTTATGATAAATAGTCTTGGGTGATGATAGAAGTATGCTCTTTTATACTTCTTCCTTTCAATAATGTGGACATCATATGTTATGGGTTTATGCTTTGCAAAAACATAAACACTGATAAAGTTGAATTATTGAAAGGAACTTTGTGTGGATTATAGAATCCATGATATCTCCATGATATAAAGATATTATGTGGCGACTTGAGGGTATGACAACTGAATAATCTGTCTCTCCTTTTTCCTGGGATTTCGGGGCGAAATCCTTGTTAGGGGTTTATAATTTGTAACATCCCTGACCTGGGTTATGTCTTAAACCTAGATGTTTTTCCTAATAAGTTTGAGTAGATGCTTAATCTTATCTTGGGAAAAGTAATTAGGGCTCATGAGGAACTTATGTTGCAATTTTGGTCTTGTTTGAACAATGTTGAAGAAATGTTTGATTATTTTGGACTAAAGTGCAAATTACCCATGTTCAGGGGTTAAATTGCAAATTTTGCATGATAAAATGTTCCTATTATGTTGATACATCCTAAGAATGAATATTATGTAGTGATATGTTTTCCGCAAGCTTGGGCACCAATTTTAGGCTTGTAAAGCAATCCTTGTGCATAAAAACCTAGTTTTGGTGTAAAGTGCAATTTACCCAAAACCTAGGGTTCAATATGAAAATTACCACTTAAATAAGGTCCCTAATGTTTCTTGGAATCATGTAAAGCAAAGAAAATGAGAGTGGCTACTCATTTGAATTAAGTTGGAGGAGAGAGAATCTTGATATTAAAATAATCAAGATTTAATCCTAATTGAAACCCTAATTCAATTTAGGGAAAAAATGAATGTATTAATTAAAGGGCCTTAAACCAAAATTAAAATGGTTGGATTCATATGTGTGTGGATGAGATTAAATCCCTGCAAAGGCACGAGCATATCCTAAGGAGGTGAATTCCACTCACCATTATTATAACAAAAAGAATTTCCACTCAAATATGGATATTCTTATTATAAGGGTTAAGGTGCTTAATTTCTTTTCCCTTAATTCTTGGATAATGTAAGGGATATCGGTAGGATAGAGATTCCTTTGCATGTAAGAAACCAAGGGGGGAGTTGTGGCAAAAATTTTGGAATTAAAAGACTTTTATAAAGTATTTTCTCTCTCATCAATTTTCTTATAAAAGTACCTTTTCCAAGCCAAAACAAAGGCTTTTTTGGATTTCTTTCTTTCCCCTTGCTTAGAAAAGACCAAGGAGCTGTGGAGGATCAGGAGGACGACCCCCAACCTGAAGGTAAGGTTCTTGACCTCCTTTCACCTTGAATCCATGGTGAAAATCGAAAATCAATGCATGAATTCTTCATATCTCGATCCCCTCTTCAATTCTAACCAATTCTTTTCACTCAAAGATTGAGGATGACCCTTGGAATAGTGAAATAAGTTGCATACACCATTGTTTCCGAGAGCTTGGATCTTTGGATCTCAATTGGAGGCGGGTTTATAACTTGAACCCTTAATTTTATTATTGCAATCAATTCCTTATCAATTGGTAATCATTACTACATTTCCCAAATTAAGTTTGGTTTATTGATGCAATCTCCATGGAAATCACCGTAGATTTTGTGAGTTTGGATCTTGATGATGATTAAATCATCATAAGCACACACCTTCCCAAATATCTAGGGCAAACAGTTTCAATGTTGAGTCCAAACGGTTTCACCAAACCGTTTGGTGATCAAACGGTTTCCAAACCATTTGTAATGGTTGATCGTTTGAAGATATATGTTGTGGTGCTTGGATCGTGATCCAATGGTTTCAATTGGCTGACCTTGAATGTTTCAATTGTGATTGATTCCTTAATTGCAAACCCTAATCGGCTAGGTGCTGATTTTGAAATTGATTGAGATGATGTTTTGGGTTGATTGATCCAAACGGTTTCAAAACCATTTGGGGATCACCAAAACGGTCTCAAGACCATTTGGGGGTCACCCAAGACCGTTTGGAGGTCTAGGGTTAAGTATGGATAAGTGTTTGAAGGTCCAAAGGTACCAAATTGAATTGCAACTAAGTGCTGATTTGATAATCAACCCAATGGTCCAAAACCCTAATTGGATGTCATGGATTTTGATGATGGAATGGGAAAACAGTCTCAAGACCGTTTGGAGATCAACCAAACGGTCTCAAGACCGTTTGGAGGTCATTCAAGACCATTTGAGGTCAGGTCATATCATGTGATGATGATAGTTCATTGATTTCAATTGATTTGGTTCCACAATGTCAACCCTTGATGGATCCTCGATTTCAAACCCTAAGTGATGGTTTCTTGATTATCAAACCTAGTTCAATTGGGTTCAAAACCCTAAATTGAAGGTCTAATTGAATGGTGATTCATTGGTCCAATTGATGAATACTTTAGTGGTTCAATTTATAATTGGTCCATGGATTGAAACATTGAGTCGATTGAGTGTTGAAGTACCTTTTTGGTCGATGCAGGTTTGAGAAGGTTTGGACCAAACGGTCTCAAGAACGTTTGGGTCCAAATGGTCTCAAGACCGTTTGAGTCGAAACGATCTCAAGACTGTTTGGGACCAAACGGTCTCAAGACCGTTTGGGACCAAACGATCTCAAACTGTTTGGAGACCCAAAGTGAAAACAATTTCAATACCTACTTTGTCCAATTGGTTTCAAGTATAACTTGTTCAAATGGTTTTCAACCAATTGATTTATGAGAACCAAGATCATTGAGGGTCTAAGTAATTAACATTGTGAAGATCAACATGGTTAATCCATTTGAATATCTCATGTAATTAAAGGTCCAATATGGTGAACCTATTTGGATACTTAAATCATTTGAAGATTTCAATGGTTAACCCAATTGATCACTTTGTGGAATTGAAAGTTTAATTGGTCAATTCTTTTGAATTCATTATATAATTGATGGTTTAATTGATTAGACCATTTGGATATCTAATATGATCAAAGGTTAATCAGTTATGTGATTATTAAAAATGTAGACCCATGATGATTGTGAAGGTTAACCCAAGCTATGTGTACTCAAGTGAAGAGTTGACCTAGATCAATCTTGAAGTATGTAACATCCTAGAGAGGATGAGAGAAAGAGAGAATGAGAGAGATGAATGTTATTATAATTAGCCCCTAATTCTCTCACTATGAATAAAATATGTTAAAAGGGTTTGATCCATAATAATGAGATCATGAAACCCTAATCATTGAGCCCTAACCCCAATTCAGAGCAATTCTAAGTGAAACCCTAATTGGGATGAATAGTGAAACCCTAATTAGGGAAAAACTATGTGTGAAACCATAATTTAGGCCAAAGCTGTGTGTTATTATAAATCCAGGGTGATGATGTAACCCTAACTTAGTGTGACAACGAAGGAAACCCTAATTTAATGGGAATTGTACATCCTAACCCTAATTTGGGTATGAGGTAAGAGAAACCCTACTTGGATGTGAATAGAAAACTTTAATCCTTAAAATGGGATAAGGTGCATGAAACCCTAATATTGGGTAGTGCCAATAATCCTATGTGAAGGCCTAGCACTGGGTGATGTGTTGTGAAATCTTAATTTCACATAATACTAGGTGAAACCCTGATATAGAAGGATGATTATATGAAACTCTATTGAAGAGTAATACTATGTGAAATCCATAAATGTATGGAATATTCTATGCGAATGCTCAAATTATAAATATGGAGAATACTATTCCTAATAATGGAATAGTGATTAATATGACAAATGTAAAACCTAGAGAGGTTGATAATGAATATCCTTATATTAATAGTTCCTAATTCAAGGATGAGTCCATAGTATTCGCAAAGGTTGTATAATCTAAGTGAGTGACTAATGAACAATACCTTACATGATAAATGTGTTGAACTGGTGCATAAAGTATTAGGATGGGGAATACCCTAATACAAGCTAAGTCTATGAACTGAAGTAAGATAAAGGTGTTGAGGAAGTGATACATCAAGATATGATAGATATCACATCCAACACCCCAATATTGGTATACCTTGATGTGTTATAAGTCCATGATAATTGGATGAATGACACATGAGATGTGTCATGTCAACTGTTACATTGAAATGTAATGCACTATGTTGAATGTAGGCTAACATGCCTTATGAAATTAATCCAAACCTATAAACTATGATGTAATCATATTCTGGCAAAGATGAGAGAGAAACTCATGTTGTCCATAAGAATGGTCACTCAGAGACAGCTCAAGGCACAACAGATCTAACCCCCCACGCAAAGTGCATGCTGGATTTCCAACAACACCTGGAAGTTGCTTCCCAGGTACCTTCAGCGGAGGCAAACATGGATGAAGAAGAGCAGTTCATAGGACTATGCACATCTATTCAATAACTCCTTTATGAACATGCTTTGCTAGAACATCCAAGGCACACGCCTGGACAGGAAGATCCACTTAGTTCATGAAATGAAGTTTACTCATAAAGTGAGCATCACGGCAATTGTGGAACCTCGTTGTAGTGGTCCAAATGCAGACAACATTATCAAATGCCTTGGTTATAATTCATCGCACATGGTGGAAGCTAATGGCTTTTCCGATGGTATCTGGATCTCTTGGAATCATTTTAACTGCTCTGTCGAGATCATTCTCAATCATCGCCAATTTGTGCACTGTCGTGTCAACGACGACTTGTTCTTAACCATCGTGTATGGCAGCCATAATGCTACTACACGGGAGTTCCTCTGGGAAAGGTTGGAGGAGATCTCGTCTACTGTGACTCACACTGCTTGGGCAGTGCTGGGTGACTTTAATACTTTGCTTAACGTTAACGAAAAGTGAGACAGTGTCTATTTTGACAGGCGCACTAGCCGCCATTTCCACGAAGTCCTTGCTTTCACCGGACTGGCAGAGTTGAAATCCAAGGTCCCCTCTTAACCTTCAAGCGTCAATAGCTATATGAGCGGCTCGACCGTGTCATCGCAAACTCTGAATGGATTCAAAGGTTCAGGGAAGGCTCCACTACGGTTCTTCCCCGCCTTTACTCAGACCATCATCCCATTCTTCTATCCTGTAGAACCAAGACGCCCAGGCATGCTCGCTTCCGGACCAAGGAAAGTTGGAACCTCGCTCCCGAGTTCAAGGAGAGGGTTCTGTACTACTGGCCTTCTGGTAGCAATTTCCAGGATGCGTTCCATGGCTTCACGCACAAAGCCTCTCGATGGGACTCCGAGTATGCTACCCTCCAGCACAATGAGAAACATCGCCTTCTCGATACCATCAACAGACACCAGGTGAATCTCCAAACCATGAATTCTGCTCCACTTATGGACCCTATTGTGCCTCTTTAGAAACATCTTCACAATATCCTTCTTCAAGAGGAGGTAGACTGGCAACAACGGGCACACATCGACTGGCTTTGGGCTGGCGACCTCAACACTAAATTCTACCAATCCTTTCTCCAAGCTAGAAGGCACTTTAACAAAACCACCCGACTCCAGAAAGAGGATGGGTGTTGGACAACCACATGCGCTGAAACCAAGTGTCTTGTTTGTAGCTTCTTCGAACAGCTCCTGACTCAACCTGCCCCGACGCAAGCTACACGGATTCTAGCTTACCCGTGTACCTTCCCTGCTATTCCTGAAGCTTCCTTCACCGACCTGAGCTCTATCTCAGACAATTCTGAAATCAGGAGGATAGCTTTCGCCATGGCACCTCTGAAATCCGCCGGAACTGATGGCATTCATTCTGTCTTCATCCAGCATAATTGGGAGACTGTAGGGCCAAGTGTTACTACTGTACAGGAGGTCTTCTCCTCTGAGCGCATCGATCCTTCCGTCGCATGCTCCTATATGGTTCTCATTCCTAAGGTTCCTGCACCCCAACGTTGCAGCGATCTTAGAGGAATCTCTCTGAACAATAGTTGCTTTAAAATCATTTCCAAGGTGATAGTTGAGCGGATGAAGCCCTTCATGAATGACTGGATTAATCCAACTCAATCAAGCTTTATACCAGGATGACGCATTAGCGACAACATACTCCTCGTCCAGGAGGTTATCCACAGCATGAAATCCAAATCTACCAGGAAGCCCCTGATGTGTATCAAGTTGGACCTAGCGAAGGCGTTCGATCGTATGAACTGGAACTTTATCCATGACACCCTGAAGCATATTGGTTTGCCTGCTAAACTCACTGCTGTCATTATGGAAATCATTACAAAGGGTGAGACCTCTATCCTTTGGGAGGGTGAGGCACTTCCCCCCATTAAGGCATCCCAATGTGTTCGCCGAGGAGACCTGATCAGCCCCTATGTCTTCATCCTCTACATGAAAAGACTGAGTCAAGCCATTTCTATTTCTGTGGAAGCAGGAAGATGGAAGTCAATCACCCTTTCTCGTGGTGTCCTGCAGCTCTCTCACGTCTTATTCGGCGATGATATTCTCTTGCTGGGTGAAGCCTCGTTAGCCCAGGCCCGGTTCATATCCTCTATTCTCAAGGACTTCTCCTTGGCATCCGGACAATCCATTTCTAAACCCAAGTCTCGCTGCTTCTTTAGCAAGAAGGTCTCCCAACCTCTGAAGAACAAAATATGCAGGAAGCTGGGCTTCTCTTGGACTGAAGACCTAGGGAAGTACCTGGGGGTACCTATTCTGCACCACCGTGTCAATAAAGAAACCCGTGGTAACATCCTAACATCCATACAAATAAGAATGAATAGTAGGACGCATAAGCACTTGTCCCTTGCAAGTCGGGTGACATTGGACAAGTCCACTCTTTAGGTGATTCCTACCTACACCATGCAGACAGTTAAGCTCTCGCCGAGCCTCTGTGATGACATCAATAAACATATCTGTCAGTTTGTGTGGTCTGGTGCATCCACTCAAAGAAAATCCTCCCTGGTTGCATGGACCAAGATGTCGTCCAACAAGGATATCGGCGGCCTCGCCATCAGGGATGCTAAAGACCATAACGATGCTCTCATGTTGAAGAATGTGTGGACCTATCTCACCGACCCCTCTAAGATTTGGGTCAGGGTGATGAAAGATAAATAAACCAAAAATGGGAGGCTCAAATCTGTACCAAGCTCCCCGGCTTGGAGCTTCATCAAGAAGAATATCGGCAGGATCACTAAACTCAGTCACCATGTAGTTAATAGCGGACAAAGTACCAACATTTGGAAGGATAGATGGATTTCCGGCCAATCTATTCTGGAATCCCACCCAAATTGTACTATTCCTCATGATCTCAGCGACCTTACAGTTGATTCAATGGTCTCTCCCATAGGAGGGTGGGACTGGGACTTCATTCATAGCTTCCTTCCTGAGTCCACCTGGACAACTATTTCTACCATTGCTCCACCTTGCCCCAGCTCATGGAATGATGGTTGGTCATGGACACTTGAGGAAAGCGGGTTGTTCACTTCAAGATCGGTCTACCGATGGATCAGACGCGAGAAGGATGTGTCCACGCCTGGTCATTGGAAATCTATTTGGCAAGCCAAGCTGCCGAAACGCATGAAAATCCACCTCTGGCTCATGATGCATGGTGCTCTCATGACGAATATGGAGAAGCGTCGTAGACATATGGAGGTGTATGAGGACTACCGTATCTGGAATAATGGCCATGATACTTTGACTCATGCTCTTCGAGATTGTCTACCTAGTCGGGCTGTGTGGAACCTGTTGCTTCCTAACAAAGACCATCAAGCTCTTCCTACCAACAATTGGCTCCGGAAGTGCATCACAACTACAGTCGAATCTGCTACCCTGTGAGCGGTCGCCTGCTGGCATATCCGGTCATGTCGGAACCTACAGATTCACCAAAATCAAATCACACCAGTCACCAAGAAGGTGGAGTTCATTAGACTCCGGGCAGAGTCCATTCTCAAGCTTCCCAAGGAGCTCCCCATAGCTCGTACAACTACGTACCTCAACACCACAAGGATCACTGCCAAGTCGGCCTATGTCTTCCTCGACGCTTCTCACCATCTTGGGCAGAATACTACGGTTGTCGGAATTTACATCGTTCAGGCAGACGACTCACACATCTTGGGTGTCTGTCAAACCATTCAATCTACCTCTTTTCTTGTGAGTGAAATTGCTGCTATCTTGCTGGGAGCGCAGCTATGCAAAGACAGTTCTTGGGATTCCTTCTATATCCTCTCGGACTCCATGGCGGCCATAAAGCACATCACATCTAAAAAACCCCTCCTGAAGTTCCTGTCCTACACTAGGGAAGTTAGGAATCTTCTAGGAAACTCACCTGAGAAGGTTATACATCATGTTCCTCGTGAGTTCAATGCCCCTGCGGACAGCTTGGAAAAATTTGCTATGTCCTATAAAACTTCTTTTAGCTTCACTTCTACTGTACCCCATTGGTTCCTTCATCGGTGCCATGTGGACATCCCAACTATTTTGTCCGCAGTAGAGCACAGAATGAATAACTAATAGCTCTACTTCATTCAAAAAAAAGAGAGAGAAACTCATGTAGTGTGTTGATAATTCATTTAATGATGAATGATGAGAATAAACAGTATAACTGAATACTTAAAATTATCCATATTGATTCCTTGCTATGTGAACCCTAATACAGGGTAATGCTATGTGAAACCCTAATACAAGTTAATGCTATGTGAACTCTAATACAAGGTACTACTATGCAAAACCCTAATACAGGGTGGTGTTATGTGAAGTTCTAACACAAAGTAATCCTATGTGAAGCTCAAATACAGACTAATGGGTTATGAATGTAATAAGATAATCCTTGTATTGCATGGTACTGATATGTAATTGTATCATGATTACTAATCATGCATATATGTTGAGATGATGATCATATCCAGGTATGAGCTATGATGTTTTGTATATTGAAAATGTTCTATAGGCCTTATAAGCCTTCATATGCTTTGTTTCTTAGTGAGAGGTAACCTACAATTAATGAGTCTTGTGTGTCACATGATGTGCTAATTATCTTAGATTGTTTATGATCTTCATAAGTCATAATATTCCTTATTGCCTATTAAGGGGTCATAAGAGATCGTATGAGCTTTGTGAACTATGTGCAATGCTTTGTGTAGCAAGAATTATAATGTCCCTGGGTCAGGTATGAAGTTACCTAATAAGAATTATGGGTTCAAATACCCATATTATATAATCATGATAATAAACTTATTAAGAAGTGGAAATGTACTTGATGAGTTGAGGGACTAAGATCCCAACACTTTGTGAAAATCTATGGCTACAGGACATGACTCCCCAATGACAATGCAGGCATTAGATATATGATCCATGCCTGAAGAGAGTTAATGTTGAGGTAATGATTATATAGTGAATAAATGTTATACATGTTTTTCATATTTCTTAAAGGATAAGTGACATGTTGTTCTATCAAGTTATAGCTGCAACGCTTTTCATAAGAATAATGTTCTAATCTTTTAGACATTAAAATATCTGCTGTCAAATAAATATGATTCCTATGTTCATGTTTATCTTCTTAAGTTGCAATAATAATGTTTCTGGTAGAGAGTTATATCTCTCGCTGGGGAAATTTACAATTGTCTCACCCCCGTGGGAATCCCTCTTTTAGGTGGACGCAGACGAGGAGGCAGAAATCCTTCAGTAGGTGTAGGGCAGCAACATCAACAACAGGGACAACAGTGAAGTCTCAGGTGGAGACACTGGCTGTTATGCCTTGTATAGATGTAAATAGAGTCCTATGTGTCGTCTCTGTACTCTCAGGTCCTCAAAGTTGTAGTTAGTGCTTTCGAGACTTTAGTTCAGTGCCACAAGATTTTAGACAACCTATGTTTAGCTTGACAGGACAGTTAATACCTGTAATTCTCTGAAGGAGATGATAAAGAATATGTACCTTTGAACATGAATGTAAATATGTTACTTTGGATCTATGTGATAAAGTTTTCCCTTTGATGGATCTCTTGATAAAAAGGTTTTAATTTTTAGTGATTTTTGGTATTCTGTTGCTTAGTGAATGCTTCCACATTAATTAATTATGTTTTTATGAGTTGTATGCCACAAATATGCTCCCTTGTTTTATGTCCCTTTAGGGATGTGGTAGTCGAGTGGTCATTATTGTGCATAGTTTAGAAGTAATCTTAAGGTGGATACTCTGGTAAGTATCAATTATTCTTGGGGTTTTGTTCCAAGATACAAAAATCTGTGATAGGAGATGTCTTGAGATGAAAGAAATATCCTTTTGATTTGTTTGCTTTTGGTAAAAACAATGGAAGGTGGAAGTGACTGGGATGTGATGTGTTTCTGACACATGTGATGTATACCAAGGTTAGGAATCATAGTATCAAAGTAGTTCCCATTGTATGGGAGAATGAGTACATGCCACATTAATAAGATGTATAAGGTGTTTGGCTACCTAGAAAGGTTGACTTTGGATCAATTTGGTTGCAAGTACCGAATCGATGATATGAATGTCACATGTTAGGGGTTTATGCACCACATAGATGTAACATTGACATGGATGCATATGTTGAAGAGATAGCTACAAGATCTTCTTGGGTGAAGTTCATCAAGATGAGTGTAATTCCTTAGGTTACTTCTATCAGGCTTGCAAGTAAGGAAGGTTCCATGAAGTTTGTGCTTTGGCTATAGATGGCCAAGTAGGGTCTCCACTTCCTATCTAAGCCAGTTAAAGTGACATATAACATCTTGAGTTACCTCTGAGATGGTTTTCCTGGGACAAGTAGCCTCTCCTTATGACAAGAGGATGTGTAACTAAGAATGAGTATGCAGACATGATAGTTTGTGGAAGTAACATTAGTGTTGAGGAAGCAGGCTACAGTGGCACAGTAGGAGCATGATAGGATTTGTAGTTCCAAGTAGATGATAGAACGTATCTCTAGTATTTCTTTGGAAGAGACATGCTTATATTAAGGAGGGTATGGTAAACTTTTAGAATCAAGAACCTTATCATGTGATGTCATATGATGAGAAGGTGATACATGAGTTTTGTAAGTATGTATAGTGCTTCCATGGATAAGAAAGTATCACCTGGCATAGGGTTGACTTTGCAACGAACAATGGAAAAAGGATAAGTTGAGTATGTGTCATGTGCAACAAATCTTGTGTTGACCTTAAATACCAAGACAATATGTTGGTCAAGCCTTGTGACATCACCTTGACATTAAGAAACTATACGAGATCTTGAAGGTATGATCCATGAGTAGTATCCTTCTTCTTTTGCCTAGGAATTCGGGGGGAAATCCTCATTAGGGGTTTATGACTTGTAAGGACCCTGACCTAGCTTCTGGGTTAACCCTATTTGTTTTGATTAAGCATGTTGCTTAACACCTTACTCTAATAATCTAAGATGTAATTAGGTCATGTTGAAAGCTTGAGGTTCCTTTTTTGATCTTGATGCTTGCGTTTTGTGGAGAGGTTTGATGCAAATTACAATTTACCCAAGGTAGGGTTGATGTGCAAGTTTGCCACCTCTAGAGTGTTTCTCCTCTCTCTCAGAATTATCTAGAGAAACAAGAAAGAGATGGGCATCTTGTTTGATCCTTGGAAAAGTGGTGATATCTTGGTAATGTTTTAGACTCATGTTTGAGATGTCCTTTGCTCTTAGAAGTGTTGTCTCAGGCTTGAGAGCCTTGAAGAGACCTTGTATCAGTGTGTTGATGTCTTGAGGAACATCTTATTGATTTTGTGTTGTTTAGAAGTGCACCATATCAGTTTGTGATACCTAGGGTTTACTCCTATCAGTTTGTGAAGCGAGGTAGAGATGTGTATCAGCCATGACCTAGGAAGGTGACCAGTGGGTGAGACATAGTTCTTATCACCTTGTTGCATGGTGTTGCATGTGGCCTTTCTTCATAGACATGTGTCATATAGGGTTCTTTGGTGGTGACACCTTTCCTTTTCTCTCTCTTTCATCTCTCTTGAATGTATACTTTTTTCTCTCCATGCAAGAGATTCCTTTGGCCATCTTTGCTTTCTCCTTCCTTGGTGGATGATCTTGAGCTTGAGGAGTGCTCTCCCTTGGAGCTTGGTGGATGAGCCTAATCTTGTGGTGTGCTCTTTTCATCTTCTACCTTGGTAAGCTATGATAATCATCTCTTCTTTCTCTCTTTCTTTCTTCTTCACGACCATGGACCTTGGTTGCTTCCTTTTCCCTCTCATTCTCTCTTACCCATGGTTCCCTCTTCTCTCTTAGAAATGTTGTGGTGATCAAGCTTGGAGGATCTTCTTCTACCTTGAGCTCGTGAAGCCTGGAGCTTGACCTTGGAGCATAGAGCTTGGTGGTGATCCTTGAGGTGGGTTATATAACTCTAAAACTCTTTGTTATTATCATCTCTACTGGTTATATTGTTCTTTCTTCTTTGCTCATTATTGCTTGCATGCTAGTAACTTTTCTTGGTAGCCTTGCATTTTGTTTTGGGAAAGGGACTTTGATTAGTTGTTGCTTTGTGTTGCACTTCTTTTACCTTGTTAGTAACACTATCTTGAGGTTGAAGATGATGTGGTTGGCATGCTTGAGGTATCCAATACACTTATAAGTCTGATATGTACGTGGAGGCTGACACACATGTTAGATTGTTGGGCATTGGCTGACCATCACGACCTGTGACGCCCCTGGATGTTACCCTTTTGGAAGGTCATCACGTCCTTGGCAAGGCCTAGGTTGACACATTAGAGTAGGTAGTCATCACGGCTTGGAGAGTCCTAAGTCGACACATTATGTGGTTGCTAAATCACTATGCTTTGCAGGGTGTTAGTCGTCATGCCTTGATTAGGTTAACTCATCATGACCTAGAACTGCCCTAAACTGAGATGTCTTGCAGATTGAAACGCAATACTAATAGATGTCTTGGTTAGGTGTTGCTGCCTGACATGTGTTGTAGTTGTGATAGCCCATCATGGCTATGGAAGCATCTTGAGGAGTTGGAGACTAACTGTGACGCCCAATCTCGGTAGAGATCGATACACCTCTAGGATAGTGTTTCCCGATACCTCTAGAACCATGAATCTTAGCCAAACCCTAACACTTCAACATTACCCAAAACATCTTGGCATTTCCCATCACAACTTAAGCATTGCTTTTCCCGATACGTCCTGGTGTTGATCGTCACACTCTCCATAGATGGTAGTTGATACCCCCTAATGTAGTTTCCCGATACACCATCAAGGAGGTTACCTGTTACTCTATCAAGGAGCAAAACTGATACAACTCTTATGTGGATAATTTGGCACCTCAAGTGTAGCCAAAATGTAACCCGTATGAATGGTGAACCCGACATGATTCGACAAGATACCCTAAATCAATACTCCTCATTATGGTCCAAATTGATACATTAAAACAGAGTCTAAATTGATACCTTGGGTTGGTAAGGTGAGATCGAGATCACATGATGATGATTGAAGGGTATGCTTCATTACTCAATGATGCACATATATGAGCAATATATGATATACAAGAGTGTTGTTTGGATAATTTATTAGTAATGTTAATTGAGCTTCTAAAATTAGTACACCATGGAATGATATTACTATGAGTGTTCTATCCTCAATTAAATACCTTAACCCTAAACTCTCCATTAATGTGAGGAGTAATGGATGTGGGGGGGGGGGGGGTTAAATGGTGTCATATTCATATAATAACCTTAATCATGGAATAATATGTACTCATATGTTCATCTTAAGTAAAGGTTATAATCCCTGACAAGTGTCTTCTATATTTTCTTTTCATAAAATGTTAACTTGTGGAGTAAGGATAATGATACAATTATCTATATGCACATGAGGGTAGTTGTAACATCCCTGACATGGGTTATGTGTTAACCCTAGATGTTTTTCCTAATAAGGTTGAGTAGATGCTTAATCTTATCTTGGGAAAAGTAATTAGGGATTATGAGAAACTTATGTTTCAATTTTGGTCCTGTTTGAAAAATGTGGAAGCAATGTTTGCCTATTTTGGACTAAAGTGCAAATTACCCAAGTTTAGGGGTTAAATTGCAAATGTTGCATGATAAGATGTTCATATGATGTTGAGGCAACATAAGAATCAATATTATGTAGTGGTATGGTTTTCAAAAGCTTGGGCACCAAGATTAAGCTTGTAAAGCAATCCTTGTGCATTAAAACCTTGTTTTGGTGTACAGTGCAATTTACCCAAAAATAGGGTTCAATATGCAAATTACCACTTCAATAAGGTCCCTAATGTTTCTTTGCATCATGTAGAGAAAACAAAATGAGAGGGGCGCCTCATTTGAATTAAGTTGGAGGAGAGAGAATCTTGATATTAGAATAATCAATATTTAATCCTAATTGAAACCCTAATTCTATTTAGGGCAAAATGAATGTATTAATTAAATGGCCTTCAACCAAAATTAAAATGGTTGGATTCAGATGTGTTTGGATGAGATTAAAGCCTTGAAAAGGCACGAGCACATCCTAAGGAGGAAAAATTCCACTCACCATTATTATAAGAAAAAGAATTTTCACTAAAGTATGGATATTCTTATTATAAGGGTTAAGGTGCTTAATTTCTTTTCCCTTAATTCATGTATAATATAAGGGATCTCGGTGGGGATATATATTCCCTTGCATTTAATAAAACAAGGGGGAAGTGGTGGCAACAATTTAGGAATTAAATGACTTTTATAAAGTATTTTTTCTCTCATCAATTTTCTCATAAAAGTACCCTTTCCAAGCCAAAACAAAGGCTTTTTTGGATTTCTTTCTCTCCCCTTGCTTGGAAAACGACTAAGGAGCTATGGATGATCAGTAGGACGACCCCCAACCAGTTGGTAAGGTTCTTGGCCTCCTTTCACCTTGAATTCATGGTGAAAATTGAAAAGTAATGTATTAATTCTTCCTAATTCGATCCCCTCTTCAATTCTAACCAATTCTTTTCACTCAAAGCTTGAGGAAGACCCTTGGAATAGTGAAAGGAGTTGCATGCACCATTGTTGCCATGAGCGTGGAGCTTTGGAGCTCAATTGGAGGCGGCTTTTATAACTTGAACCCTTAATTTTATTATTGCAATCAATTCCTCATCAATTGGTGATCATTTCTACATTTCCAAAATTAAGTTGGGTTGATTGATGCAATCTCCATGGGAATCACAGTAGATTTCGTGAGATTGGAGCTTTATGATGATGACATCATCATAAGGACACACCTCCGTAAATATCTAGTGCAAACAGTTTCAATGTTGAGTCCAAACGGTTTCACCAAACCGACCAAATGATTTGCAAACCGTTTGGTGGTTTGGATTCCAAACTGTTTGGAATGGTTGACCATTTGAAGATATATGTTGTGGTACTTGGATCCTGATCCAATGGTTTCAATTGGTTTAATCTTGAAGGTTTCAATTGTGAATGATTCCTCAATTGCAAACCCTAATCAAGTAAGTGCTGAATTTCCAATTGAATAAGTTGATGCTTTGGGATGATTGACTGAAACGGTCTCAAGACCATTTGGGGGTTACCCAAGACCATTTGGAGGTCTAGGGTTAAGTATGGCTAAGTGTTTGAAGGACCAAAGGTACCAAATTAAATTGCAACTATGGGCTGATTTGATAATCAACCCAATGATCTGAAACCCTAATTGGATGTCATGGATTTTGATGTTGGAATGGGCAAATGGTCTCAAGACCATTTGGAGATGAACCAAACATTTTCAAGACCGTTTGGTGGTCATCCAATACCGTTTGAGGTCAGGTCATATCATGTGATGAAGATAGTTCATTGATTTCAATTGATTTGGTTCCACAATGTCAACTATTGATGGATCCTCGATTCCAAACCCTAAGTGATGGATTCTTGATTATCAAACCTAGTTCAATTGGGTTCAAAACCCTAAATTCAAGGTCTAATTGAAAGGTGATTCAGTGGTCCAATTGATGAATACTTTAGTGGTTCAATTTATAATTGGTCCATGGATTGAAACATTGAGTCGATTGAGTGTTGAAGTGTCTTTTTGGTCCATGCAGTTTTGAGAAGGTTTGGATCAAACGGTCTCAAGACCGTTTGGGTCCAAATGGTGTCACGACCGTTTCAGTCCAAACAATCTCAAACCATTTGGAGACCCAAAGTGCAAACAGTTTCAATACCTACTTTGTCCAATTGGTTTCAAGTACAACTTGTTCAAATGGTTTTCAACCAATTGATTTATGAGAACCAAGATTATTGAGGGTCTAAGTAATTAATATTGTAAAGTTCAATATGGGTAATCCATTTGAATATCTCATGTAATTTAAAGTCCAATATGGTTAATCTATTTGGATAATGCATTTTAAGATTTTAACGGTTAACCCAATTGATCACTTTGTGGAATTGAATGTTTAATTGGTCAATTCTTTTGAATTCCTTATATATTTGATGGTTTAATTGATTAGACCATTTGAACATCTAATTTGATCAAAGGTTAATTAGCTATGTGAATATTAATGATGTAGACCCATGATGATTATAAAGGTTAACCCTAACTATGTGAACTTAAATGAAGAGTTGACCTAGTTTAATCTTGAGCCCACTTAACATCCTAAAGAGGATGAGAGAGAGTGAGAAAGATGAATGCTTATATAATTAAGCCCTAATTCTCTCTTTATGAGTAAACTATGTGATAAGTGTTTGATCCATAATAATGAGATCATGAAACCCTAATCAATGATCCCTAACCCTAATTTAGAGCAATTCTAAGTGAAACCCTTATTGGGATGAATAGTGAACCCTAATTGTGGGTCATTGAATGTAGACCCTCTTCTGAGGTAAAATTTATGTGTGAAATCCTAATTAGAGAAAATCTATGTGTGAATCCCTAATTAGGGAAAAGCTATGTGTGAAACCTTAATCTAGGGAAAAGCTAAGTGTTATCATAAACCAAGGGTGATGATGTAACCCTAATTTAGTGTAACAACGAAGGCAACTCTAATTTAATGGGAATTGTACATCCTAACACTAATTTGGGTATGAGGTAAGAGAAACCCTGCTTGGATGTCAATGGTAAACCGTAATCCCTAAAAATGGAGTAAAGGTGTAGAAAACCCTAATATAGGGCTATGCTACTAATTCTATGTGAAGTCCTGTCACTGGGTGATGTGTTGTGAAATCCTAATTTCACATAATACTAGGTGAATCCTTGATATAGAAGGATGATTATGTAAACTCTATTGAAGAGTAATACTATGTGAAATCCCTAAATGAATGGAATATGCTGTGTTAATCCTCAAATTATAAATATGGAGAATACTATTCCTAATAATGGAATAGTGATTAATGTTATGACAAATGTAACACCTAGAGAGGATGATAATGGATATCTTTATATTGATAGTTCCTAACTCAAGGATGAGTCCATAGTATTAGCAATGGTTGTATAATCTAAGTGAGTGACTAATGACCAATACATTACATGATAAATGTGATGAACTGGTGCATAAAGTATTAGGATGGGGAATACCCTAATACAAGCTCAGTGGATGAAGTCAAGTAAGATAAAGGTGTTGAGGGAAGTGATACATCAAAATTTGATAGATATCACATCCAACACCCCAATACTGGTATACCTTGATGTGTATAAGTCCAATATAAATGGATGAATGGCACATAAGATGTTTCATGTCAAATGTTACATTAAGATGTAATGCACCTTGTTGAATGTAGTCTAACATGCCTTATGAAAAGGTTAATCCAATCAGTAGACTATGATACAATCATATTCTGATAAAGATGAGAGAGAAACTCATACTTTGTGTTGATAACACATTCAATGATGAATGATGAGGATAAATAAGTATGATTGAATACTTATGTTACCAGATTGATTCCTTGCTATGTGAACCCTAATATAGGGTAATGCTATGTGAAACCCTAACACAGGGTAATGTTATGTGAAAACCTAATATAGGGTACTGCTATGTGAAACCATAATACAAAGTTCTGCTATGTGAAGTTCTAACACAGAGTAATCCTATGTGAAGCTCAAATATAGACTAATGGGTTATGAATGTAATAAGATAACCCTTGTATTGCATGGTACTGATATGTAATTGTATCATGATTACTAATTATGCAGATATGTTGAGAAGATGAGCATAGCCAGGTATGGGCTATGATGTTCTGTACATTGAAAATGTTCTATAGGCCTTATAAACCATAATATGCCTTGTTGCCTATTAAGGGGTAATATGAGGTGAGATGAGCTTTGTGAACTACGTGTAATACTTTTTGTAGCAAGAATTATAGTGTCCTTGGTCAGATGACCTATAAGTATAAAGTTACCTTATAAGTAGTAACAAGTGTTCTATGATGAGATAAGGGTTCAAATACCCAGGTTCTATAACCATGATCATGAACTTGTTAAGAAGTGGAATTGTATTTGATAAGTTGAGGGATTAAGATCTCAATACTTTGTGAAAAGAGTATGGCTACAAGCCATGAATCCCCAATGACAATGCTAGGCATTAGATATATGATCTAAGCCTGAAGAGAGTTAATGTTGTGGTAATGATTCTATAGTGAATAAATGTTATACATGTTCTTCATATTCATTAAGGGATAAGTGACATGTTGTTTTATCAAGTTATAGCTACAATGCGTTTGATAAGAAAAATGTTCTAATCTATTAGACATTAAAATATCTGCTGCCAAATAAATATGATTCTTCTATTCATATTTATCTTCTTAAGCTGCAATAATAATGTTTCTGGCGGGGAGTTATATCTCTCACTGGGGAAATTTACAATTGTCTCACCCCGTGGGAATCACATTTTTAGGTGGACGCGGATGAGAAGGCATAAATCCTCCAGTACGTGAAGGACAACAACAACAACATGGACAACAGTGAAGTCTCATGTGGAGACACTGGCTGTTATGCCTTGTATAGATGTAAATAGAGTCCTATGTGTCGTCTCTTTACTCTCAGGTCCTCAGAGTAGTAGTTAGTGCTTTCGAGATTTTGGTTCAGTGCCTCGAGATTTTCATACTGCCTATATTTAGTTTAACAGGGAAGCTGATGCTTGTAATTCATGGAAAGAGATGATACAAGATATGTACTTTTGAAAATAGAGTGTAAATGTGTTACTTTTGTTCTATGTGAAAGTTTTCATTTGATGGACCTCTTGGTAAAATGGTTTTAATTTTTAGTTATTTTTGGTAATCTGCTTCTTAGTGAACGTTTCCGCAATAGTTAATTATATTTTTATGAGTTGTGTGCCACAATTTAGTGGTATCAGAGCTCTAGGTTCGCTTAGTCTACATAGACATAGGACTAAGGTTGTAGAGTCTGTTCTAAGTGTCTTCCAGTTTATCTGATAGTATCTTTTGCTCACATAGGAGAAGAAGAACTTGAAGATGTCTGGACCACATGAAGAACATGCTACTGAGGGTAGCAATGCTGCACCAGGAGAAGGTGTAGGAGACCATGATAGAGAGGAGCTTGTACCTGAACAGCCCCAGTTCAATCAAGCTGACATGGGGAACCCAACCCTCCAAGCCATGTTTGGGAAGTTTATGGCTTCCATGACTCGCATGACAGATAGGATGCAGATACCTGCACGTAGGGCATCAACTCACATGAGGGCTATGGAGCCGGCAAGACTTTTAAGAGACTTCTCCAGGTTGGAGCCATAGATTATGCTGGTACATCTAATCCAACAGATGCTGATTTGTGTCTGACAGAACTGGAAAAGGCTTTCAGGATCCTTGATATCCCTGAAGCTGAAAAGGTAATACATTATCTGTACCTCCTAAAAGGGAGTGCTGGTCATTGGTGGATGATAGAAGAAGATAAGAGAGCAGATGAAGAAATTGGATGGGAGGTATTCTAATGAGAATTCATCAGTAGATACTTTTCTAAGACGTATCTATATGAGAAGATTTCTCAATTTGAGAGGATCAAAAAAGGACTGATGAACGTTAGCCAGTATGAAGCTAAGTTCATGGAGCTATTGCGGTTTTGTCTGCAAATGGCAGTTAATGATGAGGAAAGAATCGACATTTTGAGAAGGGGTTGAACGCTGAACTGACCACTCATGTGTCTACTTCAGAGAACAGGGAGTGGTTTTCCACCTTTGTGGAATCAGTAAGGAGGATAGAGAGGTCTGAAATAGAGAAACGACAGACTAGTGGCAAGAAGGTGTACACTCAGACTAAAAAACAAAGGTCTGAATGTTTTAAGAAGCCGAGATTTTCTGCATCGGCAGCATCATCAAGATTCCATACCAAGACACAATGGATGTCAAGTAGGGATAGGGATCGTAGTAATGTTCCAAATAGAGTCTCCAACATAGCATCAACATCAGTAACTGGACCTCACATGCCCTATTTTGCACCTAGGATCTGTTATCAATGTAGACAACCGGGACATCTAGTAACGGATTGTCCAGGCAGGGATTCAATGATGACTCAACCTCAGGGGCAGAGTCAGCAAGGATCACAAAAGAAGCAATTTTCTAGTAACAATAGAGGTCGTGGATAGACGTCCCAGACATGTTAGATGAAATAAATTCATTCTGATATTTAATTTCCTAATTCTATGTGTTAAAGATATAAAAGTAGTCATTTTTGAACTTCCTTTGACTAGTCCTATAAGGACACAAGGAATTTGAGAATCTACATCTTACTTAGTATTTCTTAAAATGCTTTATAATCTCTCTTATCTGTGTAATAAAAGGAGAGATATAGAAGTGATGTCTGAAGAATATTTAGAAATGAAAAATCTTATGTGTATAATAATATGAAAGGTGAGGAACATGATAGTAAATAAAGTGCATACTACCTCATATCAATACTTGTATACCCTAGCCAGGTATATGATTATTGTAGATAAGGCAAGTTTGAGACTCTTAGATTGTTATCTTTTTTATTACTCTGATCAAGTAGTCATTCTGAAACAATCTAGAGAGTATAATGTAACTAAAAAGGAAAAGCTATGTGAACATTCCCAACTAAAAGGAAGAGCTAGGTGAACATTCGTAACTAAAAAGGAAAAGCTATGTGAACATTCTCAACTAAAAGGAAGAGCTAGGTGAACATTCCTAACTAAAAAGGAAAATCTATGTGAACATTCCCAACAAAAAGGAAGAGCTAGGTGAACATTCCTAACTAAAAAGGAAAAGCTATGTGAACATCCCCAACTAAAAGGAAGAGCTAGGTGAACATTCCTAACTAAAAAGGAAAAGCTATTTGAACATTCCCAACTAAAAGGAAGAGCTAGGTGAACATTCCCAACTAAAAAGGAAAAGCTATGTGAACATTCCCAACTAAAAAGGAAAAGCTATGTGAACATTCCCAACTAATAGGAAGAGCTAAGTGAACATACCTAATTAAAAAGGAAAAGCTATGTGAACATTACCAATTAAATAGGAAAAGCTAAGTGAACATTACCAATTAAATAAGAATAGCTAAGTGAACATTTTCAATAAAATGGGAAGTGCTAGGTGAACTTTCCCAATAAAATAGGAAGTGTTAAGTGAACTTTCCTAATTAAAAAGGAAAATCTAAGTGAACATTTCCAATTACACAGAGTTTGCTAAGTGAACTTTCCTAAATGAATAAAGGATTGCTGAGAGAATTATCTCTGTTAGATATATATGTTTTTCCTTTTGATAAATATTCTTGGGTGATGATAGAAGTATGCTCTTTTGTGCTTCTTCCTTTCAATAATATGGACATCATATGTTAGGGGTTTATGCTTTGCATAAACATAAACATTGATAAGGTTGAATTAATGAAAGGAACTTTGTGTGGATTACATAATCCATTATATCTCCATGATATTAAGATATTATGTGGAAACTTGAGGGTATGGTAACTGAATAAATCTGTCCCTCCTTTTTCTGGGATTTTGGGGACGAAAATCCTTGTTAGGGGTTTATAATTTGTAACATCCCTGACCTGGGTTATGTGTTAACCCTATATATTTTGCCTAATAAGGTTGAGTAAATGCTTAATCTTATCTTGGGAAAAGTAATTAGGGCTCATGAGAAACTTATGTTTCAATTTTGGTCATGTTGGAACAATGTTGAAGCAATGTTTGCCTCTTTTGGACTAAAGTGCAAATTACCCAAGTTGAGGGGTTAATTTGCAAATGTTGCATGATAAGATGTTCCTATGATGTTGAGACATCATAATAATGAATATGATGTAGTGGTATGGTTTTCACAAGCTTGGGCACCAAGATTAAGCTTGTAAAGCAATCCTTGTGGATTACCAGTTTTGGTGTAAAGTGCAATTTACCCAAAACCTAGGGTTCAATATGCAAATTACCACTTCAATAAGGTCCCTAATATTTCTTGGCATCATGTAGAGCAAAGAAAATGAGAGGGGAACCTCATTTGAATTAAGTTGGAGGAGAGAGAATCTTGATATTAAAATAATCAAGATTTAATCCTAATTGAAACCCTAATTCTATTTAGGGCAAAAATGAATGTATTAATTAAAGGGCCTTCAACCAAAATTAAAATGGTTATATTCAGATGTGTGTGTATGAGATAAAAACCTTGCATAGGCACGAGCACATCATAAGGAGGTAAAATTCCACTCACCATTATTATAAGAAAAAGAATTTCCACTCAAGTATGGATATTATTATTATAAGGGTTAAGGTGCTTAATTTCTTTTCCCTTAATTCATGGATAATGGAAGGGATCTAGGTGGGGATAGAGATGCCCTTGCATGCAATAAACCAAGGGGAAAGTGGTGTCAAAAATTTTGGAATTAAAAGACTTTTATAAAGTATTTTCTCTCTCATCAATTTTCTTATAAAAGTACCCTTTCCAAGCAAAAACAAAGGCTTTTTCGGATTTCTTTCTTTCCCCTTGCTTGGAAAACGACCAAGGAGCTGTGGAGGATCCATAGGACGACCCCCAACCTGTTGGTAAGGTTCTTGACCTCCTTTCACCTTGAATCCATGGTGAAAATCGAAAATCAATGTATGAATGCTTCCTAGTTCGATCCCCTCTTCAATTCTAACCAATGCTTTTCACTCAAAGCTTGAGGACGACCCTTGGAATAGTGAAAGGAGTTACATACACCATTGTTGCCATGATCTTCGAGCTTTATAGCTCAATTGGAGGCGAGTGTTATAACTTGAAGACGACCCTTGGAATAGTGAAAGGAGTTACATACACCATTGTTGCCATGATCTTCGAGCTTTATAGCTCAATTGGAGGCGAGTTTTATAACTTGAACCCTTAATTTTATTATTGCAATCAATTCCTTATCAATTGGTGATCATTTCTACATTTCTAAAATTAAGTTTGGTTGATTGATGAAATATCCATGGAAATCACAGTAGATTCGTGAGTTTGGAGCTAGATGATGATGACATCATCATAAGAACACACCTCCCCAAATATCTAGTGCATAAGGTTTCAATGTTGAGTCCAAACGGTTTCACCAAACTGTTTGGTGACCAAACGGTTTGCAAACGGTTTGGTGGTTTGGATTCCAAACCGTTTGGAATGGTTGACCATTTGAGATGGTTGACCATTTGAAGATATATGTTGTGGTACTTGGATCCTGATCAAATGGTTTCAATTGGTTTAATCTTGAAGGTTTCAATTGTGAATGATTCCTCAATTGCAAACCCTTATCGACTAAGTGCTGAATTTCCAATTGAATAAGTTGATGCTTTGGGTTGATTGACCCAAATAGTTTCAAAACCATTTGGGGATCCAAATGGTCACAAAACCGTTTGGGGGTTACCCAAGACCATTTGGATGTCTAGTGTTAAGTACGGCTAAATGTTTGAAGGTCCAAAGGTACCAAATTGAATTGCAACTAAGTGCTGATTTGATAATCAACCCAATGATCCGAAACCCTAATTGGATGTCATGGATTTTGATTTTGTAATGGGAAAACGGTCTCAAGACCGTTTGGAGATTAACCAAACGGTCTCAAGACCGTTTGGTGGTCATCCAAGACCATTTGAGGTCAGGTCATATCATGTGATGAGATAGTTCATTGATTTCAATTGATTTGGTTCCACAATGTCAACTATTAATGGATCCTCGATTTCAAACCCCTAAGTGATGGATTCTTGATTATCAAACCTAGTTCAACTGGGTTCAAAACTATAAATTCAAGGTCTAATTGAATAGTGATTCAGTGGTCCAATTGATGAATACTTTAGTGGTTCAATTTATAATTGGTCCATGGATTGAAACATTGAGTCGATTGAGTGTTGAAGTGCCTTTTTGGTCCATGCAGTTTTGAGAAGGTTTGTATCAAACGGTCTCGAGACCGTTTGGGTCTAAACGGTCTCAAGACCGTTTGGGACCAAACAATCTCAAACCGTTTGGAGACCCAATGTACAAACGGTTTCAATACCTACTTTGTCCAATTGGTTTCAAGTACAACTTGTTGAAATGGTTTTCAACCAATTGATTTATGAGAACCAAGATTATTGAGGGTCTAAGTAATTAATGTTGTAAAGTTCAATATTGGTAATCCATTTGAATATGTAATTGAAGTTCCAATACGGTTAATCTATTTCGATACTTAATGCATTTGAAGATTTCAATGGTTAACCCAATTGATCACTTTGTGGAATTGAAAGTTTAATTGGTCAATTCTTTTGAATTCCTCATATATTTGATGGTTTAATTGATTAGACCATTTGGACATCTAATTTCATCAAAGGTCAATTAGCTATGTGAATATTAATGATGTAGACCCATGATGATTATAAATGTCAACCCTAACTATGTGAACTTAAATGAAGAGCTGACCTAGTTCAATCTTGAACCCACTTAACATCCTATAGAGGATGAGAGAGAGAGTGAGAAAGATGAATGCTTATATAATTAAGCCCTAATTATCTCTTTATGAGTAAACTATGTGATAAGGGTTTGATCCATAATAATGAGATCATGAAACCCTAATCAATGAGCCCTAACCTTAATTTATAGCAATTCTAAGTGAAACCCTTACTGGGATGAATAGTGAACCCTAATTGTGGGTCATTGAATGTAGACCCTTTTCTGAGGTAAAATTTATGTGTGAAATCCTAATTAGGGCAAAGCTATGTGTAAAACCCTAATTAGAGAAAAGCTATGTGTGAAACCTTAATCTAGGGCAAAGATGACTGTTATCATAAACCCAAGGTGATGATGTAACCCTAATTTAGTGTAACAATGAAGGAAACCCTAATTTAATGGGAATTGTACATCCTAACTCTAATTTGGGTATGAGGTAAGAGAAACCCTGCTTGGATGTGAATGGTAAACCTTAATCCCTAAAAATGGAGTAAAGGTGCTGGAAACCCTAATATGGGGTTGTGCTACTAATTCTATGTGAAGTCCTATCATTGGGTGATGTGTTGTGAAATCCTAATTTCACATAATACTAGGTGAATCCTTGATATAGAAGGATGATTATGTAAACTCTATTGAAGAGTAATACTATGTGAAATCCCTAAATGCATGGAATATGCTGTGTGAATTCTCAAATTATAAATATGGAGAATATTATTCCTAATAATGGAATAGTGATTAATGTTATGAAAATGTAACACCTAGAGAGGTTGATAATGGATATCCTTATATTAATAGTTCCTAACTCAAGGATGAGTCCATCGTATTAGCAATGGTTGTATAATCTAAGTGAGTGACTAATGACCAATACATTACATGATAAATGTGATGAAATGGTGCATAAAGTATTAGGATGGGGAATACCCTAATACAAGTTAAGTGGATGAACTCAAGTAAGATAAAGGTATTGAGGGAAGTGATACATAAAAATATGATAGATATCACATCCAACACCCCAATACTGGTATACCTTGATGTGTATCAGTCCAATATAATTGGATGAATGACACATAAGATGTGTCATGTTAAATGTTACATTAAGATGTAATGCACCTTGTTTAGTGTAGTCTAACATGCCTTATGAAATGGTTAATCCAATCAATAGACTATGATACAATCATATTCTGATAAAGATGAGAGAGAAACTCATACTTTGTGTTGATAACACATTCAAAGATGAATGATGAGGATAAATAAGTATGATTAAATACTTATGTTATCCATTTTGATTCCTTGCTATGTGAACGCTAATATAGGGTAATGCTATGTGAAACCCTAATATAGGGTAATGCTATGCGAAAACCTAATACAAGGTACTATTATGTGAAACCCTAATACAAAGTGATGCTATGTGAAGTTCTAACACAGAGTAATCCTATGTGAAGCTCAAATAAAGACTAATGGGTTATGAATGTAATAAGATAACCCTTGTATTGCATGGTACTGATATGTAATTGTATCATGATTACTAATCATGCAAATATGTTGAGAGGATGAGCATAGCCAGGTATGAGCTATGATGTTTTGTACATTGAAAATGTTCTATAGGCCTTATAAACCATAAAATGCCTTGTTGCCTATTAAGGGGTAATAATAGGTGAGATGAGCTTTTTGAACTACGTGCAATACTTTGTGTAGCAACAATTATAATGTCCTTGGTCAGATGACCTATAAGTATAAAGTTACCTAATAAGTGGTAACAAGTGTTCTATGATGAGATAAGGGTTCAAATACCCATGTTCTATAATCATGATGATGAACTTGTTAAGAAGTGGAATTTTATTTGATGAGTTGAGGGATTAAGATCCCAATACTTTGTGAAAAGATTATGGCTATAGGTCATGAATTCCCAATGACAATGCCAGACATTAGATATATGATCTAAGCCTGAAGAGAGTTAATGTAGTGCTAATGATTGTATAGTGAATAAATGTTATACATGTTCTTCATATTCCTGAAAGGATAAGTGACATGTTGTTCTATCAAGTTTTAGCGACAATGCTTTTGATAAGAATAATGTTCTAATTTGTTAGACATTAAAATATCTGCTACCAAATAAATATGATTCCTCTATTCATATTTATCTTCTTAAGCTACAATAATAATGTTTCTGGCGGAGAGCTATATCTCTCTCTGGGGCAATTTACAATTGTCTCACCCTCGTGGGAATCAAATTTTTAGGTGGACGCGGACGAGAAGGAAGAAATCCTCCAGTAGGTGAAGGACAACAACAACAGCCGCAGGGATAGTAGTGAAATCTCAGGTGGAGACGCTGGATGTTATGCCTTGTATAGATGTAAATAAAGTCCTATGTGTTGTCTCTGTACTCTCAGGTCCTCGGAATAGTAGTTAGTGCTTTTGAGATTTTGGCTCAGTGCCTCGAAATTTTCATACTGCTTGTGTTTAGTTTAACAGGGAGCTGATGCTTGTAATTCACAGAAAGAGATGATACAAGATATGTACTTTTCAAAATAGAGCGTAAATGTGTTACTTTTTTTCTATGTGAAAAAGTTTTCATTTGATGGACCTCTTGGTAAAAAGGTTTTAATTTTTAGTGATTTTTGGTAATCTACTACTTAATGAACGCTTCCGCAATAGTTAATTATGTTTTTATGAGTTGTATGCCATAGTAGTGACAAGTCTTGTTGAAATACATGGTGTCTACCTTGTGTAACAAGTTTAAAGCCTTTATAGGTGCCTTGTAGATAGCTTGAAGTGATACCCTCTACTTTTGTAACTTATGGTTCGACTCTCCTTGGTATGATTTGTGGTTAATAATTTGTAAGAAGTAATAATATGTGTATCACCTAATGATGAAATGTCTCACTAGTGAAATGGTCAATATGTTACTATAATGCACTATTGTAAACCACACATAACATGATGAAGATGATACACACATGCATTTATAATGTGATATAACTGGCACTGATGGTACGGTAAGAGATTCATATCTAACTAATGTTGTCCAAACCTAATTGGATCAGAAAATTTTGGATTTTGGTGTGTTTAGGGTTTGTTGGTGTAACCATAAAGTATAACCCTAATCAGCTCTATGTGAAGAGCATTGAACCTAACTCTAAAGGTAGGTCATAAATTTAAGTGAGTATAAAAGAAAGCGTGGTCTCTCTCTCTTAAATACATGGTTATGACCTAATGGGATAATTGGGTGTTATGATTTGTGAATACTTTGAATATGGTTAAATAATAGCAAGATTTGGTTATGAACCTTGAAAAGGGAACATGGGAACTATAAATATGTAAATGTCCATACTTGGTTACACTAATAAATTCTTAGTCTTACACATTCTAGTTAGGGGAGGAAGTGCATGTCAGAGATGACAAGTAAAATGATGTTTGGGGACTTTATGTGAAACCAGCATGAAGCCTAATCTTAGATTAGAGATCATATGATGCTTTGCTTGCTTTAACTAAAGGTGTTTAGTATCCTTAACATATCCCTTTTTTGAAAATAATGGCTAATTGTTGCTATGGTAAGTGCATGTGTTGTGGCATAAGTGATGTGGCATGAGTAATACTTATATACCAATGAAGCATGATGAGATTATCCTGAGTCACAACTGTGATGTGATGGGTCTTAGGACCTGGTGAAGGCTTTGTGCCTGGTTGAGATGATAACCTCTAGTAATGGAATGGGGGATTGATATTCCATGATGAGATGATGATGATGATGATGATGATGATGAGGATAGCCTTATAGCTGGCAGAGATACAATATCCTTATGGTTGATAGTGATACAATGTATGAGATGAGGGGTTGTTACCCCAAGATATGTGGTCCTTGTGATGGAAATTGGTTGTTGTTATGGATATTGGTCCTTGTGATGGACATATGATGAATAACATGCATAAAGAGACCAGATGTGATGAGATTTCACCTAATATGCTTCAATATGTTCTAGTGAGGAGTTATGCCTTATTTATGCAGATCTAGCTTAGAGGTGATACGTTGTAACTTGATTGATGCTTAAGGATGTATAAATTGGTCAAATTAATCAAGTGAAATCTACTAGTGTAGTTTTCCCTATGTCATAGATCCTTTACTGTCAAAAATTTGCTGAATGGTGAAACAAGTTTAACTCAAAGAACATATTTTTTAATATGTGGGGTACAAGTCGAGTAATTCCTTATATCCATAAATACAAGATGTGTGAGATGACCATGTGTGAGTCTATCTCGTTATAGTATGGATGGCCATGCGTGAGCCGCTCCTTCTTGTTAGAATGGCCATTCGTGATCTTGTTCTTCTAGTGTCGTACATGTACCAAGGTGGGCTAGACATGATTATATGTATATGCAGATAGCCATGCATGAGCCAATCCCTAAGTTTGACAATATGTCATTTTTGCAGTTGACTGATATATCCTTCGGTATTTTATCTTGTGCTGACCAAGAGGTGTGGTGAGATCGTGGATTCCGACTCTTCCATTAGACCTTGTATGGCACTGATTTCAACTTATCAAGAGGTCAGTTGGATTTGGGTGGTACAAATCAAATCCTCAGGGCATAATAACCTACATAATCAGTCGTGTAGCATACTTGTATAGGATCAAAATATGAAAATATTGGTTGAGGCCTTGCTTGATCTTTATACAATGTTGTAGATAGAAAATATACATGTTCTTCATATTCCTTTCAAATTATTAATTATTCTATTATTCATTGGCAAGTACATGTTACTGCTCTAGTTACTCCACCCATGAGATAGATGTCATTTGGTTAATTACTGATTCAATCTTCTCAGTATGTTAATTTATCTGCTTAGTTATTTGTGATAATAATAAAGTTAGCAGAGAGTTATATTTCTCGCTGGGATTGTTTGTCTCCCACCGTTGGTTAAGAACTTTTTAGGTGGATGTGCATTCCGAGTTAAAGATCATGTAGTTTAAGATAATACAAGAAGAAAACTACACCTGCTGAAAATGGTATATCGAAAGTGTCTAGTAATAGAGTCATATGTGTCATCCCTGTACACTCAGGACCTTGGGTGTTTTCTCAATGTGTTTTGTAGAAATGATTACAACATGTGAATTCTAGTTTGTGTGCCTCTGATGGTATGTCTATACATGTGGAACTGTTATCTTATGTAACATGATGTTTAAAATGTGATGATGTTGCACCTTGAACATAAATTATGAAATGCAAATGTTGGTTCTTGTGTAACAATTCTCAGCTCTTGGTGCTAGTTGCAAAATGGTTTTAATTTCCTATGATGTTTAGTAATCTGCTATTTATGGTTGATTGCGGTTTAAGTTTTGGGTATCTCCCTTTGTGTGATAAAGGGTGTCACAATCTGACTCATGGAAACCATCATGCTTCCTACAACCAAACACTAATTGGATATTCTATATCAGAATATCATCCTTCTATGTGTCTCTGATCTACTATATCAATGTTATCTTCACCTGCAATTGTGCCAACAATCCTACCAATAGAGATACTTCCAACTCTACATTCATCTATTGAAATTACTTTAACATCTCCCGCTTGTGACACACCATGGAGTGTAATTGTTCCTTGTCTGTAGATGATGATTAAGATGATTTCCTACTTAGTTCATCATCTACCACATTTTCCTTTCCTGGATGATAGTCTATTGTGCACTCATCTCCATCCATTTTTAGTGCCTCATGTTCAGCTCCTACTTCGAGAAGATATATTGAAGGTTCTTGTGATCTGTGAAGATCTAACACTTCTCCCTATACAAATAGAGTCTCCAAATCTTTAGGGAAAGAACCGCAACAACTAACTCTAGGTTGTGAGTTGGATATTTCTTATCATGTTTCTTAAGTTGTTTTGAAGCAAAAGAAATCACATTCCATTCATACATCAACACACATCCCAAGCCATCCCTCGAAGCATCACAAAAAATGATGTAGCCTTTCCATTTCTTTGGTAGCACTAACAATGGAACAACGAACAACTTCTCCTTCAAAAACTAGAAAGAAAGCTAACACTTGTCATCCCAGACAAAAGGAACACCCTTCCTAGTCAACTTGATTAGGGATAACACTACGACACTAAAATTCATACTGAATCTCCTATAATAGCTTGCCAAACCTATGAAGCTTCATGCCTCAATTGGTGTCTTGGGTTTTTCCCACTCCAACATTGACTCTACCTTCTTTGGGTCTACACTAACACCTTTAACAAAGATGACAGGACCCAGAAAATACACCTCGGTCAACCAGAACTCACACTTACTGAACTTAGCATACAACTAGTTCTCCCTCAACAACTCTAACACTTGACAAATATGTTTCTGATGCTACTGACTGTCCTTGGAGTATATCAAGATATCATCAACAAACACAACTATGGAGTGATCAAGATACGGTATGAACACCTTGTTTTTCAAGTACATGAGAGCTATCAGTGCATTAGTTAGCCCAAACATCATAACTGCAAACTTATAATGACCATACCTAGTCCTAAAAGCAGTCTTAAATATGTCATTCACCATTATCCTCAATTGGTGGTATCCTAACCTCAAGTATATGTTGGAGAATACTATTCCACCTCTCAACTGATCAAACAAATAATCAATCCTTGGTGACATGTACTTGCTCTTCATTTTGACCTTGTTCAACTATCGGTAATCTGTAAAGCTTCATAAAACCATCCTTCTTCTTCACAAACAACACTAAAGTGTCCCAAGGGTAAGTGCTCGGTCTGATGAAACCCTTCTCTAACAACTCTTTCAATTGTTTCTTCAACTCATACATCTCTATTGGTGCCATCCTATAAGGTGCTTATTCTATATGTAAGGAGTGGGATCCCAAATGGGATCTACTCCCTACTAAATTAAAGAAAAAGGAAACATCCCATATATCAAACACCACTATAAATTTTTCGCAAAGGGATGGTAATCCATTTTTGTAACATACCGAATCTTTGAAATTTTTTCTTTTGACCCTCTTTCCCATCTTTTCCTTTCATTTCTATCATCTCTGGCTATTGTGTTTAATTTGTGGAGAATATGATGGTTTAATGAACATTTGTTCACCTTTTCTCTCAATATTTGGGTTTATGCACAAATACCTCAGTGAAGTCTTAGTAATGGGTGTAATATTTAAAATGTCCATTTAAGTGAAAAAAGAATTAAGAAATTCGTGATAGAACTTTCTAGTATCTTTTTAGATATGAGAAATAAAGGAAATCTCGAAATGTGCATAAAAGGGGATAAGAAACGTCATAAATGGAGAAAATAGGGAATACATTCAATAAAGAAGGATAATAAGGAATATATAGTTTCAAAAATCATTTATAGGAAGAAACAAGATAATTTGATAATAAAAATTTATTTTCTTGTGCCAAAAGATACTCAGTGGCCAAGTATCATCTAATTTGGATAATAAATAAATATATAAAAGCCTTTATTACAAGATAATGGGAAATAAGCCAAGTAAGAGAAATAAAATATCCAATGTCCTCAACTTGGAAAACTAATTACAAATTCGTGATCTCAACATAAAAATATGCCTCTGTGAAATTTGCAACTAATTTGGATAATGTTTGAATAATGAGTAAAAATAGGAGAGAGAAAGTATGTAGAATCTTCTATTTATTTAATAAATTCATAAATATCCCAAATTTTAAAATTAATGGCAAAATCGTGTTCTAGTCCCTTAGAGAGACTTATGGATGAAGTTTTATAATTTTTGGATAATCCTAGAGTCATTAAAGAATTAGGAAAGAGAAAAAGATATTTGAATTATTTAACCTCTTAAACTTCCCCAAAAGGCAAAAATAACTCCATATTTGGATTCTAGACATCAAAATCAGTTAGCGTATGAATTTTGATTAATTTTGGATATTGTTTGGGCATCCAAATGAAGAGAGAGAAAGACATTTAAAATAATATGTCTATTTGGCCAAATTTTGGTTAGGATTAGATTTTCCTTGGTCAGGGTCTCTAATCGAATGGCCGAGATCCATCATTGGACCCAGGTCCATGGATTGGATGACTGGTGGCCGTCTTCTTCCTTGAGAAGATTAGGAAATAGGATGTTTCTTTCTGAGAATTCAAATCCAAATATCTCAAGATATACTCGATGAAATTCAATGATTTTTTGTTCTATGAATTCCTTGCAAGATTCTGCACAACTTTATTCCAAAGTTTTTGTGTTTTGATGAAAATTCAAGAAACCCCTAAATCATGCGGCGTCTCTCTCACCCCACCTAGTTAATCCCTAGCCTAGACCTCCTTGCCTATATATATCCATATCCCTAGGTCCGTCGTCACCTTAGGGACTCAACCATACTTTCGATTTGGTGTTTTATGGACATTTAGACCCACATCTAGTTGTCGAAGACCTCCAGTTTGCAGTGCCCCTCTCACTCTAATCCTTTCATTTCCATTCAAATGCAAGGTATCTTTAGATTCGTCTCTTCTTCCTCTTTCTTTTGCATGCTTAAACGCTAAGTTTGGTGGTGTATTCCGTTTTTTCCCAAAATAGCAAGCAAGAAATAGAAGCTGCTCGCCAGTCGGGTGCATTGGGGAAGAAGGTCCCCTCGTGTTTTTATAGTTTTTCCCTTCTTCTTTCCTCTTCCATTTGTTTCTTGCGCAAGGGTACAAAGGTATTTTGACCTAGTTTTGTTTTGTTTCCGACGAGTCAAACTCTGGCATTGACCGCATGAATTGGATGCCCCTCATTGGGCCAAGTCAGTAGGTGGTCCCGACCTCTCATTACGCCTATTTGATATGAAGTGCCTACATGGAAATTTCTTGCATTAGAATGACGGTTCACATAATTTCTTAATCATTGGTTTGCTTGACTAAGACAAATTATGGTTTCACTAGTATCTAATTTGATGGGTTTCTTTGCTCATGAAATCGATGGTGAGTTTAGGGCTCACACCCGATGGTGATACATGGCTTTTATAAGTCATAACTAATGGTTTTCCTAGATGAATGTCATAAGGTTTTATGTGTCTTGCATCAGATGGTTATGTTCTATGCAATATTGATTCAATGATGGTGATTCATACACACAATGAAGTGGTTTTAATTTCTTTGAAATCCGATGGTTTGATGTGTGGTCTATGAATCAATAGGTTGTGCTTATTGTACCTAATGTTGGGGATTGGATTAGTTAGTATTAATGGTTTTGAGCCCCATGAGTTGGTTGTCTTACCTCCCTATAAATGAATATAAACCTAAGATTATTTTAAAGTGTTGATTCACAATGTTAAGCTAACTTGTGTGTTAACTCTAATCCTAGTACAACTAAAAGATGGTGGTAAATTATACCTAGTTCCCTTGCATATATTAATAATAAAGTAATGCCCTTACTTCTAAAATTTGTTTGAAATAATAAGAACTAGGGATTACATAAAACTGCTATTTTGGAAACCCTAAACTAGTTAGGTTGTTGAACCTTAATCCAATTCAAGAAGATAAATATGTTGTTTAGTTTCCTTGTGAATTTAATATAATAATGGAGTACTTTTTCTCTCTACATTGTTGTAACTTTAATTTGTTGTTATGTACAATGTTAAGACAAACATTATGTGTTACATGTATGTGATGGTATTCAAGCCTCGATGCGGCATGGAAAGATAATGACATTCTTGCATGGATAATGTGATGGGATTAAAAGACATGTGGGCATGATTGAACCCTAATGGAGGCATGATTTTGTTCATGATGTGATAAGAGTTGGTATCCTGGGATAATGTGATAAGGTTTTATATGTTGTATTGGTGTGATGACCAATAGTGTCATGAATGGAAAATTAAATAGTATTATGTGGTGTTGTAATAAGGAATATGTCCTATACATTTTATATTTATAGGAGTTGTTACATATCAAATTCTTTATAGAAACGAATTAAAATTTATATATCCACTTGTTTGATTCAGTCTTAATTCACTCAATTGACTTAACTAATCAAGTGAAACCTTAACTAACTAATCCAGTGTCAGTACCTACTGGATGGTGAACAAGTATACCTAAGGGAAACCCAGAGCGCATACTATTGAGTATGTGAGGTTAAAGTGACTGTGTGTCCTTGACATCTTGATCCCAAGTGTTTTGAGAATGGTTGTCGTCATGTCTTGGTGATTATTGTTGGGTTTTTGGGGAGGCAGAGAAGGCAGCGGAAATAAAAAAATTTCTCCTCCCCAAACCCAAAACAAGGAAACGTGTCAACGTCTATACAATAGGAAAGGATGGTTTGTGGAATCATACCTTGTCCCGAGGCTTGCTCGACGATAATACCTCGCGGCTTGCACGGTCTTCACCTCCGGTCTTGGACGGTGACTGTGCAGCTCATGGTCGCATTGGGACTGTCGACTCCTGGTCTCACCAGGACTGTCGGGATTGACAACTATCCTCCGAGTGGCAGAAACCTCTCGCCTCTGAAGTAGTCCACACGGACGACCTGGAACTCCAATCTCCTTGTCCCATAAGGAATTGGAAGGAGTCGCACCCTCCTGTTAGCGTACTAGTCACTGACACACTCTCCTGCCACCAGTCGCTTTCTGTAGTTGTCTTTCCCTTGTTGTGCCTCCCTTATCGGGTAGCACTTGCTCGGGCTCTCTCGGTTACCAAAACAAGAGAGAACAACAACTTTACAGAGCAACTGGTTGCACTGAGTTGTACTTTGAGAATCCCCCAATACCCCTATATATATAGGAGGGTCATGGGACAGGGTTCTCTATCCTGGGCAATGGTGGACTAAAATAGGAGTAGAAGGGTTCGAGATTTTTCCACAAAAACAACTAACTGCGCAACCTGAATCAATCGTTTCAGTTCTGAAACGGTTGGTTGGGGACCTGAGCCGGTCGGTTGACACCTCAACCTATCAGTTAGGACACCTCAACCGGTCGGTTCACTTCTGAACCGATCGGTTTGTGGTCCTGGTCAGTTCCCGATTGACTTTCCATCTTTTGTTTCTAATTGGTATCCAGTACTAATCCTTGTTCCAATCAAATTGGGCAAGTGAAATGAAAAGAAATTTCTCACCAATCCTACTTTCCCAACTTGATCGGTTGCATCAGTTGAACCGATCATTTCAACACCTGAAGCAATCGATTCACCCTATCCATGAGCCGATCGACTCACCACCTGAGCCGATCGGTTCACCAAGCTCAGCCGATCGGTTCATCACATGAGCCGATCAGTTGGGAGTGCAGATTGTGCAGAAATAGTCAACTGTAGTTTCAATCAATCTTATACTCCAATCCATATGCACAACACCTTGAACATTATGATATTGAGCTATCAATTAATTGAGTGTTTAATTGAACTACTAAAGTTCTTTATTAATTAATCTAAACATTGTTTGTGGACAAAACTCCTCTTCCAGGTTAAATCCTATGTGTGTGACCCTGCAGGTCCATTTCACGTTGGGAGTGAAAGTCCATAACACTTATGAATTAACAAGCAAAGAGCGGTGCCTAGTCACACATCAGTGCTACCCAAGTGAAATAGAAAGTTGGTGAACAAATTTCAATCCTACAATTTGTGAATGGTGTTATAGTGAATGTATAAATCCTTTGCCACTGATATCTTGAATGAACTCGAGGCATGGAACAGTCATCCTATCAACGTTCATTCACTTTCGTGATCTCTGAGTAGATTTGAAGAGATATGTATGACATCAATATCACATACTGATTCACACATGTGTGCACGCCTTTCTCAATCCTACTCATCAAGTGGCCATGGATATCAAACTCCCTCAGGAGGGACAAATCCCATATCTATCACTCACCCCTCAAAAGCCCCATGTGTCAAAGCCACCCAATCATCACCTTTATAACAACCCATGTTTCAAGACTACATTTGATGATTTCAAAGTGTGCCCAACGACATGTGTTGAGTGTAGTGATTTCAGGTCAAAGAATCACACTCACCACCATCACTGTGAGTATTGACTGTGAATACCATGTCATGGTTCCATGTGTCAAACTCACAGTGGGTCTGTCCGGTACACTTGTTCTCTAACAAGTACCTATGTGTTTGGTTTGATATCTCTATATCATGACTAATGAGATTCTGTCATCACCCAACACCACACTCTAGTCTTGTGTGCATTGCTGTCTATCTACCTTCCACAATGACATCCGACTAGGGACATAACAAAAATGTACAAACTCTTATCATCTGTATGATCTCATCGTTCAGGTCCTCAACCTGGAAGCATACGTCATTGGGCACTGTCATTCTCTAGACATTCAATCTGTTCTATCACTATCTCATATGACTGAACCAGAAAGAATTGGAAACTTGCCTTTGATGTTTATCAAATAAATCTTAATGTATCCCACCAATCATCCCATGATTGGCTCTCAGGGCATACATACCAATAGACTCCCACTTGCACTGCGAGCCAATCACCCTTGAATCATATTCATACTGATCTTCAAACATGTCCCACATGTTACTCTACTCTAGTGTGATCATAGTGAGTAATGGTAACACCTTGTCAAAGTCAGTATTAATTGCATGTCTTACATCTCTTCATTGTACGTCACATGTATGAGATGGAGTTTGCCATAATATGTGATCTAGTATTCCTTTGCTAACCTTTAGCCACATTGCATGATCAAGGATTCCATACTTGTCATCAATGAGCGGAATATCTATAAGTTCATCTTATGAACTTCCAGATCCATATAGTATCCACTGCTATTCTCTAACACATAGATACTCGGCAGTTCCTTTTTAAATGGTTTTATTGGAACACTTCCAATTATCAACAAACTTTCACTTTTATATATCCTATATATATTTTGCGATTAATTTTCTGTCCTTTCAAAAGTTCACATCAATGTAACTCTTTACATTGAACTCTTCCTTTTCTCCATAGAACTAGTACTTCTCAAGTACTTATCAAGTTCTCATGGTATTCCAGTAACCCTTACTGGAAGTTGACAAACATCCACTTGTCATGTCTTACATACGAGTTATCAGGATGAGCACATCATATTGCCATGTCTTACATACAAGATGATGAATGCATTTTGTTCTTGCCATGTCGATACATGCAAGATAATGGGATGATTACATACATGATAGATCCATATCTATTCTTAGTGTTCCCATTCTTCATAAGAATTGGACACTTGGCCTTGGGATACTAACTCCATATAACATGGACACGTTTTCTCCCACTGAATATGTGCATACTGAACCCTTCAGTACAGATTGCCAATGTATGTTTTCTCCTTTCAGTTCAAGAGTTTTTTGAGAACTATCTCTATAGATCTCTATTCCTATCTCATAGGAAACATATCTATCTTCCTTAAAGATAATTTCCACTTTTGGATTTCCATTCTAAAACATTTCCATTTCACATCAATATGTGGAATGTGAACATGCTCCCACTAAATCACAGATCCCTTCTTTATCTTTGACAAATCAGTCAAACCCTTTGACTATATCATCAAAGTAAAGATCCAATTCTGAGTTGCTTGTACTCAATCAATTACATTGATTAGTCCATTGTAACTTATAGACTTCATATGCATTAGTGGATTCATAAACCTTATAGGTTGTGTCACGTACACATCCTTGTTTTATTCCTCATAGGAATGTTGTTTTAGTATCCATATGCCAAATATCTTAGTCATTAAGTTGCAATCAACAAGCATCATCCTTCTCAAAATTTTATCCATGTATCTAAACACTTAATATTTATTTGAACTTAAGGATTTCATCCAATAGGTGCTACCATCAAGGTCATACCTTAAGGTTCACATGGATGTCATTTAGGATGTAATGGTCATAAACCATAACTCAAAATTTGGTTCCTCATACTCATCTAGATAGTTGACTCATCACATGAACAACTCATCACATAGATAAATGAGGTGTGTCTGTCAAGGATATAAGAACATACAACTCCTTGTGATTCTTAATGTCCTTTATTAGTTCGGGGTATTCTTTTATTAAGAAGAATTCAGTTATTTGATAATCATTCTCTAACTCATTAGTGTATGATTCCTACTTTATTTAGACATCACCATGCCTTAATCATGAGTTCACTATGATACACTATCATAATCACTCATAAGGATCTCAAACATTTGGTCCAAGTATTTAATTCTTTGATCTCATCAAGAATTAACACTTTACCAAATTTGCACTTCAACTATGATAATCTTGAACTCTTCAAGATATTCATATTGGTATTTCTCTAAACACCATTTGAAGTATTAGCATTTTTTCCAATAGGTATGTAAATACATCACATGTATCATACCTAATAGGATAATCATTCTCCCACTACCTTTAGTGAAGATTGAGTAATTATGTCCAATATATTCATGTCTCTTACTGGTTCTCTAACCAAAAGAGTCTAGATTTATCCATCACATGGAAACTAGAAATGAATTTCTCATGATTGATGCTAATTTGATTGTTTGAGTTATCTATAAATTTTAGGTATCATTTTATCTTATGCATATCAAATACCACAAGATAAACAAGGCAATGCCACAAAGATGATATCTTTAGAAATTGAAACATCTCTTTATTGAATGCCATCATTGTCATACAATATGAAAAAATAAAGTGTTTCTATCTATTGGGCAGTTCTCAACTCTATTTCGTGCCCTTTAGGCTGAAATAAACTGAAAGGTACTCCTATTTATGGCAGAAACACTTGCTCCAATGATGGGTACTCCTTTCTTGGTCCATTCACAAAGGCCATCACTTCTTTGTGGATATTGCATATCATAAATGACATATCCATATCTCGGTATCATATACCTCAGATTAAGAAGAGGTTCATTTCATGATACCTTAGGTGAAGATCTCCATCCCCTCCTTCATCTTCTTTTGTTCTTCCAGATATAGAGGGAAATTCCCTCATACACCCTTTCCCCATGTGCCTTGAGGTTGAAGACGGCTTGGGCTGCTGGCTAGCATCAGAACACTTCTTTGCTTTGCCCTTGCCCTTGCCCTTAAGATTTACCTTTCATTGATCTCATCAAAGATTAGGGTTAGTCTTTCTTCATATTTGCCTCTACTGTCCTCAACATGTCCAATAACTTTGTCAACGCTTTTCAAAGTTGTTCTTGTTGTAGTTTATCATGAATTGTATGATTCTCGCAACATTTGCACTATCATACCAATAGCCAACTCTTGGCTCAGAGGGAATCCTTCTTAGTCAGGTCTTTCCACATACCCAATCATATTGAGTGTGTGAATACCTTACTGGGTCTCCTTCTGTCATGACATACTAGGACAATGTCTTGGAGACATCATATGTCTCATGTTGTCTCTGCAACTCATAGTTCAGAGAACACAACATCAAGCACTCCTCATCAATGTCATCCTCAATATGCTTCCATAAGCATACTTTCAGCCAATAATGTGGTGGGATCGAGTTCATCTGGTTCTGGCATAACTAGGACTTAGAGCTTTCACTCTTTGATTGAGAACGCTTCTCAACTTCCTAACCAATCGTGGAAACTATTTCCATTTAACTTGTCCTTTTCCAGGATGGATCGCAAAGAAAAGTGATTGTTGTTTGTTTCCATTTGTACTACAAATGGAAATATGCAATTTTAGTCCAAAAACTCATTTTTGACTTATTTGATTGATTTGAAAAGTTGATGATATAATTAGGCCTTTAATTAATTATCGCTACCACTATTTTAGTTCAAATTTATAGCGCTCACCATCAATTTGGAAGATTGCAGTGTACAACCTTCTAGTGGGCAAGATCCTGAAATCCTCTAAGTCATTGACCAGCTAGGGCTGTCACCCACAACTTAGATCGATCAGGTAGGCAACTCTTGCCAATTGCATCATATGCAACTCTTGATAATATGTCATATGCAACTCCTCACCATAATCATCTCCATGCCTCAAGGTACTAGATCCCATCTAGATCACCTTGTTAAGTCTGACCCAAAGAAAACACGATGAATATGCACCCTGCAAGGGCAGACCCACACATTCATCCTTCATGCTTCCACGAGATAGAATGTGCACCACGCTAGGGCGTGCCCACACTTGGTCGATCAAGCTTTTCACGTGTGTCGCATTTGGAAGGCATCTAAAACTTAATATTTAATGAGGGATTTTGGTTTTTATAGACATATACATATCCAATCACCACAATACATAGTATGTATCATATACATGTTATATCCCACAGAATACCTGCAAAATGATAAAAGCGATGATTATGGCCATCCTAATGTGATTCCTCGAGCCAAGAGGAATCACGGTCATCTAGGTCTACATCACATGCAACCTGTACAAGATGAACTATGTTCTTTGCCTTTCTAGGTTTGATCAACTCATCACATGACTGAATGGCTCGCCATCAGGCCGGTCGGATGGGTGCCACCAGCCGATCGGTTGGCTCCTCCGACTGATCGGTTCGCCTGGTCGTCATGCATCTCATCATGGCCGCCACCCGCTCGTCTCGCTCCTCGAACTGGTCATCAACTGATCGGCTCACTTCTTGAATAATCGTCTCGAATGTAAACCGACCGGTTCACGCCTTGAACCAATCGTATCAGCTGTCGTCAGGACGTCCTCTATTCTTTGACATAATAGGAAATAAAATTCTATCCTATTACATTGTAAAAGAGAAACCTCGAGTTACATTCGAGGGGAGCAAAGGTAGGAAAGAATATCGAATTATTTCGAGTTACATCAGGAATAGGAGAAGGAAGATCGGTGCGCAGACCGAGATGCAAGCAACCACATACAACCATACACAAATAGGGTTTATTGGCCATAACCACGCTATACATCCACCACAAAACTCATTTAAGGGCGAAGCATATCAAGTGCATTAATAATACATATCATATATGTAATTTGGGATTTGTGGATTTAGGATTGGACATGCATAAAGCCAATTTTATTCACATCGTATGCAATAAATAAATGCGACAAATTAAAATCGATCATATCGATAATCCTAAAGTATAGAGCAGTTGACGTGGCTCTGATACCACTGTTGGGTTTTAGGGGAGGCAGAGAAGGCAGCGGAAACAAAAAAAATTTCTCCTCCCCAAACCCAGAACAAGGAAACGCGTCAACGTCTATACAATAGGAAAGGATGGTTTGTGGAATTTTACCTTGTCCCGAGGCTTGCTCGGAGACAATATCTTGCGGCTTGTGCGGTCTTCACCTCTGGCCTTGGACGATGTCTGTGCAGGACCTGGTCGCACCGGGACTGTCGACTCCTGGTCTCACCGGGACTGTCGGGATTGATAGTTGTCCTCCGAGAAGCAGAAACCTCCCGCCTCTGAAGTAGTCCACACAGACTACCTGGAACTCCAATGTCTTTGTCCCACAAGGAATTGGAAGGAGTCGCACCCTCCTATCAGTGTACTACTCACTGACACACTCTCCTACCACCAGTCGCTTTCTACAGTTGTCTTTCCCTTGATGTGCCTCCCTTATTGGGTAGCACTTGCTCGGGCTCTCTCAATTGCCAAAACCAAAGAGAACGACAACTTTACAGAGCAACTGGTTGCACTGAGTTGTACTTTGAGAAGCCCCCAATACCCCTATATATATAGGAGGGTCATGGGACAGGGTTCTCTATCTCGGGCAATGTGGGACTAAAATAGGAGTAGAAGGGTTCGAGATTTTTCCACAAAAACAACCAACTACGCAACATGAACCAATCATTTCATTTCTGAAACGGTCGGTTGGGGACCTGAGCCGGTTGTTTGACACCTCAACTGATCAGTTGGGACACCTCAATTGATCGGTTCACTTCTGAACCATTCGGTTCGTGGTCCTGGTCATTTCGCGATTGACCTTCCATCTTTTGTTTCTAATTGGTATCATATACTAATCCTTGTTCCAATCAAATTGGGCAAGTGAAACGAAAAGAAATTTCTCACCAATCCTACTTTCCCAACTTGCTCGTTTGCATCAGTTGATCCGATCATTTCAACACTTGAAGCAATCGATTCACCCTATCCATGAGTCAATTCCTGTACCGACCGGTTCACCAAGCTCAGTCGATCGGTTCATCAAAACAGTCGATCGATTGGGAGTACAGATTGTGCAGAAATAGTCAATTGCAGTTTCAATCAATCTGATACTCCAATCAATATGTCCAACACCTTGAACATTATGATATTGAGCTATCAATTAATTGAGTGTTTAATTGAACTACTAAACTCCTTTAGTAATCAATATAAACATTGTTTGTGGATAAAACTCCTCTTCCAGGTTAAATCCTATGTGTGTGACCCTGTAGGTCCATTTCACGTTGGCAGTGAAAGTCCATAACAGTTATGACTTCACAAGAAAAGAGCGGTGCGTAGTCACACATTAGTGCTACCCAAGTGAAATAGAAAGTTGGAGAACAACTTTCAATCCTACAATCTTTGAATGGTGTTATAGTGAATGTATAATTCCTTTATCACTGATATCTCGAATGAACCCGAGGCATGGAACAGTCATCCTATCAACGTTCACTCACTTTCTTGATCTCAGAGTAGATTGGAAGAGATATGTATGACATCAATATCACATACTGATTCACACATGCGTGTATGCCTTTCTCAATCCTACTCATCAAGTGGCCATGGATATCAAACTCCCTCAGGAGGGACAAATCCTATATCTATCACTCACCCCTCAAAAGCCCCATGTGTCAAAGCCACCCAATCATCACCTTTATAACAACCCATATTTCAGGACTGCATTTGATGATGTCAAAGTGTGCCCAATGACATGTGTTGAGTGTAGTGATTTCACAGCAAAGAATCACACTCACCACCATCATTGTGAGTACTGACTATGACTACCATGTCATGGTTCCATGTGTCAAACTCATGGTGGGTCTGTCCGGTACACTTGTTCTCTAACTAGTACATATGTGTTTGGTTTGATATCTCTATATCATGACTAATGAGATTCTATCATCAACCAACACCACAATCTAGTCTTGTGTGTCATTACTGTCTATCTACCTTCCACAATGATATCCGACTAGGGACATAACAAGAATGTACAAACTCTTAGCATACATATGATCTCATTGTTCAAGTCCTCAACCTGAAAGCATATGCCATTGAGTACTATCATTCTCTAGACATTCAATATGTTCTATCACTATCTCATATGACTAAACTGGAAAGAATTGGAAGCTTGCCTTTGATGTTTATCAAATCAATCTTAATGTATCCCACCAATCATCCCATGATTGGCTCTCAGAGCATACATACCAACAATTATATATGTGGGATAGGCAGCAATATAACTACATTTAAGCCATTTTTTAGAACGTCCATGTGTGCGCCTATTATCTAGTGTCATGCCATGTACCAAGGAGAGCTAGGTATTTTTTAGCTTGACTATATGTAGTTGTTGGCAGTTGACTGATATGTCACTATGGTGTTTCTCTCATACTGACTGAGAGGTGTTGGTGAGATCATGGAGTCTAACTCTTCCATATATCTTGAACAGATTTCAACTTAGCAGTGGTCAGTTGTATTTGGGTGGTATGACTTCAATCCTCTAGGAATTAATGAAATATGTAATCATCCATGTAGCATATCTGATTAGGATTATACACAATGATTCACATTGGATGATAAACCTTGTTTTCTATTCTCACATATAGATTGTTTATGTGCATTAATAAAAGACAAATATGCTTATGTGGTAAACATGCTTATTCTATAAGCATTCTTATATTTTTGTCTATGCATATGTTATTATAATTTCTTATGATGTTAGTCATGCCTATGCAGTTAGCTATGCCTATACTACTAACCATTCTCATGCCAATAATTATGGTTATGCTGTTAGACCTACTTCTGAAGTAGGTCTGCTTACATGTTATATTATTAGATATGCTTATATTGTTAGAGATGCCCATGCTGTCAGTAGTTCTATGCTATTCGACATGCCTTAAACTATTGAACATGTTGTTGTTGTTAACTTTAATCATCCTATTTGATATGCCTACGCTGTTAGATATCCTATTAGATATGCTTATGTTGTTAGTTTTATTTGTGACTGTAGACATGCGATATTGTTAGACATGCTCCTACTTTTTAAATATGCACATGTGGATATTAATATTTATGATTCTAGTAAGTCTCATGATAATGGGCAAGTTCATGATAATATCTACATCTGATAATTGAGAATAATGCTAGCTTCTATGACTCTGAGTAGAATTTCTCTTAACCATCCATTATGATTAATAGTTTTGTTATGTTTCTTTTTCTGTCTACTTGTTTAATCTGCTTAATCTACTTAACCTATTTAATAACATATCTTGTTTTAATCAATAAGTGTTGTTTTGAGTTATATCTCTTGTCGGGACATGGGTCTCACATGTGTGTAACCACAATCTTTTTTGGTGATCATCAGTAGTAGTAACAAACTCGTGGCAGCAAGGAGGAGCTGATGTGATGGATCATAGATGGATCATTTTTTAAATGTCTAGTATGTCCTAGAGTCGTCCATGTACCCTTAGGTCCATGTGGGGATGTTTTGAATATTGTGTTTTATCAACCCAATCTTGCTTAGTATTTTGATGTTTTACATGTGGATGCTATCTCTTGTGTATATGTTGTGGCTGAGGACACTGAGCCTTTGTAAGAGATTGTTGGTATGATTTATGAAATAATCTCAGATGTTGGGCTTTTATGTTAATGTTGTTAAGAAAAAATGTGAAAATTTAATCGGTTTTAATTAACTCTCTTTTTAGTAATGTGTTTTATAAGTAGTTAATCGTGTTTAGGTTTTGAGTAACTTCAATTTGTGTGACGAGTTGTCACATTTTATGGTATCTGAGCTATAGGTTTGTTGAGTCTATATGGACACCAGGACATAGGAGTAGGATGATAACTAAGTAAGGAAAATGATCTGAACATAATGCATACTTCCTTAATTTAGTACTTGGATTCCCTGACCAGGTATTCATATACTAAAGGAAAGGCAAGTGTGAAACTCTTTGATTATCATCTCTCTGATTACACTGATCAAGTAGCCAGTTGGAAATAATCTAAAGTGCATAGTAATTAAGAAATCATGATGAACAAATCTTAATTATACCCTAAAGGAAGGGGGAAATAATATCGTAACTCATTAAAGACTTGAAAATTTAAGGAATAAAGAAACTTATATGACACCAAGAAGCTTAAAAATCAAATTAAATAAGCTAAGAAGGAGTTCCTAAAACTATGATTCTAGAAAATAATAAAGTAAAAGAACGGTGAATATGTGTTAATGTAATAACATGAGGTGTCAAATTCATATAAGAATAGGAGAACTCCAATGATAATCATGATATGAGATAATAAATGTGGATAAAGATGGATGAACAATGAGGAACATGAGTTAATGTAAGACCCACCCCTACGTGCAAAAAGATGCTAATGTAATATTATCATGATATATAAAAGAAATTAAAAGGAATGATCCCTATTGAATTTTATACAAATGAGGAATGTGATGAACTAACCCCTAGAGTGAATACGAAACATGATAAATAGGAATTACATATGGGTATGATCAATTACTAACATGAAAGAGTAATAGGTATGATAATCATGATAATTCCTATGCAACTACTAAGGAATCCAAATGTAAAAGTGAATAAAACATAAAAAGTTGTAACTTGTATGCTAACGATAGGATTGAGAACCCCTTTCTTAGAAACTCTTGGGATTTCTTGTGTTTTAAAATGTATAGATTTTCCCTTATCCCATTTCTTCTCGAGATACTACATTCAAGTGGATATCATGCCACTTGGTATGTGAGCACTCGATGTAATCCTAGGGATGAATATCTTAATGTAATGGTGGTTGTTTTAAACTATAATTCTTGGACTATGATGTTTGTGATAGGGACACCTTTTGTGTATTCCAATAAATTAGGAAGATCTTTCTAACATGTTGGGTTCTAAGCGTGATGGTAGAGAAGTTGATAAGAGAAGTATCTGGGATATTGTTGACACGCGTAGTGGATACCAATGTTATGAGTCCTAGAATCTAGGGTGTATTAGTGGTACGTGAGTAGGAGATGTTCTAATGAATTCTTAATGTTTATTTCCCCTAGAGAGAGTTAGATCTTGAGGTTATCTAGTGACTTTTTGTGAATAAGAAGAATGATTCTATAATAATATTGCTTATGTCAGTGGGACAAGGTGTATAGATAGGTTACATCATGATGTGGGACATAAAATTAGAGTGGCGCAACAAAAGAGTGGTGGGACCATAACACATAGAGGAGGAAGATATAGATTTAGTGGATATGTTGTGACATCACCATGAGATGGCAGAACCTTGGGGTAGTTAGAAGATGACATGCATGGGGGGTAACCATCCATGTTTGCCTCAGATTTCGAGGAAGAAATCCCTATTAGGGGTTTATGGTTGTAAGACCCCTACCTGGAATAATGCCTAATAATTCTTGATTATCTTAAATAGGTTCTCATATGCATAATTAAACTTTTTCTTGTGCTTTCATATCAGTTAAATAAGCTATGTTTCAAGTTTAGTCCAGTTTGGACACTGTTTGAGCAAGTTATGCAATTTTGTGCATGTTTTGGACTTTTATGCAATTTTACCACATCTGATGTTTTTCTTGCAATTTTTCATGTTCTTTTTTTGACATGGGGTGCCTAGTTGCAACTTGGTTTTATTCATGACATATACTTAGGATTTTCCTCTCATAGATGGGATACCTTGCGTTCATGAATGATGGGTTTATTGTGAGTAGGGCCAACATATGTTTTGGGAGCCAAGTTTCAGTGGTCCACGAGACTCCCCACTACCATGGAGCTTCTGGGTTGCATGGGATGGATGCCCTTGACCTTGAACACTTGGCATGTTTTGCTAGACACCTTACCTCTTTCTTCTCTCTCCCTTTTAGCTTTTCATACCCCTCTCTTCACATGCAACATATCTTTTTACATACTTCCTTCACCCCATTTGTCCCCTCTTTCTTCTGGAGCTTGTCACTCTCTTGATGAAGGAAAAGAGCTCAGAAAAGGAATACCTTGGAGCAAACTACTTGCATATGATCATGGGAATCAGATTTAGTCTTCTTTGAAGATTTTTAAGCTTCCTTAGTTGTTCTTGATCCAAGAAAGTAATCTCTTATCTCTTAGCCTCATTTCCTTTATGACCCTACCTGACTTTCTCTTCTACTTGGCCGAATCCCTGGTCCCCATGGTTGAGTTTGTGATAGAAACATGAAAGAAATTGTTTTTCTTACTCCTTTGATCTAGGGTTTTTCATTCTTGGAGATGGAACTAGTTTGAACGAATGGAGAATCTAAAAGATAGGATTTTATTCCTTCTTCCATGAGTTTCTTTCTGTTTGTAAATGAAACTTCATTCTAGATGCAAGTTATATAATTTGCTACATGTTTATTTCTTACCATTAAACTTGCCTGCTAAATCTTTCTCTAAAACCTAGTAATGAGTAGCAATTTTGAATCCTTAGCTAAGTTGTGTATATATGTGATTATTTTTGAGTAGATAACTCTCTGGTTGCTCTCCTTAATCTTGTGCACATTCTCTATGTTGGAAGATTAACTTCATACCTTGCTTGTCCACAAATTGATGGACTTGTTGTGGAAATAGATGGCTATCCTTGACCTAATTGAGCTGATTTCTACCTTACCTCGTGATCCAATGACTAGTCATTTGTGTAGAAATAGGGTGGTGTATTAATACTTTTTTATGACCTTATTAGATTCCCAAGAACCCATGGCCATAATAATTTTAGCTCTTGTTGGTTGATGGCTTCCATAATCGTAATAATCTATGATCTTTAAATGGTTAAAACTAGCTATGATTTATTTGGTGCCTTGAAAAAGTTTTTCTACCTATTCGGTGACCCGATGGGTTTCCTATAGGAAGGAACAATTTTGGTACTTTAGTTACTATTTTTATGACTTTAGTGAGCTCAAGAAATAATAATTATATTTTCTTTATCACTGTATGATCGATGATTATATTAAGCCCCGTGAACGATGGTTCTTCCTAGGGTTGAGCAGATTTTCACCTCCTTTCGTTTCAATCCGATATTGGTTTTGATGCTATTTGATTTGACCATTTTGTACCAATCAATGGTTTGGATTTACTTCAGTTTTGGATTTTCTTAGGTTGCAGTTTCTATGGTCATATTGCTATCTGATGTGGTTCAATTTGATGGTCTTATTTCTTTCACAAATGATGGTTTTTCTCTAATATTTTGAGTTGATTTTCTCTTGTTTCCATGACTCGAGGGTGGATCTAATTGTGCCAAATTGATGGAGGTCTCTTAGTTGTTGTTTTGGATCTTCTTTTGTGCTAAAAATGATGGCTTTATTTTCTCTTGCAACCAATGGTTTTGATTCTCTCTCATGGTTTTAATTCACGGTCTCACTAGATTTACAATTGATGGCTATCCTAATTGCTGATTTGCTGATTTCTATAAGTGTTTAATTGATAGTATTCTTTAGCAGAACAACCCATGGTCATCCAAAGAGGTCATGTATTGTTTTCACTTAAGTATTTGAACGATGGTTCACTTACTTTCCTCACTCATGAAATCGATGGTGAGTTTATGGCTCGCACCCGGTGGAGATACATGGTGCTTCTAAGTCATAACTCGATTGTTTTCCTAGATGAATGGCATAGTTTCTTACGTGTCTTGCATCCGATGTTTATGTTTTATGTGATTGTGAATCAACGATGGTGATACATACACAAGATGCAATTGTTTTAATTGCTTGGGAATCTCATGCTTTGATGTGTGGCCTATGATTCTATAGGTTGTGTTTATTGCACCTGATGTTGGGGATTGGATGAGTTAGTATTAATGGTTTTGAGCCCCATGAGTTGGCTGTCTTACCTCTGCCCTCAAATGAATATAAACCTAAGATTATTGTAAAGTGTTGATTTACAATGTAAAGCTAACTTCGTTGTTAACTCTAATCCTAGTACAACTAAAAGATGGTGGTAAATATACCTAGTTCCCTTGCATAAATTAATAATAAAGGAATGTCCTTACTTCTAAATTTTTTTGGAAATAATAAGAACTAGGGATTACATATAATTGTTTTTTTGGAAACCCTAAACTAGTTAGGTTGTTGAACCTTAATCCAATTCAAGAACATAAAGATGTTGTTTAGTTTCCTTCTACATTTAATATAATGATGGAGTACTTTCTCTCTCTACATTGTTGTAAATTTAATTTGTTGTTATGTACAATGTTAAGACAAACATTATATGATACATGTATGTGATGGTATTTGAGCTTTGACGAGGCATGGAATTAATGATATTGTTGCAGGAGAAAATGTGATGGCCTTAAATGACTTTTGGACATGATTGAACCTTAATAGAGGTGTGGTTATTTTCATGATGTGTTAAGGGTTGGTACTGTTGTATAATGATAAGGATTTTATATCATGTGTTGCTATGAAGATGAGTAAAGTCATGAATGGCAAATGAAACAATATCATGTGGTGTTGTAATAAGGAATATGTCCTATACATTTTAAATTTACTAGAGTTGTTACATATCTAATGCTTTCTAGAAATGAACTAGAATTTGTATGTCCACTTGTTTGATTCAGCCATAATTCACTCAATTGACTTAACTAATCACGTGAAACCTTAATCATGTAGTTACCCTAGCCATAGATCCATTCCAGTGTTACTACTTGTAGGATGGTGAAACATGTACTCTTAAGGGAAACCTAGGTGTGCATACTATTGAGTATGAGAGGTTCCAGTGATTGTGTGTCCTTGACATCTTGATCCCAAGTGTTTTGAGAATGGCTGTGGTCATGTCTCGGTGATTATATATATGTGACAGACAACAATATAAGTGCATGTATGCCTCTTTTCACAATGGCCATGTGTGAGCCTGTTCTCTAGCTCTGTGCAATGTACTAAGGCAGGTTAGGTGTTTTTCAGCTTGACTATATGTCACAGTTGGTAGTTGACTGATATGTCTCTATAGTGTTTCTCTCGTACTAACTGGGAGGTGTTGGTGAGATCATGAAGTATGACTCTTCCATTGATCTTGTATGGAATTAATTTCAACTTAGTAGTGGGCAGTTGGATTTGGGTGGTATGACTCAAATCGTTAGGGCATTAATAAAATACATAATTAGCCATGTAGCATATCTGATTAGGATTATACATAATGCTTCACATTAGATGATAACCCTTGTTTTCCCTTTTCACATATAGATGATGTATGGTATATTAATAGAAGATAAATATTCTTATGCTATAAACATGCTTATACTTGTTGGAAATGCTTATGTTATTAGAATTTCTTATGAATTTAGTATGCATGTGTACTTAGCTATGCTCATACTACTAATCATGATCATGTCAATAGTTATGCTTATGCAATTAGACCTACTCATGAAGTAGGTATGCCTACATGTTATATTGTTAGAAATTCTTATATTGTTAGAGATGCTTATATTGTTAGAGATTCTTATGTTGTCAGCAGTGCTATTCTATTAGACATGCCTTACACTATTAGACAAGATTTTGTTGTTAAGTTTAATAATCCTATTGGGTATGCCTATGTTGTTAGAATGTGGTATAATGTTAGGTTTGCTTATGTTGTTAGTTTTATTTGTGACTGTAGACATGCTATATTGTAAGACATGCTCCTACTTTTTAAATATGCACATGTGGCTATTAATATTTATGATGCTAGTAAGGCTCATGATAATGGGTATGTTCATGATAATGTCTACATCTAATAATTGAGAATAATGCTAGCTTCTAAGACTCTGAGAAGAATTTCTTTTAACCAACCATTATGATGAATAGTTTTGTTATAGTTCTTTATCTATCTATATATTTAATATACTTAATCAACTTAACATGTTTATTAACATAAATTGTTGTAACCAGTAGGCATTGTTGTGAGTAATATCTCTTGCTAGTAAATGGGTCTCACCCATGGGTTACCAAAATAATTTTAGGTGATCATCAGTAGCTATGTAGGACATGTGGTAGAGAGGAGGAGCTGATGTGATGGATCATAGATGGGTAGTTGTTTAGATGTCCACTATGTTCTCGAGTCATCCCTGTGCTCCTAGGTCCAGGCAAAAATGTTTTAAATATAATGTTTTATCGACTCGAGCTTTCTTAGTATTATGATGTTGTACATGTGGATGCTATCTCTTATGTATATATTGTGGTTGAGGACACAGAGCCTTTGTAAGAGATTTTTGGTTTGATCTATGAAATAATCTGAGATGTTAGGCTCTTATGCTAATTATTTTAAGAAAAAATGTGAACATTTAATCAATTTTAACTAACCCTCTTTTTAGTGATGTGTTTTATTAGTAGCTAATCTTGTCTAGGTTTTTAGTAATATCACTTTGTGTGATGGATTGTCGCACCTACCTTTGTCAACATAGATTGGGCCCATCCCCTATTTCCTCCTGCAAATAACCTCTAATCGTCAAGGGACTCTCAGTCGCTATTTTTTCATTTTTTTTTTTTATAAAAGTCCATTATAAAGAAATAATCATATAACCCACATATGAATCCCAAATTTTATATTAAATGTTATATTTGCATCACCTTCCCTTGGGAAAGATATTAGAGAAAAACTAGATGGATAAACAATCCAAATCTACTTTTTGAGTAAAAAATTTATAATATAAATTATTACCCAAACCACTATATACTTCAAAATTATTTGAAATCTCTCCAACCATATAATATTCTAATTATTAATCTACAAAAAATATTTTGAACATTTATTATGAGCACTAAATACTCCATTCCTAATTTGTACTCCAAGGACCTATTTGTAAAACCCAGTTGGCCCAATTGGGAAAAAATTGGGCTCTAGGGAACATCACCCATTCATTAGTATTTGAAAGGGTCAATGAGCTTAATCACATTATACATCATGAAACTAAATCTTGAATCAATATAGTTTCACCCTATATGACACATGTGATCCATATTTCTTTAGTTACATAACATGAAGATCTAAGCTATGTCTAGGGCTCAAACCATGAACTTGACTCATTATATTTCCTTCAATGTTCTATTTTGGTTGTCACCTCAATCATCAAATTAAATATCATATCCTAGACGTCAAGGATATTAAAAAAAGTCTTAATTACATAAAAGATCCTCTCTACATCTTTTTTCCATAAAATCCAAATATAATGAAAATTGGATGAAACTTTATTATAAACATAAATCTATCCCATATTGATGTAATTAAAAACTTAATCATGTACTTTCTAAGTTCTAAAGATCAAGGTGTGATATGTATCATGCATCACCATTCACTTCTCTTTCCCATCACAATGGCTGCCACCATTCACATACAAAACTAACCCAATTTTGATGAAACTGAGCATGTTTCATACCTGGTCAAAAACCACCTCTCCTCGATCAAAACTTTTTCTTTTGTGCTACAATTACATCAATATAGGCTGTCCTTTGAGTCTAATTCATGCTTCCACCAGCGCTGACCACCATTAATGAAATCAACCCAGTTTTAGGGAATCTGACTCAATCTTGTGTCAGTCCCACATCTGGGATAGTCTCTGTCTACCTTGTCTCTTCTCTCCACTATTCCCATAAAACTAACACAGTTTGATCATACCCGACCAATTTTGTTCATTTTCCTCCCCTAAACTCTATTGGATCTAGGTCTCTATAGGGGGTGAATAGAGCTTCAAAACTAGCACAAGAATACTTAGACCTTCAAATTATATCAATTTAGAGGAAATGCTAAAATTGAATTTGAGGTCCTATCTAAACAAGCATAGCAAGGATGAGAGATATTGAAACAAACACTTGGACAAGGTGTTTAGAGTGGTTCCAATCTCCAAACTAGGAGACTGTCAGTCTACTACCTACAGAGGTCAACCTCTAAGACTTTAAAATCCATGTATACCTATATTCCATTATAAGACATACAAGAAGATTGCCTTACGTCCAAGGGCTTACCTATCCAAGAGCTATTCTTCTACCTTACAATATGTCTTACCCACTCTTAAAAGCAACTCAATTCCTTCTCTTAGGACATCTCCTCCTTGGAATAAGTCTTCAACCTTGAGGATTTACCCACCGAGCTCCTTGGATCTTCCACCTTGTCCTTCTCCTTCACATGGAGAAGATCTTCACACCATCTTTAGCCTTGAAGAAGAAGAAGAACTACTCCTTCACTTGAATAAGATCAAATCATCCTTTGCTCTTTGAGAAAGGGGATTGGGAAGTGGGAAGATGGAGAGCTTTACAGGGTAACAATGGGGTATCTCTCTTACAACATGACTATCTCACTCATAATCACGAAATGATTTGTAAATGAGAGGAAGAAAGAGGCTCATAGGGGTTTATCACAATCAACTATAGCAAGGACCAAGGATATCATGAATGAGCAACCTTTGAATGAACTCCAAGAGGTACTATTTATAGATGGGGGTGTTTCTTTGAGTGTGGGATCACTTAAGAACAAAAATAGCAATTTTACAACTTGCAACATATCTATTTTCATATCTAACAACTCTTCACTGATTGGAATCACTTTTTCTGTGTTTTCTATACAGTGCTTTTGATCGAGTTTCAATAAAGGTAACTCAATTGATCCACTATCTGACAAAGCCAATTTTTAAATTTTTGGTCGAGTTTGTCTTGAGGTAAATTGACTGACTAGCTAAAATCAACTTTGGTCAAAAAGTTGGTCGGTCAAGTTCTGTGAGTGTACAACTCGATCGATGGAACCATTTCCAAAAATCCATCACAGATTGGACAAGATTCAAACTCGACAGATTAAGTTGCCGTGACAAATTTTCCAAAATGATTTTAATTGATCAAATGATGCAATTAAGTGTCCCTAATTTTCTCATCTTAGTTACAAGTCATATCATCAATACAAATGATTACAAAAATATTCTAGGATAGTTTGGAGTGTTTTCCACAAAAGTACATTTGCATTGCTTTTGACTTGATCTTGGACAAGATAGGGCTTGGTGAATTTGATCCTTTTCATGTACCTAATGCCTGGAATCAATCTTAAACAAACACATTAGATACATATGAATGGAATGATTAAGTCATTATCAAAATATGGTCAATGTATAACTCTCAAGTAAACATCCTCCCTCTTTCTAACAATGACAAACCATTCCTCAAGATATTGAAAAGGATATATAAAGTTATACCTTGGTCTTGTGAATTGTATGGGGATTCATAATTTGAACAATGTAAATTTCTCCCCTTCAATCTATGCTCACTTGTAACTGCATAGTTGGTCTTTCTACACAAAGCTATATACCATGCATACTACATGGTCCTTTAGCAAGTCACATGATAAAACATATTCTTAGACAAGAAAAGGATCATATAGGCAGTAAGAACAATATGGTTGAGATGCAAAAAATCGAACTTATCTCCCCTTTTGGCATTATAAAAAAGGAAGGGGGGTATAAGAGCAAAAAAAAGGTCTTCTCCAAGCATAACTAAAACATCCAACCACAAGATAAAACATGCAGCCACATATCACACATCAAACAGATATGAGAGAGAAACAAAAAACCTATTTCATAATCAAAATATGGGTAACATACCACCAACTCATGAATTATAGTCAATCAGAGAGTTAGGGTACAAATGATTAAGATTACAACACTAAAAGCATGTTCTTAAAGCAACTATAAGCCAAAACAATGAAATCAACATGAGGATGAAAATAATACATCTCATATAATGTGCCCAGATGTGTTCAGTACATAATAGGCTAGAAAGATATATATGATCAACATATAAAGACTAAAAACTAAAATATTTAAGCTATCTAGGTCCAAAGGGTCATCATCATCAACATCATGATCAACTTCTGGCTCATAGTCCTCATCTCCATCTGAAGGTGCAGTAGAGATATCAACATCACCTTCATCACCAAAGGCACCAGCAAAGCCTTCATCATCAGGACCATTCTCATGGCCATCATCCTATGAAGCCTCCTCATCACCAGTAGCCTCCTCATCAACCTGATTAGGTATCTCCTCATCCGCAGAATGACCAAAACCACTACCAGACCACATGGCATTTTGTTCGTCCCAAGTTATGCCAAGATCATGGACCTCTTTGGCCTGAGGGAAACTAGGAGCAGAAGCACCAAGACATGCAAACATGGTAGCTATATGTCCAATAGGTAGAGGTAGAACTCTAGGGGTAGGTGTAGGGGTAGGTCCACCAGTAATAGAGGGTGTGGCAGTGGAAGCAACAGGTGGAGGGGCCAGGTAGAAGTGATTATATGCACAGGAAGCATAATCACCACTTAGGTAGGGTTGGAAGGCAGGGTATGTATGGGAACATGTAGGTTCATGGTTGACATGATCTAGAATAGATCTTGATGTAGGTGCTCCTGAACCTATAGGTTGTACGCATGCAGATGCACCATGTAACCCATGAGGGTTTCATTGGATACATGAAATGAGGTGTTGGTAGGTTGGGAGGGTGGTGGAGGTGGAGGTTCCTGGGTGGAGTAGATGCTCCAGGTTTGGTGGAAAGAGATGTGGGAAAATATGTTTTCTTGAGAGTGGTCTCACTGATACAAACTCCTTTTCTAGAAGGTTTGTAATGAAATCATGAAAAAGAGACTTCTCAGTTACAAAGGTAAAGAGACTATAGATCAATGTTGGGCAGGGAGGGTGGATTCCACGAGTATTTTTATCGAAGTCAAAGTAGGTCATGTGGTGGAAAATTATCTAGATAACTTGACTCCTATGTTCTTCAAAAGACAAAATATAATTACTACAATATTCTCTACAATTTCAGTTTGATTCTTCTTGGGTTGAATATTGCAGTTGACTACTACAGCAAGTATGCAATTTTTTAGACCCAAGGAAGAGGATGGGATGGTGGATTTCTTCCTATAGGATGTATAAGGATTCTTCAAGAACTTATGAATGTTAGATATAGTGATATCATATTACTTATAGAAGGCCTCAGGGTCAACACAGTCAAAATACTTAGGATAGTCTTTCCTCCATGTGATGGTTACCTTAGTACCATTGGAAAACATATTCAAGGTATCTTCTATGATTATGAACTTCTTACTGGTAATCATAGAGGTGATGACCACTTGAGTATCAGGAGGGGGTACAAGAGTCTCATAATTCCATGACAGATTGGCATAAAATTCATGAACTGCCGTAGTTCTTGTAATGGAGTTGTTAAACACTGACGTTCGACACTTAGGGTTGTAAGGAGATGGTCATAAAGAAACTCGGAAACCTAATCTATCACCTCTTGCTTATGCGGATGAGGCTAAAAAAAGTCATGAAAAGGGAAAGGATTCTTAGTAAAGATCTCTTTGAACCTATTTAGAGCTTCACTGGAAACAAAGAAGGTGTCATCAAAGGTATGAGGTGATAGTTTGAGGAAGATGATGACGCTCTAGAAGGTGCGACCCTCTTTCTTTTATTGAAAGCCATGGAGGCAAAATGGAAAAGATTGAAAGACCAAAAAATGAGAGAAACACAACCAAGGGTCATCTAACCACCTAGGGTAGATAGCATACGGAGCTAGGTAGGTCAAACGAGGGCTAGCTAGGGCTAGGATAGGGAAGTTTAGGGCTCAGGTTGAGGGCTTGAGAGATCTAGAGGAGGATCGGTCTACTTTCCTCTAGTTGAAATGGAGAATAGTCGGTCAAACCCTACTTATGATCTGGTCCTTCCTGGCCATTGGACGAGTTCTATGAGAAAGAAACTCAACTGAATGGCATTTAAAAAAGCCCTCTCCCACCAATCGGTCGAGTTAGCAACTCGATTGATAGAAGTTATATCCCAACTTTAGAAATATTAATTTCTAGACATTTGAGTGCTAATTAAAATTATTTTTCTAGTCCATTTTGCATTTTATTCTTACTTAGGCACATATCACTCATCATTGGTACTATTTAGCGATAAAACAAGTGTTTGAGAAAAATACCCGAAACAAGCAAAAAACAAGGCATAAGAATATGAATTTTTTTGCACTTTAACAAGCAAGGGTGATCAAGACATGAGCAAAGCATATAGGATAGATACCAACTAACTAGAAGGAAGATCAGATTCATCCAACGAAGTTATGAGCAATTTAGATATAAAAAAATAAATTGCTCTCTAGCTAGAGGTTTAGTTAAAATGTCTGCCAACTGATTTTCTGTGTCCACATGCATGACAAAATTATCCTTTTTGGCAATACGATCACAAAGAAAATGATGACAAACCTCTATATGCTTGGCTCTACTATGAAATATAGGATTGTATTATAAATGTATTGCACTAGTATTGTCATACAAGATAGGAGAAACATCAAAATAAATGTTAAAGTCTCGGAGCATTTTTCTTATCCATAGAACCTGGGCACAACAACTCATGATTGCAATGTATTCAACCTCAGTAGTTGATAGAGCCATTGTGCTCCATTTCTTGGAAAATCAAGACACCAAGCATGGTCCTAGGAGGAAGCAAGTGCCACTTGTGCACTTTCTATCAATCAAACATCCTACATAATATGCATCACTATAAGTCATAAGAATAAAGTCCCTTCACTTAGGATACCATAGTACAAAATTTTGGGTTTTGGATAAGGAACTTAAAATCCTCCCAATAGCTACAAGATGTGATTGCTTGGGATTTGATTGAAAGTGAGAACACAAGAAAACACTAAACATTATGTCTGGTCTAGAGGTAGTTAAATAAAGCAAACTTCTAATCATACCTCTATAGAGCTTCTCATCCACTTTCTCACCTTCTTCATCTCTATAAAGTTTGGGGGTGTTTGACATGGAGGTGTCCATCGACTTGGTGTTCTCCATCCCAAAGCACTTAAGTAACCCACTTGTGTACTTGCCTTGGTTGAAGAAAATCCCATCTTTAGGAATCTTGATTTGAAAGCGGAGGAAGAAAGTAAGTTCACCAATCATGCTCATCTCAAACTCACTCTGCATAAGATCACTAAACTCCTTGCAAAGATCAATACGAGTTCCACAAAAAATGATATTATTAACATAGATTTGAATGATAAGAAAATTGTTACAAGTGTTTTTGATAAATAAGGTAGAATTTGCTTTGCCCATGATATACCCATGATCTAACAAAAAGTTCTTTAATTTCTCATACCAAGCTCGAGATGCTTTGTTGATGCCATAGAGAGATTTTTGCAATAGATAAACATGGTTAGGCAAACTATCATGTTCAAAGCCCGGAGACAATATACACTTCCTCCTCAATTGTACCATTCAAAAACACACTTTTAACATCCATTTGATATAGAAGGAAATTCTTGTAACTATCAAAAGCAAGCAACATTCAATTTGACTCAATTCTAGCTATAGGTGCATATGTTTCATCAAAATCTATAACTATATGTTGATTTTAGCCTTGATCCACTAACCTTTAATTGTTTCTTACTCACTTGTTGCCAATGATCTTTCTATCACATGGTCTTGGAACAAGAGTCCATAGTTTGATCTTCTCGAATTTCTCCAATTCATCCTGCATGGCTAGGATCCACTCATCATCCCCAAGAGCTTCTTTGGCGTTCGTTGGCTCAAGTTCTAATATGAAGGCATTGTTGGATTATTCTTTATTGTAGGAACTCCACATCTTAAGTCTTTCAAATGGGTCACCATTGATTAATTCTATAGGATGATTCTTTGCAAAGTGGGGAGTTGGATCCTTCTTTTCTTCATCTACCTATTCTTTTTGAGTTGCCACCCCTTTTTCTTTTTGGGTGATGTCGAGTTCTTTTAAGGTAGGAATTACCTCATCTGCAACATCATCATTAGCAATATCCTTGGAAATAGAGGGGATAGTTTCAATAAATTTGACATTAATATAGGGGCTAGTAGTGATATAGCCAAGAAAGAAAGCCTTGTAGGATTTGGAATCAAACTTATCAAAAGAATATTTCATGATGAAGAAAAAAAAGAACACCCAAAAATGTGAAAATAATCGATGGAAGCTTCCAACCACGCCATAGCTCATATGGGGTTTTCTTCAAAGAGGGATGTGTGAAAGCCCAATTTTGCACAAAACATGTGGTACTAACGACTTCAGCCCAAAACTTCTTTGGAGTGTCATACTCTACAAGCATGGTCCTAGCCATTTCCTATAGTGACATGTTATTCCTCTCTACAACCCCATTTTTTGAGGTGTTCAAGGTGAAGAAACATTATGTGCATAGCCTGACACTTCATAAAAACGTTCAAAAAGATCATTTTCAAATTCTCCCCCATTATCAATACGGATGGAAACAATGCAACAAGAAGCTTCCTATTCAACACGTTTGCAATAGAGAAAAAATCAAGAGTATTGCTTTTAGAAATGAGAAAGAAAGTCCAAGTATATCGAGATAAATCATTGACAATAACAAGATAATACTTGGAAACACAATACTATTGAGTTATCATAGGTCCAAATATGGAGAAGATCAAGAGCTCTTTTGGTACTAAGGACTCCTTTGGATTTGAAGGAGGGATTGGTTTTCTTTCCTTGGGTACAAGGTTGGCATTTGTCATCCTTTTCAAAATCCCATTTGGAAAGTTCCGTGACCAAGTCCTCTTTGCTCAACTTCTTCAATTCATGCATATTTACATGACCTAGCCAATGATTCCAAATAGAAATATCATTCAAATTGACTACAAGGCATCTACCAACAACAAGCTTAATAGAGTCAAGCCTGACATAAAGATTACATTCCTAGTTCCCTTATATATGACATTGTAAGTGAGGGAATCTAGGAGCAAGAATTCAAAAGAAGTAAATAGAACTAGTTAACCATTATCACATAGTTGACTAACACTTATTAAATTGTGATGTAGTACAACCACAAAGATAACATTCATGATACATGAGGATTCACCTACATAACTTTTACCTTTTACCTTACCTTTCTTATTGTCCCCGAAAGTAACCAACCTCCTTTCTTCTTTGTGAAATTGTTGAATTGGCTTATATCACATGTCATGTTCTTTGTGCAGATACTATCAACAATCCATTTTTAATTTTTCCTCACTTACCTCACCAATATCTTCACTTGTGGAGGCCATGAGTGCAAGGTGGTATTCTCCATCTTCATCGGAGCTTGATATACTAGAGGATGATCCTTCCCAAGCTGCATCTTTGTGCGTCCTCTCCTTCTTGTTCTTCCTCTTGTATTTGTTATATTTCTTGTACTCTTCCTCTTTCTTGGAGCTGCTATTGTGGTGTGACTTTTAGCCTTAGGACATTCACTCTTGTAGTGTCCTTTTTTACCACACATGTAACACCTTGGAGTAGATGAAGAAGATTGGCTTCCTTTGAAGTTCTTTCCCTTATAGAAGTTGGCTTCATGCTCACTAGGGCCATCATCTTCACTGGAAGAGGATGGAGAGGTTTGGAAAGCAAGTTGTTGAAGGATGAGAGCCTCCACTTGAGCTTTGAAGGCACTATCTTTGATCTTCCTTTTTTTCTTTCTGGTCAAGTCTTGGCTCATCAGCTTGTGTATTACCAATAAGCTCCTCGATTGGAATATCACCAACACTTCTTACTTTTTCAATGGAGGTCACCTTTGACTCCCATCTCTTTAGAAGAGACCTTAGGATCTTTGAGGTGATTGCTCCTCTATCCAATGTATGTCCTAAAGCAGCTCGATTGTTGATGATGATGTTGAGTCTTGAGTACATCTCAACAACTTCTTATTTCTTCCCCATCTTGAAAATTTCTAGGAGGTTGTTCAATATGTAGATCTTTGCCTCCTTCACTTGATTTTTTCCTTCATAAGTGATGCACAACTTGTCCCATATCTAATAGGATATGCCCCAAGTGGAGATGCAGTTGAACTCAGAAGAAGTGAAGGCTGCATAGAGGATGCTAATTGATTTGGCATTGAGTTGTGCATTGTTTAGAGTTGCTTCTCCCAAGTTGATACAACTCCATCTGGCTCCTTGTAGGGTGCAAATTTTCACTTTCCATTTATCAATGTTCATCCCTTGAATGTAAAATTGCATTCACCGCTTCTAATAGAGGAATTTGGTTCTGTCAAATAGTGGGGGCACATGGAGAAGCCTCCCTCTAGGTTGTGGGAACCAAGTAGGTTCTCACCCATCTTATTGTATTGTACAAGATTTTTGGAGAAGGTTGTTGCTCTGATACCACTTGCTGGATCTAGGGCTCTAGGGGGGGTGAATAGAACTTCAAAACTTGCACAAGAATAATTAGACCTTCAAATTATATCAATTTAAACCAAATCTAAAAAGAATTTGAGGTCCTATCAAAACAAGCATAGCAAAGATGAGAGATATTGAAACAAATACTTGTACAAGGTTTTTAGAGTGGTTCCAATCTCCAAACTAGGAGATTGTTAGTCCACTACCTAGAGAGGTCAACCTCTAGGACTTTGCAACCCTTGTATACTTATATTCCATTATAAGACATACAAGAAGACCACCTTACATCCAAGGGCATACCTATCCAAGATCTAGTCTTCTACCTTATAGTAGGTCTTACCCACTCTTGCAAGCAGCTCTATTCCTTCTCCTAGGACATCTACTCCACGCAACAAGTGTTCATCCTTGAGGATTTACCCAACAATCTCCTTGGATCTTCTACCTTGTCCTTCTTCTTCACTTGGAGAAGATCTTCACACATTCTTCATTCTTGAAGAAGAACATAAACTCCTCGTTCACTCAGAGAAGATCATTTCAGCCTTTGCTCTTTGAGAAAGGGGATTGGGAAGTGGGAAGATGGAGTGATTTACAAGGTGACAATGGGGTAGCTTTCATACAACATGCCTAACTCAGTCATAATTAAGTGTCCCTGATTTTTTTCTCATCTTAGTTACAAGTCATATCATCAATACAAATGATTACAAAACTATTCTAAGTGGTTCAGAGTGTTTTCCACAAAAGTGCATTTGCATTGCTTTTGACTTGAACTTGGACAAGCTAGGGCTTGGGGAATTTGATCCTTTTTGTGTACATAATACCTTAAATCAATCTTAAACAAACACATTAGATACATATGAATGGAATGGTTAAGTCATTATCAAAATATAGATAGTTTATAACTCTCAAGGCAACAAACTCGTATTCCCCCATCCACTATCATGGTTGCAACAAAGAAAAGGTTGAAAAGGTTGAAGAGGACAATCTTGATGGCTAGGGGAGAAGGGTATTTTGTGATAAGCCTGTATGCGCCCACTTCTAAGAATACTACTCCCACTGTGGAACCTAACTGACTACATCGTTACCCACTAAGGGTCACATGAACCTAAAATCCATCATATGATGAAGCCTCCCAATGATCATTATCAGTGGAGATCGGGTCGTGTTTGTCTGATCTCAGCCACAACAAGCTTTTGTCTCACCCATGGACAATAGTAGTGGATACTCATATGATGAGGTGGAGGAATCCCTCCTTACATCTTCTCACGCCTGCACCAATGTCTTTGATATTGATACCATGAAAGGACACCACCCACACTCTTTTAGGGGAATGTCGGAATGCACCTCATGTGGTCTTACCCTCAACAAAGCAGTAGAGGGTCACAGTGGAATGGGCTCTTGTCCTCATCACACAACTCTACCTTAGGCGATGACCTACTAGTCTCCTCTGCCTACACTATGCCACCTACCTTCGCTCCTCTTGAGATCCCTTAGTGGGATCTATATAGAAAGTTTGACGATCTTAATAACAACAAAAGACTCATCACACAAAAACATGTCAATCCCACTTCCTTCAACTCCCTAAGGATCCATACATATGTTGATCAGTATCTGAAGGTGAGAGGCATGAATGTCATCCACCACTCAAACTCCAATGTGTAGAATAGACTAACTCTAGAGTTTTATTCTACACTAGATAATCCAAAGGACACAAAGAATTATCATCCATGCGTCTTCCTACCAAACATAATGTGAGAAGTAAGTAGACCAGCTAAATGGTTGGCTGGTGTGATATATTGAGGACTTCATCATGATCATCAAGGGATGACTAGAAGGTGGCAATTCCAACTTCAACATTGACCTCACCTAGGGTATGCTGGCAGGAGAGAAGAAGTATCCCTCCAGTCAAGGGACGGTTGCTTTTATCAATGACTAGTCTCTCCCCTACATGCATTGAGTGATTGGAAAATCATCCTATAAAAGTAGGATAGCTAGGATGTTGTCACACCAGTTGATGTCTACCTCCTCTTGTGAGTTGTAGTAAGGTTGAACGCTAATGTGAGGAACTTCCTGATCCATCAGTTGTACAACTCAATTGGTAGACAACATAACTGCATACCTATGGGAGGACTCGTTAACATCATTGTTCAGCACCTTGAATTTGATGATGACCATTTTGAATACATGAAAGAGTTAATGATGCTACACCAGAGGGTATACATGGAACACCTTAGCCATTCTATCATAATCAAGATATGTGAGGGAGAATTCACATTCATCTTTAGCCATGGACACCACATGATTATTCTTCTAAGAAATGAAATTTCATATGTTAGGGCATGTACATCAGTGTCTCTATCTTAGATGCCAACAACAATGTCCCCCTAGCATGAGGAACTATAGGAGAATCCTCTTTAATGTCACCTATACCAGAGTTCCTTATTGCTAAGCAATTTTAAGGGGCATCCTTACATGAAACTCCTCACCAGGGAATGCCCCATACCAAGGCTTCTAATATTTCTATCAATATCCCACCTCATCATCCCGAGCAGAAGCCATCTTCTTATAACATGGAAATACTTTATAATATTATATCAGATATGCAATGGGACTTCCATACCTATTAGACTGACACCATACATCGACTCGATGACATATAGTAGGAAGACCAAAGAATCTGACTCAAATTCTACAATCATTGGATAGGTTCAAGCAACTTCAGCAGCACACACATTAATTTAGATGAAGGTTTGACACCGTCTACTGAACCACCATTTCAACTACCAAAAAACAATACAATCCTCTGAGCTACTTTAGGACACCTTTTATGCATGAAACTACAACACCCTTATGGGCTCCCTTTGTCTAAGTGCCATCATGATTCACTCAGGCTAGGTTCTAGATGGAGACACCCCTCTAGAGAACCACCTGCATTAGCCAATGTGCTCAACGTCCACCTTTGAGTTCTCATCATCTTCTGCAACATAATGGGAGATTCATGTCTTCTTTGACGAGCTCCCCACCTAGTGTAAGTGCTAATGTAAGAACCATACTCAACCTTTTTGGCAAGGGGTTCTTTTAGTAGCTATTTTGCACATCACTCTTATTATTATAAGTCTAGGATTTTCTCAAGGATGAGAACAATTTTAAGCTTGGGGTGGTGGGGCAATTCACCCTTCTATCTTTCCATTATTTCTTCCTTTTATGTTTCTTTTCATGCATACATGTTTACTTACCATGTTCCTACATTTAGATAAATTTTAAAATTCCTCTATCTAAATTCATCTACTTCATAGGACTTATTGCTTTTTTTGATTTCTTACTTTGTGGTTTTACAATTAAGGCTATATGGTTCAAATCTAACAAATTAAATGTTTATCTATGCATCTAATTGCCCAATATTTGTATTAATAATTTGAACTCTTGCTTTGAGTAATTCATTGATTCTTTCCTTAAGTTTTTTGATTAATCTAAGGTTATGAACCTCTTCATAGTTTGAAGATGCGTATTTCTTTTATTGTGTTGTGAATAACAATCCTGTGATTTATGACCAATTAAATGGAGTTAGGGTATGATCAAAACTCTGAGTTGCACATTCATGGATTCAACCTCATTCAATGGATCCTTGAACCATACCATATATGTCAGTGAGGTATTAAGAAATGCATACTGAATTTTGGGTTTTGATGAAGTTCGATTGATCTTGTTTAACAAATGTATGGATTCTCACACTAGACTAAGTCAAAAAAAGATAAATAAAAATAGTCAAAAGAGGTTTAGCTGCCTAAAAATCGCCAAAAAGTATCATGTCATCCCACCACCCATTCTTATGAATTAGAATGTAGAGAATAAAAGAATAAGTGAATAAAATATGAGCGTAGTTTTCTTGTCTAGGAAATTTGATGTTGGTTCTTCTTGAGTATATGATTAATGCTTACATATGCGGGAATGCCATGTCTGGTAGTGCCAACACTAATGTTCATTAGAGAGTCATTAGGAACCCCTAGGAGACCAATGAGGTCATCTCGGTAGCATGGTTGGTTTGAACACGATACAAGGAGTTCACCTCATTTCTTTGGGACAACTAGCTTGGATTGTACAAACTGTTCTTCATCACATGGACCATCCTGATGTAGATAAGGATCCTCAAAAGTTGTTAGAGTCTTTTCTTTTTTATTTAGGACATAAACAAGTGGGTGGATCATTGTTTCTAATCAGTTTACATGAACACACGATGAAAAATCATTACTCGCCTTCATAGTCTTCATATTACATGTGTGACAACACCATGACATTCAATACTATGGCTCAAACTTCCATGAGTAATGTTAAATTGTAGTAGACTATCTTAAACATGCCTTGATGCTCTAGATCCTACTTTAGGAAGGATTGCTTGAATGGTTGGGGCTTGTTCTGAAACAACATGGATCAGGAGATTCATAGTCTAAAATTATTTCTCCTAACCTTAGAATTAATCGTCAATCTTAATTTGTATATTATATTTTGCTCATTTTTTATTGAGGAAAAATAAAGGATTAAGTTTGGGGTGGTAGATAATACCCTAATTTAATCATCAATTCTTAGTAATTAGTTGTATATTGATGCCTATAATAGACTCAATATGGCTAATAACTCTAGATGCTTAGATTTTGGTAATTTAATCCCTTTATAGTATATTGTTTCTCATCTAGAAAATTTTTCAACTTGTAGGAACCCGACTGAAGAAATCATCATTATGCCAAGGTTCATCTGAAAAAACCAACCATGTTTCCCTAAAACTTTCATCAAACATTCTCAAATTAAATTGACGTCCCATCAACCACTTTTGGTTAGAGAATGTTTGATGAAAGTTGATCAATGGAAAATGAATCAATTGTCCCCTCCAATGCCAACACTTTGTCTGGAGAAACTCATCAACTACCTTCTTTCGATGGTATAAAACTAGTTCATGTTTGATAAAACTGACCTAATTTTACAACTATCTGATGTCGACCATTTCTCGTCAGAATACATCTGAAGCACATCCCTAAAGGCCATAATCAATTGCCATGTATGATGGTCCACTCCAACACTGGACTATGATTCTTATCTCTAGTGATTACAAGAAATAGAAGCAGATGTCGCCAAACTGACGACAAAGAATTGACCCCATTTCATGAAAATTGGGTCAATATCATTCCCATTTCATAGACTTTTCACCTATCACTATGAACACCTCTCCTTGGCCAACAAGTCAAGGGGTTCCATATGTTTTGGTCCCAAGACCTCTGTCTTAGAGCTCCAAGGCCTAAAAGGGCTAAGGATCTCACCCTTACATCCATCCCATTGATATACCTCAATTTTCCATCAACTCAGACCATCTTCCATCAAAAATCTCCATCTCCACCTTCCACTCACTTTCATTGACCTCCACCTTTGTCCATCCAATTGAGCTGATGTTTAGGAAGATTCCAAAGAGAAAGGAGGCCAAAGAGTCTGCTAGATCAAGTAGGAAGATGCAAAGTGTGAGACCCAACCCATGTATATGGTAAGGAGTAAGAGCCACCTCTCCTCCATGGGTTAATCTCTTCCTCTTCCTCTTTTCTTCTACTATTATCCTTTGTTTCTATACAAACAATGCATCTCCATCTTTTGTTAGTGCTAAGTATACTAGTCTATGTCTGGTTGAGATACTTTTACGCTATGTATCCCATTTTTGAAATGTTTATGTACTTTGACTCTAAGAAAGTAGTTTATATTTGGATATAGCATGTTTCAACTATATCTTCTCTATTTGGTTATGATTATTGGTTTGGTTTATCTCTTTCCTACACAAACTTCCATTTTTGCTAACCCTGAGAGGTAAGTAGTAAAAAATGTGTAGAGAAGGTAATTTGGACCGAGATCTGAGAGGACGAAGTCTAAGGGATGATCCACCAAGAGTCTAAGGTTTGAGAGATCTAACTCTACTCTAATGAACCGAAACTTAGAATCTTACACTATTCGATTATCAAAAATATAATTAGATTAGTTTCTTTGATTTGACTTAACAAGGATCAAAATTAATTTACATTTACATAATGACTTAATTATGTGCCAACATGTAAATAAAATCACAAAATATGTTATACGTATTTTGTTTATAAACATAATGGCTAAATAAAAATGAATAATATGCTTTGGAGTAACAATTGGTAATTTCATGTCCATAATAATAATTTTCTATTATTTAAATAAATATGAATTTAATGGATGAAAATGTTGAATGTGTAAAATGTGGAATTTTGTGTATAATAATAATAATAATATGTAACTCTTTTTGTAACAATGTGAAATTAATGAAACTCTAATTGAAGATAATCAAAATATATGTAGATAAATTGTCTAAACCATAATGGTGATGTAACTCATAAAAGGAAATTCCAGAAAATCAACTATAATGTTAAAAATGTATTCCTTGTCCCCCAATTAGATCAAGTGCCAATTTTGACATTATTTGAACAATAATAAATATCTTAATTCCATTTCGAATATAAAATATGATTTTTACTCCAAAATATCAAATAAAATGTTTAATGACTGCAAAAGTGGTAATAAATCACAAATTCAAATTTCACATACCTAAGTTAGTCAATGTGTGAAATTCCACATTTATTGGACAATCTTATCTATAATAGTTTAGTTGAGAAAAGAGAATATAACTTAAAGTCCAAAATAATAAATAAATAATAAACATATACAAAAAGGAAATTTAATGATAAAATTAGACGCCTCATGTTTTAGTTTACTTGTAGGGCAAGTTTTACATCTTTTGCGCATTCCTCAATGTATCAAATTACTTAACCAAAAAAGGAAAGATAAGGTAAATATTATTAATTTTTATATTAAAAAGAAAACAATAAATATTTTAAATAAATAGTATAAACCGACTTCCTATCAAGAAAGGTACTATATCGGGCAAAACATAGTTTCGTATAAAGCCCTATATTGGGTAAAACACCATATCAGGATGGTTATCTATGATAGTGAGTCCTTGGGCAATACCCCTCTCTCACATGGTTGTTGAGAGGTGAGTCTATGCTCTATATGGTTGGGCGACATGTTAGTTTGGCCGATAGGGTCTCCTTAATCCTAGGTTGGCCGATATACCATCTTGGATACCTTAGGCGACATGAGTAGACATGCTTTGATGTTGAGTTTTGAGCAACACCCCTCCTTCCTTGAATTGTGAGGTGAGCTCTAGCTCTTGGCCGATATGATGATGGGCGATATGATAGTTGGCCGATATGAAGCCCTAATCTTAGCTTGGACAATATAGTATCTTGGCCAATATGTATGCTCTATCCCTAGTTGCTTGACACGTTGTCTTCGGAAATAGGATGCTTTGGCCGATAGAAGTGCTGACCTTAATGTTGAGATGATGATCTACCCGAGTTGCATGACATGTTCTTAGGGGTGAACCCTTGGTTGGTACCTTGGGCGGTATGGGGTGGTTATGCCTTGGTGATGGGTATTGATAACCTTCTATTTTAGTCGATTATCTTAGTCCTTTTCTTTAGTTTTCCATACTCTTTCTAAGTTTAAACTATACATAATCCTAATTTTACCCTTTTTTGCAAAAATCATAAAAGAATAACTCAACCTCAAGACCGTATGGATTCAAACGGTCCCAAGACCGCATGAAGCCAATCAGTCTCGAGACCGCATGGAGTCAAACGGTCCCAAGACCGCATGAAGCCAACCGGTCCCGAGACTGCATGGAGTCATACGGTCCCAAGACCGCATGAAGCCAACCGGTCCCGAGACCGCATCGAGTCACACGGTCCCAAGACCGCATGAAGCCAACCGGTCCCAAGACCGTATGGAGTTCAAACGGTTTCAAGACCGCATGAAGCCAAACGATCCCGAGACCGCATGGAGTTAAACGGTCCCAAGACCGCATGAAGCCAACCGGTCCCGAGACCGCATGGAGTTCAAACAGTTTCAAGACCGCATGAAGCCAAACGGTCCTGAGACCGCATGGAGTTCAAACGGTCTCAAGACCGCATGATGCCAAACGGTCTCAAGGTCCAAACGGTCTTGAGGTCCCAAATGGTCTCGAGGTCCAAACAGTCTCCAAACCGTTTGGACTTCACTCAAGTCCTATAAATAAGACCCCAAGGGTCCTCCATCAGATATCAAGTTTCATACGCCCAAAGGCTGCCTCAATTGTTCCAGAGCTCTTGCCACTTCCATCCTCCGCCCTGGGGCTACTGGTCTGAGATCCATACTCCATCCTGAAGCTGCTTTCTCCTTCTTCTCCAAAGAAGGTGGGAAGGGGAGACCTCCTCATCGTGCAACCTATGAAGACTGGTAGATCGTTGCTCTCTCTCTCCAAGGGGTTGACTTTCCTCCCACCTTTGTGGGGATGATGCTCTCTCTCTCTTCTCGCCCCCTTCTTTGTCCTAGTTATGAGGGAGTAGTCTTCTTCTCTAGGGTGCGGGGTGTAGCCCCACTACCCATGCTTTCATATCATGTAAATGTAATCCTTAGGTTGTAATATAGAGTTATTATCTTTGTCAGTTCGACATCAAACGATTATTGAATACATGTTGCTTGATCTCCAACTTGTGTTATCTTTTATCTTTTAGTATGAATTGTCTACGTTTGTACTATTAGATTCGAAACTCTTTTGTATGTTGGTTCTTGGTGTATGTATCCACCATACATCTGTTTCGGTATCTAGAAGTGTATCTCAAGAAGTGGAGTAAACTCACTATCATCTGTTGCACTTTCATACTATGAAATGGAATCAGTTGACGTATGAAAGTGCAACCTTGGTAAGTCGAGGAACACACTTTGCGAGGGGAATGATGTAAAGTAATGTGACCATTTGATCGGGAATGGCTGGCGTTGCAACATTCCCGCACTTCTCATAGTTAGATTCTCCGAAAGGAGGCTAAGTCTACAATGATACTAACTGACCGGACTCTTTTTGCAGGTTAATTTTTGCTTTGCATGTGTTGATCAATGTGTAGTGGCGGTGAAAAACCGATCACACCCTAGTGATCTTTTATCATACTTTAACTCATTAGCTTTACTTGCTTTCTTTACTTTTTATGTTCTTAGTTTAAAACCATCAAAATCCAACTTTCGATATAAGTGCCTACTAGTAAGTAACTAAGTGAAGTTCCGTACGTTTTCTATCTTGTTGCTTGCAACAAGACCGTTGTGTTTTGGGTTCGATCCTAAATCTGTACTACGATAAGGCTTCCATACTCTTATGTTGTTGGAGTATTTATCTAAGCACCAGTTCTAGGTAAACCTAGGGAAGACATAAGCTCTCTAGGGTTTTTGGTGCATACTTGGGACTCCCATTGGAAGAGTAATCTTTTGGTGTAAGTCCCAGCTCCATCAAAAAATGGCGCCGTTTCCGGGGATAACGGAACTTCGTAATTTCACTTAGTACCTTTCTAGTTGGTTAGGATTTTACACTTTCTTTTTAATCATAACTCTATATTTTCTTGAAACTTTCATATTTTCACTATTATCTTAAGGTGTTCTCTTTTCTCTACTCAGGTAGAACACGTGCATGCCATCACCGCATAGTCGCAGATTCTCCCCTGATCCGGAGTTCGACTCCGAGGTAGAGAGAAGTTTCCACCACCGAACCCGTCTCAATCGCCAACGAGCCAGACAAATGGCTGACGAACAGCACCAGGCTGCTTTGGTGATGGAGAGGGTAAATGCTGCCATCGTCGCACAAAGGGCACAACTCATCGCAGACACCCGTGCCCAAATCCAAGCGGAGATATGAGCAAAAGAGGAAGCCCGCATAAGAGCTGAGACTGAGGTAGCAACTCAAGCTGCTCAGCTGGAGTTAAGGAATAAACAACTGAGGGACTATGCTGTCCCGAATAACTATGAGGATAACCACCCAGTTCGACCTCCGATTATCAATATCCCAAACTTCAAGATTCGGACTCAGTGGATCCAGATTATGCAAGGAATCTCCTTCTCCGGAGGTTCAGGAGATGATTGCATGGACCATTTGAAAAGGTTTAAGGCGTTATGTCGTCTAGTACCGCAAGCTGGTGTCGCTTTTGATGTGATAATGATCCATCTATTTCATTTCACCTTATCTGGGAGAGCCCTGAGTTGGTACAACTCACTGGATAGAGAACCCATAATAACCACTTGGGCCCCCCTAGAGGAAAAGTTCTTAGAGAAGTTCTTTCCACCCTCATTGACCTACGAAATCAGAGGGCAAATCAATCACTTCTCTCAGCTGCCTGGAGAAACCCTTGATGAGGCATGGGAAAGATTTAAGGAACTTCTGCGCAAATGCCCCCATCATGGAATTTCACAAAATCAACTGATAGAAACTTTCTACCAGGGAGTAAGTGATTATATAAAACAGTTCTTAGATTCCTCATCTGGAGGAAATTTCATGAGGAAGAATTACGAGGACACATGGAAGATTGTTACTCTTGGAGCTGAAAACCAGTCTAACTGGGGACGGTCAGCCGGTAAAGGCATTCTCAAAGTTTTCAAAGCTAAAGAATCTATAGAAATGAAGGCAATAGCTGAGGCCTTGAAAAATATTGCTCATAAACAGCAAGCTCTCGAGACTTCTCTAAGAGAAATGGATAAGAAGAAAACTCTGCTAGTTCAACAAGTTAAAGCTGTCACAGGATCCTGTGAGGCTTGTCATTCTTCTGAACATCCGACTTTGTCCTGTGGTATGCTGTATAATGTGATGATGGCTCTACATCCACCACCACAACCTTATGAACCTATCACTGATCAATCTGGAGATCAGATTCTGGAGAAAGTCAACTCCATCCACACTATTTATGGACAAGTCTACTACAATCCCAATCAACCGAGGAATCATCCTGGATTCCGATATGGGAACCCTTCTGGAACTGCAAATCCACAGCATCAGACACAGGGGGGATCTGATAGTAGGCTACCACCTGGGTTCTCAAACAATTTCAACCAAAATCAAGGGAACTCCAGGAACAACTTCCCTAGGGCTAACTACCCTAGGAACCAATCAGCCTACTACCAGTACACTCATCCCCCACTCCATCCACAGCTGCATACTCAGCAACCCCAGATGGCATTACCACTCCAACAATCTCAACAAGCCCAACAACCAATCCCTCTAACAAACACTCTTTCCCAATCGGAAAATGAAATATCCTTGATAAGGCAGATGTTACAATTGCAGCAAACTATGCTTGCTAACCAACAGGCTCAGCAGAAAGCAGTTGAAGCTCAACTCGCTCAGATCGCTGCACAATTAAAGCCCCCAACAGGTATGTTTGCTGGGCAGCCTGAATCAAATCCTAAGCATGAGCAGAACAGACATGAACAGTTGAATGCCGTCACCACAAGGTCGGGACGCATTCTCCCTGAGACAACCAAGATCACTCTAGATGATGATGATACCCCCGCTTTTACGACGAAAGAAAGCTCACAACAAGGAATTGAGAAACCCTTCGAGGGCACCAAGGACAAAAATAAAGAACAAGTGTCCGCAGAACTCGAAGTCTCGCAATTTAAACCGAGGATTCCGTATCCAGGCAGACCTTCAAGAAACAAAAATGGACACCAGATTTCAAAAGTTCAAGGAGGCAATGAAAAAACTGTACATTGACATTCCACTCCTTGACGCTCTATCCGAAGTGCCAGCTTGGGCAAAGTATCTCAAAACCTTGCTATCAAGAAAGTTTATCACCAAGGAGAAGGAAACTGTCAAGCTTGCTCAGACCACTTCTGACATTATCCTAAACAAATTGCCCAAAAAGAAGAAGGACCCCGGTTCCTTCGGAATGCAATGTTGCATTGGAAATGCATCCACGAAGAAAGGATTAGCTGACCTTGGGGCCAGCATATCCATTATGCCTTACTCAATGTGCAAACATTTGGGTTTCACCGAATTGCTGCCAACAACAATGACTATTCAACTTGTTGATTCCACCATAACTGCACCCATGGGGATCATCGAAGATATTCTAGTGAGAATAGGCAAAGATGCTTACGTACCATGCGATTTCGTTATCATGGATATTAAAGAAGATCTAAGGTACCCAGTCATCTTTGGCAGACTGTTCCTCGCTACCGCCAGAGCGCTTATTGACGTCGAAGCTGGGACCATCATTCTTAGGCTCGGAAAAGAAGCAATCCAATTCCGAGTCCTTGATAGAATGAAAGGTCCCAGCATCCAAGAAGAGGTCTTTCTTTTGGACGCAATTCAACAAATGTCGCAATTAGAAATCTCCGAGCCAATTGATGAACTCGAGAATGCTCTTATCAATCCGGAGGTTGAATTTTCTGCAAACGAACTAGTTCAGCAATGTCTCCAATATCTAGAAAAGATAGAAGAAGCGCCAAAGGCCACTTTTGAAGAGCTTAAGGCCGTTACCATTATAGAAGCAGTCGAGCCACCGAAAGGCCCCGAATTGAAGATTTTACCTACATGTCTTAAATATGTTTTCCTAGACGAGGAAGAGCTATGCCCGGTTATCATTAGCTCCACCCTTACCGAAGATCAAGAAGTAAGACTTCTGGACGAGTTGAGGAAACATAGAAATATCATTGGATATAAAATAACTGACCTTACGGGCATAAACCCAGCACTGTGTATGCACAGACTTCCTATGGTTGAATAATTCAAACCCTCTCGCGAACATCAAAGAAAACTGAACCCAAATCTGAAGGAGGTAGTTCATCTCGAAGTCCTTGAACTACTCAAAGCTGGCATGATCTATCCTATCTCTGACTCTCAGTGGGTCAGCCCGGTTCAGGTTGTTCCAAAAAAAGGGGGCACTACCGTAGTGATCAACAATAAAAATGAGTTAGTGCCTACCAGGATTGTAACAGGATGGTGGATGTGCATCGATTATAGGAAGTTGAACAAAGCCACAAGGAAAGACCACTACCCTCTGCCTTTCCTGGATGAAGTCCTGGAATGACTGGCTCATCAAAAATATTTTTGTTATCTTGATGGTTACTTCGGGTTCTACCAAATACCCATACACCCATAGGACTAGGAAAAAACCACCTTCACCTGTCCCTTTGGGACATATGCATTCCGAAGAATGCCATTCGGATAATGTAACACACCCGCCACTTTTCAACGTTGTATGTCAGCTATCTTCGCCGATTTAACTAAATATGTTATGGAAGTATTCATGGACGATTTCTCAGTTTACGGAGACTCCTTTGACAACTGTTTAATCAATCTTGGACGAGTTCTGCAACGCTGCGAGGAAACGAACCATATCTTAAACTGGGAAAAATGCCATTTCATGGTAACAGAAGGTGTCGTCCTCGGACATAGAGTAAGTGATAGGGGAATTGAGGTTGATAAAGCAAAGATCGATGTTATCTCAAAGCTGTCACCTCCAAAGGACATAAGAGGAGTTCGAGCTTTCCTGGGTCATGCAGGATTCTATAGAAGATTCATCAAAGATTTCTTGAAGATAGCTAAACCCATGACCCAACTCCTGACCAAAGATGATGAGTTCATATTCAATCAGGAGTGTATGCAAAGCTTCTCCACCCTTAAATATGCGCTAATCTCTGCACCGATTCTAAGGGCTCCAGACTGGTCGCAGCCTTTCGAAATCATGTGCGAAGCAAGTGATTATGCCATAGGGGTTGTTTTAGGACAGCGGATTGATAAGAAACCCTATGTCATCTACTACGCATCCAAAACGCTAGACGAAGCAAAGAAAAACTACACCACTATGGAGAAAGAGTGTCTGGATATCATCTATGCGTTTGAAAAATTCCGCTCCTATCTGATTGGCTCTAAAGTCATTGTTTACACCGACCATTCTGCTATCCGATACCTGATTCAGAAACAGGATGCCAAACCCAGACTTATCCGCTGGGTGCTAATGCTTCAATAATTCGACTTGGAGATCAAAGATAAAAGTGGCGTGGAGAATGTTGTGGCCGATCACCTCAGCCGGATTGAGGTTGAAGAAAAAGATAAAATCCCTATCAGGGATTCTCTTCCTGATGATCAGCTTATGAAGGCCACTCACGGTTTCCCTTGGTATGCTGACATTGTTAATTATCTGGCCACAGGGATTATCCACCCAACTGCTTCCTACCAGGATAGAAGGAAGTTCCTTCACGATATAAAATGCTATCACTGGGATGAACCCTACTTATTCCACCTTTGTGCCGACAGACTTTTTTGTCGCTGCCTGCCAGAAGAAGAAATAACCTCGGTCCTAGAACATTGCTACTCCGGACCCACGGGGGGGCATATGAGTGACAAGAAAACTGCCATAAAAGTTTTACAATCTGGTTTCTTCTGGCCCATCATATCAAAAGATTCTTATGATTTCGTGATAGCCTGCAACAAATGCCAATTTTTGGGCAATATATCAAAAAGGGACGAAATGCCCCTCACTATGTGGCGGGAAATTGAACTTTTTGATGTATGGGGGGTAGACTACATGGGCTCTTTCCCCTCATCTTATAGCTTCTCTTATATTTTGGTCACAGTGGACTACGTCTCAAAGTGGGTCAAAGCTGTACCCACCGTATCTAGCGATTCCAAGCATGTTATCAAATTATTCAAAGATATTATTTTCCCAAGATTTGGAGTTCCGAGAACTGTCATATCAGATGGAGGGACCCATTTCTTGGAATGAAGTTTTGAAGTTTTACTGAGAAAATACGGAGTCCATCACAAAGTAGCCACGCCTTACCATCCACAAACCAGTGGCCAGGTAGAAGTATCCAATAGACAATTAAAGGCGATTCTTGAAAAAATGGTGAACAAAAACCGCACAGATTGGTCCACCAAACTTCATGATGCCCTTTGGGCATACTGAACTGCTTATAAAACACAAATAGGAACAACACCATTCCATTTGGTATACGGTAAGTCTTGTCATCTTCCAGTCGAGCTGGAACATAAAGCCTGGTGGGCCATCAAGCAATTAAACTTCGATCTTAAAAGTGCGGGAGAAAATAGACAACTCCAGTTATAGGAGTTAGAAGAACTCCGAATGACTGCCTATCACAGTGCCAGGATCTATAAGGAGCAAACAAAAATGTGGCACGATGGTCATCTTAAGAGAAAAGATATCGCCGTTGGCGACAGAGTGCTCCTTTTCAACTCCAAGCTCAAATTATTTCCCGGGAAGCTTAGAAAAAAATGGTCTGGACCCTTCACTATAAAACATATCTTCCCAACTGGAGCTGCCATTATCATCGACAATAAAGGGGGAGAAAGGAAGGTCAACGGTCACTGTTTAAAATGATATTACACCCTGGAAGACAAAATGCCTCGACAAACCATCGACATCAGAGATGCTATGCTAAAAGCATAACAGATTTACAGCTTCGTCGAGCCAGCGACGTAAAACCAAAGCGCTACTTGGAGGCAACCCAAGATTTCATGAATTAGTTTATCCGCAACCCTTGTCCCAATCACCTCTCACCTTATCACTTTGACACTCTGAGGACATAGTGAGTGATAATTTAGGGGGGGGTTCTTTAGACAAGGGCAAGGTATCTTTTTTCTAAAACCCTCTTTCTCCTTTTCAACCCTTTCAAATATAGTCACTCCAACTAACTCTAGAATCTTGTTAGTCCCCAAAAGTAAATAACACTTAGACATTTAATGGCCATTTAACATTTTCCATCCACTATCGATTTCATGTTTTTGCTTCAGTTTTTTTATCTGACTCTCCACAGGTCAAAATCAAGGCAGAAATAAGCCAAGCTCTCAAGGATGAGAGGGGAATCAGGCAACTTCCAAATGAAGAAGTGATGCAAGTGGACCACAAACCAAATAAGTGCATGTTGAAAGACTCTAAGAACAGATTTCCTCTCCTCAAAATAAAAAGAGGCTTGGCCGCCCAAAATAATTTCCCAAATAAAACCCCAAATCCCAAGCCTGCGAGTCATCAAATAAAAGCCAGAGAGTCGAATAAAATCATGAGAGTTGTGCCATGAATAAGGATCTATATAAAGAACTGATGAAGGTTTCACCCGGCCGGCACATTCTGCTTCCCTTACAAAGGTATATGTGTCATGCCCGGTAGTGAAACCCTAAGGTCTCTAAATATATGAAAAGCTCATAAAGGACTCACTCGGCCGGTACATGCAGCTGCCCTCACAAAGGCAGATGTGTCGTGCCCGGTAGTGAAATCCCAAAAGCATAGATAGCCCCTCCCCCACTTGAAGGGGGAGCTACACCTCAAGCCTTTGGCCAACCCTCATACCCTCTCTAGCTCCCAGTAGGTCTTTCAAAGAGGTATATAGCTGATTAGAGTCAAAAACATGCACAAAATAAAGGTGGTCCCAATGCAAACTACGAGATACGGAAAGTACCTGAGACCCAAGCAACTCTCGGAACCTGAAAGAGTCAAGGCAAGCAATAAGACTTGATATGACCTTAGGGGAACTCAGGTTAAGAATTGAAGCAAGAGTATGGAAATCCTAATTAATAAGATCGCCTCGCCATTACATGTCTCAGCTCTATCTAACTTGAGGACAAGCTAGACTCTAAGTTAGGGGGGGTGATAACCTCCTATTTTAGTCGATTATCTTAGTCCTTTTCTTTAGTTTTCCATACTCTTTCTAAGTTTAAACTATACATAATCCTAATTTTACCCTTTTTTGCAAATATACCGAAAAACTAACTTTCCTTTCTATATATGCAGAAAAAGCACAAAAAAATCATAAAAGAATAACTCAACCTCAAGACCGCATGGATTCAAACGGTCCCAAGACCTCATGAAGACAATCGGTCTCGAGACCGCATGGAGTCAAACAGTCCCAAGACCGCATGAAGCCAACCGGTCCCGAGACCGCATGGAGTCACACGGTCCCAAGACCGCATGAAGCCAACCGGTCCCGAGACCACATGGAGTCACACGGTCCCAAGACCGCATGAAGCCAACCGGTCCCGAGACCGTATGGAGTTCAAACAGTTTCAAGACCGCATGAAGCCAAATGGTCCCGAGACCACATGGAGTCAAACTGTCCCAAGACCGCATGAAGCCAAATGGTCCCGAGACCGCATGGAGTTCAAACGGTTTCAAGACCGCATGAAGCCAAAAGGTCCCGAGACCGCATGGAGTTCAAACGATCTCAAGATCGCATGATGCCAAACGGTCTCAAGGTCCAAACGGTCTTGAGGTCCCAAACGATCTCGAGGTCCAAACGGTCTCCAAACCGTTTGCACTTCACTCAAGGCCTATAAATAAGACCCCAAGGGTCCTCCATCAGATATCAAGTTTCAGACGCCCAAAGGCTGCCTCAATCGTTCCAGAGCTCTTGCCACTTCCATCCTCCGCCCTGGGGCTACCGGTCTGAGATCCATACTCCATCCTGAAGCTGCTTTCTCTTTCTTCGCCAAAGAAGGTGGGAAGGGGAGACCTCCTCATCGTGCAACCTACGAAGACTGGTGGATCGTTGCTCTCTCTCCAAGGGTTTGACTTTCCTCCCTCCTTAGTGGGTATTATGCTCTCTCTCTCTCTTCTCGCCCCTTCTTTGTCCTAGTTATGAGGGAGTAGTCTTCTTCACTAGGGTGCGGGGAGTAGCCCCGCTACCCATGCTTTCATATCATGTAAATGTAATCCTTAGGTTGTAATATAGAGTTCTTATCTTTGTCAGTTCGACATCAAATGATTATTGAATACATGTTGCTTGATCTCCAACTTGTGTTATCTTTAATCTTTTAGTATGAATTGTCTACGTTTGTACTATTAGATTTGAAACTCGTTTGTATGTTGGTTCTTGGTGTATGTATCCAGCATACATTTGTTTCGATATCGAGAAGTGTATCTCAAGAAGTGGAGTAAACTCACTATCATCTGTTGCACTTTCATACTATGAAATGGAATCAGTTGACGTATGGAAGTGCAACCTTGGTAAGTTGAGGAACACACTTTGCGAGGGGAATGATGTAAAGTAATGTGACCATTTGATCGGGAATGGCTGGCGTTGCAACATTCCCTCACTTCTCGTAGTTAGATTCTCTGAAAGGAGGCTAAGTCTACAAGGATACTAACTGACCAGACTCTTTTTGCAGGTTAAGTTTTGCTTTGCATGTGTTGATCGATGTGTAGTGGTGGTGAAAAACTGATCACACCCTAGTGATCTTTTATCATAGTTTAACTCATTAGCTTTACTTGCTTTCTTTACTTTTTATGTTCTTAGTTTAAAACCATTAAAATCCAACTTTCGATATAAGTGCCTACTAGTAAGTAACTAAGTGAAGTTCTGTACATTTTCTATCTTGTTGCTTGCAACAAGACCGTTGTCTTTTGGGTTCGATCCTAAATCTATACTACGATAAGGCTTCCATACTCTTATGGGGTTGGAGCATTTATCTAAGCACCAGTTCTAGGTAAACCTAGGGAAGCCATAAGTTCTCTAGGGTTTTTGGTGCATACTTGGGACTCCCATTGGAAGAGTAATCTTTTGGTGTAAGTCCCAGCTCCATCAGGTATCCTTGGTTTGGTATAGGGAACCTGAGAGGCTAATCCTTGGTGAGGGTGATACCCATAGAGGTAGTGTTCCCCGATATCCCTCTCCTTCCTTGAGTGATAGCTGGGGCGATACAGTAGCATGAGGCTTGGGTGTTATATGGTAGATGCCTTGTTGATCCCTTACCCAACATGGTGTTTAATAGTTGAGTTAGTTAGGCATTGCCCGATATGATGTGTTGCCCATTGTGATGCATTGGGCGATATGTCTTTGATGAGCTTTGCATGATACATTGGATGAGAGCCCTACCCTTGAATAAGCTTTTGGGTAATACTAAGTATCCCTGCCAGATATGCCTTGGTGAAGGACCTAACTCGATATCCATGCTAACCCGACACACACCTTTAGAGGTCTTAGCTGATACATCAGTCTTCATGAGTATGATCTATGGTTTGTAAAGATACGAAGGTACATGTTGTTGGCCTGCTGATATCATCATCCCTATCTAGGTATGAGCATGATCATATACATGAGGTTCTGGGCGATACTAGGGTTTAGTGCTTGGATGATACCCTATTTGATGACATGATATCTTCTTCGATATGCCCTTGCCCGATATACCCCCTTGGATGGTTGCCCGATACAAGAAGGGAGTTGCAGGCCCACATATGTTTTGAGCTTGGGAGATATAGGGTCTTGGATGATATAGAGTTTGGGAGATGTAGTGTCATGAGCAATACAAGGACTAGTGATGATAGGTGAACCAGGTTTGTGGTATATGCATATTAAATCTATGAAAAATTTATCATGTAACATTAAGGGAAACAATGTTGTACATTCATGTTAAATCTATGGAAAATATGTCATTGTGGAAAATATAAAATGTATTCATTTTTTGAATACAATTGACTTAGATAGCTACAACAATGTGTAATATGTGAGATATTTTAATAAATTAGAAAAAACATTTAAGAACTAAAGTCTCTCTACTAAACATTTTAAAATAATAAATAAATGAGAACAATCAAGCTAACATATCATAAAGGATAAAAAATTTTAACTCAATTATATATTAACTTGGAAACAAATAAACATTACCAAATGTATACATTAATTAGTTAACTAAAAAAAGAAATAATTATAATCTTGATGAAATGATTTACTTAGCAAACCTTGTTATTACCTCCTAAAATTTTTTACAACAAGGAAATTAAAGTAGAATAGTTTGATGGATACTGTTGACACCCTTTTGATTTGAAATTCACGTGTCATAATAATTAGTTTTGGATAAACAAATTTATTAGCACCTATCTACACTGCAAATAATTAATGTAAAATAAATAAGTAATTATATGGCTGCCTCAAGTTTGCAATTAGGATCTAACTTAATTTTAATTAAGTAGATGTCTTTATTTAAAATAAAATTGCTACACATGTTGTCAATGACTCTAATGTGAGAAGACAGACATTGTGAGGAAGTTTTTTTGCATTTGAATGAGTAAATGTGTATAGGAGGTTGATAATTGGAATAATAAAAAAATAATTCAATAATTTTATCATACATAGTTGTACATTAACTTATTATACGCGTATAAATTGAGTAAAAAATTACACAAAAGACATTAAGAAGTCTCTTTATTATAAATGTAATAGTCAATATTTAGGTGATCAAGTCGTTAAAAAGGGGGGGAGATATATGATAATACATATACATAAATAAATAAAAGGGAAATGACGTTTTTATGTAATTCTTTCCTGTCAATTGTTAAATATTTCTTAACTTTTACACTTTTACAATACATGTTTCATATTTTTCCTAGCAAATAAAAATAGATAAGTTTTTTATACCCAAGACAATAGTCTTATATATAGACCCCTACCCATGACCTTCACACATAAAGAAATCACTTGACCAATAGGGATGACTCCTAACCTTCTCTTTTTTTATCCCCCTATTCAAGTCCCTTGTACAAGCCATCAACAAATTGTAATCTATTGGTAATCTTTTCTCAACCACCAATGTTTCAAACCTTAGTAACTGAACCTGGGATTAGGGTTTGGACTTTGAAGAGTTGAAAAAAATATTGACGTATGAATGCATCCATTATTATTCTTATTGAGCAATATATATAATCCCCCCTCCTCTCTCTCTCTCTCTTGGATATCAACCTACACAATCTCTCCCATTTTTAAGAATTTAGTTCATTTGAAAGATAGTATTTTAATTCTAACGTTTTGATTATTTAGTTTTTTGAATATTCTAATAGGACTATTACTTATATCCCGTTCATATTAATCTTTAATTTTGTGATCTTGTGAATCATCTTATTGTGGAAATTATTACATATTTGTTTGTGGGTCCTCTGACCCCACTTTATAATTGTTGGTTGTTACATCTTATTATGTACGATCCACTAGTGTTATTTTTGCCTTTACATTATGTGTGTGTGCAAGTAAACTAAGTTTAGTTATTGTAGCCGTACATATGTACTTCCATAATATTTGGACATGTGCATTTCATACTAAGTGTGGGTATTCCACTCATATATATACAAAAGTGTGCATATTGTGCTCATATTTTTACAGGGGCATGCGTATTCCACCCAGGGTGTGCGTTTTCTATCCAAATATATTTTTAGGCTTGAGGTTTATGTGTCTCAGCCCTACATAAATACAAGCCGTCTAATTATTTACATGCAGATATTATGATTTCTTAATGTTGTACATGTCAAGAATTTTTCTGTTCATCGTTTCATTTTTAATAAATTCCTCATCAATGACTTTCATATCATCATTTTGAAATGCATAGTTTTTTACACCCATTTGGGTGGTTCTTTCTTATTCTATGGGAAGAATTTATATTATATATGTTTTATTGAATAATGTTGCTCAATCCCCAATTTATTATGCACATACCAACATTTATGTTGATGCGTCTACTTTTCTCCTTTTTTGGGGTAGTCTTCTGACCTCAAGTGTAGGTCAAGGAGAATTTAACCAAGTTGGACCAGAAAAACATCCATGGTAGTTGAACCTTAGTGGGAGACATATTCAATGTGGTTAGATAACCCTATATTGATCCTGTTACAACCCCAATTTTTGGGTTCATTTGCTGAGAAATGTAATTTCGCATATTAAAGATATTGGAACATATCATGATATGATTTGTTTTGAATAAATGGATTTTGTTTACAATAGCCTTGATGATTGTGTTGTGGGCTTTATTGGCTATTGGGCCCAAATAAAAAGAAAGTTCTATTATTGAATGAATAATTGGTTTTTGATAAAAAAAATGAGATGGAAACCTCTAGAAGGAAAATCCAAAGAAGGATTTCGTGCCTCTTGGATTCCTTGGGTTCCAAGGAGTCCAAAGTTGTGAAGAAAAGGCAATAAGAAAGGAAAAGATTAAATCAATATTTCTTTATTAAGAAAGAAATTGAAAACAATGGTAAAATGTGGAAAACACGCGAAAAGAGGTATAATTGAGTTATTCTTGGTGGAATTTCATATCCCAAGGATTCCTAATATTCAAAGGAATAACAATGAGGAAAATAAAAGAGAAATAAAGAGAAATCCTCAAAAAGAGATATTTTAATGAGAAATAAATAAGATAATGTGAAATAATGCATATTAATGCATTTAGAAGGATAATGAGTACTCCTTAAAAAGGAAATTCGAATTATTTGAGTTTCTTGGGATCCAATGAGTCCCAATAAAGAAAAGAAAGAGAAAAATACCAATAATAGAACATAAGAGGATAATATGATGCATGATTGATGAATTTCATGATTTCGTTAAAGAAGTGGTATTTTCTACTTAAGGAAATATAAAATCCGTGGCCAACGAATTAAAAAGGGCAAGTACAAAGGAAATAAAAGAAGAATTTCGAATTTCTTGAATCCAAATAGTAGAGAATATCCAAAGGATAAAAAGAAAGAGAGAGAATATACTTCTCATTGAAGGAATTGATTTCCTATTATGAGAGGGCATTGCTTTTCTTGGATGAGCATCGTAGGGCGTGGATACTCTCCCCTATATAAGGGGTAGAGCCCTTGGCCGAGTTTAAGTTAATTCCAAGCACCCTTTCTCTCTCCTTCTTCATTGTTTGTGTCCAAAACCCTAAACCACGGGTGGTGTTTTCTCTGTAAAAATGATGACATATGGAGTCACCGGGAGGAAGGTCTGATGTACCCCGATGACCAGTGGATGATCGGCTAACATCCTGGAGCGTCGGACTTCACCCAAACACCTGCGGCACACCTGCAACACGGCTGCAACATGGCTGTGAGTCACGGGCTTGCAGGGCCTAATCCCATCCATTGCGGCCATACCCAAGGGTGCCTCACGTGCGGCTGGTAATGGCGGAGCCAGGGTAGGGGTTGGCGGCAAGAACGAGGCTGTGGGAAGGAGGGGAGAAGCTGCTCCATCACAGCTAGGGCAACACATCAGGACTACACAAGGTTGAAGAAGGCACGAGTGGTGTTTGACCGTTCTACCCCTCAGCGTGCTAAGAAACAGATCCTTAAGTCATCGGTAGTTTCGTAATTCAGTTATGTTTTCAACTTACAAGGTGACGTTGCATGGATGCTGTGACGTGGTGCAACCTGATTGGCCGAAGTAACTTTGCAAAATTCATATCTCATTAACTTTAGCTCGGATAAATACATATAATATATGTATATTGATAAGGAGAACAAGAGGAATCCAATAAAAATGATATTAAAGATTGATTCCGTTCCTAATTGCAAAAGTACAATAATTTGATCAAAAGTGCATTAAAGTTAGGTTAAAAACCCTATTTTGATTAAAGGTTGAATTTAGTACGCTTAATGGGTTAATTTAAGTATTAATAACCTATTGAATGATAATGTTAGATTCAAACCTGATCTAGATGTGGAATTTCATGATTTAGGGTTTTTACCCCATATGAGAATGATTAAGTATTTAGAAACCCTAATTTAGGGTAAAAGTGGATAATATCATATATAATTTGAAAGATGTGAAAATACGTTGTTAAATGATGGTTGTAAGTTATTTGAATACAAAAGTCCTTATTTCTGGATAAATACCCTAAAAGTAGTAATTAGGGTTTTCTCATGAATAAAAGGTAGAATTGATGGCAAAACGAGTTCATATGTTAATTAGAACCTAATGGAATTTGAAATGATCATAGAGGCTTATAATGATCTTGCCATGGATTAAAAGGATAATGGTAATTTTAACATAAAAGAGGCATAATGGGCTTAATTAATGTTTAAGTGTGCCTTTAATCTAAAATTAGGGTTTGTAAGTAGTTGATTAGAAATAGGGTTTAAATAATAAATGAAGTGAAACCCTAAATGCAAAATGAAACCCTAAAATGGATACAGAAACCTTAGGAAGCAATTTCAAGTTGAATAGAAAGAATCTTGATAAAGTGTGTAGTAAATAGAGTACATGTGTATTTCGGGATTCTTGATTATGTGGATAGAAGATTAGAGATCCAAGTTTTCAAAAGGTATGTAAAAGTTTTTTCTTACATCCTTCCGTCTGTTAAAATTTAATAATCGTTCTTGGTTAAATGCTGAACCTTTGATCTGGAAAGTATGGGTGCGGCTTCGACCACTCGATCTTCCTTAATTGGTGGTTATCGGAAGGTGGGGTCGTAACATTTGGTATCAGAGCATAGGTTCCTCACTTAAGCATTAATAATTATTAAAGTTTACAAACTTCATAGAACCCAAGGGAGTTATTATGGGATTATCTGAAAGACGGAGGTGTCTAGAAAAGGATCCCGACCGGGGGCTGGCAATATTTTCCTCCACACCGCTAGTTAGAATACGAGGACCCCCGAATCTGTGTGACTACCTGGCCAAAGTATTAGGGTATGATTCGAAATAAGATACCTTTAGGACTTTCTCATCTTATTCATCCCTTCTCATCACAAATTCTGTTAAGGACCCTAAGGACTAGGGTTTTCTCTCTTCTCCTCACCCTCTTGAGGTATGGGTAAGGTTGATAAGGTTTAAGGGATCCTCCACCAAATTAAATGCAAAGCATGTAAATAAGATGTCATGGACATAAACTTAATAGATTAAGTGCAAACTAAAGAATAGATACATGCTTAGGTTGTGTGACATAAGTTGTCATGCCCTCAGGAGAGACCTGAGGCTAGACCTTCTTGTCGGGAGGATAAGTAAAGAGAGTTATTCTTGGAGATAGAGATCTCCATTATAAGTAGACACCTAGCACATCCTTTGAGGATGATGCTAACCCTATCCCTAAGTGTTGGTTAGAGAGACGACATGATGAGTTAGATGTCATGGTAGATTAGGTGTTTGGATGGACATGAATGGGATGCCATATGAGCCATGAGAGGTTGGATGACTGAATACCTTTGATGACCCACCCTGGGAAGGGTCGAGCAGTGGAGAGTAAAGGACAACTCCTTCATTTATGAGGATAGAGAAGAACCTATGGAAACCCCATGAGATTATGTGAGCATGGCATAGTAGGCACCCAGAGTACATCAGTAGTATGAGCAGAAGGTTAAAATCCTAGCCAAGGAAGTAGGATGGATAGCTTATGAGACAAGCATAGAGGGTTAAGGATAACCTTGAGAAGATTTAATCTTAAGGGGAATGCTAGTAAGCTTGACCACCTTCATGGATAGAGAACCTCACGTAGTAAGGATGTTTGTAGGGTTAGTTCTAGAGAGAAAGAGCAGGACCCCAAGCAAGAAGGTTGTAAACCTAAACTCTGAGATATGAGGAAAAGTGGGGATTTGAGAATGATGCGGCCTAAAGGGGTGGCCTCATGCTTGGTTCCTAGATGATGATGATATCTTGGTTGTCTTTAGAGGGAACAAACCCACGAGGGAGGATGAGGCTTCTAGCACCTATGTGCCTATGGTATAAGTGGTTACCTTCTGAGAAAAGAAGAAGAAGTTCGGTATACCCTGGAGAGGTTTAGTGGGGCCTTATGCCTTGTTAATTGTCCTTATGGAGGACTCGACTCTAAAGTGTTGCTTGAATAGAAGGATGACAGGAAGTGTGTGTCATGCCTTATACATGCCCGATTCGTGGTTGATAGATTGAGCATGTAGTTGGTCATCAAAAAGTGAACCTAGGGATCCTAGGCCTAAGAGGGGAAGTGGTATACCTAATGCTCATGATGAGAATTAAGTTGCTATAATTTCAAGCATGGTACTCCTCATGTATAGAGGAAAAGGGAATCCCTTTAAGTTTAAGGAATGTTTGATGAACCCCTCACATCTAAGATGTTGACATAGGAAAGTATGATCTTGACCCAATGTTGGGAATAAGAACAAGTATGTCCTGGCATGGTTTAGTAGGTGATCCGCTTGTGCCTTAGTAGCTGATGGGTTAAGCATGATCATATGGATTTAAACCCTAAGGATGTTTGTGACCTTGTTTTCAAGAGTTGTAGTTTCCTCCCATCCTGGGAGAGGGACCCTTTGGTAGGGTGTATACCAATTTTGTGGGTTTTGAGGAAACCTAAAGAGGTCTCATAGGATCTTGAGAAGCTAAGTGAAAAGTACATGGTATGATGATGAACCTGTAGACCCGTAGATATCCATCTCCAAGTGCACGTGGATGTGTTACCATGGAGGTAACTGGTAAGGGGCCTCACCAAGGTAGGAAGGTCACCATGACCCCTATGAAAGGATGTAAGTCAGCCCATGAATGCAGAGAGAGAGATGATGAAGGCTTGGGTAAGGTTCTAAGTTAAACATGTACTATAAGAGAATCATAAGTATATCCTAGGGTCAGGTGGGGATAAGACTGATGGAAGTAGGAGTTGCCTAATTCCCTAGTAACACATCACCATATGGTCAGGAGGTAACAACTATCATTATCTGAGGGCCATGTGTTAGGAGATTCATCACCTTCATGAACTCATGGGACCCAAAGGGCAGATGAGTAGGGCACTCTTTGGAAGCATAAGGGAAGAGGGATGACTCCAAAAGTCTCGGCACCTATATACCTAGAGGAGATGACCAAGGATTGTGTGTAAACCCCAAGTAGGTTCGAAACCAGTGTTCCATGGAAGTAACCTTGATATTGAGATGATTGTGATGTAGAGACGTAGGTGTCACATTTCAACCTAGATTCGAAGGTGTACTGGCAAGGTGGGATGTACCATCTCTACTCTTGGAACAGGAAGAACTCTGTATTTGGACTGCAGCCCAATGCTTATTTCCTCTTGTTATGGGAGTGAGAGATAGGACAGTACACATGCCATACACCAAGGATAAAAGATGATGTAAGTTGGAACGCGGCTATGAGGTATGAGGACAGAGATGATAGAAAACCCTTGTGAAGTGAATGATACATGGATGGTTTATAAACACTTATAGGAATGAGGCAGTCACCTTATGAGGATGGTTTTATCATGAGATATGAGTCATACAAGGCTGAGTTTGATCTCCAAAAAGATGAGCTCAAGGTGTTCTAAATAAAGATAGACTTAGAGTTCGAGGCTAAGATGATAAGTGAAATACATGGAAGTGTATGTCTTCAATGTTACCTAATACCTAAGGATGTGAAGTGGTAATGGATGCTCTGGTTGAGATATATTAGACTAGTTTGGCTAGAGGCTACAAGAGGTTGTTAGGCTAACCCTAAGTTTGGAAAAGAGATATGTTTGACTAATACTCAGATGTAATGAGATCTGTCGAACAAGTTAATGATTGTTTGGTTAGCTAGCCTAGGCCTTGATGCAGTGAAAGGTCAGTTGTAGAACCTTAAATGCACTTCTTTGGAAAGGAAGGTGATGAAACCCCGACTAGAGTGGTTTGAGGTTTCTGAGGAATCAATCTTGAGGAATCATGACATACAGGAAATCATGATTGAAGATCACCATACACCGTGGTACTACCAAGATTATAAGTGACAGTAGTACTTTAGATGTCTAAGATAAGTTGCATGTGGTATATGGCCATACAAGCTGAGGGAGAAGGACGAACGCCAATAACCCAGTGCATTGATATAAAGGATAAAGAGTCCCCAAAAGAGAAAGAGAGTTCATCACTATAGATGTTGTAAGTCTTCCCTGGACCAAGGAAGGTCGAGATGCAATATGGGGTACGGTAGATCTTCTTACCCAGATGACATGAGAAAGAAAGAGTTCTATCAAGGGACAGATTTGGTTGAACGACCCATGAGAGAGATGGTTCAACTACAGCTTGATGCAAGTTCAAAGGTTCTTGAGTTTGACCTAAAGGTTCCCTTCCAAAAGGTGGAAGTGGGTACATGAAGAACTCGATGTTAGTACAAATTATCACCCCTAACTAATGGTTAGTATGATCCAGACTAAAGGGTTTGATGAGAGCATGTGTGCTCATTCAGGGTGATATCTTCAGACAGTTCTTGTCCTATGAAAGACGTGATGATAACCACCATATCCAGTATCGGGAGTTTACGAAGCTCTATAAGGGAGGTTGTGTCGGTCACCACTTCAATAAGGTGGATGTTGGTGAAAGGACCCCTTGATGGTTAGAAAAGGACCACAGTGCATATAATCGCGCAATGGCTGAAAGGAGCCTAAAGACAAGGGGGGTCGTGAGTGGATGCAAAGTAGACTGACATGCAGTTCACTGTGGGAGAATATGTGACATGAAAATCTGACCCCTCTAAGTTACAACTAAGAGAGCTAAGTCCCCGATGATTGGGTTCATTTGAGATGGATTTGTGGAGACGTTTAAGTTTGATCCTACCCCTCCGGATAAAGAAATGTGTGATGAGTTCCATGTGTCCAATTTAGAGAAATATGTGAGGTACCCGACCATGTGTTGAGCAATGAACCTAGTGCGCCCCAAGGGAGGCTGGCATGGCCTGAGTCACCTGTGCAGTTTATAGACGGTAGAGTGAAAGAACTCAGAGAAAAGAATATGTGATGATAAAGGTTCTTTGGAAGCGCCATGAGTAAGGTAAAGCCACATAGGGGACAATGATGGACATGGAAAAGTCTTATCCTGAATTGCTTGTTTGCTTGATTAAATTTTGAGGACAAAATTCATATAAGAGGGGAAGGATGTTACAACCCCAGTTTTTGGGTTCATTTGCTGAGAAATGTAATTTCTCATATTAAAGATATTGGAACAAATAATGATATGATTTGTTTTGAATAAATGGATTTTTTTACAATATCCTTGATGATTGTGTTGTGGGCTTTATTGGCCATTGGGCCCAAATAATAAGAAAATTCAATTAGTGAATGAATAATTGAGTTTTTGAGAAAAGAATGAGATGGAAACCTCTAGAAGGCATATCCAAAGAGGGATTTCGTGCCTCTTGGGTTCCGAGGAGTCCAAAGTTCCAAAGAAAAGGCAATAAGAAAACAAAATATTAAATAAGTATTTCTTTATTAAGAAAGAAATTGAAAACAATGGTAAAATGTGGAAAACAAGTGAAAAGAGGTATAATTGACTTATTCTTGCTGGAATTTCATATCCCAAGGATTCCTAATATTAAAATGAATACCAATGAGGAAAATAATAGAGAAATAAAGACAAATCCTCAAAAAGAGATATTTTAATGAGAAATAAACAAGATAATGTGAAATAATGCATATTAATGCATTTAGAAGGATAATGAGTATTCCTTAAAAAGGAAATTCTAATTATTTGAGTTTCTTGGGATCCAATGAGTCCCAATAAAGAAAAGAAAGAGAAAAATACCAATAATAGAACATAAGAGGATAATATGATGCATGATTGATGAATTTCATGATTTTGTTAAAGAAGTGGTATTTTCTACTTAAGGAAATATAAAATCCGTGGCCAATGAATTAAAAAGGGCAAGTACAAAGGAAATAAAAGAGGAATTTCAATTTTCCTGATATCCAAATAATAGAGAATACCCAAAGGATAAAAAGAAAGAGAGAGAATATACTTCTCATTGAAGGAACTGATTTCCTATTAGGAGAGGACATTACTATTTCTTGGATGAGCACCGTAGGGTGTGGATACTCTCCCCTATATAAGGGGTAGAGCCCTTGGCTGAGTTTAAGTTAATTCCAAGCACCCTTTCTCTCTCCTTCTTCATCATTTGTGTCCAAAACCCTAAACCACGGGTGGTGTTTTCTCTGGAGCAATGGTGACATATGGAGTCATATGGAGGAAGGCATGATGTACCCCGATGACTAGTGGATGATCGGCTAACATCTTGGAGCGTCGGACTTCACCCAAACACCTGTGGCACACCTACAACACGGCTGCAACATGGCTGTGAGCCGCAGACTTGTAGGGCCTGATCCCGGCCGTTGCGGCCATACCCAAGGGTGCCTCACGTGCGGCTGGTAACGGCGGAGTCAGTGCAGGGGTTGGCGGTAGGAACCATGTTGTGGGAAGGAGAGGAGAAGCTGCTCCATCGTAGCTAGGGCAACGTGGCATGGCTGCGCAAGGTTGAAGAAGGCACAGGCAGTATTTGACCATTCTACCCCTCAGCGTGCTAAAGAACGGATCCTTAAGTCAAGGGTAGTTTCATAATTTAGTTATGTTTTCAAGTTACAAGGCAACGTTGCATGGATGTAGTGACGTGGCGCATCCTGATTGGCCCAAAGTAAGTAACTTTGCAAAATTCATATCTCATTAACTTTTGCTCGGATAAATACGAATAATATATGTATTTTGATCAGGAAAACGAGAGGAATCCAATAAAAATGATATTAAAGATTGATTCCGTTGCTAATTGCAAAAGTACAATAAGTTGATGAAAAGTGCATTAAAGTTAGGTTAAAAAACCTATTTGTGATTAAAGGTTGAATCTAGTACGCTTAATGGGTTAATTTAAGTATTAATAACCTATTGAATGATAATGTTAGATTCGAACCTAATCTAGATGTGGAATTTCATGATTTAGGGTTTTTACCCCATATGAGAATGATTAAGTATTTAGAAACCCTAATTTAGGGTAAAAGAGGATAAGATCATATATAATTTGAAGGATGTGAAAATACGTTGTTAAATGATGGTTCTATGTTATTTGAATACAAAGGTCCTTAATTCTGGATAAATACCCTAAAAGTAGGAATTAGGGTTTTCTCATGAATAAAAGGTAGAAATGATGGCAAAACGAGTTCATATGTTAATTAGACCCTAACGAACTTTGAATTGATGATAGAGGTGTATAGTGTTCTTGCCATGGATTAAAAGGATAATGGTAGTTTTAACATAAAAGAGGCATAATTGGCTTAATTAATGTTTAAGTGTGCCTTTAATATGAAATTAGGGTTTGTAAGTAATTGATTAGAAATAGTGTTTAAATAATAAATGAAGTGAAACCCTAAATGCAAAATTAAACCCTAAAATGGATACGGAAACCTTAGCAAGCGATTTCAAGTTGAATAGAAAGAATCTTGATAATGTGTGTAGTAAATAGAGTACATGTGTATTGCAGGATTCTTGATTATGTGGATAGAAGATTAGAGATCCATGTTTTCAAAAGGTATGTAAAAGTTTATTTTTTTTACAACTTTCCAGTTAAGTCTGTTAAAATTTAATAATTGTTCTTGGTTAAATGCCAAACCTTTGATCCAAAAATTATGGGTGCGTCTTTGACCTCTCGGTCTCCCTTAATTGGGGGTTATCAGAAGGTGGGGTCATAGCAAATCCTATGTTTAGTTTAGTTTTAATATGTATCACCCTACATGGTGAAGGTTAGTGATAATATCTTCCTATGTTTATATAATTTATATTCTACTGGTACATTTGATGTTTTGAATGATATTCTGAATAAATTGGTTATCATCCCTTTTGTGTAGAAAAATAGTGGTGTTTGGCATATTGGATGTCCCTTTTTATTTAAATTAGTAGGGAGTGGATCTCTCTCAGGTCCCACCCTTACATCTTCACTACAAAACTAACCCAATTCCATTCAAACTGGGGCGATTTTGCCCTGGTTTGGGCTTCTTGTTTATCATCTAGAACTCCTAATGATCCGTATTGTTTGGAACTTGAGAGGTACTCTGGAACAATTAGTAGTGTCCGCCCATGATCATAGAAAGAGGGTTTGGACCATTGATGGGTTTTAGTCACACTTCACAAGAGTGAGTGGGATACCCCCACAAGAGTAGCTACCATGCTACATGATGGTTTCAGATGCTAATTTCTTGATAGGGTGTTTGAGGGTTGTTTATGGCTGAGAGTGAGGTACATAGACTATCAAACATGTGGCTAGGCATCCTGAAAGTCCTTCTCCTAATTAGTAGGATTTGATGAAATATCCTTCTTTATTTTTCTTTGTTTTTGTATTGTTTGTTTTGTTACATTTCTATGCATATATCTACCTTCCATTTTGCTTACCAAAGAAGAATTGAAGCTTAGGTGACAAAACATCCCCGCATCCCTGTATTCGACCATGTATACTATTTCAATCATGTATTCAGTTGCAGGCATACCAAGGGTTTTGAGTTATAAATTTAACATTTGATCACTCTTTAGGATCCACATTCAATATTTGTATGCACGTATTGAGGGAGTATATGATGTGTCCCCATAAAGTAGACACCTAGACACATTAGAAAGCAACCAGGACTAAAATATGTGATAAATCTCGAAAGCAGTACCACACAAGCTTCATATATCCCTTTTCATATTCAACATGCTTGGTGAACATCATGCTTGCTCCCAAGAAATATATACTTGTCCGCATGTGGTTTGACTACATGTTCCATACTAAAGTCATCTGGAAAAGATGATTTCCTATTATTTCATGTTGAATTTCTCGTGAAAAATACAAACAATCATGAATTTGTAATTTATCTAGACGGATTATAATGATGCAATCAAATCAACATTGCATTGTAGGACATGGAGAAAATCACCTTCACCTTAGAGTGGGGCATTTTCTACTTAAAAGATAGACGTCAATGAGACATATTGTCCTTGTCCCAAGCACATGTATCTTATGGTCCTATTGTATGAGGTAGCAAAGGTCAATGCTACTATGTTTATGTGTTCTTTATGGCCTTTGGCGATATTAGAGTGAAAAATCCCAATAATGTTGAAACTCAAGAATGTAGGTGTGACTTATTAATGAGGTATGGAGGTTCTTATGTGTGACCTCATACACAAAAAAATCAAAGTGTACATACACAACATGATTACCAAGTCAAGAAAGGAAGAAGACCACATGTCCTATTTGGAAAAAATGTTCCAAAGACTATGAAGTTTTTTCCTCTAATTGAATCCTACAAAGTGTATATTCAGTTTCACATATGAAAAACTACTAGGCTAATGGTTATTTGATGATGTATATAGGTCTATACAAGGAAAGCTCGAGTGATCATCAAGATCTTCACTTCCCATACATTAGAGGCTTGGTATGAAGACTCCAATACTTCAACGGATTCATTGCAAAGCTAACACTAATATATCAAGAATTCAAACAATATTTGGCATGATCAAATTTCAACCTAGGTTAGAGAAGTTCAAGAAATACTTATCCAATCCTCATATGGTAAAACCTCTAGTGTGAGTTTATCTGTTGATTTTGAGGGTCTCGATTATAGAATCTATGGGAGGAGTAATCCATGGGTGGAGTAATCCATGGGAGGAGTCCTTTCATAGAAATTTTACAAAGATGAACATGCCATCTATAACATGTCTAAGAAATTCACAGAGATAAAAGGCATATACACTTTATTTGAGAAATATTTTCTCACAATAGCTCACTCTACTAAAAGCTACATATTACCTAATTTCGTATTTGGTGCTCCTAATAGCAAATCATGACCTTATGCACAATCCATTGAATAGTCCATCTATGATTAGACATTTGCTAAATGCCAGGTCATGTTTTCAAAATTCAACATCATGTATATACCCTTGATGTCGGTCAAAGCTCAAACATTAGAATTTCAGCTAAAAGAGTATCCCACATCCCCTCAAACAAATAAGGACTTTTTTCTCTAATGCGGGCATTGGCATGATCAATATCTCCAGAGATACCACATTTGGTCTAGATGACACATGGACCATGTTCACATGGAAACAATGTAGGTTAGTTCTCATCAACCCAATATGGGAATACATCCTTTTTTCCCAATGACTATAATTCAATTCTACCAACGATGTCATGAATATAAAGGTTGTATATTAGGACTACAAGCAATGAAGAATATTGTATCCAAAATCTTGACATCACCAAATACTCTCTACTCATAGTGTCACAAGCCAATAATGCATGGTAGTCAAAGCAAGAGAATCTTATTTCATACCAAGAGTTGTTTTTGAACTAGGTAAGGAATTTAATGAGAGAAAATTCACTCACTACAGGAAATACAAGAACATGTATGATGATACACCAATAAAAATTGGCATCATGAGTCAACATCCAATACATGGACATCTTCTTATTTAAATTCAGGATGCTACCTTGGCTAACCTACTTCATGTAGATCGAACTGTTCCCTATGGACAAAAAAGAATTATGGTTCTACAATGTCTGGCAATTACACAAAGGAAAACCATACTAAAGGAACCCTTATATGTGATCAATAGACAATTATTTGGCTGGTGATAAACTACGTCTTAGGATCTGGTATGCTATATGGATTCTCCACCAATCATAAACTCCTAAACTACCTCAATGAGATGCTAGACAAGGGTGCCATGTGTGAATACCACGAATGTATTTGTCATATCCATGTGGGTGGTTTCACTCTTACCAAATGTATAAAATTCATTGGCTACCACTAGAGTATGACAGAGTTAGATTGCACATAGCATGTCCACAAGTGTTGAATCTACCCACTTTATGTCGATAAAATTGAAGTACATCCAACTTACATATACAACATGAAGATTCCATGTCCATTCGCATGTTAGGTCAACAACAACCACCTTTTCATAATATGTTTCTATGGACTACTTCACTAAGTGAGTGGAAGTGATCTTAGTGTATGTAGGCTCAATTTCACAAGTCATCAAATTTTTTTGAAAAAATATCATTAGCGATTATTCTTCTCCCATTGAGATCATCTCTGACGATGCTACCAATTTCATTGCAAATGAGTACATGAGTATCTAGATTCTTTCCTCAACAAGCACAATAGGAGATATCCTTATCGACCTCAGATAAAAGAAGCAGTCGAAGTTTCCAACATGGATCTGATCAAGGCACACAACAAGGCCATTGAGTCCATTTATAGTGGATAACAGAATTTGCCATTGCTCTTTTGACATAGAGAACAAGCATCACTACTATAAAGGAGGTATATCACGCCGATCATGTTAAACATATGTCATTGGTTTACAACCAACAACTAAGTGGGCGATGCTAAAACTCAGGGCATATGTCATCGATTAAAGAAACTAACGACATACATCTATGTTGTTGGTTGAATTTACAGTCAAACCAACGACATAAAACACAACATGCAACAAAAATGTTGTATCCCTTGACCGTTCATTGTCAGCTATTCAACAAGAATTGACAATGTATTTACGGAAAATTATTTTTCTTGACGGTTTCTTGTCAGTTTATGAATAAGGAATAATCGATAATTAATATCATGTCGTCAGTTTTATAAGTGAATAACGGTGAAAATTAAGGGATACCTCTTCAGTTTTCTAGAAGTAACTGACAAAGTATGTGTATGTAGTTAGTTATTTCATAATAACCGACTACATATCCCACCACTTTTAGTAGAGAGTGAAAATTAAGGGATATCCCATTGATTTTCTAGAAGTAACTAACAAATTATGTGCATGTTGTCGGTTATTTTCAAATGACCGACGAGAAATGTCTATGTTTTTTATATAGAGGGATTGTAGACCTACTATTTGGCTACTAGCCTGTCTGTTTCCTGCAATTCTTCAGAACATAAAAAGTTTGTCAGAATTGCAGGCCTATACAAGCATCACATCTTAACAACAGGAAATAAATCTACAAGAAGAAAGATATATATACAAATAGACATGCATTTGATACAATATGCACAAACATGTCATCAAACCTCAATATTCTATCTTTTTTCACTTCAAATGCACACACATATCTATGAACTCACATTTCAATTGATTCATTTCTCATCCACACATCCAATTTCAAACATATGCACAAATACACATCATTCTCCACATCCACTTTACATTCACACACATATGCATGAATGCATATCAACATTAGTTGTTGTGGAGTTTAAGTCCAAAATTTATAATAATATATCAAAAAATATAACATCAAAGTTTGAATTACAAAATATCAATCAACCCTCCCAGTCACTTGACAAGTCCACACGTTTGATGAAAAAGATTGTGCCTTGTTTGCGTAGGTCCCTAGATGCTCCAATGTATAGGGTTCAATAGTGTCAAAAAACTGCAAAGAGAAGGAGATCTAATTCTAATAGGATTTTTTGTTTGTATTATCAAATGAGACAACTTAATTAATTTTAATCTAAGGCTAATAACAATACCTTCTCTATACATTTGATCTTTTGTATGGGATGACAATCACTACATGTACAATATCATGTAACATGTACATGCCCAATCATTGTCTTGTAAATGGCACAATAGATTTACAATTACTTTAATAATTGTAGTTAAATAGATTTGGTAATATATATTCTTTGGAATGAGAAGATACATCAATACTCCTCCAAGACACTAATATTTTTTACCTACTTTCCCTCCATTGCTACAGAATGCTTTCACACCCCTATAAGTTGAATTAACAAATATTTTGAAGTATTAAATTGTCATATGATGAAAACATTAACAAATATGTTGAGAATGGAAAAACTATACTTACATGTGAATCACCAATTTCATTGGGAGTCCATCATTTGGTGTCAATTTTATACCCAAAGGCTCAATGAAATATACAGTCCAAGTCTGTAGAAAAAGAACCTGTCCCCTCGTCTCGTCGCTTTGGCGATTAGGGTTCTGGGTAGTGGACGCTATTCCACCCTTATAGGGTTTTATCTCTTGCAGGTTCAAGTGTGTTTCTTTCTTTTGGTCTTGTCCCAGGATGGCAACAGAGTTGGCAGATAGGTATGCAGGTCTTCGACTGGCAGAGGAGGAGGAAGATCCCATTGACGTACATCCAGTGGGTAGCGGCGATGAGGATGATCATGCAGAGCTGGCTTTGGTGGGGAAACTTATGACGGAATGAACATATAACTTCAGAGCAATGGAGAGGACTTTGTCTCAGGCATGGAGTCTGAGGGAGAGAACGGATTTCAAACAGTTAGAATGGGAGGTGTTTATCATTAATTCACTCACCGGCGGGATCGGTAGCGGGTCATTGAAGGGGTGTTCTGGCACTTTGATGGATGGTTTTTGTTGTTCAAATAGATAAGGAAGGAAGAGCAACCAGGGCAGGTGACTATCAATAAAAGTCCCTTTTGGGTACAGCTGTATGGCCTCCCTTTAGGATATAGAGGAGTCTCCACGATCAGAGACATAGCTAGAAGGGTGGGAGAAGTGATCCGTGTTGACACCGATGGATCGGGATGGGAGGCGTTCATCCACATTAGGGTTCTCCTTGACGTTACCAAACCCTTGAAATGGGTGTTGAAGATAAGGGTGAAAGGGGGATCTATAGCGGAGATAGAGGTGAAGTATGAGCACTTGTCCAACTTCTATTTCTTGTGCGGCAAGCTAAGGCACATCGGCAACGATTGTCATATGGCCACGGAGGAACCTGATCAAGCTCAGCGCTGGGGCAATTGGTTGCGGGCGTCCCTGTGGATGTAGTGACGACCAGAGCAAGGAAGCACCGTGATCAATGAAAAGACGAAGTAGAAACTCACTTTCAAGAATGAACCAAACAAGACATCGACACAACAGGGAAGTTATGGGTGCAGTAGATCAGAGGATGTGTGGGGTGGGCAACAAAAAAATGACGGGAGCAGGCAGTGTGAATGGAAACGTTGTGAAGGAGACAACGAAGAATCATAGCGCACTCATCGACGCAACGCCGACGCGACAAGGGGCAAGGAGTGGGGGAACACGAGTAGGGCAGCGGAGCCAGGGAAAGTACAAGCAGGGGGTCATGACCTGCGGGGAGAGACGGAGAGTGGGCAGGAGTGGGGAAACGGGGGGTCGATGATGCTGCACTGAGATCATCGAGGAGGTAGGTGGATGGCGGAACGTAGCCACGATGGCAGGGACGGGAGGCCACAACACTCACATGAACGTAGCACCGCAGATACGTCGTGCACCATGGAAGAGATGGTATAGAGGTGGGGTAAACGATGCAGGGTGGGAGGGGAGGCCGGAAGACGTTGGTGGAAGGGGGGAAGCATAACAGGAAGAGAGACGCAACATCAGCACAACGTCGTGGGGAGTGTTGTTGAACAGCAAAGCCATGGCGGCATGGACGACTTGTTGCAGAGTTCTTATGAGCACCACACTGGGGGGTTTCGGGGGCTGTGAATGTGCAGGAGGTGATAGTGGCAGTGAGGGGTTGGGAGTTACAGGGCGCGAGCGGAGGAGGACAGGTGTTGGGTGGAGGAAGGTCAACAACAACGGCGGAGGATGTTGTACACCACGGAGCTGAAGATCCATATGAAATCAGGAGTCTACACCAAGAAAGAAACGGGGCTGAAGAGGAAAGCTTTTCTTCCCATGTGCATGACAATATTGAAGAGCAAGCACATATCATGGGAGAGGAGGTGACTCTCGATGAGGGTGGGTACCAACACTATAAAGGTGTAAACCTGATGGGAATGAAGCCGACACAGCAAAGGGAGCCAGAGAGACAGAATGCATCCAAACCATGGGGTGAACAACGTCCTATTATAAGATCTCAAAGAAGAAAGGTAGCAGGGATAAAGTCAAAATAGGGCACCAATTCAAACAAAGCAAAGAAGAAGCATCACCCTTGGGTATACAAGATGAGCAGAGGTGCCCTTCTAGGCATTCCAGAGAACGAGGTGGTGTGGGAACGAATGACTGGGAAGAAGGACAGGAATTTAGAATGGTGTGATATGGAGCTTGATGATGTCTTTATTGAGGGTACTGGTGAGAAAAAGGCAAAACAAATCAATCCATGTGGTCCCAAACTAACCGGGGTCTATGCGACCCAAGTAGAGGAGATTGGCAATGTCCAATCCCGCGAAGGACAATGAAACTCTTTAGCTGGAATTGTCTGGGTTTGGGTGACCCTGACACGTATACGGCTCTCCGATCCTGGTGTTGGAGAGGGCACCCAAATATAGTTTTTGTTATGGAAACTATGATTGCAGGAAAGAAACTCGAAGGAGTCCAAAAAAGTTATGGCTACAAAGACGGTCTATGCATCTCTAGTGATGGCCGGGAAGGGGGCATAGGTTTCTAGTGGAAAGAGAAAAAAGTTGAGGTGCTCAACTACTGAAATAGACATGTTTCCAGCCTTATCAGAGATAGAGTTACAGGAGTCACCTAGCGGGCCATTGGGATTTAAGGATGGGCGGACTTGCAGAGCAAATCAAAAACCTGGGACTTAATGAGAAGATTAATGTTATAACCCCAATTTTTGGGTTCAAATAGTGAGAAATGTAATTTCTCAAATTAAATCTAATTGAACAAATAATGATATGTTTTGTTTTGATTAAATGGATTCCATTCACAATAGCCTTGATTGGTTGTGTTTTGGGCTTTGTTGGCTATTGGGCCCAAATACTGAAGAAATTCAATTAGTAAATGAATAATCGAACTTCTAAGAAAAGAAATATGTGGAAACCTCTGGAAGGCAGATCCAAAGAGGATTTCGTGCCTCTTGGGTTCCTTGGATACCAAGGAGTCCAACGTTGCAAAAAGAAAGCAATAAGAAACGAAAAAATTAATTATGTATTTCTTTATTAAGAAAGAAATTGAAAACAATGAGAAAATGTGGAAAAGAGGTATAATTGAGTTTTCTTGGTGGAATTTCGTATTCTAAAGATTTCTAATGATAAAAGGAATACCAACAAGGAAAGTAAAAGATAAATAAAGAGAAATTCTCAAATGAGAAATAAACAAGATAATGTGAAATAATGCATATAGGTGCATTAAGTAGGATAATAAGTATTTAACAAAAGAATTTCGAAAAAAGGGAATATCTTGGGATCCAAGGAGTCCCAATAAAAAGGAAAGAAAGAGAAAATACCTAATTTGAAAAATAAGAGGATAATAAAGAGAGAGAAAGAGAGAGAGAGATGGTTGCTTCACAACCAAGGAAAGTAGGTTTCCTCTCAAGTTTAGGACTTGAGTCCTCTTAGGGCACGCCTTAGGGCTTTGTTTCTCACCCCTTATATAAGGGTAGAGCTCTGGTTCGAAGGGGAGGAGAACCCCATGTTTCTCTACTCTCTTCTTCAACCTTGCCACCATGCTAACCCTAATCGGAAGGGGATGGTGCGATCCCAGGAGATATGAGAATAGTTAAAGGGCTGGAGATGCTTTTACAACACAGTAGAAGTCTTGGCGTTTGCTTTCCTAGACTCCTCGCTCTGGCGTGATGCCTGCAAGTGGGCTGCAGGGTAGCCGCTGCCGCAGCCCTATTGGGTTGGTCTCCGACCAACTGGCTGCATGCCAGATGATGCCTTCACCTGCGAGAGGATGTGGCGGAGATAGGGGGTGAACTCTGAGGTGGTTCACGCCCGAGAAAGGTGGGAGATGAACCTGCAGCAAGGCTGCATCTCGGCCGCAAGCTGTAGATTCATGGAGCTAGTTCTAGTCATCCTGGACGTTTAAAGGGGCACCATCGCCTACGGGAGGGGAGGACGTAGGCAAGGGGGGAGTTTCGATGTGTTTCAAGCCCCGAGGTGGTGAGGAGAAGCCGCGGAACTCTGCCAACAGCCGGCTAGGGCGGCAACCTGGAACTCGCGCAAGGAAGAAGAAGCGTGGGTGACATTGGACCGAAATGCCCCTCGGGCATGTGAAGCAATGACCAGCAATGCGGGGGTAGTTTCGACCTTGCGTTATGTTTTAAGTTGTCCTGGATCGCGCTGGATAAAAGGGCACGCATGGGCTGACGTGTCAGCCTCTCATTGGCCGAGTAAGTGTTTTTCTTGCAAAATTCGTAACTAGTGAACCATAGCTCGGATTTAAACAAGTTATATATGAATTTTGATCCTCAGAACGAGGGAAATTCAATACAAATATGTTCAGAAGCTAATTCCTCTTGCAATTCGAAAAGTAGTGTAATGTATGAACTTTAATGTATTAATGGTAAAGAAACCCTACTTTGATATGATTAAAGTGATTAATAGGATTTAATGGATCATTAGAGTTGATATTAACTTGTTAAATGTAAAAAGGTACATTAAGATAGAAAAGGATGATCTTTGTACGTAATTAGTTTAATTTGAAGATTATGTACATAGATATGATAAGAAAATTGAAAACTACATAAATATATCATCTTTAATGATTTAATTAATGAGGAACCCTTAGATTTGATAATAGATGGATAATTCAAGCTGATATTAACCTGTTGTTAATAAAAGTGAAAATAGGATTTGAAAAAGATGATCTTTTGATATAGTTGGTTTAACTTAGGGTTCTATGTACATGAATATGCCTTAATGGGATTAGAAACCCTAATTTATGTTGACATGAATTCTAATGGTTTTAATTGTACAAATTAAATAATAAAATAGAAATATGATGATTCAAAGATAAATTGAGTACCAAAGATCTTTATGTGAATTATTTGGATAATTAGTGTTTCCTAGTGTATAAAAGTGGAAATAGTGATAAATAAGGTTCATATATGTGAGTTGAACTATAATGAAATATGATTTGTCAATTTGGAAGGAATTGAAGATGATAATTAGCCTTAATGTTTTGGATATGATCTAAAAGGATAAAGATAATAGTTTTAGTATAAAAGAAACATATTAGACTTAATTGACTTTTAATGTTGTTTATAATGTTGAAATTAGGGTTTGTGGACTAAACAAACATTAACAGTAATAAATGCCTAATGAAAGCTAAAACTCTAAAGGATGACCTAGAAATCTTAAAGTGGAATCCAAGTAGATCTTGAGGATGTTTTGAATAAAACAATGATACTTGGATGTTATGTATTAATTTCAGGATATTGGTGATTGCTTGATTGTTTGTTCCTGAATATTAAATATTTGGACTTTAAGTTGCTCTGAACAGGTATGTGGTTACGCTTATGACTATACCGATTAGTTTTCCGAGGTTTGTATCGACGTTTCCCTCAATGCATGAAATAACTGTTGGATGTTTTAATTCATGCAACTATAAAGTGACTATGACTATCACTGTGAGTATACATGTATAACTAGCTAGATCTGAGTCCACCCCTGTGGCTATGCAAAGGCTAAGGATAACCTAGAGCAAGGTCTAGGGTATCATGAGTTAGAAACTGGGATACACCTGAGTAGTGCCATGAGACTCTTAGCATACCATGAGTTAAGGAGTGGGCTACCTACGGGTAGTGCCATGTGACTCAGCCCTAGAAATTGATTCACCTATTAGGTGAAGCCATGAGGGGTAAAATGGGAATCTACCACATGGGAGGTAGTATCCAGGTCCACTGCAGGGACAGCGCAGGGGATAGGGTACACATGGACGCATAGTTATACTTAAAATGTAAACTTGTTTGTTAAATGATAATTGAATGTGATACATTGTTATAGATAATTGAATGATTATTGTTTCCCCCACATACCAGCTACGACTGACCGACGTTTTGTTTGTCGGCGTTTTAGGTACAATGAAAAGAACAAACAGTAAAGTGGCACATGTGATACAAAATGAGAATTGAAGTGCAAAGGAGGATTAGATAGATTAGTATTGGTGTGGATAGAAGAATAGAGATCCAAGTTTTCAAAAGGTATGTAAAGAAAAAATTTATTACCATTTTCAGTATAGTCTGTTAGAATTTAATAATTTTTTATGGTTATATGTCGAACCTTTGATCCGAGATTAATGGGTGCGGCTCAACCTATCGGTCTCCCTTAATTGGGGGTTATCGGGAGGTGGGGTCGTAACAATTAAAATCTGAGGCTGAAGAATCAGTGCTTTTCTTTGGAGACTTTAATGCAATCGTCTCGAATAGTGAAAAAGTGGGGGCCCACAACGGGAGGAAAAGTTCATGCAATGTTTCCAGGATACCATTGACGATTGTGGCTTCGTGGACCTTGGTTTTGAATGAAATACTTTTACATGGAGAAGGGGGATTTCTGAGAGGACTCTAGTTCAAGAACACCTTGACAGGTATCTACGCGAGCTCAGTTGGCGCGACCTCTTCAACCACTACAAGATCATCCATTTGCCTATATACGAATCAGATCATGGTCCTATTATCTTGAAGGCGGAAAAGAGGGATTGAAAGAGAAGAAGGAGAAGACATTACTTTGCATTTGAACCCATGTGGGCTGGTGAGGAGGAATATAAAAATATTATCAAAGAGGCGTGGACATCTACAAACAGCAGTGAAGTGAAGTCAAAGTTAAATTCCTACAAAGATCATCTCAATATGTGGGCTGTAAATAAATTTGGGAACAGGAAAAAAAAGATCAATGAACTTGAAGATCATGGCATGCTTCAAAGGGCTGAGGACATATCAAAAGATCTACAATATTGGCTCCTAAAAGATGAGGAATACTGGGCAGCAAGGGCATGGGTGAAAGAGTTAAAGGAGGGAGACCGTAATACGGCTTACTTTCACCAAAAAGCTTCTAATAGGAAGCGGAGAAATTGGATTACAAGTCTTGAAGATGAGCAGGGTGTTCTTAGAAAAGATGATGACAACGTTACAGCTATCATTTCCAAATACTTCTCCCAACCTTTTCAAACCAGCAATCCCACGGGTTTTGAACAAGATTCCAGGGGCATCAAGAAGATGATAAATGATGAGCAGAATACAAATCTTGAAAGAGATATTACAAATGATGAAATCCGGACAACACTTAATCAGATGCACCCGAACAAAGCACCGGGGCCGGATGGGATGAAGGTGATGTTTTATTGAAATTACTGGAGCATTGTGGGTCAAGACGTGTCAAGCTATATCAAGGGTTGGTGGAAAGGGGAGCGCAGTGTAGAGGAGATAAATTATACCTTAGTGGTGTTGATCCCAAAAAATTGAGAAGCCCACAAGGGTAGGGGATTTTTGCCCTATCATCCTGTGCAACATTCTTTATAAGCTGGCTTCTAAGGTGATGACAAATAGATTAAAACCTCTTATGAACAATATCATATCGGAGAACCAGAGTGCTTTTATACCAGGGAGAATGATAACTGATAATGCTCTTATTGCATATGAGATCTTCCATGCTATGAAAAGGGATAGGGGAAAAAAGAAAGGCAGTTTAGCTCTAAAGTTGGACATGTCCAAAGCTTATGACAAAATTGAATGGAGTTTCCTAAACCACATTATGGAGAGGATGGGCTTCGGTTTGAAGTGGAGGGAAAAGATTCAGGACTGCGTAACATCTGTCCAAAACATGTTTGCCATCAACGGGGACCGGACCAGGAAAACAAAGCATGCACGGGGACTTCACCAGGGTGACCCTCTTTCCCCCTACCTTTTTATTATATATGCAGAAGCTTTCTCCACCTTATTAAGTACTGTAGCACGTGACAACCTGATACACGAAATTACCCCGTGTAGAGGGGCGCCACGCATATCTCACCTTTTCTTTGCAGATGACAACATCCTTTTTGCTAGAGCAACCTCGTCTGAATGCTTGAAGATAGCTGAAATTATCAGCCAGTACGAACAGGCATCCGGGCAACATATCAACTTATCCAAAAAGGAGGTAGTTTTTAGCAAAGGGACAACAACCACAAAGAAGGAAGAACTAAAGGGGGTGCTACAAGTTAAGGAGCTGGATCGACATGCAAAATACCTAGGCCTTCCAACGGACATAGGTAGATCGAAGAAGCAGGTTTTCAGTTTCATAAAAGAAAGAATATGGAAAAAGCTACAAGGTTGGTCTGAGAAACTACTGTCCAAACCCGGGAAGGAGGTCCTCATAAAGGAAGTGGCACAAGCTATTCCATCATATCTGATGAGTATTTTTCAAATCCTGGAGGGCACTATTGACGAGATTCAAAGCATTATAGCAAGGTTCTGGTGGGGAGCAAAAGGAAACGAGAGGAAGCTAGCTTGGATGAGCTGGGAAAATATGTACAAACCAAAAAGGTTGGGAGGTCTTGGTTTTAGAAATTTCCATATCTTCAACCAAGCCCTCCTAGCTAAGCAACTATGGAGGTTAGGGGTCAATCTGCATTCCCTTATACATAAAGTGTTGAAGGCTAGATACTTTCTGAGAACTTGTATTTGGTAATCTAGGAGAGGCTACAATCCCAGCTACACATGGAGGAGTCTATGGGGGCCGAAGTCTTTCCTAAAGGAAGGGGCTGAATGGAGAATAGGGAATGGGAAAGATGTGGACGTTTGGGAGGATACATGGCTGCCTGGGGAGATGGATACTCTTGCACGCTTCAAGCCTTTGTAAGATACACTCTATGGGAAAGTACAAGATCTAATGACACCGGACGAATGAAAGTGTGATACTATTCAGCTGGAAGAGTGCTTCTCGATGAGATATGTAGAGAAAATATGTGCTATCCCTCTTAGCATAGGGGAACAGAGCGATGCATGGTATTGGTGGCTGGCAAATAAAGGGATTTTCACAGTCCGTTCTGTGTACTGGCTCGACATGCTTGGCAAGGAGGAAGCATGAAGACACTCAACGCAGTAAGGAGAAAAGTTATGGCAATGCATATGGCAAGGGGGATGGACACCCAAGGTTGTACGTTTCCTTTGGAGGTTATGCACTGGAGGATTAGCAACCAAAGGAAGGTTGTTTGACCTCCACTGCATCGACGATGGTACATGTCATCTCTGTATGTTGGAAAAAGAGTCCATACCATACATGCTTTTCCGTTGTCCAAAGGAAATTGAGATATGGGATCTCTTGGAATGGGGGACCCAAAAGTGGGTGGATGACTGCAAAGATGAAAACATAAACAACACCATAGGGGCAGCGCTGGAAAGAGAGGACAAAGAGGTGATTGTTGTAGCCATGTGAGCTATTTGGAGAGGGTGTAACAAGAGGGTCTTTCACGATGGCGAGGTACATTGCAGCTTCTTATTTTGGGCAGCACTGGCAATGATTCAATATACAAGAAGTGAGCAGCACACGAGGAGGAATAGCAGCGCACAACTGGGAAGGGACGCAGCACCAAAATGGACCAAGGAAGCACCAGGAAGGGTAAAGGTTAATGTGATGGAGTGGACTTTTAGAATCTGAAATGTCCAATGACACAAGTGAAGTCACACATGTTGAGTTGTTTTGAGAATCCTAAATGTTTTAATAAATTTGGAGTGTTGTTGAGGTTTATACAATGTTTTGGATCCATTATTGTATGCCTTCATGAGGAATTTAATTGAATGGTCTAGTAGATGATTTTGGGTCACCAAATTTGTGTACAAAGGAGCTTGAGTTGTGAGGAAGCTATGATTAAAGTTGTGAGGGAGTTATTTAGGTTGGAATATTGTGAAATGATGTGCATTATTGTTGGTTGATCAATCAAAGTTTAACATAAACCAGGGTACATGATGTGTCACACACAAATTTGATTAGGTATGCAACCTATAGCATCAGTGATCCACATATCATTTTGGTATGCGACCTTTGTCAGCCCTGGGATGTGAGCTTTGAACTGTTGTGCCATTATCTACAAGTTTCCCCCCTCTCAGAGTCACGAGGTTGTATGTCGTGCGAGGATTTACCTCACCACGATATGTGAACGTGGGATCATAGCAAAGTGTATGCCAGAAGTTATCCTCATGTCAGCCAGAGGAGTTGAAAGACCACTCTTTGACTCGATTGGAGTAGAGATCCACTTCCTTGTCTCCAGTGCTTCTCCACCGTGAGCAGCAGGTGATGACCAAAGGCGCAACATGGAGAAACAGAGCTCTTTGAGGGAACCAAAGCAAGGAAAATGACGAGGAAGAATGGACGATAAGCCATGTGTGTTCCTGATCTCCTACAGGTTGGTTCCATGGCTGACGAGCTGGACCTTGCTAAAGTTACAGTTAGACGAGTGGGTTTGTTTGGAGCCTGATGGAGTTGAGGGCAATTCATTTGGATGCACTACTGTGAGTTTCTAGATGTCGTTTTCCCCCTCCAACCCACTGTAGTGGAGTCTGCACTGGTCAGCTTCCTGAGGAGGAGTTCTGAAGCTGCTAGTTCCATGATTGGCATCTAAAACTCCAAGGGAAGAGGTCAGGGCGGCGACACCATAGATCCTGTCACGCAGGCTGGGGAGCAACCGTGGAGCTGCGGCGGCTGATGTCGAGAGGCGCTCACAAGTGTCGGTGTGCGGGAGTTCATGCGAGAAGGAGCCTGGTAGGTCTACAGCCCTGGCGGCGGCGGCCTCATCTAGATGGGGATCTGGAGCAGAAATAGAGGAGAAAAAGGACCTGCTGCTGATCGCTCGCCAGATGCCGGGAGATAAGAATGAGCAGTGTCATAGACCTACTGGTTCATCATCAATGAGGATGGGGTGATCGTTGTGCCGAGGTTGAGAAGCAGCGTCGAGCAACCGATGAAGAGGCCATGTTGGTAGTTGTTCCCCGCGTTAATGGTTCCTAGTCGTGACGGCGGCCACGCTGCTGAGAAACAAAGACAGCAACGACTCGGTGATCCAGAGAAGGAGAGCAACCGATCGCTGCTTCCTCATGTTGACCTGCTTCACGGTACGGCGGAGGCGGCACTTAGGCATGAAGATCAAAATGCGAACGCATAGATCACTGAAAGAGAGATCATGCGGATCCGGCCCAAACCTAGGGCTCTTGAAATGGACCGGATGATTCAGCTCCCAGCAACCAGGCGGGTCCAGATGTTCTAGCAGGGAATGGGCGGCCACGTGGCGGCATGCAATTGGCTCGAAAAGGTAAATGATTTAGTAAATGCTCAGATCTCAGATAATTCACAGTAATTAGTGTGCTTATCAGAAAATTACAAAAAAAGTATCAAAATTCTTAGAAAATGGCATAGAACAATATGGGACTATAATATCAGGCTTTTGATACATCAATCTCATTTATATCATGTAAGAAGTGTAATGCTTATTTAATGAATAATAAATAACAAATGATGACATAAAATCATGGAAAAATATCAGTAAGTCTATAATTATGATTATAATGCATATGATGTCAGATATTGTCATGTTGATGCACGAAAGTATGTCATTTGATTAATATGGCTTATTAAGACTAATAACACTAAACATGATGCAATGAATACATACATGGTTAATAAATGATGAAATTTATAGAATAAGCTTATATCCTTATGTTGAACCTCATATTTAACTATGAGATCATGATGATGAACAGAATCCATGTTATATGAAAATGAACCTTGATACATGTCATGAAATCCTAATTTAGGATAATGTATATGAAATAGGGTTAATACGTGCACAAAATGATATGGAAGATAATCTTCAGATAATGAGACATGATCTGGAAAGTGTCATCAGTATGATAAATCTAAGATAAGAAGACAAGTAATAATGTATATAACATAATGAGATAGGCAAACCCTAAAATGGATATAAATAGGGTTAATGATGATGAGAGCCTGATGATCGTATGTGATCTTATCTTTATCAGTGTTTGACCTGGGATATATAGTTGACCGGAGGAATATGTGATGATTAGGTTTCTCTTGATCAAGGTACGCCATTACCTCTTACTTGGCTTATTATACAATATGCTTGTGTTATATGGTAGTACAAACTTGGCATATGATATTGATTGAAATGATTCTTCTTGTATGATATCTTGCTTGATTTTCCATACTTATGGCTATGAACACATGAAACATAAGATATCGGATCCATCATATGATAGCACTAAACTCTTTGGTAGTACAATGCATTGAAGTGATCTCAAACTCTTTGGTAGCAGATCACATGTGTTAGATCTCAAACTCTTTGGTAGTAGATCACACGTTAAATGATCTCAAACTCTTTGGTAGTAGATCATGAGGCCTAAAAACATCAAAGCCCTAGGGGCAGATGTACGATATATATGATGGAAATGTGCTTAAAATATATGTGTTCTCTTTTGCTAATGAATATCTTTGTGCAAGTATACTCTTTTCTTATATTTCTTTATACCTGCCAAGTATTAGTTTTATCTTATTGCCAAGATATGATGAGAGGTATATAAAAAGACACTTAGGCGTACTCAATACAATATTCTTGAATATTTTGCTGACGTGTACCGCTTGTAATCTTTTGTTTAGGTTTTGGTTATGCTCTTGAAGATCCATGATAGTTGAGAGTTGTATAGCGAGCTGATGTACATGTGGATCTGTTGTCTTAAGATCTTGTTGTATTAGTTGTAGCACATGTATGTAATATCAAATGTTGTAATAATTCATGCTATAATTATATGTTGAATGGTGAACATGTGTGTATGGTTTTATTATTGTTCATGCACATGTGCTACTGATTGTTTCCTTTTGACTTCCTCTGATTTTCTTCTTCTTAGACTTGTGTGGGATGTTTAAATTGGGATTCTCACTGAGGTGAGGGTTTTGAATTTCGACGTCACACATCCGATTAAGTTTTAGAAAATCTGGGGATGTCACAGGTGGTATCAGAGCATGAACAATAGCAAAGCCTAACATTTGCTCATTATGCAACTCAAAACTAAAGAACTTTGAACTTAATAATCCTTAGGGTTAGATTAGTCGTCTTTTAGAGACTAGATCTGACCTAGCCTCTAGGTTAGCACCTACATGTCTGAGAACTAGGCCTAGACTAGTGCTTGTTGTATAGCGGGTCCTTAGATGTCGTTCTTTCCTTATAATACAGCGGTATGGGACGTTGTACTGTTTGGAAATGATGTGCATCAAGGGAAGAGAAACCCTAGACATATTGTGCATGTTGTCTAGAGTAGCTACACTAGTCTACACCATGTTCTCACCCTTTTCATTAGTTTTCATGACACTGGACTCTCTACTATGTGTGGGACACTCATTTTCTGGATTTGGTTTTTGATTCCAAATGGATCCAACCTCGATAGTTTTCTCTGACGCTTGTTTTATCAGAGAAAAACTATATGTTATTTTATTATGTATATGTATTATAAAATGTGTCCCCACACATGTACGAGTAGGAGGTGGTCATGCAACCTAAGTGAAAGTGATGACATCAGTCTAGAAGAGAGTGTAGTTCTAGATTAGATGTCTAGAGCCTTGTTGGATATATATGATAGATGGTATTGATGATATAAGTTTGATGATATGATGTAAGTCTTGTGTAGATGACATAAGATGGTTATGATGATCTATGTTTGTCTTCGAGGATTTAAGTTCAATTTTGAGGATTTGAGATGAGTTTTGATGATGCAAGTATGCTTTCTTTTATGAGATAAGATAAGTTTAGCTAAGACAAGGATGAGAGTCAGCATGAGCCTCAAGCTCTTTCACAAAGGAGGACCTCTAGTGTTGGGACCAGTTTCAGGGTTAACTCCAGAGAGAGAGTGAGACCCATTGGGAGAAGGTTAGAGAACCTAAACTCCAAGATATGAGAAATATGAGAAATATGTGATATGACATGTCCTCAACTAGAATACTCCTGAGTGATTGAGTTGAGTTGCCTAATGCATGATTCCTATAGATGTCTTGAACCCTAGATGTCCTTGGGAGGACCAAACCCTAGAGACAAAGAGAGGCTGGCTATATGTGCATATGTGAACATGAATATGAGTGCCTACCATCTGGGTGAGGGAGAGAGCCCAAGACCCTGGAGGAGGTAGCTATGTTAGCTTCTGAGAAGCCTCATGCTCGGGTTGGTGGTTTCCCATACAGGAATCTAGTGGTGTGTATATAAGAGGAAAAGAGAGTTGAGAAATAGTGTTTCATGGGTATAGAACCTATGAAGGGTATGTCATTATATGTTTTGGTTTGTGCTTATGTGGCTAGAGCTTGTAAGGCTATCTCTAGTGCCAATGAGGTAATCTGAGAACCCTAGACTAAGAGAGGGAGATACAGCATGTGCATATGAGACACTCATAGAGATGAGTTAGCTCAGAGAGATTGAGCATGGCACTACCCTCATGATATGGGTCAGGGGAACCTCAGTTGGACTAGATAAAGTTTTGATACATGTTTCATGAGCCACATGTATAAGTTGTTTAGAACAACCATAATAAAATATATGTCAGTATGTGATCTAATCTTGAGATATGATATATAGACATGATATGATGAAATATCTAGATATGGTTTAATGACATCAAGTAGAAATAGTTAACCATATACATGAATAATGATGGTAATTGATAGTGTTAGTTAATCTTGTGATGAATTCTTTAATAAATATTGTAATTTATTATGAGAAGCGAAATAACATCATATGAATGGAACATGTTACATGAGGTGTTAATCTTAGTGCTTAATAAAGATGGAAAGTATAGTTTGACAGTTAGCTCAATAGAATGTTCATGACACCTTGATGCATGAGTTAATATTAGTTAACTCCTTTAGAACATGATAATATGATCTGGAAATCCTAATGCATGGCTAAAGATAAGGAAGCAAATCTAACATATGAGATATGTAAGGACATAACCTAAGCTTCTAAACCCTTGTTTGAGCCTTCTATGTAGTGTTTGTGCACCAAGATGGTTGTAAAACCTCCTAATAGTGATTTGGATACATGGTTCTAGGAAACCTTTTCGGATAGGTTACACATAGAATAGTGCCTACATGTGGATGAGAGAAAGATAAGGTTTTCCCTGGAAGTATGAGTATGGTTTACTTTCGAGGACGAAAGTTCTTTTAAGATGTATATGATGTAAAAGACTGGATTGCTGGCTTAATTCCGAGGGCGGAATTTCTTTTAATGTGTGTAGGATGTGATGGAGTGGACTTTTAGAATCCGAAATGTCCAATGACACAAGTAAAGTCACACATCTTGAGTTTTTTTTAGAATCCCAAATGTTTTAATAAATTTGGAGTGTTGTTGAGGTTTATACAATGTTTTGGATCCATAATTTTATGCCTTCTTGAGGAATTTAATTGAATGGTCTAGTAGATGATTTTGGGTCACCAAATTTTTGTACAAAGTAGCTTGAGTTGTGAGGAAGCTATGATTAAAATTTGGTGGCATTTGGATGCTCCTAGAGGGAGTTATTTAGGTTTGAATATTGTGAAATGATGCGCATTCTTGGTGGTTGATCAGTCAAAGTTTAACATAAACCAGGGTACATGATGTGTCACACACAAATTTGATTAGGTAGTTCAACCTGTAGCATCAGTGATCCACATATCATTTTGGTATGGGACCTTTGTCAACCGTTGGATGTGAGCTTTGAACTGTTGTGCCATTATCTTCAAGTTTCCCCCTCTCGGAGTCATGAGGTTGTATGTCGTGTGAGGATTTACCTCACCACAATCTGTGAACGTGGGATCATAGCAAAGTGTATGTCGGAAGTTATCCTCATGTCAGCCATAGGAGTTGAAAGACCACTCTTTGACTCGATTGGAGTAGAGATCCACTTCCCTATCTCCAGTGCTTCTCCACTGTGAGGAGCAGGTGATGACCGAAGGTGCATCATGGAGAAACAAAGCTCGTTGAGGGAACCAAAGCAAGGAAAATGACGAGGAAGAATGGATGATAAGCCCTGGGCGTTCCTGATCTCCTACAGGTTGGGTTCCATGGATGACGAGTTGGACCTTGCTAGAGTTACAGTTAGACGAGTGGGTTTGTTTGGAGCCCAATGGAGTTGAGGGCAGTTCGTTTGGATGCACTGCTGTGAGTTTCTAGATGTCGTTTTCCCCCTCCAACCCACTGTAGTGGAGTCTACGCTGGCGAGCTTCCTGAGGAGGAGTTCTGAAGCTTCTAGCTCTAAGATTGGCATCTGAAACTTCAAGGGAAGAGGTCAGAGGCAGCGACACCATAGATCCTGTCACACAGGTTGGAGAGCAACCGTGCAGCTATGGCGGCTGGTGCTGGGAGGCGCTCGCAAGCGTTGGCGTGTGGGAGTTCATGCGAGAAGGAGCCTGGCAGGTCTGTAGCCCTAGCGGCGGCGGCCTCATCTAGATGGGGATCTGGAGAAGAAATAGAAGAGAAAAAGGACATGTTGTTGATCGCTCACCAGAAGCCGGGAGACGAGAACGAGCAGTGTCGTAGACCTGCAGGTTCATCATCAGTGAGGATGGGGTGATAGTTGTGTCGAGGCTGAGAAGCAGCGTCGAGCAACCGGTGAAGAGGCCATGTTGGTAGTTGTTTCCCTCATTGATGGTTCCTAGTCGTGACGGTGGCCACGCTGCTGAGAAACAAAGACAACAACGACTCGGTGATCCAGAGAAGGAGACCAACCGATCGCTGCTTCCTCATGTTGACCTGCTTCACGGTGCGGCAGAGGCGGTGCTTAGGCATGAAGATGAAAACGCGAACACGTAGATCACTGAAAGAGAGATCAGGCAGATCCGGCCAAACCTAGGGCTCTTGAAATGGACTGGCCGATTCAGCTCCCAACAACCAGGCGTGTCCAGTTGTTCTAGCAGGGAATGGGCGGCCACGTGGCAGCGTCCAATTGGCTCGAAAAGGTAAATGATTTAGTAAATGCTCAGATCTCAAATAATTCACAATAATTAGTGCGCTTATCAGAAAATTACAAACAAAGTATCAAAATTCTCAGAAAATTGCATAGAACAATATGTGACTATAATATTAGGCTTTTGATACATCAATCTCAGTGATATCATGTAAGCTGTGTAATGATTATTTAATGAATAATAAATAACAAAAGATGACATAAAATCATGGAAAAATATCAGTAAGTCTATAATTATGTTTATAATGCATATGATGTCAGATATGGTCATGTTGATGGAAGAAAGTATGTAATGTGATTAATATGTCTTATTAAGACTAATAACACTAAACATGATGCAATGAATACATACATGCTTAATAAATGATGAAATTTACAGAATAAGCTTATATCCTTATGTTGAACCTCAGATTTAACTATGAGATCATAATGATGAACAGAATCCATGTTATATGAAAATGAACCTTAATACATGTCATGAAATCCTAATTTAGGATAATGTATATGAAATAGGGTTAATACGTGCACAAAATGATATGGAAGATAATCTTCAGATAATGAGACATGATCTGGAAAGTGTCATCAGTATGATAAATCTAAGATAAGAAGACAAGTAATAATGTATATAACATAATGAGATAGGCAAACCTCTTACTTGGCTTATTATACAATATGCTTGTGTTATATGGTAGTACAAACTTGGCATATGATTTTGATTGAAATGATTGTTCTTGTATGATATCTTGCTTGATTTTCCATACTTATGGCTATGAACACATGAAACATAAGATATCGGATCCATCATATGATAGCACTAAACTCTTTGGTAGTACAGTGCATTGAAGTGATCTCAAACTCTTTGGTAGTAGTTCACATGTGTTAGATCTCAAACTCTTTGGTAGTAGATCACGTGTTAAATGATCTCAAACTCTTTGGTAGTAGATCATGAGGCTTTAAAACATCAAAGCCCTAGGGGCAGATTTACGAGATATATGATGGAAATGTGCTTAAAATATATGTGTTCTCTTTTCCTACTGAATATCTTTCTGCAAGTATACTCTTTTCTTATATTTCTTTATACATGCCAAGTATTAGTTTTATCTTATTGCCAAGATATGATGAGAGGTATATAAAAAGACACGTAGGTGTACTCTGTATAATATTCTTTAATATTGTGCTGACGTGTACCGCTTGTAATCTTTTATTTAGGTTGTGGTTATGCTCTTGAAGATCCAGGATAGTTGAGAGTTGTATAGCGAGCTGATGTACAGGTGGACCTGTTGTCTTAAGATCTTGTTGTATTAGCTGTAGCACATGTATATGTATAAGTTGGTTGTTCAATATGTAATATCAAATGTTGTAACAATTCATGTTGTAATTAAATGTTGAATGGTGAACATGTGTGTATGGTTTTATTATTGTTCATGTACATGTGCTACTGATTGTTTCCTTTTGACTTCCTATGATTTTCTTCTTCTTAGCCTTGTGTGGGATGTTTAAATCGTGATTCTCACTGAGGTGAGGGTTTCAATTTGGACGTTACACATCCAATTAAGTTTTAGAAAATCCGGGGACGTCACAGTTAATGTGGATGCTACATGTGGGGAAGATGGGGCGATAGCCATTGGAATGGTGATGCGAGAGAGAGAGAGAGGGCACCTTGATGGGTGTGGTGGGCGAGAAGGTCAGCAATGGCATGGGAATAGCAACGGCAAAAGCATTTGCATTGAGAGAAGCACTCCAATGGGCGAGCAGCTATGGTGTGGGACAGGTGGAAATGGAATCAGATGCCCTTGAAGTGTTCCAAGCCTTTAGTGATCTCACAATGAGAAGAGATTATGTGGGTGTCCTAGATAAGGACATAACTGTCTTAAAAAGTTAGTTTTCTTTCTGCAGTATTTCCTATGTTAGTCGTAAATGTAACAAGCTTGCCCACGAAGTTTCCACTATGGCACAAAGGGGACAAGTAGGTAGTTTTTCCTTTTCTCATTTTTTTCCTTCATGTCTTGTAAACATTGCTACGTCTGATGTAGTTTGATTAATTTATGAAGGGGGATCTCAATCATAGGATCCTCCGTCCTTCCTAAAAAAAAAATACAATCCAAGTCTCAGGAACACTCACTAACAACTGTCAATACTTATTTATGTTTGAGTAGAAGGAAAAAATAAATATTAAATTCCATAACATATTATTCATAAGTTAGACATATAAACAATAAGCTCAAAACATACACAACATTAAGGGAGCTATGATCACGGTCCTGGAAGCACCAAAAACCTTCATCTCCATACTCATGCAATCTTTGACACCACATGGATCTCTAACTACATTGATAATCATTGATGACATTAGAAATGCCACATTTGATATTCTGAACTTAGTTGCCCCGTTATACAAATGACTAAACATATGTATCTATGCAATAATCAATTAGCATATAGGAAACAATTAAAAAATATAACGAGATATTCAGACTCATCATATCCAAAGTTCTATCACTTATGTGTTTAACCATTGATACTGAAATAGCATAGAAACATTTGTCAACACTATAATAGTATCACAATTTATACCTATGGACTCATCCCAAAGGTTGATCACCAGGGTATCTAATTTCACTATATTGTCTAAACATCTTATATGTGCCTTGCAGTTAGGGCCTAAGGAGTCGAACAAAACATGTGGAATAACATGTGGTGGTAGAAGTTTAGAATTCTAGGGGGCTTCTTATCAGTTGTGGTCTACATGCATGTCTTACCGTATTGACTTCATATTATATATAAATTCAAGATATAGAATTTTCCATACGTCAACTAGTATGACTAGCCGTTTGAGCCACCCAATAAATCTACCTTCTACCTCTCTAACTGTGGTAGCATCCAGGTGCTCGTATGGAGTGGTGCTTCTTTCCATTCCAGAACGACACATATGATGTTAATACGAACATGATTTGTGGGAAGGGGAACACCATGAACCATATGAAAGTTTGACTAAAACTCTCCATCTACCATGATATTGTATGATGGATCATCAATGGCAAGATGACATTTTCTTCCCCCATACAATTTTATGAAACACAACATATAAATTGACAGACAAATATATTGACTTGTGGGATACTTTATCACAAAATATAAATTGACTTAATTTGAATCTTACCCCAGGTGTGTCATGCGGGTCTAAATCCCAATACCCTCTATGAGTGTGTGACGTTTTACAGGTTCAGTGACTGTTGGAGAAGCTTGCACCAACTAAGAACCCTTGAACTTCTCTAAGGATGAAACTATCAATCTCTACACATCCTCTTGGTCCATTCCCCCTTTCTTGGCAGTTTTACGATTTTGTTGGGATTGCCAAAAAAGATTTGAGCCCAATGACCCTAACACATCTAGGGTGATATTTTATCCGTATATCAACTGTCAATTCATCATGTGATCCCTAAGGGTGAACTTTCCCTCCTTTGTCTTCTCAACTAGCTACAAGTATTCATCATCAAAATCAACTAATCAATAAAACTTAACAATCCAGGAAAAAAGAACATGGACATGAATTGTGAGACCAAGAAATTTACCATTTTTTAAGCCACCTCTTGTGTTTCTTGGACAAGAATTTCTCTAGATTTGTTTTTCCTTGCTTCTATACACTCAATATAACAATCCAGAAGCACTCTAAGACTGAGCAGTAGATGGAGTAGAAATAAAAGGCCCTTGCTTTTTTTGTCTCAACTGGAGGTGTGACGACCCCAATTTCTATATACTTTCCATAGTGACATTCACATATATGCGTGCACTCATATACATAGATGTCAAAAGGGAAAATATAAGAGATTAAGGTAGTCAACTAAAATCAGAGATTGAGACAAGAACAAAGTCCACATCATCTCATAGAGTCACACAAACATTCTTTCATAAGGACAAAATAAAGTCGTTACATAAAGAGAGAAAATATTATTCTAGAGAAAGATAACTTTATTACATTGGATCTCAGTCATCCTCAACATCAACTAGGAAATAAATTAACATATAGCAAGAAAAAGATAAGAGGAATTGATCTATCTAATAAATCCTCCATGCATATTAATTTATGCCTTCAGGTACTTTGAGCATGCATTTCACTTTGTTGTCAATTGTTCCTTGCACCTAGAAAATACGAGAAACAAAAACATCAAAAAAGTTGGTACGTGGTAAAAGTCACACTAATAAGGTTCAATAAAGGAAAATATTTGAAAAACAAGAAAGAGAGATAAAACCATTTCTTTAGGTGAAAATCAGGTAAACATTCCTTTTATTGCATTCACTTTGATGTGGTTGTACTACACATATTTGCACTTGACTTAGATTTAGTGTGGGCAATATAATATCATCATACATCTAACATGGGCCAAGGAATCATAAATCCATGTTAGGCAACATACATTCACACCAGGCTATGTGCCCTAGTAGCTACAACCCATCAGACTCATTTATGTTATATTAGATTTGGCGAAGTCTAACTCATAGTAGTTCAAGCAAGCAATCATATCCAAATACAAGCATTCAAGATATTACATATCATAGGCAACCAAAAATCTAGTCTTATACTTATAAGACCACGTACCTGCTTGTTTATATTAGATATCTAAGAATTTGAATTAATCAAGAAATAAGTCACCCTGCAAGGAAAAGTAAGGGTACAATATCACTACTGGTCCATGTAACCAAGACTAAGATATGTTCTTAGTTATCATTACTTTTATTCTATCTAATTAGGATTAGGGATTATTCATCTTTTATTTGGGTTTTGAGACTTTATCAGGTCTGATCAATCATAGAGATAGTTTGATTAAAAGACAATATTTAATTAGTCAATTAGAAGATTTCCATAAACTAGGGTTTCTAAGATGGTTGGATAAAAAAGGAAAGCAACCCTAAACAAATTAATAATTCCATAACATCAGGGTTCGTTTAAGGGTTCAGGACCAATCACGATCACTAATCATCATCTAGTGATATCCGATTTTGTTATAAAGATATACCTTTAATTTCATGTAGAAAGAGAAAACTAGATTTAGTGTTTCTTCTAATCCTTTGATCATTTATCAACTTAGAATAGTATTTTTATTTATTTATAAATTAGGGTTTCAACTAGGGTTAAATACATTTTAGACAGTCGTACATCATCAAGAAAAGTCATTATCAATAATTAATTATAATTAAGCAGGTCATTTAGGTTTTAGGCAACTTGTTTTGAAAAATGATACGGATATAGGTCCTAATCATATTTTATTGGGATAGAGAATGTTTTTTTGATCAAAATGGTATATAGTTTTGATATTTTTTGATAATCCTAGCATTTATTATGATTTTTCTAAGTTAAGCTATTTTCTTGAGTATATTAAAAAATAAAAGAAAAGAGTAAAACCTCGATCAATGGCTGGATCCACCTGGATCTACACCTCATATTGATCTACACTGATCGGGCGTTCCAAGATTTGATATACACTGATCGTATGTTCCTGTATTGATCCTATTGGTGTCCCCTTTGTCTTGTTGCTTGCTCGAGCAGCTGGATCAACTCCGGCGAGGGTCTGCCTCGTGGAGCAAAGAAATCGCGAAGAAGTATGGGCGTGATTGACTTCTATGGATCTTTCTGCATCTAGGTGTCAAGGTCCCACCCTCAGTCTCCCCCTGGAGTCCCCTTCCACTGCGGGGGTGGTGAAGGTCATCGGGGCGAGAGAGGTTGCGGGTAGAGAGGGGTTCTGGGAGCCTGTCTTCTAGCCGCACACACTCGCGGTAGGTTGGCGAAAGTGTTGGAGGGGTAGGATTTGAGCAAGGAGTGTGTACGTTGTCTGACGGAGAAGGGAATAGAGGTTGAAGAAGGTGTATTGGGGAAGCGGTGCTCAGGTGTTTGTGCTTGCAATTGAGGGTGTGAAGTGGGGAAAGGGAGTATGGCAGAGCTAGTGGAGGCCTTATATAGGTGTGAGGGAGGCTAGGTGAGGAAGCCCTAAAAAAAGCCGCCTCCACGGTGAGAAGTGTGAGGAATAGGGAGGTCGTTCTCCCTGATCCTAGGGTCTTGCGAGACATGTGAGGACTCGTTGAGTTCGTTTTGGTGAGAGGAGTGTGTCCTTAAAAGATATTACACGAGGGTTGTGGGAATCAGGCGCACGAGGCCGCTGTTAATTTGGTCAGCCATTGGGGTCGATCCCGATCCTTGCAGGAGGTAGGAGACGAAGTCTCCCATATTGGATCAATGATCAACTACCAAAAAATCTCAGCCTAAACCAAGGTCTGCACCCAAGCTTTAAAGGGTTGTGTGACACATTTTAATAAAAGGGAATTCAGAACATAGGTCATAGGGTTCAAAATGAAATCGAATATGCACCTAATTAAATTGGTCATGTCTCCCAATTGGTTGGCCCAACTGCAATAAAATTTTAGGGGTAGCCTAATGATGTCAAAACGTGACTACAGCATAAATTAGGGGTCCAAAATTGAAACTTTGATATGTTCATTTATTAAATAATCACATGTATTTTATCATCATAACATATTAGGGTTTGTAAATTTTTTGACACATCTTTGTTCGATTGAGTGAGGAAAGCATATGAGGGTATTTTGGTCAAAAATTTGATAATAAAACTTTTAAGAGAGAGAATATATTATAAAAACACACTTTGTCACATTCTCCCATCCTTTTAAGAATTTTTCCCTCAAAATTCAAGCAGCCTGAAAGAGATGTGGATATTTCCGCTTGACTTCGGACTTGAACTCCCATGTAGCATCAGTTTGATCATGGTGGCTCCAGATAACTTTCACCATATCTATACATCGATTTTTGTGAAGCTCCTTTGTCTTTAAATCGAGGATTTTTACTGGTGTCTCAGCATAAGACAGATCATCTTTCAGCTCAAGAGGCTCATGATTTAGAATGTGACTGGGGTCTTTGACATAAGGATTCATATTAGATACATGAAAGACATTATGCATGGCACTATATTGAGGTGGCAAAGCAAGACGATAGGAACATTCTCCAACCCTTTCAAGGATCTTGAAGGGTCCCACATAACAAGGATTGAGCTTTCCCTTATTCTTGGCCAAAGCAAGAATAGGTTGGATTTTCAGAAAGACACGATCACTTTCCTTGAACTGACATTCCTGTCGGTGAGCATTTGCATACAATTTATGCCTATCCTGTGCTCGCTTCATTCTCTATTTGATTAATGCAACTTTATCTACGTACATTTCAATCTCCTCATATTTTATCAAGGTGTGTTCTCTGACATCGTCCCAATGTAATGGAGATTCGCACGATCAGCCATAGAGAGCTTCATATGGTGGCATCCCAATACTCACCTGATAGCTATTATTATAGGCAAATTCAGCTAGAGGCAGGTAATGGTCCCATGAGCCTTCCCAATCAAGCACACAAGCTCGTAGAAGATCCTCCAGAATCTGCACTGTTCATTCTGACTGTCCATCTGTCTGCAGAAGATAAGCTGTACTAAAGTTCAACTTGGTGCCCAATTTTTCCTGAACCTATTTCCATAGCTTTGAAGTGAACTTCGGGTCTTGGTCCGAGACAATGGACATTGGAACTCCATGCAGACATACAATCTCCTGTATGTAGAGGTCGGCCAGCTCAGACACTTTCGCAGTGGTTCTCACTGGGAGGAAATGAGATGACTTGGTGAGACGATCCACGATGACCCATGAAACGGCATATCCCTTCCTAGTTTTGGGTAGCCCTACCATGAAATCCATGGTGATGTGTTCCCATTTCCATTCTGGAATTTCAAGGGGTTGTAGTAGACCGCCTGGTCTCCGGTGCTCGGCCTTGATCATATGGCATGTCAGACATCTGGACATGAATTCATCAATATCACGCTTCATGCCTCTCCACCAGAACTGATGTTGTAGGTCTATGTACATCTTCGTCATGCCAGGATGGACTGTGTACTTTGACCCATGTGCCTCACTGGGAATCTTTGTCTTTTCATCTGACTACTCTGGAACCCACATACGGTTCTTATATCAAAGACCACCATAAAGACCCACCGACATATGTGATTGAGGCTTATCCAAGAGATAGGAGAGCTCTGCAAGCTTGAGACTAACTTTATGTGCCTATAGAAGTTCAGAATGTAGGTTCGGTGTGATAGAGATGTTATTGACATGCATACGATCAGCCAGGAATTGTGGTCTCCAACTTGCTAGGTCCTCCATTTTCCTCCATTTGCGTACAGACAGAGATGCACCCACAACTCTTTTCCTACTAAGAGAATCTGCAACTACATTGGCCTTGCCTGGATGATAGCCAATGGTGAAGTCGTAGTCCTTCAGGTAGTCGATCCACCGTCGTTGCCGCAGATTCAGATCTTTTTGTGTCAGAATGTACTTGAGGCTTTTGTGGTCGGTGAAGATATCAAATGTTGCCCCGTACAAGTAGTGCCTCTAGATTTTGAAAGCATGGATGATAGCAGCTAACTCAAAATCATGCGTAGGATAATTCAGCTCATTGGGTTTTAGCTATCTGGAAGTGAAGGCCACTACTTTCCCATTCTGCTGTAGGACACACCCTAATACATGTCGAGAAGCATCAGTGAATATCACAAATCCTTCATTGCAAGATGGTAGAATAAGGACAGGTGCTGACGTCAACTTCTGCATTGGAAGCTAGACTCACAAGAAGATGACTAGATGAAAAGCTCATCCTTCCGAGTCAACTTGATCAGAGGAAGTGCGACTTTGGAAAAGATTGGGATGAAACAACGATAATATCCGGCCAGACCCAAGAAACTCTGGATTTCAGAAGGGTTCTAGGGAGGTTGCCAATCAAGTATAGCAGAGACTTTGGCGGGATCGACAGATATATTTCCCCCAGAGATAACATGACCAAGAAACATGACTTTATCAATCCAGAATTCACATTTAGAAAGCTTGCCATACAATTTTTGGGCTCGAAGAATCTCAAGGACAGACTTCAAATGCTCTCGATGTTTCTCCATAGAATCAGAATAGATCAGAATATCATCAATGAAGATGACCAAAAACTCATCAAGATAAGGTTGGAAGACTTTACTCATCAAGTTCATGAATATGCCAGGTGCGTTGGTCAACCTGAATGGCATCACTAGAAATTCATAGTGCCCGTAACGAGTTATCTGAATCCTTGACCTTAAGTTGATGGTATCCAGAATGAAGATCAATTTCGGAGAAGACTTTAACAGTACGAAGTTGATCAAAGAGGTCATCAATACGAGGGAGAGGATACTTGTTTTTAATGGTAGCTTGGTTCAACATGTGATAGTCAATACACATCCGCATTGAACTATCTTTCTTTTTAACAAAAAGGATAGGTCCACCCCAAGGGGAAATGCTAGGGAGGATAAAACCTTTATCAAGAAGTTCTTGTAATTGTTTCTTCAACTCCATAAGCTCAGTAGGTGCCATCCTATACGGTGCCCTAGAAGGAGTGGTTCTAGGAAGAAGGTCTATGGAGAACTCAATGTCTCTATTTGGAGGCAGCCCAGGAAGCTCCTATGGAAATATGTCTAGGAAATCATGTACCACCTCCAATCTTTCTACAGGCCCGTTGTCAGGACTGGTCTTTGAGACAAATGCGAGGAAGACTTTACATCCTTTAGATATGAGCTTTTTAGCTTTAAGAGAGGAAATGATTACATTATTATAGAATCCGCTTCCCTGAGGGATCACCACAGGAGAGGAATGAGGCTGAGAGAGAACTACCATATTATTTCTACAGTCAATGTGAGCATGATATGTGTATAGCCAATCCATGCCAAGAATAATATCAAAGTCTTCCATGGTTAAGAGAACGAATTCAAAGGGCATGTCATGATTTTCAAATTTTAGAGGGAGGACATCAGTTTTATACAATGTAGTGAATATTTTTCCACTAGGAGTTGACACATCCAGAATATAACCCAAGTCCCTTATATGTAAGTGCAACATTGAGGCCAGATTTCGAGAAATGAATGTATTCTGGATCCTGAGTCAAACAATGCTTTAATAGGATGTCCATTCAAGAAAACAATGCCTACACAGGATAATTACATATTAAATATTTGAAGGCATTAAACAAGATATTGGATATATGAAAAGATTTAAGGTTACCTTCGACTAGCTGGTTCGGATTTGCACTAGCCTCTTCTGTTGTCACTGCGAACACTCTAGCATTACGGTGTCCCTAAGGGGTTGGAGCACCCACTGGAGGTTTGCCGAGGAAAGACGCATTGGGACACTTGGCAAGGAAATGTCCCTTCTTCTTGCAGTTGTAGCAGACCGACTTAATGTAGTGACAAGGCTCATCTTGTCCTCGTCCACAAGTCTTGCATTTGTTACGGTAATCCATCATCTTGTTGTTCTTCTGTCCTTTCTTCCCTGAACCTCCTCCTTTTCCTGATCCTTTATTATGGCCAGGGTGGAACTTTTTGAACTTCTCTTCCTCAGTGGTGGTCAACCATAAATATCCCATACTAGAAGGCTTCTACAATCCCTGCTCCCTTTCCTGCTTAAGGGCCATGTCTAGGGCTTCATCAATTTTTTGAGGACGAGAGGCTATAACTAGGGTTTTTAGGTGTGCGGAGAGGTAGTCTACATAATTCTCAGTGAGACGCTCCTCAGTCCGAATAGGGGCATAGCGCTCCAGAAGCCTAAACTTCTGGGTATAATCGGCCACTGAGAGACTGCCCTGCCTAAGCTCTATGTACATTTTCTCTTTCCTCTTCCTCTCAGTTATGGGCATGAAACAGTCAGTGAAGACGGTCTTAAAGTCTTCCCATCCCTAGTTGTCTACTTCCTCTCCCCGGTTCCCACCATAGTTCTCCCACCATATCTTCACCCCTCCCTTAAGCAGATGGGTGGCGAATTTAACCTTCTTTTCTTTGGGTACTTCTAGGGTACAGAAGGCATTCTCTATAGAAAGGACCTAGGCCTCAGCCTTGTCCATGACTTCGGGTTGGTCTTCCCCCCAAAAGCTGTCAGGGTTGAGCTTAATGAAGTCTATCACCGTCACTTCCTTTTTCCTAGAGGAGCTAGGTTCAGAGGTTCCTTTTGTGGCGAGGGTTTACATAAAATCTAGAAGGATTTTCTTCTGTTCCTCCCATATTTCCTTGGCCGTGGCATTAGGATCAGGTACTTCGGAGGTTTCAGGCTCTTTTCTCTTCTTAGAGGATGATTCCACCGAGGCCTTTGAGTTGCGATTTTTAGGAGGCATCCTGAAATTAATGGATCATATTAGATTTATTTCTCGACAATTATTCTCGTCATTATCTTTATCCTTATCACATAATATTTTTTTATTCTCCTTTATTATTATTATTATTATTATTATTATTTTGTTCTAAATATAATGATTTATGGAGGATATCCTAGAATCCTTATTAGTCGATCCTTAGGACTTTCTAAATAGAGAGACTCCTTCCTAACATTATAACAAAGGTAAGAGGGAAAAATTTATTTTAAAACATAGATCAGAGGGAAAATTTTCCTATAGAAGGGATGAGAGGGAAAATCTATATATGAGAAGGTTCCTAAATTAAGGTACACCCATGAATAGGGGACACTTAGGGTATCGGCCAGGTAGACTTATACTCCCATAAAGGTAGCCTCATGATTGCCAAGCTAAATGGCTCGAAGACTTTAGTCAAAGCCATGGGAAATGCTATCCTAGACACCTCCACCCTTCACATCCCTAACTCAAGGACTACCCTAGACTCAGAATAGGGTGAATGAAGTTCATGTGACTTGATGTGTGAACTTGGCTCGGATACCAACTGTAACGACCCCAATTTCTATATACTTTTCGTAGTGACATTCACAGATATGTGTGCACTCATATCTATAGATGTAAAAAGGGAAAATATAAGAGATTAAGGTAGTCAACTAAAACCAGAGATTGGCCAAGATCAAAGTCCACATCATCTCATAGAGTCACACAAACATTCATCCATAAGGATAAAATAAAGTCATTACATAAAGAGAGCAAATATTATTCTATATAAAGATAACTTTATTACATAGGATCTCAGTCATCCTCAACATCAACTAGGAAATAAATTAACATCTAGCATGAAAAAGATAAGAGGAATTGATCTATCTAATAAATCCTCCATGCTTATTAATTTATGCCTTCATGTACTTTGAGCAAGCATTTCACTTTGTTCTCAATAGTTCCTTACACCTAGAAAATATGAGACACAAGAACATCAACAAATTTGGTACGTGGTAAAAAGTTACACTAATAAGGTTGCATAAAGGAAAATATTTGAACAATAAGAAAGAGAGATAAAACCATTTCTTTAGGCGAAAATTAGGTAAACATTCCTTTTATTGCATTCACTTTGATGTGGTTGTACTACACATATTTGCACTTGACTTACATCTAGTGTGGGAAATATAATATCATCATACATCTAACATGGGCCAAGGAATCATACATCCATGTTAGGCAACATACATCCACATCAGGATATGTGCTCTAGTAGCTACAACCCATCATACTCATTTATGTTTTATTAGATTTGGCAAAGTATAACTCATAGTAGTTCAACCAAGAAATCATATCCAAATACAAGCATTCAAGCTATTACATATCATAGGAAACCAGAAATCTAGTATTATACTTATAAGACCACGTACCTGCTTGTTTAGATCAGATATCCAAGGATTTGAATTAATCAAGAAATAAGTCACCCTACCAGGGAAAGCAAGGGTACAATATCACTACTCGTCCATGTAACCAAGACTAAGATATGTTCTTCGTTATCATTACTTTTATGTTATCTAATTTGGATTAGGGATTATTCATCTTTTATTTGGGTTTTGAGACTTTATCAGGTTTGATCCATCATAGAGATAGTTTGATTAAAAGATGATATTTAATTAATCAATTAGAAGATTTCCATAAACTAGGGTTTCTAAGATTGTTGGATAAAAAGGGAAAGCAACCCTAAACATATAAAAAAATATCATAACATCATGGTTCGTTTAAGGGTTTAGGACCAATCATGATCACTAATCATCATCTAGTGATATCAGATTTTGTTATAAAGATATACCTTTAATTTCATGTAGAAAGAGAAAACTAGATTTAGGGTTTCTTCTAATCCTTTGATCATTAATCAACATAGAATAGTATTTTGATTTATTTAGACATCAGGGTTTCATCTAGGGTTAAATACATTTTAGACTGTCGTACATCATCAAGAAAAGTCATTATCAATAATTAATTATAATTAAGGACGTCATTTAGGATTTAGAAAACTATTTTTGAAAAAGGAAATGAATATAGGTCCTAGTCGTATTTTATTTAGATAGAGAATGTTTTTCTGATCAAAATGGTATATAGGTTTGATATTTTCTGATAATCCTAGAATTTACTATAATATTTCTGTGTTAAGCTATTTTCATGAGTAAATAAAATAAATAAAAGAAAAGAGTAAAACCTTGATCAATGGTCGGATCCGCCTGGATCTATGACTCAGATTGATCTACACTGATCGGGTATTCCTGGATTTGATCTATAGTGATCAGATGTTCCTGGATTGATCCCGTTGGTGTCCCCTTTGGCTTGCTGCTTGCTCGAGCAGCTGGATCAACTCCGATGAGGGTCTGACTCGTGGAGCAAAGAGATCGCGAAGAAGTGTGGGTGCGATTGACTTCTATGGATCTTTCAGCATCCAGGCGTCAAGGTCCCACCCTAAGTCTCCCCCTGGAGTCCCCTTCTGCTACGGGGGTGGTGAAGGTCTTCGGCATGAGAGAGGTTGCAGGTGGATAGGGGTTCTGGGAGCCTGTCTTCTAGTCACGCACACTCGCAGTGGGTTGGTGAAAGTGTTGGAGGGGTAGGATCTGAGCAAGGAGTGCGTACGTGGTCTGACAAAGAAGGGAACAGAGGTTGAAGAAGGTGGATTGGGGAAGTGATGCTCGGGTGTTTGTGCTTGCAATTGAGGGTCTGAAGTGGGGAAAGGGAGTATGGAGGAGCTAGTGGAGGCCTTATATAGGCGTGAAGGAGGCTTGGTGAGGAAGCCCTAAAAGCAGCCGCCGCCGGGGTGAGAAGTGCGAGGAACAGGGAGGTCGTTCTCCCTGATTTGAGGGTCTTGCGAGACATGTCCGGACTCGTTGAGTTCGTTTTGGTGAGAGGAGTGTGCCCTCAAAAGATCTTACGTGAGGGCTGTGGGAATCGGGCGCCCGAGGCCGGTGTTGATTTGGTCAGTCGTTGGGGTCGATCCTGATCCTTGTGGGAGGTAGGAGATGAAGTCTCCCCTGTTGGATCCCTGATCAACGGCCAGAAAATCTCGGCCTAAACCAAGGTTTGTGCCCAAGCTTTAAAGGGTTGCGTGACACATTTTAATAAAAGGGAATTCGGGACTTAGGTCATAGGGATCAAAATGAAATGGAATATGCACCAAATTAAATTGGTCATATCTCCTAATTGGTTGAACCAATTGCAACAAAAGTTTAGGGGTAGCTTAATGATGTCAAAACGTGACTATGGCATAAATTAGGGGTCCAAAATAGAAAGTTTGATATATTCATTTATTAAATACATTATCACATGTATTTTATCATCATAACATATTAGGGTTTGCAATTTTTTTGACACATCTTTGTTCGATTGAGTGAGGAAAGTATATAGAAATTAGGGTCATCACAGGAGGCATTTAAAATAACCACCTGAATCCAACCGACAGATGTACACATTCTTGTATCACCTCTATTTTTTAGCATCATGAATGGAATCATTAATCAAGTAATAAATATTGTTAACTAATCATAAAAATGTAATGAATTCAATACTTTAAAATCATCTATTTTTCTCTTCTCAACAAACTCTAGGCACTCTTTTTTATCAAGATGAGGCCTTTGGAGAGTGGGGTACTTATCCTTCTTGTCTCCAAAGATGTAGCATCTTATGAGGATTGTTTGTCAATCTCTATGTCTTCTCCAGATGAGCTGCAAAAAAGACTTGCAATTCAACTTTTCATCAAACTCATACCGAGCCTACAAAGTTTCAACATTCACTACCTTTTAGAAATGTGAAATGAAAGAATAGGAGAATACTATAAAAATGTGAATGCATATATCTCACATCTCACTCCCTCCAGATGAGGTCATTAGTGGTGCTACTCGCTTGTCTCCAATCATCAACAAGGAAAGAAACTTTGCTTTAACCAAGGACCCCACAGAGCTGACAATCTCCTTAGTAATCAGCGTGACTACTTCAATAAAATTAAATGATGCCCTTCTTCCCTTCCATATTTGTAGTAATTTAATCAAAGTTATCCCTCTCTTATGTTTAGACTTGTCAGCATCATCAGGTTTCTGATTCTCAGGATCATTGTGCTCCTAATCAAATGTCATATATAAAATGTAAAGTGTGCATATAAAAATTCAGTCACAAATGCAAAATTCAAATTAACTCTTTAAAAAGTCATATCACAAATGAAAAGGTCAAGTCACATATAAAACATAAACATTTTATATAATCCAAATAACATATGACATATTACATGTAGCATACCTAAAACAAATATCCCTTTTGGGTGATCTTCACATGTATAATCATTATTGTTAGATTCAATATTTACTTTGTGTATGCCAATAGAGAATAGACTAGAACCATCATACTTTTCATAGTACTCTTCTTCATCAATAAGATTTCAACTGAATTCTCTTCCCTGTGAAGAATAACATACCAATTTTCATTTGCAAGATCATTGATATAGAATACCTACTTCTCCTGAGATGCCATGATGAATGGCTCATCCTTCTTGTATGTTCACTAAAAATTCACTATGTTGAAGCGGAGTTCATCAACTACAACACCTTTGTTGTTATCAACCTATTTACACCTAAATAATGGAACACTAAACTTTGTGTAGTTAATTTCCCATATATCTTTGATAACACCATAATAAGACATCTTCCCTTCATATGGACTCTTATCCTTTGCACTAGAAAAATACAATGAATACTCTAAAGGGTGACCCCACTCTTTTGGATGACATTCTTATAATCTTGACATTTTGTGTAGTATGAAAATGCATTTATGTCAAACCCTTTATAAGATGTAATCTCTAGCCTATAAGCAAGCCATTTGAAAGTTTATGTAACATTATTAGGTGTTTGAGATATTTGATTGAATACTTTCTCTTCAAACCACCTAATAAATGTCTAGTTATGCTCTCTATCAAGCCACATTACAATAAACTCAAAATTACAAATTGTTGGTTTGCCTTTTCTTTCTCATATTCTTAAAAATATTTTAAAGATATGAAAAATAAGAGAAAGGGGCATGGAATTTGAAATTTAGGATTTGATAAGTTGAACAAGAAGTATTCTTTTATTTTTATGGCTTTTAGGATAAGAAAAATCATTGATAACTCTATTTCTCTTTCCCCATCTTTAGATTTGCTAAAGAATAACAAACGGTCCCCATGCACCATTTTCGAAAGTTATGGGGTGAGTTACTCCCTTGGATCATAGTAAATATTTCCTTTTTCTTATTAATAATTACTAATTAAAGAAGTAAAGGAATTTGCAAAATTAATGAAAAATTTGTAATTAAATAAGAACCATGAAGAAATATGAACAAAATATATGTCAAGGGTAACCAATGGGCATCATTTGATCCTAACTTGCACCCAAAGGAAAGAATACACGTAAATAGGATTGATTATCAAGTTTGGATGGAAAAGAAGTTAATTAATGCCTTAAATGAATCAAATAAGTCATTTACTTAAGGGGCAAGAAAAGGGTATCTAACTTTCTTATTTTGACCCCAAACCTTTCCCACACATAGGTTCAACTAATAGAAACATTCGTTTAAAATTGTAGGTTTATTGGTTAGAAGGAGAGGAAGTTATGCATTGGTTACTTTTCCTAAAAGTGAAAGGGATAATTCATAAAAGACATTAAATGACATGATTTGATCTGATTTAGGAAACTAGGGCCCGAAGCTAGTTCTTGTCACACATTTTTGTGACCCTAAGATCTCAGATATGATGGTCAGGGTTTGTGTTGAGAGTTTTAAATAGAGAAAGATATCAACTCACTAATCACCCACAAGTGAAAGGGAGTCAATGTCGTCGAGTGTCGAACACGAGGAGCTAGGCTAGCTAGGCACAAATATGTTAACTTTCATTAATCTAAATCAGGTTATAAAAGTTTGACTAATTGCACACTAAAAGTGGAAACAAAAGCAAAGCTTTAAAATAAAGGTGTTGATTAAATGATTAGAAACTTGAGCATTAGATTTCACTACCATTACCATCATATCATATGAACATACAAAATAAATATCACTATTTCACAAGCAAGGAGGTTCTTATCGCCATGCGTTTCCCAATGCCATGAGATTGTTCAGAACCTCACACAATGCTTCTACGTCTATGCTTAGTTTCAAACATAACCAAAACCATCAATAATCTCTATCCTCTCGCGTTGTCAAGAGAATATTTCAATAGATCTTACTCCATACTCCCTATTGCATTCTCTCGAAGCACAAGGCAACCATAAAACATGTATAAGAGATGGTCAGCCAACCATAAGAGCAAGAAAACACCATAGGTATCCGTGGAAGAAAGCAAATTAACAAGCAATAAGCATAAATTTTGTGTTCACATGAACAATGGCATGGGAGCTACTCTCCCATGCTCAAGAGAAGAGTTCTACTCGTCCATAATGAAGATATGCAAATATAAGATAGTAATTTCAGTGATTTGCAAGCTTAAGAGAAGGAAAAAGCTAGAGGAACCACAAATGTAGGCTAAGGGGAGAGAACTCCAGATAGAGGATGAAATTCCACCCTTAGAACTGCTCAACTCAGACAAGCTTCCCTCCTGGAAAGCTTGGTTGAAAGGAGTAGCTCTGTTGCACCTTTGGAGAAGAAAATGGAGAAGAAATGAGGTAGATTGGATGTTCTCTTGTAGGAAACCACCTTTTTCCACCCCAAAATCACCTTCCCCAGCTCTGGAACTTCTCTTGGGGGTAAGACACTTCGAAATGACCGAGCCTAACTGCCTATTGGGTTGCAGTTCTCTTATAAAATGAGAGGAAATTGTTTTTGTTTTTACAAAAATTGATAATGACACGGCGTGCCTTTTCAAGGACACACTGTGTCTTTCATTTGATCTTGCTGAGTATTCCTGTTGTAGTGAGGCACATGACGTGTCAAAAAGAGACATGTCATGTGATGAATTCCTGGAGTCAAATCAAGTCAAAGGCACACAGCGTGTTTGAATAAACACACGCCATGTGCTTTGGCAGAAGGATGCAAACAACCTTCATGTACCAGGAACATGCCAAGTTCCCAAGGGAACACGCCATGTTGCCACTTCCTCATTCTGGGCTAGGAGCTACTGGAAACACACACGTCATGTGTGTAATAACACACAACATGTTCTTCATCTTGTGGGGCTTCATGTAAAGGGGCATGTTGTGTCTTTTAGGGAGCACGCCGTGTCTGATGATGTTTCTTCAAGAAATGGCTCTGAATCAGTTGCAAAGCATGGAGAAGTCCCATTGAGTTCTGATTTGAGTTGGGCTATTCCAATTAACCTTTTCAATACATGTCTGCAATCAACATCATGTGATAAGCAAAATAACTAAGAAGTGTGACAAAATGAATATGAATAGAGGCTAAATGGAGACAAAATGAGTTGAATTTGTGTGTGAGAACTTCAAAAAGTCGATATGAAATACACACAACAAATCCCCCTAAGCATGAACCATTTCTTGTCCTCAAGAAAAAATAACATAGAAACACACATGAAAGAACTTTCAAGCTGATGCATAGATTAACTAAAAGAAATATGTGCATAAGGCTCAGCCAACCATGATTAACATGTTCATACTCATAACCATCAACTCAACCTAAACATCAATGAAAGAGATTTTTTAGTTTAGCAAGGGCAGTCTCAATTTAATGAAGCAATCAACTCAACAACACTAAATAGAATTTGGACAGCTAAGCCAAACAACTAGTGGATGCACTACATGATTTCTCAGTTATTAAGGATACAAATGATGAAGTCTTAGTTAACATTAACAATTTTAGTTGTACTCTCCTTCTTTCCCAAAAAGATACGATAATGGAGTATGGGTTCAGGCACTCAGCTGCTAATGTAGGATTATGCACACCTGGAATGTCGGTTGGGGTATTTTACCCTCTTTTAAGACATACCACCTAACCATCATGGCCAGATCGGGCTTACACTAGGCAAGCATGATATGTGGGCAGTGTAGCCATCTTTTATGGGGTATGAGGGTGAAATAAAACATAAAAAAAAATTAAAAAAATTTCCAAAACATAGGAGAGTCAACTAAATAGCAAAATTAGTTAGATTTAATTCATTTTTTTAAACATTTCACTGAAAGTATGGTTGAAAATTCACTAAGAGCTTGGCAAGGGCATCCCATATTCTAAATGATGTTATAAAGTTGATTTACTCACAAAAATTGAAACCATTAAATGTTTTAGGCAATCAAGGATGTTAAAGGTGAGTGTTCGAGCTACAAGTATAAACCAGAATTAACCGCATGTTCGAGGCCAAAGGGTTTCAATTGACCTATGCATGCTCTTTACAATTCCTTCAAATGACTAAATAAAGTGCAAGAGGACAAGATGGTTCACACTTAGCAGGAAAATAGTCCATTACATCAAGATAGCCTCACATCATATTAGATTTTCCATAAAAAGAAAGAAAAACAAAGAACAAACATGGAAGTAAGGAATAGACATGACAAACAACATGAACAAACAATGAAAAGTAAACTACATTATCGGTCGGTCGCATCCCCCTAAGCTTGAAATTTGCAGTGTCCTCACTACATCAATCAAACTGATGGAGAAAGCAACCGGGTACCTATCATGGGGTGTAGTAATGGGAGGGGCAAAGGCCCATATGATCAAAAGGGAAGAACTAGCTGATGAGATCATTATCATCTGGAATATCAACCCTCGTGGGTTGTGGAACAAACTCAGGATATGGGGATGGTATAGGTTGGTGTTGTTGTGGCATAGAATAGTGGCCTTAAGAAATGTGCCAAGTATCCATGCGGTGAACCACATAATTCATAGCAGAGAATTGTTGACCCATCAGGTTCAAGAGGTCATCCATGTGGTCAAACTGCTGCTGCACATAGCCTTAAAAATGCCTCACATCAGGCATGCCCCATGAGTACTTCATTTGCGTGCTTGTGGAGGGAGGTGGTAGAGTGGTAGGGGTTGCCTCAGTAGCATTAGGGCCTCTAGCGACATCTACTGCTTCTTTTGGGGTATTCAGAATAACATTCGAGTTGTCTTTATTCTCCAAGGTAATGTGTTCCAAACCTGGAATGTCAATGTACTGATCTTTATCAAAAAATTTCCTAAACTTGGTTTCATTGTTGGAAACCCATGAGATCAAGCCTGCAGAAAGAGGATACTAAATATCCACCAGTTTTATGTCTGGTGCAGCTTCTAGACCTGTCAGGTCAACGTCCAACTTGTTGGCAATAAGGGTGATCAAACCCCCACACATTATGTCCCCAGATTCTCTCTTCTTCATTTTCTTGATGTCTAGGAACCTGGTAAGAATATAGTAGCCTGTATTGATCCCATACACCATTCCCCATAGAAAAAATAGATCTTGTTTGCAGTAGACACCTTGGGTCTCCTACTTTACCAAAACCCATGTACTAAGAAGGCAGTGCATATATCGGAAAATAAGTGTGTGAATAGAGGACACCCTAGCTTTCTTGGCATCATGACGTTCTTCATCAGATATCTCAAACCAAAATTCATCACTATCAAAAGCTGGAAGATAACCTTGTGCCCCCTATAGTGGCAAACCAAGACCTCACACAAGCATCTGATAGTAAGCTTGAAACTACGGCCCAAAAGACAAAGATGAATGATTGCCTAGGGTTCCAATTTCTTTTGGGGGTCTTGCTTGATAGTGAGAATCATCAAAAACTCATAAACGAGATGGGGGTAAGTATTTGTTATCGCACAACAGATGTAACGCAGGACAAGGTCTTTTAGGAAGGAGAGTACTTCATCCTTGAACCCGAGGGTGGTGAGGGTTTTCTCACAAGAGAATCGAGTGGGGAGCACCCTTCTTGCAATGAGGAACTAGGAGGTAGGTTTTCTTATAGAGTGACCCTGAACTGGGTCATAGAGACATATGTTGGGGCTGAGGACGAGCTTGCTCCATGCTTGCGGTTGGACGTTTGTTTGATGGGTGTCATTTTTGAAGCGTAGTTTAACACGATGTGTTTCTGTCGAGACACATCGTGTTCCTTGATAGCAGATATGGCCAAACTGATGGAAGATACGACGTGTCTTTTGGGAGACACGTCATGTACCTGGGCAGAGATGGCATCTGGAGAGGTAGAACGTAGCCGATTCAAACAAGCTCACACTATGTATTTTGAGAAGGGAAAGGATAAAAGGATGGCAGACATGGCATCAGCATAGGTGGAGTTTCTCATCGTATTGGGGAAAGGCAGTGGAGAAGAAGCGTCTCAAGCTTTGACCTCTAGCAGCTTGAGAGAGGAAAAATGTTTGTTGACGAAAAAGAAGAAGAAGCTTCAAAGCCTTGTGAGGTCGAGGATGCTATCCACGGAGGCTCGTAGATGAAGCTTCTTGTGGTTGTAGGTCGCACACGGCTGGTTTAAGGTAGCTAGCGATGGTGGAAGCTTGCATGAGGCTGCTATGACAACTCAAACAAAATGAGGCTGTGATGGAGGTAGTGTGATGTTTAGGGTTAAAAACTCCTTTCCCGTCAAACGACACGATGTTTTTTTTTAGGACATGGTGTGTCTATTTCCAGAACCACCTCGTGATCTTATAAGCAATTTTGTGCAATGTAAGACATGTCACGTGAATTTAGGCACACACAGTGTTCAAATCCAGAAGCTCAATTTGTAACTCGTTTACTAATAATGTCACGTTGTGTGCAAATTAAGACACGGCATGTTCGATTCCAGATAGCTCATGCTCCTTGTTGTCTCTGATGTACACACTGTGTCTCAATTAGGACACGCCGTGTGTGATTCTAGATCAATTTTTCACATGGTCATCTTGATAGTAACACGGTGTGTCTTTTTGAGTTTCTGCTCACAATGTGCTATCTGTAAGAGATGACACACTGTGTCAAATAAAGACACGTCGTGTCTTTTGAAATTTCTATAGAACTCAGCTTCTTACCAGCACATGCAGAAGTAATGAGATGCAAGTATAAGTGTTTCAATTATTACATTCACCCATGACAAGCTTATTTCAGGAAACTAAAGATTGTTCTTGACTCAAACTACAAAAAGAAAATCTATTCTAATGTGGGGTCAACTACCACGAGTTCTTCCATTTAAAGTCCAGAGTAGGACTCTTCAATATATTGGTCAAGCATCTTGGAGGGAGCATGGCTCCCTTATCAACTTCGTCTCCTGCAATGTACAGCTTGTAGTGTTGTCTATTGACAATGAAGAAAGATTGTTTCCCTTGCAGCTCCACGGTCCCGTATGAAAAAACACATAGGACCAAGAACAGTCTAGACCACTTGGATCTCAATTTCCCTAGAAACAATTTGAGTTTGGAGTTGAAAAGAAAAACTTGGTCTCCTTATTTAAAGTCTTTGATCTTGATTATCTTATCATGCCATCTCTTTGTCTTTTCCTTGTAGATTTTGGAATTTTTATAAGCATCCATTCGCAGCTCTTGTAGTTGCAATAATCTCTTCTCTCCTGCCTTCTTAAGGTCATAGTTCAGGAACTTGATTTCCCATAATACTTTGTGCTATAATTCTACGGGTAAATGACATGATTTTCCATAGACTAGTTTAAAAGGAGTTGTTCCAATGGGTGTTTTAAAAGTTGTCATGTATGCCCATAATGCATTGTCCAACTTAAGTGCCCAATCCTTACTTGAACTGGAGACGGTCTTTGCTAGAATAGCTTTTAGTTGCCTATTTGAGATCTCCACTTGACATGATGTTTGAGGATGATAGGGTGTAGATATCTTATGCTTCACTCCATATTTTCTAAGCAGGTTGTTGAAGTTTCTCTCATTATAATGGTTGCCACCATCTGAAATGATTGCTCTTTGAACTCCAAATCTAGGGAAGATGATCTTCTGAAAAAGTTTAATGACTGACTTTGCATCCGATGCTTGAGTGGGGATCACCTCAACCCATTTGGACACATAATCATAGGCCAATAAGATGAACTTGTAGCTGCAAGAAAATGTAAAGGACCCCATATAATCTATGCCCTACACATCAAAAACTTCTATCTCTAGAATTTAGTTTAATGACATTTCATCTCTCCTTGAAATTACCACACCTCTTTGGCAATTGTCACAAGCTTTGACAAATGTGTGCACGTCACTGAATAGACTTGGCCAATAAAAACTAGACTATAGGATTTTGTTGTTGTGTTGTCTTCCCTAAAATGTCCTCCGTAGGGAGAAGAATGACAATCTGAAATCACATTACCAATTTCCTCATTGGGGAAACATCTCCTTATGAGTCCGTCTGTGCATTTCTTGAACAATAGTAGGCCATACCAATAGTAGAAATTAATGTCTTGAAGAAACTTCTTCTTGTGTTGATAGGTGAAATCAGGTGGAAGGCAACTGGTGGAAAGATAGTTTGCAAAATCAGCAAAGCACAACAAGGCTAGAGAATTCACTGCATATAACTTCTCAATGGGCAGCTTATCATCAATGGCTACTTTGTCTTCAATGTTTATAGAGAGATGGTAAGCTACACTATTCTCTTCTCCTTTTTTGTCTTTGATTTCTAAATCAAACTCTTATAGTAACAATATCCAGCGAATGAGATGTGGTTTGGCATCTTTCTTGCTCATCAAGTATCTTATTGCAGCATGATCTGTATACAATGACCTTAGAACCCACTAGTTAATGTCTGAATTTATTAAATGCATAAACAATGGTGAGCATTTCCTTTTATGTAGTGGCATAGTTGATCTGTGCATCATCAAAGGTTTTACTTGCTTAGTGTATAGCATGGAGTTTGTTATCTTTTTTTCTATCCCAAGACTGCTCCTATGGCGTAGTCACTAGCATCGCACATCACTTCAAAAGGAGCACTCCAATCTAGTGGTTGGATAACAGAAGATGAAATTAGGACATCCTTTAATTTCCTAAAGGTAGATTTGCTTTCGTCATTGAATTCAAATTCAACATCTTTTGCTAACAATGAGCATAGAGGCTTTCCAATCTTTGAGAAGTCCTTAATAAATCTCTTGTAGAAGCCTGCATGACCTAAAAGATTGTGGATTTCTTTGACATTGGTTGGAGAACCCATCTTTTCAATAGATTCCACCGTGGCTTTGTCCACTTCAATCCCTTTATTGGAAATTACATGACCAAGCACGACTCATGTCTACACCATAAAGTGGCATTTCTCCCAATTCAGCCCAAGATTGACTTGTTGACATCTCTACAAAATTTTAGTTAGATTCAACAAGAAATCATCAAATGAATTAACATAGACACAAAAATCATCCATGAATATTTCTGGGATTTTTTCAATGTAATAAAAAAATAGCCATCATACACCTTTGAAAAGTGGCAGGTGCATTGGAAAGCTTAAAGGCACCCGTCTATAAGCATAAGTTCCATAGGTGCAAGTGAATGTGGTTTTCTCTTGATTGGGTGGGTAGATGGGGATCTGAAAGAACCCATTGTAACTGTCAAGGTATCATAAATATAAGTGGTGAGCAATTCTTTCTAACATTAGATCAATAAAGGGAAAAGGAAAGTGGTCTTTTCTGGTGGCCTTATTGAGTTTTCTATAATCAATACACATTCACCATCCAGTGACGATTCTTATTTGAATTAGTTCCTCATTTTCCCCTTTAATCACAGTTGTTCCTCCTTTCTTAGGTACAACATGTATAGGACTTACCCAAGGAATGTCACTTATTGGATAAATGATTCCAGCATCTTTAAGTTTAAATATTTCTTTCTTTACAACTTCCATCATGTTCTAGTTTAATCTCCTTGGTGGGTCTATTCATAGTTTGGCATCTTCTTCTAAATTTATCCTATGCATGCAAATGGATGGGTTAATTCCATTGAGTTCATCAATAGAATAACCTATCACAATCTTGTAACATCTAACTTCATTCAAAAGTTTTTCTTCTTGATCATTGTTCAAGTCGGCATTTATGATGATAAGAGAAGAAGAGTTTGGGTCTAATAAAGCATACCTTAACCCCAGTGGGAGGGGTTTTAGTTCTACCTATTTGCTTGGATATGTGGTGTTTCTCCCTTCATTTTTCTTTGAGATTTCTTCACTTAATGGATTCTCCAAAGATTCAGTGCTTTCACCTTTGTAAATGGCATTAACATAATCTTCCTCAGGATCACCTAAAGCGGTATCAACAGAATTCTTTTCTTCTTCAAGCAATGTGTCAATGGAATCAACAAGACAAAGGTACTCTTTGCAGGTAGGTGCCTTCATTGCATCGTAGACTGAAAATATGAGTTCTTCATCTCCCACATGAACGGTGAGCTTTCCTTCTCTAACATCAACTAAACAACCTGCAGTGCGTAAGAAGGGACTTCCAAAAATTACATGATTGGTTGGGTCTTCATGCATGTCTAAGACCACAAAATCATATGGGATAAAGAACTTTCCTATATGAACAGATACATCCTCTATCACTCCCCTAGGATGCTTGATAGAGAGGTCAACTAGTTGAATTGTCATAAAATTGGCTTAAGATCTCCCAAATCTAGATTTTCCCATAAAGATATGGGAATCAAACTAATGTTAGCTCCAAGGTCTACCACACCTTTGTCAAAAGTAGAGTCTCCTATCTTACAAGGAAGAGTAAAGGAACCTTGATCATCCAATTTCTTAGGCATGCAGTTCTGGATGATGGAGCATAGCCTTTTAGAAAGCATCACAGTTTCAACTTGTCCAGATCTCCTCTTCTTTGTTAAGATATCCTTTAAGAACTTGGTGTAGGAGGGCATTTCAGCTATGACTTTAACTAGAAGCAAGTTTACATATAAATTTTTTAGAATATCCATGAATTTGTTGAACTTCACATCATCTTGTGTGCTAGCAAACCTGTGGCAAAAAGGAGCATTTGGCTTGCTTGGAAAATCACCTTGCTATTGATTTCTTGCAATTTTCTTCCTTTGTGATTTAGCTACATCTTCAACTATAGTATCAGCAATTTCTCCAGGTTTCCTCTTGGGCAGCGGTGAAGATCTTCCTATGAAATCCCCACTCCTTAAGGTCACATATTTACAAGTTTCCTTGGGGTTCATGACGGGTTGACTAGGCAAAGAACCTGGAGATGATCCTTGATTGGCTAATGCATGTTGAGCTATCTAATTCTCCAACATTTTGGTGTGTGTGATGATCCCATCAACCTTTGGAGAGAGTAGTGTGATAAAATCTTTCAACAAACTGCCATGTGGTCAAAACTCATCATTTTTCTATATCTGTGCAGTGAAGAGGCTTTCCAAGCATGATTTCTGAGAGGGAGGAGTCACTTATTGGAATTGGATGAAGTTTCCTTTGTTGCTAGAGTTGTACCCCAGTGGTTGTTGGCGATTAGCATTCATGAGTTGATGGTTTCTCATATATTGTTGACTTGAGCTTGGCTTTGCTGCTGGTTCTGTGAATTATTGTTCCTATAAGAAAATTTTGGATGGTCTCTCCATCCTGGGTTATATGTTCTAGAAAATGGATTATACGCTTGCCTATTATTGAAATTCCCCAATGCATTGAGTTTTTCAGGTGCTTCATTGGCATTCATCTATGGTACGAAACAAGAAGCAACATTGTGCCCAGATGTTCCACAAGCTTCACAAACTCGGTCAACTACTTGAACTGAATGATTAGTCAACCTTTCAAATTTTTGAGTTAAGGAATCAAGTTTGGCTGAAATTAAATCCACAACATCAACGGTGTGTTTCCCAGTGGACTTCTCATTTGAGCTGGCAGAGGAAAGGGGTTGGTTGGTTCTTTCAAAACACCACTGGTTGTGATTGAGTGTCATATCTTCAATGATAGCAAAAGCTTGACTGTATGACTTGTTCATCAAGGCTTTGTTTGCAGCAACATCAATGGTCATATGGGTGTTGTAAAATAGCCCATTATAGAGGGTTTGTAGGAGCAACCAGTTCATCAGACCATGGTGAGGACATAGGCGTTGGAGGTCTTTGAACCTCTCCCAAGTCTCATAAAGCATTTCACCTTCTAGTTGTTTGAGGTTTGTGATTTGATTCCTCAACCGGGTCGTTTTGCTAGGAGGAAAAATCTTTGCTAAAAAGACATTCAACAAATCATTTGAGCTCTTGATAGAATATGGGAGGCAAAGGGGAGAGCCACGCCTTGGCTCAGTCTCACAGAGTGAACGGGAATCAACTGCATGATTGTAGGGCTAATGGAGATGTTGTTGGCCTCAATCGCAGTATGATCAGTGGCTCCACAAATATTTATGGTAGTCAGCACAACAAATTCTCTAAGAGGATGTTTGTCCTCCATCTCTGATTCTTGGGAAGGATCGGGTGAAGGCAAAGAGTATGCGGAATGTGGTGGTGAAGGTTGAGATCCCTATGATCTTGAAGAGTTCTCACTCCTTCATGCTCGTCTATGGCTACAGAAAGTTTGTTCTATCTCTGGGTCTAAAAAAATGGATGTTTGTAGACCTCTCTTAGAATGACACATGCAACCTGAAAAGTAAAATTTGAGTGAGATTCACAAAACTAAGATTTATCACAATGTGAATTGCGGAAATGGTGACTAAGTCGCAATTACTAGCTAACACTTTAACTCTAACTAAAACTACCGTAGCTCCCCGAAAATAGTGCCAAAAACTTGTTAGGAGTTTTAAATAGAGAAAGATATCAAATCACTAATCACCCACAAGTGTACGGGAGTCTATGTAGTCGAGTATCAAACACGAGGAGATAGGCTATCTAGGCACAAATATGTTAACTTTCATTAATCTAAATCGGGTTATAAAAGTTTGATTAATTGCACACTAAAAGTGGAAATAATAGCAAAGGTTTAAAATAAAGGTGTTCATTAAATGATTAGAAACTTGAGCATTAGATGTCACTGCCATTACCATCATATCATATGAACATACAATATAAAGATCATTGTTTAACAAGCAAGGAGGTTGTCATCGTCATGCATTTCCCAACGCCATGAGATGGTTCTCAACAACACATAACACTCTCACGGCTATGCTTAGTTTCAAACACAACCAAAACCCTAAATAATCTCTAGCCACTCATGTGGTTAAGAGAATATTTCCATAGATCCTACTCCATACTTCCTAATGCATTCTCCTGATTCACAAGGCAAGCATCAAACATGTATAAGAGGTGGCCAGCCAACCATACAAGCAAGAAAACACCATAGGCATCCATGGAAGAAAGCAAATTAACCAGCAATAAGCATAAATTTTTAGTTCACATGAAAAATGGCATGGGAGCTACTCTCCCATGATGAAGATAAGAGTTCTACTCATCCATAATGAAGATATGTAGATATGAGATAGTAATTCAGAGTTTTGCATGCCTAAAAGAAGGAAAATTATAGAGGAACCACAGATGCAGGTTAAGGGGAGAGAACTCTAGCTAGAGGACGAAATTCCACCCTTGTAACTGCTCCAACTCAAACAAGGTTCCCTCTTAGAAAGCCTGGCTGAAAGGAGTAGCTCTGTTGCACCTTTACAGAAGAAAATGGAGAAGAAATGATGTAGAATGGAGTTTCTCTTGCGAGAAACCACCTACTTCCACCCCAAAATTTCCTTCCTTAGCTCTGGAACTTCTCTTGGGTGTAAGACATTTCCAAGTGACCGATCCTAACCGCCTATTGGGTTGAAATTCTCTTTTAAAATGAGAGGCAGTCATTTTCCATTTTTGTAGAAACTAATAACTACATGGTATCTTTCGGAGGACACGTCATGTCTTGTCATTTGAACTTGCGGAGTAATGCCACTGTAGAGAGGCACATGACGTGTCAAAAAGAGACACACTGTGTGATGACTTCCTAGAGTCAAATCAAGTGAAAGCCACATGGCGTGTTTAAATAAACACACATCGTGTGCTTTGGTAGAAAGATACAGACGACCTTCATGTACCAGGAACATGTCGTGTTATTGAGGGAACACGATGTGTCACCACTTCCTCGTTCTAGGCTAGGAGATTTTGGAAATGCACATGTCGTGTGTGTAATACACATGGCGTGTTCTTCATCCCGTGGGTCTTATTGTAAAGGGACACGTCGTGCCTTTTAGGGAACATGCCATGTCTGATGTCGTTTATTCTGGAGATGGCTCTGAATCTGCTACAAAACATGGAGAAGTCCCATTGAGGTCAGATTTGAGTTGGGCTATCTCTAATTTGAAATTTTCAATACATGTCTATAGTCAACATCATGTGACAAACAAAATAACTAAAAAGTGTGACAAAGTGAATATGAACAGAGACTAAATGGAGACAAAATGAGCTAAATTTGTGTGTGCAAATGTGCAAAAGTCAATATGAAATACACACAATAGTTTATCTCCCACCTCCAACCCAAAATGGAAACCAGAAACTATTTGGTTCCTTTATTTCCCCCATTTTTCTCTCTCACTAGTTCATGAGCCAGTTTAGAAATCCTCCCAATGTGTTCATGAGGGGATTCTGCACAATTTCATCCCAGGTTTTGCCTTCTTTTGAAAGCAATAGCAACTTCCCCATTTTCTCAGGCCCCACACTAACCCCCGCCAAACCTTTTTAAGGGGTAATAATCCCCTACGAGGCCATGGATTTTGTTTTTGAGGATCTTCTCGACTCCAAACTTCTCTCCTATACCTCTAATTCCTCACTTAGCACCCTCCTTCTCCCCTTACCTTTTCTCTAAACCCTGTCAGAAGAATCCCCCCCATCGTTCTCACTACTCTGACCATCTCTGAGAAATTAGAGGATGTCGTCCAATCTGGTGGGGTGTGGCGAATGATGTGGTGCTTTTACTTGTCATCCAGGAGGACTAAAGCTAGGAGTCAACCATCGAGTTGACCACCTACTTGTGGAGAAGGTAGCTGTGTAGGATGAAGATGACCTTGGAGGCAAAGACTGTCCTACCCCCGCATCTGTTGCAGTGAGGTAAGGGTAATATCGACTTTCACCCTACCATTTTTTCACTTAAACCCAAGTGGGCCTGGGTGCTGGTGAGGCGCAAGTTGATTGGCGTGGTCGTGGCTATGTGGTGAGCTTTGAGTGGCCGGGTGATTTTAATACTTGGAATAATTATAATAATTAATTGGTACGTTAGATGGAGACAATTAATATATGAAAATTGCTCAAAAAATGTTAGGAGTTCAACGAAATTAGTTTCATAGTCATATTCCCATCCTAAGTCAAAAAGTATGTAAGATGTTATCTATATATGATTTCATGTGAAAAATCATAATTTCATAAGATTAATGAAATTTACGATCATAACATGTTTAATTGGACTTAATGTGTAAAGAAATAACATTTTTTGGATAAAAATATCATCTTGGATCTAATTCAAGATTGAGAATTCATGTATTCCAAAATTAGGGTTAGATATTTAAGACGGTATTTGATATAAGGCGTATTTATTACTAGACATTAGGGTTTTTACAAATTTCAAGAGACTAAGGATTTGACTCAATATTAGAGATACCAACATGGGATCTACTTTTCTCCAAGGTAAGAGGGTCATGCCAATATAAGCATTTACATGGGTTGAACTTTATGTTATGTATGATTTAGGAATTATTCTTTCAATTTCAAGTTTATTGCTCAAATCGTGTTCATCATATAAATTGATTGATGTTTGCAATATCTTATGTCATATGGTTATCATGTTCATTAATATTAGAGATTATGATTAATGATCAATGATTAATGGATTTTAAAGGTCATGTTTCAAGAGGGGGAAATCCCATCATGTTAAGTGCAAGGATTATGTTAATGTTAATGCTAAAATCGTGTTAATGATAGAGTTAATTGGAATTGAATGAGTTTTTATATGCTTCTCGAATCATGGACCTCAAGGGGTCGTAATGGGAATCCATGCAAATTATTGGATTTTATAACCAAATCATGGGCATTCTTTCCGTTATGGGCTTTCCTAGAATTATGGGATTTCCTAGAAATCATGTTCTCTTAAGTGGGTGTCATAGAGATAGGCATATATTACTGTTCAATTCTTCATGTTTTAAGAATCACATAATCAAGAATGCTTAAGTTAAATTAATGTTAAGATTTTCTCTCAAGTCAAGTATATATGTTTATTTTCAATTCTTATAAATGTATAGTTCCTCTTAGTGATGTGTGTCTTTGTTTTCACATGGCCGTGGGATAAGATGTCCCTAGATCAAGGACCAAACAAATTGAAGTGAGTACTTCAAACTAGAGTATTACAAGACATAGCTTGATGCGGTGCCATCTACACCTTAGAAGATCCAACATCAAGTTTCCAAAAAGGATTATGTCATAGATTTGTTCTACCGTTCATGTATTAGATGTTAGACCAAGGAGGAGGTTAATTTATGGCATTAGTTTTCTCTTTCAAAGAGCATTATATGAATCAAGATTTCCAATAAATGCAAGGTGTTTCGTTTATCTTTTTGCTATGTATATCATGTTTTGTGATGTTCCTCCAAGGCAAGTCACCCATGTTATGGACAACATAGGGTTTGCTTCCACTATCATGTATGTTCCTAGAGGGGCATTACAATATGGTATTGGAGCAACAAGTAGATGGCCATTAAGTTAAAAATTCACAAGCTCAAAGAAATAGGTATAGAAGATTAAGTCAAACATATTAGAAACCAAAGTAGATGTCTAGTTAGGAAACATCAATTAGGATAAGGATTATGGTTATGTGCCTACATGGTTTTGGACTTTCATGTTAACTCTAGAATTATATATAGCATACTCTCTCTTTTTCCCACATGTTTTTAGTATGGGACATAGGCTCATGGAGTTTTCTAGAGAGAATGTTATATGCATAATCATACTTGTCTTGTCCTTTCTAGTGCTTGTGGTATGGGATGTGTGCATGAGGGAAGTACTAAGTGTGGTAAATCATGTCACCTTTGCATATATGAGTGGCTGACATGTATCTAAAGGCGACAAATAAAATATTGGAAAGTTAGATCTAGGGTAATTTAGAGATATTATGCATACAAAGGATACAAAGGATACAAGGCGACAAAGAAAACCTAATTAGATAGATAGTAAAGAAACATGCATACAAAGGATGGATAACTTAACATAGACTTGTTAGACCCAGGGTAGAACCAAATCCTCTAGAGAAGAGGTATAAAGGTCCTTTTTCATGTTAAGGATGATGAGATAGATTCATTAGTGATGGACCTATATGTTGGTTTAATAATGAGGTTAGAGATAATGTTTTCCATAAGGAGGTCAAAACTTGAGGGTGAATATGAGCCTTTTAGATAATATTGGAAATTTAGTGTACATAAGTAAAACCTTGAGGTGGTAGTATAAGAAAATTTTGATGATGAAATTTATTTAAGCGGGTAGAATTGCAACATCCCAAAATTTTGAGAATAATTTAAAACCTTAGAATATAATTTTTCTTAAATAGAAATGGATGGGGGTCTTAATGCAAAACATGAGATGACATTTCTTAAAATATAATAAAGTGAAAAATTAAAATGAGACTTATAAATATACTTTTTCTTTCATATGTGCATTAAGTATTATAATTAACTCAAAATTGTAAATGTTTGTTTGCCTTTTCTCTCTCCAACTCTTAAATTTTAAAACAGATGAAAAATAAGAGCAAGGGGAATGGAATTCTAAATTTAGGATTTGATGACTTGAACAAGAAGTATTCTTTTCTTTTGATGGGTTTTAGGATAAGAAAAATAATTGACAACTCAGTTTCTCTTTCCTCCTCTTTAGATTTGCTAAAGAATAACAAACTACCCCTATGCACCAATTTTTAAAGTTATTGGGTGAGTTGCTCCCTTGGATCATAGTAAATATTTCCCTTTCTTCTTGATAATTACTAGTTAAAGAATTAAAGGAATTTGAAAAAAAAATGTAGAATTGGTAATTAAATAAACCATGGAGAAATCTCTACAAAATATATGTTGAGGGTAACTAATGGGAATAATTCAATCCTAACTTGCACCCAAAGGAAAGAATACACCGAAATAGGATTGCTTATCAAGTTTGGATGGAAAAGAAGTTAATTAATGCCTTAAATGAATCAAATAAGTCATTTATTTAAGGGGTAAGAAAAGGGTATCTAACTTTCTTATGTTGACCCCAAAAGTTTCCCACGCAGAGATTCAATCAATAGAAACCTTCATTTAAAATTTGGGATTTATTGGTTAGAAGGAGATTAAGATATGCATTAGTCACTTTTTGCTAAAGTGAAAGGGTTAATTCATAAAAGACATTAAATGTCACAATTTCATTTGATTTAGGAAACTAGGGCCCAGATCTAGTTTTTGTCATGCATTTTAATGACCCTAGTATCTTTGATCTAATGGTCGGGGGTTTGTATTCCACCTCCAGCCCGAAATGGAAACTAGGAACAATTTGGTTCCTTCCCCCCCCCCCCCCATTTCTCTCTCTTACTAGTTCCTGAGCTAGACTATAAATCCTCCCAATGTGTTCAGGAGGGGATTTCACACAATTTCATCCTAGGTCTTTCTACTTTGGAAGGCAATAGCAACTTATGCTTTTTCTCAGGCCCCTCACCGACCACCCTCCAGAGACAGACCCTTTTAAGGGGTAATAATCCCCTATGAGACCACGAGATTTGTTTGCGAGACACTTCTCAACTCGAGACTTCTCTCCTCTACCCCCAATTCCTCTGTTACCACCTCCTTCTACCCTTACCTTCTCTAAATCCTTCGATAAGAACCCCCCTCCCCTTGTCATTCTCTACTTCGACCATCTCTGAGAAATTGGAGGTCGCCTTCCAGTATGGTAGGGTGTGGCAAACAATGTGGTGTTTTTACTTTCCAGCCAGGAGGACTAAAGCTAGGAGTCAACCATCAATTTGTCCAACTACTCACGGAGAAGGTAGCCATGAAGGATGAAGATGACCTTGGAGGAAAAGATTGTCCTACCCATGCATCTATTGCAGTGATGTAAGGGTAATATCGACTTTCTCCCTATCTTTTTTTTCGCTTAAACCCAGGAGGGCCCGGGTGCCAATGAGGCACAAGCTGATTGGATTGGCCATGGCTACATGGCAAGCTCTGAGTGGCCAGTTAAGTTAATACTTGGAATAATTAAAATAATTAATTGGTACGTCAGATGTAGACAAGTAATATATGAAAATTGATCCAAAAATACTAGGATTTCAACAAAATTAGTTTCATGGCTAGATTCACATCCTAACTTGAAAAGTATTAAAAGATGTTATCTTTTTGTGATTTTATATGTGAAAAACCCTAGTTTCATAAGATTAATGAAATTGATGATCATAAGATGTTTAATTGGACTTAATGTGTAACGAAATAAACTTTTGTGAATAAAAGATCATCTTGGATCTAATTCAAGATTAAAAATTCATGTATTCCAAAATTAGGGCTAGATAGTTAAGATGGTATTTGATATAAGGTGTATTCATTACAGGAGATTAGGGTTTTTACAAATCTCAAGAAACTTAGGAATTGATTCAATAACAGAGAGACCAACTTGGGATCTACTTTTCTTCAACGTAAGTGGGTCATGCCACTATACATATTTGCATGGGTTGAATTGTATGCTATGTACGATTTAGGAATTATGCTTTCAATTTCAAGTTTAATGCTCAAATCATGTTCATTATATAAATTGATTTATGCTTTCTATATCTTATGTCATATGGTTATCGTGTTCATTAATATTAGAAATTTTGATTAATGATCAATGATTAATGGATTTTAATGTTCATGTTTGAAGAAGGAAAAATCCCATCATGTTAAGTTCAAGGATCATGTTAATGTTAATGCTAAAGTCATGCTAGTGATCAAATTAATTGGAATTGAATTAGTTTCTATATGCTTCTCAAATCATGGACCTCAAGGGATCATTATGGGCATTGGTGCCAATTATGGGCTTTTATAGCCAAATCATGGGCATAAATGTCGTTATGGGCTTTCCTAGAAATCATGTGCTCTTAAGTGGGCATCATAGAGAGAGGAATATATTACTATTAAATTCTTCATGTTTTAAGAATCATGCAATCAAGAATGATTAAGTTGAATTCATGTCAAGATTTTCTCTCCAGTCAAGTATATATGTTTATTTTAAATTCTTATAAATGTATAGTGTCTCTTACTGATGTTTGTCTTTGTTTTCACATGGTTGTGGGACGAGATGTCCCTATATCAAGGAGCAAAGTAATTGAACTGAGTACTTCAAAGTATAGGATCACAAGACTTAGCTTGGTGGGGTGCCATCTACACCTTAGAAGATCCAAAATCAAGTTTCAAAGAAGGATTATCTCATAGATTTGTTCTACCTTTCATGTATTCGATGTTAGACCAAGGAGGGGGTTAATTTATGGCATAAGTTTTCTGTTTCAAAGAACAATTTATGAATCAATATATCTAATAAATGCAAGGTATTTCATTTATCTTTTGGCTATGTATATCATGTTTTGTGATGTTCCTAAATGCCAAGTGACCCATGTTATAGACAACATAGGGTTTGCTTTTGTTGTCTTGTATGTGCCTAGAGGGGCGTTACACATACACAATGCAGTCTGATAACAAGGATGGATGGGTCGATCCTTTACCAAATAAGTAAATTCCCGATGCTTATAGAAGTCAACCTCGTGATGCACTATCTCAAGTTGGGACATACATCACTAGTGAAGGGACATACATCACTCATGAAGTCTACAATGATGGTTCCATCTAACTATAAGATATGGATGGTGATATCCATCATCTCTCAACCAATGCCAATCATGTCAAAGGGAACTACCACTAATGATACAACATCTTCTTGGGAGTGCATTCTAGAAACAATAGTGTAGACCCCTTGTGAACTAAGACAATATTAATTATGGGTCACTAGAGAAGTAATTAGTTAAATAATTGAAATAGTAGGGACAAGAAATAACATACCATTAAATACATACTTGAATCCAATAATTAATGAACAAAAATTTGACTAGAAACTATCTAACAGATTAATTCTACGCTAATATATGTAATAAAATGGGATTACACAATGAATCTTTATAGAAAAGATGGTTCAAAATCATATATTTGATTGGGATCCATTTTCTATCATTGAAAGAGGCAATGATGAGCCCACACTACTTAAGACTCTCCCACAAAGTTGTTCTCCATTAGTATATTTATCCTAAAAATCAAGTTCACTCTTTCACCTCATACAACACACAATGGGTCTAAAAAAGGGTTCAACAACAAATATTTGTAAAACTAGTAATTATGGGTTCTATGAATCCTTGACTCTAGAATTCCAAATCACGAGAGGTTCAATGTGGAAATCTTCATGCATTGTGCACATCAATATGCCATCCTTATCCTAGGGTTTGACCACCATTGCTCGCATGGTATGTGCTCATGACAACACACCCCAACAATTATCAAAGGAAAGAATCAAAGTTTTACACGACATTAACAACCAATGAGGGATTAACCTTCATCCTAAGGTTGTAAGTTTTATTATAAAAGGTTCTCTTTTGAGGCTAATATGAACATAAATACAAGTATTCAAGACTCAGTGTCACCTAATAAGAAACCGCTAATGGCCCAAACCCACACAAAAGTAGTTGTCCAGAGTTAGTACACACCAAGTCCTTATTTCTACACATAAGTGAATGCTCATCCTATTCATATTTTAGACGATAAAGAGTGAACAACCCCTATCTAAACCTACACTACATGTCAGAGTACTAATGGAGGAGAGTAGGAGCAATTCGTCCACAAATACCCAACATCCATAATCATTTCTTCTTTGTATACCATGCACTCATGGGTTTTGATTGAGAAGAAGGCCATTAAGAGAATCAAGTAACATAAGCCCATATATGAAACTAATTACATATACAAAATCAAGCATGGCAGAAACTAATGATGCATTTATATGATAGAGTATTGTACTATTTGGTGGTTACACTTCTGTGACAAAAAAGCATCAAAACATAATAAAATCAAAGAAAAATCCTAAAACGCACAAATTAGAGCATACATCTCTTCCTTCTTGTAGCTCATCTATAAAGGTGACCACCAAGAGCAAAGACATCTAATGAGACACCCCATATTCTCTAGTGACACTATATCTTTGAGGATGGGATTCCATGGTAAGAATCATGTGATGGATCTGATATCACCAAGGTCATGTTTGGTTGCAAGTAAATGGAACAAATAGGATGTATCTTAGGATGGGGTAGGAAGGGATGTCTACCAGAAAGGAACCAAAATTCATTCCTACCTTTGGCTAAAAGCATGAAAAAGATTTCCTGATGTTGATAAAAAAATTAGAAGATTGGTACATAGTTGTATAGTAAAAGATCAACAAATGAAAACGTGCTTGAATGTGCTCCATTCTTCACAGTTCCATGTTGTCGCATCGAGGCACCAGATTATTATCTACCTACAAATGTTGCATTTTCATTGCACTTATTTTTGTTTCACACTGCAATGGGAGTTGTCATCTTTCCCTGAGTCATTGAGGAGGGTGTTGGGACCATAATCAAAGGGAGGCATCATTACAAGGTTGACGCCCTACATGTGATGCCGAGATAGGTCAAGTGTGATGTGGTTGTTGGAATGATACAAGATTAAAGAGGGTGAAGCTCTTCGACTCCTTATAGAGAAGCAGTGGTAGTCCACGTGGATAATGCAAAATGAATATGCATATAGCTAATTTTCTCCTTCTGCGGGTGAGTTTTGGAATCCCAAGGGGAGGTGCCGCTTTTAATAATCCAGTGTGTACTAGATACAAATCTATCACATATGTTATATATTTGATCCGCTAGTTGTACCAAATGTAGCAAACCATTTCTAACAGGAAAAGAATCCATTTTGGCAGTTACATCTGGCATACTTAACACGTCGCAAATATCAAGTATCTCAACAACTTGATTTAAAGGTATGTCCTCTCATCATATTGTGAAGAGAATATTAACCTAAGAATAATCTATCTCACACCTCGTGAACTAGAGATAAACACCATAGGGTTGTAGGCTACACAATGTCTAAGTCCCAAGAGAAAGATGAGATTGCGATACCCTTCTATCACTAATGAATGTAACATAACACTTCCTTCTACTAGCATAACTCACTACAAAACATCATGATCATTCATATCTACCAACCAACACTCCAACAGGCCTTGGGTTGGTGGAAATCCAACACTAATAATCTAGGAGGATTTGTGAAATAGACACACTACATTGTGTCCATCTATAGAGGTAGTATGAATCCAAAAAAATCAAGGTGCATTGTTGGCCTATAAAATAGATGGATAGATACACCATCTAAAAAAAATAGTTCTTCACATAGTTAGGCACTAGAATAGTTCAAACAGTATCAATGGAAGGATGAACTTACCTTGGATGAAGGCCTCAATGACCACAACACATGTGCATAATTTGTTCAACATGACGATAAAGCAGTGTTTTCCTGAACAATGTGATCGAAGTTGGACACTTCTATTGTTTAATGAAGTCCCATATTGTATGAAGTTGCACTGTCTCACCTATCTTTCTTGATAAAGAAGCAACCATGCTATTTCACACCAACAAGTAGGAACAAATATTATTGGGAAATCATGAGCACATATGGAGCACCACCTATCATGCACACTCCATCTTATCTAATGTTGAAATTACATAGGTTTGACCAAATAAGAAATCACTGACTTCTAGATCCCAAATTTGAATTGTGACACTCACCATCTCTACTTTGACCAAGAAGTATGGGAGATTGAACAAGTTATGTACTCGAAGGCTAGCTAAATGGACCATATGCTCTTTGATTGAATCATGTTTTTAGTGTAGCCACATCCTCGTCTAAAATGGAGAATGATAGACATGCCAAGCTTCATCCACATATTGGGAATCCCCATTGGATCAACATACATCTTCTATGTAGAAATAAAGGCCATCTTAATTTACTGAGAGATGGAAAAAGTAATGAGAGAATATGTGGGAACATGCCACACATATCTTTGCAAGTGATTTTAGATAGTCTCCCTTTGTTTTTTATCGTGGATCAACTACATCATGTATGTTAGACGTGACTCTTGAGTAGTGAGATTATTTTCACCCCTAATGACATGATTATAAAGGCAAATAAAGGGAGGTAAACCCTTAATGGGCACCCCCACGATTGCAAGTTTTTCATCGCCCACAAACTCGAATGCTTCCACACAGAGGGAGCACTCCCCACCTATGTCTAGTCCTTGATTGGATTTGTAGGCTAGCTACATGTTCCACGCGTGGTTTAGCCAACTAGGAAACATTGTAAAACCTCACACATTGTTTGAAAAGGACTTTTCAAAAGGATTTAGTGTCTCATTTTCTATTTCTAGTCATGATATGTTATAAATCTTTACATTTGATAACTTTTTTCCTATCACCACCTTATGCAACTCTCACAAAAGAAATTTATCTGATCTAAAAAGATTTAATTTATAAGCAACCTATTTGAAGCCTTGTGCGTGAAAGTAAATTTCGCCAGTTCTTAAGAGCTATGCAGCAAGAAAGCATGATGCCCTAGTATGGATTCTAATCCTTACTCAAGTGAGCAAAATATGGATACCTATGTTGATTTACTCATATTATGGGTATGATTGTACCCAATTATCAACCCACATTTAGTGCCGATAGATTGATGTGCATGACCAAAAAAATATGACTCTTAAGATTTGTATACATATCATTAAAGGATTCATTGACCATTATTTCAAACTTTCCTTAAGAGGACAACTATTGATAATCCATTTTTAAATCGATCCAATATGGTTTCTAAATGAGTAAATTTTTCACAACCCAAACCCTCAAATTTGTTGTTCAAACACGCTGAGGGATTAAACTAACCATCCACTTTTAATCATTAACTAAATACCAACCTCAAATTTTCTTCTTTGTCATATACATAGCAACGCCATTTAGCCATGATTATCATCTTGTATAAATGTTACATAAAGATTACAACAAAGTTTGACGTTAACATAAAAGGAGGTATTCTTGTTTAATATACATCATATATAGATTATTAGAAACTGCTCTCTTTTCTCACTATCTCATTTCCATGATCAAAAGGAAGGATAAGAGACTGACTAACTAATCTAACTACTTCTTCATAAGACCTCTGCTATATTCTTTATAAAATATGGCTTCTTCCTCTTCTAGAAGAGTTGGTCCTTTACTTAAAATATATGTCTGGGTAGGTTGATGAGATACTAGCCCAATGCACAGAAAATCAATAGGTAACCACAATCATTTAGTTGAGAGATATTACTACTTATGATACAAACAAGATATACAAGTAGCATAAAGTATCTTATCATTCAAACATCACATGGGGATTGATAGCAACTGACCACATTAAATCCAATTATTCCTTATATTGTTTAATCCATTTATTGTATTCTCTGAATCCATATGAGTTGTAGTACAACATGTGAAAGAATCATAGCATGTTAATATGTCATTGTACAAGACTCAAAATGGGATCATATGTTTGTAATCTCTAGCAATCCCATCTGTAGTGAGCCTCGCTACCTTTGTCTCTCGTTTTCTAATGGGACCGGATAGACATTTGGACTCTTACTTTAAATCTAGGTACTTGGGAGGAGAGTCAAAACCTTATGGGTTATTCTGAATTAGAGGTCCTAATGTAGATATCCAACTGATCAACAACATAGGTACCACAACCATCTTAGGTAATCATTTTGTACAAAATATAATAAGGAGTCTAGCTACACTAGCCTAGATCCCCACACCCATGTTCAGTACAATTTTTCTATCTCAATATTGACTTATCCTTCAGTTAGAAACACATTTCCTCCCCACATCATAGGCTTATTGTGACGGATATTATAGTGTTTAGGGCATCTATCTTATGATTGTATTTAATTTGTCAAGATGACACCTTCATCTTTGTTAATATCTTTACCCTATCTTTGGCAACTTAGCATTTTACATAAGTCATCAAAATCATTTAGCAGCATGCAACTATTTGAAATCCATCTAATTCACAGTTCAATCCTTCATATCCAAAATTCATACAAACCTAATGTTTTATGGCTTCAAAACCACCATTTTGATCACTATTTCCCACTAAAATTTACACAATATTTGATCATATGAAAATAATAACATGTAGCATACATAATAAAATTTATTTAATCTATTGATAACCACTAAGAAAACATATTGTTTTCATCAAATTAGTTAGTAACAACATTCAACAAACATTTATTATCTTTTCAAGATTGTTTATTGTAAATCAAGGTTAGAATGTGATTTTCCACTCAACAAATATAATAAACCCTTTCTGATATTTTGATGCGAGTTTTAACAAATCAAATTCCACCCTATTAAGCTAGATTTGATCTTAGGACTCCAATAAAAGACTCCAAATAGACTATAGTCGAGTCTACAAACTCAAGAAGATGTCGTCTATAGGTTGAAGACGAAAAATGGAGGTTAGAGATGATCTTTGCTTCACTAATCAATCATGGTTTAGAGAAAAAAAAAACGTGTAAATGTTGAATCTTCTTACCAAGTTTTATCTACGCAAGAACTCATTGATTTCCCCTTCTAACCATGTTATTCCTCATCGTCTATCTAGAATTTCCTCAATGATCTTCCTAATCGCCACTCAAAGGTTTTGGAAAGAGAAGAGAGACTAAAATAATGCTAACCAAACTAATTCCATCAGATTCCATTGAGTATATAGACATCTAAGATCCCTATAATTTGACAAGATGGGCAATGTCACAGTCAAACCATCAGATAGAAAAACCTTTAGTTGGTACTCCTTCAATCACTTTCTTTAGCAGGCTAACCATTGTAGGCTTTATCCTTCAGCATGGACAACCTCAAGTTGTCTCCTTCAATTGTCACACATTTGGTTGATGGATGTCATGTATCCATCAATTTATGGAAGCATCCATTTGTCTTTCCTTTGGTTGTCATTCATTTTTTAGGCCTTTGATAGATACTCACTAGTCTAGTCTTCAGTTGATGGTTCCTAGAAATACCTTCGGAAGGTAAAACCTTCAGTTGAAGCACTTTCTATTCTTTCCATTGGTAGGCAACATTTGATTGTTGTTTTCCAACCAATCCTTCAACCTGGAAAATCATCGATTGATGCTCAGTAGAAAACCCATCAGTAGGTGAACACCTTCCAACCATCAAAAAGCACTCTTTCCATGCCATCAAAAGGTTCTCCTACTACCCCATTGGTATACTTAACCTTTAGTTTTTTTCACTAAACAAACCTTTAGTTCATAAAATTGATCTAAGGACATGCAAAAACATTGATTTATTCCTCCGGATCTTAACCGATGGAAACCATGTTGAAGATTAAAAAGACTATAAATTCTCCATTTCAACTCAGATTTGGTTCATTCTTGTTTCTATGGAATCATAACTGAATTCTCCACATGTATATGGCACAACTTTTTTGAAATATTAAATCCAAAAAAAATCACAAAGTAGTTAAGATAATGACATGCATGCATAATACTAAGGTTATCTTCTAAATCTACGATTACCAGATAAGCATGATACGATTTGTAAAAATATTCCACTTTAACAAAAATTTCATTCAAAAATTCTTATAAGTGAAAGGATACTTGTTACACATTTTAAAATATAACTCCCATGTAGCTTCTTCTACACCATGATTCCTCCATAGAACATCCACTAGGGATATCTTCTTCTCTTTAAGATTTCATATCCTATGATCCAGTATCTTTACAAGTTCTTCTATATAGGAAAAATGCTCTTTTAACTGTATTGGTTTTGGATATATAATCTTTTCTGATCTGTGGCGACACTTCTTCAACATAGATACATGAAACACATCACGTAATTTTTCTAGTTTAATGTGACAAATTTCGTTACTTAGGCTCTATTATTCAAATAGACGGGGATGTCCAAAATGATGTTTGTCACCGGATCACTACAGGATGGTTGAAATGGAGGAGTGCAACTGGAGTTTTATGCGATCAGAAGATCCCTCTCAGGTTAAAAAGTAAGTTTTATAGAACAGCTATACGACCAGCCATGCTCTATGGGAGTGAATGTTGGGCGGTGAAGAAACAAGGTCTCAACAAGATGAACGTGGCCGAAATGCGTATGCTGAGATGGATGTGTGGGAAGACAAGAAAAGATCGTTTGAGAAATGACTATATCAGGAATAAAGTGGGGGTGGCGAGCATTGAGGACAAGTTGCGTGAGGGCCGACTCAGATGGTACGGGCATGTGCAACGCAGACCTACTAGTGCGCCTATACGAAGCAACGCTATTGAGCCAAACACTATAAATAGAAGAAGAGGAAGGCCTAAATTAACATGGGATGAACTTATAAAGAGAGATTTTGAATCTCTACATCTCAATCAGAATATGACCCATGATAGAACTGAATGGAAACGAAGGATCCATGTAGCCGACCCCAACATAGTTGGGATTGAGGCTTAGATGATGATGATGATGATGAGGGTTAACTCAAGTTTGTATGCTACTAGTCCAATTCTCTAAATGATTGGATGGGGACCCATGTATCTAGGTGTTAACTTACCTTATTTCCCAAACCTCAATACACTTTTCCATGGTGACAGTCTCAATTAAAACTCATCCCCAACCTCAAACTAGAGGAGTCTATGATGTTTCTTTGAATAGTCCTCTGTAATTTTCAACTATTGTTTGATCACAAAAATCTTTTCTATTGCCTCTCCCACCCGCTCTAGACCTAGAATTTTTTTCTCCAACTTCATGCTAGAAAATAGGTGATATATACTTTCTCCCATACAATAGTTCATAAGGGACTATAATGAAACTGGAATGGTCACTATTATCATAAGAAAACTATATAAGACTAAGGTGATTATCCCAACTATCACTAAACTATATACACATGCTCTCAACATGTAATCTAGGGTTCGAATTGTCTATTTTGACTGTCCATCTATCTAAAGTATAAAACGTTATGCTAAAACTCAATCTTTTTCCCAACAAATGATACAATTGATTCCAAAATCCAAAACTGAACTTTGGGTATCTGTCTAATATTATAGAAACTAGTAATCCATGAAAATTGACTATCTCATCTTTATAGACTTTGGCTAGCTTTTGCATATCCCATTTTTTTAACTAATAGAAAGGTATACGACTTATTTAATCTATCCATTATTATCCATATAGAATCAAATCCATGAGGTGTCCTAGGTTACCCCACTATGAAGTTCATAGTGATATGTTCCCACTTACACATCTGAATAGGGAGTGGTTGTAGGTAACCTTCTTTCTTGTGGTGATCATCCTTGACATGCAAACATGCCCCACACTTTGCAAAATACCCAGCCACATATTTCTTCATACTTGACCAATAGAATATTTCTTTGAGGTTTTTATACATCAACGACTACCTAGATGCATTTCATACATAGAATAGTGAGCTTCCTCAAGAATCTACTTCTTTAATTCAATGTCATCTGGCACACATGATATGTCATACTTGTTCGATTTGCTTTTTTGCATGTCATGCATAATTTGCTTCAATATACTATCATTCTATTGAAGCTATTGCATTTCTTCGTAGAATGTTGGTCTAACATGCATCTATGCAATCAACCCTCCTTGCTCTGCCACACTCAAATTTATATTCAACTCCCTCATTTTGACCAGTAAGTATCTTTCAATACATTTCATAAAACATATCCAAAGGTGATTTGGATTTCCTATTTAGAGCATCTGCCACAACATTATCCTTCCCATGATGATAATAAATGGTAACATCATAATCCTTTGTAAGATCCATCCACATATGGTGTCTTAGATTAATATCATTTTGTGTGAAAATATATCTTTGACTCTTATGGTCTATAAAAACTGACCTGACTCGCCACAAAGATATTGTCATCATGTCTTTAAGGAATATACTATGGCTACCAACTTAAGATCATGTGTGTGACAGTTCTCTTTGTCCTTCTTAAGATGTCTAGAATCATAATCTACCACTTTTCCTTTTGCATAACAACACATCCTAATTCTCTTTTGGATGCATCATAAAACACTACATAACCTTTATCTACTTCTGGTATGATCCAAACTTGGGCTTTAATCATTGATTTAGCATCTGAAATATTTTCTCACAGTTATCAAACCAAACAAAAGGCACATCCTTGCTTGTTAAATGTATATGTTTTTTTGGTCGGTCAAAAAGTGTGTTACTATATTACCAAAAACTTTGGGAACTGAGTACCCCATTACATCGACCGGAGCTAAAAGCTCATACAAGGATCCAAGTCCCCACGTAGAGGGAGATGCAAGATTTCTAAAAGAAGAGACAAAACTAAGAAGACCTATCTAACTAACCAAGCTAGGTCCAAGCATTCCAACCAGAGGAGAGTATTTACAAGCCACTATTACATGCATTCAGCGTACCCACAAGTAGTAATAGTAGCTTGACGTAGAACAAATCTAGTTTTCCTGCCTGTAGCCAGCCCTGAAGCTACTGATCTTCTCTGCTATCAGAACTTCGGGTTTCTAAATATACGAGATCACACAAAAAGGAACCCCTAGCATCGGGTCAACAAGAAACTGAGCAAGCCGGATGAGAAGCAAGAACCAGCACATGTAACAACAGAGCATGGGAGAGAAAATAGCTCCAAAATACCCTTCATGCTTTGCACATCACCAACTATCTATTAGAGTACCCACAAAGTGTGGTACTAGGCCAAGATTAGGGATATCCTTCAAACTATCCTCCCACCACACATCCAAGTTGCTAACCTGTAAGGGACCTTGATCTTTGGTAGCATTGTTTACACAACAACAAAGCATAGCCGGGGAAGAACCAGCACAAGCAAATGTTGCTCTTAGCACAGCGGCATAACATCAAACACCTGAAGAGGTGTTTCCATCGCAGCAGTGGCAGAGGGGCCAAGGAGGAGAAGGCTTTGAACATGATCTACACCCTTGAACATGTCTGCCAATGTGCATGCTTGAACGCTTCTCAGAAGCATTCCGTCAAACACCAAGTGAGATCCTTTACATGGTGATAGAGAAACCAATGGGAGGGAGAGGAAAGCCCTGCCCCCCCATTATCCCAGGTCACGCATGACAAGCAGGGCTAAACGGGCCCTAACGTAAATGGCCAGGTCGAGCAAGAACCAAGACGAGCAAGCAAAGCCAGGTAGCACACCACCGGCATACAACAAGACACCATCCGACATACAACAAGACACCATCAAGAGCAAGCTCCGGATGCTTGAAATCTTCTAAATACTCAGACGCAATTCGTCAAACACGAAGAGGCCATCATGGTGATCCGGCACCCTACAGCTGTTGACCGTCGAGGAAGAACACCGATGCTGATAGAAGCAGGAAACCCAACCTTGTCGAACACCTTAGGGGTGTTCCATCCCGCCACAAAAGCAGAGCCAGGAGGAGGAGACGGACATGACGATCTACCCCCTTTTGCCTTGAAGAGAAGAAATAGAGTCGAGCCACCAATAACTGGAGGAGGCATGACTGACTCCTTTCGCCATGGTTGTCGAAGCTCCAGGGGCCTCGACCTGTTTGAAATAGGTCTCCTTCTGTTTGTCGGAAGCATGATTCCCAGGATAAGAATATGCCGTCAAAGCTCAGCAGCAGGGCGCCGCCAAAGCATAGAAGCCGGGCGCCGCCAAGCATGGGAGCAACCCATCAACGAACAAACAAGGCTCGGCCCCAGGCCCTATGGATGACACGATGCAGAATTGAGTCCGGACGCCCGTCGAAGAGCCTTTTCTCCACCTAGGATGCCAGAGTTGGATCAGATGCGAGAGACGGTGTCGTGAACCTGGGTAACCAGGTCGTTCCTCGGGGGAGTGGCACATGTGCAGCACACTGAGCGACGACATGGGAAGGCTCCTCTCCATTCGTCTCTCTTGAACGAGATGGAGTCGATTGAATCGATTTTGCCATCCTCGATCAAGTCACAACTCAGGCACCGGAATCATGTCCCACGCTTACCAGACCCGAGAGGGGCAACCGTCGGGGCATCTGGAACTGCAGCTCAACGTCTATTCTCCAGAATCACGAACCCTAGCTTCAATCATCGTGGCCGATTGGAAGCCAACGGGAGGGCACGCCAGAGATGACGGCCCTCCCCCCAGAGGCGTCATCGGGGTAGAGAGAAGATGGAGTGAGCCCTAGAGAGAGAAGACCGTCGTGCCACTACTTGCCAATTTAAATGTATAAGTGGTGTTGAAAGAACACTAAAATTCATTATGAACCTTCTATAATGTCTGACTAACCCTAGATAACTTCTAATCTAAAAAGGAGTTGTATGTTGCTCCCAATAAAGAACAATTCCACATTCCAATGGTCTGCATTGAATCCTTCTCTTGATATGGCATTTCCAATAAAGGAAAGATAAGACAACCAGAACTCACATTTGTTGAAATTAGGATACAAGTGATGTTGTCTCAACAACTGCAAATCTATCCTCATGTCATTTACAAACACTACTATGTATTGATCTAGATATAGTCTGAAAACCCTATCCATCATGTCCATAAAATCTATAAGGGGATTTTTTAGTCCAAAAGACATAAATTCAAACTCATAATGCTTGTCTTATTTTGAAGGTTGAGTTACACATATATCATGCCTTTATCCTCAACAAATGATAACCTGACCTAAGATCTATCCTTGAAAACATTATTTCTCCACATAACTAATCAAATAGGTCATCAATTTTAGGCAAAGGATGTTTTTTCTTGAAGATTATATTATTGAATTGCCTATAGTTTATGTGTAATTGCATAGTTCCATCCTTCTTTTTCACAAAAAGCAATGGATCTCCCCTAGGTGATGTACTAGGTTCAATGAAATCTTAATCCAGTAATTCATGTAAGAGATATCCTACCACATGTTCCAAAAGGCCTCATGTCCATTGCTCATCATCTTTAGCTACATCATTTGATACTATGCATGTGGGTAATACTTTTCTAGTCTCCTGTAGAGACACAAGAAAAGTCACCTTGCTGAAAGATAACCTATTTCTCCCAACAATCTAATTGGACAAGGTACATCTCATGGCAACCCATACTTAATTTGTTTCAAAAGAACTAATGTATAAGGGTATCACAAACTACTATGGCATACCCACTGAAACTTAAAAGACATCGTGGCATGCTTCTCATAACATTGTTAGTTCACCTAACACAGTCTTAACAATAAAAATCTTGGGTTAAATTTTTTTATCCACTAACTATTGATATTTGAATAAAATAATATGTCACACAAAGATCTATTAAAACTATAACTAAAATGCTATTAAATAAAAAGCATCTCACTTGTAAGAAATTGGTGTGAGACTAATCCTTTAGATTTTGTTTAGAAAATAAACATCTTGTAGTTCTCCCTCTAACACATGATCCTCTCCGTCCACTAATGGTACTAGGTGTTCCCTCTCTAGATCCTATGGATATTAAAGAACGTGGTCCTAAAATGGAGCATGTCTTTGAGGAGTCTGACATTGTGATTGTAGACTCTATTTAGGTATAAACTAAAGCTTTAGGCAATCCCTATTAATGTGTCCCCTATATCAACAGTAATAATACACTTTAGTATTAGCTCCCCAACATTGACCATAATGTACCCTACCATAGTTATCACACATAGTTGTATCATGTCTCTGTGGATCTATCACTAATGGTGATGACCCTAAAATGCTTGATGAAGGTTCCCACTTAGGTGGTGCATTCCATCTACTAGGGTTAGATCTTCCCCTACTATGAGAAGATACCAGATCACTTGAACCAGATCCTTGCCTTCCAAAATAATCAAGACCTCATACTATCTTAGAAAAGAAACAATCACCTCCTCTGTATATACCACTATCCTATCCTCCTCTAATGAAATAACTAGATCTTTTCTTTCTCCCATAGTGTGTATCAACATTAACTAACTCTTATATATGTAATGCAACCTCCGCAATTCTTAAAAGAATTCTCTATATCTTCTCCCGATAGTTGATATGGTATGTCTAATCTCATATCTTAAACCTCTTTGGAATATCCTACATTTCTCAATATCATCTAATACATGATGAGGAAAAAAGTTTACCAACCTTGTAAAATATCCATCACATTCACCAATTATCATGCTTCCATGTCTAATATTTTACAACTATCTAATATTGTCTCTTAAGAAGGTAGGAGGAAAATACATAAGGTGAAAGCCATCCACAAAGTCTCTCCATGTCATCGTTGTATTCTTCCTCTTATAATCCACTCCATGCCACCACAATTGAGAATCTCCTGAATATATACACAATATGATTGATCTACTTATCCTCCAGTACTCAATTAAGCAAAAGATTTGTTCCATACATCGAAGCCACACATGTGCTATAGTAGGGTTTATAGTTTCAAAAAATTCAGTCCCACCAAGCTTCTTCACCAACTCATAGAATCTTATCATATCCTTGCCAGAAGATGGTTCCTTTCTGTCCATGTTATATTTTTCTTTTATTTCCAAGAAGATGTGGTACATCCTTGCCTCCTCATCCTTATCATCTCCTCCTTCACCCATTGCTTGAGGGTCAGGGCCATAATGAATCTCAGCTTGTTCCTCACCAAGACCACATCCTCTTCCTTCCATATGCACAATCCATAATATAACAAATATGTCAAAAGATTGCAACTTAAAGAGGAAAATGTTGTAACTTATTGGTCTCTTATCTCCTCTATACCAACTTAGGGAAAACTCCTAACTTCAAACCTTCACTCTAATACAAATTTAGTTGAAGTGACATGAACCCTCGAATCTGGTGTCTAAAGCACACCAAGGTGGGATTAAACTACTAATCCACATTAGTCATTTATGAAAAACCAACGATAAATTTTCTTCTTTCTCAAATACATAACAAGATCATTTTACTATGAATACCTTGTTTAAACGTTGTATAAAATATTTCAACATAGTTCGAATTTTACATAAAAGGAAGAATTATTGATCAATATACATCAAATATAAGGGTAAGAGACCAGCTAACTAATCTAACTACTTCTTCATATGACCTATGCTAGACTATTGATATAATCTAGCTTCTTCCTCTTCTAGAGGAGTTGGTCCTTCACCTAAAAAATGTTTCAGTAGGTTGATGACATACTAGCTTAGTATGTATAAAATGAATAGGTAACCATGGCAAATAAATTTAAAGATATTTACCATTTAGGATACAAGTATTATTATTGTTTCTGACCTTAATTGGTAAACTAGGGTTACATGGTTGATTACATGGTTAATTAGATTTATTATCACTTAAACATGATTGATGATGGTACTTAAATTGTTATGTTATAAACCTAAAAAGGAACTATATTCATAGTTTTACTTTAAAGGATTAGGGTTTGAGAAGTGTAAACCCTAATCACAAAAATTAGGGTTTTGGTAGTATATAAATACAAAATTTGATAGCTTTAGCAGTATGGCAAATGAATTTTTATATTTTCTATGTAACTTGAATTTATTTGAAATTTGGATATGATATGGATAAGTGAGCTATGCATGTTAGTGAAAATTTCCATAATATTTGGATTTCTTTGAATTTGGTCCTTGGTGGAACTACAATTTGACCGACCTTGCTACAAATTATTGTTTAGTAGGTTAGTGTTTGATTTTTAATTATTTATTGGTAACTCACAATAATTTTAAATTTTGATTAAATCTCGGAAGCTATGTGTTATAAGAAGATGATAATTTTTCATAATTTTTTAGGATCTGTAAAATATTTAGCAAATAATGTAAAGTAATATTTGTATGACAGAAAATTCTACTTAATAAAACAAAGTACAAGTAGAGTCAATTTGCAATTCACCCAATGAGGTAAATTGCCATATATGAATAATATAAAAACTAGGAGCTCCCCTATTTCATGATTGATTCCAGCGAAACGAAATCCTATAGAGATAGTGAGAGATAGGGTTTGGATGGAGAAAGAGGTGAAGATGGTATATAGGGTTTTCTCTTGCTAGAGTTGGTGAAATCAAATAAGTTTGTCATCTCTATATAGCTTTTATTTGTGATTCTTCTCTCACTTGTTAATATTCCACCCCTCCTCTGATTTGATTCAAAATTATATAAAATCTCTCCCTTTTATCATTGTTTCTTTATAATTCTCCATTTCAAGAGTTTTCAATTTGATAGAAAGAAGAAAGTGACAGATTATTAGGAGTTTGATAAAATTCTAGAGTTTTAGTACTTGAGCTACATTTTTTAATGTGTTTTCACACCTTGAGTCAGTACTTCCTTTATATTGTAGATTTCATGAAATTGGATTAAATCCACATTGATCTTCAAATCCTTTGTATGCAATTACAAACCCTAAATCTGTATGTCTGTTTACGCTTATGAAAGATGATCTAGAAATGGATTGTTTTCCTATTGTGATAAATTTTAGATGATAAAACCATATTAGAAATGTATCCAAATCATGTAAAATAAAATTCTTAATGTTACTGAAGAAGTTATAAGAATATATCAAATCTAGGATTTTCTTCTATGTCTAAAATTGTTGTATAACTGAATGAAGAAGTGGCCTATTTGAATATTCTTGTCTGTGGATGATTGTTTTATTTGAATGTAAATTAGTACATATATATCAAATAATATCTTGGATTTCATCTGATATTATCATTGTGTGATTGATATCTCAGTAAAGTTGGTGAAATCTAGATGAATGAAAAGTTGAAAGTTTGCCAATAAACATCATGAAATTCAACTGATGTGATACTTTTATCGTTATAAATTCATTTATTCAAGTTTACTCTTGATGCCTGATTATTTAGTGAACAAAAAGGAAACCGTAGTTCAGCTCAATATCATGGTTTCATATATAGATTTGGTTATATGTGAATTGTTGAAAGAAATCTTTATTTAGTGAAAGTTTCTGACACATTAAATCCTTATGCGAGTCATGTGATATGTTAATGAGGAAAACAAAACCCTGAGAATAGGCCATTCAGTGATTCAAGAATTTTCATATTAGTGTTTCTCACTATGAGATGTAGTGATGCTCAATAGTTCAGTTTGTGGTATACATTACAGATGGTCTATAAAATGAACTATCTACAAAGATAAACTAATAAATGTTGATGTGATGATTGAATTGTGAATCAGACATTTAAATGCTTTAAATGTTGTAGAACCCTTCACAAGAAGGCCTACGTTGTGGGAGGAAACAAATTCCTAACTGGAGGTATTTTGTTCAAGTCCAGGCAAGTTGGAGCACACCAGTGGGGTGCGGGGGTCCATGCCAATGAGGGTGTACTCTTTAAATGGTTGGTATTGAACATCGATCGGGGATTCCGATAGTACCTGGGTTTTCTTGTCATTGGACATCTTCGGTAGGTCAACTGAAATATAATTTATCTATATCAACTTAGAATTATCCAATTGATGTGGCATATCATAAATAAACTAACTAATACATGACAAATCCAAATTTAACATTGGTTCTTATTTTTAGATTATTTACAGGAATATTTAGTATATAAATATGTTTTGGTGGTTTCTTTGAATAAATATTATCATAATATATATTGTGTTAATTATGTGGTTTTTATGATCCTTTGGAAAATATCTACTCATGAGGAAGATATACTCTCTTTATATTTCTTTAAATACATATTTTCATGCTAATTTTCCATTAAGTATGTGTAGCATGATTCCATTTAAAGGAAAAAGCATCTATGTAATTAATGTAAATATAGATTCTAATTTAGATTTCCAATCTCCCCAAAACTATTATAGACTTGCATATCACGAATTTGATAATAATAATAAATTATAAGAGAAAGGTGTGAAGATATCCATGGTATTTATAGTATAGTATTTTTGTTAAATTTGTCTTAAATCAAAATATTGACGATGAGATTGCTAAATTGATGATTCTTCATTTTCAAAGAATTGTGGAGAGAGGTAGTAAATAGTTCTTAAGAAAAGTGTACAAACAATATTGTTATAATTTTTCAATTTATTTGATGTGATTTATGTTGTGACATACTCACAAATGGAATGTAAACTTCATAATGGTAGTCAACTTTCATTAAGGTAGGATAGCGATGATAATTTTTTTTCGGTCGGCGAAAAAACTCTATTGCTATTGATTCCAAAACTTTAGGTACAAACATATGCGCACCCCCTAACCCTCAAGAGAGGATTACCAAGGCAAGAAAAAGAAACAAAGGTCTTGTATACAAGACCCAAAAGAAAGAGAGATACAGAAAGAAAGACAACATAGGAGTCTTGATACAGAAGATGTACTCCACCCAAACAAAAAAGGAGCTCCACTCTCAATATGTATACCCACAAATTGTGGACTTTATAGTTGGAAAGGTGGGCATCCGCTGACTTTGAACTCCCATGTTGGCATCAATCCAAATCACTCAGACTACTATTGCTAATGAAGAGAATAATCTTCAGTGCTGTCCTACTGTACCAAATAAGATCATAAGAGCAACTACAACAACTGTACATCATCATCAATAGCTAGAAATAGGGACCTGACTCCCCTTCCTCTTGGCATTAAGCTCACTTACTGAAAGTAGAAGAAGGAGGAACCTAGATTCAGACCTCCAGACCATCAAACGTCAGCATAGATTCATAGAAACTCATACACACCAGAAGGAACAAAAGGAGCACTCAGTTGCCACTGGAACATCTCCTCCTTTTACCAGCCACACAAATAACCACTTCAACAGATAGATCAGCTACACCAATCACTACAGTATCAAACCTAGACCCCCACCACTGACAATACATCGCACCTAGAAGGAGTGGTTGAAGAAACCAAGCAGACCTCCAGAAACCAAGCAGCAGATGAAACTATTTCAAAAACGATTACTGAAAAGCAAGTATCAAGAAAATAATAAGAGCAAAGATTAGAAGCTTAACCCCCATCCTTCCTTTTCATAGGAGATTTTTTCCTCCTATTTGGCCTGAACTTGTTCAGTGAGTCAGCCTCCCAAGGATCAAGGTCCAGTTCAGAATTGGATTCCACATTAGACTCATCGTCTTCATCAAATAGCTTCTCGTTTTCCAGATGGAAATCTATGGAGAATTCACTGCTATTCCAAATTCTGTTAATCTTCCATGAAGAATAACTCGTCTCAACTCTGCTTCGCCTGCTCAAATCTAGCTCCCAAGCATGGTTGAGACTCCCAACACAGATTACCGGAGAGGACCCAGCCGTTTCAGGTTCTGGTATGTCGAGAGGGATGTGAGACTTTTGATTTCCAACAACTGAAAGAACAACATCCATGACCTATTGAGCAATAGATTTGTAGAGGGCACCATCTACTACAGCAGAATCATCAGCATCGACTTCCAATTGCTTCAAATCTTTATCCCCTTGACCTTGTGTAGAAGCCTTCTTGGAAGTCTTTTTGGCAAAGTCTCAAGCACCTGGAGATTTCCCCACTCAGACCTGAAGGTCATTTCCAGGTGGGGCTTTCCTCGTCTTCATAGGGCAGACAGTAACTCTGTGTCTAAATCTCTTGTAGTTCGGGCAAATCACTTGTTTGGCAAGAGCCTCCACCTTCAGAGTCTTGAGTGTCAAGTCAACCTCTACCATTTTCTCCTTCATAAGCTTGGAATCATACTTCATCTCAATGCACACCAGGGCATCACCAAGACATCCTATAGCAACAGAGAGATCATCTGCATCCATAGGCCGCCCAATGGTGCTCGCAACACAGGAAATGTGATTGCGAGTCCAGGGGATCCCCGGGTATTCAACCTTGAACCAAATTGGAGCATGAGTGAAAGAAAGAGGTTGAAGAGGAGCGCCCAATTTTCACGAATGAGCCACAATCAACGACCCGTCCATGAACCACAAAGCTTCATCCAAGACTCTGTCTCTTTCACTGCTGGAAGGCATTTTGATGATGTATCCTTCTCGTTCCTCAGAAGCAACTTCTACTGGACCACTTGGTCTCCACTGCCTACAGATCCAACCAAGTAATTGACCGACAAATGGCTTTCGACCTACAAATCTGATGGAACAATACTCCTCCCAGTCAGGCGTGACACTGTCCTGGCTTGAAATGGAGGCGCACCTCCTCCCATCCTTGATTATCGGCTCGACGATGTCCAACAAATCCAACTCAACTTCATTGTGATCCAATCTGCTGAACTGGAACCAATCGACAAGTTGAAAAGATGAAGGACCCCTTTTTGATCCGGGCGACACTTTGGTAGGGTTGGCAGTGGTGGACACTTGATCTTTGTCCTTGCGCGGCAGATCTGCAGCTGTGACCTGGGCCGAGGGACCTCCATCTCCATTCGCCACTGATTGGCATAGTGGAGGAGTCACAGACTCAGCGGCCTGACCTTCACCCACTCTGCTTCTCACAGATCGTCCTCACCCTCGCCCCCTTCCTCCGCATCTGCGTCCGCGACTCATTCTCTCTAGTCTCATCATTCTTGGTTCTCCTTTGTTTCATAGCGATGATAATTTTACCTACATGCAATATATAACTACGAGAGAGATATACTGTGATGGAGTGAATCACTGCACTAGAAATTAGTTGGGATGTACCATGAGATGTGAGGAACCTATTGTTAAAATCTCATAGTGTTTTGATGTTCCTCTAAGGAGATATATGGGTTTGAACATGATGATTATATTGATACTTTGATGTATTTAGGACCAAGAATTACTTTATGAGCAACATAGACTATGATCCGACAAATAAGTCACATGCCCAAGGAACCCTATTTAGAGAGGCCACGGATCAGGCTTTTACAGCTTCTGGATGTGCACGATCGAGCAACGGTTAGAGCAAAGAAGTGGGGAGACTGGAATCGTGACTGCCGGTTTGTGATGATCGTGGCTCGTATGCAGTTGTAAGTGAACGGTGCTTTGGATAACCCCCTCACAAGGACCTATCCATTGTCAGATCTAGGAGGAACACTCATATAATAGTGATGTCTCCCCATTACAAACACAAGTTGAAGAGGAGGAGATATCATCCTTGTACCACCATATCACCAGCCAACAACTAGAATGCCTCAAGCCGCTTGAGAGGAGACAACGTGTTCGTTTAGCTCCCCCGCAACACTCCAGGTGGTGCTAGAGACTGCCCATCATAGCTCAACGAGAAGGAAGATGCCGAGGAGAAGAGTATGATGGCACCAAGGATAGCGACAGTGGCGGTCCTGGAAGATGACGCTGAGTAGAGGAACGTGACTGCCAAACGTAGGCCGACATCGAGGAAGAAACCCCATCTAATGGCAAGTTTAAAGCCGACGGTTGAGAGAAAGAGCTCTGATGCAGAACCCACACACGTGTCCATACCACTGAGATTGAGTCAAATGCGAGAAGGGAAGAAGATTTGGAGGCATCCATCACCAACAGCTCACGGGCGTGGAGCTTGAGAGCAGTAAAGGATGATCGGCTTTGATAAGGGCCTGATGACAACTGCTTCCTTCGCTAACATTTCCTAGCCTTGGTTGTGGCCACATTGTCGAGATGAAGAGATCACAACAGCTCTGTGATCCAGAGAAGGATAGCAGGCAACAACGACCTCTCTGCTCTAGAAACTGAGTCCAACGGACTCACAAGCAGCCAGCTGGCGGTTGTGACCATGTGAGGACGGGAGAAAGACAGTTAACGAAAGAAGAGGAGCACATCCAGGAGGAGCACAAATGGAGTGCAGGAGAGTTCCCCATACTGACAGAGGTTCTGCGTTAGAAACAGAGGGCCGAGAACTGCGGCGGCGGCTCTACCCCAAACTCACGTGAATAGATCGCATTGAATGGGAGGAAGAAAGAGGAGTGAGCCAATTTATCTAGACCGGGTCTAGTATAGGCCCACATCAAGCTATCCAACCAGACAGGCCAGTTCGATCATGAACCAGGCAGATCCATGAAGGGGAAGCACCCATAGAGGCCACACGGCGGTGTCTGATAGGCCGAAAAAGTAATTACCCTCTAATATGTATAGATCTTGCATAAATCGCAATAAATAGCTTGATGATCAGAAAAATACATATAATATACCTAACTTCTCAGAAAAATGAGTAGAACATAGTAGATTTATAATAGAAGGGTTTTGACAAACTAATCATAGTTATATCATGTAAGTAGTTAAATGCTTGTTTAATAGATATTAAATACCAAATGATGACCTAAAATTATGAGAATATACCAATAAATCATAATTCATGTTTATAATGCATATGATTTCAGACATGGTCATGTTAATGAACAAAATCATGTAATTTCATTAATATGGCTAATTAGGGCTAATAACCCTAAATAAAATGTAATACATACATACATACTCAATAAATAGTGAAATTTACAGAGAAAGTTCATATCAGTAATTGGAAGATAAGATGTAACATTGATATCAGCTATATGCATAGAATTCATGTAATATGAAGATGAACCTCTATACATGTTATGAAACACTAATTTGAATGATGTAACCTAGGGTTAATATGTGCATAAAAAGGATATGGAACCTAATGTTCAGATAATGAACCACAATATAGAAAATGACATCAGTAAGATAAATCTAAGATAAGAATACAAGTAATGATACATGTATCCTAATGAACTAAGAGAAACTCTAATGAACACGATTAGGGTTAAGATGAGATGTAAGATGATGACAATCTGATGACAGTATATGATCTTGTCTTAATCAGGGTTGACCAGGATATAGATGACATGAGGAATATGTGATTAGAATGATCTATCTCTTTGGAAGGTACGCCATTACCTCTTACTTGGCTTCTTATACAATATGCTTGTCTTATATTGTAGTAAATACTTGGCATATGGTATTGGTTGAAATGATTGTTCTTGTATGATATGTTGCTTGATTTTCCATACTTACTATTATGAACACATCAAACATAATATATTTGATCCATTATATGAAAGCACTAATTCTCTTTGGTAGCATTGTGCTGGAAAGTGATCATTCTCTTTGGTAGAAGATCACATTGTATAATGATCTAACTCTTTGGTAATAGATCATAAGGCCTTACATCTCATACTCTTTGGTAGCTGATATGATACATTATTCCCTCAGGTGGTAAATGCATGGATATATAATGGAAAATGTGCTTAAAATATGTGTACTCTTTTGTTAATGAATATCTTTGTGCAAGTATACACTTTTCTTATATTCTTCTATTACTATCAAGTATATTAGTTTTATCTTATTGCCAAGATATGATGAGAGGTATATAAAAGACACATAGTAATACTCAGTACAATATTCTTGAATATTGTACTCACGTGTACCACATGTAATCTTTTGTTTAGGTTGTGGCATGTGATCTTGAAGACCCAGGATAGTGAGAGTTGTATGGCGAGCTGATGTACAGGTGGACTTGTTGTCTTAAGATCCTATAGTTAGTGGTAGTACATGTATATGTATAAGTTTTCTATTCAATATGTAATATCAAATGTTGTAACTATTCATTCATGTTGTAATTATATGTTGAATAGTGAACATGTATTGTATGGTTTTATTATTGTTCATGTGCATGTGCTACTGATTGTTTCCTTCGGACTTCCTCTGATTTTCTTCTTCTTAGCCTAGTGTGTGGTGTTTAAATTGGGATTCTCGCTGAGGTGAGGGTTTCAATTTAGATGTCACACATCAGATTAAGTTTTACAAAATCCGGGGACGTCACAGGTGGTATCAGAGCATGAACAATAGCAAATCCTGACATTTTCTCATTATGCAACTCAAAACTAAAGAATCTTGAACTTAATAATCTTTTGGGTTAGATTAGTTGTCTTTTAGAGACTAGATCTGACCTAGCCTCTGGGTTAGCACCTAGATGTCTGAGAACTAGGTCTAGACTGGTTCTTGTTGTATAGCAGGTCCTTAGACGTCATTCTTTCCTTATAATGCAGTGGTATGGGACGTTGTATTATTTGGAAATGATGTACATCACAGGAAGAGAAACCTTTGACATATGATGCATCGATGTTTTGGGGAGCTACACCAGCCTACACCATGTTCTCACCCCTTTCACTAGTTTTCATGACATTGTACTTTCTACTATGTGTGGGACACTCGTTTTCAGGATTTGGTTTTTGATTCCAAACGGATCGAATCTCGATAGTTTTCTCTGACACTTATTTTATCAGATAAAAACTATATAACATTTTTTTATGTATATGTATTATTAAAATGTGTCCCCACACACTACTACAGAAACAACATTCAATGTCACTTTTCTGGGCGTCGGTTTCTTGGAAAACCTACGCCTATAATAATCAATGTCGGATATTTAGGAAAACTGACGTCTATATTCGAAGACCATCCAGGCACGGGTACCGCTTTATATTCAGCGTCGGCTGGGTATAACAAACCGACGCCTAAAATCGACCGCAAAATCCAATTTTCGAGCGAAAAAAATTTGGCCCCAAAGTGTCAAAGACAGCGGTGGTTGTTTAACTATTAACCGATGCCTATTTAAGATGAAAATTTGCGCAAAAAGTTACACTTTTAGTGTCGGTTATCCTTGGATAACCGACGCTAATAATGATTCCCGTCAAATAATTTAGGGTAAAGATTTTCTAATTGGACGTCAGTTTTTTACTATCAATCGACGCTTGAGAGTAATAGGCGTCAGTTTTGTGGATAACCGACGTCGTTGACCAACTTAATAGTCCCGATCACCCGACTCTTCCCCCTTTCTTCCTATTTCATCACGATATTTCTCATGTGCTCGCCACTCTCGCCTAAAATCATCTGACAACCCCCGCTGCTGCTCACCGCCGCTGCTACTGGTGCGCCTCTGCTCGCCGCCGCCACGTCCTCTTTCTGCTACTGTCGCCGCTCGCCGCCACTGCTGCTTTGCTCTTATCCTGGTGCCACTGCGAGCATCGCTCTGCTCTGCTTTTTGCCTACTCGCCGCCACTGATGCCGCCTCTCACTGCCGCTCTTCTCCACACTAGCTCCAGGTAGCCCTAGCTCCTTACCCTAGCTCCTTACCAACAACAAGCATGACCGAGGCTGTGTTGGCCTACCACGACCGTGTTGGACAACCACGGCCGTGCTCGACAGCCACGGTCGTGCTTTCTGTTGGTAATGATATGAACAAATCTTTATGTAATGCTTTATGTAAATCCCTGGATACGAACAAATCTTTTGCTTACATATATTTGTGCTTCTAATCCTAATGGTTGACCTAATTCAGTAAATTTTGATGCATGTTAAATAAGATTTAAACTTGTCCATTCTAGCATCCTAATTTGATTTGATTAAACCTAACATTGATGAAACCCTAACATCAATTGTGATGAAACCCTAACATTAATTGTGATGAAACCTTAACATGTACATATCTATTATTGTGTTTGTTGGCCTAGAAACTCGTCCAAGATTTACTCATTAGGCATAAATCTTGGATAGTTCTCAGTTTGGGACTTTTCTTGAACACCTAATCTCACTTAGGATGTAAGTGTATAATGTGTATTGGGTTTTCAAGAAAATTTCGGTAGCATTTCCCCGTTTGTTCTCTAAGTACATATCTCTAAGTACATATGTACTTAGAGAACAACGGGGAAATGTTGCTGAAATTTTCTTGAAAACCCAATACACATTATACACTTACTAGTGAGATTAGGTGTTCAAGGATGGGATAGGTGGTATAGATTTATTATATATTAGAATGACATCACATGTGTTTGTTGGCCACAGAATATTGAAGCTAATGATGACTTATATGTCCGCGGAGATCACAATGAAGGATTGTTAATTGATAAAAGATCACAATTTTAGAGGCATGCATGTTTATATTTTTTTATTGAAGCTAAATGTTTGCTTTTTTTATATCAATATCCTTTTCAGATTTGATGTTTCATTATCTTCTAGTTAATACAAATGCTAAATGTTTGCATTTTTAATGACATTTTCAAATGGCTGACCATTATGCGCATGATGTCCATGATGAGCATGAAGTCCATGATGAGCATGATGTCCATGATGAGCATGGCGAGGATACCAATGTAAGTTCTAAGAACATATCCTCTATTTCTATAAAATTCATTATCTTCTAGTTATGTCATATATCCCATATTTCTATATTGGGCTAATTCCATGTGTTTATTTTTGTCAAATTTTAGGTTGATGATGCACATGTACCCACTGAAGCACTGAAGGAACTTGATGTGCATCACCAAACACTTAACAAGAAAAGGGGGATCACTCTGTTGAAGAAGTAAATAGCACTAAGTGGCAGTGAATCCAGATTGGTTGTGGAGTTTGATAATGGAGGAAATGCAATTGGAGTGAACCGCAATAATTTTGTAAACTATCTTGGGGTTGTCATTTGAAGCCATTGTGGTGTTAAGTATGATAATTGGCATAAAGTTCCTCAGGTGAAGAAATACATGATATGGAAGTATTTATGTGTGAGTTATTATTATTTTCAATTATATTTTGTAGATTGCAAATTCTATTATTTGCAATTCTATTTTTGGATACTAGTTAATAACAATTCTATTTTACAGAATCTGTTTGCATTGGATGAGAAGCTGCATCGTAAAAGTGTTATGCAACATGCTGGAAAGATGCTAAGGAACTATAGGACAAATCTCAACAGAGAATACATAAAATATGGTGATAAGAAGAAGAAGTCAGCCCTTGAACAGTGGAACTTCTTGGACAAAGAAGATTGGGACACGTTTGTTGCTTCAAGAAAATTTGAGGAATTCAAGGTATTAGGCATCACTCCCAATTTAATTAATATACGTTGTATTCACCTATTCAAGATTAACATTTAGTGCTACTAACCAAATCATTAATGTGCATACTAACTAGGCCCTCTGTGAGGTGCAAAAAGAAAGGCATGCATTGAATGTGCATCACCACAATATGGGTCCAAAGGGCTATGCAAGCGTTTGCCAAAGACTATAGGCAGAGTCTGCTGCTACTCAGGAGTCATGTACTACATGTGCCACACCCATGCCTCGCCATGATGTCCGGATAGCTGGGAGACAAAACAAGAAGGGTATAAAGAAGCATGTAACTGTTGAGGTGGCTGCGAAAATGGTAAAATACAACTCTTAGAGCAATCATTTGAATATTGATTATTTGTGGTGTTAACTTACCAATTTCTGTTGATGGTGATTAGCGGGAGCTGCACGAACAGAGGAAATAAGGCACGTTCATCTCTCAGGGCACAAGGGATGAATTGACAGTTGCTCTGGGTAACCCAGAGCATCCTGGATGTGTTAGGGGTGTAGGGGCTGGTGTGGGCATCAAAGCATTCTTCGGGCCATCCCAGCGCAAACCCAGAGCGGGACTTTCACAAGAAGAGGTAACCTATTCTTTTTTTAGAATGTTAATGCAGAAGGAAATTCAATAATAAGAAGCTAATGTTTCTTTTATCCATGTATAGGAGAATAAGAGAGTCGAGGATATAGTTGCTAAGCAGGTCAATGATATAGTTGTTGAGAAGGTCAAGGAAGAAATAGTGTGGTGGCAGGCATCTCAGTGTTCCAATCAGCCTATGGCGACCCACTCTTCTTTGATGCACAGATTGAGAGTAATCATGTAGATTCACCGCCTAACACGTCTGCTATAAGTATTGTTTATGACATTGTAGCTAGTCTTTTCAAGATGATATGTTTTCAAGATGATATGTATATATGTATAACATTCTTTACGTAAATTTGTAGGCGTTGAAGACATGCCGCTTAAGAATGCAGGACTATGTTGTTGCAGAGGCGCAGGCTTACCCGTCCCTTCCTGGGGCAACGTTTCACGGGACTCCAATGCCACAGGGCTACGTTCGTGTGAGCCTGATACGTGTATTACCCGATTGGAGGGAAGCTACATTGCCATATGCCCACCCGAATATTGATACACTTGCTGAGGTAGAAGGCGGGGTGATATTGTGGCCCAAAGTAGATGCCGTCTACACTACTGAAATTGTAAGATAAATTTACATTACTTTAGATTGTTAATGTGTATATATGAGGTTAATTGATCTGAAACTATATATATAGGTTAAAAAGAAGACACTCGGAGCACCTAGGCCTCCACCTCCACTTCCTGCATTACCAAGTTGGGTTCCAACTGACCTAAAATACCCGTTAGGTCCTACTTGTAGGGGAATGGCATGTTGGCTACGGGCACATAATATACATTGACCTATAATTGTTTCTTTAGAAGCGAATTATGGAAGTCAATCATACAAAAGCTCTTTATTTATACAAGATATTATTGAGTTGTTTATATATGATTGGTTGAACACATCAATGATAGAGACATGGATAAGGTGAGATCTTGTTTATACATCCATATACCTTGTGTAAGATCCAGTGATCTGGTTTCTTATATATTTATGCATACGTAATACATGTTTTGCAGCTAATTTGTCGAAAATCAATGCAAACAATTTGCATTTGACCATGTGGGATTTGTGATTCCATCATTGATTAGTATGGTATCTAAAGACCCTGATAGTGTTCAAAAATACTGTATAGATGCTTTTACAATTTTCGGTCAGTAACAGAAGACGATAATAATGGCTCCATTCAATGTCAAGTAAGTTTACTTTACTTATAATTTGGACTTAAGAAAATTACATTTTTATTGTGGATTTTGAGTTATTAATTTTTAACTTTTTTACCTCTAGCAGTAGGCATTGGGAGTTACTAGTATTCTCCCTGGGACGTTCACTGTTTATTATCTCGATCCTGCGGGGAGTACATTGAATACTAAAATTGGACACGTAATGAGATTGCCATTATTCTGGTGAGAAATATTTCATTTTTATATCCGTTAACATATGTTATTATATTACTATTTAATTATGCAATTTACTGTGTTACATTAGCATGTAGGGGTTTAGATGCATTCGAAAAGGCTGGAGGAAAGGTCCCAAGGAAAGAGAACCAGCCAATAATTTGGGAGAACGTAAAAGTAAGTTCCTGACTACAATGTATATATTATTTATGTGAATTGTGCTTAGTTGTATTTTTTAATATTTTGTATGTTTCAATTTACAGTGTGCTACACAAGACAACGGTTGGGCATGCGCATACTATGTGATGCTATTTATGCAGATGATTATCTAATATGTCGCATTGGACATCGATACCATACATGAGGTATTATATATAGTCCCATTAGTTAGTATGAAATGTATCAATCTTATTTTATATTATTACTTATATATACATCATTCTCTTTGCAGGTGTTTAAAACTGACCACACTATAGGCAAATGCTTAGAGGATGTACATGCTCCATATACGATGGAAGTATTAAATGAAGTAAAAGAAGAATGGGTAAAAGCCATAAAAGTAGTGGCGATTGTAAGATATAATTGGGATGCTGATAGCGATGTTGAATGATATTTTGAAAATGAATATTTCTGAATGTTTATAATGTCTGAATATTTCTACGTGTATTTGGATGTTTCTACATGTGTGACTGTGAGAATTGAATTGATGTCTGAATGTATCTACTTGTGTGAAAAGTATATTGTTGATTTTGCAAGTTTGTGGCCTGTTTGTAGGTTGATATCAATGGATGACGTAAACCTGCAGTTCAGAAAACTGAACTGCAGGTTCTCATCCTGGTGACCAGCCACAGCAAGCCTGCAAACTGATAAGAAAAAAAAATAAAACATAGGCGTCAATTATTTATCGAACACTGTCATCAAAGGCTTACAGTGTCGGTTATTGGATAAAACTGCCGCCTAATATGACAAACAACCCGGCCGTGTAGGAAAGCACGGCCGTGGCGGAACAAGCGTCAGTTATTAGTACAAACGGACGCCTATAGTACTAAACACGGCCGTGTAGGGAAGCACAACCGTGGCATCTGGGAATATGGCGTCGGTTTTTTAGTTGCAAACCGACGCCGAAAGTGTGGTGCGAACCCTTTTGGCGTCGGCTTGATATACATAACCGACGCCTATCGGTGCCCTGCTGGTGCGTTTTCGGTGGCACGAAGCCTTTTGGTGTCAGTTATAAAACCGACACTGAAGAGTTCGACCTTTAGCGGTGCCCACATAGGCGTCTCTTGAGAACCATCTCTAAAAGGGCATAAACAACTAATGCCAAAGACATGTTCTGTAGTAGTGACACATGTACAAGTAGGAAGTGCTCATGCAACCTAAGTGAAAGTGAATGGCATCAGTCTAGAAGAGAGAGTAGTTCAAGATTAGATGTCTAGAGCCTTGTTGGAATATGTATGATAGATGGAATAGATAAAACAAGTTATGATGATATAATGCAAGTCTTATATAGGTAGTATAAGATGGTTATGATGATCTATTTTTTGTCTTTGAGGACATGAGTTCAGATTTGAGGTTTTGAGATAAGTTTTGATGATGCATGTATGAATTCTTTTTTGAGATAAGATATGATAAGTTAAGACAAGGTTGTGAGTCAGCATGAGCATCAAGCTCTTTTATGAAGGAGGACATCTAGTTTTAGGACCAGTTTTGGGGTTAGCTCAAGAGAGAGAAAAAAAACCCACCGGGAGAAGGTCAGAGAACCTAGACTCTATGATATGAGAAATATGAGAAATATGTGATATGATATGTCCTAAACTAGAATACTCCTAAGTGATTGAGTTGAGTTGCTCTATGTATGATTCCTATAGTTTTCTTGAACCCTAGATGTCCTTGGGAGGACCAAACCCTAGAGACAGAGAGAGGGTTGATATATGTGCATGTGAGTATGAATATGAGTGTCTGCCATCTGAGTGAGTGAGAGAGCCCAAGACCCTGGAGGAGATAGGTATGCTAGTTTTGTACAGTCTCATGCTTGGGTTGGTGGTTTCCCACATAGGAATATAGTGGTGTATATAAGAGAGTTTTGAGGTAAGCATGACTCGTGGGTAGAGACCTATGAAGAGTACATCATAGCATGTTTTAGTTTGTGCTTATGTGGCTAGATCTTGTAAATCTATCACTAGTGCCAATGAGGTAATCCGAGAACCCTAGACTAAGAAAGGAAAGATAAAATATATGCATATAAGATACTCATAGAGTTGAGTTAGCTCAGAGAGGATGAGCATGGATTTACCCCCTTGTTATGGGTCAAGGAGAACCTGAGTTGGACTAAATAAAGTATTGATATATGTTTAACAAGCCACTCAAAATCGTTGTTTAGCACAACCATGTTATAATAAATGTAAGAACGTGATCTATGTTTGAGATATCATACGATGGTATGACTTGAAGCAAATGTAGAAATGGTTTAATAGATCTCAATGCATAAATGGTTAACCATATATATAAATAATGATGATAATGTGATATTGTTGGCTAATCTTGTGATGAAATCATTGGTAAATGTTTCAGTTTATAATGAGAAATGAAATAAGATCTTATGAATGAAATATGTTACATGAAGTGTTAATGTTAGTGCTTAATACCAACAAAAGTATAGTTTGATAGTTAGCACAACATAATAATGTTGATGACACCTTGATATAATGGGCTAACTCTAGTTAACTCCTCTAGAACATAGAAATATGCTGTGAGAACCCTAATGCAAGGGTAAAGATGACAATGTAAATACTAAAATGTAAAAACGTTATGTATAATCATTTGCTTAAATATTATGGTTAGATGAAATGAGTACCAAATCCTAAACGGAAATATGACATTAGCTCATCATGGTAAACATGTTATATGGTCGGTGGTTTCCCTAGTAGTGGTTTGATATAGGTATGGAGCTTTTGTTGAGGGATATATTATGCTTAATGTGGATCTATACATGTGAATGCGACCATTAGGTTTTTCCCTTGGAGCAAGAGTATGGCTTAATTTTGAGGACGAAATTTCATTTAAGGTGTGTAGGATGTGATGGAGTGAATCATCACACTAGAAATTAGTTTGGATGTACCCTGAGATGTGCGGAACCTATGGTTAAAATCTCATAGTGCTTCGATGTTCCTCTAAGGAGATATATGGGTTTGAACATGGTGAATATATTGATACTTTGATGTATTTAGGACCAAGAATTACTTTATTAGCAACATAGAATATGATCAGGCAAATAAGTCATGCGCACAAGGCACCCTATTTAGAGAGCCCACAGATCAGGCTTTTACGGTGGTTGGATGTGCATGATCGAGCAACGGTTAGAGCAAGGAAGTAGGGAGACTGGAATCGTGATTGTCGGTTTGTGATGATCATGGCTTGTATGCAGTTGTAAGTGAATAGTGCTTTGGATAACCCCCTCACAAAGACCTATATGTGGTTAGATCTAGGAGGAACACTCGTATAATAGTGATGTCTCCCCATTACCAACACAAGTCGAAGAGGAGGAGATATCCTCCTTGTACCACCACATCACCAGCCAGCAACTAGAACGCCTCAAGCCACTTGAGAGGAGACAACGTGTTTGTTTAGATCCCCCGCAACACTCCAGGTGGTGCTAGAGAGTGCCCATCATAGCTCAATGAGAAGGATGATATGTCGAGGAGAAGAGTCTGATGGAACCAAGGATAGCGGCAGTGGCGGCCCTGGAAGTCGACGCTCTGTAGAGGAACGCGACGACCGAACATAGGCCGACATCGAGGAAGAAACCCCGTCTAATGGCAAGTTTAAAGCTGACGGTTGAGAGAAAGAGCTCTGATGTAGAACCCACACATGTGTGCATACCACTGAGATTGAGTCAAATGCGAGAAGGGAAGAAGATTCGGAGGTATCCATCACCAACAGCTCACGGGCGTGGAGCTTGAGAGCAGTAAAGGATGATCGACTTTGATAAGGGCCTGATGACAACTTCTTCCTTCGCTGACAATTCCTAGCCTTGGTTTTGGACACGCTGTCGAGATGAAGAGACCACAACGGCTCTACAATCCAGAGAAGGAAAGCAGGCAACAACGACATCTCTGCTCTGGAAACTGAGTCCAACGGACTCACAAGCAGCACGCCGGCGGCTATGACCATGTGAGGACAGGAGCATGACAGTTAACGAAGGTAGAGGAGTGCATCCAGGAAGAGCATGAATGGAGCACAGGAGAGTTCCCCATACTAATGGAGATGTTGTGTTAGAAACAGAGGGCCGAGAACTGCGACGGCGGCTCCACCCCAAACTCACGCGAATAGATCGCATTGAACGGGAGGAAGAAAGAGGAGTGAGCTGATTTATCTAGATCGGGTCCAGTGTAGGCCCGCATCAAGCTATCCAACCAAACTAGCCAGTTTGATCCTGAACCAGGCAGATCCATGAAGGGGAAGCACCCACACAGGCCACATGGCGGCGTCTGATAGGCCGAAAAGGTAATTACCCGCTAGTATGTATAGATCTTGCATAAATCACAATAAATAGCTCGATGATCAGAAAAATACATATAATATACCTAACTTCTCAAAAAAATGAGTAGAACACAATAGATTTATAATAGCAGGATTTTGACAAACTGATAATAGTGATATCATGTAAGTAGTGAAATGCTTCTTTAGTAGATATTAAATACCAAATGATGACCTAAAATTATGAGAATATACCAGTAAATCACAATTCATGTTTATAATGCATATGATGTCAGACATGATCATGTTAATGAACAAAATCATGTAATTTGATTAATATGGCTAATTAGTGCTAATCACCCTAAATAAAATGTAATACATACATACATACTCAATAAATAATAAAATTTACAGAGTAAGTTAATATCAGTAATTTGAAGCTAAGATGTAAATTTGATATCAGCTATATGCATAGAATTCATGTTATATGAAGATGAACCATGATACATGTTATGAAATACTAATTTGAATGATGTAACCTAGGGTTAATATGTGCATAAAAAGGATATGGAACCTAATGTTCAGATAATGAACCGCAATCTAGAAAATGACTTCAGTAAGATAAATCTAAGATAAGAATACAAGTAATGATACACATATCCTAATGAACTAAGAGAAACTCTAATGAACATGATTAGGGTTAATATGAGATGTAAGATGATGACAATCTGATGACGGTATAGTCAGGGTTGACCAGGATATAGATGACATGAGGAATATGTGATTAGAATGATCTATCTATTTGGAAGGTATGCCATTACCTCTTACTTGTCTTATTATACAATATGCTTGTCTTATATGGTACTAAATACTTGGCATATGGTATTGGTTGAAATGATTGTTCTTGTATGATACGTTGCTTTATTTTCCATACTTACTATTATGAACACATCAAACATAATATATCTGTTCCATTATATGAAAGCACTAATTCTCTTTGGTAGCATAGTGCTGGAAAGTGATCATTCTCTTTGGTAGCAGATCACATTGTACAATGATCTAACTCTTTGGTAGTAGATCATAAGGCCTTACATCTCATACTCTTTGGTAGCTGAGATGATGCATTATTCCCTTAGGTGGTAAATGCATGGATATATAATGGAAAATGTGCTTAAAATATGTGTTCTATTTTGGTAATGAATATCTTTGTGCAAGTATACACTTTTCTTATATTCTTATGTTACTGCCAAGTATATTACTTTTATCTTATTGCCAAGATATGATGAGAGGTATATAAAAGACACGTAGGCGTACTCAGTACAATATTCTTGAATATTGTACTGATGTGTACCACATGTAATCTTTTGTTTAGGTTGTGGCATGTGATCTTGAAGACCCAGGATAGTGAGAGTTGTATGGCGAGCTGATGTACAGGTGGACCTGTTGTCTTAAGATCCTGTAGTTAGTGGTAGTACATGAATATGTATAAGTTTTCTATTCAATATGTAATATCAAATGTTGTCAAAATTCATTCATGTTGTAATTATATGTTGAATAGTGAACATGTGTTGTATGGTTTTATTATTGTTCATGTGCATGTGCTACTGATTGTTTCCTTTTGACTTCCTCTGATTTCTTCTTCTTAGCCTAGTGCGGGGTGTTTAAATTGGGATTCTCACTGAGGTGAGGGATTCAATTTGGACGTCTCACATCATATTAAGTTTTAGAAATCCGGGGACGTCACATATATCAAATTAGATTTCTTGTGAAACTCATCTATTGTATTAAATGGTACAATATCATTAAATTCCATATACAATGACTATATTTTGAAATTAGAATTTTATTGGAATTCTTATATGATGAATATTTTCACGCATTTACTTCAAATGATGCACTAGTTTCTATAAAGCCATTTGTTAGTCAAAGACAAGACAAATTGTCATGTTGATATTTAATTAGACGTTTATGAATGTTTTAACATTAATTCATATAGCTTTATATCACAATATATATTGCTACATGACTTGTAGGTTTAATTGAGTTTGTTTACTGATTCATGACATAATTGTATAAACACATTTTAAAGTAGAAACTAAGTTTACATATTTGGTTACACGTCACTCCAACTCACAAAAATGTTTCTATTGCTTTTTAGTGAAATGTCTACTTAAAATTCTATTATAATTTTTCCACGAAATAACAACTTAAATATCCCAACAAAGGTTAATTTTCTCATCAATAAGAAATCAAATTCTATGGCAAATAAAAAGAAAAATATTACTTTCCTCACTAGATTCCAGTTTTGAAGTCATTTATTGCATCATTTAATTTTTTTTAGATAATATCACATATTTTACTTCCTTAACGAATTTTAGGCATCGAGAAACTCTCAAAAATATAAAACTTAGACTACAAATAAACTCAAACATGACAATTGTGATTTTACAATTAATGTATCCTTTTGAGGTTATTTAACATGTTATTTAATGTTTGCACTTTGTTATACATTCTCTCTCCTAAACTACACTATGATATATTAGTTTGTCCAACTTAGATAAAAATTCACACATGAACCAATTTTGGTGCGTAGACTTTGAATTTGAAGTTTATTTCTAACTTTGAAGACTTTCAGTAAACTATTTAATATTTTGTCTCTTATTCCTATTTTCCTTTCCAAATAGAATTAAGATAGTTAACATTATGAAAATAATATGAAACTTGGCTCCTAAAGAAATTGGGACCCAAAGAACACAATTTCACCATTATATTTTATTTTAAGATTTCCTTTTATGATTTATGGTACCATTAGGATTTTTGAGTCATTAGCATTGTTTTTATCAAAATATTTATATTTATTATCAACTCATACTTAATGGAGTCCTAGTAATTTCATTTTGCTACAAAAATACTTATATATTCTTATTATGCATGAAAATCCACCCTTTTACTTAATTACCATATTTTATTTATATATTCTTTTTAAATTTATAGGATTGCACATTAAAATTCCAAATTTCATTTTAGGACATGTATTAGTCACATTTTCCTCCATTGTGCGAGATAATGAAACTTATGTAATATTTTTCATGAATCAACTTTCATGTTATTATATATTTAATTTACTATGCAAATATCTTTTAATTTTATCCTTTTTGTCACCACCAAAGAATAGACCTCACTAGCTTTCTGATCATGGAATATGGTAGGATTCAAGGTTTTGGTTCATTACAACACTCCACCCCTTAAAAGGATTTCATCCTCAAAGTCTCATCATCCATGTATCATCAATCACCTATACTCCATCCCTTAAAAAGGTTTGACCTAATAAGTCAAGCTAAACAACATCAAGGTACTATTGTCAAGTAAGCATCTTTTAGTTGTGAACTTTTTTAAGGTGTTTATGTTGTTCACGCATCCAACTAACATGTCAAAATCACCTAAGTTTGAATTTAGGCTCCTTGTGTAACTAACCTTACAACCCTAAGGTTCCCATGAACATGCAGAATGTCATAGGGTACAGAGAGTAGGTTTTTAACTAAACCTTTATCGCAAAACATATATTCCTATTTCTCACTTCATGCATAGACTAGGGTCTATGGTGTCTTTTCTAGGGTAAACATCCTAAGGGAGATAAGGATGAAATAGTTAGATAATTGAAAAAATCTATATCTAATACCATACTGTAAGGAGTGGGACCCGAGAGGGGATCGACTACCTAGTAATTAAATTAAAAAAATCACATATATCAAACACCACGGTAAATTGTTTGCAAAAGGGATGATAAACAATTGATTCAAAATGTATGTATCATGATACCAAATGTAGCAGTTGAATATAAAACATCTAACTATTAAAAAACTTGATATTATCACTATCCTTCACCATGTAAGGTGATAAATGTGAAAGCAAACATATAGGATCTGTAGAGGGTTATCTAAACTATATCAAGTTTATCACCCAAGCATCAACTTCATTATGCTAGGTCCACGTTTGTATGTAGTGTCTTCTATATCCTACATTTAGAGTTGTGCTACCGCTGGGTGGGTTGAAAAGTAATACCTAGGTAGAGGAAAACAAATGGAAAAGATGTCAGCAAAAACTAAGTATGTGCAGTAAATAACTAGGCACTACTTTAGAAAGTTTAAAAGAAGAGCATCAAAATAAGGGATGATCAAGAGAAATAAGTTTCAAGACAAAATTTAGGTCAAGAGATCAGGTATGTATAACTAAATAATATCAAGTAGGGACTCTTGCCTTTAAAAAAAATTCATTAACAACATCAAAACATAAATTGTGCATGTAACAAACAAAGACTAAAATTATTTCAAGAAAGACTGAGACACTATTGGATCTCAATATAAAATAAATAATAGGCGGATATAGCACACCCTGGGGAAAATAGCAAGCCCTAATAAAAAAATGGGTGGAAAAGTACACCCTATGTCGAGATAACATGCCTTGTATATATGGTTGTACGCATGTCCCACGACAAGAAACAAAGATTGTATAAGCATGCACATAAATAGCGAAAGCAAGGTATAATTTTAGTCCATGTCAAATAATTGGATGGGAACATCCAAAATATATTATGTGGGTCACAAGAGCCATAAGCATCATTCAAGAAAATAAGAATTTAATAATGATGAAAAGAGAATATCTACTCATGCCTCATATGGGAAAGAATGTTTGGTCATTATAGAAGTGCCTAGATAATAGGAAAGATGCACATACCTTTGTTGAAAGCCTAAATATCTAATACAACACAAGATCATGGTAAGGGACACACCAACCTATATTCATTATATATTATTATGATCTCAATATTTCCTTCTTCTTTTTATTTCTCTATTTAACTAAACTTTTAGTAAATTAAAAATCTGGCAAGGGAACACTAGCCTACTGCCTTGGAGATAAAGGTATCTAATGTTTAACAAGTTGGGTTGAAACTAACCTTAGCTAAATAGACTCCTAATATTATTCAGTCACAAACAAGGTTAACAATTCACTAGTCACATGGAGTAAGATCTACGTACTCTTGATTGTTGTTGTTGATGTTCAATGAATCTTTGGGAAAGGGGGCATAGTGGTGGTAGGAGATGTTGCTTCATGGTCATGGTGGAGGGAAAGAATAGGGAAGAGAGAAGAGAAGAGGAAATTGTGAGCAACTTTATGTATAGCACCAACTTAAATATGGTCGTGGATAGAGAAAGGAGGCAAGAGCTTTTATAGAACCAAGAATAAGAGTCAAAGGTTGTTGTCTGAATGGTTTCTTTTTGTGGACTCAAAATTTTGTGTAATAGGAAATGTTTTGGAAAATACAACCCAACAAAAGCAGCAATATTCTCTTATATACTAGAATTATTATCTATTTATGTTATATTTTATTTAAGGAAACAAACATTAAGGAAACAAAGTAAATTTGACATGTAATCTAATTATGATGTGTATTATACAATTTAACACATATTTCCCATTTTCAAACTATTTAATAAGTCACTTAATTATTTGTATCCTTTAAGTATTATCATGCTAATTTATTTTTATAATTTATCTAATGGCAACATAGAATTATCCAATTGACGTGAAATATCCTAAATAAATAATTAATACATAAAAAATCCAAATTTAACATTATTATTATTTTTTAGACTATTTATGGGAATATTTAATATATAACAATGTTTTGGTGTCATTTAAATAAATTTTATCGTAATATATATTGTGTTAATATATTTGGTTTTTATGGTCCTTTTGAACATATTGACTCATGAGGAAAGTATATCCTTTTTATTTTTATTTAAATACATATTGGGATGCTAATTTTCTATTAAATATGTGTAACACAGTTCCCTTTAAAGGAAAAGGTACCTATGTCATTAACATAAAGACAGATTCTAATTTTGATTTCCAATCTCCTCAAAACTATTATAGACTTGCATATAAAGAATTTGATTATAATAATAAATTATAAGAGAAACATTTGAATATAGTCATGATACTTATAGTATAGTACTTTTGTTCAATTTGTCTAAAATCAAAATAATGATTATGAGATTACCAAAATGACAATTTTCAATTTTCAAATAATTGAGAAGAGGTGGTAAATTGTTATGAAGAAAAGTGTGCAAACAATATTGTTATATTTTTGAATTGGTATTAATTTATTTATTAGCTGTTTTTTATGTTGTGACATATTCTTAATGGATTGTAAACTTCACAATTGGAGTCAACTTCCATTATGGTAGGCTAGGGAGAATAATTTTACCTACATGTAATTTATTTCTAAGAGAGAGAGATACCAAATTAGATTTTTTTGTGAAATTCATATATTGTATTAAATAGAACAATATCAAATTCCATATACAATTATATATTTAGAAATGATAATTTTATTGGAATTATTTTAGGATGACTAATTTCACACATTTACTGCAAATGATGTACTAGTTTACGTAAAGCCATTTTTTAGTCAAAGACAAGACAAATTGTCCTGTTGATATTTAATTAGACGTTTATGCATGTTTTTAACATTAATTCATATATATGTATATCATAATATATATTTTTACATGCCATAGAACTATTATTGAGTTTGTTTATTGATTCATGACGTAATTGTATAAATACATTTAAAAAGTAGAAACTAAGTTTACATATTTTGTTAAACATCAAACTAAATCATAAAAATGTTATATTGCTTTTCAGTCAAATGTCTCCTTAAAATTTTATTATAATTTTTCAAAGAAATTAACTTTTATGGCCAATAAAAAGGAGATAATTAATTTCCTCACTATACTCCACTTTTGAAGTCATTTATTGTATCATTTAATTCTTTTAGATTATATCACATACTTTACTTTGTTAATGAATTTGAGGGATATAGAAACTCTAAAAAATATGAAACTTAGCCTATAAGTAAACTCAAACATGGGGATTATGATTTTACAAACAATTTTTCCTTTAGGGGTTACTTAACTTGTTATTTAATGTTTTGGGATTTACTTTACATTCTCTCTCCTAGACTACACTATGATAGATTAGTTTGTCCAAATAAGATGAAAATTCACACATAAACTAATTTTGTATGTAGTTTTAGAACTTGAGTTTTATTCCAACTTTGAAGACTTCCAATAATTTATTTAATATTTTGGCTCTTATCCCTATTTTCCTTTACAAATGGAATTAAGATATTTATCGTTATGTAAATTATGTGAAACTTGGATCCCAAGCCAATTGGGACTCAAAGAACACTCACTATTATATTTTTATTTTGATATTTCCTTTTATGAGTTATGGCACCATTAGAACTTTTGACACATTAGTATTGTTTTTATCAAAATATTATATCTTTATTATGAACACTTACTTAGTGTTGTCCTAGTAATTTAATATTGTTATAAGAAGAGTTATATATTCTTATTATGCACAAAAATCCACCTTTTACTCAATGAACATATTTAATTTATATATTCATTTAATTTATATGGTTTCACATGAAAAGCTAAATTGTCATTTTAACACATGTATTAATCATATTTTCCTCCATTATGTGAGAAAAGGAACCATATGCTTAAATTGTTATGTAGATGTCTTTTAATTTTATACTTGTATGGTCACATCTGAAGAATAAATCTCACTAGCTTTCTAATCATGTAATACGGTAGTATGCTAGGTTTTGGTTCATTACGTTCTCACTCTTTATTGACAAATCTCCATTTCTAGGGTTTTCGAGTTGAAAGAAAAAAGAAAGTAATGAATTTTTAGGAGTTGGATAAGAATTATAAAATTGCAATTCTTGAGCTACATTTTTAAGGCGTTCCACATCTTAAGTGAGTGGTTACTTCCTTCAAAAAGTATATTGCATGAAATTGGATTAAATACACATTAATGTTCAATTCCTTTCTATGCGACTAAAAACTCTAATCTTCATGTTAGTTTAAGCTTATAAAATATGATCTCAAAATTGATTGTTTCCCGGTTATGATAATTTTAGATGACAAAATAATATTAGAAATGGATACAAATCAACTAACATAGAATTCATATAGTTATTGTAGAATTTAAAATAATATACCAGATCTAGGCTTTTTGGCTATGTTTGATATTGTTCTATAACTGAATGAAGAACTTGCATATTTGAATGCCCTTATCTATGAATTATTGTTTTATCTAAATGTGTAGCACAATTATGTTAGATAGTACCTTGTATTTAATTTGATATTATCAATATTTTTTCTTGGTATCTTATTAAAGAGCGTGAAACCCTAGATGAATAGAAAGTTGGAAGATTGTGAATAGACATCATGAAATTAAACGGATATGATTCTTTTCTTGTTATAAGTTCATTTATTCAATGTTATTCTTGATGCATGATATTTCTAAGAATGGAGTACAAACCCTAGTTTGGTTCATTCCAATATTTCATATATATGTTTGGTTGTATGTGAACTGTTGTAAACAATCTTTATTCAGTGAACATTTATGACACATTAAATACTTATGTGAGTCATGTGATATGTGAATGAAGAAAATGAAACCCCAAGGATAGGGCATTCAGTGAATAAAGTATTTCATATCATTCTTTCTCAGTATGAGATGTGGTGTTGCTCAGTATTTTAGTTTGCAGTACATCTTTGAGATAATCAGTGAATGAACTACTACAAATCCAAACTAAGAAATGTTGTTGTGATTATTGAATCATGAATTTTAGTAGTGAATTAGACATTTAGATGGCATGAACACCATAGAATCCTTAACAAGAAGGCCTATGCAGTGAGGTGTAAAGGCTTCTTGATTGGAGGTGGTTTGTCCAAGTCGCGGTAAGCTGGAGCACACCAGTGTGGTGTATGGGTCTAGGATAGTCATGCTGGAATCCTTAAATGACTGCTATCTGATATGAATTGGATATTTTGGTGGTTTTTGAGTTTTTATGGTCAATGGAAATCATTGGTATGTCCACTTGTGTAGAGTTGTGTCGATCAATGGACATCTTTGGTAGGTTCACTAGTGAAAAACAAGCCTAAGGGATTTGACTCCCCACATGAGTACCCTAGTTGATAGGAGGAGTCAAGATATCCAATTCCTCCCATTAGCCATCGAGAGCCAGATGTGCAAGGCCCGTTGTAGACATGGTCTTACTTGAAAGATAGACTTTGGAACCCGTACATACTTCTATGTCTTGTACAACGAGATGGTAGCTTGCTACGATGCTTTCACACATTGTGGTACATTTCAAGTGGTTTCAGAGAATAATAACATGAATGAGAGATTAATCAAGTGTTTGCAATTATTGAATTGTTCCTTGGAAATTTCTAGAGTATTTTTTTGTGTGTATGCTTCTAAATTACTAGTTTCCTTTGTGATTGATAAAAAATGTTCAGTGATTGATTTACTCTTTCTAGTCATATAGAGTACCCTACCATACATATGATTTTGAATGACTATTTCCTTTGTAGATTTTTAGTGTTCTAATTTACATTTAGCTGCTCAATAATATATCTTTGCTTATTTGTGTGCTTCAAACTGCTTCTTTGATGTACTCATTCACTGAGGGAGTAGGATCACCCCTATAATCATGATATTTAGGGATAACATGTGATTTGAATAATGTTGGTGATAGAGAAAATCTGGCACAAGAGATGAGAATCGATTAGTCAAGTTTAGTCGGTCCTAGTCACTCTAGGTCCATGTAGAGTAATGACAGTTTTGTAAATGGTAATGTGTAATTTTGTTTCCTTGGTAATAGAGAATTATATGTTTATCATCTTGTATGTGTTGGTATGTATGCCCATAGAGCAAGTCATATGATGATTGTAATGGGATACTTTGTAATTGATTTGAATAATAATAAAGGCAATTTCCAATCTATATGTTTGAACTGTTTCTGAGATATTGGTGTAACATGATAGATGTCTAAAGATTGTTTTACTCAATGACGTATGCTTTTGGGTTGAGGACCTAAACGATGAGATCATACGGATGTTAAGAGTATTCTTTCTTGTTTAGACCCTAGTCAGTTGTTATTGTGGAAATAACCATAGACATCAATAACACTAAAGACTAGATTGTGTGTTGGTTGATGACAAAATCTCATTAGTCATGACATGGTGATATCAAACCAAGCACATAGGTACTTGTTAGAGAACAAGGTACCGGACAGACCCACCGTGAGAGTGACACATGGAACCATGACTTGGTAGTCACAGTCAGCTCTCACAGTGATGGTGGTGAGTGTGATTCTTAGACCTGAAATCACTACACTCAACACATGTCGTTGGGTACACTTTGACATCATCAAACGCAATCATGAAACATGGGTTGTTATAAAGGTGATGATTGGGTGGCTTTGATACATGGGGCTTTTGAGGGGTGAGTGATAGATATGGGATTTGTCCCTCCTAAGGGAGTTTGATATCCTTGGCCACTTGATGAGTAGGATTGAGAAAGGCATGCGCATGCACGTGTGAATCAATATGTGATATTGATGTCATACACATCTCACTCGGTCTACTCTGAGATCAAGGAAATGAATGAACATTGACAGGATGATTGTTCCATGCCTCGAGTTCATTCTAGATATCAGTGACAAAGGAATTATACATTCACTGTAACACCATTCACGGTTTGTAGGATGAAAGTTGTTCTCCAACTTTCTACTTTCACTTGGGTAGCAATGATGTGTGACTAGGCACCACTCTTTGCTTGTGAAGTCATAAGTGTTATGGACTTTCACTGCCAACGTGAAATGGACCTGCAGGGTCACACACATAGGATCTAACCTGGAAGAGTAGTTTTGTCCACAAGCAATGTTTAGATTGATTACTAAAGGAGTTTAGTAGTTTAATTAAACACTCAATTAATCGATAGCTCAATATCATAATGTTCAAGGTGTTAGACGCATTGATTGGAGTATCGGATTGATTGAAATCGCATTTGACTGATTCTGCACAATCTGCATTCCCAACCAATCGGTTCATGTGATGAACCGGTCGGCTGAGGTTGCTGAACCGGTCGGCTCAATTGTTGAACCGATCGGCTCATGCACAGAGTGAAACGACCGGTTCAAGTGTTGAACCGATCGGTTCAACTGGTGCAATCGAGCAACTTGGGAAAGTAGGATTGGTGAGAATATTCCTTTCGTTTCAATTACCCAATTCGATTGGGAATAATATTGGTATTCGATACCAATTAAAAAAGAAACAAGGAAAGTCAATCGGGAACCAACCTGGAACCCCAACCGAGCGGTTCATGAGTGAACCGATCGGTTCAAGGGTCCCAAACGATCCGTTCAGTGGTGAACCGATCAGTTCAGGTCCCCAACCGACCGGTTCACTTGTGAACCGATCGGTTCAGGTTGCGAGATGGTTGCTTTTTGTGGAAAATCCCAAACCCTTCTACTCCTGCTTTTAGTCCCGTATTGTCGGGCACAGAGAACCCTGTCCCATGACCCGCCTATATATAGGGGTATTGGGGGCTTCTTAGAGTACGACTCAGTGCAAGTTGATTGCTCTGCAAAGTTGTCGTTCTCTCTGGTTTTGGTAACCGAGAGAGAGCCCGAGCAAGTGCTTCCCGCAAAGGGAGGTGCAGCAAGGGAAGGACAACTGCAGTTGCAATTGACAGCAGGAGAGTGTGTTGGTGACTAGTACGCCAACAGGAGGGTGCGACTCCTTCCACTTCCTTGTGGGACAAGGAGAGTGGAGTTCCAGGTGGTCCGTGTGGACTACTTCAGAGGCGGGAGGTCACTGCCGCTCAGGAGGACAACTGTCATCTGACAGTCCGGTAGGAGGAGGAGTCATCAGTCCCGGTGCGACAAGGAGCTGCACAGACACCGTCCAAGACCGGAGGTGAAGACCACGCAAGGCGTGTGGTATTGTCGCCGAGCAAGCCTCGGGACAAGGTATGATTCACAAACCATCTTTCCTATTATATAGATGTTGACGCGATTCCTTTTGTTCTGGGTTTGGGGAGAATTTTTTTTTGTTTCCGCTGCTTCTCTGCCTCCTCCAAAACCCAACAATGGTATCAGCGCCACGTCAACCACTCTATATTTTAGGATTATTGATATGATCGATTTTGGTTTGTCGCCTTTATTTATTGCATGCGATGCGAATAATATCGGCTTTATACATGTCCAATCCACAAATCCCTAATATACATATATGATATGTAATATTAATGTACTCAATACGCGTCGCCCTTAAACGAGTTTTGTGGTGGATGTGTAGCATGATTATGGCCCTTAAACGAGTTTTGTGGTTGCTTGAATCTCGGTCTGCGCACCGATTCCCTTTCTCATATTCCTGATGTAACTCGAAATAATTCGAGAATTCTTTTCCTACCTTTGCTCCCCCCGAATGTAACTCGGGGTTTCACAATTCAATTGTAAATAGGATAGATTTTATTTCCTGTTATGTCAAAGAACGGCGGACAACCTGAAGACGATCGGTTCAAGGAGTGAACCGATCGGATGGTGATCCAGACGGCCGGTTCGAGGAACGAGATGAGCGGGTGAAGACTTGAGGAGATGCATGATGACCGGTGAAACGATCGGCTGGAGGCGCCAGTTGATCGGCTGGTGGCACCCGAACAACCTACCTAATGGCGAGCCGATCAATCATGGAGATGAGTTGATCAAACCCAGAAAGGCAGGCACAAATTTCATCTTGTACATGTTGCATGTGATGTAGACCTAGATAACCGTGATTCCTCTTGGCTCGAGGAATCACAAATAGGATGGCCATAATCATTTCTTTTTATCGTTTATGCATGTTTTCTGTGGGATATAGCATGTATATGATACGTACTATATATTGTGGTGATTGGATATGTATATGTATATAAAACCAAATCCCTCATTAAAATATTAAGTCTTATATGCCTTCCATTAGCGACACACATGGCAAACTTGATCGACCAAGCGTAGGTTACGCCAAAGCGTGGTGCGCCGTCTATCTTGTGGAAGTGTGAAGGGTCGACATGTAGGTTCTGCCAAAGCAGGGTGCATGTTTACCGTGTCGGCTTTTGGGTTAGACTTAACTGGTGATTCTTAGAGCGTCTAAGCCCAGAGGCACGGAATGTTCATGGAAATGTGTTGTGCATGTTCATTCATCAAGAGTTGCATATGATGCAATTGGCAAGAGTTGCCTACCCGGAAGATCTGAGTTGTGGGTGACAGCCAAAGCTGGTCCATGACTTAGAGGATTCTAGGATCTTGACCCACTAGAAGATTGTACGATGCAATCTTCCGAATTGATGGTGAGGGCTATCAATTTGAGTCAAAATAGTGGGAGCGGTAATTAATTAAAGGCCTAATTAACTATCGTCAAATTTTATTCAAATCAAATCAAAAAGGTTTTGACAAATGAAAATTTTCTCTTGTAGAATGGCAAAAGAATCATCTTTTAAAATGGGCAAATTAATTGAGAATAAATTCCATAACTGGTTGAGGACTGTGAGAAGTGTTCTGCACAATCCAGATATACCAGGAGCCTTAGAATCCACTCTATGTACGCTTAATGCGTTGGTGAAGAAGAAAATAGGTAAGGGAGAGAACTGTTCTCTCGCCAAACCAATTTCTTCTACATGGAGAGGATGGAAGGAACAATGGAAGAAGAAGTCGGAGATAGAGATCTCTACTTCTGGTGTATATGTGATAGAGATTAACTTTACTACTTCTTCTTCATGGGTACTTGATACCGGATGCGGATCTCACATTTGTTCAAATGTGAAGGATCTTAAGAGAAGTAGGCCTTTGGGGAAAGGCGAGGTTGAACTACGTGTTGCTAATGGGGCAAGAGTTGCCGCCAGTGCCGTAGGAACCTATGAGTTAACTCTACCTAGTGGGCTAATAATAGAGTTGAAGAACTGCTATTACGTACCTATCATAAATAGGAATATCATTTCCGTCTCTTATTTGGACAAAGATGGATTTGAATTTCTTATTAAGAATGGAAAGTGTTCCATTTCTAAAGATGGGATCTTTTATGGCAGTGCCCCTATGTCTTATGGTCTATACTTGATAGACTTGGAGACAAGTGTATACAACGTAAACACCAAAAAGCAAAAACTCAACGACTCAAACAAAACATATCTCTGGCATTGTCGTCTAGGGCACATAAATGAGAAGCACATTTCTAGACTCCATAAAGATGGTTATCTAGACTCTTTTGATTATGAATCAATAGAGACATGTGAATCTTGTTTGTTGGGCAAGATGACCAAGACTCCCTTTTCAGGTAAAGGTGAGAGAGCTAGTGATCTATTAGGACTCATACATACTGATGTATGTGGGCCTTTTAGAACTAATGCCAGAGGTGGGTATCAGTACTTCATTACCTTTACTGATGACTTCAGTAGGTATGGCTATGTGTACCTAATGAAACATAAGTCAGAAACCCTTGAAAGGTTCAAGGATTTCATGAATGAAGTACAGAACTAGCTTGGTAAGAGTATTAAGGCACTTCGTTCCGATCGAGGTGGAGAATACTTGAGCCAGGAGTTTGAGGACCTTCTGCGAGCCCGTGGTATTGTATCACAATGGACTCCGCCTGGAACACCACAGCATAATGGTGTGTCTGAAAGAAGGAATCGCACATTGTTAGATATTGTACGATCAATGATGAGTTTTGCTGATCTTCCAATTTCTTTCTGGGGTTATGCTCTTGAAACTGCCGCGTTTACACTTAACCGTGTACCATCTAAATCGGTTCAAAAGATAACATATGAGATATGGACTGGGAAGCGTCCCAATTCGTCTTTTATGAAGATTTGGGGTTGTGGGGCTTACGTCAAGAAAATGTTTCCTGATAAGCTTGGACCCAAATCTGATAAATGTTATTTTGTTGGATATCCCAAGGAGACCAAGGGATACTATCTATACCACCCTACCGACAACAAAGTGTTTGTTGCCAGGGATGTTGTGTTCCTAGAGAAGGAATTTATTTCCAAAGGAAACAATGGGAGGAATATAGAGCTTGAAGAGGTTCAAGCCCAACAAGAGAACATTGAACCGGTAGATGTACCAAAGGAAAATGTAGATTCACAAGGTGTTGGGGAATCTCAGTCTCCTCAGGTAATACAAGGACCTCGTAGATCTAGTAGGACCCGCCTTGAGCCTGAGAGGTTTGGATACCTTGTGACTCAGGAAGGTGGAGAGTTGATCATAGATGATGATCCAACTACCTACGTAGAGGCTATGGAGGGACCAGATTCTGAGAAATGGCTAGAAGCCATGAGATCCGAGATGGAATCCATGTACTCCAACAAAGTATGGACTTTGGTGGAACCACCCGAAGGGGTAAAACCCATAGGGTGAAAGTGGGTCTTCAAGAAAAAGACTGACATGGATGGCAATGTGCAAACATATAAAGGCAGATTGGTTGCAAAGGGTTTTCGACAAATTCAAGGTGTTGACTATGACGAAACCTTTTCTCCAGTTGCCATGATTAAGTCCATCATGATCATGCTTGCTATTGCAGCTTATTATGACTATGAGATTTGGCAGATGGATGTTAAAACCGCATTCCTTAATGGGAATATACATGAGGATGTGTACATGACACAACTTGAAGGTTTTGTAGATCCAAAGAATGCCAATAAAGTCTGTAAACTGCAAAGGTCAATCTGTAGATTGAAGCAAGCGTCTCGGAGTTGGAATCTTCAATTTGATGAAGAAGTCAAAGTGTTTGGCTTTATTCAAAATGAAGATGAACCTTGTGTGTACAAGAAGGTTAGTGGGAGCTCGACCACATTCCTCATATTGTATGTGGATGACATACTTTTGATGGGGAATGATGTCTTAGCCTTAGAGAAGGTAAGGACTTGGCTTGGGAAAACTTTCTCAATGAAGGACTTAGGAGAAGCATCCTATATTCTAGGAATTAAGATCTATAGAGATAGATCTAGAAGGCTTCTTGGACTAAGTCAGAGCACGTACATTGACAAGGTGCTGAAGTGGTTCAGCATGGAGAACTCAAAGAGAGGCAACGTCCCTATGCTACATGGAGTTACCGTCTCTAGAGCTCATTGTCCCCAATCTTGTGAAGAGAGGGAGCGGATGAATGGGATCCCATATGCATCAGCCATCAGATCCATCATGTACGCTATGTTGTGCACACGCCCATATGTCTCGTATGATCTAAGCATGACGAGCAGGTACCAGTCAGATCCCGGGGATGCTCACTGGACAGCCGTGAAGAACATCCTCAAGTACTTGTGAAGGACTAAGGATTAGTTTCTTGTGTACGGCAGCGAGGAAGAGCTGGTAGTAAAGGGTTATACCGATGCAAGCTTCCAAACCAATAAAGATGATTACAGATCGCAGTCAGGATTTGTGTTTTGCCTTAATAATGGAGTTGTGAGCTGGAAGAGTTCCAAGCAAGAAACAGTTGCCGATTCTACTACAGAGGCTAAGTATATTGCTGCTTGACATGCAGCAAAGGAGGTTGTGTGGATCAGGAAGTTCATTTCTGAACTTCGTGTAGTTCCCAGTAGCTGTGATGCAATTGAGCTTTATTGTGACAATAATGGAGCTATTGCACAAGCTAAGGAGCCCAGATCAAATCAGCGGTCCAAGCACATACTGCGGTGCTTCCATCTCATACGAGAGATCGTACAGTGAGGAGATGTGAATATTTGCAAAGTACCAACTGAAGACAACATAGCTGATCCACTGACTAAGGCCCTTTCTCAGCAGAAGCATGATGGTCATGCTAGATCACAAGGACTGTGTTTCCTTGGTGACTGGCTCTAAGTGCAAGTGGGAGTCTTTTGGTATGTATGCCCATAGAGCAAGTCATATGATGATTGTAATGGGATACTTTGTAATTGATTTGAATAATAATAAAGGCAATTTCCAATCTATATGTTTGAACTGTTTCTGAGATGATGGTGTAACATGATAGATGTCTAAAGATTGTTTTACTCAATGATGTATGCTTTTGGGTTGAGGACCTAAATGATGAGATCATACGGATGTTAAGATTATTCTTTCTTGTTTAGTCCCTAGTCAGTTGTTATTGTGGAAATAACCATAGACATCAATAACACTAAAGACTAGATTGTGTGTTGGTTGATGACAGAATCTCATTAGTCATGATATGGTAATATCAAACCAAGCACATAGGTACTTGTTAGAGAACAAGGTACCGGACAGACTCACCGTGAGAGTGACACATGGAACCATGACTTGGTAGTCACAGTCAGCTCTCACAGTGATGGTGGTGAGTGTGATTCTTAGACTTGAAATCACTACACTCAACACATGTCATTGGGTACACTTTGACATCATCAAACGCAATCCTGAAACATGGGTTGTTATAAAGGTGATGATTGGGTGGCTTTGACACATGGGGCTTTTGAGGGGTGAGTGATAGATATGGGATTTGTCCCTCCTAAGGGAGTTTGATATCCTTGGCCACTTCATGAGTAGGATTGAGAAAGGCATGCGCATGCACGTGTGAATCAATATGTGATATTGATGTTATACACATCTCACTCGGTCTACTCTGAGATCAAGGAAATGAATGAACATTGACAGGATGACTGTTCCATGCCTCGAGTTCATTCTGGATATCAGTGACAAAGAAATTATACATTCACTGTAACACCATCCACGGATTGTAGGATGAAAGTTGTTCTCCAACTTTCTACTTTCACTTGGGTAGCAATGATGTGTGACTAGGCACCGCTCTTTGCTTGTGAAGTCATAAGTGTTATGGACTTTCACTACCAACATGAAATGGACCTGCAGGGTCACACACATAGGATCTAACCTGGAAGAGGAGTTTTGTCCACAAGCAATGTTTAGATTGATTACTAAAGGAGTTTAGTAGTTCAATTAAACACTCAATTAATCGATAGCTCAATATCATAATGTTCAAGGTGTTGGATGCATTGATTGGAGTATCAGATTGATTGAAATCGCATTTGACTGATTCTGCACAATCTTCATTCCCAACCAATCGGTTCATGTGATGAACCGGTCGACTGAGGTTGCTGAACCGGTCGGCTCAATTGTTGAACCGATCGGCTCATGCACAGAGTGAAACGACCGGTTCAAGTGTTGAACCGATCGGTTCAACTGGTGCAATCGAGCAACATGGGAAAGTAGGATTGGTGAGAATATTCCTTTCGTTTCAATTACCCAATTCGATTGGGAATAATATTGGTATTCGATACCAATTGGGAAAGAAACAAGGAAAGTCAATCGGGAACCAACCTGGAACCCCAACCGACCGGTTCATGAGTGAACCAATCGGTTCAAGGGTCCCAAACGATCGGTTCAGTGGTGAACCGATCGGTTTAGGTCCCCAACCGACCGGTTCACTTGTGAACCGATTGGTTCAGGTTGCGAGATGGTTGCTTTTTGTGGAAAATCTTGAACCCTTCTACTCCTACTTTTAGTCCCGTATTGTCGGGCACAGAGAACCCTGTCCCATGACCCACCTATATATAGGGGTATTGGGGGCTTCTCAGAGTACGACTCAGTGCAAGTTGATTGCTCTGCAAAGTTGTCGTTCTCTCTGGTTTTGGTAACCGAGAGAGAGCCCGAGCAAGTGCTTCCCGCAAAGGGAGGTGCAGCAAGGGAAGGACAACTGCAGTTGCAATTGACAGCAGGAGAGTGTGTTGGCGACTAGTACGCCAACAGGAGGGTGCGACTCCTTCCACTTCCTTGTGGGACAAGGAGATTGGAGTTCCAGGTGGTCAGTGTGGACTACTTCAGAGGCGGGAGGTCACTACCGCTCAGGAGGACAACTGTCATCTGACAGTCCGGTAGGAGGAGGAGGAGTCAGTCCCGGTGTGACCAGGAGCTGCACAGACACCATCCAAGACCAGAGGTGAAGACCGCGCAAGGCGCGTGGTATTGTCGTCGAGCAAGCCTCGGGACAAGGTATGATTCACAAACCATCTTTCCTATTATATAGATGTTGACGCGATTCCTTTTGTTCTGGGTTTGGGGAGAATTTTTTTTTTGTTTTCGCTGCTTCTCTGCCTCCTCCAAAACCCAACAGTATGTACATGGAAGTGTGAGAAATAGAAGGAATTTTAGATATGTATCTTTATTATTGAAATTAGATTATAGCAATCAATATTTAAATCCCTAGTGTATAAAGTTTATGTGATTGAATGAGATGAAACAAAGAGTTTGAAATTGCAGAAAAAAAGAATTAAGAGTGATCTTGGTTTTATGTTAAAACATGAACTTATGCCCTAGTCTAATGATTAGTGGTAATCATGGGATGTGGGTGTATCAACAAGAAATATATACAAGTAGTAGAAACTGTCTTATTGTTACAACATCATATGAGGATTGATAACAACTGATAATAATAAATCACTAACTATTCATCCAATAATTTAAACCATGTATTATATTCCCTGGACCTAGGTGTGGTGTACCACAACATGTGAAAGAATTACAACAGCTACAATCTCATTGTACAAAACTTAGAAGCATGCTCGAGATCCTAAGTCTATAATATCTAGCAACCATGTCTAGAACACGCCTCACCACATATGGTACTAGGTGAGTAATGGGAGTGGTTGGACTTCTAGACTCTTCCTCTAAACCTAAGTATTTTGGCAGAGAGTTCAAGCAAATAGTGGTTCTACTGAAGATAACCAATTGATCAACAATGTAGGTACCAGTGACATCTTCTCTTATTTTTTGGTACCATACTATAATAAGGAGTCTTCCCATACTAGAATGGACCCCCACACTCTTATCTGGTATGATTCAGTTATCTCGATCTAGACTTATCCTACTTTTGGAACCACCTTTCCTCCCCATAGTGCATGCCTCCTATGAATGATATTACAATGTTCAGGGCATCTATTGTCTAATGCTATTTAATTTGTCTAGATCAAAATTTTATTGTTGCTAATATTATTATGCTATCTTTGGATGTAGAGACATTGACTTAAATCATCAAAATCATCTGGCAGCAAGAAACTATTTGTATTCTTTCTAATTCATAGTTCAATCTTTCAGATCAAAAATTTGGGCAATCACAGGGTTTCCGGTGCCTTCAAAAACACTATTGGGATCAACATTTACCATATAAATTTACACAACATTTGATCATATGAACAAAATAACATGTGACATACTTGAGAAATTTATTTTTTCTACTCATAACAACCATGCAAACATATCATTTTTCGTCATGTTATTTAGTAACAAGACACATCAACTTTAATCATCATTTCAAGATTATTTACTATAAATCAAGGTTAAAAGGTGACTTTTGGATCACAAAGTATGATTAACACCTATTGATCTTTTGAAATGAGTTTTAATGGACTGGAATCCACCCTACTATGTGGGGATTCGAGTTTAGAACTCAAAGAAAATACTCCAATCCACATATCATTGATTCTACAAACCCAAAAAGTTAAGATTCAGGAGGTAGAAGATGAAGAATGAAGGTTGGATATGATCTTTAGTTCACTAATAAGACGCCATCATGGTTAAGAAATGAAGAGTAAGGACAAGATCTGAGGTCAAATCTACTTACATCATGGTTAAGAAATGAATAGTAAGGACAAAATCTGAGGTCACATCTACTTACCAAGTTGGATCTACACTACAATGCATCAGTTTCCACTGCTAACTCTATTCTTCCTCCTCATCGACCTAGAAATTACCTCTGCCATCTCCTTAAACACCTCTTGAAGTTTTCTAGGAGAGAAGAGATACTAAAACAAAGCTAACAAGCCTATTTCCATTGGATTCCATCTATTATATATAGAGATCTAAGCTCTGTGTGATTTGAAGAGCTGGGTTGCAACACAATTAAACCATTAGAAGGAAAAACCTTTGATTTCTACTTTTGATCTCTACTTTAGGCAACCAAGCCATCAATAACCTTTGTTGTCACCTTCGACAGTCACATCCAGTCCATGGTTGTTAGTGCAGCCTTTGGTTTCTAGAACCATCGGTTAGTCCTTCCTTAAGTTTTCTTTCATTTGTCAGGCCTTTGGTATATAGTCACCAGTATATCCTTCGATTCAGGTTGCCTAGAAAAACCTTCAAAATGTAAAACCTTCTAATGACACACCTTCAGTTGTTTCCATATGTAGACAATCTTTGATTGATGTTTGCCAACCAATCCTTTGATGAGTAAAACTGTCGATTGATGTTAAGTAGAAAAGTGATTGATAGCTAACTACCTACCAACCATCAGAAAGCACTCCTTCTCAAGCCAACAAAAGGTGCTCCCTCTAACCCATTGATCTACTCCACCTTCAATTTTCATCATCAACCAAACCTTTGGTTCATAAGTATCGATCTAAGGACATGAAAAACCTTTGATCTACTCCATCAGCTGTCAATTGATGGAAACCCTACTGAAGGCTAAAATGACTATTACTTCTCCATTTAAACTCAAAATTGGTCAATTCTTGTTTCCAATTATCTATTATTGAGTTCTCCACATTTCTATGGTCACAAATTGTTTCAAACATCAAATCCAATAATAATTTACAAAGTATAAGATAATGACATGCATACATAATGCTAGAACTATTGTGTAACTCTATGATTACCAGTAAAGCACGATACAGGTTGTAGCAAAAATTGTGACATGTATCTATCAAGAATAGTACTAAATCTGATATGGATATGTTAAAAAAATTTGGAATAAAAGCATATTTAATGATAAATTGTTGGTGTGATCACAATCACCAAAATTGATCTATAAGGTGCTAAAGATCACCTTGGCATGAGATAAAGAATTAAAAAAACATGGATATGCCAGTATCATCCCAATGAAATTTAGGATACAATAAAGATGATTCAAATGTAATGCTTACATATCTAACTGATCGTGAGATCATTGACTATATCGATAATCATAGATCAACAGTGATTATGCACTCAATGAAATTGGAAAGTTACTTGATGATCTAGAAAAATGTGAAACTATATATCTTATGGTTAGAGGTCATTTTTATGTAACTAAAATATTACATTCCCACCATGGGAAGGTTTCCAATCAAGATGGATGTCCAATTCATAGATGCTTCATTACAAACAAACTATCTTACTTGTATGGTGTAACTAGGGTCTCAAATTGAGAATCCCATAACTGGTTCTTGAAACCCAAGACAAATTTGTTCACACAAAATGTATCAGTAACATGCATATTTGGTGACCCATTATCATATGTAGGTCCGAAATGCACTATAACCTTGCCGACTTGCCCACCAAGGATGAAGCCAACATGGCACCGGTAATGTGTGTGTCGGCCATGGGGAACCCAATACTACCTCAGTGCAACCCCAAATTCAGCTAGTTTAAACCAAACCAAGCCTTAAGATGTAGTGTTCCTAGTTAGGCCCATGTTGTTGTAGGGAAATATGGCTACAGAGCAGGTAGTGGATTTTTTTATCTACCATATTCCCATAAGCAATGGATCATGTCAAAATCTATAATGCAGGAAGGATGGTTTCAAGGATGGACCTAGTCTGAGAGTAAGTCCAGCGACAATCCTCATCATAGAAAATGTGCAACTATAAATCCTAGTTGAATTGGACTCATCTGACTGCTGCACATCCTAGTTTGTACCAAATACTACATCCACAAACTTTGTCTTCTTCAACAAATCCTCTTGTCATGGCATGTTGGTCGACGTTGCACTCCTGGAGGGAGACAATGGCCTCCCGCCTCTATGGTAGTCCACACAAACCACCTAGAACTCCTTTCATCCTACTATAATGATCAGGAAGGAGTCATCCCACCCGTTGGTGTACTACTCACCAACTTGCTCTTCTACAACAATGATCTCAGTTGCTCTTTCCCTTACCTATCCCTCCCTTTTTAGGTAGGACTTTCCTAGGCTCTCGTAGCTACCATAACTAGAGAGGACAATGTTTGTCAGAACAACTGTTTCTCAATTGTCCATGTTGTATTCTGGAAAAGTGGAAAGCCCCAATACCCCCTCTATTTATAGGTGGGTTTTGGGTCAAGTTTTCTAGTAAGTGTGAGAGTGGAAAAGACCGGAAGATCTCAAATTTTCACAACAATTTTGGAATTTTTGCAACCTACGACAACCCAGATGGTCATCTGGAAACCCATAAAGTTGTCTAGTATGCCAGATAGTTGTTTGGCACAGCCCAGATCGTCGTTTGGCTATTTCCCAGTTGTACATGAAATTTGCAATTTGTTTCCATTTAATATCTCATATTAATTTCCTTGCACAACAAGTACTGTGCAACTCAAATGAATTAGCAAAAATCTATAACCTTCCCTCACATTAACTAGACCATCTCACCCATGCAAGAGGGTTGTCTCGGTCACCGAAACAGTCGTCCGGTGACCTGAGTTGAGTCGGTCAGTTTGGTCGGTTCACTTCCTTAGCCAATTCAAACTCATAATAGGTCTAACTCCCTAGACGCCCGTCTCAACACTTGAGACGACCAATTGGCACTTCCAGACGACCATCTCAACACTTGATATGGGCATTTGGCAATGTTATCAGCCTATTTGTTGTGTAAATAAAATACCTAAACACTAGTACTTAATTCAATTGTCATTCGAGATTAAACCCTTCTTCTAGGTTGAGACATGTCTGTGAAACCCTATATGTCCCATATTACATTGGCAGTGAATGTCCCTAACAACTTATGATATCAAAAGCAATGAGTGTTGCCTAGTCACACATCAATGGTACCCAAGTAAATCGAAAGTTGGGGAACAACTTCAACCTACAATCTGTGTATGGTGTTGTAGTGTTTGTATAGTTCCTTTGTCAGTAATGTTTAGATTGAACTAGAGATATAGATCAGTCACCCCCATTATTATTCAATCATGTATCTTGAACAAAGAGCTGACTATTTGAGATATATGTAAGCTCAATATCACATATTGACTCACATGTGCATGGCCATGCATTTCTCAGACTTGCTAATAAAGAGGCCTCAAACATCATACTCCTATGGGAGGCATAAATCCCATTTCTATCACTCACAATCAATCCCCATGTGTCTAGGTCACCTAATCATAACCGTTATAACAACCCATGTTTTAGGACTGCATTTCATGATGTCAAAGTATACCAAACAACATGTGTTGAGTGTAGTGATTTCATTAGGTTTATGAACCACAACCACCACAATTACTGTGAGACCTGACTATGACTTCCATGATGATGGCTTCCATGTCTCAGTCTCATAGTTGGTCTGTCTGATAGATTATTCTCTAACATGTAATTGTGTGCTTGGATTGATATAGCCATATCATCACCAATGAGATTCGTCATCAACCAACTCACACTCTGATCTTATGGGTTATCTTTGTCTATGAACCTTCCACAATGACAACCGATCAGGGACATAATCTGAATATGTATATGTACTCTTGAAATCTGTATGAATTCATTTCTTCTGAGTCTAATACTAGAAGACATATGTCATCCAGTAATATTATTCTCTAGACATTTATAATGTTACATCATTATCTCATAATTGAATTAAACATAATAAGTTGGAAGCTTGCCCTTATTTATTTAATCAAATTGTTTACAATCATGCCATTACAATCATCAGATGATTGGCTCTTTGGGCATACATACCAACAGACTCCATCTTGCACTTTGAGCCAATCACTCACGAATCTTATTCTGAGTGACCTAACATGACCATCATGCTTCTGATGTGAAAGTGGCTTTGTCAAGGGATTATCAACATTTTTCTTAGTTGGTACTTTGCAAATCTTTATACTTCCACATCACACAATTTCTCGTGTGAGATGGAACTGTCTTTGTATATGATTTGAGAACTGATGTGATCTGGGTTCCTTAGCTTGCACAATAGCTCCGTTGTTGTCAAAATATAGCTCGATTGCCTTGTTGATGCTTGGAACGACCCCAAGTTCTGTGATGAACTTCTTAATCCATACAGCCTCCTTTGTTGCACTCGATGCATCAATATACTCGGCCTCTATTATACAATCACCATATGTTTCTTACTTGGAACTCTTCCAACTCACAACTCCATTGTTGAGATAGAACACAAATCCTGATTGTGATTTGTAATCATCTTGAGCAGTCTGGAAGCTTGCATCGGTGTAACCCTTTACCACCAACTCTTCCTCTCTGTTGTAGACAAAGAACTAATTCTTAGTCCTTCTCAAGTACTTGAGGATGTTCTTCATGGCTATCCAATTAGCATCACCTGGAACTAACAGATATCTGCTCGTCATGCTCAAGGCATACGAGACATCTAGACGGGTACACAACATTGCATACATGCTTGATCCAATTGTCGATTCATATGTAATCAAACTCATGTGTTCCTTTCTTCACAAGAATTGGGACATTGAGCTCTAGAGATGGGGACACCATGACATGTAGATAGCTTTCCTCTCTCTGAGTACTCCATGATAAATCGCTTCAACATTTTGTCAATGTATGTGCTCTAACTTAGTCCACGAAGCCTTCTGGATTTATCTCTATAGATCTTTATCCCCATGATGTAGGATGCTTCTCCCAAGTCTTTCATACAGAATGTATTTCCAAGCCATGTCTTACCTTTTTCTCTAGTAGGAATGTCATTCCCCATCAATAATATGTCATCTACATATAATATGAGGAATGCCACTATTCTCCCACTAACCTTCTTGTACACACAGTGTTCATTTTCATTCTAAATAAAGCCAAACTCTTTGAGTATTTCATCTGAATGGAGATTCCAGTCCCGAGATGCTTACTTCCATGCATAGTTTGATCTTTGGAGCTTATAGACCTTATTTGCATCCTTTATATTGATAAAACCCTCATGCTATTTCATGTACACATCCTTGAGTAAATTCCCATTAAGGATTTTTTTTAACATCCATTTTCCAAATCTCATAGTCATGATAAGTTGCAATATCAAGCATGATCCTGATGGACTTAACCATGGCCACTGGAGAAAAGGTTCCATCGTAGTCAACACTTTGAACTTATCTAAAACCCTTTTCAACCAATCTAGCCTTATAGGTTTGTACCTTACCATCCATGTCAGTCTTCTTCTTGAAGACCCACTTGCACTGTATGGGTTTTACCCCTTTAGGTGGATCCACTAAAGTCCATACTTTTTTGGTATACATGAATTCCATCTTAGATCTCATGGCCTCGATCCATTTATCAGACTCTGGTCGCTTGATAGAATCTTTGTAGGATATCTATGACCAATTCACTGCCTTCTTGAGTAATAAGATATCCAAATCTTTCAGGCTTAAGGCATGTCCTACTTGATCTATGAGGTACATGTGTTACATGAGAAATTTGATATTCCACAACACCTTGTGATTCTCTTTGTTCCTCTGGTTCATCTGTTGGTTTAATATTCTCTTATTGGTCTTGAACCTCTTCAAGTTCTACTTTCTCCCACTGATTCCTTTGGAAATAAAATCCATCTCAAGGAATGTAGCATCTCTGGCAACGAACACTTTGTTGTAATATTTGGATTAAAACTAATATCCTCTTGTTTCTTTAGGACATCCAACAAACTAAAACTTATCAGATTTGGGACCAAGATTATATGGAAACATTTTTTTGACATAAGCTTCACATCCCTAAGTTCTCATAAAAGACATATTGGGACGCTTCACATTCCATATCTCATATGGTTTCTTTTGAACTGATTTATATGGTACTTGGTGTAGTGTAAACACAATGGTTTGTAGAGCAAAATCCTAGAAGGTAGTTAGAAGCTCGAGCAAACTCATCATAGATCGCACCATATCCAGTAAAATGTGATTTCTTATTTCTGATACACCATTATGCTGAGGTGTTCCAGGTGGAGTCCACTAGGATACAATCCCATGGGCTATTAGAAGGTCCTCAAACTCTTTGTTTAAGTATTCTCCTCCTCAATCACAAAGAAGTTCCTTAATACTTTTACCAAGTTGGTTTTGTACTTCATTCATAAATGCCTTGAACTTTTATAAAGTTTCTGACTTATGTCTCATCAAGTAAACATAGCCACACCTACTGAAGTCATCAATGAAGGTAATGAAGTACAAATACCAACCTCTAGTAGTTGTTCTAAAAGGTCCACACACATGAATATGTATGAGTCCTAATAGATCACTATCCCTCTCATTGTTACCAGTGAAAGGGGTCTTAGCCATCTTGCCCATCAAACAAGATTCACATGTCTCCATTTATTTAAAATCAAAAGAGTCTAGATAACCATCTTTATGGAGTCTAGATATGCGATTCTCATTCATGTGCCCTAGATGGTAATGCCAAAGGTATGTTCTTTTATTTGTTGAGTTTTAGTCTTTTGGTATTAACGTTATACGCATCTGTCTTTTGATCTAACAAATAAAGGCCATAGGACATTGGGGCACTGCCATAAAAGATCCAATCTTTTGAAATAGAACATCGACCATTTTTAATATGGATTTCAAATGCATCCTTGTCCAAACAAGATACATAAATGATGTTTCTATTTATAGTGGGTACATAATAGAAACTCTTTAACTCTACTACTAGCATTATGAGTAGAGATATACTATAGGTTCCAACTATGTTGGTTGCACCAATAGCAACTGTAGTTCCATCTCGCCTTTTCCCAAAGGCCTACTTCCTTTCAAATCCTACATAGGAGAACATATGTGAGATCCACATCTGATATCTAATACCCATGATGATGAAGTAGATAGATTTATCTCCATAACGTATATACCTGAAGTGCACATCACCATCTTCTACTTCCAGAATGCCTTCAAGTACAAAGGTTGATATCCTCTTTCACTTTTCTTTCTCCTTATATTGAGTGTTGAAAATTTGGATTAGGGCTTGACCTCAGAAAATTTCTTAGCTTTTTTTTTATTCTTGGACTCAGCTCCACCGATCACCATCATGAGCTTGTCCTTCTATAATTTTGCTTCAACATGAATCAACATGGCAAACAAATCTGACATCTGTCCAGTCGTATGATTCACATGATTACATGCAATAAAGCGACTATATGATTTAGGCATAGTCCTTAGAACCATACTAGTGGCCAACTCTTGGCTTAAGGTGAATCCCAGTTCTTCAAGATGATACACATGTCCAATCATATTAAGCACATGTTCTTCTACTGAGGATCCCTCTAACAACTTTGACTCAAGTATCACCTTCATGATACTGTCCTTTCTTTCTCTATGATATCGAGTGTCACCTTCATGAGATGTGTTACCATCTAAAAAACACTCATGTGTTCATATTTATCATGTAACTCATAGTTCATGAAGCTGAGCATAAGGTACTTTATCTCTAAGGCATCATTGACATGCTACCAGTAAGCATCCATTTGTTCCCTAGATGCATTCAGAAGAGGTATTTCAGGCACTAGTTTGTCAAGGATGTCAAGCTTTCACTCTTCATTGATAACCCTTTTCAAAGTGCAAAATAAGTCATGAAAATTTCTCCCATCATGTTTGTGCTTCTTTAGGACTAATTTCAAATTGGATTTGTTCATCATTTGATCCTACAATAGAAATTGTTCATTTGTCAAAAACCTTTTGATTTGATTTGATTTGAAAAATTGATGATATTTATTTGGTATTTATTTGTTATTGCTAACACTATTTTATCCAAATTGATACCCCTCAATATCAATTTTAGTTTATTGCAGCGTATAATATTCTTAGTGGGCCAGATCCAAGATAATTCAACTGTGGCTCGATCAAGACTGCAAACACAGTCAACCATCAAGGTGGGAAATACTTGTCAATTGAATCATATGCTATTATGGATAGATTATATGTGCAACCCCTTGTCATTATCACATGCAAGCTTCTGGGTCGAGACGCTCTGAGAATCACCAATCGAACCTGACCCAAAATCAGACAAGACCATAATACACCCTGTGGAGGATGAACCTACATTATTACCATCACACATCCACGAGATAGATGGTGTACCCCATGGAGGAAGAACCTATGCTTAGTATGTGGCATCCAACTCATAAAAACAATATTTACTTAAGCGGAAGTGAATCGTTAGCAGCGGATTACTGAAAATTACTAAAAATTTAAAACTTTTTCAAAGAGATCCATTCATAGGAAAATTCTTTCAACAAGAACCAATGTATTACATTTACATCCTGGTTCATAAGTACATAACTTGTACCATCTCTTCTTGAGGATTACAACATTCAATGCCTTGTTAGAAACTAAACACAGACAGCATAAGAACCTCGAGGCATCAAGCCAAAATCTCAAAACGATTTATTAAAAGCACTGACTATCAACTCTGATGACTTGAGAGTATAGAGACGACACATAGGACTTCTAACTATAAGACTCGATAGACAGTACACTCAACCTGAGTTGTCACTGTTGTCCCTGCTGCTGCTGATGTTCCTCTTATGCAAGATATTCTCAGTCTCCTCTGTGCTTGTCCACCTAAAAATGTTGGATCCCACGGGGGTGAGATAATTGTAATTGCCCCAGAGAGAGATATAACTCCCACCAAAAACATTATTATTGCAGTTTACTAATATAAAATTAGGCAGAGGATAAGCAGTTTAAAGCACACTCAACTTTTAAAAGCATTGCAACTATTTATGATAGAGCAATAAATCATCTATTCTCTTAATAAGGAATAGGAAAGACATGTATATCATTTATCCATTATTTTATATCATCATTTCAAACTTCTCTTGTGACACTCATTATCTTGACATGTCACCCATGAAACATTCTTGTTCCAATTTATTGTCCTTAGCCAATCTACTAACAGCTAAGGAATTATATCCACCATGTACTCATATATCATCAATACAGGCATTAGGTTATTACCAATTCTGGTATCATCATCACAGGTATTGGGTTAATACAAATCTTGTAACATCATCACATGTATTGGGTTAATACCAATCTTGTATTATCCTTACAAGTATTGGGCTATGCCAATCCTATGTAACCATTCCAGGTATTGGACTATGCCAATCTTGTGCAACTATTCTGGGTATTGAACTATGTCAACCCTGTGCAACCATTCTACGTATTGAACTATGTCAACCCATTGCAACCATTCCAGGTATTGAACTATGTCAACCTTGTGCAACCATTCCAGGTATTGAACCATGTCAACCCTATGCAACTATTCCAGTTATTGAACTATGTCAACCCTATGCAACTATTCCAGGTATTGGGTTGTTAGCAATCCCGTGAAATTATTCCAGGTATTAGATTTAACCAATCCTGTGTTATTATTCCAGGTATTGGGATTTAACCAATCTTGTGTTATTATTCCAGGTATTGGGATTTAACCAATCCTGTGTTATTATTCCATGTATTGAACTATGCCAATCTTGTGACATTATTCCATGTATTGAACTATGTCAATCATGTGCATCTATTCCAGGTATTGAACTATGTCAACCCTGTGCAATCATTGGTTCATTATGAACATTATCATCCCTTACAAGAGACATTCATAATCATCTCGATACCTATCACTAGGTATCAACTTGCTCATGTGATTCTCAAGCCCATTAAAACATCTTGTTACCTCTCACTAGGCAACAACCCTTCTCATGGCTCAAAAGGCCCATAAAGTGTCTTGTCACCTCTTTCCAGGAAACATCTTATTCATATGACTCATAAGATCCATGCACATTTGTTACTTTTACTAAGAAACAACAACATTTAGGCACATAAGACCAATCAACCATTTGTTATATAAATGTCATAGCTCAAAACTAGCTATGTTCATCATCTCATAAGATCTGCATGTATTTTTAGTCATGATAATAGTCATAAAAATCCTTTATTACATCATGTGATACAATAGTAACACCATTGTTCCTTTATCAGGATTAGGGTTTACTATCAAATAGGGCTTTTCATTCCCTATACCCAAAATTAGGGTTAGGGTTTCCCATTTCTCATTAATTAAGGTTTCATGATTATATTACCTGTCCAACCCTTAATTCATTACTCCATACCTCTGGGACATTAAAAAAAAATCATAAGTAATTACTCAAGATCATTAATCTCATCTTATAGCATTAATGATCATCAATTCAAGGTATGAGTTCATTTCTCATCCTCATCATGGTATGATTACATCATACTCATTAATTTGGCTTTACCCCATTCTCAAGGTATATTAGTCAATACTTATCAAAGTGCATCAAACTCATTACATTTCATTGTAATAGTTACATAACACACTTCATATGTTTCTTACCCAAATAGATTGGATTCGAAATGCATCAAGGTATATCACTTTCCTCATCACCTCTAACTTTCTTGGGTTATCAACTTATCTTGTATTAAGGTGTTTCCCATCTTAATACGTTCATCCATTAACCTATCACTCTCATCATGAAGTGCATAGGTCACACACAAGAATGGTCCAACTACCTTTAATGGTATGGACTCATTTCAGGTTAAGGCATTGCCTACAATAAGGTTGCCTATACTCAATTATTTAAGATATTTTACCTTTATAAGGTTTCACCCGCTACTTTATTATCAGGGTTCTAGTTTGTCATCATATTGCACAAGATTATGGATTTATGTATTATAACTCCAGTTAGAGTTTCACATACCTTTACTCTTTTACTAGGACTTTGGGGTTTCACTTACAATCATACTTCATCCGGGTTAGGATTGCATATAGCATCAACCTTAATTAGGCTTTAACATCATATTACCTAAACTTTAAAGTTTACTATTCATCCTAATTAGGGTTTCTCATGGAATCAACCTCAATTATGGTTTCACATGGAATCACCCTTAATTAGGGTTTCACATGGAATCACTCTCAATTAGGGTTTCACATGGAATCACCCTTAATTAGGGTTTCATATGGAATCACCCTCAATTAGAGATACTCATCCCAATTAGAGTTTCACTCTCCATTCCCATAATTAGGGTTTATTGTTCAATTATATCTAATTAGGTTCACACATATCATCACCCTGGATTAGGGTTACATCCTTACCCTGGATTAGAGTTTCAATTAGAATTGCCCTAAATTAGGGTTAGAGTTCAACAACCTTGTAAATTAGGGTTTATGCTCATGATTAGAGTTTCATGATCTCTTTTCTTAAGGATCATACCCTTAATCACCACATGATTCATACTCATGTATGAATTCCATTCTTTCATCCTCTCAACTTGATTAGGTCATGTCAATCCTTCAATCAAGTACATACAACTATGATTTACATAGTGTACCAAGTCATTGTTCTTATAAGCAATTAGGGTTCATCCCTTAATTGACACTAATCACTTAAGTACTATTAGGCTTTCAACCTTTGTAACTTCATTGATTACTATTACTAATAATCATTGGGTTATTGGAACAATCATACCTTCAATTTCCAAATGATTGAATCACAAATTAACTCCATTCGGTTTTGAGATTTCATCACCAAATGGTTTTGAAACCGTTTGACACCAAACAGTTTTGAAATCGTTTGACCCCAAACGGTTTTGAAACCATTTCCCCCCAAACGGTTTCAAGACTGTTTGGTCTCAAACAATCTCAAGACCATTTGGGCCAAATCAGTCCCAAAACCGCAAGGGCTCTTTAGGTCATTCATCATTCCAATCAATTGCAATTGCACCATTTGAATTGACTATTGGTTATTCAATTGAAGGATTCATCAATCAACACCATTAGATCTTTATCCAACAATCAAGGATCAACCACTAACCCTCCAAATGGTTTTGAAACCGTTTGGTCCCAAACAGTTTCAATACTGTTTGGGATCAAATGGTCTCAAGACCGTTTGACCCAATTTGTCTTGAAATCGTTAGGACCAACCAAGGATTCTTCAATCAACTTGATTAGGGTTCCCAATTGAAGGATTGTACACACATTGAATCAATCAATGGATCCATTGGATCATCATCCAACACATACTTAGGTTCAGACCTCAAATGGTCAACTAAACCAAACGGTCAACTGCCTCATTCGGTTTGGAGTCCAAGTCACCAAACGGTTTGCAAACCGTTTGGTCTCAAACGGTTTGATAAAACCATTTGGACCAAAGGTCCAAGACCGTTTTCCATTGTTCTTGGTTGAGGTGTGTGCTTTGTGAACATGTTATCATCTTCAACCTTTAGACTCACGAAAACTACTACCATTTCTATGGCAACTCCATCAATCAAACAAAGCTATTGCAAGAATAACAATTGAATCAATTGAATTGAGAAATTGAGTTCAATAACAAAGATTAAGTGTTCAAGTTATATAACCTACCTTCAATTGAAATTCAAAGCTTCAAGCTGCACGGCTCCAATGGTGTAAGAAGCTCTAGCAACCTCCCAAGGTCCGTTCTCAAGCTTTTGGAGTGAAAGGATCGGCTAGGGTTGAAGATGGAGTGAAGAAATGAAGGAAGTATGCATTGTTTTATGATTTTCACCATAAAATCAAGAAGAACGAAGGTCAAGGACTTACCAACTGGTAGTGGGCGTCCTTTCTGCTGTTCCTAGCTCCCTTAGTCGTTTTTGCAAGCAAGGAGAAGAAATGGATCCGAAAAAGTCCTTGGTTTGGGTGGTAAAGGGCTCTTTTAATTATAAGAAAATCAATGAGAAAGAAAATGTTTTATAAAAAATCATTTAATTTAAAAATTGTTTCCACCAATTCCCCCTTGGTTCCTTGCATGCAAAGGAAACTCTATCCCCACCTAGCTCCCTTACATTATCCATGCATTAAGGGAAAAGAAATTAAGCACCTTAACCCTTATAATAGTAATATCCATTTTTGAGTGGAAATTCTTTTTCTTATAATAAGGTGAGTGGAGTTTTCACCTCCTTGAGATAATTAGTGGTCCTTACAAAGCTCAAGGACGTAGTAACACATATGAAACCAACCAATTTAATTTTGGTTGAAGTTCCTTCAATTATTTTATTTATTTTTGCATTAATTTGAACTAATGTTCCAATTATGCTTAAATCTTGATTATTTTAATATCAAGATTCTCTCTCCTCCAAAGTTATTCAAATGAGGCGCCCTCTCATTTTATTTTCTCTCCATGGTGCCAAGAAACATTAGGGACCTTATTGAAGTGGTAATTTGCATATTGAACCCTACGTTTTGGGTAAATTGCATATTACACCAAAACTAGGTTTTAATGCACAAACATTGCTTTATCAGCTCTTTCTTGGTATTCAGGCTATCACAAGCCATACCTCTGCATCATATTCATTCTCATGATGCTTCAACACATGAGGAACATATTATCATGCACAAATTGCAAATAAACCCCTCAACTTGGGTAATTTGCACTTTAGTCTGAAACAAGCAAAACAATATTTCAACATTATTTGAAAAGGACTAAAATTGAAACATGAGTTCCTCTTGATCCTTAATTACTTTTCAAGAAAGAAGGACAAGACTATAATTAACTTTATTAAGCAAAACACCTAGCGTTAAGGCATAAACCAGGTCAGGGATGTTACATAGTCGATCAAGCTTTTCATGTGTGTTGCTTTTGGAAAGCATCTAAGACTTGATATTTTATGGAGGTAGTTTGTACAAATACATATACTTTATCCAATCACCACATATATAATACATATCATATACATGCTATATCCCACAAGAAAAACATATAATAAATGAAAGGGATGGTTATGTCCAGCCTAATGTAATCCCTTGAGCCACAACAAATTACATCATCTAAGTGTGCATCACATGTATAAACTTGTTGTTGGTGAAGATCCATGCTTGCCAATCTAGGTTGATTGGTTCAACATTTGATCCAATTAGCTCACCTCTTGACCGGTTGTTAGGTCATCTCACTGGTCATCTGGTCCTTCTATCCACCATCGTCTGGCACCTGCAGCAGATTGGTTGGGTCCACCAAGTGATCGATATAGCTTGTCTTCCTTGTCCTCCATTATCCTTAAATTCGTCTTTGGAACATCTTCATCTTTGTCATAACATGAAAGTAAATTGTCCTACTTTTACATGATTATAGGAAAACCTCAACTTACATTCGAGGGGAGCAAGGCTTGAAAATAATTAACTTTACATTGGGAATATAAGATAGAGGCTCAATATGCAAACCAAGCTAAATGGATAAACTAGATACACAACCATGCACAAAATATAGAGGTTATTAGCCATAACCATGATACACATCCACCATCAAAACTTCTTTTGGGGTGACGCGTGTAAATTGCATATATATATATATATATATATATATATATATATATATATATATATATATATATATAAAGATTAGTTTGGGATTATTGTGGTATTGGATTTGACAAGATATTATTCGCATCCCATGCAATAATAGAATGACAAAACCAAATTTTGATCATATTGATTATCACATAATATAGTAAATTAACATTCGGTCGGATAACACTATAGAGAAATATGGCTACAGAACATGCAATGGAAACAAAAAATTTATCTACCATATTCCAATAAGTAGTGGGTCACGTCAATAGCTATAATGCAGGAAGGATTGTTTCAAAGATATACCTGGTCCAGGTGTAATTCCAACGACATTTCTTGATTTTATAGAAGCACAACTCAGAATACAAGTTGCACTGGGACTCGTCTGACTATTGTACCTCCTAGTCTACACTACGAACTGCATCCACAAACTTTATCTTCTTTAGCAGCTTCTCTTGTCACATACTACTGGTTGATGTTGTCCTCCTAGCGGGAGACAATGTCCTCCCACCTCTATGGTAGTCCACACGAACCACCTAGTACTCCCATCATCCTTCTAGAATGACCAGGAAGGAGTCGTCCCTCCCGTTGGTGTACTAGTCACCAACTTACTCTCCCACAACTATGATCTTAGTTGCTCTCTCCCTTGGTTATCCCTCCCTTGTTGGGTAGGACTTTTCTGGCTCTTGTGGTTACCACAACCATATAGGACATGTTTGTTAGAGAAAATTTTTCTCAATTGTCTGTGTTGTGTTTTGGGAAGCCCCAATACCCTCTTTATTTATAGACAGTTTTTTTGGTCCAAGTTCCCAGACTGAGCGGGATTAGAAGGGACCAGAAGATCTCAAATTTTCTCAATCATTCTTGAAGTTTCACAACCTGTGAAATCCCAAGCGGTCATCTTGCAACTCATATGGTCGTCTAGTATGCCAGGCGATCATTTGGCATAGCCCAAACAGACATTTGGTTGTTTCCCAGTTGTACACAAAATTGACAATTTGTTTCCAATTAATATATCATATTATTTTCCTTGCACAACAAGTAATGCGTAACTCAAATGAATTAGGAAATATCTAGAACCTTCACTCACCCTAACTGGACAATCTAGCCCATGCGAGACAGCTATCTCGATCACCCAGATGGTCGTCTGCTGATACGAGTCAATCTGGTCAGTTTGGTCAGTTCACTTCCTTAGCCAATTCAAACTCATAATAGGCATGACTCCCTAGACGCCCATATCAACACTTGAGATGAGCATTTGGCACTTCCAAACAGTCGTCTCAACACTTGAGATGGGTGTTTGGCAATGCTGTCATCCTATTTGTAGGGGTGGGTCAAATACCTAAACACTTTAGTACTTAATTCAATTGTCATTTGAGGTTAAACTCCTCTTCTAGGTCAAGACCTATGTGTGTGACCCTATAGGTCCCATATTATATTGGCAATGAATGTCAATAACAACCTATGACATAACAAGTAATGAGTGGTGCCTAGTGACACATCAATGGTACTCAAGTAAATGGAAAGTTGGGGAACAACTTCAACCTACAATCTGTGTATGGTATTGTAATGCTTGTATAGTTCCTTTGTCATTGATGTCTAGATTGAACTAGAGGCATGGAGCAGACACCCTCATTATAATTCAATCATGTTTCTTGAACTAAGAGTAGACTGTCTAAGATATATGTAAGCTTAATATCACATACTGACTCGCATGTGCATGGCCATGCATTTCTTAGTCTCTCTAATCAAGAGGCGTAGGACATCATACTCATGTATAGAGACAAATCTCATTTCTACCACTCACAATCAATCCCCATGTGTGTAAGTCACCCAATCATCATTGTTATAACAACCTATGTTTCATGACTGTGTTTGATGATGTCAAAGTGTACCCAATGACATGTGTTGAGTGTAGTGATTTCAGGTCTAAGAACCACAACCACCACCATCATTGTCAGACCTGACTATGACTTCCATGATGATGGTTTCCATATGTCAATCTCACGGTGGGTCTATCCGATACACTATTCTCTAATATGTATTTGTGTGCTTGGTTTTTATATAGCTATATCATGACTGATGAGATTTAGTCATCAACCAACTCACACTATGATCTTATGTGTCATTGTTGTCTATAACCTTCCATAATGACAATCGATCAGGGACAGAATGAGAATATGTATATGTACTCTTAACATCCGTATGGACTCATTTCTGCCAAGGCTAATACTTGAAGACATACCTCATCGAGTAATATTATTCTCTAAACATTTATAATGTTACATCATTATCTCATAACTGAATTAAAAATATTCAATTGGAAGCTTTTCTTTATTTATTTAATCAAAACCTTTACAATTATGCCATTATAATCATGACATGATTGGCTCTTTGGGCATACATACCAACAGTTGTATCTTCCTATTTTGGGTCAACTAGAATGTTTTATATCAACACCAAGAAGCCTCTTAAAGGAGGGGCACATGCTAATCATGTCCTCTTGTGTTTCCCTCCTTGGATCAGTCAACTCAACATCATTCAAACATGTCTGGAAGACTCTAGAAGGCCAGGCTCCCACCAGACAAGCACCGCTCAAATCTCTCTTTATTTGAGTTAATTGGACGTGTTTAAATGGCATATGGGAGACTTCTAAAAGGAGGGTGTTTGTTTTGCATTCTCTCTTCCACCACCCAACCTCTAAAAGTTTAAAGAGGATTCTCTACTAAACCCTACACCAAGCCTATACAAATACAACCCTCTAACTGTCATTTTAGAGGTACTAGATTTTATAGAGGACACAAAAAGTATTAAAATGAGAGTTTTAATGAAGTAACCTAGGTTGCCTTCTTTATGCTAGAGAGAATACTTCCCTCCTACAAAACATTAAAGTCCTTCCCCTAACCAAGACTAAACCATTTCCCTTGAGAGTATCTATATTTTAGAGAGGACGCCAAATGGATAAATGATAGCTTTCTTGACCACGTCCCCAAGGATGCCACTTAAGACAGTAAGAGAAGATATCCCTCCCAAGAAACCCAAGCATCCTTCTGCCTATTAAGGGTGAACCCTTTCCCTTGAGAGACAAGGAGATCTTCCCCTCCCAACAACTGTCAATCAAAGTAAACATTTAGATAGACCATAATATGATATATTCTCCTATTCCTCCCCTAGTTTCCAACCCCTCATTGGTGAGAGGATATGAGCAACCATTGTTGATGAGCATCGTGCAATATTGTTGTTTCTAAACTTTGCTTGGTAATCAATTAATAATTATATACTTCTTCTTTCATATTCAAGACTTATTATAAGAAAACATAAAACTATGACCTTCGCAAGACTTGCAATAAAACAAGGATGTCATGAGGATATATAAAACCTCCCCCATAAATAACTTTACCTTATGCATTTTTCCAATTTTCCATTTTTCCTTATGAGCCGCTCAATTTATGAAGCATCTTCATGATTTTCCTCTTTTTTTCTCATTAACAAGGAGGTGACTCCATTTCTTTAAATCATTCATGAATGTCCATGCTAGTTTTGGAAGCACACAAAAACCAATTATATAAGAAGATATAAATATAGTGTGCAAGAGGTTTCAAATACGCTATATATAAAGATTCAAATAAAGACTAATGTTGATTCAAATGGATTCCTCATGTGGATTCAACTCTTGTTACTTATCCCATAACTATGCTATTAGGATTCAAATAGGTGTTCTCTAAGATTTTAGTAAGTATGCATAAGGATTCAGATGGTGTCCTTAATATGAATGGAATTGAGTGCTCATGAGTATTTGAAAAATCTTTACACATGGATTATATAAAGGTGCTCAAGAGAATTTGATTAAGGTGTGAACGAGCAACGAAACATATCATGCATGAGGATTTCATTATGGCCTGGGTGAATAATGATATAATTGGTGTAGTGAAGGAGGGTGAATTAAGATTTGATGTGGAAACATATTCAAATAAAGTGTGTACGAGGATTGAAATAGATTCTGTATTGGGATTCAATTAAAGTGTGATGATGACTAAAATAGAGTTCAAATGGGGATGAAAAAATTATGAGTATGTATTGATCCATTCAATATTCCAAAATTTCAAGTGCAACTATGATTCATATATGTGTTCTCTAGTTTCAAATAGGTGTGCAAGTGGATGCAATTTTACTCCTCAATATGCTTGGAATATGGTGCTCACAAGGACTTGAACATAGTGGACCAGAATAAGGTGCTCAAGTGGACCAGAATTGAATGTCCATGAGGACTTGAACATAGTGACATTGGGTTTCAAAAAATGCACGAGTAAGCAATTATCAATTGGTACTGCATAAGTGGGTGAATTAAGATTCGACGTGCATGTGGATTCAAATAGAATGTACACGAGGATTCAAATATAGTGTTTACTAAGATTGAAAAGGAGTTCTCACGAGATAAAAAAATGTGCACACAAATCAAAGTAGAGTGTCCAACTGGATAGGAATAGATCTGTGTAAGGGGACTGCAATAAGTTGCACATCAGGATTTATACAAGGTTGAACTAGGATTTGAATATCATGTGCATCAATACTTAAGGTATGTGCTTACTAGGATTTGAATAAGCTTGAACTAGGATTTGTATAAGGTAGAACTGGGAACTGAATAGAAAATAAAGTCATACAAAGATAAAATGTTGGTTCAGTAGGATTCACACTGAAATTGTAGTATGATTCCAACATGAGTGCACCAGGCTTTGAAGACGGAGTACTAGAAGATTTTCGTTGTTGCTTTAATTAACAAAATTAACACAACATAGGATGTTGAAGAATCCTCCTCACGTTATAAACCAAACTCTTGATTTTGCTATAGCATAAAACAATGCTATAGATGTTAGAGCATGATACAATGCTAAAGTGCCTTATAGTGTCTATCCACTCTGAGCTAAATAGGGCTTCTATTAACGGTGTTTGTTAAAATGCGCCCGTCTACTATCACAGAAACACACATGTTTGTGTTTCTCTTATGGGCCTAGTGTAAAGAAGGCCTAGCTGTCTGTAATTTGATATAACCCGACTGTATTGGACTATGACACTATATATATTCGATACAAAGTACTAGGCAAAATGAGTGATTCTCAAATTATCTTTCGCTGCTCCTTTCCCCTCCTCTTCTGAGTTCGAACAGATTTAAGAAGTTACACTTGCGCGGTGGCAGAGGTTAGTTCCGTAGTACCGGATCCAAATTGAATTGTATATCTATTGAAGTATGAGATCTGCTATATAGAAATAAAATAAGAAGCAAGATGGGACGAATTTTATTGTTATGCATGGATAATAACAAACTTGAGGGAAATAAATTACCTCCTTCCTCTTTTTGTTGCCATACATATATAACAACAAAATTTGTCACATTTTACCTCTCATCCTTCCTTTACATATCATTTTTCTTATTTGTTACTATTATTGGTTACTAGTAATAAAACGAAGCTGGTGACAGGTTGTTTGCAGACATTAGCAACCGGTCACATCATAGCAGCAGCTCAGCTGCAATTTCACTACTCTCATCTCATCCGATGATAACGAGAACTGAAACAGATGTAGGTCAGACTGTGTGCCATTTCAGCAGCATATCTGGCTTTGAGTATCATCCTGTCGTCTTCATTTTGTTTCTCTTTGGGATTCTTTTTCTTAATCATCATACTTCTCTATCATATATATACCGCATCTATATTTTTCAGAGTTTCGGTTGACTCCTACCCGACCTACCCATTCCTGTAGGTCAATACACGAGTGATAACACAATCATGGCGCTGCAGAGCTTGAATGCCTGATCCATGGTTGCATCTTCTCTCTCTCTCGTGTCACTATATGGTCTTCTATCCAGTCTTCCATGCCATATCTGTTGTTGATGTCATCCTGGATGCGGAGTGAATCATCATCTTAGGCAGCCACAGATCCGGTTGGGATGGATCTGTCTCCCTCCAAATCCCATAATAGCATAACGAACATATTTAATAATGGCAGGACCCCCCACCCCCCTCTTCTAAAACCAGGAGGATGAAGCAGTAACTGCTACCTCATACCACATCACAGTGAGTAATAGGCTGCCCGGAAGCAATTGTAGTCGTACCACATTTGGCTGGCTGCAACATGAATGACAATAAATAGGCAGATGAGAATACCGCACCATCGTTTATTAGCATAGTCTACAGTTATACTGCATGTTCCATGCTATGCAGTCTGTAACGCTTTGGCATGTTCTGTACTCCATCAATTTTGCAGTCAATGGCTCCTCCCCCCACTTCCAAATTAAGCCTGTGCTGTGCAAGACTGAGCAAGCAGCAGGGGAGTGTGACGATACTACCCATGTTCTCTTGTTTTTGTTAAAACCAATTCGATTAATGAATCAAGTAATTCCTCCTAGTCACAACGTCCAGACAGAGCTAGCAGCAGAGCAGGCAGCCTGCAGCGACCACCACCCCGCACACACTACTTTACCTTGAGCTTGGGCTTCCCTTGCTGTTGTTTACTCACCCACACTGTACTTAACTAGTATATTTATTCCCATATGATCACCACTTGCCCAAAATAAAACTTTGTTTTATCCCCTTCGTTCACTAGTAACGCCATATAACTAAGTGGCCAGCTGCAAGCACCCAGCTGTCTTAGATTCCGTTTGTTTTCTCCTTTTCCTCCTTATCTCAAGCCTCCGCGTACTTTACTCTAGATAGTTACAACAACAATCTATATTCAGACTCTCACTCTGCGCTTCTCTCTCCTTTCTCTCATGCAAGTCACCCAAAGCTACTGACTTGCATGTGTGCGCTTTGCTGCATGCTATCTTCCTCCATGTTTACCTTTTTGGAACTTTCTGCCGAAGCACGCACGTGATTTCAGTTTGACTGTAATTTATTTTTTATTATCTTATCTGTGTGTACCTATTCTAAATCAAGATCAAGTCAAGGGAGATAAAAACAAGTGTTCCTCCGATTTGCATCCACAGCGCACACGTGGACGGTGAAAAATTGTAGTATAGGAGGCCTTTCATATTTGTTCTATCGGACAATCAATAAAAGTTTAGCATTCTCATCCTAAACTCAATCACTAAAAAACAATGGGAAATAAATTAATATTTTTTATACTATAAGAAATTCTTTTGTAATAAATTGAATTTTTATTGATCTCCTACTATATTTCTGTAGGAGGCCTCCGTAAAAGACGTCCCATGATAGTTTGGTTTCTTTCCAATGCCACATATTCACAAAAAGAAACAATTGATAAAATAATGCATTACGTGACACTTTTGAAGAAATAAATCTAAATATATATACTTAAAGTTGAAACTGTTGCTTAAGGTGATGTTGTTAGGTCCAATGTGAGAAACTCTCACTTTATCGAACAATTTATATGAACAAATTATAATAATGAAAATGCACTTTATGAGATCTTTCAATTTTCATTTTGATTTGATTTATTTCTATATTAAAACTGGTCAATTAAGGATATTTTTTACATTGGACTTGAAAATAAAACTTTAGCAGTGGTTTTGCACTAAAATAGACTATGCCTTGACCTTATATAGTGTAATATTTTGTTGAAAGTGCCAAAACAATTTTTCTTCCTCACGAACATACTGCAACACGGTTGGTGTGACTTTGTCAACGGTTGCCTGCGAATACACAGATGTAATACTAGGTGCAACTGGCTCCGTGTTTGGTCCCAACCCTTTGCATATGAGTAATATGCTCCACCCAACTACCCTATTTTTATATCGATTTCTCAGGAAAAATGGCGGTTTCTCCAACGTGTAAATTTGTCGATTTCTCAGGAAAAATGGCGGTTTCTCCAAAGTGTAAATTTGTAATAGGGCTTTCAATAGGTAAAGATAAACTCGTTTACATTTTACTTTTACTCTTACCCTCTAGAGGAAGGATAATGGAAAGAATCGTCTTATCCTTTATCCGTCTATCAGCTACCCTCTAACCTGCTACCTTAGTGGGTAACGGTAAGGATAAGTCATTACTCATATCCTTTAATCCGTTACCCACCAATTTTTATGTATATTATATTAAATGTATGATCATTGTGTTGTTTGAGTCTATGGAATATTTAATATCATGTGGTTCTCATTTTATATGATACATGATATTCTTATCTGCTTCTTATCTAGTTAACTTGGTTGTGGATGCAGCACCATTTTAGAAGTGTAAGACACATGTATAAAAATAGTCTATGTTCCATTAAATACTTGTGTGTTGTAAGACAAACATGTCTAATAATAAAAAGACTTATTTTTTATTATACCATTTGATACATATTTGAGGTGGTGTTATCTACTTTATTTGTATTTTACTTATCTGGATGCAACTAGAGATGAGCATCGGGTCGGGTTATACCGGGTTTTGTCTGTCCCAAACCCAAACCCACATTTTAAAGAGGGCCACATGTCTGGTTCGGGTCCGGATAAAATTAAAAAATGTCAACCCGTACCCGGCCCATATAAGAATGCTGGGTTTCGGGCCGGATTCGGGTTTGCCCATATAACATCGAATGATCATACCAAATTTTACTAGATCTAACTTACTAACATGAAAATTAAATTAGTATGATATGTATATTGTGATAAACCTTCAAAAGAATGTATATACACTTTGTGATATGTAGTCGGAATATGTATACCTTAGTTGTGTGATCCCATACAATAATGAAAAGGATATTGAAAGAGTAACAAATCATTTTCTCGTACATGTAAATGTATGAGACTTAAAAAATCAATGGAGTCGGCAATGTTGTGCCTTTTTCTTCCTCATCCTATATGTATATACAATAAAATGGGTTTTGAAAGGGCAAAAGATCATTTGTCTCCTATATGTGGGCATATGAGCAAAAAGATGAGCATAATCTACTATGCACTGAGTAAAAGATCATTTATCTCCTACATGTGAACACAATGAGATCAAAATAAAGAAATCAAGTATGTCTATTCATGTCAATGATGGTTATCTTACTAGTATGAATTCACTAATCATGTTGATTGATTACATAGCATCCATGTTGCCATTGGTTAGGTAAATACTACATATTGCATCAAGAAATTTGTATGTTTTTCTTTCAGGACAAAGATAGATGTATAAATATATATAATGTACATAAAATCTAATATGGGCATCTGAGTTTTCGGGCCTGGGTTTACCTCCTCCCATACCCGGCCCAAATAAAATATGGGTTTAAATTTTAGGTCCGGCCCACCCATATTATAAATCAGGTTTGAGTCTGGATCGGGTTATGAGGGTTGGGCAGCGGGTCGGATTGGGCCGACCCAACCCGATGCTCATCCCTATATGCAACAACATTTTAGAGGGTATAAGATATGTATATTTTCAACAATAACTCTTTGTGACATATTATCATTTAATACCATTTTACTGTAGCAATCTTTATCTTTTGGGGACAATTTATTTGCTTATACACTAATATTAGGGTACTACCATTTGTAATGCATTCGATACAATACAAACCATTATATAATGTTGTAGAAGATTGCTTAAAATCATTTTGAATATTTTAAAGTCATTCTAGAACATCTTGATTTTTCACTCAAATATATAAATGTGTTAACCAGACCACTATTATTAATATCCCTGCAAATTTAAAGAAGACATATAAATTCTATGTTTCACCCTTACCCTCCCCATTTACCCTGTGGGTAAGAGGGTAAAGGGAGGGTTGGGATATTGGTGGAGTGGGGAATTATCCATATCCTTACCTGACATACTTGGCGGATAAGGATAAGGGTAAGGCCTTACCCTCCTCATACCCTCCCTGTTGACAGTCCTAATTTGTAAATAAATTTTTACGGGAGACTGATCGAGGCTTCCTAGAGAGAAAAGAAACATCTCGGCAAAATGAAATGTGCTACTTGTTGACAAACTTATTAAAATTATCATTGATTAGGAAAGAGGAAAATAGAATATTGAAAATAATTATGATAAAATGAATCATACTTAATAACAATGTTAATAAATTAAAGTAGTACTCATAAATAAAAATAATACAATATACATAAAATTATAAAGTGCTCAATAAAAATACAATTTTTCTCATAAGTAAAAATTATAAAAGTACCCAATTTTAATAAAATATTACTCATAAATAAAAGTAACACAATATGCAAAAAATAATACAAGTACTTAGAAATAAGAATAGTGCTTAAAAAATACAATAGTCATAAAACTTTTGAAGTACTTCAAAAATAAAATCATATTCATATATAAATAATGCGTGCACATAATTATAAAAGTAATTAAATAATAAAATAGTACTCATAAAAATACAAGACATATGTATTATTGTTATCTCACTATTAGGCAAAACCTTCTCGATTATCTCTTATTAGTTGTTCATTTCTCTTACCTTATTAAGTGATAATTGTAGTAGTTGGTTTGTTCCTTCTTCCTCCCTCCCTCCCTCCACTTATTTGTTTCCTTTCTCCAACATTGTTTTCAATGTCAAAAATGTCCACTTTCATAAAGCCTTGTGTTCAATTACACTGCACGTGGATGGCTAGGATGGATGGGGTGATACCCATCGTTTTCCTTTGCATATCTAATAGCCCAAATTTTCTTTCCGTGATGGGCCCAATGGAAACTAATATCATGGTAATTCTTAAGCTTGAAAAACACTCGAGCACATATTATATCCGTACATGTCTTCTCACCTATGCAATGATAGCTAAATTTTATTTAGGCAATTTACGTTAGCAAGATTTAGCTCAATGTAGGTGCAACAAGTATATACACAGTGGGAAAGAAGTAGTTTTTATCTTTTACATAATGATAAGAAGATTTAGTCTCATATTTTCCACTTCTACAAATTTTTGTTCTCCTTATATGTAGGAAGCATATGACAATAGTGTCCAAAATCTATGAGGGAGGGTATGCTCACACTTGGGGAGAGTACGGCGGTCACACACACATGTGTGCCACGCCACACCTCACTTCTTTGGGCTAAGACGGACATAGACATGTGGCTCGTGGGTTGTGAAAATTTTCTTCTATCTTATGATTTATTTTGTACAAGAGAATAATTATTTAAATAATTGGTTAATAATCTTTTCTTAAATGGTTTTATAAAATCAACTAGTAAAATGATTCCTTGTATAAATTTTTTATGTACAGGAGTTATCATGTGGTTGTTGCTATTTGGGAATAGGTTGAAGCTTTGTACTTCTATAGATAAGGTCCCTAGTATTAGTGTTAAAACACAACTCTTAACCCTATGTTGTTTCCTTCTTTAGCCTCAACTCTCTGTAGTGCTTTGCTTGCGAAGTTCATCTACTTTGCAAGATACAACTTCCTTGTCTCCTCACTTTCTTAAGATATAACATGCTGGGTGGTGGTACCTAACAACCATTGAGTTGGTGGTGTCGCTATTTATCATCAAAGTGTGAGCAAAATGGAACTTTTTATAGGTTTATGATTGGATCAAAATTGAAAGATTGGCACACATCTAGAGCATACCACAACACTAATTTCTTTGAAGTAACGTCCCTCATTGAACAAGCTTCTAATTTTGAGTTTTAGGACTCTATTTTATTGATTCTCATGCTCGATCTGTTCTCACATTTCTTATTTGAATCTTAAACTTGACATGTATACATATTAATTAAATTACAATTATTTCTATTTCCTATGATAATGAGTTAAAATCCTACGGTCTTAAAGAAATCAACAATATCACTAGTTAACATCGATGGCCATGGTTCTTGTCATTCTAAGATCGATACTTCTTGTATGATTGAAAAGTAATGATGCCAACTTGGAACATTGGTAGAGATGGATGGACATTTTGGTCTGAATGATTGGGTTTGTTGATTATTTGAAAAATGATGAACCTAGCCAAATGAAACAAATTCTAAGAATATTGAAAAAATGCTAATTGAAATGAAGGTGATCAGTTGTGTAGAGGATGCTTTCTTTTAGCATTTTCAAACAAGTTGTATGATGTATACTCCAAACCTCACGTCATGACAAATAAAGTTCTATGAGATATGGTAGATAATAAATAGAAAATGAAGAATAAGGATGTTGAAGAATATTATGACTCTAATTTCTTAATTTAAGAGGATGGAGGGTAAATTTGTCTCTGATCCAGTATGTGGTTTCAAAATCTTGTGTCGTGAACTCCAAGAATCAGGCATGGAATTACCTTAAAAAATTATTGTTATGTCTATCATAGAATATTAATTAATTTCAAATGTAGGGATCAATCTAGATTCATCATCAATATTATAGAATCAAGATTGACATAAAAAAACTATAGCTCTTTGGTAGAGGGTTTGTGGGGCCCTTATAGAAGGAAAATTCATAAAATGCTTGATTCAGGGACGATGGAGATAAGAGATATCATTCAAATTAAGAACGTGGTTTAAAATAGAAGGTTCAAGATGGATCTTGAACAAGTTCTCTAAATCCCATAAGTAATTCTTTCCCAAAAATAAACCATCTCAAACACGAGTAATATTGCATTATTAAACTTGAAATCTATTCTTAGTTCATCTCTAACTAATATTGTACCACAAAAATTATTGCGACGAATAGATAGAATATGTCTAACTCTATGAAGCATTGAAACCTTTCCCTTAGAAAACTACAGTTCAACTCATCCTTTGCCTTTGACTTATATAGAGATTTTATTATCCAAAGTTATAGATCGACCAAAAAAAGTCCTGGTAAGACACTAGCAGGGACTTATCAGCACAAACATATACATTATCCCCAGTGTCTATAGTCGGGTGTAGTAGATAAAATATAGAAGGATTTCAAGTTTAATAGAAACATGAACATCATTGAGGTTCAAAGAAGTAGTAATCATGCTGACCATAGCCTTCACAATCACATAAATGGTAGCTTCCTTCTTCATCATAGAAAGATAATCATTGTTCTAGTGGCCAACTTATCCACAAGTCAAATAAAATATGATCTTTGACTTCTAATGAATCTTGGCCTTATATTTATGTATGTTTTTATTTTTTATCTTTATTCTTAGCAGTCATAAGATTGAAAGTAGGATTGATATCAATAGGTACCTTAACCACTTCCTCTTTCAATTGTTCCTCCATTATTTGGATGTCTAGCATAAAATTATTTAAGGTTATTTCTCCCACCTTGTGCTTGAAATTCAGGAGAAAACCCTCCCAAGACTTAGGAAACTTTTCAATGATAAATATAATACTAAATTGATCAGGTAACTTGATACTCATTTCTGAGAGGTTATGAGACAAGATTTGGAAACTGTGTACCTATCAGAAATAAATTTACGATCTACATTTTGGAACTTAAGAAATTTAGAGAAATAATATATTTCAACATTGTAGCTCTTTATCTTATGTTTCAAATCTAAACTTCTCATAGAATATTGTTAGTCGTGACAAATGGTTTAGATTTAGTGTCATACAACTATATATCTTCTACACAAATTGATCTCCCTCCTTCCAGTCAGCCATTTGCTTAAAGCTCTTAGGTTTTTTTTATAAGATTTAGGATATTCTTTTACAAGATAGTCAAGATATCTTACCATCCTAAGCTAAATTTCCATATAACTCTACCAACATGTGAAGTTGGTGCCATCAAATTTTTTGAGCATACTAGATGTGTCAATCTTAGAACGATAAACAATATGGCCAGTCATATTAACTAATTACATAACATTTTTTTCACGACCTTTAGATCTCAGAACATTGTTACTTGCAACAAAAAATAATTACACATTTAATCAATAAATTTAAAAGCCAAATTTAAGAATTAAATAAGAAATGTAAAAATAAATAGAACAAGAGAAAAAAAATAGAGATAGAAACTCTAACAAGATATCTTTCTTGAAAAAGAGACATTATTCAAAGAAATTAACGCTCTATTATCTTCCTAATACATGTTTTTCTTCCCATCTTGATCTTGTTATGAACTTGTAGAACAAGTTCATATGGCTTGCACATAGACAACAACAACATCATCATTATTGAACTCAATGATCTATAGGTACCACCACCCAACAATTTGTGTCAACAAAGAGGAAACAGAGAAAAGATCTCTTGCTCAGAAGATAAACTTGTTGGCTAAATTGGACATTATGTTAATCCCTTTGTTTTGATAATGACAAATATTTCATTCTTGTGGTTTTAACGTTCTATTTGAGTATTTCAGGTGGTGGATAACAAAGACTTGGAAGAACAATTTGATAAAATCGCTTTATTTTCATGATTGTAATCAAATGTAAAAGCTTGTACAAGTATATAATGTACAAGTAATTAGATATCATGTAAATCAAGCGTTTAGATCTTCCCTATCCACTCACAACACTTAGATAGGCCATTCCCCAAGATAGTATCACAATTGCACATTGATACACACACTTAGTAAATGAATACATTGAGTCAGTAATATTCTCGGTCGACAAATCATCGATCGAGAAAATATCGGTCGACAAAAACTTCGACCGAGAAACTCTCGGTCGACAAAATCTTCGATCGAGAATAGACCCTACTAGCCGTTAGACCCAGCAGACAAAGTGGTTGGGAGTTGGAAATGAATGTTGAAAACACTTGCTCCAGGAGGTCCCTCGGTCGACAAATCTTCGACCGAGAAGGACTCTCGGTCGACAAATCTTTGACCGAGAAAAGTTCTGTCTGCACTTTTCAGGGTCAATTAACTAGCCGTTGCAAATGCAATTAATGGACAAATAACGGCTAGTTAAGCACTTAGAACCCCTTAGAAAGTGTCTAGAATGTCCTTAAGCATTCATAGGCCATTCCTATAAATAGGACAAGCCATAGGACACCAAAAGACACCTAAGCTACACTTGTGCTACACTTGAGCTTGAATACTCATTGGCAATCTGTTTTGAGCAATAGAGCATTTCCCACATTGGCTATTCATTCCCATTGCTCTAATTTCGTGTCCTATAGGCTAGCATCTCCTTTCCACAACACTTACACTTCTACACTCATTGGTTAGGAGATCAATACGCTTGATGTAGGCAAATCAAGCCTTGTGCTTAAAAGGATAAGTTGTAATTTCGGTTTTCCTTCTTGTTCCTTTTATTCTTTGTATTCTCCTTGCTACTCCTAGGGTTGGAGGCTGCGGATTGGAGAAGGTTCTTCTCGGAGGAGAAGGTGGACTTCAAGCTACTTCAAGAAGGCTATCACAACGGGAAGCTACTTCAAGAAGGTTATTGCAACGGGAAGCTACTTCAGGAGGAAGGCTGCTTCAAGGTTGGTGCAATTACTTCTAGGTGAAGGCTGCTTCAAGGTTGGTGCGATTACTTCTAGGTGAAGGCTGCTTGAAGGGTTTAGGGAGAGAATTGTAATTTTATGTAAAGTCTTTGCGAGGTAATAAAATTAAATTCTTTCCAAATCCTGGTTGGGTAAGCAACCGGGTAGTGGACTGACAACTTTAGTATTTGCTAAAGTTGGAACCACTCTAAATCCTTGTCCCCTTGTCCAATATTTTGTGGTTGGTTGTTTGAGTTCAATAAATTGTTAAAATTATTTAAAAACTCTATTCACCCCCCCCCTCTAGTGTTTTTCAATTGGTATCAGAGCAGGCTTCAAGGAACCCTAACCAGGTCTTGAAGAATGGAGGGTGATGGTGATTACAATCGCAACAAAAGGTGCAGCTTGAACAAATCTACAATATGTTGCAATTGGTGCTTAGGAACAAGCCACACAACAACTAGCTGCCCATGGAGATCAAAGAAGGAAGATGAACACAAGGATTGTCTTATTGCTACAACTAGTGAAGAAGAAGAAGAGGTAAGTCTTTTTGATTTATCTAAAGAAGAATTAGTTGCTAGTCTTGAAGAGACACATAATAAATATGTTGAGTGCAAGAAGAAACTAAAGAAATCCAATAAAGAAAATGATGAATTAAATGCTAGACTTCTTTCTCTCACATCTGAAAATGAAGATTTATATGCTAAATTAAATGATCTTGGTTTTGAAAAAGATAGCATTATTCCTGAAAATCATACTTTGAAATCATCTCTAAGTAGTAGTAATGTGAAGATTTTTACTCTAGAAACAAATTATGATCTTCTATCTCAAGAAAAGGTTGGATTACTTGCAAAATTAAATGATCTTCAAAAACAACCTGTCTTGTGTACACATCTAGATTATGATAATATAGTGAAAGAAAGGAATTCTTTATCATCTAATCTAGATCAAGAAAAACTAGATATTAAGAAAAGAATGGATGAGATTGCTAAGTTGCACCAAGAAGTTAGTAGGTTAAGCAACAATGGAATCCTTGATAAAATATTGGATGATTCCTATCATCAAATTGGGAGAAGAGGACTAGGTTACAAGCCTAAGGGGAAATCTTATCAACAACTTAGTTGGAGAAAGACACAAGCACATCAATCACTATATGTACCTAAAGGAACAAATACATTTGTACTAAAGAACAACCTAGAACAAAACGATAGAAAAAGACTTGAGGTTGATTCTATATGTTGCCATTATTGCTTACGTCTTGGACACTACTCTTTTTCATTCCCATACAAGAAAAAGGATGTTGAGTTGGTATGGGTTCCAAAACCCCCAAATTGAATTGATTAGACTAAGTTGAGATATGACCAAAGACTTTAAATTGCATATCTTTATGTCTATCTCAACTTAACATAAAGAGATAACAAAATGATTCAAGTAATTAAAATTTCTAACTTGAAAATATACAATCTTAAACAAACCCGCAGAGACACATCTTTGAAAATTTATCTAAATTAATGTCCTTAAAACTTAAAGATTTGAATATGATTAGTTGAGATTTGATCTAAACGTTACTTTGATATTTCTATGTTTATCTCAACTAAAAATGATTTTTAAATTACATAATTGAATTAAATATAGTCTATGTTTTTTTGGAAGCAATTAACAGTTCTAAAAACAGTACAGAAACCTTGTCGGTCGAGAAATCTTCGACCGAGCTGTCACTCGGTCGAGAAATCTTCGACCGAGCTGTCACTCGGTCGAGAAATCTTCGACCGAACAGGTCACTGATTTCAGTCTGCAGTAAAATTGCTGACTAATTTGATTAATCAAGTGGCTATCTATTTGTTGTTAATGACTGTTTTACATGCAAAACAAGTTGAAGATCAATTTTGAAAATAAATGATATCATTTCGATTGATCCTCTAAATAAGGTAAAACTAAAAATCATGTTTAGAAATCACTATTTTCTAATAAAAGCATCTCCTGGTCTATCTATATAGAAATCATGTGTTATGACATTTAGTTTAAATGATCACAATCACTGTATTTCATGAAATTATCACTTTATTGTTCTATTATTACATCATGGATATGCTTTCACTACTTTATCATTCAGCTCATAAAGATGATGCTATGTTACATAGAACAAATAGATAATGATTATTGCATGGATCCTTGATGAGACATAGGCAAGAAAAATTATTCATTGGTGATTTGTTGCTTAGAAAAAGAACTTTAAGGTTTGCAAAACATAAAATAAAGAATTTCTCAATTGGTATCTATAAGAAATTGCGATATCATTCATGCCTTCAAGGATATATGTCTTTTCATGAAGAATCACATGATTAATATGAACAGAAATAGGACTTGATTTATGCACTCATAGTAAAAAGGACATCATTCATAATAGGTTTTATTCAAAGTAATTTAATTGATATCTCTTTAAGGTACCTGCAAAATTTATACTTCACATGTGAAATCTGCAGATTCTGCCTCTTGGTTGAAATAAAATTTAGCCAAGGGGCGCTATGGTTGTAGTCAAGGACGACCTAAAATAAGCTTTGAAAAAATGCTTATTTGGATATCATTTTATTGTACTTAATCTTAGTATACTTTTGATAAAGGTCGAAATCAAAATTTAAAATCATCTGTGACCTTAGAAGCTTTAAATTGCTTTAATGGTAAGATTAAGGGGGAGCTCATAAAAACAAATTTGATTATCTGATTAAAAAGATTTTGAAGCTTGTTACGACCTTAGTATTTTTACTCTTGGTTATGAAGACATCTATGAATTTCATATAAGGAACTCTCTAAACAAATCGGGATTAACATCCCTTGCATTTGGTTAGAGACATTTTTTCATGAACTCTGAGATTAAAGGACTCTCATTTCATTTTTAGGGCTTAACATCCCTTGCAAAATAGATGAGAAATCAATACATATGTCATGAACCTAACAGGATCTCATATCATTTCAAGGCTTAACATCCTTTGCAAATGATTGAGAAACAAATTGTGGCTAAATTAGACAAAAATGATATTAAATCCATGTTCCTAATAGAATATCTATCTAAGGGGGAGCATAGTATAAAATTAAGGGGGAGAAGAAATATAAAATATTAAACTTGGATATCTTTTTGCAATGACAAAGGGGGGGAAATAATATAAAATCAAAAAACATAAAATAAAATGAGTTTCATAATATCTCAGCCAGCATCCACTTGCAAACACAAGATTGGATACAAAAGGTAAACTTCAGGTATGAAACTCATATGATTTATATTTCCTTATTTTATATTTAGGAAATGTTTGTCATCTTCAAAAAGGGGGAGATTGTTGGCTAAATTGGACATTATGTTAATCCCTTTGTTTTGATAATGACAAACATTTCATTCTTGTGGTTTTAACGTGCTATTTGAGTATTTCAGGTGGTGGATAACAAAGACTTGGAAGAACAATTTGATAAAATCGCTTTATTTTCATGATTGTAATCAAATGTAAAAGCTTGTACAAGTATATAATGTACAAGTAATTAGATATCATGTAAATCAAGCGTTTATATCTTCCCTATCCACTCACAACACTTAGATAGGCCATTCCCCAAGATAGTATCACAATTGCACATTGATACACACACTTAGTAAATGAATACATTGAGTCAGTAATATTCTCGGTCGACAAATCGTCGATCGAGAAAATATCGGTCGACAAAAACTTTGACCGAGAAACTCTCGGTCGACAAAATCTTCGATCGAGAATAGACCCTACTAGCCGTTAGACCCAGCAGACAAAGTGGTTGGGAGTTGGAAATGAATGTTGAAAACACTTGCTCCAGGAGGTCCCTCGGTCGACAAATCTTCGACCGAGAAGGACTCTCGGTCGACAAATCTTCGACCGAGAAAAGTTCTGTCTGCACTTTTCAGGGTCAATTAACTAGCCGTTGCAAATGCAATTAGTGGACAAATAACGGCTAGTTAAGCACTTAGAACCCCTTAGAAAGTGTCTAGAATGTCCTTAAGCATTCATAGACCATTCCTATAAATAGGACAAGCCATAGGACACCAAAAGACAGTACCTAAGCTACACTTGTGCTACACTTGAGCTTGAATACTCATTGGCAATCTGTTTTGAGCAATAGAGCATTTCCCACATTGGCTATTCATTCCCATTGCTCTAATTTCGTGTCCTATAGGCTAGCATCTCCTTTCCACAGCACTTACACTTCTACACTCATTGGTTAGGAGATCAATACGCTTGATATAGGCAAATCAAGCCTTGTGCTTAAAAGGATAAGTTGTAATTTCTGTTTTCCTTCTTGTTCCTTTTATTCTTTGTATTCTCCTTGCTACTCCTAGGGTTGGAGGCTGCGGATTGGAGAAGGTTCTTCTCGGAGGAGAAGGTGGACTTCAAGCTACTTCAAGAAGTCTATCGCAACGGGAAGCTACTTCAAGAAGGCTATTGCAACGGGAAGCTACTTCAGGAGGAAGGCTGCTTCAAGGTTGGTGCAATTACTTCTAGGTGAAGGCTGCTTCAAGGTTGGTGCGATTACTTCTAGGTGAAGGCTGGTTGAAGGGTTTAGGGAGAGAATTGTAATTTTATGTAAAGTCTTTGCGAGGTAATAAAATTAAATTCTTTCCAAATCCCGGTTGGGTAAGCAACCGGGTAGTGGACTGACAACTTTAGTATTTGCTAAAGTTGGAACCACTCTAAATCCTTGTCCCCTTGTCCAATATTTTGTGGTTGGTTGTTTGAGTTCAATAAATTGTTAAAATTATTTAAAAACTCTATTCACCCCCCCCTCTAGTGTTTTTCAAAACTCAATGAGAGGCATGCATATGGAGCAGCTACGTAAGGAAACCATGGTAGGACAACAAAGTACAAATGACACTTTGTTTTCTTAGATCTATGATGTCTGAGATATAAAATTTGAGTTGTGTGTTTAAAACTAAGCCTGGGGATTTATTTATATCACTTCCACACTTAATAATATCATGCAATCACATGAACACTCTTTTACACATAAAAAGAATATGAGAAGTTCTTTTCAATTCAAAAAGATTATGAGTCTTTTTCCAATTTGAAAGGAACATGAGAAGTTCCTTTTCAACTCAGAAAGAATACAAGGAGTCCCTTTCTAATTCAGAAATTATTAATTACTTGATTAATAAATAATTATCTTATTTTGAAAAAGAGGATGGAATATGGATGATAATTTCCAAATCTTATTCTTTGTTTGCATAAGAGACAAAATGTAAAGAGGAGAGATCACCTCCTTACTAAAATTTAAAGGAAGTACAAAACATCCATCTTTTTAGAAAGACAAAACATACTAATGGTGCATGTATAATATTCCAAGTAAATAAGCATGCACCAGATACATTACAAAATGTCAATAGAAGCATAAATATAAGTACGAAGCCTATTACATGGCTTTCATTGTTCAATACATGATTGTTCCCAAAAGAAAAAGATAAGAGAAAAGGATCTAGCTATAGCAACCTAGACATCCTTTCAGCTAGCTTGAGATCTACTCCTGAGATGACTTCCTTCAAACTTGTCCTTCTCATTGCTCAGCACCAGCATCTGGGTGGTTGGGAAAGCACCCAGCAAAAGGGAAAGGGAAGAAAAGTATGTGTCACAAAACTAGTCTAGGATAATAAGATAAGTAAAGCAAATAAGAAAAAACTAGGGTTCATCAAAAGATTGAAGATAATAAGAGTATGAGGCTATATTCAAAAGAAACATGCCATTAACAATTATACTAAAAAATTTACATGTAAGATAATTATCTCTACCTAACTAAGTAGGGTTGAGGCACCTACCAGACCTCTAACCTATTGGTGAGGGGAGAATAAGACATTCCCAGTCACCTATACAATTATATAGGGGAGAATAAAAACATTCCCAGGGCGATTAAATGCATGCTCTCTGTGGGTGGTTGTACATAAGTATCGCTACTTTAAATTAAATAGAACATAAATCCACATGCTAGAAAAGTAGTCATGGCAGGAGTAGTCATAATATTCAATAAGCATGGTAGTGGGGTATAAGACCCAACCAAGAAGAAATTATAATCTAATTTGAGGCATGAACAACATTAGGATTTAAGAATAGAATATTTAGGGTTCATTTAAGCCTTATTAGAGAAATATAGGGTTTGGTTGCAATTATCCCAACATAGGGTGTAAGGAATGCACATACCTCTCTTACTGATATCAAATAATAACTTTCACCACTTTAATTGAGTCCAAGTTCCACTTTGCCTCAATGTATTAACATGTATTAGAGTACATAGTGCACATTAACGTATAGAAACCCTAATTTTAGAACATTTTAGAAAAACTTGGATTTAGACTCTTAAAACATCACCAATAAACTTAATAAGTTCTCCTGATCAAGAAAATGTATTTTTATGTTAATTTTGGAGTTATGATGATTAAGATGTAATTTTTATGGATTTTATACATTAAATTCGTTTTACTAAAATCACCCTTTGTCAAACCATGAAATCAGACCTTGAAAATATTTTTATTAGATAGAGATTAATTTTCCAATTCCAAAACATATCAAATTTGGATAAGCGGTTTAGAAGATAAAAAATTTTCAATACTGACCAATAGGAAATTGCCACATCATCAAATCGATCGAGATAATTGAAGAGAGAGGGAGAGGGAGAAAACACCATTTGACCCTATATCAGGTTTGAAGTTGCATAGGTAACCAAACAAGAGCTTCTAGAGAAGGTAAAATAGCAAGAAACCAAAACCCTAGAAGAACATGGTAAAAGAGATGGAAATCATCGATTTTTAACATAGAAGCATGAGTTTTAAGCATGTACTAAGCAATATATGAGAAGGGGGTTAACAAAACTTGCTTCTAGAAAGGTAAGAAGGTCCAAAAAAAAAGTATATCGAGATTTAGAAGGTCTGGTTGCTCCAACCCAAGCTCCTTTCTTGAGCAAAGATCACCTTCTCCACTTTAGAGGTGCAAACCCTAGCAAAAGAGCATGAAGATGAGATGTTTTAGGGTTCTAGGTGGAGTTTTACCATGGAAGGTCATGGTTACGACCTGGAAGAAGGTGTAAGGAAGACTAACAACATGAAAATAAGGAAGGAAAGGAGGATTCTTACTATTTTTGTTCACAATCACCATGGAGGAGCTTAAGAAATCCTAAATAGAGAAATTTGGAACCCTAGGAGCCTTCTCCACCAAGGTAGGCACCTTATTTTACCTTGGTACATCAACTTCATGGCCAAACATAGAAGGGATGATGCTCTAGGTTGGGGGGAAGAGAAGGAGAGGAATGCTTATTGGATTGGGTGGTGGGAAGGGGTAGGCATGGCTTTATAAAGAAGGTGGCAAGTATGAGGTGTCTAAGTGAAATTCCATGTGTCCTTAGGCTAAGGCTTCATGTCCATGAAAGAGGACAGCTCATGGACTCTTCTTGCATATCAAAGGTCGGTACTAAGAGCCCCTAGAGTCTTCTAAGCCATCCCCACTATCCTTCAATCAAAGAAATAACCCCATTGGTTGATAGATTTTAAAGATAAGCACATTTATAAAGAGGGTAATCCCTATAATGCCCTTAGAAAGTAACATCTTCAAACTGTGAGAACATGTTACACTAAACTAGATTACTCAAAAAATAAAATACAATCAATCACTAAGTAATCACATACCCAAAAATATGGGTAAATTAAAACCGACTTCAACATCAACACCCACTCAAAAACATTTGCATAAGAGCCCGACATCTTTCTTGTATCCATACTATGCCAAGAATTTGATACGAATCGTTCTATCATCTTGGCCACAACATATATATACAGGAGAACAATAATCGTATATGCCACACAAACAAGCATTAATATGCTAACAAAAGTCTGATTTATTTGAAACACCATATACAAACTTTTCATGCTCGAACCTGAGAGTATAGGGACGACTCTATGACACACTAGACATATAATCAACTTTCTCAAAGATTCATTACTATAGCTCCTCTTTGCTGCCACATGTTTGTTTTCGTCACTTCCGATTACCTAAAAAAATGTGGCAAACCACAAGGGTGAGACCCATGTCCCAGCAAGAGATACAACCTCCAACAATGATTATTGATTACGGCATTTTTAAGTAACTAAATAGTCAAGCAGTTTAATCAGATATAACGAATAAGCTTAGTAGCACTGATGATTAAAAAAATACATAAAGGAGCAGATAATATTTATCATCATTAGCCATACTATCATCATTTTTCTTGTTGACAATATAGGCAATTCAGTAGCATATGCATATCTAGCATCATGAGCAAGTCTAGTAACATTTAATCTCTATCATTATGAATAAGTCTAGCCACATAAGCATAGCTAACAACATTAGCATGTCTAATAGGTTGAACATATCAACATCATAAAAAGAGCTAACAACATAAGCACAATTATCTGAATAAGCATGATTAGCATTATATGCATCTCTAGTTACAAAGGCATGGCTAGCATGCTAAACATAACTAACAATATGAGATAGCTAGCATCATGATTATAATCAGTAGTAGTAGTATAGTTATCAACATAATCATGGCTCTAATATGTACGCATCTACAATCTTAAGCATATCCACAACATAAGTATATCTACTACCTCTTAATTACACTAAGCATCATCTTTATATAAAGAGAACAAACAAGGGTTATCATCCAATGTGAAGCGTCGTGTATAACCTTAAATAAATATGTTATACGGCTATATTATATATTTTATTATGCCCTGAGAAAATTGAGGATACTACTCAAAATCCAACTGACCACTGCTAAGTCAAAATAAGTGCCATACAAGATCTAGGAAGAGCCGGACTCCTAAGATCTTCTACGCCCCTGGTCAGTACGGGTCTGCCACAGCAACACATAAGGTCAAGCTGCTAACAGCCTAGTCCATCCTTGGTACATGTCATGATACTAGTGAAAGGAGGTGGGTACGCATACCCTACCATCCAAGGTACAATCGCAATTGTCCTCTAATCTCATCACATATATATAATCACTGAGACACGACCACAGTCGTTTTCAATCACATCAGATGTATGAGGTATGACCATAGCCAACCTCCCAAATCTGCATTGTGGATGACAAGGATATATCCTCAACTTCCCACCCCCACATACTCAACAGTATGCGCTCTGAGTTTCCCTTAGGAATACTCGTTTCACCATCTCAAAAATTCTGACACTCAGATGGATCTATGGCACAGGGCACTACATGATTAGAGTTTCACTTGATTAGTTATGCCAATTGGGTGAATTAAGGATGTATCAAACAAGTGGAAATACAAATCCTAATTCACTTCTAGCAAGCATATAAATATCACAACTTTGAAAAGATATAAAACATGTGAAACATAATTTATCATCTCATCATCACATGGTACTATTCAGATGGATCTATGGCACAGGGCACTACATGATTAGAGTTTCACTTGATTAGTTATGCCAATTGGGTGAATTAAGGCTGTATCAAACAAGTGGACATACAAACCCTAATTCACTTCTAGAAAGCATATAAATATCACAACTTTGAAAAGATATAAAACATGTGAAACATAATTTATCATCTCATCATCACATGGTACTATTCACTTGACATTCATGAGACCACACTAGTCATCATACTATCACAAGATATAAATCGTTTTCACAATATCATAGGGTATCAACCCTTATCAACATAATAGGATTACACCTCATTTAGGGCTCAACCATGCCCAAAGGTCATTCAGACCATCATATTACTGCAAGATCATCATTATATTTGCATGCCTTATAAGAAGGCTCAACAACATCACTTACATACAATACACCAGATCAACACAATATCACATTAATGAGCTAGGAGATATTCACAAACAATCATACCAGGGTTATATTAACATTAAGAACATTACTTTATTACATAAACATAAAAGGAATCTATATATGATCAACTCTCATCATATTCATAATGTATATGTTTAGCATAAGAAAGTATCAACCATGTGGCTATGATAACCGCCAATTAACATATCAAGGTTATGATCATATTAAGGAGGTTATTCCACCATCATTCCATCATATAAGAATGTTAAACATGAATACTCATCTTTATCTATTTGCATTATAGTTAGGTTCACAAGATAAATTATATTAATGCTACTAATCAACACTCATACCCAAACCCTAACTCAAGGCATCCCCATTGGATCATGAATGCATAAGGTGAAGCATCACCATCACATTCAATACCATTCTCAAGTATGAACTGATTCAAACCTATTTTAGGGATTCATCTTGTAAAATTTTGCATTTCAATCACATCTATACCTATTAGATTACATGTTATTTCCCTTAAAATGCATATTTGTGTAAAATGCACTTATGGACATTATTTGCATGTTTTTCAGGTACTTGGACCACACTTGGATGGATGAGAGAGATGGAGGGGCCCAAAGAAGTCCCCAGAGCTCCCCCAACCTACCCCTAGTGGACAAGAGTCAAGCTTAAGAAAAGAAGTCCATGGATAACGAAGTTTGAAGCTCAAAGTGCAAGCAAAGCCCCCAGCACGACTGTGGTAACACAGAACAGTCGTGCTGCAAATGAAGAAATCATAGGAAAAATCTCAATTTTGAAGCAACTGCAGAGCATACTCTACCACGGTCGTGCCACACAGCACGGTCGTGCTACGACCACCCACCACGGCCGTGTCAGATAGCACGGCCGTGCTACCAGATCCCACCACGGTCGTGCTATCCTCAACCCACCACGACCGTGGTGACCACCATGGCCGAGGCCGTTTCAGCCCAAAATTGACCAAAACACTATAACTTGGCCTATTTTAATTCCCATGACCGTTCCCATACACCAAGATCGTGGTCTACCCTACCCACCACGGTCGTGGTGACCCACCACAATCGTTTTACTCACCAAACCCACCTAGTTTTCACTGCTTTACCCATTTTGCCCCTACTTGACCTAGTGCTTCCTCCCCACACCTATATATACCTAAGTGGCGGCTGGGGCACGAAGCTAGCTACCTTCCACCACCTCCTAGCTCCCCAAATTTCCATCCACTACATTCCACTCCATATCCACCTCAAATCCACTCCATTTCACCATTTCCACCCCCAAATCACCGGTTTAGACTAGTTCCTACCCATAATCCCCTTCATTCTTCACCCTTTCACCCTAGAGGAGGGAGGAGGACAACTTGCAACTGCTGGAGATGTGGATTTCAGCCACTACTTCGAGCTCCATGGCCAGCTCTATTTCTTTCATCTCTCTTTTTGTATTTTCCATTTCTATGAGTAGCTAGGCCCCTGTGGGTGGGCTATTTGGGGGAAATTATGTTACTTTGATAGCATGTTGGGGGAAAATGACATGTAAATGTTGTAATTCCATTTGTTAATGATTATATTCTAGTTTCATCTCATTCTTCATGGATTGCTTGTTGGTTTGTGTGTAAAATCACCTAGGAATATAGACAAATTTCTTATATGTGTGAATTTTGGGATTTGCCGCTAGGTCCAATTCTTGGATCCCTAGGTTGCCTCCCATCTTACTACATCCTAATCAATCTCCCTAAACCTAAGTGAGAGATCTAAGTACCTAGATTTGGTAATTCTAGTGCAATTAGCATGGATCCTTCTCAAGGCTAGAATGTGGGAGAATTGGGGCCCAAAACCCTAATTTCACCTCCCCATTACTACCCTCAGCCCCTAATTGCCCTAGGAATGCCTAATTTAGAAGTCTAGACTTGATTAGACTCCAATTGAATTGAACCTAACCCCTAACCCAAATTGAGCCTTGTAAGGGTAGTAGGGGATGTTAGGGACTAGTTCCCCTATACACAACCTAGCATATCCATGGCCAGTTAATAGCTTAGGTATATTCATCAGACTCTAACTTGTTGTTTGGTTTGGATAATCTAAATGGAATAATAATGTTCATATGTTACCCCCAACTTAAGTGATAAGTTCATACCCCTAAACAGCCCACACATCTCTTTACTGCTTGAAACCTTAGTTTTGTGCTTGCTTAGCTTAATTAGTTGTTTGCTTGCTTAGTTAGCTTCTTTCTTTGCTCTTGTCTTGTTCATGCTAGTGTAGATCTTTAATTTCTCTTTCGCTCCTCCTTTCTATCCTAGTGTAACTTGCCTTTTCATACCTAGCTTAGTCTTTCCTTGCTTTCTTAGTCTTAATCTAACCTAGGGTTAACATAGATTTCATTCTCGCCTTTGATTCCTCGCTTGTTAATAGTAGTTTAACAATCAAAACAACCTTCAAACCCTTAGCCGTAGTCTCTGCAGTAGGAACCCAATGAAACTAACCTAGCTCTAGCGCCCCCTCTTTTCCTTGTAGATCGACCCTGTGCATGCCACCTTCCTATACTACGACACGACCCCGTGCGCTTGCGGGTGTAGTGCTTTAGTGTGAGTAGGTGTTAAGTTAGGTTTATAAATTTTGAAAGAAAATTCCAACCGTGTGCCTCCGTCCACGGGGTTGCATCTAGTCGAGTCAAATCGACTGGCGTGTAAAACCATTGGCGGGAGCACACCATGCTTTCTGGGGCCATTGTCAGGGATTAGAGGTGCTCAACCTAGCTAGTTAGCTTTTCTTTGACTTTTCCTACTACCCTCATCATTGCTATTCTTTATTCATGATTCTTTGCATTCTTCACTACAGCAAACATACTCCTTAGCAGCCTTTCAAAAATGCCACTAAAAAAATATAAAAGCCAGTAAATAGGTTTAGCGGCATTTGTTGACATTTAAAAAAATGTCTCTAGCTCCAATGCCACTAGGAAGATAGTGGCTTAAGTTGTAAAAGACACTAAAGGTTTGTCTTTAGTGGCTTCGAATAAATGCCACATAAAGGCCACTAAACCATCATTTGACATTTATAAATGAGCCACTATCTATCAATTGGCTTTTATATAAATGCCACTATTTTGTATTATGTTGGTGTATAAAAATGTTATTATTGAGTTTAATGGCGTATAAAAAAAGCCACTAATGACTACTAGTTCTGTATTACTACATTTTCATGGCTTTTAGTCATTCAGTTTTCAATTCATTATCATTATTTCTAAATGAATGTCAATTGTAGACGAACTCACTTTTCTAAAAGTATGAATAATTTTTATTTATAATCAATTGAGAATTACATGGGGAGGACATTTTACCTTGCCTCTTATATTGAATTACATGGGGAGGACGTTTTACCTTGCCCCTTATATTGAAACAACACCAATGTTTACCAAGCTCCATTGAACTTGGATGGCTTCACATGCCAATATAGTCTTCACTGACTTAAATCACTGACTTAAAATAACAATAGTAGGGAGGCGTGAATGATTGAATTAACTGAATTAACGATTTGTATAGCCGCTTATAAACCAGAAACTGTAGGAGTTGCAACATGATTCTCTTGATTAAGTCTGTATTCATTCCTCAGGTTGTACAAAATGGCTTTGGTGTGATTAAACTTTGATCTACTTCAGATGTCGCTGCTAGATTCTGAAAATCCTCTAGTCTTGGACTTCTTCTGTTAGTCTCAATCTTTCTCGCAGACCCTCGCCTCTTCATCTTTGTGCCACTTCCTTTAATTCTCCTACTTACTAATCTCTCTAGAGTGACATCCATATTGGCTTCCTTGGTTTCCTTTACTGTAGAGATTTGGACTGAATCCTTGTTTATGTGCAGGTCATCTTTCTCTGCATCTACCAGGACGTTTACAAACTCTATTATTTCATCCAACTGCAGGTAAACAACTGTGTGATTGCTGCATTATCAACAATAGTGTAAAGTAGCAAATAATAAGGGAAAATAATTTACCTGCTGACTCATCTCAACAATGCCACATGCATTATCAACAATAGGTTCAAACATATCCATAGTCAATACATATGTAGCAGTACTCAACATCCATGTTGAATCCACCAAGTGGCCTAATATAGAGCAGCTGCAACATCCATGTCGAATCCACCAACAGACTAACTGACAAATGGACAAGCAAACCTTTCTTTCTTGCTTTGCAATTTCATTTTCCTTTGATAGCTTCCTCCAAGGACCTAATGCAATTTCATGCTCTTCTGAGGTTTTAGCTCTGAAATTAGAAAAAACCATTACCAAAAAAACAACTTTCAGGAATTGTTAATCCCTCTTGCAAGTTGCAGCAATAGAAGTGCAATGTTCATCAAAAGATCTCACTAGTACATGATTACAGTTAGCATGACAGTACATTGGTTCATCAAATTTAAAATAAATTTACATTCCATCTCTATCAAAGCAATGTTCATGTTTGCTTATTCATCAAATTAAAAAGAAATTTACATTCCATCTCTATCAAAGAAATAAGAGAACTAACTTCAATAATTATGATTGATGTTTGCTTATTCAATAGAGAACAATATAAAAACTCCCCAATAGATGAAATTCCCTTGGCAATATGTATGAAGGCATGTGAAGAATGATACATAATAACAAGGTAAATAATGATTCTTGCTCTACAAAAAATGTGTGGAATATGCAATGGTAAATTCATGAGTTAATTATTAAACAGAGATGTAGAAATGATGTGCACCAAACATTCTTGTCCTACAGGGAAGCTGAGCATACTCCTCAGAAGCATGTAGTTATTATCCAAAGACGTGGCTGCCACAACTCATTGTACAAAGTGCAATGCTTCCCTCAATGCAGAAGGAAATTCCACCATCTGACCTATAATCCAGTCATTATATCACATATTTTACAAGGCTGCAACTGGGTTGTCTTAGATTGTATTCAACCACTATAGTCCTCCCAATAGCTAAAAATTAGTTTGGTCTTGGTGGGCTCCACTTCTAACCTGATCATGTCCAGTTCAAGAACATGAAAGTAACTATACATAAAAAGGCCTGGAAAGTTTGTATTTTCCTCAACCCACCACTTTGGGTGCACCTTTGGAGTTGTGTGTGTCAATCCGAAAGAGATCAGGGATAGGAATGCAGAACTGCAGGGCTTTTGGCCGTATTTGGCTTAAAGTAGATGCAAAACAGAGCATGCACAATTCATATTATAAATAGAGGAAGCCTTGTCACCCCTAATGGTGCAAGCCTCATAGACAGATGGACCTCCAACAAAATCTAGCATATGCAAAAAAAATGTGATTGTTAAAATATCACAATAGCTCGAGTGGTCACTTGAAGGCAATTTATAAAAAATTACAATTACACTTACAAAGTGACATGTTGAATAACCTTCCCTCTTCAGCTCATCCTTCTCTTCTAATTGAGCCCTCAACACATTTTTCTCCACTCTAAAATTCTCCAATGGAAACTGAAATGATATGTAAATAAGTTTGGTATCTTTAAAAATCCAATGATGGGCATAGAAGCACTAAAGCATGGGCAGCAATAATGATGGTAACTTCTGGTTCACCTATATGATATGTATCATTATAAGTTAGTAGCATACCATCATTGTGCACACTTAGCATCAATAGAATGTATGTCATGCCCATGGAAAGCTTCAGACATGCATTCAACAAAAGAAGTCTTTGAAATTCAATGCAACTCGATCTTCACAAAAATGTACATGTATACAGTCCCTTTCCAGCATCAAGATAGAACTGTAACACAAAGGGGTAAAGATCAGCCTCCAATTCCAATAAGAATAACCATTATAATTGAATTTTTGTCTATAAGAGAATGTTCAGTGTATATCTTGCATAAATTATTATAAATATACATGCTATAATGTATTGTATTTAATTATAACTCTATATTTGGCATGTAAAACATTTTAACATGGACTACATTCTATATGTGTTGTTTGTCCTAGAAAAAAAATAATATCGTATGGGAATAACATGAAAATTTATCAAAAACACTAATGGAGACAAAATTAAAGATCAATGAACACAAAACTAATTGTGTCCTCTCATAAACACATACTATATCATGATGATTTTGTGTTAGCTTAATGACACTGAAGGACAAAAAAATAAAATAACTTCATGGATGACAAAGGAAAAAGTGAAAAATGTACCTAACTCTTAAATTATGGTTAGGTTTTAGTTAACTTATATCTCTTAAGCATTCAAAAACCCATACATATGCTAAGGAGTCAAAATCCAAAACTTACAACAGCTATTGATGGCCTGTCCGACTGCCCAGGGCTCCCATGGGACACATCCATTCCTAGTATAATAGTTGGCTCTTAGGAGATCTTTGGCATGGATGGAGGATGCTCAGCTGTGGTGAACTTCTATGCAGGCTTATTTAGGATCTCATTCGTTGTGGAAACATGAAGTTCGTTGTCAGTAATTTTTTTTATGTATTTCATTTAACTAATTTAAATGAAATACACTAAAAGATTTTACTTACAACGCCCTTCATGTTTCCACAACGAATGGGATCCTGAATATGCCTACGGGTGTCACATTGCACAAAGAAGTTCACCACAGCCATGAGCATCCTCCATCCATGCCAATGATCTCCCAAGTGCCAACTATTATACTAGGAATGGATGTGTCCCATGGGAGCCCTGGGCAGTCGGACAAGCCATCAATACAGAGGTTGTCAGATCTCGAGATTGGCCTTTAATTAATCTCCAAGTATAGAGCTACATTTAGCAGAGGATCATTACCATAGTTATTGGCTTTTAGGGTCTGCATCACAACCACATGTTACAAAAAGGGTATTACTTTACATGGAGGGGGTAAAGGAAAAAAGACAAATATACAAATGTTGTTTTAACAATTAAGGGAACAAGGAGGAACCCACATTACTAAGAACACCCATTCTTTCTTGAGGCTTCTGCCTAGACTTCTCAACCAGAGCAAACCTCTGAAATGTTGACAATGACTTAGTGTGCCTCTGCAAAATGCAAAAACACTAGGCTATATTATACTTAGTACCAAAAACAAAACATTCAAATACAATGCAGTGAGAAAGCAGAACAACACTCGTACAAGTAACACACCTCATGATCTGACATGATGCAAGTTGGATATGAAGCCCACAAATATGAAGCACCCACAATATGCATTCCTGCTTATATAAGCAATTGCATTCCAAGATATTATCAAATAGAATCAAACCTGCATAGGTTGGGAAACAGAAAATCATGGTATACGATGTGTGGCTGTCATACAAAGGGACAATTGCCCTTTTACTGCAGTAGTTTTTACATTAAAAAAGAATTATTCAGTCCACATCACCCATCCACATTAGTTGTAAATTTTGAAAATCCAAACCATAATAATCCATTTACTAGCTGAGTAATTACAAAATGGAAAGAAATGGATCAAATAACCGTAACTCATTTTCAACTAAAATTTTCATCCGTACCCACAAACAAGAAGCTAAAACACTGCTCATAGCTAAAAACCACAAACCAATCATGATGCGTGTATCATCCATAATACTAAGATTCTCCATAACAAAATTAAAAGTAGGATAAAACAAAATAGGATTGTTATTTGGCAACATTTGTCTACGACAATGGACATGAAACACCATTACTTTGGATCGGCATGTACAAATAACATAGTGGATTACATAAAAACAACGATAGATCTCCTCTCTTTAGATAGTATCCAAGAATGCAATTAAATTTAAACATCATGTCCTGCAACAAATGGAAATGAATTTCGATATGACTTTTGTTTTTAATTATGTAACAGTATAAGCAATACTTTATGCTCACCTTGGCAAAGTATGTGTTTTCAGCCATGCTATGACGTTGCCAACAACATCATCAACAAATTGATATTGATCATAAGGTCTAACTAGAGGATCGTTGCCCAACAAAGCAACCTCTACAAAAACAGCAACAAATGATGAGCCTAAAATTGCACCTCCCACCCTTTTCATGGGGTCAACCTTAGAGACTCGACCGAATGCAATTCTAGCATGTGGATCTGTAAAACTCAGCAGATAAACATCCTACAAAAAAATACAGTTTACATAACAAATTTATATAAACGTAAAATGAAGTGCAATTCACAGTAATACAAACATACTTGTCCCTTCTTAAATGATGAATGTATTATATGGAGTGGAGTTTGCATTGATAAGTTTGTCTACACAATTATTTTATTTTTGTCATAAGTCCATAAAAGTCAACATGGAAAATAATTGATACCACACATCTTGTATAATATGTGTTCATACTTGGCCAGTGCCAACATGCTGTGCTTGACTGTTTCCTGCTCTAGTTAAGGCAAGTAACTCCTCTAATTTTTAGTTGAATTCATCCTTTTGTTCTTGAAGTTTTGCATCAAATTCCAACCGTTGTTCTTCAAGCTTATCCTGGAAATACTTCCTTTGTGCTTCTTCAACTTCTCGGGATTTACGGTTCTTACCCTAGATATCTGAAGCTAATGGTCCAAGTCCATAACCACGAACATATCCTGGTCTCTCTTCTCCCTTAACATGCCTATAAATTTCATCTGAAGTAACATCAAGTTATTTTCTTCGCAGCTCTTCTCCTACCTCAGAAAATGTTTCCTACATACAACAAATCATACGAGATGCAATTTACACCAAATATATACCTCTATGAAATTAGTAAATGTAACATAATACTATAGGATATTATGTGTTGTACCAAAATTTTGGCGGATTCAACATCAACTATGCTCCCATCTTTTTTACGATGAGTTTTCTCAAAAAACATTATGAGATCCAATTCTCTGCCTATTTCCTTCTCCATCTTTATCATTCAAACAAGGTTATTGTAAACATCAAATTAATGGATGCCATCAAATTATCTAAATGGATCACAAAAATTACTAACTTACATCATATTTCAGACATGCAAACGACTTGGCTCCTGTTGTGTGGCTAACCTTTCAAAATTTTCTGCTTGTCTTGTTAGTTATAGACTTCCTCTATAGAAAACATTATAGTATTGTGCATAGTAATTATCTGTGCGGTACTGTAAGTATCAACAGATAGAAAAAATAATATTACCTTTCCTTTATTAATTCTCCAATAATCGACAAGAAATTTCCAATGTGACTTGTCCACGCGGGGAACAACTTGTTCAAGCTGTTGTTCGTATGGACTATCTTCTAGGAAGTATAGTCTCCTTAACTCGAACTTGTGGTCCTTCCATTTATTTCCTAGTCTCTTCATTGTCCACTCCTTCAGATCTGAATCCATTGAGAATTTACTCTACCGATATAAAGGATATCAATTAGATGCTTCATTTAACCATTTAAAAATAAAATTTAATAATATACCTTCACAATATTCCATATAGAATCTTTTTTATTTTTTGGAAATTGTCTCTAGTTCTCATATTTCAGTGGACAAATATTGGGATCTCTTGCAATGGTTGTCAGAAAACTTGATAAGTGACATTGGTTTTCACCTACTGGTTGTCCAAATTGATTTTTCTCAATGGGAATTGGATCGTCGGGCTTTCTTTTCCAAACTTTCAAACATTTTGTTCGACCACGTGCTCGATGTTTTGACCTAAGCATTCATTCATAAAGGATAATATATATATGCATAATTATATATGATTAAATGCAACACTATAAAGACAATGATATGAATGTAATGGTTACCTAGCCCATCAGAAGGTGTTGTTGTAACATTCAATGACTCAACATGGTGATCAGAGATGTTATTTTGGTCCATGTTATCAGGAAATACATTGCTATTTTGGTTACTGGCACCTCTATTCTCTACAATTCATTAATGAATAGACACGGAAGCATTGGCATTAGGCACAAGGGGTAGCTGTAAAATTCTTGATCTTGTAACTTTATCGCCACTTTCTTTGTTTTTCTGATTTTGGAACCTTGTTGCCATCTCCTTTTCAATTGTGCATGTTTGAGAGGATTTCGAACCACCAACCATATTAGAGTCTTGGGGAGACGTGGCTGATTGGGCATTTTTGGCAGAGCTAGCAGCAGTTTTATTGAATATGTTTGCTCGATGTTTTTGACCTAAGCATTCATTCATAAAGGATAAAATATATATATATATATATATATATATATGCATAATTATATATGATTAAATGCAGCACTATAAATACAATGATATGAATGAAATGATTACCTAGCCCATCAGAAGGTGTTGTTGTAGCATTCACTGACTCAACATGGTGATTAGAGTTGTCATTTTAGTCCATGTTATCAGGAAATACATTGCTATTTTGGTTACCGGCAACTCTATTCTCTACAATTCTTGAATGAATAGACATAGAAGCATTGACATTAGGCACACGGGGTAGCTGTGAAATTCTTGATCTTGTAACTTTATCGCCACTTTCTTTGTTTTGCTGATTTTGGAACCTTGTTCCCATCTCCTTCTCAGTTGTGCATGTTTGAGAGGATTTAGAACCACCAACCATATTATAGTCTTGGGGAGACGTGGCTGATTGGGCATTTTTTGCAGAGCTAGCAGCAGTTTTATTGAATTTGTTTGCTCTATCATTACGAATTTCAGTTGGAAGGGAAGCTAAAATTTTTTTGGAGCGATTTGAGGATGACATGTTCAAAGATTGCCAACAACCATGTCGAGTAATGCTAGGAAAATGATTCACCGTACAGGAGTCATTGTTGTTGTTCTTATCATTGCTTGCGGCTGTCATGTTATGGCAGTTGTCACTGTACTATTCTCTCATCCTGAGTATATCAAGTCACATAAAAATGGTCACATTTAGAAAAATATTGAACAACATAATAAATTTTTTATTAATAATATTTAAAAATGAAACATAGATATTTAGTCAAATATAATTATAAACAACAGTAGAGAAAAGGATAAATATGAATAAGAATAATGTCAAACATGCAAAATTGATACACCTAGCTAGAGCACAATGTGAGACAGAAAATTAAAGAGATACATTGAGCCAAAAAAGGCTGATTTAAGTCAAATATTAATGACAAACAAAAAGAAACATTGGCTGCTATTTTGTAATCTTCTCATTCAGAACAGTCATCAACATCACTTTGAGATACAATTTCATCATCCTGCTGAATTCGGGATTGGTCTTTTTCAGTTGTTGAACTAGCAACAGTAATTTCTTCCATATCCAATCTAACTATGTCACAATCAGTATCTTCATCCTCTGATGTCATTGATGGCCCATCTCCAGTTTCACCTTGCATATAAGCTTCGACATTCTCAATACAAGATTGTTCTTCCATGTTGAACATATCCCGTGTGGCAATCTTTACAACAAAATGCCACCCTTTTGCAATGACATCTTCTACATAAAATACTTGTCCAACTTGAGATGCCACTACAAATGGTTCTCCTATAGTTTGAAGGCGTCTCAAATTAACAAGAGTCAACCCATGTTCATCATGCTTGATTCCCCTCATTGAGTAGATGTCCATCCAATCACACTTAAATAATGTCACCTTAAAGTGTTCATAATAATTGAGCACAATACCATCCTTCAAAACACCATAGTAGGTTAAATCTCTAGTAATTGGATTGCGGTCAGTGGTTTTAGAATAACAATCGGTCTTAGCTACCAGAAACACTCCACTATTTTGTGTTGTTTGATTTGCATCTTTTTCCTTGGTATGAAATCTGTGACCATTGACAACATAGCCCTTGTACTTAATGGCCAGATGATGTGGAATTAGGTAACTGTTCTCCTTCTGGTAGCATCTTCTTAAAGAATGTAAGAAACATAGATGATGCTTTCTTACTCAAGCTATTAAGACAAACCAGGTGATATAATTCTAGGATGCAAGCAAGTTTGCTATATTTCTTACACCCTGGATATAATTCTATCTCAGAATCCTTTAAAAAGATATAAAAATTTTCAGTATTGAAATGTTGATCACTAGATGGCTCCACTCCTTCTGTATTTCCATCTTCACTGAAACTCAAAAAAGTATCATGCAACATATCTTGTAAATTTTCAGCATTAAGGAAATCTCCCTGATCAGTAGAAGCATCCATTTGAGCATCGGCATCTTCACCATGAAAAGCCCAAGAAATACAGCTTGGTAAGAAGCCATGCCACAGTAGATGGCTCAATGTAGTCTTTCTGGTGACCTGGTATACATTAGCACACTTTCTACATGGGCATACAATCTTGTCTCCTATCGATGAATGTTCAAAAGCAAAATCCAAAAATTTTGATACTCCACATAAGTATTTACTGCTGGCTCGGTCATCCTCTGCTATCCAAGACTTATGCATCTATAAAAATAGTAAAACATATAACATATGAGTGAGTATGTCATATTAAAATAGACTATACAATATGAGAAAATACTAGTGTAATCATGCAAATGAAGTTCCCGTGAGTGTATCTGACTAGGCGGGCGCCCAAGCATTTTTTGAAATACTTATAATAGGGATAAAAGAACATAGTTATAATAAGTATAAAAGAACATTTATAATGAAATTTATCAGTAATTTGTAACATAATAGGATATGCATATTTCTTTTTGTTGTTTGGTTTCAAATGTGTTGTTAGATAGGATGGATTTGTGAATTTTGAACATTCATGGGAACACACACTTCAGTTATAAGCATTCATTGAGCAACTTTCAGTTCCATTCATTAATCTCTTTTTACATCCACACACAGGGGTGTACCCCTAAACAATAACTAAACAAAGGGGTTGGTGTACCCCAAAACATGCACATAATTAAAATAACTATTAATACAGACAAGTCTAGATAGATAGACAACTAAATACTACACCAACATGGTCCCGCATCAGTAACTTCGAGGACTTATCATTGTGGTGATCTTCTCATGAAGTTCAGAAAAGAAAGCAGCTATGAGTATTGATTGCTTTCAGACAAAAAGTGTAAACATAATTTTTTTGTCTTGACAATTATATTTGTTAATTGGACCTACCGTGGCCTTTTTGATGATTGTGCTGTGTCGCAGAGCTCCTCACTATATTTAGACAAATCTGAACTAACAGGGGCCTCATAATCAGATTCGTCCGAGCTCGAGCTGATATCCTCCGTCGTGCGCTCATACCGCCGTAGATGATCGGGGGTCTCATAGTTGATGTTGGTTATCCAAACGTTGATGGTATTATTGCCAACTGGACGGAGAAAAAGAATGTCACTACGGCCCACTAGCATATTTCTAATCCAATCACACCAACTAGATTTCGATACAAGATTTCCCACCAAATCATACTCAACCTCAATAACATGTGAATAATTGCCAAAATTTAGGGTCACTTCACTAGGCCTGTAGTGTCTTCCTTTTAGAAAACGCCAATGTTTGGGTATGGCCAATTGGTTTAAGGAATGATCATCTAGGATGATGTCCAATTATTCTTCAATAGGGAACGTTAACATTGACATAGAGGCCCAATTCATAGTGACTGTTGTGGGTGGATAGAGACTGCATAATATTAGTATTAACAAAGTGTAAGTACATATAACGATGTTATATATTTTCAGAAAAAGTTGTATAACAGTAGTTAACCTTTTATTGCTAGTCATAACCAACTTTATTGTGGTAGACATGATAGCTTGAAAACAAATCTAATAGAGGAGATCATGTCCTATATAGAGGCTTTATCTTTGCAATTGGTCCAATGCTCACTAATCCTTCTTTGAGATTTTCAATGAAGTAACTAGTATTTTCTATAATTTGATGTATCTTGGTATTTCATACAATGAGGTGACACTTATTATCTATATATTGAATCAACACTCATATTTTAGATTATCAAAGAGGTTAATGGTGTCTGGCTTATTTTGTATAGGTGTGAGACCTATTTAATTTGGAGTATTGATGCACTACTATAGAAGGTGTGAGACCTATTTAAAGAGGTTACTGGTGTCTTTCCAAAATTTTACTACAGTCTTGTACTTCTGTGTTTATCAAAACACTACTACAAGATATCTTATCATCTTATTATTTTGATAGTACCACAAAGTTTATGACAAGAAGAATTCATCTAAAAATTGTAAATTTTCTAAATGAGTTACAAGAAGGATTCATCAAAAAATTGTAAATTTTCTAAATGAGTTATGTGAGGTTATTATTCTCTGACATATATGTAAATGGTATAGATTCCTGCCACTTTAGTTTTATAAGTACATGACACTATGTTTGAAATACTTTTTAAAAGATTAACAGAACATACTTATAATAAGGACCCAGGCACATTCTAATCATTTTGAACTGAATCATAAAATTAATAGGAGCCTGGGTCCTATCCGCCAGTATCAAGGGAGAATTCGTAAACCTCAAAACCAACAACATGGTTTCCAAACCTACAACCTCAAATTCTACAAGCTCACCTACTAGAAACCTTTAGAACATATAAACCCAGAAAGTGGGAATCTATACAACCAAATACCAAAGATACAATCCCTGATATGAAGCTGAACACTAAGGTGTATGTTCTTCATAACATGGCATTGCTATATTCCTTTTTTGGTCGGCCGAAACTCCTATTTCAAAGGATAGGGATATCATTTCAAAGAATCCCAAAAGAGCCTTAAAAAAGGAGAACCATACGAAGCCATGTCAAGCACTTCCATAGGCAAGAGCCAGAATAGAATCCCATCCTTGGATGACATCAAACAAGAAAAAGACAAACCAACCCAAGGACAAATCACATATCCATCAGCTAACGATAACCAATAGAAGAAAAAAGTAGAACATCACTCAAAACCACATCAGAAAAAAGGATTCAAAAGAAAACAGCATACAAGACCTTCCAATCAAAACCAACATAAGCTTCAACCAGCAGAGCCTGACAAGAGGTGGGAGAAAAGTACTAAACCTTGACCAAGCATAAGAATAGAAGCATAGCATCCAAAAGTCCAGAATCAGAATGAACAGAATATGCCAAGAGGAGCAACCGCCCGCCCTTTGACAAGGGGAATCGAATGAACAGAATATAATTGTGCTCACATGTAACCAATTCATGGTGAAGGGAAATGGTGTATTTTTCTTTGCTATTTCTTAGTTGTATCATCTTCAGACTATCCCCCCTTTAGAAGTCAGTGATGCTCAGTAAGCCCCTACTTTTTAGAAATTTTGTTTGAAGTATAGTTTCTACTATATAAGTGGATCAACCCATGTATTTTGGTATAGAAATTAACTATGATGAAGATGAGATGAGTAATCATTCTTAGCCTTTGTGCTTTTGATAATATATTAGATTTCTCACTTATATTAAAGGGAAACATATAGCAATAAAATGACATTGTTTCGTAACCTATTTATATACACTAATATAAAAACATAGAAGAAAATTGGTGTGGGTAATAACATATCACAATGTATACTAAAAATAGCTAAGCCTAATAAAACCTAATTTCATGTATATACCATAACCATGAATAATACACTTCATTAAAATTAGCTTCTAGAACATGGGAATCAGGATGGCATAACAGGTCTAATATCAGGGAGGTTCTGTTACAACCCTGAGTTTGGGTTCATATTAAAGATATTTGAACAAATAATGATATAATTTTGTTGAATATGTGGATTTCATTTACAATAGCCTTGATGATTTTGTTGTGGTCTATATTGGCTATTGGGCCCAAATAACAAGAAAATTCAATTAGTAAATGAATAAATGAATATTTGAGAAAAGAAAAAAATGTGGAAACCTCTAGAAGGTAAATCCAAAGAGGGATTTCGTGCCACTTGGGTTCCTTGGATTCCAAGGAGTCCAAAGTTGCATAGAGAGTGCAATAAGAAAAGAAAATATCAATTAAGTTTTTGAAAGGGGGACGGGAAACCCTATGATTGGGGTTCCCCATTTCTATTACTATCTAATCAAATCAAGGTTTACAAGAGACTGCAAGCTCAAAGGGAAATGACTCGACAGAGAAAACCTAGCTACATGACCCCGACGAGCCGAGTTGGCCACCTCGTGGGCTACTCTATTACATCTACGATTAAAGTAAAACAAAATACAAAAAGAAAACTGAGTAATCAATTCATTGACGTCTTCAGCCATAGTTCCAACATAGTCCCGACGTGCCTTTTTGCCTGTGCATGAATGGATGGCCTCCATGGAATCCGTCTCAACTCCGATGTCATCGTATCCTTTCTCATTTTCCCACTGCAGCGCAACTCTTACGGCTAGCAACTTCGATATAGCGACACTCGTCCCTGTGCTGACCTTCTCCCTGCAACCTCCACCAATGTACCTGTGTCATCCCTAACGGCCCAACCAATTCCCGCTCCCCCGTCCTCCCCGACAGACCCGTCGACGTTAATCTTCCGCCTGCCTTGCAATGGTTTTGTCCATCCACCGCTCCTCCCGCCAACTCTCCCCGCGACGCCTCCCCCCTCTCTTCCCTGTTGGGCACTGACATCCCCCCCCGTCACGTTCCATTACAGCTATGCCTCCACCCCACAACGCAGTGTCGCTGCTAATGCCCCACAGCACTGCATGGATGCCTATCCCTGACCCACTCCCTGCTGTGACTCCTCCACTACTCGACGCAGCAGTGTTATTACTGGCATGCAACATTACGTTGCCACCCTCATCATTCTCACACCCTGCCACTCCATTTCCATCACGTCCAAGTATAGCCGTCCACCCCACCCCCTCTCCTCGTGGTGTGGCTCCTGCCTCTGCCCATTGCTGCTGTCTTATTACTCTGTTACCTTCCTCTCCCCCCTTCTCACTGTGGCACTGTCCTCCCCTTCTCATCATCGCCAATGCACCCCTTAGCATGTAACCACTCTTGACGTCGCTGCTTTGGAATGTCCAAATGCATCTTGATCTCCATGCCGTCCACATACCTGCCACCATGTACACCTTTTCCTCCATGGAGCTCCTGTCCAGTGCAGCGCCCACCGCCGAGTTTATTTCCTCATCCCTAACTTCATCCACCCACGCATGCACACCCCGTGGTGTAACAAAAAAGCATGTGCGGTATTGTCTCCTTCTCAGCACCACACAACATGGAAGTTCCATCCTCTAAGCAATGTCGATCATATAGGCGCCCCCTTGTTGCTAAACATCTCGTGCATGTCCTCCACAGAAAGTGGGCTGTTTTCGGACTCCACCCCGCATGCCAAATCCTCTTCCAAAGATCACCCTCTTTTCGCTGCACAAAGCTCCGCGCTTCCTCTTTCCCAAGTAATCTCAACCAGTACGCTGACCGTACCGAAATATCGCCATCCTTTGAAGGCCACCGCATAAGACTGTCCTGGGGTCGCCGCAAGCTACGTTGGATCACACATATTCTTTTAACATAGTGCTCCAGAAAGCAAGCTCTGACTTTATCAACCTCCCATTGAGTGCCATCTTCTGTCATCAGTTGCCTCACTTTGCGGTAATCTGGTCCATCCTCTCTTTTAAAGCATGCAAGAGTTTCATCTTCTTTCGGCAACCAGTTATCCTCCCAAATATCCCCTCCATTCCATTGCCCACCCTCCATTATGTCCCTTCCTTTAATAATGCCTTTGCTCCCCATAGACTCCTCCAAGAATAACTAGGCCCCTTCTTGCTTCCCATATGGATGACGATGGATAATACCTGGCTTTGAGTACTTTAGTCACTAGGGATTCCGGGTTGTTTGCTACTCGCCACAATTGCCTAGCCAGGAGGGCTTGGTTAAAAGTCTGGAAATCTCTAAATCCAAGACCCCCTGCCTCTTAGGCCTGCACATCCTTCCCCAGCTTAGCCATGACATCTTCCTTTTTTTATCTTTTGCTCCCCACCAAAATCTAGCCACCATCCTCTGCATCTCTGCTATGGTTCCCATGGGTAGCTGAAAAATACTCATAATGTATGTGGGTATTGCCTGAGCTACTGCTTTGATTAGAACTTCTCGCCCCACCTTTGACAATAGTTTTTCTGACCACCCTTGGAGTTTCCTCCAAATCCTGTCCCAGATGAAGCTGAACACCTGCTTCTTGGACCTTCCCATGGCTGTCGGGAGACCCAGGTAACTGGCATGTCTGTCCACCACTCTCACACCTAGTAGCTCCCTCAATTCCTCCTGCTTGCCCGCCTTCACCCCTTTGCTGAACACAACCTCCATCTTAGAGAGATTTATCATTTGTCCCGATTCCTGTTCGTATTGGCTGATAATCTCAGCTATATTCAGACATTTCAGCGGTGGTTGCTCTAGCAAATAGGATGCTATCATCTACAAAGAAAAGATGTGAGATACAGGGTGTGCCTCTACATGGCTTGATGCCATGTAGGAGGCCATCATGGGTAGCTGTAGAGATTAAGGTTGAGAAAGCTTCAGCACATAAAATGAAAAGATAGGGGGAAAGAGGGTCACCCTGTCGAAGTCCCCGTGCAGGCTTTGAACTTTGGGTCCTGTCTCCATTAATGGCAACGACGTGCTCGACAGATGTTATGCACTCTTGGACTTTAGACCTCCACTTCCGCCCAAACCCCAACTTCTCCATGGTGACATCAAGAAAGCTCCACTCCACTCTGTCATATGCTTTGGACATGTCCAATTTCAGTGCTAGGCTTTCTTTTTTCCTTCCCTTGTCTCTCTTCATAGAATGGAACACTTCATATGCAATGAGGGCATTGTCCGTTATCATTCTTCCTTGTACGAAGGCACTTTGATTCTCAGACACAATAGAGTTCATAAGAGGCTTTAGACAGTTCGTCAGGACTTTGGATGATATTTTGTACACCACATTGCATAGACTAATCGGTCTGAATTCCCCTATGGTCTTTGGCTTATCGGTCTTCAGGATGAGCACAACTAGAGTATCGTTTACCTCCCCAATGCTTTTCTCTCCTTTCCACCACCCCTTGATGTAACTTGCCACATCCTTTCCAACAATATACCAATAGTTTTGATAAAACATTGCCTTCATGCCCTCCAGTCCATGAGCTTTATTAGGATGTATCTGTTTAAGAGCTTCCCAAACTTCCTCATGCTCTATGTCCTTCTCCAGTTCCTCCCTTTGTGCCTCTGTCACCATCTCCCGCAGCCCCTTAGTAGCCACCTCAAAACCTAAAGGATTGCTGGGTTGAAACAAATTTGTGAAATGTTTCATAATGATTGCAATAATGTCCCACTCTTGTGTCTTCATAACCCCTTTCTCATCCTCTAAGCCTTCAATATGATTTCTCCTCCTCCTATTAGACGCTTTTTGGTGGAAATATGCAGTATTTCTATCTCCCTCTTTCAGTTCTTTGACTCTTTCCTGGGAAACCCAATATTCCTCATTCTTCTGTAGCCAATATTGTAATTCTTTTGATTTTTTCTCTGCCCGGTCAAGGTTCCTTTGATCTGGTGGAAGAGCTCGTAACCCCTTGAGTTCATTCTCCAGCTCCTTCACCTTCCTTCTCCTTTCCCCAAACTTCTCAGTTGCCCAAGCTTTTAGGCTCTCCTTACATTGCATCAACTTGGTTCCCAACTCCCTCCCTACAGCAGCTTCCCATGCCTCCCTAATAATAGAAGAGAAATTTTCCTCCCCCACCCACATAGGTTCAAACATGAAGTGCCCTTTCCTCCTCTTATTGTTGTTCCTCCAATCCACCTTTAGGATGATTGGTGCATGATCCGACTCGTATATGGGCAAGTTTGTGACCTTGAAATATGTGAATAGGTTCCTCCCGCCAAGATCGGGAAGAAATCTTTCAAGTCTCTCCTGTACAAGTGTTCTCTCAGTAAGGCCTCTTTTCCACGTGAAAACATTTCCTTCAAAGCCAATATCGTTCAACTCACATTCATCTATAGCATCCCTGAAGTCCTGCATGAATCTGTCTTCTTTGGGTGGTCCCCCTTGCTTCTCTGCATTTGACACAATCTCATTGAAGTCCCCGAAGAAAATCACGGGCTCCTTGGTCTCACCCTTTATCCTCCTCATCAACTCCCATGTATTGAACTTTTCTGTCTGTTGTGCCCAGCCATAAATTCCCACCGCTCTCCATGTTGTTCCCGTTGTGTTATTCTTGACCTCAGCTGTAACGTGCTTGTGAGAATAATTGATCACCTCCACGTCCACATCTTTCCACCAAAAACCCATACCACCTGCCCGCCCTATGCTTGATATGCACAAACCATCAGTGAAACCACAACTGCACTTTACATCCTCCAATTTCCTGTCGGCGATCATTGTTTCCATGACAAAAACTATGTTTGGACGCTCTCTCCAAACCCAAGCTCGGAGAGCTTTGCACGTGTCAGGGTCTCCCAATCCCTGACAGTTCCAGCTGAAGATTTTCATTGTCCTTCATGGGATTAGGCTCCGCCAATCTCCGCTACTTGAGTCATGATGACCCCAACTCTGTCCGGTGTGTTCTCACTGAGCATCCTGTGTCTTTCCCCCCCGCAATCCTTCATAGGCAGCACATCAAGGTCCATGTCGCAAACCTCTTCGTTCCTCCCCCTCTTTCCTGTAGCCTATTCCCACACCACCTCCTCTTCTGGAATTCCCAAGCGCACTCCTATGCTCATTTTGTAGACCCACGGTTGATGGCGTCTTTTCCCCTTGGGCTGCTTGCTTCCCCCTTTCCCTTTAGAACCAATTTCTTTCTTCCTCTGAGCCCTTGTTAAGATTCTTTTCATTGTGTTGAATGTACCTTCATGTCGATCAGCAACATGCAAGTGACCTGACTCATGCACTCTTTCATGCACATCTGGCGCCTCCTTGTAGTTGAGTTTGGTTGTGTCCTCAACAGTGCAGATAACATCAGTCTGCCCCCCGACCTTCTGGTGCTGTGTTATAACGTGAAGTGCCTCACTGTCTGACTCTGATTGCTGTCTACTGACGTATGTTGCTTTAGCGTCCCCAAACGTAGCTTCCTCTGACTCCCCCGATGCCGTTTCCGGTGCTACCTCGCTCAAACAGCCATGGCCCTGCAGTCCCAGTAGATCTTCTTTGGTGTAACGACGCGTCACCTGTTCTCGCGACGGTACCCCGTTTATGGTGCTGCCCTCCTACTGTTGACGCGCCCGTGCTTTGACAGCCTCCCGGTCGACTGCCTTCTCCTTCCCCTCTCTATGGGTGGCCCTTGTCGGTCCCTCCCTTCTCTGCGTTACCACTTCCTTCTCTCTGTCCATGCGCTCCACCGCCCGTCCTTCTATTGCAATGCTCGTTGCCTTTCCACGCTCCTCCCCTTCCCGCCGTCCGTCGTCGCCCCTCCCAACGTTGCAACACCTCCTACTGTCGGCGTTGCCCCGCTCAGCCTGTTGCTTCCTCGCATCCTCCCGCTCTAGTCTCTAATCCCATCCGGCACCCCCCTTCTCTATCACTCCATCACCCCCCGTCGCACCCCAACGCTGCTTCCTTCTTCTTCATCTTCTGCTTAGCTCGCCGCCTCCGACGCCTCCTTCTTGTTGAACGTGAGTTTTCTTCGTTCCCCGCCCCCTCCTACCTCCCTATCATCCTCTGCCCGGTGTTGCTTCCACGGCGACGCTCGTAGCCACATTCCCCAGCGCTGCTGCTGGGCGCCTCCTTCCGCATAGCTTTCACAGTCCTTGTCGACATGCCCTAGCATGCCGCAATTGAAGCAGAACATCGCGAGCCGTTCGTATTTGATTTCCACATCCACGATGCGCCCGCTATTCACCTTTAATTTTAAATTCGTTCTTAGGGGGCGTGTAATGTCGATCAACACACATACTCGGACGGAAGAGTCCCAGCCTGACCCGTCTCTGTCTGTTGCCATCACCGCGCCGACGCGACCAATAATTTTCCTCACCATCGCGTCCCCTCTATAGCCCAATGCCAGGCCGTAGAGGCGTACCCAGAAGGGTGTGTTATTGATTTGCAGGTGCCCCGGCTGCTCCTCCTTGTCAATTTCCTTGAACAACAGCAGCCGCCCGTCGAAGTTCCATGGGGCGCCGTCCAACACGCGTTGTTTGTCTCGCCAGTGAGAAAATTGCATGACAAAGGCTTCCCCTTCCAGTTTCTTGAAAACCACCGCTTTACGTAGTCCCCACGCCTGCGCCAATGTCCGTTCCATTACTTTAAGGTTGAACGATCGATCTGTGAGCAAACGCCCCACGAGCGCCAACTCAGCATGGTCATCACCCTCATCGCCGCTGCACAACAAGCTTCCATCAATCGGCACCTCCTCATCGTCTGAAAGTCAAAGTCCCGCACAACGATCCGCCAGCTCCGTCGCCATGGAGCTGAGACCCAAAGCCCACCTACACTTGAACCTGCAAGGGAAAACCCTAAACTAGAGGGAGAGGACGTTCGCTTCTTGCGTAACCCTAATCGCCAGAGCGAGAGGTGGAAAATAAGTGAAAAGAGGTATAATTGAGTTAGCCTTGGTGGAATTTTTATATCCAAAGGACTCCTAATATAAAATGGAATGCCAATGAGGAAAAATAAAAAAAAAGATAAAAAGAAATCCTCAAAAAAAGATGTTTTAATAAGAAATAAATAAGATAATGAGAGGATTTCTAGGATAATCCAAGATAATAGGTGGACTAGATAATTAATTAAAAGATTATCCACCTTTTTCATGGAAGTCAAATAAATGAACCATGTGTTAGTCTCCTAAAGGAAATAGGAAACATGGTTTAACATAAAATGTAAGAAAAAAATTGAGAGAAATATAGATATGCCTTGGCTTCTCCCTATTCGTGTAATTGGAGATAATTGTGAATAGAAGAGGGCATCTTTTAATGCTTAAAAGAAAGATAAAGGAAAAAGGGGGTTGTGCAAAGGTGTATATTTTATGGTTAATACCTTTCCATTCGTAAGTCATGAACCCACGCGGACTCTCATTAGGAAAGGAGTCCATCTACCTTTGGGAAGTAATTGAGAGAGTATAAGGAAAGAATCCTCGAAGAGGCAAGATCAAGGAAGGGTTCAATAAGCAAGAGAATATATAGATAAGTATATGCCTATGAGGCATGAGGGCGGTGAATCTCCTCATAGAAGACTTCCCTTCCTAGTCTATCATCTCTTCTTGTGTTCTTCTTCATCCTCCTTGGATTAGGGTTCTCTCCACAGCATAATGTCGGTCGATCTATGGAAGGTGACCTTTAGAGCGTGGTCGTCTATCATCTATCATGGAACCAAGATGGGGGAGACTAGTTGCACTCAGACCTACTGCACAGACTTCCGCCACCAGATGTCGAGGTCAGCAGACCAAGGATGGCTGGCAGAGGTTGAATCGTCACATGGGGACCCCAGACGATGGAGATGGGTGCTATGGTGAAGAGAGGAAGCAGAGCTTCTGTCCGCAGGCATGAAGTTGAGAGGGAGATAGAGTAGTAGAGATGGATGGTAGGGAGATGACAATCTCACATTGGGGCGTGAGGCTTCCCTGGTCAGCGGTGAGGGAAATCGCAGGGTCGAGGTGTGAGCGAAGGAGCCCAATGGGGGAGTAGTTTGGATCCTTTTTGCGTTCTCTTTTCTTAGAAGGCAGTTGGTGAGAAGACCTCCCCCAACCACCGCGGATCACGTGGAGACTTCCACTGAGTTCGGGAATGCTTGGCGGAGCCGAGGGGTCCAAGACCTGGTTGATCAGAGCAATGGAGGTGGGAGTCAACCCCCCTGGTTGACCGTCGGCCGCGCAGCCTGGTTCTGTGCGAGCTTGAAGAAGGCCAAAGTCTGTTTGACGGTTTTGCCCCTGGACAGGAAGAACCCCAAGGCACAGAGTGAGGGGTAGTATCATCCTTGTGTTATGTTTTAATCGCCCCACTAGAATAAAAAGACTAGCTGGCCAATGCACAAACTACGATGACGTGGTGTCTCCCGATTGGCCGGAAAGTGCATTAACTTGAAATAATTGTAGTTAATTATTCATGACTCTAATGATGACATGTAATATATGGAAGTTGATTAGAAAAATGAGAGGAATGCAATAAAAATATAACTGAAGCCTGATTTTATGTGCAATTCAAAAAGTTTATAAAGTTATCATCTTTAATGGTTTAATTAATGAAAAACCCTTAGAATTGATGATAGTTGAATATAATGATGTTCCCTGAATATTTTGAATGAATATTAACATGTTGATAATAAAAAAGGATGATCTTTGTGCATAATTGGCTTAAATTAGGGTTTCATATATCTAGGTTTTCATTAATGGGCTTAGAAACCCTAATTTAGGAGAATATGTCTTTTAATGATTTTAATTGTGCAAATCCATGAATAAGACAGACATATGTTGTTATAAATATAATTTGAGTATAAAAGATCATTAATGTGGATAATTTGGGGTTCCTCGTGTATAAAGTGGATTAATGATACATTAGGGTTTGTTGACATAAACGACGAGAATTGTAATAATTAGGGTTCCTTGAGAATCGAACTATAATTCTTTGTCGAGTTATCAATTCAAAGAAACTTGAACATGATAATTCTGCCTATGATGTTGAAAGTAGGGTTTATGGACTAATAGAGAATTAAAAGTGGTAAATGTATAATGAGGGATAAAACCCTAATAAAACCCTAAGGTCGGCCTAGAAATCATAAGGTAGGATCCAAGTCGATCTTGAGAATGTTTTGAATAAAATAATGACACTTGGTTGTTATGCGTTATTTTCAGGATATTGTTGATTGCTTGTTTGATTGTATTGAATATTAATGCTTGGACATCAAATTGCTCTGGATCAGGTATGTGGTTACACTTATGAATAATCACTCTAGTTTCACGATGATTCCTGAAGTTTTATCGGTTGCTTGAAAATAATTGTTGGGTGTCTATTTATTTCATGCAACTATAAAGTGACTATGATTATCACTATAAAAGTGCATATATAACTGGATAGATCCGGGTACACCTCTGTTGCTTTGAAAAGGCTAAAAAAAGACGGCTAATCCTAGATCAAGGTCTAGTTTACCGAGAGTTGGAAACTGGGCTACCCACGTGTAGTGCCATGAGACTCTTTAGCATACCATGAGTTAAGGAGTGGTCTACCTATGAGTAGTTCCATGTGGCTCAACTCTACAAACTAGTTCACTTGATAGGTGGATCATGAGGGGTTTAATGGGGACAACACAGAGGATAGGGTACTCTTGGACCGTGGAGTTATATTTAAAATGTAATCTTAGTTTTTAAATGATTAATTGAATGATTACGTTGTTAACATATTTGCATGATTAATGTTTTCCCCACATACCAACTTCGGTTGACCGACGTTTTGTTTGTCGGCATTTTAGGTACAAGCCAAAAGGACGAATAGTAAATCATCATATTGTGAAATGCATGAAGAAAAATACAAGGAGGATTAGTTAGAGTAGAATCCCTAAGTGGATAAAAGTTTAGAGAACCAAGATTTCAAAAAGGTAAGCAAAATTTATTTACTTACAACTTTCCAATTTAGTCTGTTGAAATTTAATAATTGTTCTTGGTTAAATGTCGAACCTTTGATCTGGAAATCATGGGTACGACTTTGACCTCTCGGTCTCCCTGAATTGGGGGTTACCGGAAGGTGGGGTCGTAACATTTGATATTAGAGCATAGGTTCCTCAGTTAACCATTAATAATTATTACATTTTACAAACTCCATAGAACCCAAGGGAGTTATTAGAGGATTATATGAAAGACGGAGGTGTCTAGAAAAGTATCACGACTGGGGGTTGGCAATATTTTCCTCCGCACCGCTAGTCGGAATACAAGGACTCCCGAATCCGTGTGACTGCCTGGCCAAAGTCTTAGGGTATGAATCAGAATAAGATACCTTTAGGAATTTCTCATCTTATTCATCCCTTCTCATCACCAATTCTATTAAGGACCTTAAGGATTAGGGTTTTCTCACTTCTCCTCACCCTCTTGAGGTATGGGTAAGGTTGATAAGGTTTAAGGAATCCTCCACCAAATTAATAAAAATCATGTAAATAAGATGTCATGGACATAAGCTTAATAGATTAAGCGTAAAGAATAGATACATGCTTAGGTCGTATGACATAAGTTTTCGTGCCCTCAGGAGAGACCTGAGGCTTGGCCTTCTTATCAAGAGGATAAGTAAAGAGAGTTAGTCTTGGAGGTAGAGATCTCAATTACAAGCAGAGACATGTCACATCATCTGAGGATGATGTCAACCCTAACCCTAAGTGAAGGTTAGAGAGAGAGATGTCATGATGAGTTAGACCAGGTGTTTGGATGGGCATGCCTTGGATGACGTATGAGCCATGAGAGGTTGGATGACCTAGTACCTCTGGCGACCCAACCCTGGGGAGGTTCGTGCATGTTAGAGTGAAGGATAGCTCCTTCATTGATGAGGTTAGAGAAGAACCTATGGGAACCCCATGAGCTTATATGGGCATAATATGCACCCAGAATGTATCAGTAGTGCGAGCAATAGGTTGAAACCCTGGACAGGAGAGTTTGCTGGATAGCTTATGTGATAAGCATAAGGGGCTATGGACCGTGAGTGAACATAAGTTGAACATAGGCTTCATCCATGTAGGGGCATGTTTATGAGGTTGATCCTTCATGAAGAGAGGACCTCTAATGGTGAGGTTGGTTAGCTCTAGAGACAGAGCAGGAAACCCAACAAGAAGGTTGGAAGCCTAAATCCCCGAGATATGAGGAACAGTGGGGAGTCGAGGATGATGCGACCTAAGTGGATGATAGTGGTTTCCTCATGTTTTATCCCTAGAGGTTGATGATGTCTTGGTTGCTATGAGAGGAACCAAACCCTAGAGAGAGGATGAGTCTGCTGGTACCTTTGTACCTATGGTATAGATGAGAAGAAGAGTTCATTAGACCCGAAGAGGTTTGGTAACAGGTGGTGAGGCCTGGTACCTTGTTGGTTGTCCTTGAAGAGGACTCAACTCCAAAGTATTGCTCGAATAGAAGGATGACAGGAAGTACATGTCATGCCTGATTTCGTGGTTAAGAGATAGAGGATGTAGTTGGACACCTAAAAGTGAACCTAGGGTTCCTAGGACTAAGAGGGTAAGTGGTTTACCTAATGCTCGTAATGAGAGTTGAGCATGGAACTTCCTATGTTGAAAGGAAAGGAAAACCCCTTACGTTTAGGGTATGTTTGGTAAACCCCTCCCAGCTAAGTTGATGACGTGGGAGGGTGTGACCTTGATCTAATGTTGAGGAATGAGAACCCAAATGGCCTATCCTGGTTTAGTGGTCTGCTTGTGCCTTAATAGCTTACTAGGGTTAAGCATATGGATGTAAATCCTAGACCTAAGGGCGGTTGTGACTGTATTGTCAAGAGATAGTTTCCTCCCATCCTTGGAGAAGGACCCTTTTGAAGGGGGTGCACTAGTTTTTGAGTTAGCCTAAAGTGGTTTCATAAGATATTGAGGAGCTAAGTGAAAAGTACATGGTATGAGAATGAACCTGTAGACCCATAGAAAACCATCTCTAAGTTCATGTGGATGTATTACCATGGAGGTAACCAGTATTGGGCCTGACCAAGGTAGGCAGGTCACCTTGACCCCTATAAAAGGATGAAAGACAACCCTTGAATGAAGAAATAGAGATGATGAAGGATTGGTCAAGGTTCCAAGTTAGACATGTACTATAAATGAAGAATTCTAAGTCTATCCTAGGGTCAGGTAGGGATAAGACCGATGGAAGTAGGAGTTGCCTAATTCCCTAGTTGCACATGACCATAGGGTTGGGAGGTAACAACTATCATTGTCTAAGGGCCATGGGTTAGGAGATTGATCACCTTCATGAACTCATGGGACCCAAAGGGCAGAGGAGTAGGGCACTCTCTGGATGCATAAAGGAAGAGGGATGACCCCAAAAAGTGTCGGCACCCTATAGACCTCGAGGAGATGACCAAGGGTTGTGTGTAAACCCAAGTAGGTTCGAGACGAGTTTACCATGGAAGTAACTTTGATATCATGATGTTCGTGATATGTGGCACGTTGCAACATAGATGTAAAAGTGTATTGGTAAGGTGGGATGTACCATCTCTACTCTTGGAACAGGAAGAACTCTGTATTTGGACTGCAGCCAAATGCTTATTTCCTCTTGTTATGGGGGTGAGAGATAGGACACTACGCATGCCATACACCAAGGATAAGAGATGATGCAGATTGGAATGTTGCCACGAGAAATTGAGACAGAGAAGATAACATACCCTGGTAAAGTGAATGATACATGGATGGTTTACAAACACTAAGAAAAATGAGGTAGTCATCTATTGAGAATGTTTTATCATGAGCTATGTGGGACTACAAGTTATACCAGGTTGAGTTTGATCACCATGATGAGGAAATCAAAGAGTGTTCTTGATGAATATAGACGAGAGTTTAAGACGAGATGATAAGTGGAACACATGAAAGTGTATGTCTTCATCATTACCTAATACCTAAGGATGTGAAGTGGTAATGGATGCTCTTGAGATATAGCTGCCTAGTAGGGCTAGATACTAGAAGAGGTTGTTAGGCTAACCCTAAGTTTGGAAAGAAGATACGTTTGGCTAACACTCATACGTAACAAGATATGTGGAACAAGTTAATGGTTGTTTGGTTAGCTAGTCTAGGCCTTGATGCAATGAAAGGAAGATTGTAGAACCTGAGATGCACTTCTTTGGAAAGGGAGGTGATGAAACCCTGACTAGAGTGGTTTAGGGTTTCTGAGGAATAGATCGTGAGGAATAATGACATACAGGAGATCATGATCACCATACAACGTACTACAAAGATAATAAGTGACAGTAGTACTTTAGATGCCTAAGATAAAGTTACATGTGGTATATGGCCATGCAAGTCGAGGGTGAGGGATGAACACCAGTAACCCAGTGCATTGATATAAGGGATAAAGAAGTCCCCGAAAGAGAAAGGGAGTCCATCACAATGGTTGTTGTAAGTCTCCCCTAGACCAAGGAAGGTCGAAAGGCAATATGGGTTATGGTAGATCGCCTTATCTAGTTGACATGAGAAAGAAAGAGTTCTGTCGAGGAACAGATCTGGTTGAAATACATATGAGGGAGATGGTTCAACTACACCGTGATGCGAGTTCAAAGGTTTTGAGTATAACCTAATGGTTCACTTCCATAAGGTGGAAGCAGGTACATGAAGAACTTGATGTTAGTACAGTTTATGAGCCCTAACTAATGGTTAGTATGACCCAGACTAAAGGGTCTGATGAGAGCATGTGCGCTCATTCCGGGTGATATCTAGAGACAGTTCTTGTCCTATGATAAGATGTGATGATAACCACCATAGCTAGTATTGGGATTTAAGGAAGCTCTGTAAGGGAGGTTGTGTCAGTCACCACTTCAGTAAGGTGATGTTGGTGAAAAGACCACATGATGTTTAGAAAAAGACCACAGTGCGTGTAGATGAAGTCGCTTTGATCGTGCAATGGCTGAAAGGAGCCATGAGACGACAAAATTCGTGAGCAGATGCAAAGTAGACTGACATGCAGTTCACTGTGGGAGAATATGTGACGTGAAAATCTGACCCCTCTAAGTTATAGCTAAAGGAGCTGAGTCCCCGATACATGGGTTCTTTTGACATGGTTTGGTGGAGAAGGTTTTGGTTGACCTTACCCCTCAGGATAATATAATGTGTGATAAGTTCTAGGTGTCCAATTTAGAGCACTATGTGAGATACCCAGACCATGTGTTGAGCAATGAACATAGTGCACCCAAGGGAGGCTGAAATGACCTGAGTCACCTATGCAGTTTATAGACACCAGAGTGAAAGAACTCAAAGAAAAGAATATGTGATGTTAAATGTTCTTTGGAAGCGCCATGGGTAAGGTAAAGCCACATAGGGGCCAATGATGGACATGGAAAAACCCTTATCTTGAATTGTTTGTTTGCTTGATAGAATTTTTTGGACAAAATTCTTATAAGAAGGGAAGGATGTTACAACCCTGATTTTGGGTTCATATTAAAGATATTTGAACAAATAATGATATAATTTGGTTGAATATGTGGATTTCATTTACAATAGACTTGATGATTTTGTTGTGGGCTTTATTGGCTATTGGGCCCAAATAACAAGAAAATTCAATTAGTAAATGAGTAAATGAATATTTGAGAAAAGAAAAAAATGTGGAAACCTCTAGAAGGTAAATCCAAAGAGGGATTTCGTGCCTCTTGGGTTCCTTGGGTTCCAAGGAGTCCAAAGTTGCATAGAGAGTGCAATAAGAAAATAAAAGATCAATTAAGTATTTATTTATTAAGAAGGAAATTAAAAATAATGGTACAAGGTGGAAAATAAGTGAAAAGAGGTATAATTGAGTTAGCCTTGGTAGAATTTTTGTATCCAAAGGATTCCTAATATTTTATGGAATGCCAATGAGGAAAAATAAAAAGAAAGATAAAAAGAAATCCTCAAAAAGAGATGTTTTAATAAGAAATAAATAAGATAATGAGAGGATTTCTAGGATAATCCAAGATAATAGGTGGACTAGATAATTAATTAAAAGATTATCCACCTTTTTCATGGAAGTCAAATAAATGAACAATATGTTAGTTTCCTAAAGGAAATAGGAAACATGGTTTAATAGGAAAAGTAAGAGAAAATTGAGAGAAATATAGATATGCCTTGGCTTCTCTCTATTCGTGTAATTAGAGATAATTATGAATAGTAGAGGACATCTTTTAATGCTTAAAAGAAAGATAAAGGAAAAAGGGGGTTGTGCAAAGGTGTATATTTTATGGTTAATATCTTTCCATTCGTAAGTCATGAACCCACGCGGACTCTCATTAGGAAAGGAGTTTATCTACCTTTGGGATGTAATTGAGAGAGTATAAGGAAAGAATATTCGAAGAGGAAAGATCAAGGAAGGGTTCAATAAGCAAGAGAATATATATATAGGTATATGCCTACGAGGCATGAGGGCGGTGACTCTCCTCGTAGCAGACTTACCTTCCTAGTCTATCATCTCTTCTTGCGTTCTTATTCATCCTCCTTGGATTAGGGTTCTCTCCACGGCGTAATGCCGGTCGATCTATGGAAGGAGACCTTCAGAGCGTGGTCGTCTATCAGCTATCATGGAATCCAGATGGGGGAGACTTGCTGCACTCAGACCTACTACATGGACTTCCGCCAGCAGATGTCGAGGTCAGCAGACCAAGGATGGCTGGCAGAGGTCGAATCATCACATGGGGACCCCAAACGATGGAGCTGGGTGCTGTGGTGAAGAGAGGAAGTAGAGCTTCCGTCCGCAGGCATGAAGTTGAGAGGGAGATAGAGCAGCAGAGATGGATGGTAGGGAGACGACAATCTCACATTGGGGCGTGAGGCTTCCCTGGTCAGCGGTGAGGGAAGTCATAGGGTCGAGGTGCGAGCGGAAGAGCCCAATGGGGGAGTAGTTTGTATCCTTTGTGTGTGCTCTTTTCTTAGAAGGCGGATTGGTGGGAAGCCCTTCCCCAACCACCGGGGATCATGTGGAGACCGCCTCAAGTTCAGGAAAGCTTGGCGGAGCTGAGGGGTCCAAGACCTGGTTGATCGGAGCAATGGAGGTGGGAGTCAACCCCCCTGGTTGACCGTCAGCCGCGCAGCCTGTTCTGCGCGAGCTTGAAGAAGGCCAAAGTCCATTTGATGGTTTTGCCCCTGGACATGAAGAACCCCAAGGCACAGAACGAGGGGTAGTATCATCCTTGTGTTATGTTTTAATCGCCCCACTGGAATAAAAATACTAGCTGGCCGATGCACAAGCTACGATGACGTGGCATCTCCCGATTGGCCGGTAAGTGCATTAACTTGAAATAATTGTAGTTAATTATTCATGACTATGATGATGACATGTAATATATGAAAGTTGCTTAGAAAAATGAGAGGAATGCAATAAAAATATAATTGAAGCCTAGTTTTATTAGCAATTCAAAAAGTGTATAAAGTTATCATCTTTAATGGTTTAATTAATGAAAACACTTAGAATTGATTATAGTTGAATATAATGATGTTCCCTGAATGTTTTGAATGAATATTAACATGTTGATAATAAAAAGGATGATCTTTGTGCAAAATTGTCTTAAATTAGGGTTTCATATATCTAGGTTTGCATTAATGGGCTTAGAAACCCTAATTTAGGAGAATATGTCTTTTAATGATTTTAATTGTGCAAATCCATGAATAAGACAGACTTATGTTCTTATAAATACAATTTGAGTATAAAAGATCATTAATGTGGATAATTGGGGTTCCTAGTGTATAAAGGGGAATTAATGATAAATCAAGGTTTGCTGACATAAACGACGAGAATTGTAGTAATTAGGGTTCGTTGAGAGTCGAACTATAATTCTTTGTTGAGTTATCAATTCAAAGAAACGTGAACATGATAGTTGTGCCTATGATGTTGAAAGTAGGGTTTATGGACTAACAGAGCATTAAAAGTGGTAAATGTATAATGAGGGCTAAAACCCTAATAAAACCCTAAGGTCGGCCTAGAAATTATAAGGTAGGATCCAAGTTGATCTTGAGAATGTTTTGAATAAAATAATGACACTTGGATGTTATGCATTATTTTTAGGATATTTCTGATTACTTGTTTGATTGTATTGAATATTAATGCTTGGACATCAAATTTCTCTGGATCAGGTATGTGGTTACGCTTATGAATAATCACTCTAGTTTCACGGCGATTCCCGAAGTTTTATCAATTGCTTGAAAATAACTGTTGGGTGTCTATTTATTTCATGCAACTATAAAGTGACTATGATTATCACTATAAAAGTGCATATATAACTCGCTAGATCTGGGTCCACCTCTCTTTCTTTGAAAAGGCTAAAAAAAGAGGGGTAATCCTAGAGCAAGGTCTAGGTTACCGAGGGTTAGAAACTGGTCTACCCAAGTGTAGTGCCATGAGACTCTTTAGCATACCATGAGTTAAGGAGTAGTCTACCTATGAGTAGTTCCATGTGACTCAACCATAGAAACTGGTTCACTTGATAGGTGGATCATGAGGGGTTTAATGGGGACAACACAGAGGATAGGGCATTCTTGGATCGCGGAGTTATATTTAAAACGTAATCTTGGTTGTTAAATGATTAATTGAATGATTATGTTGTTAACATATTTGCATGATTAATGTTCTCTCCACATACCAGCTTTGGCTGACTGATGTTTTGTTTGTCGGCGTTTTAGGTACAAGCCAAAAGGACAAACAGTAAATCGTAATATTGTGAAATGCATGAAGAAAAATACAAGGAGGATTAGTTAGAGTAGAATCCCTAAGTGGATAAAAGTTTAGAAATCCAAGTTTTTAGAAAGGTATGTAAAATTTATTTTGTTACAGTTTTCCAGTTTAGTCTGTTAAAATTTAATAATTGTTGTTGGTTAAATGTTGAACCTTTCATCCGGAAATCATGGGTATGGCTTTGACCTCTTGGTCTCCCTTAATTGGGGGTTACCGGAAGGTGGGATCGTAACAGGTTCCTTGTCTCAAAACCATTCCAAAGATTATAAAATCTTAATTTGTACTTCGTTGGAAGTTTTTATGCATAAATGCTAGTGGTTCTTGGCCTCATTAAAATCAATGTGTCTTAGAGGTGTGTTGGTTGCAACTGAAACATCGACTCAGTTGTAATGCCCACGGTCAAATTTCCATTATCCTATACTTCTTTAATTCTTAGTCCCCTAAATTAATGGAAGTAATGAGATAGTCGGTCAGTAGTCGAAAGCGATCCTCCATGCTACGATCAACGCCCCGCCCCCAGTCATTCGATGCACTCGATCCTCCAAGACACTGTTAGCCAGGGCGAGCGACGATCGACCAGGAGGCTATATCTCCTCCACACATTGTCAGGTGAAATAATATCGACGAGTATTGGGGAGATCAATCGCCACAGTCACCGCGATACTAGCTATTACATACGTGGGAGCGCGAAGGAAAAGTGAGAGGAAAAGCGGAAGAAGTGAAATGAAAATTTCCTATAGATAATACTTTGCGTGTGTCATTTGGGTTGGCAATTTAAAATTGCCACTAAATAAATATATGAATGCCTTTAATGTTAAGTCTTTTTATACACTCTATAATAGGTGGTTTAGTGGCATTTTAATTAAAAATGCATGTACATTAGATAGATAGTAGCTTTTTTTTATAAATGCCACTAGAATAAATGCCACTAATGGGAAATTGTGCTGTAGTTCTTTGTGTATATTGGTTTACTAACTTGTTCTCTTTTGTTGGGTTGTGCTTTGTGCATGTGACAAGCCATTCGAGGAAGACAAGATGGAAGGCCAAGATGCACGCACCCATCCATTTTCTCCACCGCCCTACCTCCAAGGCTATCCTAAGCCTTACACACCCCCACCACCTCCATCGCCACAACCTTCCCACCATTTCACTGTAATATCCCTGACCTGGGTTATAACCTAACCCTGGAAGTTTTGCCTAAATATGTAATTATATACTTGTGAATACTCCCTGGCATGTAATTAAGTTCCTCAGGAACATATACTTTTCTTTTTGCTTCTATATAAACAAAGTTGTAGCATTATTTTGTAATGCAGGGACCTATGTGCAAATTACCCAGTTAAGGGATTAACTTGCAAATTGCACATGTTGAGATGTTCCTCTGATGTTGAGACATCATGAGGATGTTTATGATGAAGTTTGAGGGATTTCCCAAGCTTGAGCACCAAGGTGCATTTGTGGAAGCAACCCCTGTACTTGAAAACCCTAAATTGGTGTAAAATGCAATTTACCCAATTTGAGGGGTGAAACTTGTAAAATACATTATCTAAAATATCTTTTATGAATCTTGGCATCATGTAGAAGAGAAATAACGAAAAGGTCACTTCATGTGAATAATCATATAATAAAGAACACCTTTGTGATTGAATAATCAAGGTGTATGTATAATAGCCCTTTTATGTGTATACTTTAGTGATGGGTTGATCCTCTTTGCCTTCAATTCTTGACCTTAGAAGGAGTTTGTCCTTAGAAATAAGATGTGGGGACGAGCAAAGAAGAAAGGAAGGACTTAGATGAGAAATGGGATAAAGTAGAAGCTTTATGGAGAAATTTATCCAAAATATATATATATATCACTTCCTTTGCAAGCAAAGGAACGTTTTCTTTCTTTCCCTCACTTATTCCCCTTGCTCAAAACCAACCAAGGCTAAGCTCTGGAACAGAGAAGGACGACCAAGGGTCCTAGGTAAGTTTGGATCATCCCTTTTGCTTGAATTCATGGAGGAAATTCGTTTTCAAGGTTGAATTCATGGCTAGCTCACCTAGCTCTATCTTTCTAGCCATTCCTTTCCAACTTTTTCTTGGAGAATTCACCTTGGCCGACCTGTGGAGCTCAAAAATGCCATTAAAGCTTGGAGCTCAAGGAACAACCTTTAGGTGGGTTTTATAATTCTAAACTCTTTGCTTTATATGCATATTTTGTTCTTGCAATTCTAGCAATTTAGTTCTTCTTCTACCTCCCTTCTTCCTTGCACTTTGCAAGCAAAACAGTGGATTAACCGAACTGGATAGAGGTTGAAGATGATGGTCGTGGATTCCTAGGTTACTTTGTCATACGACCTTGGACCCTTTTGGTCCAAACGGTTGCAAACCGTTTGAGGTCAAACGGTTTCAAACCGTTTGCTATCAAACGACCTTGCAAGACCGTTTGGATTGAAACGGTCTCAAGACCGTTTGACAGAGTTGACCAAGGGAAGACCATTTAACGGTCTGTTGGTAATATATTGAGTGTCATTCCTGCAAATAATCAAAGTTTAATTCTTAATCAATTGAGAGTTGAAGGCACTTCAACATCCTTACCCTAATCGGGTTGAAATTGTTGTTTTTAAGCATAGATCTTGTTGAGTTTTGGGTTGAAGGACCCAAAGGTTCCTCCAAATGGTCTCAAGACTGTTTGGGCACAACCCAAGACTGTTTGGAGGTCTAGGGTTGAGATAATATAATGGTTTGAAGGTCCAATTGCAATAAGTTGATGAATTGATAAAAATGCTGATTTTAAACCTAATTGGAGTTCAACCCTAATCCAACCGACTTGGTTTTTGGTCAAACTTTGGGAAAACAGTCTCAAGACCGTTTGGATGATGTCCAAACGATCTCAAGACCGTTTGGGCCAAGTTTGGGCCCAATTGGAGGTCAATTGATAGGTTCAACCTTGAATTGATTCACATTGTTGAATATTGATGACCATCCGATTTGAAACCCTAATTGAGATGGATTTAACCCTAATTGGCTTACAATTGAGGGTTAATTTGGTGTCCAATTGATTGAGGCTCATCCTAATTGACTCAATTTATAAGTGGTTAATATAGCTTTGGCCAATTGAGGGCTTCAACGTACTTAATCATAAACATTTGTAACTTTTGAACCATGTTGGGGGTTCAAATGGTTTGAGCTCATTTGGACCAAACGGTCTCCAGACCGTTTGGATCCAAACGGTCTCAAGACCGTTTGAGGCCAAACGGTCTCAAGACCATTTGAGGCCAAATGGTCTCAAGACCGTTTGAGGCCAAACGGTCTCAAGACCGTTTGAGGCCAATCGATCTCAAGTCAAAGTTGACCAAACGGTTTCAAACCGTATAGACTCAAACGGTTTCAAACCGTATAGACCCAAATGGTTTCAAACCGTATAAACCCAAACGGTTTGGGCATACGACCTTGAGGTCATACGGTCTTGAAGTCAAACCTAGCATACGGTCAATGCACCCAAACGGTTTCAAACCGTTTGGTGGTTGAAGGTTGAAACCGTTTGGAGGTTTTCAAGGTTATGTATACTTAATCACTTGAAGTTGTAGTTGGTTCACTGGTGATCTAAACTAAACCCTAATGGTATCTTTGGACATTAAGGGACTAAGTGACTAATGAATTGATCCATGATGGTGATCATGAGGTAATTTACCAAAATACCCTTGTGGGGTTTAATTGAGTAATACCTTGTTCAAATCAAACCCTAAACACATTGTAATGATGTCTTGGCTTATGCTAGTCAATGAGGACTTAACCCAACCTGATCTAGAGTGATGTAGTCACCATCTACTAGTAAGAGGAGAGAGAAAGTATCATAAGAGTGAGAAAGTACTTTTTTTTAGTGGAAACTTAAGTAAAGTACCTTCAATACACATGCGTGTGCATGATTAGGGTATGATCCACCTATGTGAGATCATGGAAGCCCTAATTATGATGTTTAGTGAATCTTAATCTTATTTAAGAGCTTTAATGATGATGTTTCTCATACATGATGATGTTATGAGTTCAATTCACCATGGGGGAATAGTAAACCCTAATTCTAGGGTGATGACATGTACTATGAATAGATTACCCTGATTGATGAAAATTGGGGAACTTGATTCTTCTAAGAGTTTGAAGGTATAACCTCTAGAATGAATTGTTTACTGTTATCAGTTGAATTAACCATGCAGGTTGTCATGAGATGATGATCATATCCAGGTATGGATCATGATACTATATTCATTGAAAGCATGTCTTAGCTTTATGAATAAGTGAAATATCCTGATGCCCTGTTGGGTGGCATCTAATGAGATTTATGGGTTTTGAGAGCCATGAGTATCATCAAGGTCATGCTTAACAGATGACTTGTGATGAGATGATTGAGAAATGATAATTGATGAGAGTTAGACTTATTACATTTAGTATTCTTTCTTCAGAGCTGCTATGCTAATGTTTATTGTTTGAGAACATGTATGATGCTAAAAGAATACTGAAATGTGCCTAACTAATCAAGTATAATCATACCATGCAAAGCTCTGATCATAGATCCATCATTGTCAGAGACCAAATGATGGTGAAACAGGTTTTCCTAAGGGAACTCCTGGATCACATACTTTTGAGTATGTGGGGTATATGGATGTGTAGAACCTTACATCCTAGTGTAGGTACTGATGTATATGTATAATCCGTCAACCCTTCACTACAAATCCATACCGCATTAGTGGAAGGTAAACACGAAATCTCCTGATGACGAAGAAAGCACATATACCGCATCAGTGGAAGGTAAACATGAAATCTCCTGATGACGAAGAGAGTACAGAACGCCACTGTAATTCTAAAATAGCGAAGGACCAGATTACCCTGGTGAGCTATAACAGTAGAGACACAAGATGTCCTGCAAGCAATCCTCTTACTGTCTAAGGAAGGTGAAGGTCATGAGAATCCGGCTCTTTCAATGACCTAGTATGATACCGAGGCAACTTAACAGTGGTCGGTTGGAGTATGAGTGGTATACCTCATCTCTGCAGGGCATAATAATAATGTTTGAAAAACATAATCAACAACGTAGTATAACTGTTAGAGTTAACTACGAGTTACTTGATTTATGTTATACTATATAGTGCATATGTTCTTCATATTTCATAGATGTTGAACTCTTGCTTATTACCAAAACTGCTGTTAAATACTTTGAAAGCTTTTACTGCTTAAGTTATTCTTTATTTTGCTTATAAATCTTCTAGTGGAGAGTTATAACTCTCGCTGGGACAATTATCTAAAAATTGTCTCACCCCGTAGACTTCAACTTTTTAGGTGGTCGTCGAAGACGGAGGAACCGGTCTATAGGTGACCAATCCCAGCAGCAGCAGCACCAGGAGCAGCAGTAAATATCAGGTGGAGATTCATCCTGCTATGTGGTATAGTTAGAAGTCAGTCCTATGTGTCCTCTGTACTCTCAGGTCTTGGAGTTGTTGGTTTGAGATTTTGTTATGAATCTTGAGATTTTGAATCATGATGTGTATAATTACTCAAGAAGTAATTTGACAGAGATGTAAACAGTTTAAATCCTTTTTCTATGAAAAAGGTTTGTGGTTTCAAGCTCTTATCTCAAAAAGTTTTAATTTCCCGTGATTTTTGTCTTCCGTTGTTAATCGATTGCTTCCGCTTAAGTTTAAATCGTGATTATATCGTGGTTTGAAGATCGGAGCCCACAATTAAGTGGTATCAGAGCTCTAGGTTTGCTGAGTCTACAAAGGCATTGGACTTAGGAAGTCGAGTCTATCTTTAGTATTCCTTCCTTATCTAATAGAATCTTCTGCTCCTCAGGAGAAGAAGATACATAAGAATGTCAGAGCCACATGAGGAGCACGTGGCAGAGAGTAGCGTAGCTGCACCACAAGGCGGTGCAAGGGTTCCAGAAATAGAACAGCCTACACCTGAGCCACCCAAGGAGCCACCCCAGTTTGACCCAGCTGACATGGATAATCCAGCAGTTCAGACGATGTTCGGGAAGTTTATGACTGCCATGACACACATAACCGACAGGATGCCTATGCCTGCACCCAGGGCACCTGTCCAGCCAGAAGGTCAAGGTATCAGAAAGACGTTCGAGCGACTACGTCGTGTCGGAGCAACCGAATACTTTGGGACTGTCGACCCCGCAGATGCTGATCTGTGGTTGACAGAGTTGGAGAAGGCTTTCAGGATTCTCAATATCCCTGAAGCTGAGAAGGTCAGACATGCAGTCTATCTTCTCAAAGGAAGCGCTGGTCATTGGTGGACAATGGAAGAGCAGAAGAGACTTGGAATGGAGATCTCGTGGGAAGACTTTCGGCGGGAATTTGTTCATAGATATTTACCAAAGACCTTCCTAGACGAGAAGATATCTCAGTTTGAGAGACTGAGGCAGGGCATGATGAACATTAGCGAGTATGAAGCTAAGTTCATGGAGTTGTTGCGGTTTTGTCCGCACATGGCTGCCACAGAAGAAGAAAGAATTAGGAGATTCGAGAGGGGTTTGAATGCTGACATGACTACCCCTGTTTCTGCCTTAGAAAACCAAGAGAGATTCTCTACCTTCGTTGAGTCAGTCCGAAGGATAGAGAGATCTGTGATTGAGAAGAGGCAAACTCAGAAAAGATATCCATGGTTCCAGGGTTCTTCATCTAGGGACTTTAAGAAGCCTAGATCCTCTGCACCTAATCCTCCACCACCTTGATCTAGTTCTCAGACTCAGTGGTCTCCAAGTAGAGGTAGAGGATGAGGATAACCACCTCAGGAGACTCAGAGTTCTGCATCAATGTCAGTTACTGGACCACCAAGACCACAACAACTGGAGAGAAGCTGCTACAACTGTGGTAAGGTGGGACATTTGATGAAGGACTACCGATCTAAGCCTGTCAATGTGACACAACCTCTGAGACAAGGTCAACAGGGATCACAGAGAAGGCAATATCAAGGAGCAGCTCGAGGACGTGGGCAAGCGTCTCAAGTTGGATCATCAGCACCACCTCAACAACAGGCTACAGCGAGGTTTTATGCTATGAACCCACCAGAGGCAGTGGTCGATCCACAAGTGGTGATAGGTCAGATGGAACTTTTATATTCTGATATGTCTAAATATTGTGTAGTATCTGTTTTGATTGACCCGGGTGCTACGCACTCTTTCATCACTCGAAGAGTGATTTGCAACTGCAATATGACAGTTAGTCATAGGGCATATAGTTTGTTGTTGGAGACTCCGTTGAGTGGGTCTGCTGTTTTGTAGGAGGTATGCTCACCCTGCATCCTCTTCTTTTCTAAGCATAGCATTCAAGTGGACCTTATACCACTTGATATGCAAGGATTTGATGTAATCCTCGGGATGGATACCTTAGAAAGGTATCGAGTTGTCTTGGATTGTGAGTCCAAGTTGGCAGTGTTTGCTGATGAAAGAAACACATGGATATTTCAAGGAGAAAGAAAGATTCTGCCCACCTATCTTGTATCATCTATGGTTGCTGATAAGCTGATGAGGCAAGGATGTTATGCATTCTTGGCCCATGTGGTAGATGTTACCAAGGAGAGTCCCAACCCTGTTGAAGTTCCTATAGTCAGGGAATTCGAGGATGTGTTTCCTGAAGAACTTCCTGGTATACCACCACCTCGGGAGATTGATTTTGAAATCAATTTGGTCCCAGATACAAAACCTATAGCCCAGACTCCTTATAGGATGGTGCCTGCCGAGATGGCAGAACTCAAGAAACAGCTTCAGGAATTACTTGAGAAGGGTTTCATTCGACCGAGTACCTCACCTTGGGGTGCTCTGGTTTTTTTTGTTTAAAAGAAAGATGGATCAATGCGGTTGTGCATTGACTATAGAAAACTCAATAAAGTAACAAGAAAGAACAAGTACCCTTTGCCGAGGATTGATGATCTTTTTGACCAGTTGCGTGGTGCAACAGTTTTCTCAAAGATAGATTTGAGGTCTGGATATCATCAACTCCGCATTAAGGACAGTGACATATCCAAGTCTGCCTTTAGGACAAGATATGGTCACTATGAGTTCACGGTTATGTCGTTTGGACTAACCAATGCACCAGCTGCATTCATGGAACTCATGAATAGAGTCTTTCGACCCTTCCTTGATCAGTGTGTTGTCGTCTTCATAGATGACATACTGATTTATAGTAAAGATGCTCAGCAGCATGAGCAGCATCTTCGCCAAACTTTGACTTTGCTAAGAGAACATAAGCTATACGCTAAGTTTAGCAAATGCGAGTTCTGGTTACCTGAAGTGTCTTTTCTTGGGCATGTGGTTTCTGCCTCGGGTATTCGTGTTGACCCTAAAAAGGTGGAATCTGTTCTACAGTGGGAACAATTACACAGATCCCTAGGCACCAAGCTAAGGTTTAGTACATCCTTTCATCCACAGACTGATGGACAGTCAGAAAGGACTATACAGACCTTAGAAGACCTGTTGAGAGCATGTGTTCTCCAGTTTAACGGGAGTTGGGATCTACATCTGAACTTGATAGAGTTTTCCTATAACAATAGCTATCAACATAGTATTGATATGGCACCCTATGAAGCTTTGTATGGTAGACGTTGTAGATCACCCTTGTGTTGGTATGAGACTGGTGAGCACCAGTTGTTAGGTCCTGATCTTATGCAGCAAACTACAGAGAAGATTAAAGTTATACAACAACATCTTAAGACTACACAGGATAGGCAGAAGTCGTATGCTGATAAACGTCATAGACCCCTAGAGTTCTAGGTTGGAGACAAAATGTATTTCAAGGTCTCACCTTGGAAAGGAGTCCTTCGTTTTGGAAAGAAATGGAAGTTAGCTCCTAGATTTATGGCACCTTATCCAATTGTTGAAAGAGTTGGAAAGGTGGCCTATAGACTAGAGTTACCTCAAGAGTTGCAGAAGTTACACCCTGTGTTTCACATTTCCATGCTAAGGAAATGTCACCCCGACACCGAGTCAGTTCTACAACCTATGGAAGTAGAATTGAATGAAGATATAACATATGAGGAGGGACCAATGTCAATCCTAGATAACAGAACTAAAAAGTTAAAGAAGAAAGATATAAGCCTTGTGAAAGTCCTCTGGAACCATCGTGGTGTTGAAGAATCCACTTGGGAACTAGAGGATGAGATGAGAAGGAAATACCCTGCTCTTTTCTCTTAATACGTTTTATCGATTTCAGGGACGAAATCCTTGTGAAGGGGTGGATAATTTGTAACATCCCTGACCTGGGTTATAACCTAACCCTGGAAGTTTTGCCTAAATATGTAATTATATACTTGTGAATACTCCCTGGCATGTAATTAAGTTCCTCAGGAACATATACTTTTATTTTTTCTCCTTTATAAACAAAGTTGTAGCATTATTTTGTAATGTAGGGACCTATGTGCAAATCACCCAGTTAAGGGATTAACTTGCAAATTGCACATGTTGAGATGTTCTTATGATGTTGAGACATCATGAGGATGTTTATGATGAAGTTTGAGGGATTTCCCAAGCTTGAGCACCAAGGTGCAGCTGTGGAAGCAGCCCCTGTACTTGAAAACCCTAAATTGGTGTAAAATGCAATTTACCCAATTTGATGGGTGCAACTTGTAAAGTACATTATCTAAAATATCTTTTATGAATCTTGGCATCATGTAGAAGAGAAATAACGAAAAGGTCACTTCATGTGAATAATCATATAATAAAGAACACCTTTGTGATTGAATAATCAAGGTGTATGTATAATAGCCCTTTTATGTGTATACTTTAGTGATGGGTTGATCCTCTTTGCCTTCAATTCTTGACCTTAGAAGGAGTTTGTCCTTAGAAATAAGATGTGGGGATGAGCAAATAAGAAAGGGATACAGTAGAAGCTTTATGGAGAAATTTTACCCAAAACATATATATCACTTCCTTCGCAAGCAAAGGAACGTTTTCTTTCTTTCCCTCACTTATTCCCCTTGCTCAAAACCGACCAAGGCTAAGATCTGGAACAGAGAAGGACGACCAAGGGTCCTAGGTAAGTTTGGATCATCGCTTTTGCTTGAATTCATGGAGGAAACTCGTTTTCAAGGTTGAATTCATGGCTAGCTCACCTAGCTCTATCTTTCTAGCCATTCCTTTCCAACTTTTCCTTGGAGAATTCACCTTGGCCGACCTGTGGAGCTCAAAAATGCCATTAAAGCTTGGATCTTGGAAGCTTGGAGCTCAAGGAACAACCTTTAGGCGGGTTTTATAATTCTAAACTCTTTGCTTTATATGCATATTTTGTTCTTGCAATTCTAGCAATTTAGTTCTTCTTCTACCTCCCTTCTTCCTTGCACTTTGCAAGCAAAACGGTGGATTAACCGACCTGGATAGAGGTTGAAGATGATGGGCGTAGATTCCTAGGTTACTTTGTCATACGACCTTGGACCCTTTTCGTCCAAACGGTTGCAAACCGTTTGAGGTCAAACGGTTTCAAACTGTTTGCTCTCAAACGACCTTGCAAGACCGTTTGGATTGAAACGGTCTCAAGACCGTTTGACAGGGTTGACCAAGGGAAGACCATTTAAGGGTCTGTTGGTAATATATTGAATTTAGTTCTTGCAAAGAATCAAAGTTTAATTCTTAATCAATTGAGAGTTGAAGGCACTTCAACATCCTAACCCTAATCGGGTTGAAATTGTTGTTTTTAAGCATAGATCTTGTTGAGTTTTGGGTTGAAGGACCCAAACGGTCTCAAGACCGTTTGGAGGTTCCTCCAAATGGTCTCAAAACCGTTTGGGCACAACCCAAGACCGTTTGCAGGTCTAGGGTTGAGATAATCTAATGGTTTGAAGGTCCAATTGCAATAAGTTGATGAATTGATAAAAATGCTGATTTTAAACCTAATTGGAGTTCAACCCTAATCCAACCGACTTGGTTTTTGGTCAAACTTTGGGCAAACGGTCTCAAGACCGTTTGGATGATGTCCAAACGATCTCAAGACCGTTTGGGCCAAGTTTGGGCCCAATTGGAGGTCAATTGATAGGTTCAACCTTGAATTGATTCACATTGTTGAATATTGATGACCATCCGATTTGAAACCCTAATTGAGATGGATTTAACCCTAATTAGATTACAATTGAGGGTTAATTCGGTGTCCAATTGATTGAGGCTCATCCTAATTGACTCAATTTATAAGTGGTTAACATAGCTTTGGCCAATTGAGGGCTTCAACGTACTTAATCATAAACATTTGTAACTTTTGAACCATGTTGGAGGTTCAAACGGTTTGAGCCCATTTGGACCAAACGGTCTTGACCGTTTGGATCCAAACGGTCTCAAGTCCGTTTGAGGACAAACGGTCTCAAGACCGTTTGAGGCCAATCGATCTCAAGTCAAAGTTGACCAAACAGTTTCAAACCATGTAGACTCAAACGGTTTCAAACCGTATAGACCCAAACGGTTTCAAACCGTATAAACCCAAACGGTTTGGGCATACGACCTTGAGGTCATACGGTCTTGAAGTCAAACCTAGCATACGGTCAATGCACCCAAATGGTTTCAAACCATTTGGTGGTTGAAGGTTGAAACCGTTTGGAGGTTTTCAAGGTTATGTATACTTAATCACTTGAAGTTGTAGTTGGTTCAATGGTGATCTAAACTAAACCCTAATGGTATCTTTGGACATTAAGGGAATAAGCGACTAATGAATTGATCCATGATGGTGATCATGAGGTAATTTACCAAAATACCCTTGAGGGGTTTAATTGAGTAATACCTCGTTCAAATCAAACCCTAAACACATTGTAATGATGTCTTGGCTTATGCTAGTCAATGAGGACTTAACTCAACCTGATCTAGAGTGATGTAGTCACCATCTACTAGTAACATGAGAGAGAAAGTATCATAAGAGAGAGAAAGTACCTTCAATACACATGAGTGTGCATGATTAGGGTATGATCCACCTATGTGAGATCATGGAAGCCCTAATTATGATGTTTAGTGAATCTTAATCTTATTTAAGAGCTTTAATGATGATGTTTCTCATACATGATGATGTTTTGAGTTCAATTCACCATGGGGTGAATAGTAAACCCTAATTCTAGGGTGATGACATGTAATATGAATAGATTACCCTGATTGATGAAAATTGGGGAACTTGATTCTTCTAAGAGTTTGAAGGTATAACCTCTAGAATGAATTGTTTACTGTTATCAGTTGAATTAACCATGCAGGTTGTCATGAGATGATGATCATATCCAGGTATGGATCATGATACTATATTCATTGAAAGCATGTCTTAGCTTTATGAATAAGTGAAATATCCTGATACCCTGTTAGGTGGCATCTAATGAGAGTTATGGGCTGTGAGAGCCATGAGTATCATCAAGGTCATCCTTAGCAGATGACTTGTGATGAGATGATTGAGAAATGATAATTAATGAGAGTTAGACTTATTATATTTAGTATTATTTCTTCAGAGATGCTATGCTAATGTTTATTGTTTGAGAACGTGTATGATGCTAAAAGAATACTGAAATGTACCTAACTAATCAAGTATAATCATACCATGCAAAGCCCTGATCATAGATCCATCATTGTCATAGACCAAATGATGGTCAAATAGGTTTTCCTAAGGGAACTCCTGGATCACATACTTTTGAGTATGTGGGGTATATGGATGTGTAGAACCTTACATCCTAGTGTAGGTACTGATGTAGATGTATAATCCGTCAACCCTTCACTAAAAATCCATACCGCATCAGTGGAAGGTAAACACGAAATCTCCTGATGACGAAGAAAGCACATATACCACATCAGTGGAAGGTAAACACGAAATCTCCTGATGACGAAGAGAGTACAGAACGCCACTGTAATTCTAAAATAGCGAAGGACCAGATTACCATGGTGAGCTATAACAGCAGAGACACAAGATGTCCTGCAAGCAATCCTCTTACTGACTGAGGAAGGTGAAGGTCATGAGAATCCGGCTCTTTCAATGACCTAGTATGATACCGAGGCAACTTAACAGTGGTCGGTTGGAGTATGAGTGGTATACCTCATCTCTGCAGGGCATAATAATAATGTTTGAAAAACATAATCAACAGCGTAGTATAACTGTTAGAGTTAACTACGAGTTACTTGATTGATGTTATAATGTATAGTGCATATGTTCTTCATATTTCATAGATGTTGAACTCTTGCTTATTACCAAAACTGCTGTTGAATACTTTGAAAGCTTTTACTGCTTAAGTTATTCTTTGTTTTGCTTATAAAGCTTCTAGTAGAGAGTTATAACTCTCGCTGGGACAATTATCTAAAAATGGTCTCACCCCGTAGACTTCAACTTTTTAGGTGGTCATCGAAGACGGAGGAACCGGTCTACAGGTGACCAATCCCAGCAGCAGCAGCACCAGGAGCAGCAGTAAATCTCAGGTGGAGATTCAGCCTGCTATGTGGTATAGTTAGAAGTCAGTCGTATGTGTCCTCTGTACTCTCAGGTCTTGGAGTTGTTGGTTTGAGATTTTGTTACGAATCTTGAGATTTTGAACCATGATGTGTATAATTACTCAAGAAGTAATTTTACAGAGATGCAAACAGTTTAAATCCTTTTTCTATGAAAAAGGTTTGTGGTTTCAAGCTCTTATCTCAAAAAGTTTTAATTTCCCGTGATTTTTGTCTTCCGCTGTTAATCGATTGCTTCCGCTTAAGTTTAAATCGTGATTATATCGTGGTTTGGAGATTGGAGCCCACATTCACCTTCCAACCTCAATTCCCTCCTCCACCTCAATTCCCAAGGCCATTAACAACAATGCAACCACCACAACTATCACATGCTCCCCCTACTTCCTATGAGCAAATGGATATGGTTTCAATCATGGGGTGTGATAAGGTTGTTGAGAAGCTTATCAAGGGAGGGAATCAAGTTGACAAAGATTTTAGTGAAGAGCCCTTGCCAGAAAGTCCTTGTTCGCAAGTGTCACATATGATTGACCCCCCCCCGCTTTGATGCCTATGAAGACCCATTTCTCAAGAGAGAGAGAGAAACTATGGCATGAGATTACTGAAGGTCTTAAGGTTGATTAAGATCTATGATGATGATCCCCAAGGAGAGGAAATTGTTGAGAAGCACTCAAGAAGCTTGCATGACCCTTGGGAGGAAGATCAATCAAGGAAGGCATTTGAGAGAATTTCCTATGATGGGGGCACAAACATTTTGTTTTTGGACAATGGTTGATGGTGAAAGAACAAGAAGCCTAGCTGAAGGCATGAAAATTAGCGCTTGTGGGAGGCAACCCACATAGGTTTGGGAAATTTTGACCCAACCTTCACTTTTTGATACAATTGCTTTGTTTTTACACTTTCCAAGAAAACACACACACACTTGTGTTTAATAGTTTTTGTCTAGTTTTAAGATGTGTAGGTGGTAATAGGGTGAAATGAAGGAAATTTGAGTACAATTGGGTGAAGGATTCAAAGAAAAATCATTTTGGGTCAAGTTTTTGAGTGTTTGATGTTCCTCATTTTGAGAGTAGTAGCTATAGGGACCACCACGGTCGTGGCACATCAATACGATCGTGGTCATTTGAATGAAAAACACACCAAGTCCCTGGATTCAGAAGCAAAATTGAGAAAAGCTGCCAAAGGACTGCACCACGGCCGTGCCAGGCAGCATGACCGTGCAACTTGAAGCCACCATGGTCGTGCTGCGCAGCACGGCCGTGCTACAGACCAATTTCAGCCACTGAAGGTAGATTAGTGCGGCAGCTACTACGCATATCCTCCACCATAGGGAGGAACACCGCCAGAGCCTCGAGAGAGCCATGATCTTCTACCCTATCATCCTAAACTCTAGGATCATGTTGAGGACATCATGATTCAAAAGATTGGGGTGGTACGGCAGGTATGCCCTAGTTTCACTTTACATTTCACCTGCCACATCCACTTTTGTTTTCTTGTTTTTGCTAACTATCTTAGTCATCTTTACTGCTTTGCATACTTGCATGTCATGTAGTTTACTTTCTTGCAATTTTTGCATAATTTTAAAAAAAAATTGCTCTTCTTGCCATGCATTGCATATCATGTAGCTTTATGGAATTCTTGCATGTTATAGCTAGTACGTGCTTGTTTACTACTTTAAGTTCAATAATATAGGCTTTACATGTGATTGAAGGCAACTTGGCACCGTTTTGGCCAATTTTCCCCAAATTTGAGATTTCTTGCCTAGAAAGTGTGTTTTGACCTGATCTCTACTATTTTGAGTAAAAATGATGACCTTTGACAAATGCAAGTGAATTATCATTGTTTGTTGCTAAGTGGTATCAATGTTTGACTTTTTACATGTGCATCACCTCTCTTAGGATTGTGATTGATTTGGTTGAATTGTGAGTTGACCATGCTTTAAACGCTTAGTGTTTGTAGAACCACTTGATTGATATATCAATTTCATCTTGTTCATTCATGTGGTGTGATATCTAGGATGGAGTTTGGATTAATTTTCATGCAGGATGTCTTATGTGGAGAATCATACCAATGACCACTCTTTTATCTTACCATTCTTCCACCATCTTCATACCCCTCTGCCTCATAAAATGATGCCCTAGTGAACATAATGAGCCTTGGCCACCTCCAAAAGTTAGGGGTGGCCATATCTCCATCTCCCCGCTTCACTCTATCCACCATATGCCATATCTACACCAAGGGAAAAGAAAAGAAAAGAAAAAGAAAAAGAAAGCAAAAATAAAATAAAATAAAAGGATGCTCCTGTTTAAGAACATTCAAATAAAGAAAAGATGAGTGTGTAAAAACACTCCAAAAATCTCACTGCAACCCTTTCTTCCACTTTCATACCCATTGAGCTAAGAAGCATCAAACTTTGCTCATTTTGCATTTTTTCGTAGCCACGTGGGTCATTTGGTATGATTTGAAATATAAGACTGAATGCATGAATGTGAAACAACACTCCTAGTCATCCTTGATTAACACCATCATGAAATGGTTTACCCAGAACTTTATGGAAGAAGTATGAATAACTTGTGTATTTTATGCGCTATATTTGAAGTTCATATGCTTTGTTCTCTTTTCATGGTTGGATTGTGAAAGTAGGAGAGGAGAGAGGTTAAATGCATGTACTTTGTCATCTTTGATCCCATTCAACAACAATAATCTTTTATATTGCATTTGTCATTTCTTGATTGTGGAAAATTTGTAGAGAGATTGAGTTAGAGCATACTTGAGGACAAGTATGTTTCAAGTTGGGGGTGGTGATTCAACCCTATTTTAGGACTTCATCTTGTGGCATTTTGCATTTCAAGCACACATATACCTATTAGATTACATTTTATTTCCCTTAATATGCATATTTGTGTAAAATGCACTTATGGACATTATTTGCATGTTTGTCAGGTACTTGGACCACACTTGGATGGACGAGAGAGATGAAGGGGCCCAAAGAAGGCCCCAGAGCTCCCCCAACCTACCCCTAGTGACCAAGAGTCAAGCTTAAGCAAATAAGTCCATGGATAACGAAGTTTGAAGCTCAAAGTGCAAGAAAAGCCCCCAGCACGGTCGTGGTAACACAGAACGGTCGTGCTGCAAATGAAGAAATCACAGGAAAAAACTCAATTTTGAAGCAGTTGCAGAGCATACTCTACCACGGTCGTGCCACACAGCACGGTCGTGCTGCGACCACCCACCACGGTCGTTCCACGTAGCATGGCCGTGCTACCATATCCCACCACGGCCGTGCCACACAGCACGACTGTGCTACCAGATCCCACCACGACCGCGCTACCCTCAACCCACCACGGTCGTGGTGACCACCACGGCCGTGGCCGTTTCAACCCAAAATCGACCAAAACCCTATAACTTGGCCTATTTTATTTCCCACGACTGTGCCCATACACCACGACCGTGGTATACCCTACCCACCACGGTCGTGGTGACCCACCACGGCCATGCTACTCACCAAACCCACCTAATTTTCACTAATTTACCCATTTTTCCCCTACTTGACCTAGTGCTTCCTCCCCACACCTATATATACCTTGGTGGTGGTTGGGGCATGAATCTAGCTACTTTCCACCACCTCCTAGCTCCCCAAATCGCCATCCACGACATTCCACTACATATCCACCTCAAATCCACTCCATTTCACCATTTCCACCACCAAATCACTAGTTTAGACTAGTTCCTACCCATAATCCCCTTCATTCTTCACCCTTGCACCCTGGAGGAGGGCGGAGGATGATCTGCAGCAACTAGAGAGGGGGATTTCAGCCACTGCTTTGAGCTCCATGTCCAACTCTATCTCTTTCTTCTCTGTTTTTGTATTTTCCATTTCTATGAGTAGTTAGGCCCCTGTGGGTGGGCTATTTGAGGGAAATTATGTTGCTTTGATACCATGTTGGGGGAAAATGACATGTAAACGTTGTAATTCCAATTTTTTAATGATTATATTCTATTTGCATCTCATTCTCCATGGATTGCTTGTTGGTTTGTGTGTGAAATCGCCTAGGAATTTAGGCAAATTGCTTATTTGTGTGAATTTTGGGATTTTCCCCTAGGTCCAATTCTTGTATCCCTAGGTTGCCTTCCATCTTCCTACATCCTAATCAATCTCCCTAAACGTAAGTGAGAGATCTAAGTAGCTAGATTAGGTAATTCTAGTGCAATTAGCATGGAGCCTTCTCAAGGTTAGAATGTGGGGGAATTAGGGCCCAAAACCCTAATTTCACCTCCCCATTACTACCCTCGGCCCCTAATTGCCCTAGGAATGCCTACTCTAGAAGCCTAGACTTGATTAGACTCTAATTGAATTGAACCTAACCCTAACCAAAATTGAGCCTCATAAGGGTAGTAGTGGGTGTTAGGGACTAGTTCCCCTACACACAACCTAGCATATCCATGTCCAGTTAGTAGCTTAGGTTAATTCATCCAGACTCTAACTTGTTGTTTGGTTTGGATAATCTAAATGGGATAATAATGTTCATATGTCACCCCCAACTTAAGTGATAAGTTCATACCCCTAAACAACCCTCACATCTCTTTACTGCTTGAAACCTTAGTTTTGTGCTTGCTTAGCTTAATTAGTTCTTTCCTTGCTTAGTTAGCTTCTTGCTTTGCTCTTGTCTTGTTCATGCTAGTGTAGCTCTTTAATTGCTCTTTCGCTCCTCCTTGTTGTTCTAGTGTACCTTGACTTTTCATACCTAGCTGAGTCTTTCCTTTCTTGCTTAGTCTTAATGTAACCTAGGGTTAACATAGATTTCATTCTCGCATTTAATTCCTCACTTGTTCATAGTAGTTTAACAATCAAAACAACCTTCAAACCCTTAACCCTAGTCACCACAGTAGGAACCCAGCGAAACTAACCTAGCTCTAGCACCCCCTCTTTTCCCTATGGATCGACCCTATGTTGGCCACCTTCCTATACTACGACACGACCCGGTGTGCTTGCAGGTGTAGTGTTTTAGTGTGAGTAGGTGTTAAGTTAGGTTTATAAATTTTGAAAGCAAATTCCCACTGTGTGCCTTTGTCCACGGGGTTGCATCTAGTCGAGTCAAATCAGTTGGCGTGTAACACCATTGGCGGGAGAGCACCATGAACCAACACATAAATCAAGGTGTAACCATCGGGTTATAGCATACTAGGGTTTCAACAACAGTAACAGAGTAATCCATGATTGTATTAGTCATTCAAGGAATATTCATACCCAATTACAATCATTTAGTTATATTAAAGCTTTGTATAATAGCTATACCTGATTAGGGTTACATATCTACACAAAATGGTTATCATCCCATCTATTCATATAAGTGAATAGGTAAGACTACCTTGTTAAGGGTAACCCTCCATTTGCTCCATCATCATTCAACCCATATCCCATACCCCAATGTCCCCCATAACCATTGGATGTTTAAAAGGTAAGACCATGAGTTTTTTCATATAAGTAGACACCTTGGATAAACCACCTATGAAGTCCTTGATTTGTGCTCTAGAAAGAGTCACCATCTACCCGTATACATCCCTTGATTTACAACACAAAAAGTTCCATTGAGAGTAGGGTAAAACCCATAATCGACTGTTCAGTTAAAACAAGCCATCCATTGTCAACAAGTAATCTCCTTAAGTTGATCATATAAATGAAACAATCTAAATCACATTATTAGGACCAACGTATTACATCAGACATCATTTCACTTTATTGGAGGAATAAACATTGGATCTTGACCATTGGGTCAAGTTCATATGTTAAAACCATCAATTACATTATAGGTCCGACCATTGCATCAAGTGACCCAAGAAACCATTGGTATAAGGCTTAATTGATGATACAACTACAATGCTTAACTCGACATAGTTTTTAGAGACCTGATCCACAATCATTAGTGATGATGAAATCACCATAGGTTGTTAGATCAACATTATATTCATTAATCAACATCAAATATTAAGCTAATGTCAGCATTGATTGATAACATCAGTAGGGTACTTAATGGTTGATCATTATACTTCTAATTGATCCAAAACCTGACCTAAGGGGGTGACCATAGGTTGTCACCATCATTTGACACCATTGACCACGACCATCAGTTGTTAGGAAGACAACACCATAGGGTTGTTGCAATGGTACCATCATCGGGTCATGGTTTATAGAAGAAATCAGCTTAAAACCCTAAAATTGGCCATTGGTTGATAGATGCTTAGCACCATAGATTGTCAAACCAACCTGATACAAGTAATATTATACCTTAGGAATAACATACACATGATCACATGTTCATATATAACTGAAATTAGAACAGGGAACATTATAAAAATAAAAATCCAAGTCAAGCATAGCTTTTTAGTGCATGAATCGTCATTTTCAAGCAAGAACATGATCTAGAAAGCTTATGGTAAGCAATTAATGTGGAGAAAGTTATAAAACTTGACTATAATGAGAAGATGAAACCCCACACAGAAGAAACATCGAGCAGGTAGGGTAGAAAATCTAAGAGTAAACTATGAATTCATCCATCTATCACCTTTCTTCATCAAATGAGCAAACCCTAAGCATAAGGAGTAAGAAAGGTAGGGTTTTAGAGATTTAGAGCAATTTCCACCATGGAACAACAAGGTTCTGACCTAGAGAAAGCTATAAGGAAGGATAAAAAAGGAATAAACGGAGGAAAGAAGGGAATTCTTACACTTTTAGGTCAAGATCACTAGAAGGAAGCTTTTTAAATCCTAAAATGAAGTCAATTTCAACCTTAGAGCCTTTCTCCAAGAAGATCCCCACTTTCTTCTTCCATGGGAAGAAAAACTCGCAGTTGAATAGAGGAAAAACGAGGTTTGGAGAAGGAGGGAAGTGATGGAGATAAAATGGCTCATTTTGGTGCTTGGGGATAAGTATATGACACTTTAAGATAAAGAAAAAGAAACAGTTGAAATTCTAGTATCTATCCAAGTGTCCATGGCCTTAATTTATTAAGAATATATAAGAACACAAATAAGAAGCTCGTCCATCATGTGTATAGACCTTCTTTGCTTTCCATTGTTGAATTTCCCAGCCAATCAAATAATTCATTATTTGATAGCTACTAAAGGTAGCTCATCCGTGAAGGGGAAAATCCTAAAATACCCTTGAAGAAAACACCTTTAAACCAAGGTTTAAATAGGTGCCCAATGGATCAAAAAGCTCAAGAATGATGAGAGAATATCCAAGGAACATAATGCAAGTGATAAATTGTAAAGAAAACCTCTCAATTGGGTAAATTGTAGAAAAGTCTTAGATGTGCATAAAATTGCATAACTTGCTCAAACAGTGTCCAAATTGGACCAAATTTGAAACTTCAGCTTGTATTATGATTTCAAAGCACATCACAAGGTCATATTAGGTTTATAAGCATTCAATTATGGTAATTAAGCTTGTTCAACTCATTAAGAAAGTTTAGGGGCCTTACACAAACCAAGGTGCAACCAGGTGCCCCATGGTTCAAAATATTGTGAATGGTAAGGGAATATACAAGGATTTAAATTCAGGTGATAATTTGTAAAGGAAACCTCCCAATTGGGTAAATTGCATAAAAGTCCATAATGTACCTAAAATTGCATACCTTGCACAAACAACATCCAAATCGAACCAAATTTGAAAGTTAGGCTCATTTTATGTTTTCAAATCATATCAAAAGTTAGATTAAGGTTTAGAGCACTTAATTATGGTAATTAAGCTTTTACTGAGGTATTTGTGCATAAACCCTTACATTGGTACAATTAGCGAATAAATGTTCACTAAACCACTATAAATTCCGATAATGAATAAAGGATAGAAATGAAAGGGAAACTTGTGAAAAAGGTTTACATGGAGATTACATCCAAGATTCATTATGTTACAAAACTCCACCCCTTTTAAAGGATTTTGTCTTCAAAATCTCAAGCAAAAAGAGAAGGGTGAGTACGTAACATTTCATCTCTCAACTCCCAAGTGGCTTCTTCCAAACCATGATATTTCCACAAAAATTTCACCAGCTCAATCTCTTTGTTCTTCAGTTTCTTTACTCAGGAGTCAAGGATCTTCACAGGTAGCTCTTCATATGTCAGATTCTCATGTATATCCAAAGGCTCAACAGTAAGCACATGAGAAGAGTCCTTCACATACTTCTTCAACATAGAGACATGGAACACATTATGAATCTTATCATAGGAAGGAGGTAAGGATAAGTGGTATGCACAGTCTCTGACCTTATCTAAGATTTCAAATGGTCCAACATAGCAGGGACTCAACTTGCCTTTAACTTTAGATCTAGCAATAGAACAGATAGGCTTGATCTTCAGAAATTCATAGTCACCCACTAGGAAGCTAACATCGGACCTTTTCTTGTCAGCATCCATCTTCTATCGGTCTTGAGCAGCTTTCATGTGTTTCTTAATCAAGTGCACCTTTTCTATTATCATTTGCATGTCATCGTTCTTCACTAGAGAACGTTCACCAACATCATCCCAATGCAAAGGTGACCGACATGGTCTACCGTAGAGAGCTTCAAAAGGTGGCATACCAATACTAGCTTGTTAGCTATTATTGTAAGCAAACTCAACAAATGGTAGATACCGATCCCATGCACCACCCCAATCCATCACACAAGCACGAAGCAAGTCCTCCAAAATTTGAATTGTTCTCTCAGATTGACCATCAGTTTGCGGGTGGTAAGCAGTACTGAAACGCAAGTTAGTACCCATCTCCTCCTAAATCTGACCCCATAAACGAGAAGTAAACTTTGGCTCATGATCAGAAACTATTGCCTCAGGTACTCCATGCAGGCGTATGATCCACTCAACGTACAACTAAGCCATATCCACAACTTTGTAATTGGTTTTGAAAGGTAAGAAATGAGCAGATTTTGTAAGCCGATCAATAACCACCCAAACAACATCATAACCTTTCTTGTACTTGGGGAAACTAGTAACGAAGTCCATTGTCATCTCCTCCCACTTCCATTTTGGAATTTCAAGAGGGTGAAGAAGACGACCAGGTCATTGATGTTCGATCTTGACTTGCTGACATGTGAAGCACTTCGCGACGAATAGAGCTATATCATTCTTCATGTTCTTCCATGAGATGCTTTGTTGTAAGTCCTTGTACATTTTTGTTGTGCCAAGATGGATAGTGTACTTGGAACCATGTGCTTCACTCAACACTTTTTGTCTCAGATCACCCACGTCAGGAATCAACAATCTTTGTCTAAAGCGAACAACACCATCCACTATGACGGAGAAGTCAGGTTGCGGTTTCTCAGTCAAGGCCTTCATCTTTTCCATCTTAGAGCTTTCCAACTGTGCATAAATTACTTTTGAGATCCAAGTCAGTGTAACAGTCAAAATAGCCATATGGATACACAACTTGTCTTCATCCACTGAATCGACAGGTTGAGGTTGTCAACAAGTCACGTATTTGAGAGTTTCCCACACCGAACATCTCAAAGTAGCACAAACGACATCCTTCTTGTCACGTAAAGCATCAGCTATGATGTTTGCTTTACCAGGATGATAGGTGATGGTGAAGTCCTAATCTTTGAGATATTCCATCCACCTTTGCTGTCATATATTCAGATCCTTCTGTGTCAACAGGTACCTCAAGCTTTTATGGTCAGAGAAAACTTCAAACTTTACACCATAGAGACAATGTCACCATATTTTCAGAGCATGAACGCTGGCAGCACGTTGTAAATTATGTGTAGGCCAATTAGCTTCATTCAGTTTTAATTGGCGGGAAGCATAGGCGATCACCTTTCTATTTTGCATTAAAACACACCCTAAGCCTTGTTTAGAAGCATCGATGTAGATGACATAGGATATTCCTTCAACAGGTAAGGCAAGAATGGGAGCATAAGTCAAACACTCCTTTAGCTTTTAGAAATTGTTCTCACATTCTGGTGTCCAAGAGAACTTGACCTCCTTTCGCGTTATCTTGGTTAAAGGCAAGGCCAACTCAGAGAAGTTTTTGATAAACCTTCGATCGTATCATACTAATACAAGGAAACTACATATCTCTGAGGGATTCTTTGGATCTTTCCACTTGATCACAACTTCTACCTTTGCAAGATCAAAAACTATATGTCCGATAGAAATCACATGACCCAAAAACATCACTTCCTTTATCCAGAACTCACACTTTGAGAATTTTGCTTAGAGTTGATTTTCTTGTAGTGTGTTGATTACAATCTGTAGATGCTCACGATGTTGTTCTAACGTATCAGAATAAACCAAAATGTCATCGATAAACACCACCACGAACTTGTCAAGGTATGGACAGAACACTCAGTTCATCAAGTCCATGAAGGCAGCAGGGGCATTTGCCAAGCTGAAAGGCATGAGCATGAATTTGTAATGCCCACAGAGAGTTCATAATGCCGTCTTCAGGATGTCATCATCCTTCATGCACATCTGGTAGTAGCCACTTTGTAGATCCATCTTGGATAACACAGTGGCTGACTTCAGTTGGTCAAACAAGTCATCGATGCGAGGCAAAGGATAACTGTTCTTCACCATCACTTGGTTAAGCATGCGGTAGTTCATACACATCCACATCAAACCATCCTTCTTTTTCATGAACAGGAAAGGGGCTCCCCAAGGTGAAACACTAGGGCAGATGAAGCCCATGTCAAGAAGCTCTTCTAGCTACTTCTTCAATTCGGCAAGATCGGTAGGGGCCAAGCGGTAAGGTGGATTGGATATTAGCAAAGTTTCGGGTACAAGCTCGATGGAGAACTCCACCTCCCGAGTTGGTGGCAAACCAGGTAACTCCTCAGGAAAGACATCTGGTAAGTCCTTCACCACATCTATGTGGTCAAGAGAAGGAGGTGTAGCCTCGAGGACTATAGAGGTTAAGAAAGCTCTACACCCTTACGAGACTAGCTTTTCAGCTTTGATGGCGGAGATAACAAATTGTCGATCTTCTCGCTTCCTATCCTTGACACACAATCTTCCCTTAACAGGATGTGACAAACTAAACTTTGATTCTTCTCAAAACAAAACAGATTTGTACCTCTTAAACCAATCCATTTCCAAGATGACATCAAAGGCAGTCATGTCGAGCAAGATGAAATCTGAGGGAAATATTATACCAAATATACAAAGGTCCATGGTCGGAGTTTGGAGATACAAAGAACAGATCTTACCACTAGGGGTTTTTACATCTAATTTATGATCAACATACTCAGATTCTATTTCTAACATAGAAGCAAGCTGACATGATATGAAGGTATTGGATGAGCCAAAATCAAACAGTGCCTTTATAGGATGCATATTAAGATGCAAGGTACCTTCAATAACTTCATTATCTTTGCCTGCTTCCTCAGCATTGAGAGCAAGCACTCTCCCATTTCACCTCTCCACTGGCGATCGCCTCAGGTTTTGGTTGTTGTTGTTGTTATTATTCCGCAGAGGCAGATTCTTCCTTGGCTGCTATGGCTACTGGGCATTATTCTGTCCTTGCTAGAAACAGGGGCATAATGGTCAGATATGCCCAACTTGGCCACACTCATGGCAGGTCGGAGGAGGTCAGTTGTCTCTATGAGCAGGTGCATTGTTGACAAGACATCTCCCTGGAGGATGGTGGCGAGAGCACCTATTGCACCGATCACGTCTGCGATTCTCATTCTGGGTAGGGTTCTTCCTCTTGTTGTTGTTGTAGCCATTACTGTCTCCATAGGATTGGAATCTTGGGTAGGACTCGATGTCTAGGGCCTTATCCACCATCTGCTAGAAAGTGAGTGGAAGTTGTGGAAAAAGACTTCGGCCCACTTGGTAGTTCAGGCCCTCCAAGAACAATGTTTCCCTTCTTTTAGCTCCAAGGTCAGTGACATAGCGTTCCAGAAGTAGGAACCGTTGGTTGTAGTTGGCCACACTCATGCTTCCATGCCTGAGGCTGTAGAACTTGGCTTTCTTCTTCCTCAGGAAGGCAAGACAGATGTACTTCTCCCTGAAGAGCTTCAGGAATTGGTCCCACTCCATGGTAGAGGTGTCTCAAGTGCGGGTGACACCATTCCACCAGACACGCGCCGGCCCATCCAACACATACGTTGCGAACCGAACTTTCCAGTGAAGAGGGCATGACATACCCTCAAAGGTCTGATCCAAAGCCAACACTCAGTCATCAACTTTATCTACCATGTTGTGTTCACTTTCACCCTTGAAGTAGGGTGGATGCATCTTTATGAAGTCGGTGAGGGTGAACTCCCTCGGCTTGTTGGCATTGGCGGCCACTGTGTGGAGCTTCCTCATCATGGTGGAGAGCAACTGGCACATCATTTCCATCTCTTGCTCCGGTGTGAAGGAGGGGGTTCCCGGATTAGTGGGGTTGACCACACTATGGCCGACAGGAGTCATAGGAGTGTTTTCCACATTGGAGTCATTAGGGTTTGACTCCTTTCCATTGTTCCTACTGTCAAACAAGTCACCTATCCTGAAAGGTAGGGTTAACATATTAAGTTCCCAGGAGTATTTGAATCATAGATGAAAAAGAATAGAAGCATAGATGAGAAAAGATTATCTAGAATGCTATTGCCTAAAAGCATACTATTTTGGGCAATTCATATCAGCTCAGGCCAGACCAGTATCATATGGGCACGGGAGTCCTCGTAAACCAAGCTAGTGGTGCAGAGGAAAATATTGCCAGCCCCCAAAACCATGATCCATTCTAGACACCTTTTCTTCAACTTCATCACCTAATAGTTGCCTGAAGGCTCTGATACCATGCTGTAAAGAGGTGAGATCACCTCCTAACTAAAATTTAAATGAAGTACAAAACATCCATCTTTTTAGAAAGACAAAAGATATTAAGGGATGTATGTATAATATTCCAAGTAAATAGGCATGCACCAGATACATTACAAAATGTCAATAGCAGCGGAAATAAAAGTACTAAGCCTATTACATGGCTTTCATTGTTAAATACATGATTGTTCCCAAAAGAAAAAGATAAGAGCAAAGGATCAAGCTATAGCAACCTAGACATCCTTTTAGATAGCTTGAGATCTACTCGTGAGATGACTTCCTTCAAACTTGTCCTTCTCCTTGCTCAGCACCAGCACCTGGGTGGGAAAGCACCCAGCAAAAGGGAAAGGGAAGAAAAGTATGTGTCACAAAACTAGTCAAGGATAAACAGATAAGTAAAGCAAATAAGAACAAACTAGGGTTCATCAAAATATTGAAGATCTTAAGAGTATGAGGCTATATTCAAAAGAAACTTGCCATTAACAATTATATTAAAAAGGATTTTCATGTAAGATAATTATGTCTACCTAACTAAGGAGGGTCGAGGCACCTACTGGACCTCTAACCTATAGGTGAGCGGAGAATAAGACAATTATATAAGGGAGAATAAAAACATTCCCCAGGGTGATTAAATACATGTCCTCTGTGGGTGGTTGTACATAAGTACTACTACTTTAAATTAAATAGAACATAAATCCACATGCTAGAAAAGTAGTCATGATAGAAGTAGTCATAATATTCAATAAGTATGGCTATGGGGTATAAGACCCAAACAAGAAGAAATTATAATCTAATTTAAGGCATGAACAACATTAGGATTCAAGAATAGAATATTTAGGGTTCATTTAAGCCTCATTAGGGACATATAGGGTTTGGCTACAATTATCCCAACATAGGGTGTAAGGAATGCACATACCTCTCTTACTAATATCAATTACTAACTTTCACCACTTTAATTGAGTTCAAGTTCCACTTTGCCTATTTTCAATGTATTAACATGTATTAGAGTACATAGTGCAAATTAATGTATAGAAACCCTACTTTTAGACCTTTTTTGAAAAACTCAGATTTATAATCTTAAAACATCACTAATAAACTTAATAAGTTCTCCTGATCAAGAAAATATATTTTTATGTTAATTTTGGAGTTATGATGATTAAGATGTAATTTTTATGGATTTTATACATTAAATAGGTTTTACAAAAATCACCCTTCGTCAAACCATGAAATCAAACCTTTAAAATATTTTTATTAGACAGAGATTAATTTTCCAATTCCAAGACATATTTATTTTTCAAATTTGGATAAACGGTTTAGAAGATATAAAATTTTTAATACTGACCAATAGGAAATTGCCACATCATCAAATCGATCGAGATAATTGAAGAGAGAGGGAGAGGTAGAAAACACCATTTGACCCTATATCAGGTTTGAAGTTGCATAGGTAACCAAACTAGAGCTTCTAGAGAAGGTAAAACAACAAGAAACCAAAACCCTAGAAGAACATGGTAAAAAGAGATGAAAATCATCAATTTTAAACATAGAAGCATGAGTTTTAAGCATGTACTAAGCAATATATGATAAGGGGGTTAACAAAACTTGCTTATAGTAAGGTAAGAAGATCCAAACAGAAAGGATCCTGAGATTTAGAAGGTTTGGTTGCTCCAAGCCAAGCTCCTTTCTTGAGCAAAGATCACCTTCTCCACTTTAGAGGTGCAAACCCTAGCAAAACAACATGAAGATGAGATGTTTTAGGGTTCTAGGTGGAGTTTTACCATGGAAGGTCATCGTTACGACCTGTAAGAAGGTGTAAGGAAGACTAAAAACATGAAAAATAAGAAAGGAAAGGAGGATTCTTACTAGTTTTGGTCAAAATCACCAAGGAGGAGCTTAAGAAATCCTAAATAGAGAAATTTGGAACCCTAGGAGCCTTCTCCACCAAGATAGGCACCTTCTTTTACCTTGGTACAACAACTTCGTGGCCAAACATAGAAGGGACAATTCTCTAGTCTGGGGGAAAGAGAATGAAAGGATTGCTTCTTGGATTGGGAGGTGGGAAGGGGTAGGCATGGCTGTATAAAGAAGGGGGCAAGTATGAGGTGTCTATGTGACTTTCCATGTGTCCTTAGGCTGAGGCTACATGGCCATGCAAGATGACATCTCATGGACTCTTCTTGCATATCAAATGTCGGACCTAAGAGCCCCTACAGCCTTCTAGTCCATCCCCACCATCCTTCAAACAAAGAAATAACCCCATTGGATGTTGTTTGTGCAAGTTATGCAATTTTAGGTACAATCGAGACTTATATGCAATTTACTCAATTGGGAGGTTTACTTTTCAAATTATCACCTGAATTTTAATACTTATATATTCCCTTACCATTAACGAGATTTTGAACCATGGGGCACCTAGTATCACCTTTTACTGAGGTATTTGCACATAAACCCTAATATTGGTACAATTAGTGTATAAATATTCACTAAACCACTATAAATTCCACTAATGAATAAAGGATAGAAATGAAAGGAAAACTTGTGAAAAGGTTTACATGGATATTACATCCAAGATTCATTATATTACATAAAAACTATTTTCTTTCTCCACACTCCTTATGTACATGTTGTACCTACATTAAGCTTAGCCCACAATAAATAATATTAGCTATACTAATATCTAACAATGTTGATCAAAAGTAGGATAGTTTCATGCCAATTTAATTCTAGATGATAATGATGATGACAGGGCATGATATGATGGCGGTGAGTATAAGCTAGAAATAACAGGTTGAAATTCAATCTGCATGCAACATGTTACAACTCTCCTTAACAGAACAGGAACCATCTACGATGATGATACGTGCACAACCAGGTAGGTTTGAAGGAATACTATGTTGGATACTTTAATCTCACATGAAACACATGGATAGACAGATAGAAAGGCTAAGAAACTTATGAGAGTAGTTGACCAGACACAACGAGACCATGCTACGATGTATGTATCTTTAGACCACACGAGCTTGAGTGATGATCATCGATGTTATTGGTGTCTGAAGGACATGGATCAACATACCATTGGGATACAAAGGCTCAAAGTATTTATGGTACTTGCAACTACTACCCTTACTCAGTCTACTAACTTGCCAGAAATGAATGATTTGTGGTTAACATCCCACCGTTGCCACCACTTTCACCTCATGCAGATATTGATCGACTTAGCATATCTATGTTTATTGATCCTACACACGATTTTAATTTCACACCATCAGAAGAAGCATGATTCAGTAAACCTTTTTCCCACTAAGGGTGTCCCTAGAAGCTCCTATAATGAAGAAAACAAGCAACAACAAAGGACATGATCATAATATCTTGATGTGTGAGCTTAGAAAAGAGGACACAATGGATAGTCCAACAACAACAACGATCTCAATCCAATCCATAAAGATGTGCTTTCTGTACTTCAGACATCACATTACACATTGAATATTCGATCACAACTTTGATCCCAAGACTCATTTCTTGTATCCTTGGCTTCCACATAAACCTCACATCTTATATATTGAGTAGTAATACACACACCCACTTCCATAAAAGCGAAGGCATTTGTTTGTTAGGATCCAAAATGGCACTCCATGTAGTAGAAAAGAGATACCACTAGGAGAAAATAGAGAGAAAAAAGGAAAGAGAAACTTATTTTTCTTATAATTTTCAATTCTTAATGAATATTTAACAAAAAAATTTAATTCTTAAAAAAAATACATTCCAAAAAATCATTGTTAGCATGCTTTTGAGAAAATTAATCGGTAATAAAAAATGAGTTTTGCATATTGAGGATAACACTCATTTTCTAAATCACAAAATTACTCAAAAATGAGTATTTCATATCATTCTTATGGTATAATGATCATGTTTATGTCATTGGAATTTACTATAAATATAGAAATGAGTACTACTTCATATTTGTGAGGAAATACTCTTTTATGAGTAACACATTAACTCAAAATACGAGTATTACATGACATTCTTGGGGAGATAATACTCATATTATGAGTAACTAAGGTAAATTTTTTCTATAGCAAACAAAGCAAGAAGTAGTACTTAGTTAGCATTTTGTCTGTTACTTAGAAAATGAGTAATATCCTAAAAATATAACACAATACTGATTTTGATGCTTGCTGTAAAATACAAGTACATAAACCAATGAATTCTATATCAAACTAATGATATGTAATACTCATTTTTAATTTATGTGATATTCAGAAGATGAGTACTATCTGCAATATATAATACTCATTTGTATATTCCATATTAGGTATGTCGAGACTAGTCTTGTTGTAACGTATTTTTATAGAAATATGATGGTATCTATTTCATCAAAACATTCATTATGAATTTTTAGTTATAAGTAGAATAAATTTCTCTCTCTTCTTTTTTCACTTTTCTATATCCCCCCACTTTTCTCTCATCTGGAGATATCTTATTGGCTATGAGTTTGTAGGAGTATAGTACTTGAAAAGGAGAATGGAAGCAAGTAGAATTAGGGTGTGACAATCATCCCTATCACCCCATATAGAGTAGTGATACACACACCTCACATCTTAAATATAAAGTAGTAATTATATTCCTCATATTATATGTACATGACATACTATTGATGGGGAATGACATCTCTAATCTACAAATAGTAAAGACTTGGCTGGCTAGTACCTTCTCTATGATGTATTTAGGTGAAGTGTAACGACCTCAATTTTCAACAACCCCCAATTAAGAAAGGCCAAAAAGTTGAGATGCATTACCTAAAGTTTTCCCACATATCTAAATTTTAATCAAATAAAAAGTAATAGAAGATAATTTCATTGTTTCACAATTATTGTGTACAAAATGCTTACATGAACCTTCACCGTGAGAATGAGAGGAAGTAACTGTTGGGTTTTAGGGGAGACAGAGAAGGCAGCAGAAACAAAAAAAAATTCTACCCCAACCCATACCGAGGAAACGCGTCAACGTCTATATAATAGGAAAGGATGGTTTGTGGAATCATACCTTGTCCCGAGGCTTGCTCGGCGATAATACCTCACGCAATGCGCGGTCTTCAACTCCAGTCTTGGACGGTGTCTGTTCAGCTCCTGGTCGCACCGGGACTGACGACCCCTCCTCCTACCGGACTGTCAGATGACAGTTGTCCTCCTGAGCGGCAGTGTCCTCCCGCCTCTGTAGTAGTCCACACGGACCACCTGGAACTCCACACTCCTTGTCCCACAAGGAAGTGGAAGGAGTCACACCCTCCTGTTGACGTACTAGTCGCCAACACACTCTCCTGCTACCAGTTGCAACTGCAGTTGTCCTTCCCTTGCTGCACCTCCCTTTTGCAGGAAGCACTTGCTCGGGATCTCTCACGATTACCAAAACCAGAGAGAACAACAACTTCGCAAAGCAACCGGCTTGCATTGAGTTGTACTCTGAGAAGCCCCCAATACCCCTATATATAGGTGGGTCATGGGACAGGGTTCTCTATGCCCGACAATATGGGACTAAAGCAGGAGTAGAAGGGTTCAAGATTTTCCACAAAAAGCAACCAACTCGCAACCTGAACCGATCGGTTCACAAGTGAACCGGTCGGTTGGGGACCTGAACCGGTCGGTTGGAGAACCAACCGATAGGTTGGGACCCATGAGCCGATCGGTTCACTTCTGAACCGGTCGGTTCGTGGTCCTGGTCGGTTCCCGATTGACTTTCCTTCTTTCGTTTCTAATTGGTATCGAATACCAATCCTATTCCCAATCAAATTGGGCAAGTGAAACGCAAGGAAAATTCTCACCGACCTAACTTTCCCAACTTGCTCAGTTGCACCAGTTGAACCGATCGTTTCAACACTTGAACCGATCGTTTCACTCTGACCATGAGCCGATTGACTCAACACTTGAGCTGACCGGTTCAGCAACCTCAGCTGACCGGTTCATCACACGAACCGATCGGTTGGGAGTGCAGGTTGTGCAGAATCAGTCAAATGCGATTTCAATCAATCTGATACTCCAATCAATGCATCCAACACCTTGAACCATACGATATTGAGCCATCGACTGATTGAGTGTTTAATTGAACTACTAAACTCCTTTAGTAATCAATCTAAACATTGCTTGTGGACAAAAAACTCCTCTTCCATGTTAAATCCTATGTGTGTGACCCTACAGGTCCATTTTACATTGGTAGTGAAAGTCCATAACACTTATGACTTCACAAGCAAAGAGCGGTGCCTAGTCACACATCAGTTCTACCCAAGTGAAAGTAGAAAGTTGGAGAACAACTTTCATCCTACAATCCGTGAATGGATTTACAGTGAATGTATAATTCCTTTGTCACTGATATCCCGAATGAACTCGAGGCATGGAACAATCATCCTGTCAACGTTCATTCACTTTCTTGATCTCAGAGTAGATTGAAGGAGATATGTATGACATCAATATCACATACTGATTCACACATGCGTGCGCACGCCTATCTCAATCCTACTCATAAAGTGGCCTTGGATATCAAACTCCCTCAGGAGGGACAAATCCCATATCTATCACTCACCCCTCAAAAGCCCCATGTGTCAAAGCCACCCAATCATCACCTTTATAACAACCCATGTTTCAGGACTGCGTTTGATGATGTCAAAGTGTGCCCAATGACATGTGTTGAGTGCAGTGATTTCAGGTCAAAGAATCACACTCACCACCATCACTGTGAGTACTGACTATGACTACCATCTCATGGTTCCATGTGTCAAACTCACGGTGGGTCTGTCTGGTACCTTGTTCTCTAACAAGTACCTATGTGTTTGGTTTGATATCTCTATATCATGACTAATGAGATTCTGTCATCAACCAACACCACAATCTAGTCTTTGTGTGTCATTGCTGTCTATCTACCTTCCACAATGACATCCGACTAGGGACATAACAAGAATGTACAAACCCTTAGCATCCGTATGATCTCATCGTTCTGGTCATGAACCTGAAGGCATATGTCATTGAGTATTGTTATTCTCTAGACATTCAATCTGTTCTATCACTATCTCATATGACTGAACCAGAAAGAATTGGAAGCTTGCCTTTGATGTTTATCAAATCAATCTTAATGCATCCCACCAATCATCCCATGATTGGCTCTCAGGGCATACATACCAACAGACTCCCACTTGCACTGCGAGCCAATCACCCTTGAATCATATTCATAGTGATCTCTAAACATGTCCCACATGTTACTGTGCTCTTGTGCCAACATAGTGAGTAATGGCAACACCTTGCCAAAGTTAGTATAAATTGCATGTCTCTCATCTCTTCGATGTATGTCACACATATGAGATGGAGTTGCCGTAATATGCGATCTAGTATTCCATTACTAACCTTTAGCCACATTGCATGATCAAGGATTCTAGACTTGTCATCAATGAGTGGAATATGAGTTCATCTCATGAACTTCCAGATCCATATAGTATCCACTGTTGTTCTCTAACACACTGATACTCAACATTTCCCTTTTAAATGGTTTTATTGGAACACTTCCAATTATCAATAAACTTTCACTTTTATACATCCTATGTATATTTTGCGATTAATTTTCTATCCTTTCGGAAGTTCGCATCAATGTAACTCTTTACATCGAACTCTTCCTTATCTCCATAGAACTAGTACTTCCCAAGTACTTATCAAGTTCTTATGGTATTCCAGTAACCCTTACTGGAATCAGACAGACATCCACTCGTCATGTCTCACATACGAGTTATCAAGATGAGCACATCATATTGTCATGTCACACATACAAGATGATGAATGCATTTTATTCTTGCAATGTCAATACATGCAAGATAATGGGATGATTGCATACATGATAGATCCATATCTATTCTTAGTGTTCCCATTCTTCATAAGAATTGGACACTTGGCCTTGGGATACTAACTCCATGTAACATGGACAGGTTTTCTCCCACTGAATCTGTGTACACTGAACCCTTCAGTACAAATTGCCAATGTATGCTTTCTCTTTTCAGGTCAAGAGGTTTTCGAGAACTATCTCTATAGATCTCTATTCCTATCACATAGGAAACATCTCTATCTTCCTTAAAGATAATTTCCACTTTTGGATTTCCATTCAAGAACATTTCCATTTCACATCAACATGTGGAATGTGAACACGCTCCCACTAAATCACAGATCCCTTCTTTATCTTTGACATGTCAGTCAAACCCTTTGACTATATCATCAAAGTAAAGATTCAATTCTGAGTTGCTTGTACTCAATCAATCACATTGATTAGTCCATTGTAACTTATAGACTTCATTTGCATTAGTGGATTCATAAACCTTATAGGTTGTGTCACGTACACATCCTTGTTTTATTCCTCATAGGAATGCAGTTTTAGTATCCATATGCCAAATGTCTCAGTCATTAAGTTGCAATCAACAAGCATCATCCTTCTCAAAATGTTATCCATGTGTCTTAACACTTAAGACTCATTTTCACTTATGGATATGATCCAATGAGTGCTATCATCAAGGTCATACCTTATGGTTTACATGGATGTCATTTAGGATGTAATGGTCTTATACCATAACTCAAAATCTGATTCCTCATATTTATCTAGATAGTTGACTCATCATATGAACAACTCATCACATAGATAATTGAGGTGTATCTGTCAAGAATATAAGAATTCACAACCCTTGTGATTCTTAATGTCCTTTATTAGTGTGGGGTATTCATTTATTAAGAAGAATTTAGTTATTTGATAGTCATTCGCTTACTCCTTAGAGTATGATTCCTTCTTGATTTAGACATCACCATGCCTTAATCATGAGTTCACTATGATACACTATCATAATCACTCATAAGGATCTCAAACATTTGGTCCAAGTATTTCATTCATTGATCTCATAAAGAATTAACACTTTACAAAATTTGTACTTCATCTATGATAATCTTGAACTCTTCAAGATATTCATATTGGTATTTCTCTAAACACCATTTGAAGTATTAGCATTTGTTCCAATAGGTATGTAAATACATCACATGTATTATACCTAATAGGATAATCACTCTCCCACTATATTAGTGAAGATTGATTAATCATGTCCAAGATATTCATGTCTCTTACTGGTTCTCTAACCAAAAGAGTCTAGATTTATCCATCATATGGAAACTAGAAATGAATTTCTCATGATTAATGCTAATTTCATTGTTTGAGTTATCTATAACTTTTAGGTATCATTTTACCTTATGCATATCAAATACCACAAGATAAGAAAGGAATTGCCACAAAGATCATATCTTTAAGATCGAAACATCAACTTTATTAATTGCCATCATTTTCATACAATATGCAATAATAAAGTGTTTCTATCTATTGGCAATATATGAAATAGCAGTTCTCAACTCTATTTCATGCCTTTTTAGGCTGAAATAAACTGAAAGATACTCCTATCTATGGCAGCAACACTTGCTCCAATGATGGGTACTTCTTTCTTGGTCCTTTCACAAAGGCCATCACTTCTTTGCGGATATTGCATATCATATATGACATATCCATATCTTGGTATCATATACCTCGGATAAAGAAGTGGTTCGTTTCATGATACCTTAGGTGGAGATCTCCATCCCCTCCTTCATCTTCTTTTGTTCTTCCAGATATAGAGGGCAATCCCTCATACACCCTTTCCCCATGTGCCTTGAGGCTGAAGACGGCTTGGATTTCTGGCTAGCATCAGAACACTTCTTAGCTTTGCCCTTGTCCTTGCCCTTAAGAATTACCTTTTCTTTGATCACATCAAAGACTATGGTTTGTCTTTCTTCATCTTTGCCTCTACTATCCTCAACATGTCCAACAACTCTGTCAATGCTTGTCAAAGTTGTTCATGTTGTAGCTTATCATGAATTGTATGATTCTCACAACATTTGCAGTATCATACCAATATCCAACTTTTGGCTCAGAGGGAATCCTTCTTAATCAGTTTTTCCACATACCCAATCACATTGAGTGTGTGAATACCTTACTGGATCTCCTTCTATCATGACATACTAGGACAATGTCTTGGAGACATCATATGTCTCATGTTGTCTCGGAAACTCATAGTTCAGAGAACACAACATCAAGCACTCCTCATCAATGTCATCCTCAGTATGCTTCCATAAGCATACTTTCAGCCATTGATGTGGTGGGATCAAGTTCATCTGGTTCTGGTATAACTAGGACTTAGAGCTTTCGCTCTTTGATTGAGAACACTTCTCATCATCATCCTAACCAGTCGTGGAATTATTCCCATTTAATTTGTTGGTCTCAAAGACCGATCGCAAATAAAGTGATTTGTTGATTAACCATTTATATTAACAAAAAGGAAATATATGCAATTTTAGTCCAAAACTCTTTTTGACTTGTTTGATTGATTTGAAAAGTTGACGATAAAATTAGGCCTTTAATTAATTATCGCTCCCACTATTTTACTTCAAATTGATATCCCTCACCATCAATTCGGAAGATTGCAGCGTAAAACCTTCTAGTGGGCAAGATCCTGAAATCCTCTAACTTATGAGTCAGCTAGGGCTGATCGCCCACAACTTAGATCTCTCAGGTAGGCAACTCTTTCCAATTGCATCATATGCAACTCTTGTTGAATGAACATGCACAACACCTTGCCATGAACATTCCTTGCCTCTGGGCCTAGACACTCTAAGAATCACCAGTTAAGTATAACCCAAAGCAAACACGATGAATATGCACCCTGCTATGGCAGACCCACACATTCATCCTTCACGCTTCCACGAGATAGACGGTGCACCACGCTAGGGCGTGCCCACACTTGGTCGATCAAGCTTTTCACATGTGTCGCATTTGGAAGGCATATATGACTTAATATTTTAATGAGGGATTTGGTTTTATATACATATACATATCCAATCACCACAATACATAGTACATATCATATACATGCTATATCCCACAGAAAACATGCAGAAATGATAAAAAGCAATGATTATGGCCATCCTAATGTGATTCCTCGAGCCAAGAAGAATCACGGTCATCTAGGTCTACATCACATGCAACCTGTACAAGATGAACATATGTGCCTTGCCATCCGAGTTGATCAACTCATCACATGAATGATCTGTACTCTCCAGCCGGTCGTCTAGGTGCCACCAGCCGATCGGTTGGCTCCTCCAACCGATCGGTTCGCCTGGACGTCGTGCATCTCGTCATGTCCGCCACCCGCTCGTCTCGCTCCTCGAACTGGTCATCAACCAATCGGTGCACTCCTTGAACCGACCGTCTGGAACGTCAACCGATCGGTTCATGCCTTGAACCGATCGTTTCAGTTGTCGTCTTGATGTCCGCTGGTCTTTGACATAACATGAAATAAAAAATCTATCCTATTTATTACATTGCTTTAAAAAGAAAAACCCCGAGTTACATTCGGGGGGAGCAAAGGTAGGAAAGAATCTCGAATTATTTCGAGTTACATCAAGAATAGGAGAAAGGGAAGATCGGTGCGCAGACCGAGATGCAAGCAACCACACACAACCAATCACAGATAGGTGTTTATAGGCCATAATCACGCTACACACATCCACCACAAAACTCATTTAAGGGCGACGCGTATCGAGTGCATTAATAATACATATCATATATGTAATTTGGGATTTGTGGATTTAGGATTGGACATGCATAAAGCCAATATTATTTGCATCGTATGCAATAAATAAAGGCGACAAACCAAAATCGATCATATTGATATTCCTAAAATATAGAGCAGTTGACGTGGCTCTGATACCACTGTTGGGTTTTAGGGGAGACAGAGAAGGCAGCGGAAACAAAAAAAAATTCTCCCCCAACCCATACCGAGGAAACGCGTCAACGTCTATATAATAGGAAAGGATGGTTTGTGGAATCATACCTTGTCCCGAGGATTGCTCGGCAAAAATACCTCGCGCAATGCGTGGTCTTCAACTCCGGTCTTGGACAGTGTCTGTGCAGCTCCTGGTCGCACCGAGACTGACGACTCCTCCTCCTACCGGACTGTCGGATGACAGTTGTCCTCCTGAGCGGTAGTGTCCTCCCGCCTCTATAGTAGTCCACACGGACCACCTGGAACTCCACACTCCTTGTCCCAAAAGGAAGTGGAAGGAGTCGCACCCTCCTGTTGACGTACTAGTCGCCAACACACTCTCCTGCTACCAGTTGCAACTGCAGTTGTCCTTCCCTTGCTGCACCTCCCTTTTGCGGGAAGCACTTGCTTGGGATCTCTCACGGTTACCAAAACCAGAGAGAACGACAACTTCGCAAAGCAACCAGCTTGCATTGAGTTGTACTCTGAGAAGCCCACAATACCCCTATATATATAGGCGGGTCATGGGACAGGGTTCTCTGTGCCCGGCAATATGGGACTAAAGCAGGAGTAGAAGGGTTCGAGATTTTCCACAAAAAGCAACCAACTCGCAACCTGAACCGATCGGTTCACAAGTGAACCGGTCGGTTGGGGACCTGAACCGGTCGGTTGGAGCACCAACCGATTGGTTGGGACCGATGAGCCGATCGGTTCACGTCTGAACCGGTCGGTTCGTGGTCCTGGTCGGTTCCCGATTGACTTTCCTTCTTTCGTTTCTAATTGGTATCGAATACCAATCCTATTCCCAATCAAATTGGGCAAGTGAAATGCAAGGAAAATTCTCACCGACGTGACTTTCCCAACTTGCTCGGTTGCACCAGTTGAACCGATCGTTTCAACACTTGAACTGATCGTTTCACTCTGACCATGAGCCGATCGACTCAACACTTGAGCCGACCGGTTCAGCAACCTCAGCCGACCGATTCATCACATGAACCGATCGGTTGGGAGTGCAGGTTGTGCAGAATCAGTCAAATGCAATTTCAATCATACTGATACTCCAATCAATGCTTCCAACACCTTGAACCATACGATATTGAGCCATCGACTGATTGAGTGTTTAATTGAACTACTAAACTCCTTTAGTAATCAATCTAAACATTGCTTGTGGACAAAAACTCCTCTTTCAGGTTAAATCCTATGTGTGTGACCCTGCAGGTCCATTTCACGTTGGCAGTGAAAGTCCATAACACTTATGACTTCACAAGCAAAGAGCGGTGCCTAGTCACACATCAGTGCTACCCAAGTGAAAGTTGAAAGTTGGAGAACAACTTTCATCCTACAATCCGTGAATGGTGTTACAGTGAATGTATAATTCCTTTGTCACTGATATCCTGAATGAACTCGAGGCATGGAACATTCATCCTGTCAATGTTCATTCACTTTCTTGATCTCAGAGTAGATTGAAGGAGATATGTATGACATCAATATCACATACTGATTCACACATGCGTGCGCACGCCTATCTCAATCCTACTCATCAAGTGGCCTTGGATATCAAACTCCCTCAAGAGGGACAAATCCCATATCTATCACTCACCCCTCAAAAGCCCCATGTGTCAAAGACACCCAATCATCACCTTTATCACAACCCATGTTTCAGGACTGCGTTTGATGATGTCAAAGTGTGCCCAACGACATGTGTTGAGTGCAGTGATTTCAGGTCAAAGAATCACACTCACCACCATCACTGTGAGTACTGACTGTGACTACCATCTCATGGTTCCATGTGTCAAACTCACGGTGGGTCTGTCCGGTACCTTATTCTCTAACAAGTCCCTATGTGTTTGGTTTGATATCTCTATATCATGACTAATGAGATTTTGTCATCAACCAACACCACAATCTAGTCTTTGTGTGTCATTTTTGTCTATCTACCTTCCACAATGACATCCGATTAGGGACATAACAAGAATGTACAAACTCTTAGCATCCGTATGATCTCATCGTTCAGGTCATGAACCTGAAGGTATACGTCATTGAGTATTGTCATTCTCTAGACATTCAATCTGTTCTATCACTATCTCATATGACTGAACCAGAAAGAATTGGAAGCTTGCCTTTGATGTTTATCAAATCAATCTTAATGCATCCCACCAATCATCCCAAGATTGGCTCTCAGGGCATACATACCAACAGTAACTAGCTAATCCTCCTTACTAGTTAACTTTAATGTCTTCAAGTACTTTTGTATGTACATCACATCTTGATGCCATATTATGTTGCATGTACCAAAAATGTCATGAAACCAAAAGAATAGATCAATATAATAAAATATAATGTGTACGTGGGGTGCATGCAAAAGTGTGCAAGTAAGCTAACAACATATATTCCCTCAAATACTTGTAAATATAAATTGACATTTTGTTCACAAAATCTTTCTTTATGTTATATTCATAGTGGAAATATAATTGAACATAATATAAATAAACAAGAAACATTTAAATTGTTTAATCCTCAAGAAAACCTCAAAAAATGTTGAAAAACTAATGCGGGTAGTCTTAGGCATAAACACATACCTTGATCGTGAGCCATGCACATCATGCAATTATACTACATATATATTCAATCAAGCCAATAAATAGATCCAAGCAAATCAAGCATTGAACTTTACTTTGCATGTTTGTAAATCCTAAAGTGTCACCATCATATTAATCACATTAAACCCTACTCGAGTCCTAATGTAGGGTTTAGATTTCTTTGTTATCGAATTATAATTAGGTTTTTACTTAAGTACTCCAATTCCCATGTTCATCTATTTCATGACTTAAAACCCCAACTTATATTAAATTTAGCCATGACCATCAACTCTATAATGTTACAAAATCATGATCACTTATATCAGATTAGTCACATTAATGTTATGGCAAGTTACATTATTTATGTTTGAAATATTTAAGGATCATCCGATCTAAAAAAACCTAGTTTCACCTCATTATGATCATAACCATCCTAAATTACCGTTATAGTCCACAATATCAGTTCATAGCACAAAAGAGAGGTTTCTTTGCCATATACCACTTGTTAATACCCAAATCTAGGGTTTTTATACACCAATCGCCACTTCAACCCATCATTGCACTACTCTTTGGATTGGAAAAATAATTAGACTTTGAAACTATTTTATTTGGGTTCCTCTCGTTCTCCTGATCAATTTCAACATATTACTTGTTTGCATGAGAGTTACCAATCATATTCTACATTGTTTTTCAGATAACCCTTTATACTGGCCAATGGTATGCTGACACGTCAGCCAAGCTACATTTCTTATTATTACTCGAACTGGGGCAGGTTTAAGAGAGAAAAGATGTACATACAATTGTTATGAATGCACACCCATCAGGGGCTCTTTGGTGATTCTATTCCAAAAAAACATAGATCTTTTGCTAGGGTCTATTCAACCATCAATCTGGTCCAACTGCTTTCTTGTCCCTCATGCATGCCCTATGCCCAAGTTTCCTTCTGTGCCATCTACCACTGTGGGGAATTGCTTCCAGAGTTTCCAGTGGTTGATGACCAAGATGTAACCCCACCACCTTTTTAATGTCGACTACAACTGACGATGCCCTGTGCCACCTAGGCTCCCTGCCATGATATTGGTTCCTCCTTCTAACCCTGTCCAGATCTAATGCTTGTAACTTGACCAGAGCTCCTTTGGCTAGAGGTGGTTCTACACACGACCACTATCTTGAGGTTGACTCCAGTGAATCCTCATGTCCAACTTGGAGAAGAGGTGAGGTCGTCACCTAAAACTGGTCTAAAAAGGAGTGTTTTCAGAAGCTTTCCTGGTTGGCTGTTCGGTCGAGACCAACAACCTCACACTAAGGATCAAAGACAGAATCCTGATTGGATATAGATCCTCTTCTAATTGTAGGGTAGTTTGAATGGAGTTACAGACCTCTCCGCAACATGTCATTTTCCTTGCATCGTCCATGAACTAGGGTTCTAACTACAACCTAAGGCCCTAATAGATCCTCCAAACAAGTGCAAGGATGAAAGCAAGATGGTTCAGAGGACATAACCATGGGACAAATTCCCTAATGTTACAGTGGTTGTTGTACCACCTGAGGGTCTTAGTGTTTCTTTATATATACAAAACTAAGAGAAAACCTATTGATCAATACAAAGAGAGAAGGAAGTGGGAGAGGGAGAAAACACCGAGAGGGAGCTTGGGTTTTCCTTTCATGCACACATATCACATTACACATGGATGGAAAGTGCTTACATAACCACCAGAAATATACACCCTTCTCATTTCCTTTATCCCCATCTCTTTGGTGTTTAAGGAAAATATCAAAAATGCAAGACACTTATGGCATTACCATCTTTCTATGAGTAAAAATATACAACTCTTTAATTCACCAACTACTAGTATAAAAAGGCACAACATAAATCTAGGAATATATTCTCATTACATTACTTTATAAAAATCTGGGGTTTTCAACCAAAAAGTCATTAAGGAATGCACATAAATATATTAAACTTTATTGATAATGAATTTTAGGTTATTCCTCTATTTCTCTCTTGATTTATTCTATTCCATGCAAACTCCCTTATGCCTTTTCCAAATTATATTAAGTGGTTGGGATAACCAAAACTTTCTCTTTTTATAATTATTTAAAATAATACCATTATCCCATGGTATATCCTTTTTCTCCCAATTTCTAGAATTCTCTTCCTATCCTTATCATTTCAACTATAGAAAAAATAAAATCAAAATAATATTAATTGATGTCCCAAAATATGTGTTGCCAATTTGGTCAGATAATTGCGTTTTTAATTATCTAAAACACCATACATTTTAGTTTGGAAACCTAAAAATTATTTCATATTTCTATTTTCTTAAATTCATAACGTATTTCTATTTATATTATATGCAAAATGCCTTATTTCATTGTTTTTTGCTCCAAGGATATATTTGGAACAGTCTCATAAGTACATTATTGTATCAAAAACCATTATTATTTATTCATGTATGAATTCCTTATATTTAACTTGTTCCACAAGATCCGTGCCACAGAGGTGGTTAATATTATTATTTCACCAACAGTACCCTTGAAGAAAAAAAATTATCAAAAAATGCTTTACATTTAATAAATTCAATTTCACCAAATTGAGAATATTACATTCACCCCTCCTTCAAAGGAAACTTGTCCCCAAAATTTGAACCTAGTAAGGTTAAGGTGAATGCAAACTCATCTTAGTTTCCAACCTTAGTGTGAGAAACCCTTCTTAGATATCTGGCACATCTTTTATTGATATGCAAAACTCCTCAAAATATTACCAAGATTGGTACCTGAATTCAATTCAATATATATATAGGGTAACGATCTAGTGAGAAACATATCTTGGTGAGAGCATGAGAGGCATTTGAATGACTATATATATGTATGTATATATATATATATATACATCCTTACTATTTACATGATATCATTTCTTGGTGATTACATTTTGCATCTGCGATTTTAGATTCACTTGGTGATTACCTTTTCACCTAGGTTTCCCACCTATAGTTCATTTATTTTCACATAAGGGTGAGGCAGAACCTCCAACACCAGGTCAAGTCATTAAGTTCAATCTTAAGGTATTCATTATTATATGTCAATTTTAAGCAAAACATGGGTCTACCCCAATCTCTCTCTCATAATGAGATGAAATAAGCATTTGACTATAGCCCAAAAACAAAGTTCATCTCATTCCAAGAGCAGTGATGGTGTACACACACATTATCATAAAATTTCCTAGTTTGGGTTGAATCATTCTCAACGTGAATCTAAACCATACATACTTTATAACTCCACAATATTCTTATACTTGATGAAGTGAAATGCCTTTTCTCGCTCTTAATTTTGTGCAAAACTTCCTTTAATATTTCGTTATTGTGTGACTTCCTTGTATCTTTTATATTTACACATAAAGTATTATGAGCCTTGGGAACTTCCTCGAGGTCTCTAAGTGTGTAGGTACCTTTTGGGTGATCTCATCCTTATTCAACTAGGGAGTACCTCCCACATTCACCCATTTGACCCCATGAACATTTATGAAGGTGGACAATCTCTTGAGAAATGGGCCTTGGGCAAACATAGTTGTTACCTCTTGACCATACAGTCTTTTGCATTCAGGGATCAATCAACTCCTAATCCCATCGGTCCTATGTACCTGATGCGATGATTTTGAGTCGCATTTATAGACATGTTTGATATGTGTTTTATGCTTTTATTAGTCATTTTTATGGTTAATGTTGCATAATTCATCCACTTTGGTCTTTGCTACTATTTTATGTCAAATCCCCTTTATTTCATCATTTTGAGCATTAATTGTCAAAGTATTATTATTTGTGTGAATTTATGTGGTTTCGTGTTTGAATTTCAGAGAAAACAAGTATTTGCTTCCATTGATACCATCAACAGAAGTCGATACCATCGACCGGACCACAGGCTGCCAGCCGCGAGTATCAGCAAAGAGTCGATACTATCGACAGTGACGTTGATGGTAACGAGCTACCATCAGGTTGCTGGTGAGAAAGCAGTCGATAGTATCGACACCAAGTCGATACCATCGACGCACGGAGGCTACAACGACACAAAACGACAAAAACGTCGCTACAGGTTCGTCGATACCATCGACCCGCGTCGATGGTATCGAGACTACATCAGGCACTCGGACGAAAGGAAAGAAGGGTTGCCGCTATCACACTGGGTTGATACCATCGACCCGCGTCGATGGTATCGACACCGTAAGATATGTGTTTGCTCTGGAATGATCTTAATCGGACGGCCGTGGTTAATTAGCAACCTAATGAGGGAGATATACCTAATGACGGCCGCCCAGACGAGGAGGAGATCTCATTAGCCATTGTACGAGTACCGAGGAGCAGTAGAGAGGAGAACGGAGGCCAGAAGCTCATACCTTTTGATCCAGACGCCGAAGAAGCACTACTACAGAACCTACCTTTAGTGTCGGTTATTTAAGGCCTTTAGTGTCGGTTTCTAAGCGACACCTATGTGGGCGACACTAAAAGGTCACCCATTACGCGTCGGTTTCAGAACCGACACCCAAACTCTTCGCGCCACCGAAAATGCGCCATCAGGGGACTATAAGTGTCGGTTATTAGATAAGAAACCGACACCATAAACCTTCGCTCCACAGAAAGGGCGCCAACTTGGGCACTATCAGTGTCAGTTATAAGTCAAAAACCGACGAAATATGTCTTTGCGCCAAAACAATAGGCGTTGATTATGTGTATATAACCGACACTATAACTTTATGTGTCGGTTTTTTACAAATACCGACGCCTGTTATTGGAGCCATCTTGGGCACTATCAGTGTCAGTTTGTAGTAAGAAACTGACACCATATATCTTCGCACCACAGGAAATAGGCGCTGGTTATTTATATAAAACCGACACTATAACTTTGTGTGTTGGTTTTATACAAACAACCGACACCTATTGTTTTGTTTTTTTTGTCAGTCTGCAGACCTACAGTGGCTGGTCGTAGGATGAGAAACATGCAGTTCAGTTATGAACTGCAAGTTTTATGACATCCATTGATATCAGCCAACAATAGGCCACAAACCTGCAAAATTAACAACAAAAATATATATATTCACACATGCATTTAGCAATGCAACTTGTAGTTCCATTTTATATCACACATTTAGAAACATTCATGTAGCTAGAAATCTGTAGTTCCATTCATTTCACATTCACACATGTAGAAACATTCATATAGCAACCAACACCTTCATTCATTTTCACTCAGACACATGTAGAAACATCCAAACATGTAGAAACATTCACACATATATTATAATTCAGAAATTCATTTACAAAATATCATTGTTTAGTCATTATTCACTATCATCATCCCAATTATATTTTAAAACCCCCACTATTTGTATGGTTGTTGCCCATTCTTCTCTTACTTCATTTAATTCTCCCATCGTATAGGGAGCATGTACATCTGGTGAGTCCTTTCCTGTAGTGGGGTCAGTTTTAAACACTTGAAAAGAGTGATGTATATATATAATTAATGAGCTATAAATAAGATTGATATATTTCGATCATATTATCTAATGAGACTATATAATACCGTAGCAATACACTCGATATCCATTGCGGCATGTTTGATAATCATGTGCATATATCGCATGACATAGTATCCACATGCCCATCCGTTGTCTTGTGTAGCACACTATAAATTCAAACATACAAAATATTTAAAAATACAACAAATTAAGCATTGTTCACATAAATAATATATACATATATTGCAGTTGGGAACTTACTTTCACATTCTTCCAAATTATTGACTGGTTCTTTTTCATGGGGACCTTACCTCCAGCCTTTTTGAACTCATCAAAACCCCTACATGTTAATGTAACACAAAACATTGCAATTAAATAGTAATGTAATAACATATGTTAACGGATATGAAAATGAAATATTTCTCACCAGAATAATGCCATTTTCATTTTGTGTCCAAATCTTGTATTCAATTTACTCCCCTTAGGATCTAGATAATAGACAGTGAATGTCTCGGGGAGAATAACCAGTAACTCCCAATGCTTACCACTAGAGGTAAAAAAGTTAAAAATTATAACTCAAAATCCACAATAAAAATGTATTTTTCTTAAGTCCAAATTATAATAAGCAAAGTAAACTTACTCTACATTGAATGGAGCCATTATCACCGTCTTCTTATTTACAGCAAAATTTGTAAAAGCCTCACAACAGTATTGTTGAACTGATGTAGGGTCTTTAGCTACTAGACTAATCAAAGATGGAATCAAAAACCCTACATGTTCGAATCCAAAATCTACACATATGTTGTCTAAGTAGCTGCAAAATATGTATTAATTACACATGCATTAGTAAATAAGAAACCAGATCACCAGATCATACACAAGGTATATGGATGTATAAAGAAGATCTCACCTTATCCATAGCTCTATCACAGATGTATTTAGCCAAGCATATATAAACAACTCCAAAATATCTTGTATAAATAGTTTGGTTTCGTATGCCTGACCTGTAGAATCTGAATCGGAAGAAATAGTTATAGGGCAATTTATATCATGTTCGCCTAATCATATTGCCATACCCCTACAGTTAGGACCTAACGGGACAGGTAGGTCCTGTGGAACCCAACTAGGTAATGTAGGAGGTGGACGTGGAGGCCTAGATACTGTGGGTGTCTTCTTTTTAACATGTACATATATATATATATATATATATATATATATATATATATATATATATATATATAATTTTAGATCAACTGACATCATATACACACAATAACAATTTAACATAATGTAAATTTATCATACAGTTTCAGTAAAGACGACATCCGCTTTTCGCCACAATATCACTCCGCCTTCTGCCTCACCAAGCATTTCACAATCTGGGTGGGCATATGGCTATGGAAGATCCGCCCATCCTTGCAATGCATGTACCGGGCTCACACAAAGCCAACCAGCTGGTAATGGAGACCCGTGAAACTATTCCCCGGGTAGGGATGGGTAAGCCGACGCCTCTGCAATGACATATTCATTATTTTTTAGACGGCATCGCTTCAACCCCTACAATTTTTTGTATAAAGAATGTTATATACATATATACATATCATCTTTTTTTGAAACGACTACATATACATATCATCTTGAATTAAAAAACTAGTTACGATGTCATAAAAATACTTACAGCAGATGTGCTAGGTGGTGGTTCTACATGATTACTCCCAACCTTTGCAGTAGGAGTAGAGCCTGCAGTTGGAGCTATAGGTACTGTCTACTGAGGTGCAATCTGAGATGACTTCCAGGTTTTCATTTCTTCTTGGAGTTTCCTCTCAAATATCTTATCGACCTATACATGGATAAAAGAAATGTTAGCTTCTGATTATTGAATTCTCTTTTACAGTAACATTATCAAGAAAGAATATGTTACCTCTTCTTGTGAAAGTCCCACTTTTGGGACATGTTTGCGATGAGATGGCCCAAAAAAAGCTTTGATGCCCACACCTGCGCCTGCAGCCTTAACACGTCCAGGATGCTCTGGCTTACCCAGAGCAACTGTCAATTCATCCCTTGTTCCCTCAGGGATGAACTTGCCTTGTTTCCTTAGCTCGTGCAGCTCCCGCTATTCGCCAAAACAAAAATTTGTAATTAAGTAAACAACACAAATAATCAATATTCGAATGATTGTTGTAAGAGTTGTATTTTACCATTTTTGCAGCCGCCTCGGCAGTTGCGGCCTTCGTTATTTCTCCCTTCTTATTTTGCCTCCCAGCTATCCAGACATCATGGCGAGGCAGAGGTGTGCTACCTATGGTAGATGACTCCTGAGTAGCAGCAGACTGAGAAGTAGCCTCAGACTGTAGTCTTTGGCAAATGCCTGCATATCCTCTTGGACCCATTGGATGGTCGTGCACATTCATCGCATGCCTTGATCTTTGTGCATCACTGAGGGCCTAGTTAGTATGCACATTAATATTTGGTTAGTAACACTAAATGTTAATCTTGAATAGGTGAATACAACATATATTAATAATGAGATTGAGACTGACGCCTAATACCTTGAATTCATCAGTCTGTCTTGAAGCGACGAACGCCTCCCATTCTTCTTTGTCCAGGAAGTTCCACTGTTTAGTGGTTGTCTTCTTCCTCTTGTCAGCTTCTTTTATGTATTCTCATGTGAGATTTGTCCTATAGTTCCTTAGGACTCACCCACAGCATTGCATCACACATTTACGATGCAACTTTTCATCCAATTCAAATATACTCTGCAAAATAGAATTGCTATTAACTAGTATCCAAAAATTTAGTAATCTATAAAATAGAATTGCAAATTAATAATAGCACACGCATAAATCCCTCCATATTGTGTCTTTCTTCTCCTTAGAAACTTTATGCCAAGAATCTAAGCGACAACCGCAATGGCTACGAGTAAGAAACCCAAGATATGAAATAAATGAATTACGATTCACACCACATGCATTTCCTACATTATCGAAATCCACAACAAGTTTGGGTCCATTGCCCTTTTGCGCAATTAACTTCTTCATCATAGTGATGCCCCTTCTCTTGTCAACTTTTTCGTGTTGTTGATCAAGTGCATCTAGTTCTTCAGGTGGTACCTGTGCATCATGAACCTAAAATTTGACAAAATAAACACATTTACAAGATATAACTATAAATGGACATATAGATAAATATATGATATTTTTTTAAAACTTACATTGTGAGGTGGCACATTGATTTCCTCACCCTCACGGTAATCACCAGCACGGTCATCAGGAGAATGGTCAGCCATCTGCAAATTCACATTCAAATTGTAAAGTTCACATTGGAAAATAATTGAAATTGTAAAGCTCACATTGTAAAGTAATTGAAATTGTAAAGCTCACATTGTAAAGTTCACATTCACATTGTAAAGTAATTCACATTATAAATTAAGCTCAAATTTTAAGTAATTCAAATTGTAAAGTTCACATATTCAGAAAAATAAACATACCTCTAATATTGCGATTTTTTATCAATTAACAATCCTTCATTTTGATCTCTGCACACATACAAGTCATCATTAGCTTCAATATTTGTTGGTGTTGGCAACCCAACTGATACTTATCATAGTATTGTTCTTCATCTATAGGATCTTCAATGAACTGTCTTTTACCATGAAGAACAACTGACCATTTATCATTTGCAGGATCATCGATATAAAATACTTGTTTCGCCTGTGATGCCAATATGAATGGTTCAACCTTCTCGCCAATCTTTTCAAAGTTCACTAAAGTTAAACCCAATTCATCCACTATAACTCCTTTGGTGTTATCAACCCAATTACATTTGAAGAGCAGAATTCTGAAATCTATGTAGTCCAATTCCCATATGTCTTCAATGACATCGTAATATGACATTTTAGCTTCATGCGGACTCTTATCCTTTGCACTTGCAAAAAACATAGTCGATGCTTGAAGGGTGACCCCACTGTTTTGGATGACACTCTTATCATCTTGGTGCTTTGTGTAATATGTGAATCCATTAATGTCATACCCTTCATAAGACATAACAGTCAACTTTGGTTTAAAGGTGAGGCATTTGATAGTTTCAGTAATATCATTTGGTGTTTGAGATAGTTGATGTAAGACTTTATCTTCAAACACTTAATAAAAGTCTTGTTATGCTCTCTAGCAAGCCACATTGTATTGGCTCGAGGATATTGTCTTTTGATGAAATTGGTATGTTCCTCGATATAAACGTTCACTTCGTCCATGTTGTGTAAAATATACAAATGACCTTGTTCCAACTGCTCACGGCTGATTACTTTCACATGTGATCCCAAAATTCCTTTGCCAAATAGCTCGTCAATATTCTTGTCATTATCAGGAGTGTCATTACCATTGCGAAAGTCATTGCAGAAATCCATAACCTCTCTCACCACATAACCGTCAATAATACTCCCTTTAGGCCGATAACGGTTTCGAACATCACCTTTAAAAATGCTCATGTATCGTTCAAAGGGATACATCCAATGCAAGAAAACTGGTCCCAAGATTTTCACTTCCCTAGTCAAGTGGACAACAAGATGTACCATGATATCAAAGAACGAAGGAGGGAAATACATGTCAAGCTGACATAGGGTAACAACCACTTCTCTTTGAAAATTATCGAGAGTCTCAGGGTCAATAACTTTGCTGCAGAGACTGTTGAAAAAGAAACAAAGTCTGGTGATTGCAAACCTTACATGCTTCGGCAATATAGATCGAATCTCCACGGGCAATATTTGTTGCATTAGAGTGTGACAATCATGAGATTTAAGACCTATCAACTTCAGATCTTTCATTGATACCAATCTACGGATGTTGGATGAGTAACCATGTGGCACCTTAACATTTACCAAGCATTCACAAAAAGCTTTCTTCTCCTTTCTAGACAACGTGTAACAAGCGGGAGGTAAGCATGTTCTTTTATTACCCATTTCACATAATTCTATTAATTCTGACCTTATTCCCATTTCACGTAGGTCCAGTCTGCATTTTATACCATCTTTAGTCTTACCTGGTATATTTAACAGAGTACCAATGATGCTATCACAGACATTTTTCTCAATGTGCATTACATCGATACAATGTCTGACTGTCAAAGAACTCCAATAAGGAAGATCCCAAAATATTGACTTCTTCTTGAATGAAGAATTGTCACCCCATGTAGTACATTGTGTTCTCTTACCAAATTCATTGACAAAGTCTTTTCCTCTTTCATAAACAACCTCCCCTGGTATAGGTTTAGGTGCACTCCGTTCCTCATTCAATCCATTGAATGCTTTGCGCTTCCTACGATAGGGATGGAATTTTAAAAGAAACCTTCGATGACCGAGATATACATTCTTACCGCCATGTTTTAGTCTTGCTAAATCAGTGTTCTCTTCACATATAGGACACGCTTTAGCTCCTTTGACACTATATCCAGACAAATTCCCATATGCTGGAAAGTCATTAATAGTGCAAAACAACATAGCATGCAAACGAAATGTCTCTCTTTGTGAAGCATCATAGGTCATCACACCTTCACCCCAGAGTTTCTTTAAGTCATCAATCAGAGGTTCAAGATAAACATCGATGTCATTTCCAGGTTGTTTAGGGCCAAATATCAACAACGACATCATTACGTACTTATTTTTCATACACAGCCAGGGAGGAAGATTGTATATAACAAGCATGACTGGCCAAGTGCTATATTGGCTGCTCAATGTCCCGTACGGATTCATCCCTTCTGTACAAAGACCAAGTCTTAGATTCCTGACTTCTTCACCGAATTCAGGGTACAATACATCAATCTTCTTCCACTGTGGGGAATCAGACGCATGTCGTAGGATCCCATCATTATTTTTCTTAACATCTGCATGCCACCTCAAATTCTTCACATCTATTGGATTGGCAAACAAGCGTTGAAACTGTGATATTATAGGTAGATACCACATCACCTTGGCAGGAGAACCAATTTTGGACTCCCCCGAAGTCGTCAATTTATATTGTGATGCACCACATTTTGGACAATCTTTCAAATCTGCATAGTCCTTTTGAAATAATACACAATCATTCGGGCATGCGTGTATCTTCTTGGCATCCATTCCCATTGGGCACAACAATTTCTTTACCTGGTATGTTGAGATTGGCAGCTCGTTTCCTTCAGGAAGCATTTCTTTCAACAAAGACAACAATGACGTGAAGCTTTTGTCGCTCCATCTATTGTTAGCTTTCAACTTATACAATCGCAACACAGCGCTAACCTTCGTAAACTTAGTACAACCAGTGTATAACGGCATCTCAGCATCATGCACAATGTTTCTAAAAATGGGAGGTGGATCCGTGTTCTCAACCCCACAACTATCTAGCATCGCATCAACGATGTCTACTGGAAGTGGTTCATTAACATCTACGTCATCGTAGGCAATTTCTTCTTCCACACAAGCACTGCTATCGACATCCACAGGTTTTGGGTTTGAAATCTCTCCATGCCAGTGCCATTCTGTATAGCCTTGTATAATCCCGTTGCACATGACATGAGTATTGATTTCGTCACTAGTGTTGACTTTCAAGTTGTTACCGCAATGCCTACATGGACAGTAGAACTTATCTCCAGGTTGTTTCCTATGTTCCTCGGCAAATCTAATAAACTAGTCAAGACCAGAAATAAACTATGGGGTGCAGCGATTGCGAATGGACATCCATGATCTATCCATTCTATGATCAAAGAGAAAGCAAGTATATATTAGGACAAGATTAGGGTATACTATCCAAGATTGTTCACTTTATAGACCAACAAACACATGTGATGTCATTCTTATATATAATAAATCTGTACCACCTATCCCATCCTTGAACACCTAATCTCACTAGTAAGTGTATAATGTGTATTGGGTTTTCAAAAAAATTTCGGCAGCATTTCCCCGCTGTTCTCTAAGTACATATGTACTTAGAGAACAAACGAGGAAATGCTACTGAAATTTTCTCAAAAACCCAATACACATTATACACTTACATCCTAAGTGAGATTAGGTGTTCAAAGACAGTCCCAAACCGGGGACTATCCAAGATTTACTCCTAATGAGTAAATCTTGGACGAGTTTCTAGGCCAACAAACACAATAATAGATATGTACATGTTAGGGTTTCATCACAATTGATGTTAGGGTTTCATCAATGTTAGGGTTTAATCAAATCAAACCCTAGAATGGGTCAAGTTCAAATCAAACCCTAGAATGTTTACAGGCATTAGGTACATGAAAAGGATCTAAAATCCAAACCCTAGAATGGGTCAAGTTCAAGTCAAAATGGCTACAAGTTTTCATTTTGGGTTTTCTATGTAAACGACCTTAGAACATCTACGTAATCACTTGTAATGATGAATTGACTTGAAACTTAGAAGAGAAAAAAGTATTAAGATATGCATGATACAATAACTATTTTGCATCACATTACAACAGACTTATCATTGATACCTTACTAACTTATTTCTACATTTACATATCATCACTTGATCAAAAATTACAGCAGTACATTTAACCAAAGTATGCATTCTAAAATCTATGTCATTAACATGTATTGTATAGACAATAGAGGATTCAGCTCAGTAGAAGCACAAAATCAGTACCTAGCTAAACCCTACAATAATACATTTTTAGCATTTATTCTAACAGGTTTATGTACATCAGATGTTGTAAATAAATTAAAAAAAATAAAAAAACGCCCAACAGCTGCTTGGGCGTGCCTTGGCACCGCCCAAGCAGCCGCTGGAGCAGAGGAAGAAGGCAGCCACCGGAGCAAAGGAAGAAGGCAGGGCGCGTGGGCATACCTTGAGGGCAGAGGAGAAACGGCTGGAGTAGCGGCGGTGAGGGCTCAGAGCAGCGGCGGTGAGGCAGTGGCGGCGAGGGCACGGACGACCGCCGGTGAGCAGGAGCAGGAGCAGGAGCACCGCCGATGAGCATGAGCAGGAGCAGGAGCAGGAGCACCGCCAGTGAGCGGAGCAGCAGCGAGGGGAGGAGCAGGAGCACGACAGCGGTGCGGCGGCGGCGGAGCAGCGGGGGCGAGCAAAAATCGCCGGAGTAGCAGCTGCAATCGGGAATGAAACCGGGAAAGGGGAAGAGTCGGACGCACTGGTGAGCTATTAAGTTGACAATAAGTGTCGGTTATTCAAAAAAATCGACAACTAAACCAACAGTGTCGGTTCTTTGCAAAAAACCGACACCTGTTCTAGATTATAGTCGTCTGTTTATAAATAAAAGACAAATGACAACTACTCCTATCTCACGCATACCCTTTAGTCGTCGGTTATTTATTTAAGAACCGACACAATATGTCAAATTTTGGAGGTAATTTTTTCGCTGGAATTTTGGTTTTGGCGGTTGATTTTAGGTGTCAGTTTTTTACTAAATAACCGACACTTAATAAAAGCGGTACCCGTGTCTGGTCGACCTTCACAGATTGGATGTCAGTTTATGTTAAAAATCGACATTGTAGAGTTTATATGTCGGTTTATGTATACAACCGACACCTTGAAAAATGACTTTATAAGCCATTTCTGTAGTAGTGAAGACGGATTCCACCACCGAAAGGCGGGAGAGCACGTGTTCTACGCAAAGGATCAACCGGTTCTTCTCCGTTCAGGGGTTTCACCTCTCAATTCACGTTTTTCATATGATTTCCCCTATCTCTACCTTGTACTTGTTTGAGATGATAATGTGGGGCTAATCCCCTTCGTCTTTAGGACCGGGAGTAGCCCGGGAATTCATTGTATGACAATTTTATAATAGTAATTCATATTTTATCTCTTAAATCCATGGTATAATTTCGTTTTCTCAACATATTGTTATGCTTGATCACCATAATAATAAGCTAATGCCCTTAATCACTTTGAAAGAAGGATTAACGGCTGAAAAGAGACAGAATTCACATTAATAAAAAAATCCCTTGAACAAGGTGGTGTAAAATTAATGGTGGGTACTGAGAGATCGTTCATAATGCACCTAGTTTAGGGTATAGGTTACTACGACGATGGAACCGACCTAGACTTAGGTAGTGAATTGCACCACGACAGTGGGCAATTCTGTTTTTAGGCCACTACCCGGATAGAGAGATAAAATTGAGGCATTATATAAAATCTAATACAATGAAAACCCGCGGTGAAACCGTAATCCTAAAGATACCCTTTTGAATTGATTAAATCAACATTTAATTGATCATTTGTTTTTTCTTTATTTTTATTTTCTTTTAATTTTAACAACAACCCTCAACTTGTTAATCGGCTTAGCTGATCGCAAATAGTTAGTAGGAGTCTCCAACAATTCCCAGTATCCCTGTGTTCGACTCGGGCCTCACAAGGCCTATATTACTTTGACGCGTTCTCTTGTGTTTTAGCGCACAGTAAAATTGCGTCAATACCTTTATTACTCCTGTCGGGACCCACTCTTTTGACCAGCATAATACCATTAGAGAAAATCCCAAAGCTAAACCCAGATTATGAAATAAAACAATGAATTCTCGACAAAGGAGATTAAACAATATATGAAAAACACAGATAATTCTTTTCCTTTTATCTTTCTTCACAAATCCATAAATCAATGTCACATCAAGGACATTACATTCAGATATCACAAATCATATTCAACTCCATTAAATCCAGAATTAAATCTTGTTCTCATATGTAGTTCACTTTACATCAAATACATGTACATTGATGAACAAACTTAATCTACAACCCATCCCGGGAAAGAGAGAGTACAGGGACATTCTAATCTATCTAGATTATACTATTTATATTTTCTTTGTCGCGACCTCTCTGTTGGATAGAATTATACCTAAAAACATTTGAAACAATCTCGTGAGACTCATATAGAGCCCCAGTGAGTGGATACCTCCCACTCAAGCTAGGTACATTCATCAGCATCAGATTAAGTATAATAAATTTAACAGAAACATGCAGATATTGAAAAGTCTAGCAGATAGTTCTATCATGAGTCAAATCTATCTTACAATGGTAATCTAATCCAACTGATAAGGTAATCACTTAAACCAATTATAACTTTGAAACATCTTTTAAAGCATGTCTATGAACAAATGAGCAAATACTATTTAGTTCAGATTAAGAATCCTACTGCATGAGTAATAAGTCAAGTTCTAAGCATTTTGAATCAATACATGACAATAACATTATATTTGTGACACTCCACCAGCCAGACCAGGAACACATCCTACAGTCCTAAAGCTGAAGTACACATAATACAGATCTACCAAACAATAGTATCAAATAGCAAGCAATCCAACTCATAATCAGAATGGATATGAATCCCATCATTTATAACTTGACAACTTGACATATCATAATATGAAATAGAAAATGTCCGTAGCAACATGATTACTTTCCACAATAAGAAGTATAATCAACAATGAAAAATCATCAAGTGGTATTACAAAGAATGTAATAATCATTCAAATCATATTCTAAACGGCTTATCATCTTTTATTCATTTGCCCTGAAACTACTTGGCTTGTACCTCACCAAGTAGAGTCGCCATGCCTGATTCTCATGTCAATGACTCACCGTCACTATCTTAGGGTTTAGCTGGCCACCCTAATATATCAACAACAGACCCTGGCCACCTCAGGGTTGCCTAAAGAGGCTCACATCCTCATCTCGGGTACACAAGATAGGAACCAACAAAATAGTATATCACATATCACAATATTTCACATATTTTTCATTTCACATTTCACATATTTCATTTCAACAGAGTTTATTCCATCTGGACATAGACTTTCACAGCAAGGATTTAGGGCCAGAGCCACTCCAGATGACTCAATCCTAAATCCTAGTGGTCTAACCTTTAAGGTCTCGATCCACACTCCGGAAATCCTTCTCATAATTCATCGATTACTACAAGGAGATCCGTTTTGTTTCCCTAGTGTGGTCCTCGGGGGAAACTCACTGTGTTCATGGCACCTAACTAGATGTTCCATCATTTCACTTGTTATTAATCTCTTTTACTCATATTACAAGAATTCAAAACATCATATATCATATCTGTATATTCTCGCATAACTATAATAACATGAAACAAATTAAGTTTATTAATAAGGGCAATGATCAAAGCAAGAAGCACAATAAGTCTATAGATTGCAACAAATATGATTATTTCTATCTTCTACATCAACTCATAGCAATCATCAATAGTGGGCTTTTTTCCTGAGACATAATCTTATTGTCCAACATTTACCCCATCGGGTTTTATCATCATCAGTGGGCTTTCGGCCCTAGACATAATCCCATTATGCAACATTTACCCTTATTAAGGTTTCTCAATGTAAGGAGTGCATATTAAATTCCATTTCAACATATATCTTATCAACTCATTCTATATTAGAGTTCTGAACAAATATTAGCATAGGAATTAAAACTAGAAATAGTAAAAGCATATAGATATCATGTATCATTCCTCATACTCTGAATAGATTTATCATACAATGTATGCCTGTTCCATCAAATCTGAATAGATGCCAATAAATTTCATACATATACATGCATACCAGACTTAGTTCTCTTTTTCTTTTATTTCACATTATTCATATGGGGTTACTAGTCATCACATGTTCACTATCAATTGAAGTGTGTACTATTAGTCCATTCTCAGAGTACAATTCACAATTCAAGAACGCATTCTTGTAAATCAATTCAAATACTTGACTTTCATCTTTTAGTAGAATTCAGTTATAGTTATGTGCATCTCTTAATTCCCCATTTGATGTTATCATTCACTAGTATCATCAAACTCATCATTTTAGGGTAAGAGTTACATTCTTAGAATCATCTATTAATTCCTATCTTTTTCCATCATTTTATACTCAGCAGTCTCAACTTCTTTCATTTCATGTTCATTACATTATCTGGACCAATCTTTCTTGATTCACTTTACATACAATGCTTCTCTTCTACATAAAATTTATCAAAGTACAATTCTCAGTATATTTTATTTAATTTGGGTTAATCCATATGTAATTAAATAAAAGATAAAATACTTCAGCATACTATCTTCATTAGTTTCATCTTTATCTTACAATCACCATTAAGTACATCTTGTTCATATTATCTCTTATATTCAGATAAATGTACCTCGACGTTGACTACTAATGTCATTCCCATAATAAAAAATGATCATTCTTTATTATACTAAAACAAATTCATTAGACTTAGATGATATAGTAAGACTCATCATATTCAATTGAAGTATTAATACTTTCAACTTCAGAATTTGATCACATTTCAAACATCATAAGAATTATATCACTCATAATTGTCTTAGTAATAAACTTTAGGGTTTTCAAGAAGTCATTCCTTAGTTCAACATATCATAAGAATTATATCATTCAGTAATCCAATCATGTCTCAAGGGTTCATTAGGTTTGTTCACAAACATGGAAAACCTAGTTTCCATTTTCACACATTTCATTCATCGATCATAAGTATACATTGATTAATTGACTCATTTGATTCACTTCCTCAACACAAATCCTAATCAGGATATGTGGTCATTCAATTCCATTAACATTCAACAATACACTTGTATAATACAATGTAGTACAATTCAAATATGACTTTATACATGTCAATTCAATTCCAAGCATATCGGCCATTGGGCTGATTTTTAGGAAAAATTCACATGAAATACCATAGTCATCTACCCATAGGAATACCCATGCATCCTCAATCAATATAACAAGAACTAATCAAGTTTCAATCAATGAGAAATAATCAAAATCAATAAAATTGGATTCCCCAATATCTTTCCCAAATCAAATCCAATCACATACATATACAAACAAGGTTTCTGATTGTTTAAGCCGGATTGAATTAGGCTTTCAACATGTATACAAAGCTTAGGAGGGAGAAAAACACTCACCTCAGGTGCCAAGCACCTTAAAAACGGAGTTCAACCTATGGATTCTTGGAAACCCAAACAAACTCTCGCAAAAGAATCCAATTCTTTCTCCTCTCAACTCGGAAACCCTAGAAATGGGGATTAGAAGAGAAAGAGTTAGAAAAGGGGGATATTTGATGTGATTTCGAATCAAATCAAGGGAGGGACGGAATCTTGACATGTGAGAGAAGATTCACCATGAAATGCTATGCAAAGAAGCTAAACTTGATTTCATCATATCTTGGATAGAGAAACCCTAGGTCATCATCTCCTCCACTTTCTCTACTCAAAACCCTAGCTCTCCTCTCTCTCAAGAATTTCGTTTCTTTGATAGGAAGGACGAGTTATGAGAGCTTCTTGTGTGTTAGTTTAGTGATATAGATGAATTGAGGTGCTTAGAACATTTGCAAACAAGCCCCTCAATGTATTTTTATTTTTCTCAAACTGTTGGTCGGCTGAGTTATAAACTCGACCAAAACCACATGGTTCAGAACTCAAACCTCGTCCAAAAATTATGAAACTTTAACCTACTATCTGATAGTGAGTTTTTCAAGTACAAATAAAATTTAAGATCAATTGGATATAACAATAAAAAGATAAAATTCAATTACCACACTGCTATATCAATCTGAAAATATGATCAGTTGAGTTTGAAACCTGACCTATAAACAGGTCAGAACATTCTTCAAAAATTCTGATATTTTTCAATGTTGTTCACATTTTTCATATCCAAATCATATCCAAATTTGAATTAAATTCGAGTTACACATAAAATACTAAAAATAATTTTGTGAGACACTATATTTATCAAATTCTGTTTTCATATGTCATCAAAACCCTAATTTGGGCCGAGTAGGGTTTCTGAAATGTTAACCCTAATTAGGTGGATCAAAGTATGATTAAAACTTCTCATTATATTTAAAACATGAACATTTAACTACCATCACTAATAAAGCTTTAAACAATGATCATCTTAATTAAGCATACAATCATCCAAGTAAACCCTAATCAGATGACTAATTTGAAAACGGGTCATTACAAATTCTCCCCTCCTTTTAGGATTTCGTCCCGAAATCTAAGAAAAGATATGGAATAATATCATACCATCTAATCATTCACCTCTCTGAGCATCAAACTATAAAGAGTTTCATTTTATCTTTCTTTCATATGACACTTTCTTTTTGCATTACATGAATATTTCTTCCCTTGTAATCATCACATCTCTCCTTGAGTATTACAAACACTTACTTCAAAGATATTAGTAATACATCATTTATCAAGATCTGATTCACATCACCTTTCACATCCTTTTTTTTAATTGTGTATCTCATGGATTAAGATTATGACTCATTCACATATTATCATCCACACTCATCAATTTCCTATATAAAGAAGAGCATCTAGTATGCATCTTAATTCATAGCTTTTTCTCACAATTTCAGATTTCATACTAAGACTCAAACTCATTAGAGATTATGTTCATAATCCATTAAGCTTTCATCTTTATTATATGAAATTTTATGTTTTCCATAGGTTCCATATTGAATTATAAAATCCTTTTTTTTCACCATTTTATCGCCATTCTTCTCTTTTTTTCATCATGCATCTTATTATACTACCAAACTATATTCATATACTTGGTCAGGGAATCCAGAAGAATTATAGTCAACACATCCATACTAGCTTAGCTCAATACCCAAATACTTGACCAGAGTATCTGGATACTGAGTTCAGTCAGTATGCACATCATTCAGGTTATATTCAACATTGACATTATTAATTAGTCCTAGATCCTATTGTCCCTGTAGACGCATCTAACCTAGACTCTGATACCACGTCTGTCGGGACCCAATATTTTGATCATCATAAATACCAACCATTAGAGATAATCCCAAACCTAAACCCAGATTATGAAATAAAACAATGAATTCTCGACAAAGACGATTAAACAATATATGAAAAACACAGATAATTTTTTTTCCTTTTTTCTTTCTTCACAGACCCATAAATCAGTGTCACATCAAGGACATCACATTCAGATATCAAAAATAATATTCAACTCCATTAAATCCAAAATTAAATCCTGTTCTCATATGTGGTTCAGTTTACATCAAATACATGTACATTGATGAACAAACTTAATCTACAACCCATCCCGGGAAAGAGAGAGTACGTGGACAATCTAATCTATCTAGATTATACTATTTATATTTTCTTTGTTACGACCTCTCTGATGGATAGCATTATACCTAAAAACATTTGAAAAAACCTCATGAGACTCATATAGAGCCCCAATGAGTGGATACCTCCCACTCAAGCTAGGTACATGCATCAACATCAGATTAAGTATAATAAATTTAACAGAAACATGCAGATATTGAGAAGTCTAGCAGATAGTTCTATCATGAGTCAAATCTATCTTACAACGGTAATCTAATCCAACTGATAAGGTAATCACTTAAACCAATTATAACTTTGAAACATCTTTTAAAGCATGTCTATGAACAAATTAGCAAATACTTCTTAGTTCAGATTAAGAATCTGATTGCATGAGTAATAAGTCAACTTCTAAGCATTTTGAATCAATACATGACAATAACATTATATTTGTGACACTCCACCAGCCGTACCAGGAACACATCCTACATTCCTGAAGCTGAAGTACACATAATACATATCTACCAAACAATACTATCAAATAGCAAGCAATCCTACTCATAATCAGAAGATATGAATCCCATCATTTATAACTTGACAACATGACATATCATAATATGAAATAGAAAATGTCAGTAGCAACATGATTACTTTCCACAACAAGAAGTATAATCCACAATGACAAACCATCAAGTGGTATTACAAGGAGTGTAATAATCATTCAAATCATATTCTACACAGCTTATCATCTGTTATTCATTTGCACTGAAGCTACTTGGCTTGTACCTCACCAAGTAGAGTCGCCACACCTGATTCTCGTGTCAACGACTCACCGTCACTATCTTAGGGTTTAGCCGGACACCCTAAGATATCGACAACAGACCCTGGCCACCTCAGGGTTTCCTAAAGAGGCTCACGTCCACATCTCAGGTACACGAGATAGGAACCAGCAAAATAATATATCACATATCACAATATTTCACATATTTTTCATTTCACATTTCACATATTTCATTTCAACAGAGTCTATTCCATCTGGACATAGACTTTCACAGCAAGGATGTAGGACCAGAGCCACTCCAGATGACTCACTCCTAAATCATGGTGGTCTAACCTTTAAGGTCTTGATCCACATTTTGGAAATCCTTCTCATAATTCATCGATAACTACAAGGAGATCCGTTTTGTTTCCCCAGTGTGGTCGTTGGGGGAAACTCACGGTGTTCAGGGAACCTAATTAGATGTTCCATCATTTCACTTGTTATTAATCTCTTTTACTCATATTACAAGAATTCAAAACATCATATATCATATCTATATATTCTCGCATAACTATAATAACATGAAACAAATTAAGTTTATCAATAAGGGCAGTGATCAAAGCAAGAAGCACAATAAGTCTATAGATTGTGAAAAATATGATTATTTCTCTCTTCTACATCAACTCATAGCAATCATCAACGGTGGGCTTTCTTCCCAAGACATAATCTTATTGTCCAACATTTACCCCATCATGGTTTTATCATCATCAGTGGGCTTTCAGCCTTAGACATAATCTCATTATGCAACATTTACCCTTATTAGGGTTTCTCATTATAAGCAGTGCATATTAAATTCAATTTCAACATATATCTTATCATCTCATTGTATATCACAATTCTGAACAAATATTACCAGAGGCATTAAAACTAGCAATAGTAAAAGCATATAGATATCATGTATCATTCCTCATACTTAGAATAGATTTATCATATAACATATGCCTCTTCCATCCAATCTGAATAGATGCCAATAAATTTAATGCATATACATGCATACTAGACTTCGTTCTCCTCTTCTTTTATTTCACATTCTTCATATGGGGTTACTAGTCATCACATGTTCACTATCAATTGAAGTTTGTACTATTAGTCCATTCTCAGAGTACAATTCACAATTCAAGAACACATTCTTGTAAATCAATTCAATTACTTGACTTTCATCTTTTAGTTGAATTCAATTACAATTATGTGCATCTCTTAATTCCCCATTTGATGTTATCATTCACTAGCATCATCAAACTCATCATTTTAGGGTAAGAGTTACATTCTTATAATCATCTATTATTTCCTATCTTTTTCCATCATTTTATACTCAGCAGTCTCAACTTCTTTCATTTCATGTTCATTACATTATCTGCACCAATCTTTCTTGATTCACTTTACATACAATGCTTCTCTTCTACATAACATTTATCAAAGTACAATTATTAGTATATTTTATTTAATTTGGATTAATCCATATGTAATTAAATAAAAGATAAAATACTTCAGCATACTATCTTCATTAGTTTCATCTTTATCTTACAATTACCATTAAGCACATCTTGTTCATATTGTCTCTTATATTCAGATAAATGTACCTCGACGTTGACTACAAATGTCATTCTCATAATCAACAATGATCATTCTTTATTATACTAAAACAAATGCATTATACTTAGATGATATAGTAAGACTCATCATATTCAATTGAAGTATTAATACTTTCAACTGCAACATTTGATCACATTTCAAACATCATATACAAGTTCTAGCTTTATCACTCATAATTGTCTTAGTAATAAACTTTAGGGTTTTCAAGAATTCATTCCTTAGTTCAACATATCATAAGAATCATATCATTTAGTAATCCAATCATGTTTCAAGGGTTCATTAGGGTTATTCACAAACATGGAAACCCTAGTTTCCATTTTTGCACATTTCATTCATCAATCATAAGTATACATTGATTAATTGACTCATTTGATTCACTTCCTCAATACAAATCCTAATCAAGATATGTGGTCATTCAATTCCATTAACACTCAACAATACACTTGTATAATACAATGTAGTACAATTCAAATATGACTTTATACATGTCAATTCAATTCCAAGCATATCGACCATTGGGCTGATTTTTAGGCAAAATTCACATGAAATACCATAGTCATGTACCCATAGGAATACCCATGCATCCTCAATCAATATAACAAGAACTAATCAAGTTTCAATCAATGAGAAATAATCAATATCAGTAAAATTGGATTCCCCAATATCTTTCCCAAATCCAATCCAATCACATACATATAGAAACAAGGTATCTAATTGTTTTAACCATATTGAATTAGGCTTCAACTTGAATACAAAGCTTAGGAGGGAGAAAAACACTCACCTCAGGTGCCAAGAACCTTAAAAACGGAGGTCAACCTCTGGATTTTTGGAAACCCAAACAAACTCTCGCAAAAGAATCCAATTCTTTCTCCTCTCAACTCAGAAACCCTAGAAATGGGGATTAGAAGAAAAAGAGTGAGAAAAGGAGGATATTTGGTGTGATTTCAAATCAAATCAAGGGAGGGACGGAATCTTGACATGTGAGAGAAGATTCACCATGAAATTCTATGCAAAGAAGCTAAACTTACTTGATTTCATCATATCTTGGATACAGAAACCCTAGGTCATCATCTCCTCCACTTTCTCTACTCAAAACCCTAGCTCTCCTCTCTCTCAAGAATTTCATTTCTTTGACAGGAAGAACGAGTTATGAGAGCTGCTTGTGTGTTAGTTTAGTGATGTAGATGAATTGAGGTGCTTAGAACATTTGCAAACAAGCCCCTCAATGTATTTTTATTTTGCTCAAACTGGTTGGTCGGCTGAGTTATAAACTCGACCGAAACCACATGGTTTAGAACACAAACCTCGTCCAAAAATTATGAAACTTTAATAAAATGTCTGCAATTGAGTTTGTCAAGTACAGTAAAAATTTAAGATCAATTGGATGTACAAATAAAAGATAAAATTTAATTACAACACTGCTATATAAATTTGAAAATATGATCGGTCGAGTTTGAAACTCGACTGATAAACATGTCAGAACATTCTTCAAAAATTCTGATATTTTCCAACATTGTTCACATTTTAAATATCCAAATCATATCCAAATTTGAATTAAATTCGAGTTACACATAAAATACAAAAAATAATTTTGTGAGACACTATATTTATCAAATTCTGTTTTCATATGTCATCAAAACCATAATTTGGGCCGATTAGGGTTTCTTAAATGTTAACCCTAATTAGGTGGATCAAAGTATGATTAAAACTTCTCATTATATTTAAAACACGAACATTTAACTACCATCACTAATCAAGCTTTAAACAATGATCATCTTAATTAAGCATACAATCATCTAAGTAAACCCTAATCAGATGACTAATTTGAAAACGGGTCATTACAACTCCCTTACTTGACCTTATAATTGACTTAGGGCTCCACTTTTCCCAAATGTTTATTAAGAGCACATTATTTTCTTATCTAATTCTTAAAACCAGTTTTCCTCCATCTCTTATAATGCTCATTATTCATTTTATGTCCCCACATTGGACTCATGGAAACTTTTCTCTTTTGGGCACATTCTCATACTATCAACCACTTCCATAGTGACTTTTCCTCATGTTCCTCAAAGATAGCATACTTGGGTTCAAAGAATCATACTCAATATACGTGCTTTCATATTTTTATATCCTTAATTCACCACCCTTTAGGTAATAGATAAGGTTATCCTAATCTTTTAATTGATTTATCATCTCACTCTTCTATGGAAGGTCTAGGGTGCCCTCTTGGCTCACAGGGGAGGTTAGGCTTTCTAGACACAACATGATCCCAAGGTCTAGGGTTTTGCCTCCCCTGTAGGTCCTTTACCCACTCTTGGGTTGGTCCACCCCAAGTCGGGACACCAACCCTAAAGGTTTCATATTTTTCTTTTTGTTCATAGTTTTTATTATAACATCTCAACCCTTGTTCACTTAATCACTAGGATACCCTCTCTTGGGGTTTTATCCCTATAGTGGACTTGGCCCTTGTCCCCTCCAGGGGCTTGGTGCCATGTCTGCCTTCCCCTCCATGGTCTTAACCCTTAATGATCTTCCCCTCAAGGGGGTTGATCTCTTCTGACCTTCCTCTCAAGGGGCTTGGTATTATGTCGGCCTTCCTTTCCAGGGCTTCACCTTATGTGACCTTCCTCTCCATGGGCTTGATTATTCATGACCTTCTCCTCCGAGTGATTGATCTTTTTTGACCTTCCTCTTCAAGGCTTGATCTTTTCTGACCTTCCCCTCTAGGGGTTTGATCTTTTCTGAACTTCCACTATAGGGGCTTGATCCTTTCTGACCTTCCCCTCTAAGGAACTGATCGTAGTCATCTCAATGACTTTATTTCCATATTCAAACTTCCAGAGATAGCATGCGGGGTTTGAGCATGTTATATTTATATTTTAATTTTCATCTATTACCATTGGTTACTTATGTTTCTCAATAGTTTTATCATTAATGCCTTGCTTCACATGCACATATGTATCGGAGACTGCATCACCTAATTCATTTTTTGTAACATAACATGTTGAACACACATTTTATATTATAACTTCTCAACCTTTATTTTCCCAATCTCTATGGTATACCCACTCACTGGGAGCATTCATAGTCACTCTCTAGGAGTATTCTCAGTGGCATACCCACTCGTTGGGGGAAGCTAGCATACCCACTCAATGGAGGTATTCTTTATCCATCCATTCCTCTAGAGATTACATTAGGGTGATGCTAAGTTATATTCCTATTTTCATTTTCATGTATGGCCATTGGTCATTTATGTCTCTCATGTATATTCAAATCTCTCTTTTTTTCACATGCATCATGCATACATTTCTCCACATTCATACATACATGGAAATCTATGTCATATAGACTTTTTTACATTTTTCTTAATTCTCATTACTCTTACCCTAATTAGGGTTCATATGGGTAGTGTTTCCATTTTACCCATTCCACTCCCATTTCCCATGATTTGGTTTAGGGTTTAGGTTTTAGATTCTACACCCTTCCTCTTAGGGTTTCTATGTCCCTTTACCTAGTAGGGTCTTACCAACGAACCCTTGTTCCATCTTGGGTTACCCTCGTAAGGAAAACCCATAAAACATATTTCTTTACTTTATCATTATTTCCACGTTACATGTACATTTTTAACCTCATATGTACGTTACTATTTCCACATTATGTGTACATTAATTGGTGGAGGATGCCTTAATCCTACTTCTTATCAAAAACCCTAACTTGAGATTAGGAGAGAAGTTCCTTTTAGGTTTCATTAAGCAAGAGAATGAGAAGTGGATGAATAAAGATGGGAAGAAAACCTAAAGGTATTTTACAACGTGTAAAATCAACTAACTTTGTCCAGGCAGGATGGATGGGCCCAAGAGTCCTCGTTAGATACTAGAGGTGAGGAAGAAAGTTTCACCAGCCCACGGTCATGATCCCTTGTAGGAACTATGGTGAAGCGTTCAAACAAACTGATACGATTAATGCGGAAGCGTACATCAACAACAGATTACTAAAAATCACTAAAAACTAAAATGATTTACAAAGAGATCCATGCACTGGAAAACTCTTTCAAAAAGAACCAAAGCAATTCAATTACATTCTGGTTCACAAGTACATCTCTTATACCATTCCTTCTTGAGGATTACAAGCATCAACTGCCCTGTTTAAGACTATATATAGGCAGTATAAAAACATTGAGGCATCAAGCCAAAATCTCATATTGATTCATTAAACTAACTACTGACTCTGAGGACCTGAGAGTACAGAGATGACACATATGACTCTATATATATGACATGACAGCCAGTGTCTCCACCTGAGAATTCACTACTTTCCCTGTTGCTGCTGCTCTTCCCCTGGTGTAGGGTTTCTGCCTCTTCCTCTGCGTCTACCTAAAAAGTTGGATCCCACGGGGGTGAGACAATTGAAATTGCCCCAGAAAGAGATATAACTCTCCGCCAAAACATTATTATTGCAGTTTAATGAGATAAAACAAAATAGAGGAATCATAAATGTTTAACAACAGATAATTCATTGTCTAAATAGATTAGAACAATATTTATTTTCAAAGCATTTTAGCTATGACTGATACAACAACATATTATTTATTTAATAAGGAATATGAAGAATATGTATAACTTTTATCCAACTAGGATATGCTAAGCAAGATAACATCAACCAATGATTCTCATATTTCAACCTTAAGAAAATATGCTACACTGTTGATTGCATTTTACAATCATGCTTAAGCCTTGAGAAGATGAGGTATACCGCTCATACTCCAACCGACCATAATTGTGGAAAGCATCAGTACCACACAAGGTCAATGGAAGAGCCGGACTTCAAGACCTCATCCTTCTCAGTCAGTACGATATTATTTGGCAGACACATCATGTGTGAAACTGCAATTAGCTTGCTAGGGTATATTGGCATCTTCGTTATAGAGTTATAGCCCGCAACATATACTCTCTTCAACATTATGGCTCGTAGCCAATGTATGGTATCATATCATGGAGTCATGTCTCGTAGCCATACTCAAACTGGGGTATGGTCCATAACCAATCCCGTACATAGGATATAGCCCGCAGCCATTCCTATGGGGCATGAGGATATAATTGCTCAATTACCCCCGCATATTCAAAAATGTGCGCTCCGAGTTTAACTTGTTTCACCATTCAGCAAGTTCTGACGTTGAAAGATCTATAGTCAGGGAAACTATATTTTATAATATCACTTGATTAATTAAGTGTATTACCATATTCTTTTAGCATCAGACAAGTTTTCAAACATCAATTATTTTAACAATTGCTACAAAGAATGTGTAATACTTTCATCAAGTACTGTTCAAATCTTTAACAAAGCATTAGAATCTCAACCCCTCATCTCATCAGGAGAATTCTCATCCGTTCATAAACACATCATCATGGTTAGAGAAAATGGGTATTCAAACCCTCATTTCATCAAAGAACATTTGTTACCACTTATCAGGTAACTAAAACACCTTCAGGTCATCTGACCAAGGTAAACATGATACTTGCTACACAAGCATCTCACATGGCTCACAAAGCCCATTTCTTCTCTTGTTACCTCTCACTAGGAAACAAAGCATGTTATGGCTCACAAGGTCCATTAACAATAATAAATGAAACATCATAGCACATACCTGGCTATGCTCATCATCTCATGATACATGCATGGTTAGTACACTTGATAACAGTTATATCAATTACATTTTAGCACCATGCTATACAAAGTAGCACCACTTATACCCTTATCAGGGTTAGGGTTACTCATCCCCTTTCACAAATTAGGGCTAGGTTTTCAAATTAGGGTTTCATATCACATTACCCTATATCAAGGTTTCACATTACATTCTTACCTTGAATTAAGGTTTCTTATAACATTTCCCCTAAAATTAGGGTTTTGTGTAGCTTTACCCAAAATTAGGGTTTTCAGGAAGCATTCCCTTAAATTAGGGTTTTTCATTAAAATACCCGGAATTAGGGTTTATCATGTCATTACCCTAAATTAGGGTTACACATCACATTACCTTGTATTAGCGTTATACCTAACATTACCCTAAAATAGGGTTAGGGTTCATCACCCTTCTCAATTAAGGTTTCATGATCTCTCTAACAAGGATCATACCCTAATTACATATTGTATTCATGTTGAGAGTGTTGAGGTTTAATCACTACATGATTATCACTCATGTATACGTTCCTCTCTCCCATCCTCTCTAAGAAGTCAATTACTTTAATCTTGATTAGATTGAATCAACTTGAATGAAGAGTTGACATAGTGTATTAGGTCATTGCCTCCATTAGCACCATAGGTTAACCACTATAAAGGTACTAATCACCTAAGTATGTTAGAGGTACTTCGATCATAATCAATCTTGAGTTACTTTAATAGTACTCTTTTAGTTCTGAGATCAAATGAACCTTCAACAGTTTTGACTAATAACCTTCAAATGGGTTGGATCCACACCTCCAAACGGTTTAAGAACGTTTGAACCTTCAAACGGTCTAAGACCGTTTAGACCTCCAAACGGTCTTGATCAACCTTTCAAACGGTCTTGATCAATTGTAAATCGAATCAGCCCATTCAGTTTTGAAACCGAATCAATCCATTCGGTCTTGAAACTGAATCATCCATTCGGTCTTGAAACCGAATCATCAACCATTCAATATTGAAACTGAATCATCCATTTGGTATTGAAACTGAATCATCCATTTGGTCTTGAAACTGAATCCTCCATTCGGTCTTGAAACCGAATCAATCTATTGGGTCTAGGGTTTGCAATCAATGGACCCTCCAACATTGAAACCATCCATTAATTGAACTATTGAATGTACATCAGATTGTAGCCCTTGGATCTCAAACCATCTACCACAATCAACCATTGACCTCCAAACGGTCTTGAGACCGTTTGGGTCAATCAATCTTGAAATCGATTCTCTCAACTAGGGTTCCAATCAATTCAATCGATTAGGGCTTGCAATTAGTGGATCATCCATACATGGAACCTTTAAAATAAAATGAATTGGTATCATTGGATCATCATCCATCCACATCATCATTGATACTTCAAACGGTTTGAGACTGTTTGATCTCAAACGGTCTTGAGACCGTTTACTCCCAAACGGTCTTGAGACTGTTTGGTTTCAATCGATCTTGAAACCGATTGGTTCCAATGTTGAAACTATTTGCTCATGTACTTTGTTGATGTGTGTGCTTAAGATGACATCATCATCTTCAAGCTCCAGACCTTCGAAATCCATTGTGATTCTTGTGATGAATTCAACAACCAATCAAAAGGAAAACTGAAAGTAAAGGAGGAATCAACATATGCTTAAGGAAAGAAATCAATAACAATGTTTAAGGTTTCAAGTTATATAAACCGCCTTCAAAATTGAATCCAAGCTTTAAGCTTCACGTCCTGAATGGTGAATGAAGTTTTCTCAACTTCCCAAGGCTCGTCCTGGAGTCTTTGAGTGAAAAGAATGACCAAGGTTGAGATTGAATGAAGAAAAGAAGAAATGCAGCATTGAATTTCGATTTCCACCATGAAATCAAGGTTGAAGATGACTATGGAGCTTACCTACAGGTTGGGGCACGTCCTCCTGTTGCTCCTAAGCTCCCTTGTGCACGGCCAAAGCAAGGAAAGAAAGAATGGTCGAAAAAGCCTTTCATTTGAGTTGGAAATGAGAATGTACACATAAGGATTTTGATGAGTGAAGGCTAATGTGATGAAACCCCTTCAGTACATACCCTACAACATAGGTGAGATGAGATATATCTATTGGATATTGACTTTAAGGTGAAATGAGGTAACACAGATCATAAAGTAGTTGAGATGGATATCTTATTATGGATATCTTGTGACTTAATTATCACATTGGTTTTGGTACCATCTTTGTTTAACATCACATAGTCGTTTCTTCTGTTAAAAAATTGTTTTGCATTATATTACTATATATACAAAATTTGTGGTTTTTATATGTTTTCATGAAATAAGTCACAATGAAAAAATGTATCAAGTTTGATAGAGAAACCTCTAGAACAAGTTAGAATAGAGGTCTCTAACCCTAGTTTTGGCACTGGAATGATGACTAGGAAGATGTTGTTATACTAAAGTTTTAGTGGACCTTCCCACTTTTACTCCATTAGATTGTAGAGTTAAGTATGTAGTGCTTTTTTGGGTATTAATGTGAACCTTAGGGTGGTTAGGTTAAGGACCTAAAAATCAACCATAGGTTGATAAGATCATTAGCTAGAGGCATTACCTATGCATATGTTAAACAGACCCTTATGTTTGATCTATAACTCTGATAAGTTTAAGAGTTTTTTAGTTGACTTATTAGGTTAATCATTTTTAGGGGTGGAAAGTAGTTAGTTGGTAGTGCTTGATCGGATATATTTTGTATAAGAAACCCTCTTGAACATGTAGAGTGTTTTTAAAATGCTCACACATTTACTTTCTTATCCCCAAAACCCTAGTTCCACTGAATTAGGTACCAAGGGGTATAATTCTTAGTTTAAGACCAAACAAGGTCTCATATATACCCTAACATGGACATATCACAAGTTTAGTGTCCTTAGGTGTATTGTTTGACTTGATTGATACATCCAAAATTCTTATAGTGTGCATGTTAGTTCCTTGTCACCCTTAACCCTAATGGATGCAATTAACAAATAGCTAATTCTAAGATGATTAATCTCCATGAATAATAAATAATTAAATATTTCATAATAAAATCTAGTTCCTATGAAGTAGTTAACTAATATACATAAGACTTCAAGTGAATTAATAAAGCATGGAGTACAATTTGGATATCCATATAATAATACATTGAAAGTTTTACTTAATGAACAATACATGCATACAAGCATGTTACTGTCTCCTCAATCCTTAATGAGATAAGAATTCCAGTTAATATGTTTAATATGATGGAAAAGAGATTGAACTTATACATATTTATAATATTTTAGGAAAATGCATTAATAAGTAATAAAAAGGACATAAAGGATAACATATAGATGGTTTGTATTTAATTGAAAAGATAATATCACCTTTAAAAAGAGACTTGTATTACATAATGGGTATGGTTACATATAAAACAAAAGGAAAGTAAGTCATGTGAATACAATCCGAAAAAAAAATCCAGTGTCATGATATTATCCATAAGTATATATATTTGGTGAACAACTAAGGAAATAATATATTTTAACCCTTACCTCTAGATCGACAAATAAATAGTCTCAAAATAAGAACTTAAATCCATATTTGAAGTCCTCATCTTTTAGTTTTCTTATGGGAAGAGTTTCACGTGAAATTAGTAATCCTAGAGGCCTAAAATTCATTAATTAAAGAAAGTATAAGTTAAACCCTAAAATATTAAATAAATTAATGGATAAATCCAAAACAATAAACTAATAGTAAATTGTTAATCTATGTACCAAAATTAGCCTACTAGGGTTCAAATTTCATTGGACTTCATTTCACAACCACTTTGACAAGAAAAGAAATATATGAGCTATATATGTAATTATACATATAGGTATTAAAAATGCGATGGATAAATCTTTAGGATTTGGAATGTCACACTTTTATGTTAAACTGGTTTGATTGTGGACTATTAACATTTTCCTACTCTTCCTTCCAGTAATTGGATATCGACACGAATATGTCAGGATCTTCTCTTACCTTTGGCAGGAGACATGTTTCTATGAAAGTTCATCATTGGTCCTTTATATGAGCTTTATCTCTCATGTATCACAATTTTCCCCAATTATTTATCCTTTTTTTTTGCTCATAAAAATCCATACAAAATGATCAATACTTTCCATATTGAAAACCCATTATAGTGGCAATGTCCATTATGGCGAAAGAACCTACAAACAATCGACCAACAGATCCTTGATTACCCTATCCTATATATACCTAACCACCCAAAAACCTTCTTGGCATTTTTGGTTATCATTATCCCTTCGTAATTGAACCTAAAACCCCTTATGTCGTTGCTAAAAATCTACAATTGGTCTTAGACCCACCAAGAGCATCAAATTGTAACTCCCAACCACTTTTAGTCAATCCGCTTTTCTATAAGTGCCCCTAGCCCTCCTTCAGGCTTCCCAATTTATCAAGTCATTTACCCCTTTGATCTAATGACAAACCTTACTACACTAAAGGTAGTTTGAGCTCTGCTAATGGTATCCTAACATCTTCATATGCTTCTGATAGTCGTTTCAACTCCATATTATACTCTCAAACCCAGATCAATATTCTAGTTTGGTGTTTTAGCACTTGGGTAGTTTCTCATATAGTTAGAGTGCATAAAAGGACACGTCCTCTCCCCCCTACTTCTATGTTTTTATAGCTGGTGTTGAGGATGGTGACTACCTTCATTTGTAGAATTTTAGTTGTGTTTTGGTTTTATTGTAGTCACATCATCATGGGAAAACTAGTCTTTCACCTACTTCATTTTGATTTAGTCCCATGATTTGATAACATGTAACATATTAATATTCCCATGTCTCATTATTTAATTATAAATCACACACAAGGGTTTATTAATAAGTTCTCAATATGACATTGTTTAATAAATTAGTAAATTGTATTGTCATAGCCAAATCATGACTATAACTGCAAAATTAACAATTAACAGTCATTGGAATTATAATATTACTTTCCATTCCAATGGTATTGGTTTCATTTTCTAATTCTAATTTAATATATGTTTAATTACATAGGATTTTTGTAATTGGTTTGATTTCTAAAATTCATATATAATAATATATAAGTTAGAAAAATCAAGAAAAATACGTTGTACACTAAGGAACATATTAACTACAATATTATGTGGTTTTTATTAAAATGTCATAAATAATAAAAATATGGTTTTTACAGTTCATGTTAACAATGTATATTAACCCTAATTCCATGTCTTTTCTAAATAGGTTGATAATGAAGATCTAGGGTTGTCTTTAGACATATCTAGACTTGATATAAGGAATCTTGCTTTCTAATATTCCATATTGGGAAACTACCTATGTTTTATCGTATCCTTTTTAGACATATTACGCTATAAACATCTCTCTCTTCTATGATGTTGATTCATGTGAGTGGTAATATTTTGAATTTGATCATTTGATCTTCCTAAACTATTGCATATGCATCTTTGACTCTGAAGATATATATTGTTCATTCTATTGTAATTTGCTCCCTTATTTGTGGATTTAGAACTAATTAACTCGATTTATGAAATGGAATCCTACTTTCAAAGTGATGACCTTCTGTGGACTTAAGATGTATCTAATTGTAGAGGTGGTTAAAAAATGGTTTATCAGTCCTCTAACCCCAATTGATAACTTTTAGATGTTCTCATCCCAATATGTTTGGCTAAACTTACTTCTTTCCTCTGCATATGTGAGTGTACAATAGATTAAAATTATTTAGATTGGTGGTACTTTTGTTCCACCATAATATTATTGGTTATGGCTTTCCACTATGTATTATCTATAGTGCAACATCTTTCCACCTAGGCCGCACCTTTTCACCTGACTTTTAAGGCTTGATATTCCTTCTTAAATAATATTAGTTTGATTGTTTTAACATGCATTGATTATATTTGTGTTACTATTGATGTGACATTGATTATGACAACAAACAATCTTTTTTTTGTGAAATCAACATCATTTTCATAGATTTTCTTAACTACTCAAATATCAACAGTTAAAAAAGTTAATCCTAAATGAACATAATGAAACCTTCTATTATCAATACCATTACTAAAGATATCTACGAAACTAACTAATGGTTGAAGGTCCACCCCTCTCTCATAGAGAGATTGAACTAGTTTCTTTTGTATGTAGTTGAACCAGGTCTTCAGTGATCTAGCATACTATATAAATCATCTAAATCCTCTTTGAGTCCCTCCTTATCCATATGTGGTTCCTCAAATATGTAAACGACAAACACATTCTTTATGTAGCTGAGTTATCCTTTGCACACATCTATTCAACGTGATCGTCAACAACCTTCTATTACCCATGACTTGCTAACAGGTTTTTCTCAATAGATGGATTTTCCCCTTTAGGTATTTCTCATCCTCCTATCACCTAGGACTTCTTCTTCATTGTTCTAAGATGGTTCCTGCTTTGCCCTTCCTTTTCATCTTGGTATTGCTCCTCTTGTTCATCCTCTCTGTCATTATAGTGGTGTCTCCTTTCTTGGGTTTGTGGAACTTTTTCCTAGATGAGACTATTTCCTTGGTTGTTGTGTCCTCCAATGTGGTCTCATTTATAACTATGTTTGTCATTCAGACTCTTCCTCAAATACTATCACCTCATCTACATATGGGTAGATGATTGTATGTGATTCTTATGGATTCACCTCTCGTATTCCTCTTTCCATGTCATTCTTGTCTCCTTCTGTATTCCCGATGTCCTCTTTTCTTTCCAAACTTTTGTACCTTGTGTAGTTGGTTCTTGTATTTGTATAACAGGACATGTCACACCTTCTTTCATGTGATCTCCTCCTTCCTCCTCATTCACGGGACATTCAAAGTTGTTTCTTACATTGGTTTCCATTGTGCTATCTATGTGGTGCCCTTGCCTCTTGTTTCCTTGACATATCATTTAGCTTGCAACAGCTATGTCTACTCTACATATGTACTACTTTTCTCTCTTGGATGTTTGTATCAGTGAAAATAGGCTTCTCTTTCCATTGGTGTTGTTAAAGGCCCAATCTTCCAAAGGTTGTGAAAAGAAAATGTATAACTTCATATTCCACTGAATATTTGATAGAGTTAAAGGGAATAGAAGAGACCAATGAGCGATCTGTATCCACCTGTATGGCTAACCATAAAAAATCTATTGCGAGATATGCTAGTGTTGTGGGTGTCAACCTTGATCAGCTTCCCAAGTGCCTTGACCATGTATTTGAATAATGTAGATACATATAAGTGTAGGGGCACGTTGTGTATCCTTACCCATGTGACAATGTATATAGGTAGTTCATTGGATGGTATCAAGGTTGGACTCCATTCCCACATCATCAGGCAACATCTGAATACCCTCCATGGGCCGCCTGTGAGTACCATCTTGAAATCTCTTTGACACAATAGTGGAATAACAAAGTGGCCTTGTGTAATTCATACATGTTGAATCTACCACATGGATTCCAGAGCAATTGTAATCATTCCCACTAGTTCATCCATTTGATGTCTGCTCTGATGAGTTTGATAATCATGACAAACTACCACAATTGTGCAAGGTTTCCCTCTACTCCCAGATCAGTGGCTAGCAAAGTTTACCATCAACCACCTCCAAGTTAGTTCATATGATCCTCTTTAAATGAAACACCTTGTATTTAATCCTTATTCTTTTGATTGGTCATAATATGCTTTGATACTTCTACTTTGACTTGGGAAGCCTTGATGAATTTATTGTCATATTTTTTCTATAATATTTATGAACATACTCGATTCTAAGTTTACAACTTCCACCTTTCTTCTTTTTTGGGGTAGGCCTCCAACACTTTAGGTGAAGAAAGCTTTGAAAGGAGGACCGCATTGACCATAACTTGTCTGATGTAGTTGTTTCGTGGGAGATACACCTGAAGTAGCACATAATACCCTCTATTTTGTCGTCATAGTTTTCAATCATGTATCTCTATGTGAATGTCAATTATGTATATTGTAAAATAGTAGATATTCAAAATATTTTATTTCTCTATTATACTTTATTTTTATCTATATCCACTAATGAAATATTAAATGGTCATAGCTATGACTATACCCATCAATGAATGTCAATGAAATATTAAAGGGTTATAGTTATGACTATACCCATCAATGACTATAATCATAGTAATGACTACTTCACCTCACATGAGAATTGAGCAAGTTCCTATTTTAAAATGCACAATGAGGTTCGGAAGAAAAGTTAGATGTAGCATGTGAATACATTTTAAATGTGGAACATATGATCACTGACAAGTATTTATACAACTGAGTGTTGTTGACCGGCCTTTTTCACGCGTCCGAAAATGAACGCGGGACAAAGGAAGGAATCAAGCTTTAAATTTATAACCCGAAACCTTCTAGGCCCCCGCAACTTAATTACGGGGTCGAAGTAGATATACGGGGTCGAACACAGGGACGTGGTGACGTTTAGGACGCCACAGATCTCGTTCTTAAGTCAGATAAGCCAAAACGATAGTCGATAAGAGAAAATTGCTAGAACTAGTCTAGCAGGTTGTCACGATTAAAATAAGGAAAAGAAAAGAAAACAAAAGCAAAATAAGACAGAGCACGAGGTTCTACTAACTAGAGAAAGAGAGTTCTTGGCTATGTAACCACAAAAGGGGCAGTCTATGCACTCGTTCTCGGGTGCGGACAACCCTCGAACACCCAAGCAAGCATCTAGCATGCACAACGACATCTGTCCTGTGGGGTCATCCCACTCGCTCTCGCGATGCGTGACTAAAACCATCAACGATATGTCATTAACCCTCTCTCAAGGGATGACATATCAACACCTCAGTATATGCTAAGTTCCCTCTCGGGTCTTAGGATATAATGGGGTGTTAGGAACAGAATACCTTGGATCGTCCTCCTCTCGGGTTTAGATCCAAACTACCATCTCTTAGCTATTTCTACAACGGATCTCTCAATACAGGCAGAAATAGCAGTTCAAGCGAGTAAGAGATCAACCAAACTAGCAATCATAACTTGGAAAGAGAAAATAGAACATGCAACATACTAGATCTGATATGAATCTACTTTCTTAAGGTAAAAGTATATAAACATGCCCATATCGGGCTGCATAGACAAGAAGGAGCTAACTAGCCATAGACAAGCATAGCTGGCACCGAACAAAGATGGATAAACATTGTTTGTACAAGAAACAAAGGAATGTAGTAGAATGAAAGAGAAGAGGGAAGAGATATAGCCCATAGAGGAGAGGTGGCTCTCGCTCCTTGGCCTCTGTGTAGGCCGGATCTCGCCCCTGGGGTCTTCTCTTTGTCCCTCTGGACTCCTCGGTTCTCTCTCTCTCTAGACCGTATCAGGCAGCGGCCGTATCGGTCGGCGGGCGTATCGGTCGGCACGGCCGTATCGGGCAACAGCCGTATCGGGCAGCAGCCGTATCGGTCGGCGGGCGTATCAGTCGGCGGGCGTATCGGTCGGCGCGGTTGTATCGGGCAACAGCCGTATCGGGCAGCGGGCGTATCAGTCGGCGGGGGTATCGGTCGGCGGGCGTATCGGTCGGCGCGGCCGTATCGGGCAACAGCCGTATCGGGCAGCGGCCGTATCGGTCGGCGGGCGTATCGGTCGGCGCGGCCGTATCGGGCAACAGCCGTATCGGGCAGCGGCCGTATCGGTCGGCGGGCGTATCGGTCGGCGCGGCCGTATCGGGCAGCGGCCGTATCGGGCAACAGCCGTATCGGGCAGCGGCCGTATCGGTCGGCGGGCCGTATCGGGCAACAGCCGTAATCGGGTAGTAGACTTTTGGGGAACCCGACACACTAACTCCTTGGTCTAGGAACTAGCTCTTGTAGGGTCCTTCCTCCAGCCCTCGACTCTCTCCAGCTCCGAAGAAGCATTCTTGTAGGCTGGCAGCTGCTATTTATAGGCAGCGAGTTGATGTAAGTTGTAGCTTTTATTGGTCCACGTATCCTTCATCCGTGGCTTCAATCTTGAGGAACCAGGTCGGTCAATATGACTGTCACTCGACAACCGTATCAGGCAGCCGTATCGGTCGGCGCCCGTATCGGTCGGCGCAACCGTACCGGTCAGCGGCCGTATCGGTCGGCGCACCCGTATCGGCCAGGCCATATCGGGCAGTCATATCGGGCGTCTTTGTCGGGCGGCCATCTCATCCAGACCATATCAGGAAGCTATATCGGGCACCCGTATCAGGCAGCCATATCGGCCAGCTGCTGCGATTCTTGTCTTTTCCTGGTCTGGTACTTGAAAGTCCCAAAATTGGCTAGTTTCGGTGCCTACAAATCTAAAACAGGCTAATTAGCTACATTATTGGCTATTTTCACTACATTATCTAATGGAGAGATAGAAAACATAAAACATGAACAAAAGAGTGCATATTAAGACTAAAGTGGCACAAAACTATAGATAAAATGCATAGAAAATATGCACTAATCTGGGTGTTATCAACTACCCCAAGCTTAAAACTTGCTTGTCCTCAAGCAAGACTGTGCTCAAAGAACAAAAAGATAACATCCAAATTAAGCTTGGCAATAAATGCTAAGGTTAAGAAAAATAGTTTAAAGCATCAATACTCTTGATCCATGTCATTTCAGAACAAACCCCCACCAAACAAGCACAATCCTGCCAAAGTAAGATCAAAGAATTTCCAGGCAAGATTAAGCGAATTCACTATAGCCTGCCAATACTCATGAGGGTTTGAATCATAATTATTTAAGTATGAAAGAGTTGTCACTCAGGTGATCAAGCAGGTGATGAGCAATGAGCCATCACCATGAATCCATGCATACCAATCTAGAATACCATGCCTCTCACTTATTCATGTCCTAAGAAATAAAGCAAAAAGACTCTAATGACTTCTGAGGATCCCGATCTGCGTCAGATTGGTCCATGTAGCAAGCAACAATCCCTGCAGTCCGAACCAATTGGTCCAAAGCAGTGAGACGAACTCCTCGTACTGCGCTCGAACCAACCCTGCTACTGAGATGATCTCATAGGTCTCCTAGGGGTTCCTAGTGACTCTCTAATGAGCATTTGGAGTGATACTACCAGGCGCGACATACCCGCGTTCATGAGCACAGTCATACACCGGATGGGCACCATCCTCAACTCTCCTAAAAGATAAAACAAGTGCTCATTTATTGTTCACACCCAGGCTTTTATCATCTGCATTCTATTTTTAGGCTTGGGTGAGAACTATATATATATTTTTGGGATTTTATGGGCGGCCAAACCTCTTTTGCACATTTTTATATTTTTCATCTTTTTGACTCAATCTAATGTGAGAAGGCATGTAGTCCATCAAGGAAAAGCACTTCACCTTGATCATGGCTCAAAACTCATCATGGCCTGCTTGATACCTGTGTGAAAAGATAGCAATTATGATTCAAGAATCCTTAGAATAGAGGAAAACTTGTGAATCCACAGCTAGGTTCTTTGATCGTGTTTTAGCTCATTCCAGCGGTCCTTTACCGTGGATTTGCCATTCACGACACAAATCAAGGGAATTTAGCTTTAAGCTATGAAAAAGGGACACAACCTTAGGTTTATTACCAAACTCAAGGAAAGAGTCAAAGAGCAAGTCAATCAAAAGGTCAAGAAATTTTTAAGATGAAAATTGTGCATCTAGGCATGAAGCCAAGCATTTATCTATTAGATTCACACCACATAGCCATAATTGCAAAGCTAAAAAGTTGAAAATTTTGAAAATTTAAGACTAAATGCAGGAAATAGACATGCATGCAAGAAGAGTGAAGAGAAAAGAAGGGCGACGCCTACCACCCCAAGCTTAAAATTTTGCTCGTCCTCGAGCAAGTCTCAAACTTGAAATAGTGAGGCAGGAATGCATGAGTTTAATGACATTTATTGAAGTTCTAAAGATGATGCATGGGTGCAAGGATATCAAAATAGTTAGAGGAAAGGAATTAACCAACAAGAACATGAAAAGCAAAATTTATTGTAATAAAAGGGTGGGAGGGTGGGTAAGAGAAAAGGGGGTGGCTGCCCCACGATACCGACACTGGGATCCCAAATCCTGAGTTTTGGGACCAGTGTCACCTGTGTCTTGACGACGGGTTCCGCCACATAATATGAGTAGAATAGGCGGATGTGTTGGCCCTGCCGAGTCTGAAGAAGAAAAGTAAAATCCAGCGACTCGGTGAAGTCATCTTTGTGCTGGAAGTGGCTTGAACTGCACTGGGATGAATTCTTCAGCATTTCATCCTCAGGGTACCTTTCATTATATGATTCTAAAAATGAAGGACCTGGGATGTCGACACGGGATGAGATAGATGAGAGAGGTTGGACGTTATCTTGAGGACTCATATCTTCTCTCTCCATCTCTGCACTTGGGGTTGGATGCTCAGATAAATCTTCATGTACTGCCTGACTCATCCAATCATCTTCTAAGCAAAAAGTACCCCCTGAAGAATTTGTTTGTGGTTCTACCACCCCAAGCTTATCACTTGGCATGGAGTCGAGGGTGTCTTCATGCTTAGCAGCCATGTTGTTGTGCACCATCCATCCTACCCCCTTGACGTCCACCCTACCTTGTAAAGGTATGGGTGTAAATGGGGACTCGTGCTGCTCTAACTCGTTGTCGGCATTATACTCACTGCTCCATGTCGAGCAACTGTCGTCGTCGTCGTCGTCGTTGTCATCATCGTCATCGAACAAATTGTTCCAAGCCATGGTTGGCGTACTGCTCAAAGCGAAGTGACAAGTCTCAATATGAGAGATGTCACTCTGGTCTGGTTCAATATCTGACTCTGGTTCCTCTGAACAACTTTCCGGATGTGAGGTTGTTTGGCTGTCATTGTAAGGATAAGAGTCTTCGTCATCGTCATCGTTGGCCCATTCATGTCTATGACTCATATCGTCCATTGGTTCATCAGTTGGGTCATTTGGATAGAATGAAGGGCTTCCCTAAGTGGGTTGGTCTTCATAGAAAAATCCTGGCGAATCCAGTTGATGGTCTGAATAGGATGGTGAGATATACTCCGATTCAGATCCAATGGAATGGCCTTGATGACTAACGTCTTCTTTATCTTGTGATGGCATTTGTAATTGGATTGTAACCAAATCAATGAGCTCTTGGAGCCTTCTGCCTTGTTCAACATCTTTATCATGAAGTTGTTGTACTTGAGCAGCAATGCTTTCGAGACCCGTCGATTCTGCCATGCACATTGGTTGCTGACCTGCTGTACCAGACTGATGCTCTTGAATGAATTCTCGCTCAACAGTTTGAACTAGACTTCTACTGCAGTCCGCAGCCTCGGTGCCTACTTTGAGAAGACGATTCTACTCTTCTAGCAGTTGTTGCTTGGGATCGACATCTTCTTGGAGATGAGGGACTAGGGAGGTGAGCGCCTTGCCACTCTCTCCAGCTAACTCCACTGCCTTAATCAGTTCTTGATCCCATGCTAGCACGGGAGTCGATGGTTGACTGGCAGTCTCCTTTGTTGTAATTTCAACATATGACGACGGTGGAGGTGAGTATAACTCGACTAGTTGTAGAGCACGACCTTCAATTATTTGCCAGCAGTCAGAACTGCGTAAAAACTCGGGAGGACAGGCGGACAAGATGACTTGTCTTGCCGAAGCAAGATCCATGGCTGAAAAAGGTACAAGAAAAAGAGAAGGTATTCAATATATATGAACACGTATGTTTAAAACAAATGAAAATTTATGCATATATATACAGGCTTATAGTGACAGAACAAAAATCTACTAGGCATGTAAACGTGGAAAACCCACGTCCCCGGCAACGGCGCCAAAAATTGATCTGCCTAAATCGAGCGTCCGGAAATGAACGCGGGACAAAGGAAGGAATCAAGCTTTAAATTTATAACCTGAAACCTTCTAGGCCCCCAAAACTTAATTACGGGGTCGAAGTAGATATACAGGGTCGAACACAGGGACGTGGTGACGTTTAGGACGCCACAGATCTCGTTCTTAAGTCAGATAAGACAAAACGATAGTCGATAAGAGAAAATTGCTAGAACTAGTCTAGCAGGTTGTCACGATTAAAATAAGAAAAAGAAAAGAAAACAAAAGCAAAACAAGACAGAGCACGAGGTTCTACTAACTAGAGAAAGAGAGTTCTTGGCTATGTAACCACAAAAGGGGCAGTCTATGCACTCGTTCTCGGGCGCAGACAACCCTCGAACACCCAAGCAAGCATCTAGCACGCACATCGGCATCTGTCCTGTGGGGTCATCCCACTCGCTCTCGCGATGCGTGACTAAAACCATCAACGATATGTCATTAACCCTCTCTCAAGGGATGACATATCAACACCTCAGTATATGCTAAGTTCCCTCTTGGGTCTTAGGATATTATGGGGTGTTAGGAACATAATACCTTGGATCGTCCTCCTCTCGGGTTCAGATCCAAACTACCATCTCTTAGCTATTTCTACAACGGATCTCTCAATACAGGCAGAAATAGCAGTTCAAGCGAGTAAGAGATCAACCAAACTAGCAATCATAACTTGGAAAGAGAAAATAGAACATGCAACATACTAGATCTGATATGAATCTACTTGCTTAAGGTAAAAGTATATAAACATGCCCAGATCGGGCTGCATAGACAAGAAGGAGCTAACTAGCCATAGACAAGCATAGCTAGCACCGAATAAAGATGGATAAACATCGTTTGTACAAGAAACAAAGGAATGTAGTAGAATGAAAGAGAAGAGGGAAGAGATATAGCCCGTAGAGGAGATGTGGCTCTCGCTCCTTGGCCTCTGTGTAGGCCGGATCTCGCCCCTGGGGTCTTCTCTTTGTCCCTCTGGACTCCTCGGTTCTCCCTCTCTCTAGACTGTATCAGGCAGCGGTCGTATCGGTCGGAGGGCGTATCGGTCGGCGCGGCCGTATCGGGCAACAGTCGTATCGGGCAGCGGCCGTATTGGTCGGCGGGCGTATTGGTCGGCGCGGCCGTATCGGGCAGCGGCCGTATCGGTCGGCGGGCGTATCGGTCGGCGCGGCCGTATCGGGTAACATCCGTATCGGTCAGCGGGCGTATCGGTCGGCGCGGCCGTATCGGGCAACAGCCGTATCGGGCAGCGGCTGTATCGGTCAGCGGGCGTATCGGTCGGCGCGGCCGTATCGGGCAACAGCCGTATCGGGCAACGGTCGTATCGGTCGGCGGGTGTATCGGTCGGCGGGTCGTATCGGGCAACAACCGTATCGGGCAGTAGACTTTTGGGGAACCCGACTCACTAGCTCCTTGGTCCAGGATCTAGCTCTTGTAGGGTCCTTCCTCCAGCCCTCGACTCTCTCTAGCTCCGAAGAAGCATTCTTGTAGGCTGGCAGCTGCTATTTATAGGCAGCGAGTTGATGTAAGTTGTAGCTTTTAGTGGTCCACGTGTCCTTCATCCGTGGCTTCAATCTTGAGGAACCAGGTCGGCCAATATGACTGTCACTCGGCAACCGTATCGGGCAGTCGTATCAGTCGGCGGCCGTATCGGTCGGCGCGCGTATCGGTCGGCGCCCGTATCGGTCGGCACCCGTATCGGTCGGCACAACCGTATCGGTTGGCCGCCGTATCGGTCAGCACACCCGTATCGGCCAGGCCATATCGGGCAGTCATATCGGGCATCTTTGTCGGGCGGCCATCTCATCCAGACCATATCAGGCAGTTATATCGGGCACCCGTATCAGGCAGCCATATCGGCCAGCTGCTGCGATTCTTGTCTTTTCCTGGTCTAGTACTTGAAAGTCCCAAAATTGGCTAGTTTCGGTGCCTACAAATCTAAAACAGGCTAATTAGCTACATTATTGGCTATTTTCACTACATTATCTAATGGAGAGATAGAAAACATAAAACATGAACAAAAGAGTGCATATTAAGACTAAAGTGGCACAAAACTATAGATAAAATGCATAGAAAATATGCGCTAATCTGGGTGTTATCAGTTGTCCACCATGAAGATTAAATACAAGTTTTAATTGAATATCAAATTGTAGTTTGAACATATAATTTCTCACAAATAGTTCAACCATTTAATATGAGTGATAAAAACTTAAAGCAAATCATATACATAGTTTCAAAACATTTTTTGAGGAAGAAGTTTTGAATGTTCAATTGTCAATGTTATATTTAGTTTAGAATAGTACAAATTCATCTACTAGTTGAGCTACCCCAAAAGACCAGAACATTCATTGCAAAGGAAAACCCTAGATATTATTAACATGTGCAGTCTCACTAGATGTGTGATGAATATTGTTAGTTGTTACAATTATATAAGCATGTATGCTAGATTGTTAATGAACAACTTAACGAGGATAAGGCACATGCTTGAAATTTTAATTTCCCATGCTTCATCTAAGACCAGATATTGCCATTTTACACGACGTATGTGTGTTTCACAAAAGATCAACAATTGATAGTTGGCTACGAGTATGTGAAAACCAACATCCTAGAAATGAAATGACATGATTGCTCAAGAACAAAGAAGAAACAAAATGTAGAATTTGGTTACATTCTAGCCATAAAACAAATTTAGATAATGTATACCTTCTATATAGACATTTTGGATTCAAATTCTTCCTCAACATTGTCTTTTCCTGATGTCTGCCCTAGTAAGGAAGAGATTTTACAAAACTAGAAGAATATGCAACTACAAGAAAAGGCTCCATATATATCATTCATGATAAAATAAATTTCAATCATAAATAAAAAAGATTCCAATAAAGATGGTGTTCTTAACAAGAGCATGCCATGTTTGTTCCATTATATGGAACAAATTTACTTATAAAAAGATTATTGCTTGCTTCTTATAAATGAGAAAGGAAGACCATAGCTTACATTTTCTTTCCAAGACACATCTCATCAGCAAGAATCCCATTTGAGCCCTAGCGAATTCATAATTTTCAATTCACTCCATCAACGAGGAACATCATCAAGAGTTTCACACTATTTATTGTAAATGTTGACAAGCCATTAGATTACTGTAAGATGATATTCTTTAATGGTACTTTTAAACATTTTAGGTCTAAAATTGATGACGTTAAAGACATTGTGGATGAAACAAGACCATGAGAAATTTAGTGTAAAGTTTAGCGTGTTTGCCACTTATTTCAGTCCCAGTATGAGATTGCCTACCTTTACCACATATTCTATGAATATAATATTGAATTCACATAACATATGGGTGAAGGAGGTTTATTTTAATTGAACCAGAAAGGAAATCAAATGACAACACTTCATCTAATCATGTGCTAACTACACAAAGGAAAAATACAAAGTGCAAATGATGTAATCGTTTTAATGCAAAACTGTGGAGCATTGAGTAGTCAAAACTCATTAATTGATCATTCATTAAGGTTCAAATTTATACAACCATACTCACTTCAAATTTATTGTAAAGAGAGTGCATGGCATCAAGATTGGTCTGGGTGAGAAACGTAATTGTAGAAATATAGTTGGATTTGGGTTGACATGTCCACTGGAATGATGCAAAAACATGAGTTATAGTTGCACAAACCAATCCATTGTATTCAACAGTCTACTGGAGTGATGATTTAATAGAAGTATCAAGGTAAAAGACATCACTCCAAAATTCTTAAGCAATATTAGTCTTAGATGACATCACAAAGATGTTCACTTGAAATAATCAAATTATTGAGAAGAAGATATCAAAATAATGTTAAACAGCCTGTGAAAGCTTTACGTTAATGTCTGGTACTTATGTAAGGTTGTAAAATCTAATGGAGAACCATCACATATTGATGGTGAATAACTCCCACAAAGAAATGAAACTTGTAGGAACTAGTAGAAGCACCACAACCAATGGAAATGATCATTTTGTAGATCCAACGTGTGTGGACTAGAAACTACCACATTGAAGTACCTTGCAAAAGAATCACTAAATTTTTCACATGGTAGTTGTCCATGAAGATAATATTATTATATTTTTCTACTCATGTAAAACAATTCTTCATAATACCTAGCTTCGAATATAAGAAGAAGCCAAATCCGCAAGAAATCAATAATTGGATCAGTACATAAGAAGCTCATCAGGATAGCACCAAATGCACAACTTTCAGATCTACTCAAATAAAACTATATAAAATGTATATATCTGAATGGTAACTATCAAACAAACACATCATAGGTTTACAATTCTATTGGAATGCATTGAATGGGTAATTCACCCTCCTCTATAGACCCTCAATGTTAAAACCAATTTAGTTTAGGTTTCTTGAAAGGAAAAATTGCACACATCATCAATGTTGTATATAGGTACCAAAAATATGTTAATATGATCTATAAGGAAAAAAATATAGAGTGAAATTTATTATGAACTAGAGAACTGATAGGAATGAACTAATAAGAATTGGGTTGACAGGAATGAGCCATACATGAGCATAATGTGTCTATAGAAACAACTACCATTTTGTATTATATGCCAAAACAATAGTGACAATAGAAGTGGTCAAGTAAAATAAGTCATAGAACAACAACAATGCATTTGTATCAGAGTAAGGGAAAATAAGATCTAAATACTACACTTACCTGCTTGAAGCTTTAGATTTGCATCCTCAATGCGGATTCATCCCAAATATTTACAAATCCTATCTTGGAGAGAATGCCTAAGAGAACTGATGATTATAAGAGGAATCGCATAAAAATACTTATTTTATACACATTATGCATTTATATTTCTTTATTAAGTTTTAAAGAAGTTGAAGAGTAATAGTGAAAATCCAAATGAGGATAGTTTCATGCTAATGGTTACAATGAGAAATCCTCACACTACTATAGAAATGGCTTATAACGTCACATTTACAGGTGTCGGTTGTATACAAGATACCGACGCCTAAACCCTACAACATCAGTTGAATACAAAAAACGACATCTATTTTTGAAGAGCGGCCAGCCACGGATATCACTTTTTATTTAGCATTGGTTCCTTAATAAGCAACCGACGCCTAAAATCAACTGCCAAATCCAAATTTTCTAGTGACAAAAATTCCTCCAAAATTTAACATACGACGTTGGTTGTTAACAAAGAAATTGACGACTAATGGTTTTTCACGAGACAAAAATTTGGTCCATTGTTATCGTCATTTATCTTACAATAACCGACGCCAATGTGTTTTCACGCGTTGTCCCCGTGAAAATGTTCACCACCCTTTTGCGTCAGTTTTTCTACAGAAACTGACGACTATGGTCATAATTCAAGAACATTTTGTTTTGTTGGCATATGTATATGGACATCGGTTTTTCTAGTTGGAACTGACGACTATCATTGAATATAGGTGTTAGTTTTGTGGTGGGAACTGATGCCTATTATTTTAAGTGTCGGTTGCTTTTAATAATCGATGCCTATGGTTAAATTAATAGCACCTACGCGAGCTAGACTCATCCCATTTCTCTATTTCATTCCGGATATCATCTGCTCTGGTGATTCTGCTCTGCCTCTACTGAAACGTCCACCGTTGCTGCCGCTCCACTGCCACTGGTCCGCAACTTTCGCTTCTCCTCCGACGCTGGCCTACTGCCGCCCCCCACATCTGTTCTTTGCTCCTCCGCCACCAACCTAAGCAAGGTATACCCTCCTCCGCCGCTGCTATCCTTTCCTCCTCTGCTGCTGCTGTCCTTTCCTCCTCTGGCGCCGACCCAGACCTCGCCCAGGAGGCCCAGGCATTCACCTCGGGTCCCAAACCCAGGTGCCCAACCTGGTTAGGCCTCTGGAGGCCTGGGCGGACTGGGCGGATGCTTGGGCAGTGCCAAGGCATGCTTAGGATGCTGCTGGATGTTTTTTTAATTAATTTATTTACTGATTTGTGTTTATTTATGTATTGATTTTGTTATGATTTAATCATCTATTTAATTAACTTTATTTATCAACTGATTTAACTTTATTTTTCAATTGATCTGTGTGTATTCATCTACTATTTGTATTTATTTATGTACTGATTTAGGAATTAATTGATCAACTACTGATTTATATTAGTTTATCAACAAATTTGTATTTATTCATCTACTTATTTGTATTTTTTTGTCTACTATTTTTATTTAGTTATCTAGTCATTTGAATTTATTTGTGTACTTTTTTTGCAATTATATAATCATATCTAGTGATATAACTTTATCATAGGCTCATTATGAACCATTAGATCTAGATCTTAGGGTATCTCTATCGTACTAACTATGAAATTGGTAATTAACTTGTTTCCTTGTTCAGTATATTGAGAATCCTAATCACCCTTCTTGCTTAATGATGAAATCTAATGCACTCACGTGACATGCTTGGAATGTAAATGATGAAACTTTTCCCTAGATTTCCAGTCATGCTTCTAAAGACATCAATAATCACCCTAACTTAAAGAACTAGGATATGGATGATGAAACTAGGATTGTAGGTATAAGAATGGCAACATACATGTATTTGTTGGCCTAGAAACCCATCCAAAATTTACTCATTAGGAGTAAATATTGGATAGTCTCTAGTTTGGGACTGTTCTTGAACACCTAATATCACTTAGGATGTAAGTGTAAAATGTGTATTTGGTTTTAAAGAAAATTTCGGTAGCATTTCCCCGTTTGTCCTCTAAGTATGTACTTGGAGAACATTGGGAAAATGTTGCCAAAATTTTATTGAAAACCCAATACATATTATACACTTACCAGTGAGATTAGGTGTTCAAGAATGGGATAGGTGGTACACATTTATTATATATAAGACCATAAACCCTAAAGTTTTAACCATAAACCCTAATCTTTTAACCCTAGACCCTAATCTTGTTCTACTATATACTTGTTTTCTCTTTGATCATAGAATGAATAGATCATGGATGTCCATTCCAAATCGTTGCACCCCAGAGTTTATTTTTGGTCTTGATCAGTTTATTAGATTTGTCGAGGAACATAGGAAACAACTTGGAGATAGGTTCTACTGTCCATGTAGGCATTGCGGTAACAACTTGAAAGTCAACATTGGTGATGAAATCAAAAGTCATGTCATATGCAATGTGATTGTACAAAGCTATATCGAATGGCACTGGCATGGAGAGATTTCAAACCTGAAATCAGTGGATGTCGATAACAGTGCTTGTGTGGAAGAAAAAATTGCCTCCGATGACGTAGATGTGAACGAACTAGTTCAAGTAGACATCGTTGATGCGATGTTGGATAGTTGTGGGGTAGAGCACACCGCTCCACCTCCCATGTTTAGAAACATTGTGCATGATGTTGAGATACCGTTATAGACAGCTTGTAAGTTTATGAAGCTTAGCGCTATGTTGAGATTGTATAAGTTGAAAGCTAACAATAGATGGAGCGACAAAAGCTTCACATCATTGTTGTCTTTGTTGAAAGAAATTCTTTCTGAAGGAAATGAGCTGCCAATCTCAACATACCGGTTAAAGAAATTGTTGTACCTAATGGGAATGGAGGCCAAGAAGATACACGCATGCCCGAATGATTGTGTATTATTTTAAAAGGACTATGTAGATTTGAAAGATTGTCCCAAATGTGGTGCATCAAGGTATAAATTGACGACTTCCGGGGAGTCCAAAACTGGTTCTCCTTCTAAGCTGATGTGGTATCTACCTATAATACCACAGTTTCAATGCTTGTTTGCCAATTCGATAGAGGTGAAGAATTTGAGGTGGCATGCAGATGTTAAGAAAAATAATGATGGGATCCTACAACATGCGTCTGATTCCCGACAGTGGAAGAAGATTGATTTATTGTACCCTAAATTCGGTGAAGAAGTCAGGAATCTAAGACTTGGGCTTTGTACATATGGGATGAATCCATATGGGACATTGAGCAGCCTACATAGCAATTGACTAGTTATGCTTGTTATATACGATCTTCCTCCCTGGTTGAGTATGAAAAATAAGTACTTATGCTGTCATTGTTGATATCGGGCCCGAAACAACCTGGAAATAATATCGACATTTATCTTGAACCTCTGATTGATGACTTGAAGAAACTCTAGGGTGAAGGTGTGATGACCTATGATGCTTCACGAAGAGAGACATTTTGTTTGCACGCTATGTTGTTTTGCACTGTAATTGACTTTCCAGCATATGAGAATTTGTCTAGATATAGTGTCAAAGGATCTAAAGCATGTCTTATATGTGAAGAGAATATTGATTCAATACGACTAAAACACGGCAGCAAGACTATATTTCTTGGTCATCGAATGTTTCTTCCAAAATTTCATCCATATCGTAGGTTGCGTAAAGCATTCAATGGACGGAATGAGGAACAGAGTGCACCTAAACCTATACCAGGGGAGGATGTTTATGAAAGAGTAAAAGACTTTGCCATTGAATTTGGTAAGAGATCACAATGTACCATGGACACACTGAGTGACAAATCTTTATTCAAGAAGAAGTCAATATTTTGGGATCTTCCTTATTGGAGTTCTTTGGCAGTCAGTCATTGTATCGATGTCATGCACATTGAGAAAAATATTTGTGATAGCGTCGTCGATACTTTGTTGAATATACTAGGTCAGACTGAAGATGGAATAAAATCCAAAATGGACCTACGTGAAATGGGAATAAGGAAAGAATTAACAGAAGTAGTTAGTAGTGATCATACTTACCCCCTGCTTGTTACACGTTATTGAGAAAGGAGAAGAAAGATTTTTGGGAATGCTTGGTAAATGTTAAGGTGCCACAGGGTTACTCATCCAAGATTCATACATTGGTATTAATGAAAGATATAAAATTGATAGGTCGTAAATCTCATGATTGTCACACTCTAATGCAACAATATTACCTGTGGCAATTCAATCTATATTGCTGAAGCATGTAAGGTTTGCAATCACCAGACTTTGTTTCTTTTTCAATAGTCTATGCAGCAAAGTTATTAACCCTGATACTCTCGATAAATTACAAAGAGAAGTGGTTGTTACCCTATATCAGCTTCAGATGTATTTTCCTCCTTCATTATTTTATATCATGGTACATCTTGTTGTCCACTTGACTAGGGAAGTGAAAATGTTGGGACTACTTTTCTTGCATTGGATGTATCCCTTTGAATGATACATGAGCATTTTTAAAGGTGATGTTTGAAACCGTTATTGGCCTAAAGGGAGAATCATTGAGGGTTATGTGGTGAGCGAGGTTATGGAAATTTGCAATGACTATCTGAGTGCTAATGACGCTCCTGTTAATGACAAGAATATTGGGAAGAATTTTGGAAAAGGAATTTTGGGATCACGGATGAAAGTAATCAGCAATGAGCAGTTGGAACAAGGTCACTTGTATATTTTACACAACATCAACGAAGGGAGTGTTTATATCAAGGAACATACCAATTTCATCAAGAGACAATTTCCTTGAGCCAATTAAATGTGGCTTGCTAGAGAGCATAACAAGACATTTATTAAGTGGTTTGAAGATAAAGTCTTACATCAACTATCTCAAACACCAGATAATCTTACTGAAACTATCAAATGCCTCACCTTTAAACCAAAATTGTATGTTATGTCTTATAAAGGGTTTGACATAAATGGATTCTCATATTACACAAAGCGCCAAGATGATAAGAGTGTCATCCAAAATAGTGTGATCGCCCTTCAAGCGTCTTCATTATTTTTTGCAAGTGCAAAGGATAACAGTCCACATGAAGCTAAAATGTCATATTACGGTGTCATTGAAGACATATGGGAGTTGGCTACGTAGACTTCAGAATTCCACTCTTTAAATGTAATTGGGTTGATAACACCAAAGGAGTTATAATGGATGAATGGGGTTTCACATTAGTGAACTTTGAAAAGATTGGAGAGAAGTGTGAACCATTCACATTGGCATCATAGGCGAAACAAGTATTTTATATTGATGATCATGCAAATGATAAATGTTCGGTTGTTCTTCATGGTAAAAGACAGTTCATGGAAGATCCTACAGATGAAGAACAATACTATGATAAGTATGATGACTCCAGTCCATTCTCAGTTGGGTTGCCAACACCACCAAATATCGAAGCTAATGATGACTTGTATGTGCACGGAGATCACAATGAAGGATTGTTAATTGATAAAATATCACAATATTAGAGGCATGCATGTTTATATTTATTATATATTTTATTTTTCTGAATGTGAACTTTAAAATGTTTTATTATCTTCAAGTTATATCAAATGCTAAATGTTTGATTTTTTAATGACACGTTCAGAGGGCTGAGCATGAGCATGATGGCCATGATGAAGATTATCGTGAGGGTGAGGATATTAATGTGTCGCCTCACAATGTAAGTTTTAAAAATATATCCTATATTTCTATCTATATGTTCATTTATAGTTATATCCTATAAGTGTGTTTCTTTTGTCAAATTTTAGGTTGGTGATGTACCCCCAAAGAAATTGGGGCACTTGATGAGAATAAAAAAATTGAGAACGTGAGGGGCATCAAAATGATGAACACATTACTACAGCAAAGGGTCAATGAACCCAAACTGGATGTGGAATTTGATCATACAGGAAACCCTATTGGAGTGAACCATTGTAGTCCTAACTTAGAATCCTGGCTTAAAGTTCCTAAGGGGAAGAAAGACTTAATATGGAAGGGACTATTTGTGAGTTATTAGTATTTGCAATTCTATTTTTGTAGATTACTAATTTTTAGGATACTAGTTAATAGAAATTCTATTTTGCAGAGTATATTTGATTTGGATAAAAAGCTGCATCGTAATTGCGTGATGCAATGTTGTGGGAGGGTCCTAAGGAAATATAGGACAAATCTCCCCTGAGATTACATACGCGATGCTGAAAAGAGGTTCTTGATTGATTTCCAATTCTAGACATTGATCACTTTTTGACTAACTCTACACTAATAATTTTTGTTTGTATTCTCTTTGAAAAACAAATTTAGGAAGAAGGCATCCACTGAGCAATGGAACTACCTGGACCCCAAAGCCTGGGAGGAGTTTGTTACCCAAAGAAAAATGGATGAATTCAAGGTATTAAGCGCCACTAACAATTTAATTAATATATGTTCTTATGTATTCACCTATTCATGATTAATCTTTAGTGTTACTAACCAAATCAATGTGCTTACTAACAAGGCTATCAACGATGCTCAAAGAGCAAGGCATGCACTGAATGTGCATTACCACAAAATGGGTCCAAGAGGCTATGCAGGCGTTTGCCAAAGACTACATGTTGAGTCTACTGCTCAGTCTATTGCTAGTCAAGAGACTGTAGAGTCCTCTACTATTGGTCTCGCACCTCTGCCTCGCCATGCTCTGTGGATAGTTGGGAGGCAAAACAAGAAGGGAGATACAATAAAGCCCGCAACTGCTAAGGTGGATGAAAAAATGGTAAAATTCAACTCTTAGAGAAATAGATCGATATTGATTATTGTTATGTTTACTTAACAATTTCTGTTGATGGTGATTAGCGGGAGCTGCACGAGCAGAGGAAGGAAGGCAAGTTCATCCCTGAGGGCACAAGGGATGAATTGACAGTTGCTCTGGGTAACCTAGAGCATCCTAGACATGTTACGGGTGTAGGTGCTGGTGTGGGCATCAAAGCGTTCTTTTGGCCATCACAGCGCAAACCAATCCCAAAAGTGGGACTTTCACAAGCTGAGGTAACTTAATATATTTTTTAGAATGTTATTGTGAAAGAGAATTCAATAATCAGAAGTTAGTGTTTATTTTGTCCATGTATAGGTAGATCAGTTAATTGATAGGAGAGTTGCGGAAGAACTTGATAGGAGAGTTGAGGAAGCACTTGATAGGAGAGTCAAGGAAACACTTGATAAGAGACTCAATGGAGCAATTAGCCAGTGGCAGGTGTCTCAGAATGCCACTTAGACAATACCTGTGGCGGGCCGCTCTTCTCCTACTATAGAGGTTGGGATTAATCCTTTTGACCCACCACCTAGCACGTCTCTGTAAGTATTTTTATGACATATGTAGTAGCTAGTCTTTTCAAGATGATATTTTATGTATATATGTACATAACATTAAATTTGTAGGGGTTCAAGCCATTCCATCTAAAAAGTCAAGAATATATCATTATAGAGAAACATGCTTACCCATCCCTTCCAGGGGAGATGTTTCATGGGACTCCAGTACCAATTGGTATGGTTCGTGTGAGCCCGATACATATACTCCCCGATTGGAAGGATTTTCAACTGCCATATGCCCACCCAGATTTTGAAACGCTTGGTGACGCAGAAGGTAGAGTGATAATGTGGCCAAAAGCGGATATCGTCTATATATTATTGTATGGTAAATTTACATTACGTTAATTTGTTAGTGTGTGTATATATGAGTCAATTGATCTGAAATTATATATACAGGTTAAAAGGATGACACCTGCTACATCTCGTCCTCGACGTCCACCTCCTCAACTACCATGTTGGCTTCCAAGGGACCTACACGCCTCGTTAGGTCCTAATTGTAGGGGTATGGTAGTATGGATCAACGAACATGATCAAAATTTCCCTATAAATGTTACAATTTTGTAGGATGCCGCTGGTCAATTATACGATAAAAATCTATTTATACAAGTTTTTCATATGTATTAATGCATAAGTATTAATGCAGGTCAATCATACGAAAACAAGCTATTTATACAAGATATTTTGGAGTTGTTTCTCTATGATTGGCTGAACACATCTATGATAGAGGTGTGGATATGGTGAGATCTTGTTTATACATCCATATACCTTGTTTTATATACGGTGATATGGTTTCTTATATATTAATGCATATGTAATACATGTTTTGCAGCCAGTTACACACGATATGTACATATTTTGCATTTTCCCATGTGGGATTTTTGGTTCCATCTTTGATTATTTTTGTAGATACAGACCCTTCTTTAGTTACTTCATACTGCTGTGATGCTTTTGAATATTTTGGTTAAAATAAGATGACGGTGATAATAGCTCCATTCAATGTCGAGTAAGTTTACTTTGCTTATAATTTAGACTTAAGAAAATTACATTTTTATTATGGATTTTGAGTTATTAATTTTTAACTTTCTTACCTGTAGTGATAGGCACTGGGAGTTACTAGTTATTGTCCCTAAGACGTTCACTGTCTATTATATAGATCTTATGGGTAATGAATTAAATACATTATATGGACACGCAATGAAAAGGCCATTATTCTTGTGAGAAATATTACATATTTTTATATCCTTTAACATTTGTTATTACATTACTATTTAATTATGCAATTTAATGTGTTACATTAACATGTAGGGCTTTACAAGAGTTCAAAAAAGCTACATCGAGCCACAGGTCGTGTATGGATGTGTAAGGACCTAGATTGTGGGAACAGGATGAATAAGATTATCCCCAGAGTTAAAAAAAAAAAAGAGTTCAAAAAGGCTGGAGGAAAGGTCCCCAGGAAAAAGAATCAGCCACTAATTTTGGGAGAATGTGAAAATAATTTCCCGACTCTAATGTATATATTATTTATGTGAACTATGCTTATTTGTATTTTTGAATATTTTTTATGTTTCAATTTATAGTGTACTACACAAGACAATGACTGGGCATGTTGATAACCTCCTATTTTAGTAGTTTATCTTAGTCTTTTTCTTTGGTTTTCCATACTCTTTTTACGTTTATACGGTACATAAACCTAATTTTACCCCTTTTTGTAAATACATCATCAAACTAACTTTTTCCTTCTACACTTGCAGAAAAAGCACAAAAAAATCATAAAAGAATAAACCAACCTCAAGGCCGAGTGAAGCCAAACGGTCCCAAGACCGCATGGAGTTCAAACGGTCCCGAGACCGCATGAAGTCAAACGGTCCCAAGACCGCATGGAGTTCAAACGGTCCCGAGACCGCATGAAGCCAAACGGTCCCAAGACCGCATGGAGTTCAAACGGTCCCGAGACCGCATGAAGCCAAACGGTCCCAAGACCGCATGGAGTTCAAACGGTCCCGAGACCGCATGAAGCCAAACGGTCCCAAGACCGCATGGAGTTCAAACGGTCCCGAGACCGCATGAAGCCAAACGGTCCCAAGACCGCATGGAGTTCAAACGGTCCCAAGACCGCATGAAGCCAAACGGTCCCAAGACCGCATGAAGCCAAACGGTCCCAAGACCGCATGGAGTTCAAACGGTCCCGAGACCGCATGAAGCCAAACAGTCCCAAGACCGCATGGAGTTCAAACGGTCCCGAGACCGCATGAAGCCAAACGGTCCCAAGACCGCATGGAGTTCAAACGGTCTCAAGACCGTTTGACGCCAAACGATCTCAAGACCGTTTGACGCCAAACGGTCTCAAGACCGTTTGACGCCAATCGGTCTCAAGACCGTTTGAACCCAAATGGTCTCCAGACCGTTTTACCTCACTCAAGGCCTATAAATAAGACCTCAAGGGCCATCCCTGAGAAGAGTCCAGACGTCCAGAGGCTGTCTCTCTACTACCAGAACAACTCCATCCACCACCCGAGGCTGCCGGTCTGAGACTCACATTCCATTGCAAAGCTACCTTCTCTCTCATCAACAAAGAAGGTGAGAGGAGAAGATCCGTCGTCAAGCAAGCCACGAAGGGTGAAGATCGTTGCTCTCTCCACCAAGGGTTCAACCTTCTCTCCTCAGTGGAGATGATGTTCTTTCTATCTCTTCTTTCCTCCTCCTTTGTTGTTCCCTCTATGAGGAGCGAGTAGTTCCATCCACTCGGGCGCGGGGACTAGCCCCGCTGCCCATGCTTTGTACTTTGTACTAAAAAGATGTTATCCTTTCGTTTTAATACTAAATCGTTTCACACATGCTTGAATGATGGCCACGTTCTTGTATGCATCTATTGTCTTTTTTTGTGGTTTGTCTACGACCGCTCTCGAGACTCGAATACCGATTTAGTGTTGGTTTCTGGTGTGTGTATCCACCACGCATCTGTTTCGGTGTCTAGGAGTGTATCTCAAAGAGTGGAGTAAACTCACTATCATCCGTTGCACTTCTATATGTATGGAAGTAACCTTGGTAAGTCGAGGAACACGCTTTGCGAGGGGAATGATGTAAAGCATGTGACCATTTGTTCGGGAATGGCTGGCGTTGCAACATTCCCGCACTTCTCGTAGCTAGGTTATCCGAATAGGAGACTAGGCCTACAAGGACGCTATTCGATTTGATAATTATCGCTCGCTTGTTAGTTTCAGATGCACGTTTCATGAGGTTGAGTAAGATTCTCTCTTTGGAGACTACATCTCTTCATTGACACGTAGAAATGTACCGAATGAGAGCTGCTTAACCCTTGAAGGATGTGATGCATTGCTCTTGTCTTATATGGGCATCGGTCTTGTGGAACATCGAAGGATGCAATGCATCGCTCTTGTCTTATATGGGCATCGGTCTTGTGGAACATCCTTGGATGCAATGCATCGCTCTTGTCTTATAAGGCATCGGTCTTGTGGAACATCCATGCATCTAGCTTATAAGTCTTGCTTGCTTAGTACATATACAATGCATGTGTAGCGGTGGTGAATACCTGCTTAACCCCAGTGATTCATCATCATTTGTTAAATCTTAGTTTTACTTGCTTTATTTACTTTTCATGCTTTAGTCTAAAAACCAATCAAAATCCAACCTTTTGATATAAGTGCCAATTAGTAAAATAACTAAGTGAAGTGCTGTACGTTTTCCATCTTGTTGCTTGCATCAAGACCGTTGTCTTTTGGGTTCGATCCTAAATCTGTACTATGATAAGGCTTCCATACTCTTATGGGGTTGGAGTTGTTATCTAAGCACCAGTTCTAGGTAAACCTAGGGAAGACATCAATCCTCTCTAGGGTTTTTGGTGATAGAATTCTGGGACTCCCATTGGAAGACTAAAAATCTTTTGGTGTAAGTCCCAGCTCCATCAAAAAATGGCGCCGTTGCCGGGGAGAACGGAACGTTAGTATTTCACCTAGTTCATTTTTCTAGTTGGTTAGGATTTTACACTTTCTTTTTGAATCATAACTCATCATCTTCTTGAAGCTTTCATATTGTCTCTATTATCTAAAGGTGTTCTCTTTTCTTTACTCAGGTAGAACCCGTATATGCAATCACCGCATAATCGAGGATTCTCCCCTGATCTGGAGTTCGACTCTGAGGTAGAGAGAAGTTTCCACCACAGAATCCGTCTCAATCGCCAACGCGCTAGTCAAATGGCTGACGAACAGCATCAAGCCGCTTTGGTGATGGAGAGAGTCAATGCTGCTATAGCCGCACAATGGGCACAACTCATTGCAGACACCCGTGCCCAAATACAAGTGGAGATACGAGCAGAAGAGCAAGCCCGCATAAGAGCAGAGACCGAGGCTGCACAGCTCGAACTACGAAACAAGAAACTGAGGGACTATGCTGTTCTGAAGAATTATGAAGACAACCACCCGGTCCGGCCTCCGATCATCAACATCCCAAACTTTGAGATTCGGACCCAGTGGATCCAGATTATGCAAGGAATTTCCTTATCAGGAGGTTCAGGAGACGATTGCATGGACCATTTGAAACGGTTTAAGGCATTATGCCGCCTGGTCCCGCAAGCCGGTATTGCTTTCGACGCAATAATGCTCCACCTGTTTCATTTCACCTTATCTGGAAGGGCCTTGAGTTGGTACAACTCATTGGACAGAGAACCCATCATAACCACTTGGGCCCCTCTAGAGGAAAAATTCTTGGAGAAGTTCTTTCCACCCTCGCTTACCTATGAAATCAGAGGGCAGATCAACCATTTCTCCCAGCTACCTGGAGAAACCCTCGCTGAGGCATGGGAAAGATTCAAGGAACTTCTACGCAAATGTCCTCATCATGGAATTTCACAGAATCAATTGATTGAAACTTTTTATCGGGGGGTAAGCGATGACATTAAACAGTTCCTAGATTCCTCATCTGGAGGAAATTTCATGAGGAAAAACTATGAAGATGCCTGGAAGATCGTTACCTTAGGAGCCGAAAACCAGTCCAATTGGGGGCGGTCAGCCGGAAAAGGCATCTTATAAGTCTTTAAAGCTGAAGAATCTATGGAACTAAAGTCAATAGCCGAGGCTTTGAAGACAATCGTTCATAAACAGCAAGCCCTTGAAACAACTCTAGGGGAAATTGATAAGAAGAAAACCCCGCTGGTTCATCAAGTCAAAGCTGTCACAGGATCCTGTGAAGCTTGTCATTCTTCGGATCATCCGACTCTTTCCTGCGGAATACTCTATAATGTGATGATGGATCTGCATCCACCACCACAATCCTATGAGGCCATCACTAATCAGGCTGAAGATCAGATTCCAGAGAAAGTCAACTCCATCCATACTATTCCCGGACAAGTTTATTATAATCCCAGTCAACCAAGGAACCATCCTGGGTTCCAGTATGGGAATCCCTCTAGAACTGTGAATCCGCAACATCAGACACAAGGGGGACTTGACAGTAGGCTGCCTCCTGGGTTTCCAAACAATTTTAACCAAAATCAAGGGAACCCAAGGAACAATTTCCCTAGGGCTAATTACCCTAGAAATCAATCAGCCTACTATCAGTACACTCATCCCCCGCTTCACCCACAGTTGCATACTCAACTGTCCCAAAACCAAAACCCTCAGAAAAATGCTACTGCGCAGCCAGAAGATGAGCTATCTTCAATAAGACAGATGCTGCAATCTCAGCAAACCATGCTAGCCAACCAACAAGCTCAACAGAAGACAGTTGAAGCACAGCTTGCCCAGATTGCTGCACAATTGAAACCCCCAATAGGCACTTTCGCTGGGCAGCCTGAATCGAACCCTAAACATGGGCCAAATAGACATGAGCAATCAAATACTATGACAGCAGCATAATAATGTTTTAACTTCGTCGAGCCAGCGACATAAAACCAAGGCGCTTCTTGGGAGGCAACCCAAGACCTCAGTATCACCTTCTCTAATTTCAAGTCTTTTATTTTTCTTTTGAATTTGTTTTGCTTTCTTTAAGTTCTTTCATCATTAATCTAAAAATACAAAAAAATCTACATAATCAAAACTACAAAAACAATACATAAAACAAACAACATAAAAATTCATAAACCAAAATACAAAAAAAAAATAATATACATACTCAAAAAACAAACATAAAAATATACAAACCCTTTGTACCCCTCCAAACGGTCTTCAAACCGTTTGGGATCAAACGGTCTTGAAACCGTTTGGGACCAAACGGCCCTCAAACCGTTTGGGATCAAACGGTCTTGAAACCGTTTGAGACCAAACGGTCTTGAAACCGTTTGAGACCAAACGGTCTTGAAACCGTTTGAGACCAAAACGGTCTTGAAACCGTTTGGGACCAAACGGTCTTGAGACCGCTTGGGATCAAGCGGTCTTCAAACCGTTTGGAATACAAAAGGTCACCAACCAATCACTATAAATATCAACCCTACCCCTCCGTCTTTCTCTCTTCGAATCTTTGAATTCTCCAGAGTTTTCGTGCGAAGAACTTCCTTCCTTGCTCCTGTTGCATCCGCGCAAAGTCACCCTTCCGTCCACCTTCCGCAAGGTAGTCCGGCGACTCCGCGCTGCTCATTCCATCGCCAGTCGCTGCTTACGCTGCCATCACCGTCGTTATCGAATGGTTTCATCAACCGACCCGTCGCCTTCGTCGCCACGCCGTTCTGTCGCCACCATCATGGCGCCAGTGCCGTTCCCTTTACCATCGCACAACGTCTCTTGCTCTGCCATCGCCGTCGCTGTCAAAAGATTTCACTGACTCTCCCACCGTTTACATCGACGTCGCCGTTCTTCTCATCGTTTTCGAAGGCGCCGGCGCGTTCTTCACCTTCGCGTCGTTCCACCTTCTCCCGCGCCGGCGACCTGTGACTCTTCGCTTTCCAAATGGTCTTGAAACCGTTTGGGACCAAACAGTCTTGAAACCGTTTGGGACCAAACGGCCTTGAAACCGTTTGGGACCGAACGGTCCTCAAACCGTTTGGAACCAAACGGTCTTGAAACCGTTTGGGACCAAACGGTCCTGAAACTGTTTAGGACCAAACGGTGGACCAAACGGTCTTGAAACCGTTTGGGACCAAACGGTCCTGGACCGTTTGGAACCAAACGGTCCTCAAACCGTTTGGAACCAAACGGTCCCGAAACCGTTTGGAACCAAACGATCTTAAAACCGTTTGGTTTTCGTTTCCCTTTTGCTTTCACAAAATATAAAAGATATAACTACAAATCAAATTTACATTGTTTCAAATCTTCTCTAATTATGAAACTCTTACTTTTTTCAGAAATGGCGTCACCAGCGAACAAAACTTCCGGCTCAGGAACTGCTCCTGCTCTGACAAGGGAGCAGATGATGGAAGAGCGAGCCAGGCTCATACAGATCAGGGACACTTACAACACTACCAGCGCCGTCCCTCCCAAGACCAAGATCATTGACGTCCTGTGTGAGATAACTCGCCTCACCAAATGCTTGGGTGAGGCCCCTGAAGAGGACATCGAGCACATCTCTTCTGATGATGATGAAGGATCGGACTACATACCAAATCCCGATGAAGACTCCTCTGCCCAAGAAACAGAGGGAAAACGCAAAGCTGCAAAGGCTGCATCTGGGCAGCCCCCCAAGAGGGCAAGAAAACAAGTCCACCCTCTATCTGCCATGGACCAACCCTTCACCAAACCATCCACCTTTGCTGCTACCACTACCACCCCTGCAGCTACCATCCCTACCACCTTCATTCCCATCACTGCCCCAATACCACCACCAGAGCACCTATCCATCCAAACCTCCATCACCACCGATAAAACCCTTAAACCAACTAAGTATGTTTGCTCCAGCATACTAGCTAAAATGGGAATTCACGAGCGCATCTTCAAAGCGCTACAAAAAGCCAACCTCACCAGGTTGTGCTTAATACCTGAATTGTCCTACATCGAGCCCACAGCGGAATTTTTCTCCTGCCTGACAAAGGAGCCCGTCGACATTGCAGATAGGTCACGGGATGGGGGTGATAGAAGGATTGTCACCCAAATCTTCGATAGCAACGTCGTCTTAACAGAGAATATACTAAATTCAATATTCATTGACGACCTGGAGCAGCTAAAAAAGGCCAAATCAGTGGGAACCGATCATCTAGAATTCAACCGCCACACATTCTGGAAAAGCTTAACTGGGATTCCCACATACGACGCCAAAACATGCAAAGCGTCCAACATACACTCCGGATTTGTGCGCACTCTGCACAAAATCCTAGCTGGCACACTTTTTCCAAGAACGGAAGGAGGAAACATTACAATATCAGACCTCTTTGTCCTCTGGTCTATCCTCAACGGAAGGCCAATCAACATCGGACGGTTGATGGTCCAGAAATTATCCGCCGCCTTCATAGGGAAAGAGATCTGTCTGGGGGGCCATGTCACAGCCATAATTAAATTTTTTAAGATGGACAGGCTATTACCCCAATGCACGCAAATCAAGGGCGACATCCTTACGAACGAGAAATCATTGAAAAACTCATTCATAATCAAAGAAAAGGATGGGAAGATACACTATGTATTCTGCCCGATGGTTAAGTCATCAAGAACTCTCCTTCCGTTACCGGAGCTAGCACACTATGATATGACACAGCTCCTCTTTTCTGATGAGGAGCTTACTCGTCTACTAGCTTCGGTCACATCCGCTGCGAAGAAACAAACTGCGGGCCCAACTGAAACGAGCATCACAGCCCCGACAGCTCAGCTTACAAAAATCCCTGTCAAATGACCTTCTAGGAGGTTGCTGAAGGCCCAACAGCTGTCGGGAACACCAACGTCCCGCCCAAACCCGGAGGACGAGCGGTTCAACGATGACATATTAACAACTTCCTCATTTGACTCTTTCATCCAGGGTCTAAATGAGCAGCTCTCCGCTGCCCCCACCACTACTTTCCTCCCCACATCCACGCCAGCATTCACATCCACCTTTTCACCCACCCTAACATCGGGCTTCCCTTTCTCCACCTCCATGCCCGACTTCACCACCTTTCCATTCACATCCACAGTTCCCACCCCTTCATCATCAGTGCCACCTTTTTCGCCACAAATACCACCACTCTTCACATCCGCCACCACCCCGATACTGCTGGTGACTTCATCAACAATCACTATGCAGTTTGGGCCATCATCAGTGTCTCTTCCGCAAGACACTACCACCATCTCACATAGGCCCCAGCCACATCACCCTTCCGCCTCTGGGGCCCCCCTTACTAACATTGGTGAGGAATTCGGCCATCAATTTGACGCTGTCCGAAACCTCCTCACCGATCCTTCTAACCTATTACATTCTATTTTTTCTTGTGTACAGGATTTATCTAAACAGGTAACCAGGATCGACAACCAACATCGAGCTCTTCCTGTCGTCCTACAAGGCATCCAGCAACGACAGGATGAAGTGGCTAAGCAAGTTGAGCATATCAACAGCCACACCAACAACCTGCCAGACCTGATCCTTGGGGCAACGCGCCAGCAAGAAGCTACGACAAGAAAAGTCGATGAGATCTCTAACCAGACTCACCCTCTACAAGAGAATCTCCGCAAGCTTGAGCAGAATCAAGACGAGCTAAGCACGCGCCTGGCCACCATCGACGACACAATTACGCAGCTCCATCATCATCAAAAGGAAGCTAATATCAATGAAACACAACAACTCCGTGCCCAAGTCACAGATCTGACAGCACGCCTCCTCTCCGCCGAGGGCAGATATACAGATCTCAAAGAAGCCCACGACGCACTGCTCGAGAAACATGAGCATCTACAAGTGGCTTTCGATGAGCTACAAGCCACTCACCGGCGGTGCAAAAAGTCGACTAAAAAGAAGACAACCGACGAAGCTGCGGACGATAACGACGATGATGATGAAAATGAAGACAAATCCGATTCATCTGCTGACTCCAATAAAGACACATCTTCAGGAGACAAGCACGATGACGGTGAAGACCCCGGGAACGCAGCAGGACCCTCCCATAAAGGGTCTGATAAAGGTCACCAGGAAAGTGACTACCACCCCAAGTCCCCACAGCATGACAACGTAAACATCTCTTACGGGGACCAATTCTTTGATTACTCCGCTATGGGGTCAATGGGGGAAGCTGCCAAGGATGCGGCCTTCGCTGAGCTCCAACAATGCATACTAGGAGCCAGCGCTACCTCGCCAAAAACTTCTCCCCCCTTCTCAACACCTTCTCCCCCTTACCTAGACGAGGCAGACCGAGTGAGTCTAGATACTGACGCAGATCTTGACTCCGCCTCCGATCTAGACAACAACCTCAGAGGCCATGAAGAGGCCCCCAAACAGCACGCCTCCCCTCCACCACAATACCTCCCCCTGCCACCTCCTCTCCCACAAAAAATGCACGATCTTGATATGACAGCCATCTCTACTTTAGATGCTCAGGACATCTTCATCTTGAACACTATAGTAGACGATGCAAAAGCGGGGGACGACATAGTTTACAATAATACAAAAACCAGGCGTACGTTGACACGTGAAAATTTTCGTTGCATCCTCCGACCCCGGTCTACGATGCCAATGCCAATCTTCCGGGTCGTCCTCGCCAACTGTATAGAAATCTATAGAAGTAAACAGCGGATACAACCAGCCTTCAACGCTTCACCCGCATTGTCTTTTGGCCTTTTACACAAAAGCTTACGCGCGAGGTCGATTGAGCGGCTGCGTGCCGGTTTAGAGCGTCGGGCACGCTATATCACAATGCCTTTCCAAGTCTCGGACCACTGGCTATTTATGATAGTGGATACCGAAGCAAGGGATGCTAAAGTTTACAACTTCAATAGCGCCGAGCTACCAGGCGGCATAATAAACTTCGTCGGAGACGCAGCAGGTGAAGCCCGGTGTATACCCTTCCGGCTGCTCAAAGTAATCTGGGTTGTACGCCCTTCTCTTCGTCAAGACTGGAGCCAACCCTGGTTCAGAATCATTAACCCTCCAGTTCAAGCCACCACGGGATCTGGGGACAGCGCTTTCTACACCATCCGACATATCCAAGCGTTGAACCAAGAAATTCCTTTTACCGATTTGGCAGCTGAAGACTTCCATTCGTTACGAGGACGCTACGCCATGGAGCTCATCTGTGACAGAAGATATTTCAACGATCCGACTATGTCACCAGATGATATTCCAAGGTATCTCTATTCAGCTGTACAACGTCGACAACGGAGACCCTTCCGCCAAATTCTGAAAGAGTCTGAACAACACAAGTCGCCAGAAGAAGATACCAGCAAGAACGATCCTGCTTACACCACTAAACCAACTTTTCCTGATTTTGATCGCGATTCTTGCAAAGGTCTCACCGACCTTGAAATGCGCTTCATCATGGCGAATCTCTCCGCAGAAAAAGATGGCATAGTATTCATGTCTCAAGACATTATCGTGATGGCCGATTCACTGCGAGAGACCTTGCAAGATAAGGGGCAACTTTCTGTCAGTCTCATGACAGCTTACCAGTCTCTGATTGGCCAACATAATCCAGATACATACATGGCGTCCCCATACATGAAGGATGATCTACTCAAACTCAAAAACTTCGGCACAATGGAAGCGTTGATCGCATATCTCCAACATACAACGCCGAAGTTCATCATGTTACCAATCCTGCATCAAGGGCACTAGATTCTTCTGGCAACTAACCTCCAAGACGGAACAACTACAATATACAACAGTTCCGACAGCCAGTTCAACGCCCGACAATGACACTACGTCGTAACGCCCAAGACGCCAACAGAAGAAACGGCAAAAGAGTGCGCTGCGAAATTAATAGAGCTTCTGAGTCAGCACACTAAGGCATACAGCAAGGAACACTTCAATCGCCCCGCCTTCTGCCACAAATGCCCCCAGCAAATATGACAATCCAACGACTGCGGCTTCCACGTCCTCTACTGGATGTACACCATAATCGTTCTCCAAAGACCAGTGGAGGAAATGACTGACGTGGACTACCACGCCTTACGTGGGTAGTTCACATCTACACTACTCTGTTCTCCAGGGCAAACGAAAATCTACCTTAACCTGCAGCCCTTGTTCTAATGATTTGTCAACCTATCACTTTGCCACTCTGGGGACAGAGTGTGTGATAAGTTAGGGGGGGGATACATTAGACAAGGGCTAGGTATCAACTTCTATACTTCCTTTTTCCATACATTTCTTCATTCTTAAAATATTTTTTACAATTCTTTATGTCTTAATTCTTTTCACAATTCTTTTTCAAAAATAGTCACCTCAACTAACCCTAGAATCATGTTAGTCTCTGCAAGTAAATAGCACTCAGACATCAAATGGCGATTTATCAATTTCCACCTACTATGGATCCCGTATTTTTGCTTCAATTCTTTATCTGACTCTCCACAGGTCAAAATCAGGGCAGAAATAAGCCGAGATCTCGAGGATGAGAGGGAAATTAGGCAACTTCTGAATCAAAAAAGTTCTGCAAGTGGACCACAAACCAAATAAGTGCATGCTTAAAAACTTTAAGAACAGCTTTCCTCTCTTCAAAATAAAAGAGGCTTGGCCGCCCAAAATAAATCCTCATTCCAAAACCCAAGCCTGTGAGTTTTTGAATAAAAGCCAGAGAGACGAATAAAATCATGAGAGTTGTGCCACGCATAAGGACCTATATGAAGAACTGATAAAGGGCTCACCCGGCCGGCACATTCCGCTGCCCTCACAAAGGCAGATGTGTCGCGTCCGGTAGTGAAACCCTAAAAGTTACAAGTATATGAAAAGGCTCATAAAGGACTTGCCCGGCTGGTACATTCAGCTGCCCTCATAAAGACAGATGTGTCGTGCCCGGTAGTGAGATCCTAAAAAGCATAAACATCCCCTCCCCCACTCGAAGGGGAGCTACACTTCAAAGCCTTTAGCCAACCCTCATACCCTCTCTAGCTTCCAGTAGGTTTCCAGAGAGGTATAAAGTTGATTAGAGTCAACGGCATGCACAAAATAAATGTGGTCCCAAAGCAAATTTTGAGATACGGAAAAACCCTGAGATCCAAGCAACTCTCGAAATCCAAAAGAATCAAGGCATGCAATAAGCCTCGATATGACCCCTGGGGAACTCAGGTCAAGAATTGAAGCAAGAGTATGGAGACCCTAATTAAGATCGCCTCGCCATTTCATGTCTCAGCTCTATCTAACTTGAGGACAAGCTAGACTCTAAGTTAGGGGGGTGATAACCTCCTATTTTAGTAGTTTATCTTAGTCTTTTTCTTTGGTTTTCCATACTCTTTTTACGTTTATACGGTACATAAACCTAATTTTACCCCTTTTTGTAAATACATCATCAAACTAACTTTTTCCTTCTACACTTGCAGAAAAAGCACAAAAAAATCATAAAAGAATAAACCAACCTCAAGGCCGAGTGAAGCCAAACGGTCCCAAGACCGCATGGAGTTCAAACGGTCCCGAGACCGCATGAAGCCAAACGGTCCCAAGACTGCATGGAGTTCAAACGGTCCCGAGACCGCATGAAGCCAAACGGTCCCAAGACCGCATGGAGTTCAAACGGTCCCGAGACCGCATGAAGCCAAACGGTCCCAAGACCGCATGGAGTTCAAACGATCCCGAGACCGCATGAAGCCAAACGGTCCCAAGACCGCATGGAGTTCAAACGGTCCTGAGACCGCATGAAGCCAAACGGTCCCAAGACCGCATTGAGTTCAAATGGTCCCAAGACCGCATGAAGCCAAACGGTCCCAAGACCGCATGAAGCCAAACGGTCCCAAGACCGCATGGAGTTCAAACGGTCCCGAGACCGCATGAAGCCAAACGGTCCCAAAACCGCATGGAGTTCAAACGGTCCCGAGACCGCATGAAGCCAAACGGTCCCAAGACCGCATGGAGTTCAAACGGTCTCAAGACCGTTTGACGCCAAACGATCTCAAGACCGTTTGACGCCAAACGGTCTCAAGACCGTTTGACGCCAAACGATCTCAAGACCGTTTGAACCCAAACGGTCTCCAGACCGTTTGACCTCACTCAAGGCCTATAAATAAGACCTCAAGGGCCATCCCTGAGAAGAGTCTAGACGTCCAGAGGCTGTCTCTCTACTACCAGAACAACTCCATCCACCACCCGAGGCTACCGGTCTGAGACTCACGTTCCATTGCAAAGCTACCTTCTCTCTCATCAACAAAGAAGGTGAGAGGAGAAGATCCGTCGTCAAGCAAGCCACGAAGGGTGAAGATCGTTGCTCTCTCCACCAAGGGTTCAACCTTCTCTCCTCAGTGGAGATGATGTTCTTTCTATCTCTTCTTTCCTCCTCCTTTGTTGTTCCCTCTATGAGGAGCGAGTAGTTCCATCCACTGGGGCGCGGGGACTAGCCCCGCTGCCCATGCTTTGTACTTTGTACTAAAAAGATGTTATCCTTTCGTTTTAATACTAAATCGTTTCACACATGCTTGAATGATGGCCACGTTCTTGTATGCATCTATTATCTTTTGTTGTGGTTTGTCTACGACCGCTCTCGAGACTCGAATACCGATTTAGTGTTGGTTTCTGGTGTGTGTATCCACCACGCATCCGTTTCGGTGTCTAGGAGTGTATCTCAAAGAGTGGAGTAAACTCACTATCATCCGTTGCACTTCCATCTGTATGGAAGTAACCTTGGTAAGTCGAGGAACACGCTTTGTGAGGGGAATGATGTAAAGCATGTGACCATTTGTTCGGGAATGGCTGGCGTTGCAACATTCCCGCACTTCTCGTAGCTAGGTTATCCGAATAGGAGACTAGGCCTACAAGGACGCTATTCGATTTGATAATTATCGCTCGCTTGTTAGTTTCAGATGCACGTTTCATGAGGTTGAGTAAGATTCTCTCTTTGGAGACTACATCTCTTCATTGACACGTAGAAATGTACCGAATGAGAGCTGCTTAACCCTTGAAGGATGCGATGCATTGCTCTTGTCTTATATGGGCATCGGTCTTGTGGAACATCGAAGGATGCAATGCATCGCTCTTGTCTTATATGGGCATCGGTCTTGTGGAACATCCTTGGATGCAATGCATCGCTCTTGTCTTATAAGGCATCAGTCTTGTGGAACATCCATGCATCTAGCTTATAAGTCTTGCTTGCTTAGTACATATACAATGCATGTGTAGCGGTGGTGAATACCTGCTTAACCCCAGTGATTCATCATCATTTGTTAAATCTTAGTTTTACTTGCTTTATTTACTTTTCATGCTTTAGTCTAAAAACCAATCAAAATCCAACCTTTTGATATAAGTGCCAATTAGTAAAATAACTAAGTGAAGTGTTGTACGTTTTCCATCTTGTTGCTTGCATCAAGACCGTTGTCTTTTGGGTTCGATCCTAAATCTGTACTATGATAAGGCTTCCATACTCTTATGGGGTTGGAGTTGTTATCTAAGAACCAGTTCTAGGTAAACCTAGGGAAGACATCAATCCTCTCTAGGGTTTTTGGTGATAGAATTCTGGGACTCCCATTGGAAGACTGAAAATCTTTTGGTGTAAGTCCCAGCTCCATCACATGTGCCTACTATATGATGTGATTTGTGGACCTAATCATCAAACATGCCGCAATGGAAATCAAAACTATACAGAAGGTATTATATATAGTCTCATTAGATAATATGAGATATATCGAACTTAATATTATTAATTATATATACGTCATTCTTTTTGTAGGTGTTTAAAACTGACTTCAGTACAGGTGGAAAGTTATTAGATGTACATACTCCCTATATAAGGGAGGAATTAGATGTTGTAAGAGAAGAATGGGCAAAAGCCCTACAAGTAGTGGTAATTTTTAAATATAATTGGGATGACAATGATGACGATGATGAATAAAGACTGATATTTCTAAACTTTGTTCTCATACTTATTTTTGTGTGAATGTGAATGACTTTTTCTTAATTGTCATATGTGAATGTGAATGACTTTTTTTATCAATACATGAATGTCTGAATGTGAAAAGAGATGAAATGAATGGAACTGAATGTGAATGTAAATGACTTTGCAGGTTTCTACATGTATCTGATCAATACATGTGTCTGAATGTAAATTACTTTGTAGGTTTGTGGCCTGTTGTTGGCTGATATCAATGGATGATGTAAACCTGCAGTTCAGGATAGAACTGTAGGTTCTGCATCCTGCTGACCATCCATACAACAGGCCTACAAATTGATAAGAAAAAAAATCAAAACATATGTGTCGGTTATTTGTATAAAACTGACACCAAATACATACGGCCTCAGTTATTAGCAAATAAATGATGTCTATGTGTCTATGGGTGTCGATTATATATAACAATTAACGCCAATGGTGCCCTTAGTGGTGCGTTTTATTGGTGGCGGGAAGGGTTATATGTTGTCAATTTTTGTCAAACGCCGACGTCTTTGACCTGGATATAGTGTCGGTTTTAGTTAATAATTGACGCCTATAGTGCCCTTGCTGGTGTGTTTTTGGTGGCGGGAAGGGTTATGGCGTCGGTGTTAAAACCTACGTTGAAGGGTTCAACTTTCAGCGGCACCCACTTGGGTGTCACTTTGAAACTGACGCCAAAGGCCTTAAATAGTTGACGCGAAAGGTCGATTCTATACTAGTGTCACAAAAGTAGCACCACCTGCTTGCCCATGGATAGAGAATCAATATAGAAAAATAGCAACATAAAGAGCTTTCAACTAAAGTGACGTAGATGAAAATTATGTTTCAACCATATAATCACTTAATATCAAGTTGACATAATTGATAATATGACCTAGATACACACATCGATATGATGAGTATCGATAACAAAGTGACACAAGAAACCAGTAGCATATTAAAAACTAGGTTGTGTGACTCATTCTTATAAACTACAAGTAGTAACACAAATAAGTAGAGAATCAATACAAACATAGGGTCATCAACTAAATTGACATAAACTAAAGTCCTATCTAAATACAATAAGAACCTATATATCAATTTAAAACACATCTAGAATAAAAAAAATCCAATCTAATTGACACAGATTTATGTAGTCAACAAGATAGAGAAACTAATAATGCATATTATCTCAAAGATAAGTTCAATCTTGTATCATCGTTCATGAAAAGATGCCTCCCTTCATATTTAAAATTCAAAAAATAGTATATCCACATGTGTTATTAATATTAGAGAAAAGTAATGTAAATGACATAATTACAAGAAATAGAAAGAAAAGAATTTGCATATGACCATTACACCTCAAATCTACTCCATTTAAAATCTAGAGGTTCAAAAGATTACATGAATGCTCTCATAAAAGCGTGAGCAACAAACTGGTCTGCCAATCCTTTTTGGATGGAAAAACCCAAGGACCCAAAAATAAAATCATTACATGTAGATGAAGGCATCATAAGATTCCTATTTGTTATAAGTTGAAGGCATCGAAGAAGAGCAACTGCATCATCAGCAAGCACTCCAAAGGTGTAACATGTGAAAGGTAGAAAATGATATTGATTGGCCTCACAAGATGCGCCATGTTTATGAACTTTTTGTACCGCTGCCTCAAACGTTGCCTACCCTTCTTTAATGTTTTTTGAAAGGATACATGTCAATGGAGAAACTCCTGTAAGGTCAAAACAGGCATGTTTTCCATTCATCCAATCAAATAAAAGAATGTCTAGAGGTCACAATGAATGGACACCATCAGATTGAGTGCCAAGGAAGGCCAAAGGAGCTTCTTTCATAACTTTTAACGCAGATCAAGAGACAATGTTTAAGAGAGAATCTCAAACAACATCATGACAAAACTTATAACCAGGTCACGAGCGGCAGTGCACTGCATGATCACCAAAGGCATCAAGATCTGTGATGTTGCAAACTGGACAACGTTCATCACCTAGATACAAGGGAATCATTAGCTGATATGGAAGGATAGCTTGGTACTCAATGGGTGAGATAGACAAACCAAGGTCACCAATAGGAGCAACCCTTAAGAAATCTTGTGCATGGTCGGCTTGTTAAGAAGTGAGAATAGCCTATTGTCGTAAGGATAGGTCTCTTTCCATGATTTGTTGGATGACCATTTTGTAGTAAGCATCTGCCAAAATAGATTGGGTCTTTGGGGTGGCAGAAGGCGTACTTGTCAATGTAGACTCGAAAAACAAGGCAAGATATTGCATATGCTAGCATGTTCTTGGACAAAGGGGAGCCCTACAAGCATGCATCTGACCTCACACAACATATGATCTTGGAGATCTTTAATGTGTATCTGAGAGGCAACAAAAGAAAAAAAATTGACATCATGAGATGACTTGATCCCCAATCCTCCAAATATGGGATTGGACTACAGTCTCAAATGATTGGATCACCAAGTGTAATGTAGCATCCCCAAATAGAAGTTTTTGTCTACTTCAAAAATATAATCAGTTAGTTCCATCTTTAAGAAACAAAATGTGAAATTTTCTATTTTTCAATTGCATATGAGATTTCACATTACATTTTACTTTTTAATACAACACTTAAAACTAATCATTTCATATATTTCTAATTACATTTCACTTAGTGAATTTGACTCAGCTGATATATTGGTATATCAAAGTATTAATGAGCGTACTATAAACAATCAAATACAAGCAATTAAGGTGATGGTATGACCACCATGTGCAAAGGTCTTCTAGTAGGATTCCCTTATTGATTGATTCCGTCATCCTAAGTACTATGAAGTTGCAATCCCCTGTTCCAGCCTTTTCTCCAGGGACCTTTTTACATATTGAGAACTATTTCCACATCTCTTGGTGTCGATTGTCTGTTGTCTAAATAATAGGTGTTTGTCTAACTTCCAAGGGAAGGGTCCAAGTGGGGCTTATGAGGATCAAAGCCTAAATGTCACCCTATTTTGACATGAGGGGGCTCAAGATAAATTCATTGAGCAAACCCTATTTCAATTGTTCCTTGTGCCCTTATCCTGAGAATTTAGATAGGTACACAACTCTATGTCATATGTTTCTCTAATATATGTTAAAGTCTTGTCAACATAGTATAATCATCAAACAAGAAAGCAGTATTCTTAGGACAATAACTCAACAAGTAACTAACTTGACAAGCATTCATATGAGTCTACATACAAGCCAACCAATATCATAGTGTGTCAATAGATTAAGCATACCTTGTGAGTAATGAGCAAGATGTGATTACGGAGTAATATTCCTAACAAAGGTCCAACAAAAGGGGACCTATTTTTGAAAAAGATATAACATGGGGTCCTATATTAGTAATTTTTTGTTAAATAAACATCATATGGGTCATGTGGATGTTTCTCTTAGGCCTAAGTTCATTTAGTTCATTCTTAGATCCAAGGTTCCAAACATGCATTCAATTACTCAAAAAAATCCACGTGTCATTACTAAGTCATGGGTATAGGTGAGCAATCCACATTAAGAGTAATACTAGATAAAGATAATCTCTAATTTTGAAATAGGGAGAAAAGGAGATTTAGATTATTGTCATGGTTTAATCATCCAAGACCATAAATAGAAATACTAGGCAACTTTCATGCAATATTGTCACATTTCCATGTCATCAGATCATAAAAGAGGATAGGATAGATCAAGTTTATATTTAGTGTTACAAGTATGATAGTTTATTGATTTGAAGTCTACAACATTTGTAAGATTTGAGCATAGTTCTTACAAGATTGGAGTCCAATATGTGCATAATGATTTATCAGGCCTAATTTGTGTACAACGATGAGTCCTTATGTCATACGAGTACCAACCTAGATGCAAATATATAACCAATGTTGATATAGTAAGTACTGGCCTAGATGTTAAAACTAGTTTTTTGCTTTACATATATATAATACATACATACATGTATATATGCATGTATGATTTATTATATTCTGACTTCACTATCCGTGTATATATTATAATAAACCAAGAAATGAAGCAATATAATTGAATGTATTAAGAAAATAAAGAAATCCACTAAATTTCCAATTATCAATAAAAATATCCAATACCAAAAAGAGATAAACAATATAAAAGTGGCGCAGTAGAAGTGTGGTGGGCCCATAACTCATAGGTCCCAGGATTGAAACTTGGCTCTGATAGAATAAAATGTATCACATAACTATTATTTTATTTCACTTCTTCCATAATGTAGACAAAAAGTACAAGAATTAGGATTTAAATTTAGTTGAAGTATTTATGTATTAAATGGTTCAATATATATGTTTGAAATACATAACATACTATTCTTAAAAAAGAATAAAGACTAATTAGATTTGACATACATGACTATTTTGAAGAGTTGCATATAACTTCATATATTGGTCTAAAAAATTCCATCTTGTATAGCAAACAGGAATCTCCTAGCATATCACAAAAGCTAATAAATGTGTCAGTATACTATGTACAATACAATACGACAAAGATAAATTAATTGTGCTGGAATAATATCATTGAATTTTAGTATCACTTAGTTTGATATATTTTGCAGTCTGTTGATATTTATCACAACCTTCCTCAAGTAGGGCCACTATATCCAAATAGAGTAGAATCTTGAATTCCCTTCAGATACCAACATATTGGAGGGAACAATCAAATTATATTTTGAGGGAAACATTGTACAATTGAACAATGATGTTATAGTATAAAATAAAAAGTAACTCTAAATGTCTAATAATATGATAAGAACGAATGAAATATTGAATATAGATTTATTGCCAGTATTATAAGCAAATAAATAGGTCTCATGAATATATTAAATTTGACGTCATATAGAAATTGAAATTACATTTGAGAATAACCATAATAGGACACTGAGTTTGTACAAGTTATGTTATCCATGTTTATGTTGTAAAAAAAGTGCTAAAATAGATTAGATGGTGGTGTAGCATTGACAACCCTTAATATTAGATATATTATATTGTATATAAATAGTTTTTTCCATGCCAAAAACACACTAACTAGTATTATAATATACATGTATATGTTTACACTCACTATATCCTCAAATATTGAATTAAAAATCATATTTATATAATAGAATTTGTTGAAGAAAATGAATAGCTTCGCTAAATGTTCAATCATGTATATGTTGGATAAATTGGACATTATGATAAATCCCTTTGTTTCGATGATGACAAACATTTCATTCTTGTTGATCTAACGTGCTACTTGAGTGTTGCAGGAATAAGGTGGATGACAAAGCTCTAGGGAATCTATATGCTTGAATGATTGTAAATGTCATGAAATGTAATCAATTGTAAACTTGTACAAATATATAATGTACAAGTACTTAAACTTCATGTAAATCAAGTGTTAGATCTTCCCTAGCTAAACACCACACTTAGTTAGGTCATCCCCTTCAATAGTGTCACATATGCACACTCATACACACACTTAGTGCCTTAATTGAAAGATTGAAACAGGGTCAATCTCGGTCGACAAACTCCTCGACCGAGACACTCTCGGTCGACAAACTTCTCGACCGAGAAAGACCCAAGTAGCTTTTAGACACAGCTGAAAAGGTAGTTGGAAGTTGTAAATGAACGTTGATCCAGAGAGCCTGTCGATCGACAAAACTTCGACCGAGTAGGTATCTCAGTCGACAAATTGCTCGACCGAGATGGACTCTGGCAGCAACTGCAGAATAAAGCAACTAGCTGTTACTAATGCAACTAACTTATACCTAACGGCTAGTTAAGCACTTAGAACCCCCTAGAAAGTGTCTAGAACGTCCTTAAGCACTTGTAGGTCATTTCTATAAATAGGACATGCCTTAGGACACCTAAAGAAACCTAAGCTACACTTGTGCTACACTTGAGCTTGAATACTCATTGGGAATCTGTTTTGAGCAATAGAGCAATTCCAACATTGGATATTCATTCCCATTGCTCTAATTTCGTGTACTATAGACTAGTATCTCCTATCCACAACAATCACACGTGCATATACATTGGTTACGAGATCTACACGCTTGATATAGGCAAATCAAGCCTTGTGCTTCAAAGGATAAGTTGTAATTTCCATTCTCTTTCTTGTTCCTTTTATTCTTTGTATTCTCCTTGCTACTCCTAGGGTTGGAGGCTGTGGATTGGAGAAGATTCTTCTCGGAGGAGAAGGTGGACTTCAAGCTACTTCAAGAAGGCTATCGCAACGGGAAGCTACTTCAAGAAGGCTATTGCAACGGGAAGCTACTTCAGGAAGAAGGCTGCTTCAAGGTTGGTGCAATTACTTCCAGGTGAAGGCTGCTTCAAGGTTGGTGCGATTACTTCTAGGTGAAGGCTGCTTGAAGGGTTTAGGGAGACAATTGTAATTTTATGTAAAGTCCTTGCGAGGTAATAAAATTAAATTCTTTCCAAATCTCGGTTGGGTAAGCAACCGGGTAGTGGACTGACTACTTTAGTATTTGCTAAGGTAGGAACCACTCTAAATCCTTGTCCCCTTGTCCAATATTCTTGTGGTTGGTTGCTTGAGTTAAATATTTGTTAAAATATCTTTAAAACCCTATTCACCCCCCCCCCTCTAGTGTTTTTTTAGTATAAAATTATTCAACAACAAAATGAGGCCAGAAAATAAGAATGACATAGTGGAAGTGTGGTGGTTTATAACCCATAGGTCCTAGGATGAAATCTAGCTTTGATATTACAAATATTGTCACACAACTTTCTTTAAGAATCTTCTTCCATAGATCAAAGACAAATATAAGAATTGATATTTACATTTAATTTCCAATATAAATGTATGGTTGAATATATATGTGTGCAAAATGTACTACCATAAATTTGTCTTAGTTGATGTAATAAAACATGAGATAATTTGTATGAAAAATTAGCATGTTTTAATTCCTTTTATATTTGATTTATTTAAACTTTTAGTGCCATAGTTTGTGGAGCTTCTCAAGAGGGTCCAAAATCTTATCCATAGTATGACCCTGAATTGTATGTATATAGTATTTAGAATGATATGTTTTGTGTTCCAGAAAAGGTTGGTGGGGCTCTTGTCACAATATGTCTTCCATTTTGATGCAAATCCTTATCATCATTCATTAACAAACTAGAATTTTATTTAGATGTCTCAATATATGGTAGAAAAAAATGTATGTATTTTGTTTTGATTAATTTTCAATAATGGGTGCAAATAAATGGTTTTCTATGAAGAGGTTAAAATTTGAATTGTTTGAGAATAACCTTACTACAATATTGAATTGTGTAATATTAGTTGTGCATGTGTTTGTTGTGAAGATGCAAAAATACATTTGAATGTGATATATTGAGTACAATTATTATATTAGAAATATTCAATTACATATAGTTTTTATCATGTATATAGATGTTTTATATATATACACTATACATGAATATGTAATACTTAATTGAATAAAGAAGATAGTACATAAATCCACTAAAATTCCAACCCTTTGTAAAAATATTCAACAACAAATGGAAATATAGAAAATTAATGTGGTCCAGTGGAAGTCTGGTGCGTCCATATCCCACAGGTCCCTAGACCAAAACATGGATTTGATATAAGAAAAGGTATCATACAAATAGTATTTTATACCACTTCTTTCATCAGATAGAACACATTGTATCTTGTGCCTCTAGAAGGCATTTCCTTAGTTTCCAATCTTTTGTCTAAACTGATGAAAAAGCACGTGGCCCATCTTAATTTATTAATCATATCAATATTAATTAATAAATTGGTGATTATATATGTTTGAAATATACTAACATTTTTTTTTCTAAACTGAATCTAAGAAGAATCATTATATATATATATATATATATATATATATATATATATATATATATATATATATATATATATATATATATATACTCTCTTATAGATGACAAATAAGAGGATTTTGAAGAGTTTAATTTAACTATAGGGTACTAATGCAAAAAAATTACACCAGAAATAATAAAAGGAATCTATACTATATAATAATAATAATATTGTATTGACACACTCTTTATTGTATCAAAAATTAAATTAATTGTGTATGAATAATTTGAATTATTTGAAAATATCATATTTGGAAATGTGTCTTTGATTTGTGAGAGTACTTTCCCTAAACAGGGTCAGTAATAGATCCACCCTGATAGATTACAACATTGGTCCATTTTAGCTACTCAGGCATTTGAGGGATGTTGAAATCACATAATCTTACAGAATGTGTGAGGTTCACAACTGAGGCTTCGACTAGTAGTCCTTTCATTGGGATCCTAGGTTACTTCCATTTTAGATACTCCTTTTTGATAAATTTTAGTAAATAAAGTCAAATTTAAAAGAGGAGTGATATAAATAAAATAATAACACATCATAATCATAGTGAAAGTACAATCCATATGTCCTAAGATAACATGTTTGAAATTAACTAGTAGAGAGTAACAAAGACATTGAAATAAGCAAGTTAAATGTATAAAATAAAAAGAATCATCTTAGATAGCATTTTTGGACATTTAAGTTCTGAGAGACCTATATTACATGGAAATTACCTAAGTCATTTCAATAGAAAAGAAAAAGTATTAATATGGAGAGGTAAAACTATATTCAAAATATGGTGGGTTATTATATCTCATCTTTGAGATTTTCCCTTTTGATTTGAAACAACAAAATGTATATAAGATTTGGTTTTTCCAAAAATTGAATAGGAATGTGATGTATGTATTATCCTTTTGTTGGGCTCGAGCATGTCTAGCATCCAACTCATTTTATGCTACAACCATATTCGTGATAATTGATGTTGGATATTTCCCATTAAAGAATAGAATTCATAAATATTTAAAATGGTAGATTGAGTTGTCGACTTCCATCTTAATATTCTAAAACATAATCTTCACTAAAACCATGTGACTTCTAAAATCATTTTATTGTAACCAAGATATTATCATTTAAAATTAGTTTTATTAAATATTATTACATCTATGATTTAGTTGTACGTGCTTTCATTTTAATTGTTTGAAAAAGAATACCATAAATTTTTTTAGCTATATTCAAGAATAGTAGATCGGTGTGTATATCTCTCTTTCAGATGGCATGCATGTGTACTTAAAACGGTTACATAAAACTTTAAATAACGATATAGAAATTGTTACCGTTAGTATTGGATGCAATCTTTCATAGTAGTAGAACACTAATTGTAGTATCGATATGCTCTCCACAAGTAATAAAAAAATTAATTGTTTGCAAAAAAATGTATGTTAAGTTGAAAATATACTTTATTTATTCAAAATTTTGGCAAATGAAACCACCTTATATGATTATAAATACAAAGGGAACATTTGAATCATGGTGAATGTTGAATTTAGGTCCTAAGATTCAAACTTTTATCCAATATAGAATAATTTTTTCCTCATATTTTCATACACAGTTTTTTTAACTAGCTGAATAAGCATGGACAATTGTATCGTGTTAATACACAACAAAAAAGATGTAATCTATCACCATAATATATATACATACATATATATATATATATATATATATATATATATATATATATATATATTTAATCCTTAATTGAATAATGAAGAAAATGAAAATAATTTCTTAAAGATAAGAAGCAAATCCACTAAAAGTCTAACCCTTCTTCGAAATATCAAACAACATATGGAAATATAGAAAAGAAAAATGGTGCAGCGGAAACTTAGTGAGCCCATAACCCTCAGGTTCCATGATTAAAATCTAGTTTTGATGTAAGAAAATGTGTCATACATATATTATTTTATCTCACTTCTTTCGCAAAACAGAACATAGGTAATTTTTGGAATATTTTACATATTTTTTCCTGAATTAAATTTACGAAGAATAAAAAAATTGACATAATATCTCTGGTGGATGAGTTACATGAGAATTTCAAAGAGTGGCATTTAAATTTATATAACAAACAAAAATTGCCACTGTATATATTTTATGAAATCTTTATTATAGCATAATAATGATCTATATATTGATACACATACACTCTCTATTATGTATTAAGAACTAAATGAAATGTTTGTGAAAAATGTATATTAGTTGAAAATTCTCAAATTTGGTAACCTATTTTTATTTGTGAGAGAACTTTCCATAAGAACTGTCATTAATGGATCCAATATGACACATTAGATCATTGGCCCATGTCAGCTACTGGCACATATGAGGAGATGTTGAAATCACATAGTCCTCTAGTCTAAGTGAGGTTCAGAACTAAGTTTCGATCTCGAGTCCCTTCTTTGGGATTCCTCATTTATTACCACTTGAGATACTCTTGTTGATACATTTGGGTAAATAATATCCACTTAAAAAGAGCAGAAAAACAAGTAATAATAATGCATCACAATCATGGTGATGGCACAATCCATATATCCTAAGATAACTTGTTAGAAATAAACAAGCTAAATGGAAATAAATCATTTGATATAGCATTTTAGGGAATTTAAGTTCTCAAAAAGCTATATGACATAGAGATTACATAAATAGTTTCGAAAGAAAACATAGATCTGAAATTTCTAATGGTAAAATTAGATATAAAATTGGTGAGTTATAATATCTCATTTTCATGAATTTCCTTTCCACTTTGAAACTTACAAAATTATTTATCATATTTTAGATTTTTGAAAATGCAAAAATTAGAAAAATATTATGCATGTTTCCTTTTGAATAGTCATTTGATGTATGTATAATCCTTCTCTTGGTTTGAAATATGTCTAACCTCCAACTCATTATATGCTAAAATCATATTCTTGATGATTGATGCAAGATATTTCTCATTAGAGAATAAAAATCATTAATATTTTCAATTGGTAGAGTGACTTTCTAACTCCCATCACAATATTCTTACAACATAATCTTCACATAAATTGTTTGACTTTTATAATCATGTTATTGTAATCATATTACGTATAGTTTAGAATTAGTTTTATTTTATATCAATACATCATGATTTTGTTGTACATGCTTTCATTTTATTAGTATAAAAATGACTACCATATATATTTTGAAATTATATTCAAGAATGACTATTACTATATATATAATCTTCTTTTTGTAATACATTTACATGTATTTTAAATGGTTGCATCAAACAATAAATATTGATATAGAAAATGTTATTATTAGTATCAAATATAATCTTCTATTGTAACAGTAAATTCTTTTTTATATAGATATACTCTCCAAAAGTAATAAAATAAAATTAATTGCTTGAAAATAACATCTATTAAGTTGAAAGTTTACTTTATTTATTCAAAATTTCTATAGATGAAACCACTTAATAAGATTAGAAATAAATAAAAAAGGAAAAATGTAAACCATGGTGGATGTGGAATGAATGGGTCCCAAGATTTAAAATTTTCTCTAGTATAGAATAAGCTTTTCCTCATATTTTTCATGCATATTTCCTTTTAAACTAGATGAATAAAATCATGTACAATTGTACAAAGCTATTTCAAAATGCGAATAAAATATATCTAATATATCACCATAATATGGTATGCATAAATGTAAGTATAGAACTTGAAATATATTTCCAAGTTTATATAAAATAAATGGGTACTACAAAAATCTTTCAATTTGACTTCATATAAAATTTACATTATATTTGGAAATGATCTTAATTGCACAATAGATTTGTGTACTTTATTGCATATGTTGTATGTTGTAAAGATGCAAAGATATAACTAATGGTGATATAGTAAGTACCTCCCTAGTTGTCAAAACTAGTTTTTTCCTAAACATATATATAATACATACACACATGTATATATGTATATGTATATATATATATATATATATATATATATATATATATATATATATATATATATATATTATATGTTGACTTCACGATCTGCAAGAATATTATAATAAATAAAAATAATAAAGAAGTAGAATTGAATGCTCTATGAAAATAAAGAAATGCACTAAAAGTCCAGTTAACAATACAAATATGAAATACCAAAAATAGCTATACAAAATCAGAGTGGTGCGGTAGAAGCGTGTTGGGCCCATAACCCACAAGTTCAGTATCCAAACATGGCTCTGATAGAATAAAATGCATCACAAATCTATTATTTCATCACACTTCTTCCAAAATGTAGAGAAAAAGTACAAGAATGGGGATTTAAATTTAATATAAGTATTAATGTATTAAATGGTTGAATACATATGTTTGAAATACACTAACATACTATTCTTAAATAAGAATCAAGACAAACTATATTTTTAGAAATAATTTTTCTTGTATGACATACATGATTATTTTGAAGAGTTGCATATAACTTTATATAACAATATCAAAAATGCCATCTTGTATATCAAAATAGAATCTCCTATCATGACACAAAGCTAATAAATATGTCTATATACTCATATAATACAATACAACAAAGATAGAATTAATTGTACTTGAATAATTTCTTTAAATTTTGGTATCACTTAGTTTTTTATATTTGGATATCTATTTTATATTTATCATAACCTTCCTCAAGTACGACCTCTATATCCAAATAGAGTAGAATCTTGAATTACCCTAAGATACCCACACACAGTAGGGAACAATCAAATTATATTTTGGGTCAACGTGTGTGATGGTAGTAATCCGTTTAAGGTGCCTAACTAAAGGTTCAATGTTGGGTCACCTTCATTGGGGTTCCCCATGAATTGCCACTTTATCTACTCTAAAAAAATTTCTTTATATTGAAGCCACTTAATAAGAAGGTAACACAAAGTAAAATAGCACATGAATATTATGGTGGATGTTTGGATCTATTGGACCCATGTTCAATGTTTTCTCTAAGACAGAAGAAGTTCCTCCTTCTATCATTCATGCCTATTTCCTCACAATCAAGTCAAACAAAATGCATTTACAATTGAACCATGATGTTCCCATATAAGATAAAATTGGTTTTAAGCATTACATATCAAGGTTGTGATATATATAAGTTTTGAGTAAAAAAATCTTCCAATTTGATGAAATAACTATAGTTTTAGATATGTGGTTGGTTTTTTTATTGTGGTGTGGTTGTGGTTTTGGTATAAATTGTACCATATATGCACTGTTGATATCCCTAACTACCATATTTCGTTTGAAACAAGATTCAAGAATAAGTATAACTTGGATATAATTTCTCTTATGGATGATACACATGAGTGTTTTGGATAGTTAAATATAATTTCTAAAGTAATCTAGAAAATTGTGCCATATATATCAAAATATAATCTCGTACTGTACCATTACAATGTTACTTGCATTGATACACTCCCCAAAAACTTAATAAATCACCCAATTCCTTAATTTTTGTAAACATAAACCCTCTTAATAAAGAGAATAAAAAAATGCAACATTAAAATCATTATGCATTTCAAATACATAGGCCTCAAGGTTTAATATTTTCTATAAGATAAAAGAATTTCAAACTCACATGTTAAATGTATATGTCTTTTTTCTATAAGGAAGCACTCCAAGGTAGAGGCACATTGAAACCATCCCAACATAGTAAAACTCATGACTTGATAAAAGGCACACATGTGCCATGTAAGTTGCATGAAATAACATAGCAAGGCTTGATCTTAGTTGGTGTTTCCCATGACCTCTAACAAAACACCTTGTTTGTGAATTGAACACACAGTTGTTTGTTGTATATCATTTAATTTAAAGCATGTACAACAGAACCATGATGTTTCAATATAATAGAAACCTTGTTCTAAACATCACATAATATGGTAACAATATATAGAATTATGTAGTTTAAAATTATTCCAATGTTATGCATAATACATGGGTTCTATGATGAAATTTTAAAATTTTATTTTCAATTTGGATTTGAAATATATCTCAGAGTAACTATTAGCACATTAAGTTAATGTAGGTTAAGTTATTTACATATTTTCTTCTAGTAAGGGAAAGCGTGGTTGATGAATTTTTTGGTCTGCAATTAAGAGGCCCGGGTTTGAACCACATGGACAAGCATTTTTTATTTACCACACTCTCAAGTGTATGGCCTCCACTTGGGATGTGGGAGAGAGGCACAAACTTTCTCTTTTAATCCCTTACCTTAGTTTCACCATTATGAATTTTAGTTCTCTCTAATGTCATATTATGTGTTATGCCTTGGACATATATAGAGGCTTGTGTGTATGGATAGGATGTCATTTGTCACATAACTTTTTGTTACCCTAATCATATTTCCACTAAATATATAGTCAATGGTAGTAGGATTTGAACATCCGTATGTAGAATGTCACATAGTTTCACACAAGCAATATATATGTAAGATCAAGACTAGCAAGAGGTAACAAGATACATTACAAAGATAGATACATGTACTTATTTCTATTTCAAAAATATCAATTTGTGTTTCATTTCATAGAGTAGTTGAAGTTAGGGGTGAGCATTTGGTTATTGAACCATTTAATACATAAATACTTCAATTAAATTTAAATCCCAATTCTTGTACTTTTTGTCTACATATGGAAGAGCTGAGATAAAATAAAAGTTATGTGATGCATTTTATTGTATCAGAGCAAGGTCTCGATCCTGGGACCTATGAGTTATGGGCTCACCACGCTTCTGCTGTGCCACTATGATATTGTATATCTCTTTTTGGTATTGGATATTTTTTATTGATAATTGGACCTTTAGTGGATTTCTTTACTTTCCAAATACATTCAATTCTATTTCTTCATTTCTTGATTTATTATAATATATTCACAGATAGTGAAGTCAGCGTATAAGAAAACATATATACATACGTATATACATGTATGTATTATTTATTTGTAAATAAAAAAAACTAGTTTTAAAATCTAGGGCAGTACTTACTATATCACCATCGATTGTATATTTGCATCTAGGGTGGCTCATATGACATAAAGACTCATCATTGTGCACAAATTAGGCCTGATAAATATTTATGCACATGTTGGACTCTAATCTTGTAAGAACTATGCTCCAATCTTACAAATGCTATCTTTAGACTTAAAATCAATTAACTATCATACTTGTAACACTAAATATAAACTTGATCGATCCTATGCTCTTTTATGATCTTATGCCATGGAAATGTGACAATGTTGCATGAAAGTTGTCTAGGATGTCTATTTATGGTCTTGGATGATTAAAACATGACAATAATCTAAATCTCATTCTCTCCCTATTTTAAAATAAGAGATTATCTTTATCTAGTAATACTATTAACATGGATGGCTCACCTATACCCATGACTTAATGATGACACTTGGATTTTTTTCAGTAATTGCATGCATGTTTGGAACCTGGGATCTAAGAATAACTAAATGAACTTAGGCCTAAGAGAAACATCCACATGACCCATATGATGTTTATTTATCAATAATCTACTAATATAGGAACCCATGTTATATCTTTTTCAAAATTAGGTCCTCTTTATTTGGACCTTCTATAGGAATCTTACTCAGTAATCGCATCTTGCTCATTACTCACAAGGTATGCTTAATCTGTTGACCACAGTATGATATTGGTTGTCTTGTATGTATGCTCATATGAATGCTTGCAAAGTTAGTTACTTGTTGAGTTATTATCCTATGAATACTACTTTCTTGTTTGATGATTATACTATATTGACAAACCTTGAACATAAATTAGAGAACCCATTACATAGAGTTGTGTACCTATCTAAATTCTTAGGATAAGGTCACGAGGCATGATTGAAATAGGGTTAGCTCAATGAATTTTTCTTGAGGCCCCTCACATCAAAATGGGGTGACATTTAGGCTTTGATCCTCATATGCCCCACTTGGACCCTTCCCTTAGAAGTTGGACAAATGTGTAATGTTTATATAATGGAAAATAACACTTTGAATACACCTTATAAATGTGTTCCTCTTTCTTGATATGATGTTTCTATCCAAGCAACTTTGTTATACTACTAAATTATGTTTACATTCCCATTCGTGGAATACTTAATTCTTTAGCAATAATATATTTTGTTAATCAATTTTTTTAGATTCCAAATGAAGATCCACCGCAATGACTCTTTGAAATAAAACACCAACTGGATATGCTTAAAATAGAAATCAGTAAATGTCTCTATCTATATAATGTATCATGTTATCTCTAGCTAGTCTTCAACTTAAACACACACACAGACCCACACACACACACACACACACACATACATACATATATATATATATATATATTATATATATATATATATATATATATATATATATATATATATATATATATATATACTAGCGAACACACACGTGCACATGCACGTGTCACATTGTAGAATGTTAAGTTTATGTTGAAAGATCATGAGTATTGAGAATCGTGGTGGTTGAAGAGGGAGTAGAGAGTGAAGGATATTTAGAAAAAATATGAGGAGAGAGAATCATGATGGCTCAAAATTTGATAAATTTGTTATGCTTACTTTATGATTGTTAAAAAATAGCAAATAGTTTTTTTATATCAAGTTAAGTGGAACGCATCATTCCAAACACATTACATCTTAATTATTGGAAAGAATATTGCATGTTAGGATTTTTCTCAAAATTTCTCTTTTTTAGAAATATAGAGTATGATTATTGAGGTAAATAATATATGAAGAGTATAGTTTATCATAACTAATGAAGGTAAAACTTGTTGCAATGTGACATTATTACATAATTTATTCACAATAGTAAGTCTAATTGATTTAAACAATGCACTCCAGTCCAAAGTTCAAATAGATATATAGCAGTTTGGTAACATTTGTAATTACTAAATATGCCAAAAAGTGCAAAAAATACAATATGAAATGTAATATATACGTACAAAAAAAATCACAAATAATGAGTTTCAAATAAAACTATATACATATAAAAATTATTATTTTGATTTTTGCGGTGAATATTGATTTATCTGCAAAGTAAAAGTAATAAACCACGTAGAAATAATGTACCATAAAAAATCCACAGTTAGGTATTGTATATACAAAATAAAAAAAAAATACACAATAGAACATATAAATGCACTACGTGAGTCATGCAGTTGTTTATATGAGAGAAATTCCTATTGTGCAACAATTCTTTGAGATGTGCAAAACAATTGATTTCGTATATGGAGTTCTATTCTTTTGATATTGATGTGGAATAAAGACCTTTAAAGGTCACCGCTATGCAATCAATCACAAGAAAGTAAGAAACTGGAAAAGACACTCACTTATATGAATCATTATAGTTTGATATTTATTATGTATTGATAGGTACATATTAAATTTTCTCAAAAAAATGATGCATATTAAATGTTTTTGGAAGTACATGTATAACATAAAATCTCATTGAATTCCATGTCAGTACCTATCATACCCATGGAGGTACTAATGGTCGAAGGATTTATCCCTATCCATGCAGTCTCCATTGTCTATCAGACACTTCTAATAAAGAGATTGGCTATCTATCCAAACCGTCTATTAATAGAGTAGTTAGATTAGAAAAAAGATTATTTATTTGTGAAGGATAAAAACTAAAATACAGAATAATATTTGACAAAAATAAATGTACATATCAGCCAGTGGCGGAGCTACGATTTCACTGTGGGTGGGGCACAAATATTACAAGTGATTTTTAAAAAATACAAAAGTTATCAATATTCGGTAAACACATTTTTTAACTCCCACGATAGATATGATTGCTATAATTCGTTCACATGATGGCAAATACATGACATTTATGGAAGGAATGGCTTTTATTAGAAATGAATAATGAAAGGGAAATAGCTCTCCTACGCATCATGCTTCTACTACCCAAATAAATGAAAAAGTTGTTGTAGCAGGTCTACTGTTTTTTGACGATTGTATAATATTAATAAGCATGAGAAATCTACCAATTGAGAAAAATAGCTATAATAGAGTCAAAGATTTTATATGATAAGAAAAAATCTCAAAGGAATATACATGGTTGTCTATTGCTTGCAGCAAGCGAAGTATTGAATGTCCTACCGTGAGCGGATTGCAATTGCAAAGCGTATAGCTAAGGACGGTTTCAAGATCGTCAGATTTCTACAAGACCAAGGAACTGGTGATTTAGACCAGGATTGATTGGGGGGCATCAGTGTAGCAGCGTTAGAGAAGCGGAAATAATACAAGTTTTATCAACTAAACATTGGATTATATATAGTTTTATATATGAAACAAGGTGAAGCACGTGCCTCACCATGCCCTAAGGTGGCTCCGCCACTGATACCAGCATAGACCAATAGTGCATGGTGTATTTGTAGATGCGGTGGACAGTTTTAAGACGATTAGCATATGGGTAACAATAATAGGCAAACAGTAATTCTGAGGCATAGAACACCTCGAGCATACCAATAATAACAGCTATAACTGATTATTAGGTTGTTGTTTATAGTGCGAAGATGGTATGAAGCGAGGAAGTAGATGATTGCGCAACATAGATGTGTTGATTATCTTGACTACATACCTAACTTTGACCATTCCATATTGTAGCATATTGCAGATATTTCATATTAGCGACTGTACGTGGAAATCTGATTTGGTGCTCTAGTATGTCTCTATTATCATAGTTGTCACTAATTCTCTGGGGGATATATACAACAAATAATAACAACAAAACATATTAGAAAGTTCCATCAGTGTTGAAATGACAATAAAGACTAAGCTTTCTGCAAGAGACATGGAAGATCATGACTAACTGTAATTTGGTGTAGATATTTACCTCATTCTAAAAAGTGTTCTAAAAAACAAAAGAAGTATTTTAGATGGTGAGAAATCATGACTAAATTCTTTCAAAAGTATTAAAAGAAGATCATGACTAATCATGAAATTATGACGATCAAATTATTTCCAAAAGTACACTGTATTTGTGAGTCCGCGTAGTACAATTACCATTTTGTGGAGATTTTTAAAGATGTCCGCTCAGTTTAGATTGGTGGTATTTCATCACAGACGGTCTAAGAGGGATTAGTTTGTGTACAAAATAAATAAAACAACCAAAATAACTCACACTCTGCCGCATTCTCAAGAATAGCAAAGAATGGAATCACTTTATTTAAATGAAAATCGTATGTTGACGCGGCTATGGCCTGACGCGTCCCGCACGCGGCTGTATTGCGGGTGGTTTTGAGTGGAGCGGGTGGTATTGCAGGCCAGTAGGTGAGGTTGCATTTAATGCACTGTAGCCGGTAGTTGAGAGCAATTAATGCACCGTAGCACTGTAGCAGGCCGGTGGTTGAGAGCAATTAATGCACCGTAGCAACTGTTGGGAACGAATGGAATGAAATGGAATGCAATGGGAATGAATGGAATGAAATGGAGGGACAAAACGGAGGGAACTGTCGGGCACCAAACGAAATTTTTGGAGGGAATTAATTGCAGCTTCTCCTACATCATTAACTTCTCCAACAAACACCACGTTTTCTTCAAGCTTTATTCCCCAAGTCTTCATCCTACATCATTAACTTCTCCAACTAACAGCACGTTTTTTTCAAGCTTTCATCCCAGCTACTTGCTTGTATGCAAAGTGCTGCATTTATTGCTTAATGGAGTTCGACGATGGTAGGACTTCCATGCATTTATTTCGTGTAAAGTTCCTACATTTATAGTTCATATTCATTTATTTATAGTTTGAGAGATATTACTTGTACGTTTTTAACCCTATGTTCCCTCACTGTCGTTAGATCTTGATGTTGAATTCGGAAGTGATTACGAGTTAACATACTCTGATGAAGAAGAAGAAGAAGAAGAGGTCGAAACTGATTTCACAGAACTTGAGCATGGAAGTCATTGCGAAGAAATTACTGAAGATGTAGATAACCATGGTAGCGAGCAACATGGTAATCATTTGATCTAAATGTTCCAGTATACCAGGACGAAGATGTGCAAGAAGTACCCCCTAATGATCAAGGTAAAACATTTAACTGTTTTCTAATTCCCAGAACCTTGTTCCGCGTAGTATTTTCAAATACTATTGAGAATGCGCCTACTTTAGACGTCTATGCGCCTATATAAGACGTCTATGCGCCTACATAAGACGTAGATGCGAATACTTTCGATGAACGCGCGTAGTTTACACGTTACTGCGCCTACTATAGACCTATTTGCGCCTACTTTAGACGAAAGCGCCTATTTGAGATGCTAATGCGCCTACATAAGACGTCTATGCGCCTACATAAGACGTCTATGCGCATACTTTAGAAGAACGCGCTTACTTTACATGTTACTGCGCCTACTATAGACCTATTTGCGCCTACTTTAGACGAAAGCACCTATTTGAGATGCTAATGCGCCTACATAAGACGTATATGCGCCTACATAAGACGTCTATGCGCATACTTTAGAAGAACGCGCTTACTTTACATGTTAGTGTGCCTACTTTATACGTATATGCGCCTACTTTAGACGAATGCGCCTATTTGAGATGCTAATGCGCCTACCTTATTAATCGATGTCAATGCCCCTAGTGTAGACGTCTATGCGCCTACATAAGACGTCTATGCGCCTACATAAGACGTAGATGCGCATGCTTTAGATGAACGCACGTAGTTTACACCTTACTGCGCCTACTATAGACATACGCAAGCCTACTAAAGACGAAAGCGCCTATTTGAGATGCTAATGCGCCTACCTTATTGATAGATGCTTAACTTAATTAGAAATGCACCTACTTTATACGAATGCGCCTACTTCAGACGTCTATGCGCCTACATAAAACGTCTTTGCGCCTACATAAGACGTAGATGCGCATACTTTAGATGAAAGTGCGCCTACTTTACACCTCTATGCGCCTACTTTAGACGAATGTGCCTATTTCAGATGCTAATGTGCCTACCTTATTGATAGATGCTTAACTTAATTAGAAATGCGCCTACTTTAGCTGTATATGCGCCTATTTCAGATGCTGAGATGCGCCTATTTGAGATGCTAATGTGCCTATTTCAGATGCTAACTTAAATAGAAATGCGCCTATTTCAGATGGTAATGCGCCTAAATAAGACGTCTATGCGCCTACATAAGACGTATATGCGCATACTTTAGAAGAATGCGCCTATTTGAGATGCTAATGCGCCTACCTTATTGATAGATGGAAATGCGCCTAGTTGAGACGTCAGTGCGCCTACATAAGACGTCTATGCGCCTACATAAGACGTAGATGCGCATGCTTTAGATGAACGCGCATAGTTTACACCTTACTGTGCCTACTATAGACCTACATGCGCCTACTAAAGACGAAAGCGCCTATTTGAGATGCTAATGTGCCTGCCTTATTGATAGATGCTTAACTTAATTAGAAATGCGCCTACTTTATACGAATGTGCCCACTTCAGACGTCTATGCGCCTACATAAAACGTCTTAGCGCCTACATAAGACGTAGATGCGCATACTTTAGATGAAAGTGCGCATACTTAAATAGAAATGCGCCTATTTCAGATGGTAATGCGCCTACATAAGACGTATATGCGCATACTTTAGAAGAATGCGCCTATTTGAGATGCTAATGCGCCTACCTTATTGATAGATGGCAATGCGCCTAGTTGAGACGTCAGTGTGCCTACATAAGACGTCTATGCGCCTACATAAGACGTAGATGTGCATGCTTTAGATGAACGCGCATAGTTTACACCTTACTGCGCCTACTATAGACCTACATGTGCCTACTAAAGACGAAAGCGCCTATTTGAGATGCTAATGCGCCTACCTTATTGATAGATGCTTAACTTAATTAGAAATGCGCCTACTTTATACGAATGCGCCCACTTAAATAGAAATGCGCCTACTTCATACGAATGCGCCTACTTCAGTGTGAATGCACATACTTGTAACTCTGTCTATGCGCCTACATAAAACGTCTTAGTGCCTACATAAGACGTAGATGCGCATACTTTAGATGAAAGTGCGCCTACTTAAATAGAAATGCGCCTAATTCAGATGGTAATGCGCCTAAATAAGACGTATATGCACATACTTTAGAAGAATGCTCCTATTTGAGATGCTAATGCGCCTACCTTATTGATAGATGGCAATGCGCCTAGTTGAGACGTCAGTGCGCCTAATTTAGACGTCAGTGCGCCTACTTTAGTTATTTGTGCACCTTTTCAATGCGAAATGTGCTTAACTTTATTAGAAATGTGCCTGCCTGATTGATATAGGACAATGCACCTACTTAAGACGTCAATGCGCCTACTTTACTGGTATATACGCCCATCTGATTGATATAGGACAATGTGCCCCTAACACACTCACCATTCTCATACATTTAAAATATATTTTGTATTTTTTGTAGATGCAAGTATCCCCTGCGTAGGAATGATATTTGATTCAATTGATGAAGTCAAAGTTTTCTATAGAAGGTTTGGCATATCAAATGGTTTTGGTGTTAGAGTTTTGTCTTCCGGAAAGAATATTCATGGTGAAATATCTAGGGTGAAGATGGTTTGTGTTAAACAAGGAGTGAGTAATAGGGCCAAGGATAACTTATCATTCTCCCAAAGGTGTAGTGCTAGAGAGAACTGTCCTGCTTATTTAGTTGTTCATCTAAAGAATGACAAATATATTATTGACAAATATTGTAATGATCATAACCATGTTATGCTTGGTGAGGACCATATAAGATTTTTACCTTCCATGAGGAGTGTATCCGCTATGCAGCAGAAAAGGCTTCTTATTAATGACCAGGCTGGTATATCAACATCACAGTCAATGGCTGCACTTGCTGTTGAAGCCGGAGGTGTTTCCAACCTAAGTTTTACAGAGACCGATGCACGCAATTTTCTAAGCCGAGCTAGGAGATTAAATCTTGCGAACGGAGATGCCAAAGCAATGCAAGAGTATTTTATAAAAATGCAGAATGTGCACTTGAACTTTTTCTATGTCATGGATGTAGATGACAGAGGTGTATTAAGGAATGTTTTTTGGGCTGATTCAAGAGCACGATCTTCGTACAAGTACTTTGGTGATGTTATCTCTTTTGACAGTACGTATCTCACTAACAAATACAAGATGCCATTTGCACCTTTCGTTGGTGTCAATCAGCATGGGCAAACCATCTTGCTTGGTTGTGGGCTTTTATGTGAAGAGACAACTCAGAATTTTATATGGCTATTCAAAACCTGGTTGTTATGTATGGAAGGTGTGCATCCAAAAGGCATAATTACAGACCAAGCACAACCAATTATTAATGCTGTAGCTGAAGTATTCCCCAACAGTAAACATAGATTGTGTTTGTGGCATATAATGAAAAAGTTACCCCAGAAGTTTGACAATTCTGAAGGAGCTCGAAAAGCTATTAAAGGAGCAGTGTATGACTCTATTACGGCTGTTGATTTTGAAGCCAGGTGGGCTGAATTGGTAATAGTTCACAATTTACAACAAAATAGATGGGTTCAACGGATGTACCCTATCCGTCATATGTGGGTGCCATGCTATGTGAAACTATCATTTTGGGCTGGAATGTCTACAACGCAAAGGAGTGAATCAATAAATGCGTTTTTCAAAGGATATTTCAAAGAGAGAACCTCACTGAAGGAATTTGTTCAACAATTTGAACTTGCTGTAAGTTCCAAGTTCAAGAAAGAAGTTGAAGCAGACTATGAATGTATTCATAAAACTCCAGTTTTGCGGACTTCATTTGAAATGGAGGGACAGATTGCTAAATGGTATACTCTGGAAATCTTGAAGAAATTTCAAAGAGAGCTACAGGGACTTATGTACTGCAACACAACTAAAACATACTCATTCGGGCCATATACTTGCTTTGAAGTATTTAAAAAGAAAAGGATACTTGTTGATACCAATACTTTTTTGCCACAGACTAAGTCTTTTAGTGTTGTCTTTAACACTCAACTCGAGGGAGCTATTTGCCATTGTTTGATGTTTGAATCATCAGGCATTGTATGTAGACACATGTTTGCAGTCTATATTTTCTTAGGAATTGACAAATTGAATGAGGAGTACCACTTGATTGATAGATGGAGAAAAGATGTGAAGCGAATTGTAACCAAACCTGATACCATTGAATCTGTTGACTACTCTAACTCTGTCAATCGGTATAATGCTGTTATACAAAACGTTGAGTTGTTAGCAGAAGCAGCTGCCATTTCTGAAGAAAAATTTGATGAAATTATGAGAGGTTTGGAAAAAGTAAAAAGGTACGTTGGTCTAGCAGACACTGTAAGTAATTCCAATTTGTATTTGGTTTACAAATTTTGTTGTATTTGATTTACAACTATCATTTTTGTATTATAATAAACAACAATCGTATTTTCTTCTAGGTTAATGAAGCACATATTGATAGATGCATCAAAAATCCAAATATGGCTGGTCAAGTTGGTCGTCCACATAAGAGAAGGCTCAAGTCTTTTGAAGAAAGGATGCACAAAACACAGAAACGTCAATATAATTAGAAGAAAGGCTCAAGTCTTTTTGAGATAGATAGACAGTGATAGTCTTTTCAAATAGCTACACAGTGATAGCCCAACCACATACACTTATAGATTATATTACAGAAAGATTATACTTAACAAAGATACAGTGATAGCTCACTAACTTACAGTGCAAGCAGTGGAAACATATTTTCGTATGTGGTGCCATTTTGAAATTTTGTAACTAAATCGCATTAATTTATATTGCAGATCATTAGTTTCATATGTGGTGCCATTTTGTATGTGGTGCCATTTTGTAATACTTACGCCCACTTAAAGTATGTGAATGTGTGCCTAGATGTGCCTGCATGCGCCTACTTGTAATGTATATGCGCCCACTTCTCATGTATATGCACATACTTGTAACTGTAATGCGCCTACTCGAGTGTGAATGTGCCTACTTGGGCGTATACGCGCCTAGTAGTATTTGTAATGCGCCTACTTCAGTGTTAATGCGCCTACTTTAGCGTATACGCGCCTACTAGTATCTTGAATGCGCCTACTTGAGTGTGACTGCGCCTACTTTAGCATATACGCGCCTACTAGTGTTTGGAATGCGCCTACTTGAGTCTGAATGCGCCTACTTGAGTTTGCATGCGCCTACTTCTAATGTATATGCTCCCACTTGTAATGTATATGCACATACTTGTAACTGTAATGCGCCTACTCAAGTGTGAATGTGCCTACTTGGGCGTATACGCGCCTAGTAGTATCTGTAATGTGCCTACTTGAGTGTTAATGCGCCTACTTTAGCGTATACGCGCCTAGTAGTATCTGTAATGCGCCTACTTCAGTGTTAATGCGCCTACTTAAGCGTATACGCGCCTACTAGTATCTTGAATGCGCCTACTTGAGTGTGAATGCGCCTACTTTAGCGTATACACGCCTACTAGTGTTTGGAATGCGCCTACTTGAGTTTGAATGCGCCTACTTGATTCTGAATGCGCCTACTTGATTCTGAATGCGCCTACTTGAGTTTGCATGCGCCTACTTCTAATGTATATGCACCCACTTGTAATGTATATGCACATACTTGTAACTGTAATGCGCCTACTCAAGTGTGAATGTGCCTACTTGGGCGTATACGCGCCTAGTAGTATCTGTAATGCGCCTACTTGAGTGTTAATGCGCCTACTTTAGCGTATACGCGCCTACTAGTATCCGGAATGCGCCTACTTGAGTGTGAATGCGCCTACTTTAGCGTATACGCGCCTACTAGTATTTTGAATGCGCCTACTTGAGTTTGAATGCGCATACTTGAGTCTGAATGCGCCTACTTGAGTTTGAATGTGCATACCGTCGATCAAATAGGCTCATCTAGCATTAAAATAGGCGCATATAGCATTAAAATATGTGTGTTTATATTGCAAGTAGGAGCATATACATTAAATGCGGCCGGTTAAATGTACAACTACAAATTAGGTGCATTTCCAAAGTTAGGCTTACAAAATATGTTACAAAATATGTTTACATGATAGTTAGGCTCATTCATCAGTGTCATTGAGTTGGCGCATATTCATTAAATGCGGCCGGTTAAATGTACAACTACAAATTATGCACATTTCCAAAGTTAGGCTTACAAAATATGTTACAAAATATGTTTACATGATAGTTACGCTCATTCATCAGTGCCGTTGAGTGTACTACATTCGTCTTTCAATATCTGAATTGCAAATGTCCCTCTCATCCTGTGGATAGTGTCGGCTGTAGTTTTATCACCAACAATGTCCTCGCCATCCATTAGTCTTTTTATCCAATGAAGTGTGAAAAAACCACAGTCATTGCTTTCAACAGGCTGTTGTGGACAGTTTCTGCAGTACTGCAATTTCCAATCTTTGGCATTGTGGTCCAAGCTGGTGCTAAAAGTATCTTTCAACCATTTTGCCTACAAAAAATAGTTCAAATGTCAGACTGCAAGCAATACGCACATTATGCACACTACCAAAAGATGTAGGCTCACTACAACAAGATGGTGCAATACTACTTACTATTTGCATTGCCAGCTTCTCATGCACATTCTTTGGTAGGTGTGGCAATGATCTTTTCTTTACAACACGTACTAAGGATGCGCTGTTGTAATGAATTATGAGCTTTTCTTTCATGCGAATCTCTATCAAATGCCAATGCAAGTTTGAGTGAAGCATCATTACTAGTTTTTCTGTGCATTTTATCTCATCCATTCTTCTCTTGAAGTACATGTTTATGTAATCTTCATGAGAATTAACTATTGCACGGCACGTGTTAACATGAAATATTACAGGCATAGTACGATCTGCAGTTGCCACGTAATTTTTCTGAAAGATATGAATGACGGATTGTATGTACTACGTACACCAAAAAATAATGAATTGTTAGTAATGATTATTTAAGATTTGAAATATACAACTGTAGTTTCATGTTAACATAGTAAATTTCTTACCGTTTCAGATACAAGCCCCTGATATTGTAGTGTTGGAAAGAAGTCGTCCGCCATCACTCCAACATCTTCATACGACCATAGTGGTTTACCAATAGTATAATTTGATATTATCTCTTGTAGAAGCTTTTGATCTGCATCATCAAGGTGTTCTATTGCAGTTTTATCTAGCTTGATATGAAGATGAGTTACTGATTTGTCCTTCCCTATTGGTGAATCTTCTGATATATTAATAAGTGTCATCTGTTCGCTTTGTGAGTTGTATTGCGCTAATTCTTCCAACAGGGCAATATCCAAGGCGCTTGTAGTGGGCTTATCGTCTGACTTGGTGCATCCTATTTCATAAAGGCGCACATAGTAAAGGCACCACAAGTGAAATATAACTACCAAGTGAAATTAAAGTAGGCGCGTAGAAATACCTGCTGTTTCCACGAATTTTTCTTGATGTTGTGGAGATTGAGGTGATGGCTGGAGAATTTCTCCTGGATGCTTTTCATTGTGATTTGGAGACTCCTCTTCATTCCCTTGATGTGATAGAGCGATATCCATTGTAGTTGCCACATGGTGCGACTTACCACATTCTGTTGCATAAAATTAGCATTCAAATTTAAAATAAGCGAACATATGAGCCTAATTCTAATGTATATGCGCCTACTTCTAACTTCAATGAGCCTAATTCTAATGTATATGCGCCTAACTGTAATGTATATGCGCCTACTACTGAATGGAATGCGCCTACTTATAATGTCTATGCGCCTAATTATAGTATATGCGCCTACTTCTAACTTCAATGAGCCTAATTCTAATGTATATGCGCCTAATTGTAATGTATATGCGCCTACTACTGAATGGAATGCGCCTACTTGAGCTTATATGTGCATACTTGCGCCTACTTCTAACTTCAATTATCCTAATTCTAATGTATATGCGCCTAATTGTAATGTATATGCACCTACTACTGAATGGAATGCGCCTACTTGAGCTTATACGCGCATACTTGCGCCTACTTCTAACTTCAATGAGCCTAATTCTAATGTATATGCGCCTAATTCTAATGTATATGCGCCTACTACTAAATGGAATGCACCTACTGTTATACATTGCGCATTTGAAATGCGCCTATTGTTATACATTGCACATTTGAAATGTAACTAGGTAGGAGCACCCAAATACCTAATGTTTCAGTAAAATTTTGTTCATTGTGATTTGGAGACTCTTGGGTCGACTTGCCACATTCTGTTGTATCCGTTGTACTTGGCACATGGGGTGATTTTCCACATTCTGTTGCATAAAATTGGCATTAGGCGCACATTAATTGTGAATAGGCGCACAAATTGAAAAATGCGCAAAGATATACCTGATGTTTGATTATCTTTTACTTCTTGTGATGGTTGTGGAGGAGATTCTTCATCCCATATGTATATCTTCCGCTTATTTTTCTCTCCATGGTTGGTATTGTCCTCTACAAATGGCTGTGAGTAGTCAATCTCCACAAGCCTGTGCTCCAACACTATTTTGGCAGTGTGCAGCTCATCACAATAGTCGTGAAGTTCATCGAGATCACTTTGCATCTTCATAAACATTTTTTTGTACTGTTTTTCTTTGTGATCCGCGATACGTTTTTCTATCAGTAGTTCATTCTTCAGTGATGCAATCTCAGCAAGTAGGCTTTGGATTTGGTTAGTAGCCTCTGGTGCATCTTCACGGACCTGTTCTGCAGTTTTTGAAGTTGGCTGCCCTAAGTGTTGTTCAAATGTCACAATTGTGGACTTTTGCAAATTTTTAGTCGTCATTGTAGCTAGTTGTATATTCTTTTTTCGTAGTATGACTGACAGCCGCGCCTTGTAGCACCATTTGTTGATGATGAGATCTTCATCAGGGTAATCTCTTGGAATGAACTTCTGCATCTCCAAAAGCCAAGGCTGCAACATGAGTTTTCGGATCATAATTCAGAACAGTTCAAATTATCAAGCACATTCGTAAGAGTTAAAACTTAACATTGAATATTACCGTGAGGATGAGTGTGTATCCTTTCATATATCCTCCTCTATCTTTCCGCTCTTTCAAAAACTCAAATCCTTGACAAAGAAGTTCTTGGACAGCAACAACCCAATCATAATCGTTTATATGATCCAAATCTTCAGCATAAGGATATAGACAGTTCATTATTCGACTTGATCCGCTAGGGAACAGAAAGTGGCCAAACAATGCCACTAACAACAACTTAACTCTGTCCCTTCGCAACTCTTCGGTATTTGCTTGAAGGGTGGTGAACTTCTCTACAATTGTGGGTAGTCTTGGATCGCCACCTTCAAAAAACTTTTGACGTGTGTATGAATTTGGTGCCTTAGTCAGGAACCTTTTAAAATGGATCCTCCCATCTGAAATATTAGGCGCCATTGAATTAAGTTAGCAAACTATTACGTTAATGCGTGTACTTTATGTGTGAATGTGCCTACTAGTATCTGGATGCACCTACTTGAGTGTGAATGCGCCTACTTGAGTGGGAATGTGCCTACTTTAGTGGGTATGCGCCTACTTGAGGGTGAATGTGCCTGGATGTGCATGCATGCGCCTACTTAAAGTATATGCGCCCACTTCTAATGTATATGCACATACTTGTAAGTGGAGTGCGCCTACTTGATTGTCAATGTGCCTACTTGGGCGTATACCCGCCTACTACTATCTGGAATGCACCTATTTGAGAGTAAATGCGCTTACTTGAGTGTCAATGCGCCTACTTGGGCGTGTACTTGAGCCTGGATATATATGCGCCTACTTAATGTTAAATGCGCCTACTTAAGACGTCAATGTGCCTACTTAAGACGTCAATGCGCCTACTTAATGTTATGTGCCTACTTTAGTCGAAAAATGCTAGTTGACCCGTCAGTGCGCCTACTTTAGACGTCTATGCGCCTACATAACACGTATATGCGCCTACATAAGACGTAGATGCACATACTTTAGATGAATGCGCGTAGTTTACACGTTACTGCGCCTACTATAGACCTATTTGCGCCTACTTTAGATGAAAACTGAAGTGCACCTACTTGAGTGTCAATGTGCCTACTTAGCCGTATACGCCTACTTGTAACTGCAATGCGCCTACTTGAGTGCCAATGTGCATACTTCTGATATGAAAAGCGCCTACATTTCGATGTTAATGCGCCTTTACTTGTAATGCGCCTACATGTGAAATGGATCTCCCTTAGATGGCTACTTGTAACTGAAATGCGCCTACTTGAGAGTGAATGCGCCTACTTCAGTAGGAATGCACCTACATATGGGTGTTTATGCGCTTTTACTTGTAATGCTCGTACTTGAGCCTGGATATATATGCGCCTACTTAATGTTAAATGCGCCTTCTTATAATCTGAATGCGCCTAATGTAGTTAGAAATGAGCATAATGTTACACACAAATGCGCCTACTTGCATTTCAAGTGATAAATTAGACTATATAGTAGAAAAAGCAGACGATCATTTCATCGAGCAGCTGTTCTGCATCATTGAATAGGGCATTACCTTTGACGGGAAGAGGTAGGACCTCCCTTAGATGGCTTGCCTTGAACTCCACAGTCCTTCGACCGAAACTGAACGAAACCTCATCTTTGTTATAACACGAAGCAAGCTCGTGTATCAGAACTGCGTCGTTGATAGGTATCCTCTTGATTTGTAGGAGTGACTGGAACGGGGTCCTTGCGAAAATGTTTTTTTTGTCATCAGTAAGGGTCATGTAACTCTTGTGGAAGATCTTCCACGAACACCTTGACTTGACCAGCTTTAGCTTATCCCCAGCTTCATCATCTTCATCACCTTCATCATCCTCTTCGTCTACACTTTCCTGGATGATCTTTGCCTTCTTTTTATCTTTGGTGGGTGTCAATTCAGCATTTGGTGGCCTTCTTTTTGCAGCAGTTGACGGGTTTCTTGCTTGCGCCCTAATTTGTTGATTTTGCGCCCTCTTTTCTTCAGTTTGCGCCCTCATTTCTTCAGTTTGCGCACGAATTTGCTTGGCGCTAATTTCCTTTTCCTTTGTGGCAGTAGAACAGCTCGGCGCCGGAGTAGTTGCTGGCTTTCTTCTTACCACGAGCTTCAGCGACCTCTTTGCACTTGCAAGGGTCATCGTCTCTTGGAAGTCGTCGTCGGAGTTGCAAGGATCCATGCGCGGCGGCGCGTCGGAGGAGCTGATGCGAGACAGTAGGCGCCGGCTTGCTGAGAAAGAGAGGAGTTGGTGCGGAAGTGGGCGCCGGCGGCCGAGAAGTATGCGCAGCGCAACGTCGGAAGTGGGCGCAGCCTCGGAAGTGGGCGCAGCGCAGCGGAAGTCACCGGGGGAAGAACTGGGCACAGCGGCGGGTGTTTTGGGGGAAGAAGTGGGCGTAGCGGCGGGTGTTTTTGGGGGGGAAATTTGGGGGGAGAGTATCGTTCGAAATAGGGGGGGAAATATGGGGGGGGGGAAATCGTGGGCCGGTTCCATTGTGGTAGTTGGGACCGGCCGGTTCTCCCGGTTCAGTCGTCTGACAACAGCCAGCTGGGGACGCGTGCGGGCGTTAGGTGGCCAGCCAGCTGGGGACGCGTGCGGGCGGTTTACCGCCGCGTGCAGGACGCGTCAACCACCCAAGGCGTTTCCAAAACTAAGTCCTTATTTAAAGAAAGATCTTATACGTATCAGGAATTAGTTGGACGACGCCAATACTGGGAAAAAGTTAATCATGACATACATAAGATCTGAGAATGACCGGTAGCAAATTATACCCAATGCTTAGTGTGTACATATATATTTGGGGATGGCTGAAGTTGGAATCCATATTGATGATTGGGGATCAGCAGCAATATGCTTGTGCTTGGACTGCTCTTGAATACTTTTTTCTTTAGGTTCGCTAGGTTTCTGAAACGGTCTGGCTCTCCTTGATTGCAAGCTAATTGTGGGTGCATGCATGTCTTCATATATACGTATCTATAATTGAGTAAAATTTGTGAAAAAACAAAAGAAAGACGAAGAACATGAGCTCGTGGGGGTTGGCAATGATTGAAACAGGATCGTAACAATCCTCATGGGATGGAGAGCAGTCATTTCATCAGAGAGATGAGTGGAGCTAGTTTACTTTTAGCATCCCAAGTACATAACTAATGTAATCTGAAAACAACAATACGCACTGGAGTACCAAAAACTATATAGTAAAGAAATAATGATCATAAACAATTTTAACAACACGATGTAACCTGTAGCATATATTCTACTTCTTCTCTACCTTCTCGGCAACTACATTCAACCTTGCACCCATTTGACACTCGTTCATCCACACAATTTGGAGTTCAGTGCCATGTTCTTCCGGATATTAAACACTTTTTGTTGTGAATTCACCAGCACATTTGAGAATCCCCTTATCACACTCGAGGACCTCGTTGCGTGTGCGGATGTAGTCAAAGTAGAAAACCCAATAGTGTTGAAGAGAGGAGATGTGGTTAGGGGAGTAGTGTGAGGAAAGGAAGGAGGCGTCGAGTGGAAAAGGAGCAAACGTTTAATTTATGGTTGTGGAAGAAGGAGAAGAATGGTACGAGATACTATAATGGTTGGTTTGTTAGTTATCGTGGGGATAAGGGAGAGTGTGTTTCGGAAATAGTAGAAAACACGGAGATGGTTTGTTGCATTGGATACTGATCGTGGGGGTTGTTAAGGGAGAGAGTACTATTTCGAAGAGTGGGTCTTGTGGATGAGTTGGGTTCCTAAGACGTAAAAACAAGCGTAAAAGTATGAAATTTTTTGAAAGAAGAAGAGAACAGAGAGAGTTAAGGAGAACACAAGATTTTGAAAATGCTGAAATCTAATTGGGTAGTGGCATTGTTGTAATAAATAAAAAGTATTCACTTTTTTTATAGTAGTATAGATTATAGTAGTTTAGATATATATCTTGTGTGAAAATATGTGCCAATCTACATACATATGTCCAAATACTAATACCGTTGACTCTATAGTTAGTTGCAGTAGGATTCGGGTAATACAAATTTATATGAAAAATGGGATCATATACACACACACAAGCCTCTATAAATGTTTAAGGAATAACACATAAAATGAAATTAGGTAGAACTAAAATTCATAATGGTGAAACTAAGGCATGGGATTAAGAGAGAAAGATTTGTACCCCTCTTCCACATCCCAAGCGGAGGCCATACACTTGAAAGTGTGGTAAACAAAAAATGCTTGTCCATGTGGTCCAAACCCGGGTCTCTCCATTCGGGACCAAAAAATTCATCAACCACACTTTCCCTTACTAGAAAAGGTATGTATGGAACTTAAGCTACATTAACTGAATATGCTAATAGTTATCCTGTGACGTCTCTGAATTTTCTAAAACTTTATATGATGTGCGACGTCTAAATTGAAACCCTCACCTCAGCGAGAATCCCAATTTAAACATCCCACACGAGGTTAAGAAGAAGAAAATCAAGGGAGTCAGAAGGAAACAATCAGTAGTACATGTACATGAACAATAATAAAACCATACACACATGTTCACCATTCAACATATAATTACAACATGAATTGTTACAACATTTGATATTACACATTGAATAGAAAACTTCTAACATATACATGTACTACATCTAAACTACAAGATCTTAAGACAACAGGTCCACCTATACATCAGCTCACCACACAACTCTCACTATCCTGGATCTTCAAGAGCATAACCACAACCTAAACAAAAGATTACATGTGGTACACGTCAGCACAATATTTCAAGAATATTGTACTGAGTACGCCTACGGGTCTTTTATATACCTCTCATCATATCTTGGCAATAAGATAAAACTAATACTTGGCAGAAATAGAAGAATATAAGGAAAGCATATACTTGCACAAAGATATTCATTCACAGAAGAGAACACATATTTTAAGCTTATTTTTCATAATATACCAAGGCCTATATGATCACTACCAAAGGAATACATCATTTGTACAAGGTGACCACTACCAAAGAGTTAGGTCATATGTACAATGTGACCACTACCAAAGAATTAGGTCACTTCCAAGCACACTACCAAAGAGTTAGTGCTTTCATATAATGGAACAAATATATTATGTTTGATGTGTTTATAACAATAAGTATGAAAAGCTCAAACAACATAGTATATAAGAACAATCATTTCAATCAATACCATATGCCAAGTCTTTACTACTATATAACACCAGCATATTGTATAATAAGCCAAGTAAGAGGCAATGGCGTACCTTCCAAAGAGATAGATCATACTAAACACATATCACTGATGTCAACTATAAGCTGGGTCAAAACTGATCAAAACAAGGCCATATACTATCATCAGGTTCTCATCTTATTATATCTCATCTTAACCCTAATTATGTCCATTAGGGTTTCTCTTATCTCATTATGGTATTCTCATGGTTACTTGTATTCTTGTCTTGTGATTATCTCACTGATATCATTTTCTAGATTACATCTCATTATCAAAGTTCATCATCTGAACATATTAACATTATGTCACACGTTAACCCTAGGTTACATGCATTACTCAAATTAGGGTTTATATCACATTAAGAGCAAACATCATTGTATAACATAGATTATGTGTATCATATTGATCTCATATTTAATTATGAGGTTCAATATACTGACATGAGCTTTCTCTGTAAATTTCATCATTTATAGAGCATGTATGTATTTATTGCATTTTGTTAGGGTTATTAGCCCTAATTAGACATGTTAAACAAATTACATGATTTCATACATCAACATGATCATAATTGACATCAGGTGCATTATAAACATTATTATGGAGTTAGTGACATTTTTCCATAATTTTATGTCATCATTTGCTATTTATTATCCACTAAACAAGAATTACACATCTTTCATGATATCACTGATATTAATGCATCAAAAGCCTAATATTATTGTTCCATCTTGTGCTATATCATTTTTCTGAGAATTTCAGTATATTATTTGTATTTTTCAGACATCGGAGCTATTTTCTATGATTTATTGAAGAACTGAACATTTTGGAAATTATTACCTTTTCGGGCCAATTGGGTGCTGCCACATGTCCATGTTGGGGGTGTGGCTCCTTGCTCCAGCTTGCTGGTGGAGCCTTGCTGGTGGAGCCGGCCGGTTCAAGGGAACTTGGACCCGGTTCATGGCTGGGTTTTGGGTGACTAAACCGGGGTTCACCCCCTCTTCTCCTCCGCATGCGGTCAGGGAGTCCGTGGGACTCTGTTTCACGGAGCCCCCACCACATGACTTGGCTCCGGCGAGCAACACCATAAGCTTCACAGCTCCTCGATGTCGCCTAGGGCCACGATCAGATTCGACTACCTCCTCCGGATGCCCACAGCTACTCCACTCCTAGGGTTCACCTCTGGAGCTCCAAGTCCACGAGCTCCCTGGCCATGGCAGCCACCGCGGTGCTAGGAAAGGGGGAAAAAGGCTCCCCACCCTCGAATCTCGTGGATGAGGCACTAAAAAGCTTCGTCGGAGCTTCAAGGACCTGAAGGGACTCTTGGATTGAGTTGTATAGACTTGGATCGACGTCCCCAACTCCATCTTCATCTCCGACAAGGTGCTCTTCGGCCACCATCAAAGCCACCACGATAGTCCACCGGAACTGCGGGGTTTGACTCCCCTGAACTTGTACTTGCTTCAGTCATTCTTAGCTCCAGTCATCATCCACTCTAGCTCCATTCCATTCCTCTGGTCATCACCGGCTAGACGTAATTGAGAGGTACAAGGAACCAGGTAGCTGCTCTCCCTCGTAACTCAGTCTCTACTCTCGACTGAGGGGTCATCAGCCTCGTCTTATCAAGACCACACTGCCCACACGGTCAGATGCACTTTCAAGTCCATGTCCACGACGTGCAAAGATGGGGAGGCTGAGGTGTTTATGGGGCTCTATTTCCTTGCTGTAACCGAAAGGTAGAGGATAACTAGAAGTTGTCTGATCTACATCTAAGGGTCAGGATCAACACTCCTCAGGGTCGATCTGTGGCTTTGCTCCTTGTGACTGTCTGCAACAACTAGATCATAGATCTAGGGCACGTAAGAGGCCACGCAGCCCGCCACTTAAAAAGGGGCGCATGATACAACCAAACTAGGGCATGGATATTAAACTTTGGTCCATCAAACACCAAAAGGCACATTATTTCATAATATTCAAACCTAAATAACTCCCTCTAGGATACTTCGATTATCACCAAATTTTAACCATGGCTTCCTCACTACCCAAGGTACCTTCTACACGAATTTGGAGCCAAAACTCAATTTTTAGACTAATCAATTAAATTCCATAAATAGGCATAACTTATGGATCCAAATCATTATACAAACCTCAATCAACACTCCAACTTTACTAAAACACTTGGGATTCTCAAAACAACTCAACATGCATGACTTCACTTGCATCATTGGACATTTAGGGATTCCAAAAGTCCACTCCAACACATACTACACACCTTAAAAGATATTTCGTCCTCAAAATTAAGCCAAAAACCCACTTTGTCACACCATATACATATTAAAAGAACTTTCGTCCTCAAAAGTAAACCATACTCATACTTCCAAGGAAAACCTTATCTTACCTACATACATATGGAAGGCACTATTCTAGGTGTAACATATCCACAAAGTTTACATAGAACCATGTATCCAAAGCACTATTAGGGGGGTTTTACAACCATCTTGGTACACAAACACTCCATTCAAGGTTAAACTCATGGTTTAGGAACTTTGATTAAATTATGACATATTTCATATTTATGATCTTCATCCTCATTATAGCCAAGCATCAAAATTCCCAAATTGTTTTTTCATATAGGTCATAACAAGGTGCCATCATCATTACATAAGGCAAGATTTTTGGATCACATTCAACATATTTACTAAGCATTGTCATTATCACTATTAGGCATATATCACTAAGATGGACTCATTTAACTTTCATATTAAGTTACAAGTTTATTAATGAGTTCATCACTAGATTCACCAACTATATCACATCCTGATTCATATAACATGTACCATTAGTGTCATCTCATTAGACTTCCTCATATTAGGTTATAAACTCCTTTAGAGATTCCTCATGAGATTAGACAACTATTCACATTATCATCATTATTCATGTCTATGGTTAACCATATATGCGTTAGCATCTAATAAAACATCTCTAGGTTGTTCCACATGTCATGTCTATATATCACATCTCAAGATTAGATCATGTCTTTACATATATTATATCATTGTTGTGCTAAACAAACTTATGTGAGTGGCTCGTCAAACATATATCATAACTTTATCTAGCCCAATAGAGGTTCCTCTAACCCATACCACGAGGGTAATGTTATGCTCAGTGTCTCTGAGCTAACTCAACTTTATGAGTATCTCATATGCACAAACCATATCTTCCGTCTCCTTCTAGGGTTCTCAGGTATACCTCATTGGCACTAGGGATAGCTCTACAAGCTCTATCCACATAAGCACAACCAAAACATGTTATTACATACTCTTCATAGATCTCTAACCATGAAACATCTTACCCAAAGCTCCCTTATATACACCACTAGATTCCTATGTGGGAAACCACCAACCCGAGCATGAGGCTTCCCAGAAACTAAAAACATAGCTACCTCCTCCAGGGTCTTGGGCTCTCTCCCTCACCCAGATGGAAGGGACTCATATTTCCTTATTTGCATATATAACCAACCTCTCTCTGTCTTTAGGGTTTGGTCCTCCCAAGGACATCTAGGGTTCAACAAAACTATCAGAATCATACATAAAGCAACTCAACTCAATCACTTAGGAGTAGTCTAGTTTAGGACATATCATATCACATATCTCATATTTCTCATATCGTGGAGTCTAGGTTCTCTGACCTTCTCCCTGTGGGTCTCACTCTCTCTGGAGTTAACCCTGAAACTGGTCTTAACACTAGAGGTCCTCCTTCATAAAAGAGATTGAGGCTCTTGCTGATTCGCATCCTTGTCTCAACTTAGCTTATCATATCTCATAAAAGCCTAGTTACTTACGTCATCAAAACTTATCTCAAATCCTCAAAACTGAACTTGGGTCCTCAAAGACAAACATATATCCTCATACAACAACTTAATTACTATCTCAAACTTATATCATAACATCTAAACTCATATTTCATCTATTCCAACTATCATATGTATATATTCCAACAAGGCTCTAGACATCTAATCTAGAACTACTCTCTCTTCTAGATTGATGTCATTCACTTTCACTTAGGTTGCATGACCACCTCCTACTCGTACATGTGTGGGGACACATTTTTGTAGTACATATACATAATAAAATATTATATAGTTTTTCTCCGATAAAAACAAGCGTCAGAGAAAACTATTGAGGTTTGATCCGTTTCGAATCAAAAACCAAATCCTGAAAATGAGTGTCCCACACATAGTAGAGAGTCCAGTGTCATGAAAACTAGTGAAAAGGGTGAGAACATGGTGTAGACTAGTGTAGCTACTCTAGACAATGTGCACCATATGTCTAGAGTTTCTCTTCCCATGATGCACGTCATTTCCAAATAGTGCAACATCCCACACCGTTGCACTACAAGGAAAGAACGACATCTAAGGACTTGCTATTCAACAAGCACCAATCTAGACCTAGTTCTCAGACATCTAGGTGCTAACCTAGAGGCTAGGTTAGATATAATCGCTAAGACAACTAATCTAATCCTAAAGATTATTAAGGTTCAAGGTTCTTTGGTTTTGAGTTGCATAATTAGCAAATGTCAGGCTTTGCTATTGTTCATGCTCTGATACCACCTGTGACGTCCCCAGATTTTATAAAACTTAATCTGATGTGCGACGTCTAAATTGAAACCCTCACCTCAGCGAGAATCCCAATTTAAACATCCCACATGAGGCTAAGAAGAAGAATATCAAGAGAGTCAGAAGGAAACAATCAGTAGTACATGTACATGAACAATAATAAAACCATACACACATGTTCACCATTCAAAATATAATTACAACATGAATTGTTACAACATTTGATATTACACATTGAACACCAAACTTCTAACATATACATGTACTACATCTAATCTACAGGATCTTAAGACAACATGTCCACATGTACATCAGCTCGCCACACAACTCTCACTATCCTGGATCTTCAAGAGCATAACCACAACCTAAACAAAAGATTACATGCGGTACACGTCAGCACAATATTTCAAGAATATTGTATTGAGTACGCCTACGTGTCTTTTATATACCTCTCATCATATCTTGGCAATAAGATAAAACTAATACTTGGCAGTAACAGAAGAATATAAGGAATGCGTATACTTGCACAAAGATATTCATTCATAGAAGAGAACACATATTTTAAGCTTATTTTCCATTATATACCAAGGCCTTTATGATCACTAACAATGAGTTAGATCATTTGTACAAGGTGACCACTACCAAAGAGTTAGGTCATATGTACAATGTGACCACTACCAAAGAGTTAGGTCACTTCCAAGCACACTACCAAAGAGTTAGTGCTTTCATATAATGGAACAGATATATTATGTTTGATGTGTTCATAACAATAAGTATGAAAAGCTCAAACAACATAGTATATAAGAACAATCATTTCAATCAATACCATATGCCAAGTCTTTACTACTATATAACACCAGCATAATGTATAATAAGCCAAGGAAAAGGTAATGGCGTACCTTCCAAAGAGATAGATCATACTACACACATATCACTAATGTCAACTATAAGCTTGGTCAAACCTGATCAAAACAAGACCATATACTATCATCAGGTTCTCATCTTATTATATCTCATCTTAACCCTAATTATGTCCATTAGGGTTTCTCTTATCTCATTATGGTATTCTCATGGTTACTTGTATTCTTGTCTTGTGATTATCTCACTGATATCATTTTCCAGATTACATCTCATTATCAAAGTTCATCATCTGAACATATTAACATTATGTCACATGTTAACCCTAGGTTACATGCAATACTCAAATTAAGGTTTATATCACATTAAGAGAAAACATCATCGTATAACATAGATTATGTGTATCATATTGAGCTCATATTTAATTCTGAGGTTCAATATACTGATATGAGCTTTCTCTGTAAATTTCATCATTTATAGAGCACGTATGTATTTATTGCATTTTGTTAGGGTTATTAGCCCTAATTAGACATATTAAACAAATTACATGATTTCGTACATCAACATGATCATCCTTGATATCAGGTGCATTATAAGCATTATTATGGAGTTACTGACATTTTTCCATAATTATATGTCATCATTTGCTATTTATTATCCACTAAACAAGAATTACACATATTTCATGATATCACTGATATTAATGCATCAAAAGCCTGATATTATTGTTCCATCTTGTGCTATGCATTTTTATGAGAATTTTAGTATATTATTTGTATTTTTCGGACATCGGAGCTATTTTCTATGATTTATTGAAGAACTGAATATTTTGGAAATTATTACCTTTTCGGGCCAATTGGGTGCTGCCACGTGTCCATATTGGGGGTGCGGCTCCTTGCTCCTGCTTGCTGGTGGAGCCGGCCGGTTCAAGGGCACTTGGACCCGGTTCATGGCTGGGTTTTGGGTGACTAAACCGGGGTTCACCCCCTCTTCTCCTCCGCGCGCGGTCAGGGAGCCCGTGGGACTCTGTTTCACGGAGCTGCCGCCGCACGACTTGGCTCCGGTGAGCAACCCCAGAAGCTTCACAGCTCCTCGATGTCGCCTAGGGCCACGATCAGATTCGACTACCTCCTCCGGATGCCCACGGCTACTCTACTCCTAAGTCTCACCTATGGAGCTCCAAGTCCACGAGCTCCCTGGCCATGGTAGCCACCGCGGCGGTAGGAAAGGGGGGAAAAGGCTCCCCGCCCTTGAATCTTGTGGATGAGGTACTAAAAAGCTTCGTCAGAGCTTCAAGGACCTGAAGGGACTCTTGGATTGAGTTGTATAGACTTGGATCGACGTCCCCAACTCCATATTCATCTCTGACAAGGTGCTCTTCGGACACCATGAAAGCCACCACGATAGTGCACCGGAACTGTGGGGTTTGACTCCCCTGAACTCGTACTTGCTTCAGTTGTTCTTAGCAACAGTCGTCATCCACTCTAGCTCCATTCCTTTCCTCTGGTCATCACCTGCTAGACGTAATGGAGAGGTACAAGGAACCGGGTAGCTGCTCTCCCTCGTAACTCAGTCTCTACTCTCGACTGAGGGGTCATCAACCTCGTCTTATCAAGACCAAACTGCCCACACGGTGAGATGCACGTCTCAAGTTCACATCAACGACGTGCAAAGATGGGGAGGCTGAGGTGTTTACAGGGCTCTATTGCCTTGCTGTAACCGAAAGGTAGAGGATAACCAGAAGTTGTTCGATCTACATCTAAGGGTCAGGATCAACACTCCTCAGGGCCGATCCTTGGCTTTGCTCCTTGTGACTGTCTGCAACCAATAGATCAGAGATCTAGGGCACGTAAGAGGCCACACAGCCCGCCACTTAAAAAGGGGTGCATGACACAGCCTAACTAGGGCATGGATATTAAACTTTGGTCCATCAAACACCAAAAGGCACATTATTTCATAATATTCAAACCTAAATAAATCCCTCTAGGATACTTCGATTGTCACCAAATTTTAACCATGGCTTCCTCACTACTCAAGGTACCTTGTACATGAATTTGGAGCCAAAACTCAACTGATAGACTAATCAATTAAATTCATCAAATAGGCATAACTTATGGATCCAAATCATTATACAAACCTCAATCAACACTCCAACTTTACTAAAACACTTGGGATTCTCAAAACAACTCAACATGCATGACTTCACTTTCGTCATTGGACATTTAGGGATTCCAAAAGTCCACTCCATCACATATCCTGAGATATATTTTAACTTCAAATTAGAACTAAAATTTTATAATTTCATCATAGAACCCATGTACTATGCATAATATTGAAATAATTTTAAACCATGTAATTCTTTTTATTATTACCATATTATTTGATGTTTAGAGCAAGCTTTATGTTATATTGAAACATAATGGTTATGTTATACATACTTTGACTTAAATCATATACAAAAAACAATTGCAGGCTCAATTCATAAAAAAGGTGTTTTGTTAGAGGTCATGGGAAACACCGAATAACATCAAGCCTTGCTATGTTATTTCATGCTACTTGCATTGCACATGTGTGACTTTTGTTAGATCTCGAGTTCTACTATGTTGGGGTGGTTTCAATGTGGATCTACCTTGGAGAGGTTCCTTCACATAGAAAAGAAGACATCTATATTAACATGTGAGTTTGAAATCATTTTATCTTATAGAAAATATTTAATCTTGGGACCAATGGAGTTGACATCTATAATGATTCTAATGTTGTATTTTTTGTTTTCTTTATTATGTGGGTTTATGTTTACAAAAAATAATGAATTGAGTGATATATCAATTTTGCGGTGAGTGTATAAATACAAATAACATTGTAATGTTACCATATGAGATTATATTTTGATATTTATGGCACCATTTGTACATTATTGTAGAAAGTTATATGTAACTATCCAAAATACTCATGTGTGACATCCATAAGAGAAATTATATGCAAGTTGTACTTATACTTGAATCTTGTTTCAAAAGAAAATATGGTAGTTAGGGATGTCAATGGTGCATATATGGTACAATTTATACAAAAACCACAACCACACCATAGTATAAACCAATCAGATATCTAAAACTATAGTTATTTCATTAAAGTTGGAAGATTGTTTTACTCTCTCTCTCTCTCTCAAATTTTAAACTACATAATTATATATATTGTTACCATATTATATGATGTTTAGAACAAGGTTTATGTTATATTGAAACATCATGGTTCTGTTGTACATGCTTTAACTTAAATCATATACAACAAATAACTGCAGGTTCAATTCGTAAACAAGGTGTTTTGTTAGAGGTCATGGGAAACACCAACTAAGATCAATCCTTGCTATGTTATTTCATACAACTTACATGGCACATCTGTGACTTTTATCATGTCTCGAGTCTTACTATGTTGGGATGGTTTCAATGTGCCTCTACCTTGGAGTGCTTCCTTATCGAAAAGAGACATATACATTTAACATGTGAGTTTGAAATTGTTTAATATTATAGAAAATATTTAATCTTGAGACCTATCTATTTGAAATCCATAATGATTTTAATGTTGCATTTTTTTTATTTTCTTTATTAAGAGGGTTTATACTTACGAAAATTAAGGAATTGGGTGATTTATTAAGTTTTGGAGAGTGTATCAATACAAGTAACATTGTAATGTTACAATATGAGATTATATTTTGATATTTATGGCACAATTTTCTAGATAACTTTAGAAATTTATATTTAATTATCCAAAACACTCATGTGTGTCATCCATAAGAGAAATTGTATCCAAGTTATACTTATTCTTCAATCTTGTTTCAAACGTAATATGGTAGTTAGGGATATCAACGGTGCATATATGGTATGATTTATACCAAAACCACAACCACAACCACAACACAGTAAAAACACCAATCACATATCTAAAACTATAGTTATTTCATCAAAGTGGAAGATTTTTTTACTCAATACTTATATATATATATATATATATATATATATATATATATATATATATATATATCACAACCTTGATATGTAACGTTCAAAATCAGTTTTATCTTATATGGAAACATCATGGTTCAATTGTAACTGCATTATGTTTGATTTGATTGAGTGGAAATAGGCATGAATGACATAAGGAGGAACTTCTTCTATCGTTGAGAAAACTTTGAACCTGGGTCCAATAGTTTGAAACATCCACCACAATATTAATATGCTATTTTTACTTTGTGTTACCTTCTTATTAAGTGGCTTCAATATAAATAAAGTGTTTTTAGAGTAGATAAAGTGGCAATTGATGGGGAAACCCAATGAAGGTGACCCGATATTGAACCCTTAGTTAGGCGCCTTAAACGGATTACTACCATCACACACGTTGACCCAAAATATATTTTGATTGTTCCCTACTATGTGTGGGTATCTTAGGGGAATTCAAGATTCTACTCTATTTGGAAATAGAGGACCTACTTGAGGAAGGTTATGATAAATATAAAATAGATAACCAAATATCACAAACTAAGTGATACCAAAATTTAAAGAAATTATTCAAGTAAAATTAATTTGTCTTTGTTGTATTGTATTGTAAAGAGTATATAGACATATTTATTAGCTTTGTGACATGATAGGAGATTCTATTTTGATATACAAGATGGCATTTTTGAGATTGTTATATAAAGTTATATGCAACTCTTCAAAATAATCATGTATGTCATACAAGAGAAATTATTTCTAAAAATATAGTTATTCTTGATTCTTATTTTAGAATAGTATGTTAGTGTATTTCAAACATATGTATTCAACCATTTAATACATTAATACTTTTATTAACTTTAAATCCCCATTCTTGTACTTTTTCTATACATTATGGAAGTAGTGTGATAAAATAATAGTTTTGTGATGATGTTTATACTATCAGAGCTAGGTTTGGATCCTGGGACCTATGGGTTATTGGCCCAACACGCTCGTGCCACTCTGATTTTGGATAGCTATTTTTTGTATTTAATATTTTTATTGTTAACTAGATTTTTAGTGGATTTCTTTATTTTCGTAGAGCATTCAATTCTACTTCTTTATTTCTTGATTTATTATAATATATTTGAGGATCGTGAAGTCAACATATATATATATATATATATATATATATATATATATATATCTATATATATATGTATGTATGTATGTATGTATACATGTGTGTATGTATTATATATATGTTTAGTAAAAAACTAATTTTAACAACTAGGGCAGTACTTACTATATCACCATCAGTTATATCTTTGGATCTTTACAACATACAACATATGCAATAAAGTACACAAATATGTTGTGGAATTAAGATCATTTCCAAATATAATGTAAATTTTATATGAAGTCAAATTGAAATATTTTTGTAGTACCCATTTATTTTATATAAAATTGGAAATATATTTCAAGCTCGATACTTACATTTATGAATACAATATTATGGTGATGTATTAGATATATTTTATTAGCATTTTTGAATAGCATTGTTCAATTTTACATGATTTTATTCATCTAGTTTAAAAGGTAATATGCATGAAAAATATGAGGAAAAGCTTATTCTATACTAGAGAAAATTTTAAATCTTGGGACCCATCCATTCCACATCCACCATGTTTTACATTTTTCCTTTATTTATTTATTTCTAGTCTTATTAAGTGGTTTCATCTACTAAAATTTTGAATAACTAAAGTAAACTTTCAACTTAATAGATGTTATTTGCAAACAATTAGTTTTATTTTATTACTGTTGAAGAGTATATCTATATAAAAAATAATTTTATGTTACAATAGAAGATTATATTTGATACTAATAATAACATTTTTTGTATCAATATTTAATGTTTTATGCAACCATTTAAAGTACATGTGCATGGATTAAAAAAAGAAGATTATATATATAGTAATAGTCATTCTTGAATACAATTTCAAAATATATATGGTAATCATTTTTATACTAATAAAATGAAAGCATGTACAACAAAATCATGATGTATTAATATAAAATAAAATTGATTCTAAACTATACGTAATATGAATACAATAACATGATTCTAAAAGTCACACAATTTATGTGAAGATTATGTTGTAAGAATATTGTGATGGAAGTCAACAAGTCACTCTACCAATTGAAAATATTAATGATTTTTATTCTCTAATGAGATATATCTAGCATCAATCATCAAGAATATGATTTTATCATGTAATGAGTTGGAGGTTAGACATATTTCAAACCAAGAGAAGGGTTATACATACATCAAATGACTATTCAAAACGAAACATGCATATTATTTTTCTAATGTTTGCATTTTCAAAAAGCTAAAGTATGATAAATAATTTTGTAAGTTTTAAAGTGTAAAGGAAATTCATGAAAATGAGATATTATAACTCACCAATTTTATATCTAATTTTACCATTCGAACTTTCAAATCTATGTTTTCTTTTGAAACTATTTATGTAATCTCTTTGTCATATATCTTTTTGAGAACTTAAATTTCCTAAAATGCTATATCAAATGATTTTTTATGTTATTTCCATTTAGCTTGTTTATTTCAAACAAGTTATCTTAGGATATATGGATTGTGCCATCACCATGATTGTGATGCATTATTATTACTTGTTTTGCTTCTCTTTTTAAGTGGATATTATTTACCCAAATGTATCAACAAGAGTATCTCAAGTGGTAATAAATGAGGAATCCCAAAGAAGGGACTCCAGATTGAAACCTTAGTTTGGATCCTCGCATAGACTAGAGGACTATGTGATTTCAACATCTCCTCATATGTGCCAGTAGATGACATGGGCCAATTATCTAATGTGTCATATTGGATCCATTAATGATAGTTCTTATGGAAAGTTCTCTCACAAATAAAAATAGGTTACCAAATTTGAGAATTTTTCAACTAATATACATTTTTCACAAACATCTCATTTAGTTCTTAATACATAATAGAGAGTGTATGTGTATCAATATATAGATCATTATTATGCTATAATAAAGATTTCATTAAATATATAAGGTGGCATTTTTTCATTTGTTATATAAATTTAAATGCCACTCTATGAAATTCTCATGTAACTCATCCACCAGAGATATTATGTCAATTTTTTGGTTCTTCTTAAATTTAATTCAGGAAAACATATGGTAGAATATTCCAAAAATAACATATGTTCTATTTTATGAAAGAAATGAGGTAAAATAATATATGTATGATACATTTACTTTCATCAAAGCCAGATTTTAATCATGGGTCCTGAGGGTTATGGGCTCACTATGTATCCGCTACACCATTTTTCTTTTCTATATTTCCATATTTTGTTTGATATTTTGAAGAAGGGTTAGATTTTTAGTGGATTTGGTTATTATCTTTAAGAAATATTTTCATTTTATTCATGATTCAATTAAGGATAAAATATTGTTGCATAATGAGTTTAAAAAGATTATATATATATATATATATATATATATATATATATAATATGGTGATAGATTACATCTATTTTATTGTGTATTAACACGGTACAACTGTCCATGCTTATTCAGCTAGTTTAAAAAATTGTGCATGAAAATATGAGAAAAAAGTTATTCTATATTGGATAAAACTTTGAATCTTAGGACCTAAATTCAACATTGACCATCATTCAAATGTTCCCTTTTTATTTATAATCATATTAGGTGGTTCATTTGCCAAAATTTTGAATAAATAAACTAAATTTTCAACTTAACATACATTTTTTTGCAATCAATTAATTTTTTTTATTTCTTGTGGAGAGCATATCGATACAACTATTAGTGTTCTACTATGATGAAAGACGGTATTCAATACTAACAGTAACAAGTTCTATATCATTAGTTTTATGTAACTATTTTGAGTACACATGCATGTCGTATGAAAGAGAGATATACACATCATTCTACTCATTCGTGAATATAGTTTAAAAAAATTTATGATATTTTTTTTCAAACAATTAAAATGAAAGCATGTACAACTAAATCATAGATGTAATAATATTTAATAAAAAAAATTTAAATTATAATAACATGGTTACAATAAAATGATTCTAGAAGTCACATGGTTTTAGTGAAGATTATGTTGTAGAATACTGTGATGGAAGTCGACAACTCAATCTACCAATTTAAAATATTTATGAATTCTATTATTTAATGGGAAATATCCGACATCAATCATCACAAATATGGTTGTACATAAAATGAGTTGGATGCGAGACATGCTTGAGCCTAGCAAAAGGATAATACATACATCACATGCCTATTCAATTTTTCGGAAAAACCAAATCTTATATACATTTGGTTGTTTCAAAACAAAAGGGAAAATCTCGAAGATGAGATATAACAACCCACCATATTTTGTATATAGGTTTACCTCTCCATATTACTACTTTTTCTTTTCGATTGAAATGACTTATGTAATTTCCATGTAATATAGCTCTCTCATAACTTAAATGTCCAAAAATGCTATCTAAAATGATTCTTTTTATTTTATACATTTAACCTATTTATTTCCATCTCTTTGTTACTCTCTACCAGTTAATTTCAAACATGTTATCTTAGGACATATGGATTGTATTTTAATTATGATTCTGATGTGTTATTTTTTTACTTATATCACTCCTCTTTTAAATTGGATTTTATATACTAAAATTTATCAAAAAGGTGTATCTAAAATGGAAGTAATCTGGGATCCCAATGAAAGGACTCCTAGTTAAAGCCTCAGTTGTGAACCTCACACATTCTGTAAGATTATGTGATTTCAACATCCCTCAAATGCATGAGTAGCTAACATGGACCAATGTTTTAATCTATCAGGATGGATCTACTACTTGTTTTAATCTATCAGGATGGATCTACTACTGACCCTATTTAGTGAAAGTACTCTCAGAAATCAAAGCCACATGACCAAATATGATATTTTCAAAATTTTAAATTATTAATACACAATTAATTTAATTTTTGATACAGTAGAGAGTGTGTCAATACACATATTATTATTATTCTATAGTAAAGATTCCTTTTAATATTTATGGTGTAATTTTTTGCATTATTACTCTAGAGTTAAATTAAACTCTTCAAAATCCTCATATTCGTCATCTATAAGAGAGTATATATATAAAAAAATGATTCTTCTTAGATTCAGTTCAGGAAAAAATATGTTAGTACATTTCAAACATATATAATCACCCATTTGTTGCATTAATATTGATATGATTAATAAATTGAGATAGACCACGTGTTTTTTCATCAATTTAATATTGATATGACTTTAAATTCAATATTTAAGTTAATAGTGAATGTAAACATATACATGTATATAATAATACTAGTTTGTGTGTTTTTGACATGGAAAAAACTATTTATGTACAATATAATATATTTGATATTAAGGGTTGTCAGTGCTACACCACCATCTAATCTAATTTAACATTTTTTACAATGTAAACATCGATAACTTAACTTGTACAGACTCAATGTTCTATTATGGTTATTCTCAAATGTAATTTCAATTTCTGTATGATGTCAAATTTAATATATTCATTAGTCCTATTTATTTTCTTACAATACTGGCAATAAAGCTATATTCAATATTTCATTTGTTCTTATCATATTAAAAGACATTTAGAGTTACTTTTTATTTTATAATATCGCATCATTGTTCAATTATGCAATGTTTCTCTCAAAATATAATTTGATTATTCCCTCCAATGTGATAGTATCAGAGGGGTATTCAAGATTCTACTCTATTTGGATATAGTTTCCTACTTGAGGAAGGTTATGATAAATATCAACAGACTTCCAAATATATCAAGCTAAGTGATACTAAATTCAAAGATATTATTCAAGCACAATTAATTTATCTTTTTTTATTGTATTGTACATAGTATACATACACATTTATTAGCTTTTGTGATATGCTAGGAGATTCCTTTTTGATATACAAGATGTCATTTTTTAGACCAATATCTGAAGTTATATGCAACTCTTCAAAATAGTCATGTATGTCAAATCTAACTATTCTTGAGCTTTTTTACGAATTGTATGTTAGTGTATTTCAAACATATATATTGAACCATTTATTACATAAATACTTCAATTAAATTTAAATCCCATTTCTTGTACTTTTTGTCTACATTACGGAAGAAGTGAGATAAAATAAAAGTTATGTGATGCATTTTATTATATCAGAGCAAGGTCTCAATCCTGTGACCTGTGAGTTATGGGCTCACCATGCTTCTGCTGCATCACTCTGATATTGTATATCTCTTTTTGGTATTGGATATTTTTATTGATAACTACACCTTTAGTGGATTTCTTTATTTTCTTAATACATTCAATTATATTTCTTCATTTCTTGATTTAGTATAATATATTCACAGATAGTGAAGTCAGCATATAATAAAACATACATACATATATACATGTATGTATTTTATATATGTAAATCAAAAAACTAGTTTTAAAATCTAGGACAGTACTTACTATATCACCATCGGTTATATCTTTGCATCTTGGGTGGCTCATATGACATAAAGACTCATCGTTGTACACAAATTAAGCCTGATAAATCTTTATGCACATAGTGGACTCTAATATTGTAAGAACTACGCTCAAATCTTACAAATGTTGTCTTTAGACTTAAAATCATTTAACTATCATACTTGTAACACTAAATATAAACTTGATCGATCCGATGCTCTTTTATGATCTTATGACAAGGAAATGTGACAATGTTGCATGAAAGTTGTCTAGTATGTCTATTTATGGTCTTGGATGACTAAACCATGACAATAATCTAAATCTCATTCTCTCCCTATTTTAAAATAAGATATTATCTTTATCTAGTAATACTATTAATGTGGATGGCTCACCTATACCCATGACTTAATGATGACACTTAGATTTTTTTGAGTAATAGCATGCATGTTTGGAACCTTGGATCTAAGAATTAACTAAATGAGCTTAGGCCTAAGAGAAACATCCACATGAACCATATTTATCAAAAATCTACTAATATAGGAACCCATGTTATATCTTTTTCAAAAATAGGTCCTCATTGTTTGGACCTTCTTTAGGAATCTTACTCAGTAATCACATCTTGCTCATTACTGACAAGGTATGCTTAATCTGTTGACCACACTATGATATTGGTTATCTTGTATGTATGCTCATATGAATGCTTGTCAAGTTAGTTACTTGTTGATTTATTATCCTATGAATACTACTTTCTTGTTTGATGATTATACTATGTTGATAAACCTTGAACATAAATTAGAGAACCCATTACATAGAGTTGTGTACCTATCTAAATTCTTAGGATAATGGCACAAGGCATGATTGAAATAGGGTTAGCTCAATGAATTTCTCTTAAGGCCCCTCACATCAAAATAGGGTAACATTTAGGCTTTGATCCTCATATGCCCACTTGGACCCTTCCCTTAGAAGTTGGACAAATGCCTAATGTTTATATAATGGAAAATAACACTTTGAATACAGTCTATAAATGTGTTCCTCTTTCTTGATATGATGTTTATATCCAAGCAACTTTGATATACTATTAAATTATGTGTACATGCTCATTCATAGCATACTTAATTCCTTAGCATTAATATATTTTATTAATCAATATTTTTAGATTCCAAATGAAGATCCACCGCAATGACTCTTTGAATGAAACACCAACTAGATATGCTTAAAATAGAAATCCGTAAATGTCTCTATCTATGTAATGTATCTTGTTATCTCTAGCTAGTCTTCAACTTAAACACACACAGAGACCCACACACACACACAAACATATATATATATATATATATATATATATATATATATATATATATATATATATATATATATATATATATATATATATATACCTATATATATATATATATATATATATATATATATATATTTCTTATGGGAAAATATGTGCCAATCTACATAAAGATGTCCAAATCCTAATACCATTGACTCTATAGTTAGTTGCAGTAGGATTAGGGTAACAGAAATTTATATGAAAAATGGGATCAGATCCACACACACAAGCCTCTATAAATGTTTAAGGCATAACACATAAAATGAAATTAGGGAGAACTAAAGTTCATAATCTTGAAACTAAGGCAAGGGATTAAGAGAGAAAGATTTGTCCCCCTGTTCCACATCCCAAGCGGAGGGCATACACTTGAAAGTGTGGTAAACAAAAAAATGTTTGTCAATGTGGTCCAAACCTGGGTCTCTCCATTCGGGACCAAAAAAATTCATCAACCACAGTTTCCATGACTAGAAAAAAATGTATGGAACTTAGGCTATATTAACTGAATATGCTAATCGTTATCCTGAGATATATTTTAACTTCAAATTATAACTAACATTTTAAAATTTCATCATAGAGCCCATGTACTACGCATAGCATTGAAATAATTTTAAACCACATAATTCTATTTATTATTACCATATTATGTGATGTTTATAGCAAGCTTTATGTTATATTGAAACACAATGGTTCTGTTATACATACTTTGACTTAACTCATATACAACAAACAACTGCAGGCTTAATTCATAAAAAAGGTGTTTTGTTAGAGGTTATGGGAAACACCGACTAAGATCAAGCCGTGCTATGTAATTTCATGCTACTTGCATGGCAAATGTGTGACTTTTGTTAGATCTTGAGTTCTACTATGTTGGTGTGGTTTCAATGTGGATCTACCTTGGAGAGGTTCCTTCACATAGAAAATAAGACATCTACATTAACATGGGAGTTTGAAATCATTTTATCTTATAGAAAATATTTAATCTTGGGACCAATGGAGTTGACATCTATAATGATTCTAATGTTGTATTTTTCGTTTCTCTTTATTAAGTGGGTTTGTGTTTACAAAAAATAACGAATTGGGTGATATATCAATTTTGTGCACATTGTATAAATACAAATAACATTGTAATGTTACCATATGAGATTATATTTTGATATTTTTGGCACCATTTGTACAATATTATAGAAAGTTATATTTAACTATCCAAAATACTCACGTGTGTCATCCATAAGAGAAATTATATGCAAGTTGTACTTATTCTTGAATCTTGTTTCAAAAGAAAATATAGTAATTAGGGATGTCAATGGTGCATATATGGTATAATTTATACAAAAACCACAACCACACCATAGTAAAAAAACCAATCACATGTCTAAACTGTAGTTATTTCATTAAAGTTGGAAGATTGTTTTACTCTCTCTCTCTCTCACTCTCTCTCTCTCTCTCTATATATATATATATATATATATATGTATATATATATATATATATCACAACCTTGATACATAACGTTCAAAATTAGTTTTATCTTACCAATAAAACATCATGGTTCAATTGTAAATACATTTTGTTTGACTTGATTGAGGGGAATTATTCATGAATGATATAAGGAGGAACTTCTTCTATCTTAGAGAAAACTTTGAACCTTTGGTCCTATAGATTTCAACATCACCACAATTGTAATGTGCTATTTTTTACTTTGCTTTACCTTTTTTTTAGGAATACATTGATTTACCTTAATATTAAGTGGCTTCAAAATAAGATTTTTTTAGTGAGTAGTTAAAGTTGCAATTTACAGGAAACCCCAATGAAGGTTACCCAATATTAAACCCCTAGTTTGGCACCTTAAATGGATTACTACCATCACACATGCTGACCCAAATATAATTTGATTGTTCCCTCCAAGATGTCATTTTTGAGATCATTATCTAAAGCTATTTCCAACTCTTCAAAATAATCATGTATGTCATGCAAGAGAAATTATATCTAAAAATATAGTTATTCTTGATTTAAGAGTAGTATGTCCATGTATTACAAACATATGCATTAGACCATTTAATACATTAATACTCCACTTAAATTAAATCTCCATTCTTGTATTTTTTTATCTATAGTATGAAAGTAGTGAAATAAAATATTAGTTACTTGAATCATTTTATTTTATCAGAGCCAGGTTTCGATCCCGGGACCTGTGGGTTATGGGCCCACCATGCTTCCACTGCGCCACTCTGATTTTGTATAGCTCTTTTTGGTATTGAATATTTTGATTGATAAATAGACCTTTAGTAGATTTCTTTATCTCTTAACACATTCAATTATATTTCTTCATATCTTGATTATTTATAATATTCTTATAGATAGTGAAGTCAACATATAAAAAAAAATATAAAATATATATTTGTTTGTATGTATTACACATATGTTTAGTAAAAAGCTAGTTTTAACATCTAGGGTGGTACTCAATATATCACCATCAGTTATATATTTGCATCTTGACAATATACATCATATGCTTTGAATTATACAAATTTGTTGTGCAATTAAGAACATTTCAAAATATAATGTGAATTTTATATGAATTCAAATTAAAAGATTGTCATGGTACCCATTTATTTTATATGAAATTGGAAATATATTTCAAGCTCTCTGCTTACCTTTATGCATACCATGTTATGATGATATATTAGATATATTTTACTAGTATGTTGAAATAGCATGGTTCAATTGTACATGCATTTATTCGTCTTGTTTAAAAGGAAATATGCATGAAAAATATAAGGAAAACTTAATTATATATGAGAGAAATGTTTTAATCCTAGGACCGATCAATTCCGCATCCACCATGGTTTACATTTTTCCTTTTCTGGTTATTTCTAATCTTATTAAGTTGTTTCATTTACCGAATTTTTGTATAAATAATGTAAACTTTCAAGTTAATGGATGTTTTTTGAAAACATTTAATTTTATTTTATTACTTTTGGAGAGAATATATGTATAAATAATAATTTTAGGTTACAATAGAAGATTTTATTTGATACTAATAGTAACATTTTCTATATCACTATTGAATGTTTTATGCGGCCATTTAAAATAAATGTGCATGTCTAACAAAAAGAAGATTATATATATAATACTAGTCATTCTTGAATACAATTTCAAAATATATATGGTAGTCGTTTTTAAACTAATAAAATGAAGGCATGTACAACAAAATCATGATGTATCAATATAAAATAAAACTAATTCTAAATTATACATAATATGATTACAATAACGTGATTCTAAAAGTCACATAATTGTTGTGAAGATTATGTTGTAAGAATATTATGATGGAAGTCATCAAGTCACTCTATCAATTGAAAATAATAATGACTTCATTTGTCTAATGAGAAATATCTAGCATCAATCATCAAGAATATGGTTTTAGCATATAATGAGTTGGAGGGTAGACATATTCAAACAAAGAGAAGGATTATACATACATCAAATGACTATTCAAAAGGAAAATGGATAATTTTTTTCTAAATATTTGATTTTTTATAAAGCTAAAATATGATATATAGATTTTGTATGTCTGAAAGTGGAAAGGAAATTCATGAAGATGGGATATTATAACTCACCATTAGGGTTGTCAATGGGGAGGGTAAGGTCTTACCCTTACCCTTACCCTTACTCTTACCCTCTTTGGGTAGCGGGTAAGGGTAAGGGTAATTATCCTTCTCAACAATCCCCTTACCCTCCCTTACCCTTACCCTCTTCTCCATAGGGTAAATGGGGAGGGTAAAGGGTAAGCTGGTAATTTTGACAAAAAAGAATTTTATACACATTGTGTGTTGATTTTTAATAATTTTATAACTAATTTATTGATAACAACATATAAAACATTATATCCAATTCAAAATCATACGTTTCTCCATGTAAAGTTAAGTCAATTCACACAATAACATTTTTCATGCATAAATTATTTTTTTTCCTTTGCATAAGTATGCATAATAAATAAGTATTTCACCAACATCTCATTTTCCGCAAGATATGTATGTTTTTTTCTCAACAAGAAAGTATTACAAGCTCAACACCAAGTCATTTTACAATGATAGAATAAAGTATTAGGGTTAAACATTTACATCCATACCCCTTTAGAATATTTATATTTGTGTAACGTTTATATCATGTGCGGGTAAAAGGGTAAAAGGGTATGGATAATGTCTATACCTTACACTCACCTTATAGTATAGTGGGGAAACGGGGAATGGGTAAACGGATAAAGGGTAATAAAAATCTTTACCCTTACCCTTACCCTCCAGGGTATGGGAAAGGGTAAACAGATAATACCCTCCCCATTGACAACCTACTCACCATGTTATATAGCTTTTGAGAACTTAAATTCCCCAAAATGCTATATCAAATGAGTATTTTATATTTTTTCCATTTATCTTGTATATCTTGTTTAGAACACTCTTTTTAAGTGGATTTTATTTACGGATGTCAATGGTGCATATGTTGTACTGTTTATACCAAAACCACAATAACACCATAGTACAAAAACCAATCACATATCTAAGACTACAATTGTTTCATCAAAATTGGAACATTTTTTTAGTCAATACTTATATATATCGCAAGCTTAACATGTGTCTCTCAAAATATGTTTATCTTATAGTGAACGTCATGGTTTAATTTTACATGCATTTCATTTGACGTGATTAAGAAGAAATATGCATGGACAACACAAGGATGTACTGCATCTGTCTTATAGAAAAGTTTGAATCTTGGGTCTTATGGAGTCAAACACCTACCATGATTATAATATGCTATTTTTTACTATCCATTCTCCTCTTATCAAGTGGATTTAATATAAGATTTTTTATTGAGAGTAGATAAAGTGGTAGTTGATGGGGAATTCCAATGAAGGGACCTGAAATTGGAATCTTAATTAGGCACATTAAATGGATTAATCCTTTCACATATGTTGACCCAAAATATAATTTGATTGTTCCCTCTTGTGTGTTGGTATCTAAGGGGAATTCCAGATTCTACTCTATTTGGATATAACGGCCCTACTTGATGAAGATTAGGATAAATATCAAACAGATTACAAAATATATCAAACAAAGTGATACTAAAATTAAAAGATATTATTCATGCACAATTAATTTTATCTTTATTGTATTGTATTGTATAGAGTATATAGACACATTGGTTACATTTTGTGTTATGCTAGGTGATTCCTTTTAGATATACAAGATGGAAGTTTTTAGATCATTATCTGAAGTTATAGGCAACTCTTCAAAATAATAATGTATGTCATCCAAGATTTTTTTAATATAAAAATCTAATTATTTTTTATTCTTATTTAAGAATAGTATGCTACTGTATTTCAAACATACATATTCAACCATTTAATACCTTAATACTTGAATTAAATTTAAATCCCAATTCTTGTAATTTTCTCTACATTATGGAAGAAGTGAGATAAAATAATTGCTATGTGTTGCATTTTATTCTATCATAGCGAAGTTTAGATCCTAGGTACTATGGGTTATAGGGCCACCACACTTTTATTGTGCCTCTTTGATATTGTATAACTCTTTTTGGTATCAAATATTTTTTTGATAATTAGACGTTTAGTGGATTTATTTATTTTCTTAACATATTCAATTCTAATGCTTCATTTCTTAATTTATTATAATATATTCACAGATAGTGAAGTCAGCATAAGAAAAAATATATATATGTATATATGTACTTATGTATTACATATATATATATATATAGAGGAGTGATCTACTACGGCCTGCGGTCCGTGCGGACTGTGTTTGGCGTCCCCATTTTCTCGTTGAATAGTGTGTCTCAGGTTCATCTTTCTCGCGACTATCTTGCTTTGCGGCCACTCCTGGCTTAGTTTGTGAACTGGTCAGTGAGAAGAATGAAGCACAGTGTGGGGACGCCAGCCAACATGTTCTCCAAAATTGCATTCCAGTCACAGTGGGTCAGGAACCCACCTATGGATGGGTGAAGTAGCACCACCGGGCTGTCGGCAGTCAGCACCATGGCACGAGTCCGCAGTCGCGCGACTGGTCGAGGAACCCTTCCATGAGTTTAGTGGTCGGAGCTAACGATGTTCGGGGTAGCTAGCACCCACAACAATTTCACCCTCCTGTCCATGATCCCCATCGTGCTCGTCAATACGGTGGGTGCAATGGCGTCGATGGTGGAAGAGGTGCAGGAGGAGGGGGATTGTGAGAAGATGGGTCCGATGGGGTTGAATGGTTTCTTGAGGTTGAGGGCATCATGCTAGAGGGTTCCAACTTCTGGACCGTGTTGTAGAGCACGAAGTTAGCATCTCTTCCTCCTCGAAGGTGTGGACCGTGTTGTAGGATATCGAGTACATCACTGAGTTGGTGTCGTTGTCCTATAGGTACAACATGAGGCCCCCCAAATAGATGGATGGGATGCCTCGTAGGTACGCGATCATCTTCCCACTTATGTCAAAGTTCACAGAGGTGATGAATTATACTTGAAATCTGGAGTTCAAATTGTCATGATAAACCGTATATGCATGAATCACACGTTGAATATGCTAGATTTCTTATGTCTAATGTATTATTTCTCTACTTGCTTTGTAATAATCATGAAAATCAATTTGATCTCTTTACTTCCCCTCTAATCCTGGTCTAGCTTCTATCATGATATCTTCTCATCCTATTGTTCTTTCCTCACATCAACTAAGTGCTTCAGTTCCCCCCAAATTTTCTAGTTTTCTATTCCACATATATGAACTCATCCTTTTCCTCCTATAAACTAGCAGTGTTCGTGCTTGTCCATCAGAACAAAATCCCATCTTTTCCAAATCTATCTTGACAATTCTCGCAGCAATCATCCCCAAAATCTCTTTTTGACCGGCATCCAACGTCCTTCCATCCATATCCTTCTCTATATTATCTCCTCCTTTAAAACCCACGAATCCTGGGGAAGACAGCCCCACAGACACTATTAGCAACAACCTCGGAATACAAGACCTCAAGAATCATAATCGAAACCACGACGGCAGTCGTAACAGACCGTAGATATCGGCTTTGTATAGTCGTGTAATGAAGTAGGGAGGCCACAAAGAAGGACACCGGCGGAAACGCGACACGCAGTTCAACGGGAACATGGGGACGCGAAACACAATCCGCACGGACCTCCTGCACCTCTTCCACCATCGACGCCGTTGCACCCACCGTATCGACGAGCATGTTGTTCGAGTCTGGCTGCACCCAGTGCCCGCCTCCCAGCATCCCGACTACGCCTACGTGAAAAAGCATGTCTTCCGCAAGATCGCGATGGCGATCATGGACAGGAGGGTGGAATTGTTGTGGGTGCTAGCTACCCCGAACATCGTTGGCTCTGACCACTAAACTCATGGAAGGGTTCCTCGACCAGTCGCGCGACTGTGGACTCCTACCATGGTGCTGACTGCCGACAGCCGGTGGTGCTGCTTCACCCATCCGTAGGTGGGTTCTGACCCACTGTGGCTGGAACTCAATTTTGGAGAGTGTGTTGGCTGGCGTCCCCACACTGTGCTTCCTTCTTCTCACTGACCAGTTCACAAACTAAGCCAGGAGTGGCCGCAAAGCAAGACAGTCGTGAGAAAGATGAAACTGAGACACACTATTCAACGGGAAAATAGGGACGCAAAACACAGTCCGCACAGGACCGCAGGCCGTAGTACATCACTCCTCATATATATATATATATATATATATATATATATATATATATATATATATATATATATACATATATATATAAATCAAAAAACTAATTTAACATTGCCTCAGAATTCATTATATAACCATCAATTATATCTTTGAATCTAGGGTGGTACTTGTATGACATAAAGACTCATCTGTGTGCACTAGTTATGGCTGATAAATCTTTATGCACATATTCGACTTTAATCTTGTAAGAACTGTGCTCAAATCTTACAAATGTTGTCTTTAGACTTCAAATCAATAAAATATCATAGTTGTAAACCTAACTACAAACTGATCTACCCTATTCTCTTTTATGATCTACCATGACAATGATATAAATCTCATGATATCCCTATTTTAGAATCAAATATTGTTTTTATCTAGTATCACTAACAATGTGGATGTCTCACCTATACCCAACACTTAATGATGACACTTGGATTTTTTTTAGTAATAGCATGCATGTTTGGAACCTTGGATCTAAGAATGAACTAGATGAACCTATGCATAGGAGAAATATCTGCATAAACCATATGATGTGTATCTATCAAAACACTACTGATATAAGACCCCATGTTATATCTTTTTCAAGAATAGGTCCCATTTGGATGGACCTTTTCTATGAATCTTACTCAATAATCACATCTTGTTCATTACTCACAAGGAATGCTCAATCTGTTGACCATACTATGATATTGGTTGGCTTGTAGGTATGCTCGTATGAATGCTTGTCAAGTTAGCTACTTGTTTAGCTATTGTCCTATAAATACTACTTTAATGTTTTATGATTATACTATGTTGATAAGCCTGGACATATATTAGAGAAATCCATAACATAGAGTTGTGTACCTATCTAAATTCTCAAGATTAGAGAACAAGGCTCAATTGATATAGGGTTAGCTCATTGAATTTGCTCTTGAGTCTCCTCACGTCAAAATAGGGTGACATTTAGGCTTTGATCCTCATGTGCCCTTCTTGGACCTTTTCCTTGGAAGTTGAACAAATGCCTAATGTAGATATAATAGAAAATAAAACTTAGAATATGCTCTATGAATGATTTCATTCTTTCTTCATATGATGTTTCAATCCAAGCAACTTTGGTATACTATAAAATATGTTTACATTCCCTTTCATAGCGTACTTAATGCTTTAGCATTAATATATTTTGTTTATCATTTTTTTTAAATTCCAAATGAAGATCCACTACAACTAGGGGTGAGTAGAATTTGGTTAATAACCGACTAACCGAACGGTTAATTCCGAATGGTTAATTTTATTGGGTCAATTTGGTTAATTCGGTTAACTTGGTTAATTTATTTTGGTTAATCGATTAAATGGTTAATTTGACAATTAAAGATATTTTTTTATTTGGTTTACTGAATTAACTGAACAGTCAGAATTTATTCATAAATAATATCCTACAAAAGCATATATACATATATAGTTATACTTTTATTTCAAAATACTTCTCCATATATATAGTAATCAAGTTTTTACGAGCCATACATAATTAAATTTACAACAATACTAATATAATATAATTGTCCCAAATTCTGTGAGTATTTCAAATAATATTATTACACAAGTTTTCTTTGGTTAACCAAATAAACTGACCGAATTAACTATTAACCGATTGGACAATAATTAAATTAACCGACTCAATTTGGTTGGGTAAATGGTTAAAATCTCAAACCACAAATTGATCGGTTAACCAAACCGAATTAACCATAACTATCTGAATTAACCAAATGCTCACCAATTACTTATACTACTCTATGAAATGAAGCACCAATGGATATTCATGAAATAGAAATAAGTACATGTCTCTATCTTTGTAATTTATCTTATTACCTCTTACTAGTCTTGATCTTACATATATATTGCTTGTGTGAAACTATGTGACATTCTACATACGGATGTTCAAATCCTACTACCATTGACTCTATAGTTATGGCAATAGGATTAGGGTAACAAAAAGTTATGTGATAAATGGCATCCTATCCATACCCACAAACCTCTATATATGTCCAAGACATAACACATAATATGAAAATAGAGAGAACTAAAATTCATAATGGTGAAAATAAGGTAAGGGATTAAAAGAGAAAGTTTGTGCCTCTCTCCCACATCCCAAGAGGAGGCCATACACTCGAGAGTGTGGTAATAAAAAATTCTTGTCCATGTGGCTCAAACTCGGGCCTCTTAATTGGGGACTAGAAAATTCATCAACCACACTTTCCCTTACTAGAAGAAAATATGTAAATAACTTAACCTACATTAACTTAATGTGATATAGTTACTATGAGATATATTTAAAAATAAGATTTAAAATTTCATCATAAAACCCATGTATTATGCATAACATTGGAATAATTTGAAACTACATAATTCTATATATTGTTTCCATGTTATGTGATGTTTAGAACAAGGTTTATGTTATATTGAAACATCATGGTTCTATTGTACATGCTTTAACTTAAATCATATACAACAAACAATTGTGAGTTCAATTCACAAACAAGGTGTTTTGTTAGAGGTCATGGGAAACACCAACTAAGATCAAGCCTTGCTATGTTATTTCATGCAACTTACATGGCACATGTGTGACTTTTATCATGTCTCAAGTTTTACTATGTTGAGATGGTTTCCATGTGCCTCTACCTTGGAGTTCTTCCTTATAGAAAAGAGACATATACATTTAACATGTGAGTTTGAAATTCTTTTAACTTATAGAAAATATTTAATCTTGAGACCTATGTATTTGAAATCCATAATGATTTTAATGTTGCATTTTTTTATTTTCTTTATTAAGAGGGTTTATGTTTACAAAAATTAAGGAATTTGGTGATTTATTAAGTTTTGGAGAGTGTATCAATACAAGTAACATTGTAATGGCACAATATGAGATTATATATTGATATTTATGGCTCAATTTTGTGGATTACTTTAGAATTTATATTTAACTATCCAAAACACTCATGTGTGTCATCCATAAGAGAAATTATATCCAAGTTATATTTATTATTAAATCTTGTTCTCAAACGAAATATGGTAGTTAGGGATATCAACAGTGCATATATGGTACGATTTATACTGAAACCACAACCACAACACAATATAAAAACCAATCACATATCTAAACCTATAGTTATTTCATAAAATAGGAATTTTTTTTTACTCAATACTTATATATATCACAACCTTGATATGTAACGTTCAAAATCAGTTTTATCTTATATGGAAACATCATGGTATTGTAAATGCATTTTGTTTGACTTGATTGAGAGGAAATAGGCATGAATGACATAAGGAGGAACTTCTTCTATCTTAGAGAAAACTTTGAACATGGGTCCAATAGATTCAAACATCCACCACAATATTAGTGTGCTATTTTTACTTTGTGTTACCTTCTTATTAAGTGGCTTCAATATACCAAAAGTTTTTAGAGTAGATAAAGTTTTAATTGATGGGGAACCCCAATGAAGGTGACCCGACATTTAACCCTTAGTTAGGCACCTTAAACAGATTCCTACCATCACACACGTTGACCCAAAATATAATTTGTTTGTTCCCTACTGTGTGTGGGTATCTTAGGGGAATTCAAGATTCTACTCTGTTTGGATATAAAGGCCATACTTGAGGAAGGTTATGCTAAATATAAAATAGATAACCAAATATAACAAACTAAGTGATACCAAAATTTAAAGAAATTATTCAAGTACAATTAATTTTATCTTTGTTGTATTGATATAGACATATTTATTAGCTTTGTGACATGATAGGAGATTCTATTTTGATATACAAGATGGAATTTTTGAGATTGTTATATTAAGTTATATGCAACTCTTGAAAATAATCATGTATGTCATACAAGAGAAATTATTTCTAAAAATATAGTTATTCTTGATTCTTATTTAATAATAGTATGTTAGTGTATTTCAAACATATGTATTCAACCATTTAATACATTAATATTTATATTAAATTTAAATCCCCATTCTTGTACTTTTTCTCTACATTATGGAAGAAGTGTGATAAAATAATAGTTTGTGATGCATTTTATTCTATCAGAATCAGCTTTGGATCCTGGGACTTGTGGGTTATGGGCCCAACGTGCTTCTATCGCACCACTTGGATTTTGTATAGCTATTTTTGGTATTTAATATTTTAATTGTTAACTGGACTTTTAGTGGATTTCTTTATTTTTGTAGAGCATTCAATTCTACTTCTTTATTTCTTGATTTATTATAATATCGTTGAGGATTTTGAAGTCAACATATAAAATATGTACATACATATATATATACATGTGTGTATGTATTATATATATGCTTAGTAAAAAACTAGTTTTAACAACTAGGGCGGTACTTACTATGTCAACATCAGTTATATATTTGAATCTTTACAACATACAACATATGTAATAAAGTACACAAATTTGTTGTGCAATCAAGATCATTTCCAAATATAATGTAAATTTTATATGAAGTCAAATTGAAAGATTTTTGTAGTACCCATTTATTTTATATAAAATTAGAAATATATTTCAAGATCTATACTTACATTTATGCATACCATATTATGGTGATATATTAGATATATTTTATTACCATTTTAAAATAGCATTGTTCAATTGTACATGATTTTATTCATCTAGTTTAAAAGGAAATATGCATGAAAAATATGAGGAAAATCTTATTCTATACTAGAGAAAAGTTTAAATCATGGGACCCATCCATTCCACATCCATCATGGTTTACATTTTTCCTTTTTTTATTTATTTCTAATCTTATTAAGTGGTTTCAATAAAGTAAACTTTAAACCTAATAGATGTTATTTGCAAACAATTAATTTTATTTTATTACTTTTGGAGAGTATATTATCTAAAAAAAATTTAATGTTACAATAGAAGATTATATTTGATACTAATAATAACATTTTATGTATCAAAATTTAATGTTTTATGCAACCATTTAAAATACATGTGCATGTATTACAAAAAGAAGATTATATATATAGTAATAGTCATTCTTGAATACAATTTCAAAATATATATGGTAGTCATTTTTATATTAATAAAATGAAATCATGTACAACAAAATCATGATGTATAAATAAAATAAAACTAATTCTAAACTATACGTAATATGATTACAATAACATGATTCTAAAAGTCACACAATTTATGTGAAGATTATGTTGTAACAATATTGTGATGGAAGTCAACAAGTCACTCTACCAATTGAAAATATTAATGATTTTTATTTTCTAATGAGAAATAGCTAGCATAAATCATCAAGAATATGATTTTAGCATATAATGAGTTGGAGGTTAGACATATTTCAAACCAAGAGAAGGGTTATACATAAATCAAATGAATATTCAAAAGGAAACATGCACAATATTTTTTTAATGTTTGCATTTTCAAAAAGTAAATGTATGATAAATAATTTGGTAAGTTTCAAAGTGGAAAGGAAATACATGAAAATGAGATATTGTAACTCACCATGTTATATAGATTTTCATAAATTTCAATTTTACCATTCGAACTTTCAAATATATGTTTTCCTTTGAAACTATTTATGTAATTTTTATGTCATATATCTTTTTGAGAACATAAATTCACTAAAATGTTATATCAAATGATTTTTTTTATGTTATTTCCATTTAGCTTGTTTATTTCAAACAATTTATCTTAGGATATGTGGATTGTTCCATCACCATGATTGTGCATTATTATTACTTTTTTTGCTGCTCTATTTAAGTGGATATTATTTACCCAAATGTATCAACAAGAGTATCTCAAGTGGTTATAAATGAGGAATCCCAAAGAAGGGACTCCAGATCAAAACCTTAGTTCTGAACCTCGCATAGACTAGTGGACTATGTGATTTCAACATTTCCTCATATGTGCTAGTAGCTGACATGGGCCAATGATCTAATGTGTTATATTGGATCCATTAATGGCAGTTCTTATGGAAAGTTCTCTCACAATTAAAAATAGGTTACCAAATCTGAGAATTTTCAACTAATAAACATTTTTCACAAACATTTCATTTATTTCTTAATACATAATAGAAAGTGTATGTATATATATATAGATCATTATTATGCTATAATAAAGATTTCATAAAATATATAAGGTGGCATTTTTTCATATGTTATATAAATTTAAATGCCACTCTTTGAAATTCTCGTGTAACTCATCCACCAGAGATATTATGTCAATTTTTTTGTTCTTCATAATTTAATTCAGGAAAAAATATGGTAGAATATTCCAAAAATAACATATGTTCTATTTTATGAAAGAAGTGAGATAAAATAATATATGTATAATACATTTTCTTACATCAAAACTAGATTTTAATCATGGAACCTGTGGGTTATGGCCTCACTATGTTTCTGCTGCACCATTTTTCTTTTCTATATTTCCATATGTTGTTTGATATTTCGAAGAAGAATTAGACTTTTAGTGGATTTGCTTATTATCTTTAAGAAATTATTTTCATTTTCTTCGTTATTCAATTAAGAATTAAATATTGTTGCATAATGAGTTTAAATAGATTATATATATATATATATATACATTATGGTGATAGATTACATCTGTTTTATTGTGTATTAACACGATACTGTCCATGCTTATTCATCTAGTTTAAAAAACTATGTATGAAAATATGAGGAAAAAGTTATTCTATATTGGATAAAAGTTTGAATCTTAGGACCTAAATTCAACATTCACCATGATTCAAATGTTCCCTTTTTATTTATAATCATATTAGGTGGTTTCATTTGCCAAAATTTTGAATAAACAAAGTAAATTTTCAACTTAACATACTTTTTTTGCAAACAATTAATTTTTTTATTGCTTGTGGAGAGAATATCAGTACAACTATTAGTGTTTTACTACGATGAAAGACGGCATTCAATACTAACAATAACAATTTCTATATCGTTATTTAAAGTTTTATGTAACCATTTTAAGTACACATGCATGCCATTTGAAAGAGAGATATACACACAGATCTACTCATTCTTGAATATAGCCAAAAAAATTTATGGTATTGTTTTTCAAACAATTAAAATGAAAGCATGTACAACTAAATCATAGATGTAATAATATTTAATAAAACGAATTTTGACATGGAAAAACTATTTATATACATTATAATACATTATAATATTTTTGAAAGAATACCATAATTTTTTTATATAATAATAATGATTAGAGTTTTTTGACATGGAAAAAACTATTTATATACATTATAATATATCTAATATTAAGGGTTGTCAGTGCTACACCACTATCTAATCTAAGTTAGCATTTTTTACAACGTAAACAAGGATAACTTAACTTGTACAAACTCAATGTCCTATTATGGTTATTCTCAAATGTAATTTCAATTTCTATATGATGTCAAATTTAATATATTCATGAGACCTATTTATTTGCTTACAATATTGACAATAAATTTGTATTCAATATTTCATTCATTCTTATCATATTATTAGACATTTAGAGTTACTTTTTAGTTTATACTATAACATCATTATTCAGTTGTAGAATGTTTTTCTCAAAATATAATTTAATTGTTCCCTCCAATGTGATAGTATCTGAGGGGTATTCAAGATTCTACTCTATTTGGATATAATGGCCTACGTGAGGAAGGTTATTATAAATATCAACATACTGCCAAATATATCAAAATAAGTGATACTAAAATTCTAAGATATTATTCAAGCACAATTAATGTATCTTTTTTATTGTATTGTACATAGTATACATACACATTTATTAGCTTTTGTGATATGCTAGGAGATTCCTTTTTGATATACAAGATGGCATTTTTTAGACCAATATCTGAAGTTATATGCAACTCTTCAAAATAGTCATGTATGTCAAATCTAATTATTCTTGATTTTTTTAAAAAATTGTATGTTAGTGTATTTCAAACATATATATTGAATCATTTAATACATAAATACTTCAATTAAATTTAAATCCCAATTCTTGTACTTTTTGTCTACATTATGGAAGAAGTGAGATAAAATAATAAATATGTGATGCATTTTATTGTATCAGAGCAAGGTCTCGATCCGGGGACCTGTGAGGTATGGGCTCACCACGCTTCTGCTGCGCCACTCTGATATTGTATACCTCTTTTTGGTATTGGATATTTTTGTTGATAATTGGACCTTTAGTGAATTTCTTTATTTTCTTAATACATTCAATTCTATTGCTTCATTTCTTGATTTATTATTATATAATCACGGATAGTGAAGTCATCATATAATAAAACATATATACATATATACATGTATGTATTATATATATGTAAAGCAAAAAAGTAGTTTTAAAATATAGGGCAGTACTTACTATATCACCATCAATTATATCTTTGCATATAGTGTGGTACTCATATGACATAAAGACTCATCATTGTACACAAATTAGGCATGATAAATCTTTATGTACATATTGGACTCTAATCTTGTAAGAACTACGTTCAAATCTTATAAATTTTTTCTTTAGACTTAAAATCATTACACTATCATACATGTAACACTAAATATAAACTTGATTGATCCTATGCTCTTTTATGATCTTATGACTTGGAAATGTGACAATGTTGCATGAAAGTTGTCTAGTATGTCTATTTATGGTCTTGGATGATTAAACCATAAAAATAATCTAAATCTCATTCTCCCTATTTTAAAATAAGGGATTATCTTTATCTAGTATTACTATTAATGTGGATGGCTCACCTATACCCATGACTTAATGATGACACGTGGATTTTTTGAGCAATTGAATGCATGTTTGGAACCTTGTATCTAAGAATGAACTAAATGAACTTAGGCCTAAGAGAAACATCCACATGACCCATATGATGTTTATTTATATAAAATCTACGAATGTAGGAACCCATGTTATATCTTTTTCAAAAATAGGTCCTCTTTGGTTGGAGCTTCTTTAGGAATCTTACTCAATAATCACATCTTGCTCATTACTCACAAGGTATGCTTAAATTGTTGACGACACTATGATATTGGTTGGCTTGTATGTATGCTCATATGAATCCTTGTCAAGTTAGTTACTTGTTGAGTTATTATCCTATGAATACTTCTTTCTTGTTTGATGATTATACTATGTTGACAAACCATGAACATAAATTAGATAACCCATTACATAGAGTTGTGTACATATCTAAATTCTTAGGATAAGGTCACAAGGCGCGATTGAAATAGGGTTAGCTCAAAGAATTTCTCTTGAGGCCCCTCATGTCAAAATAGGGTGACATTTAGGATTTGATCCTCATATGCCCCACTTGGACCCTTCCCTTAGAAGTTGGACAAATGTCTAATGTTTATATAATGGAAAATAACACTTTGAATACACTCTATAAATGTGTTCCTCTTTCTTGATATGATTTTTCTATCCAAGCAACTTTGATATACTATTAAATTATGTTTACATGCCCATTCGTAGCATACTTAATTCTTTAGCATTAATATATTTTGTTAATCATTTTTTTTATATTCCAAATGAAGATCCACCGCAATGACTCTTTGAAATGAAACACCAACTGGATTTGCTTAAAATTTGAAATTAGTAAATGTCTCTATATATATAATGTATCTTGTTATCTCTAGCTAGTCTTCAACTTAAACACACACAGAGACCCACACACACACACACAAACATATATGTATATATATATATATATATATATATATATTTCTTGTGTGAAAATATATTTATATATATATATATATATATATATATATATTTCTTGTGTGAAAATATGTGCCAATCTACATACAGATGTCCAAATCGTAATACCACTAAATCTATAGTTAGTGGCAGTAGGATTAGGGTATCAAAAAATTATATGAAAAATGGGACCAGATCCACACACACAAGCCTCTATAAATGTTTAAGGCATAACACATAAAATGAAATTAGGGAGAACTAAAATTCATAACGGTGAAACTAAGGCAAGGAATTAAGAGAGAAAGATTTGTCCCCCTCTTCCACATCCCAAGCAGAGGCCATACACTGGAAAGTGTGGTAAATAAAAAAATGCTTGTCAATGTGGTCCAAACCTGGGTCTCTCCATTGGGGACCGAAAAAATTCATCAACCACACTTTCCCTTACTAGAAAAAAATATGTATGGAACTTAAGCTACATTAACTGAATATGCTAATAGTTATCTTGAAATATATTTTTACTTCCAATTAGAACTAAAATTTTAAAATTTCATCATAGAACCCATGTACTATGCATAACATTGAAATAATTTGAAGACACATAATTCTATTTATTATTACCATATTATGTGATGTTTAGAGCAAGCTTTATGTTACATTGAAACATAATGGTTCTGTTATACTGTAACATCCTCAAAATCCTAGATCTGTTAATGTACCTTAATGTGAAACCCTAGCTTGCAAGTTTAAGCTTTTATCGAACAAGCTAGAATTAAATGGGACCTCTTAGTCCAATATATGATGAAATAATCTCATAAACCTAGCTTAGGCTTAAATATCTCATTTAGTAAACAATAATTCTATCAATGTCACATTTTTATAATGCATGTATTAAATTAGCAACCTACATGAAATTGATGAACAAAAGAGCAACAAAATGCAAATCTAATTGGATAGAGAGATTCTAGACCCTATAATTAACTTGTGGTTCAATTTTGAAGTCATTTGGATTTCCTTTGACCCTTCAAATCCATTAGGGAAGTTAACTTATAGTTTGGGTTATTTATTCTTTGATAATTTGATTTATCTGCCTAAGTTTCCTTTTATTTATGTGTCATGCGCACCTGTATTAGGAGGAGGAGTCAGCAGCCGTTTGATTTCAATTGTAGGTACACGAGATCGTCTCCTACCTTCAGTAGGAGACCAGATTTAGGCAACCACAACCGGCCTCCTTATCCGACCCCCCTTTTGGCCTCGACAATGACCCGTTTCTTTTGGTCTCTTCACCGGTGAGATCAGGAGTGCCACGCGAGCTCAATGAACCCAGGTTTACCTGGACTTCATGCCCTATCCACGAAATGCCCTTTAGGTCTAAAACTCTCCTCACCGCCATTGGTTTACAGAGAGCCTCCCCGGCCCTTAAACCCATATAAAAGGGGCTGAAAATGATCGCCAGCCCTAGAACACCCATCCTCTTCGCCCAATTTCTCCACTCACGCCCCTTGCCGTTGTCGCCTACTCGGTTTACACCTCCGGCAACCTGCACCTTGCCCCGGCGTCCTCCGGTCACCCTCGACAAATTGGCTCACAGGTGAGCATACTGCACCCTTGTTCTTCATTTTTGCGATGTTGGTTTGTCCTAGAACCCCCCCGATCCTCGTACCCTATAGGATCCCATTGTACAGCACCGTCGCTCGTCATATCAACATCTCGATGTGTCTCCGACCAGGGACTTGCGCGCCCCATTGTTGCCTCACACCTGGGATCATGCTTCGACCGTCATAGTTGTGTTTCCTTATGGTTTCCGTTTGGTTTCCCACATGTTACAGTTTTTCCGAGTTGCTCTCTGCTCTCCGACGGGGCCACAAGGACACAACTATCCTTGATGGTTTGGGTTTGTTCTGGTGAGCTCTTCGACCTCTAAGCTTGTCTTTGGATCCCTCATGCTTGGCCATTTTTCCATTCTCGTCTTCACAGGATTTCCTTTGATTTCACGAACCTGACCCCGCTCTATTTTTCACGAACTGGAGGCTGCATCTCAGTGTTCTAGGCATCGCAGTGTGTGTTTTGGCCTTGCCGAGTCCGGAGTGAGATGCGGTTGATGATTCCACAGTTGATTTCTTGGGTTTTCGCAGTTTTGAGCAATCGGCTCCCAATCAAGATCTCCCCGATTCCCCCCTGACTCAGGTTCTCCTCCCTTGATTTCTCGTTTCTGCAAGGATGAGCAAAGGAGGTTCATCACCTACGTGGTTGGCTCTGATTGGCCCAGCCAGGCACGGGTCCCAGACCCACGTGGATTTACTATAATTTCTGATTGGTCGATACAAGAAAAATCATAACTTTTAATTGGTAGATCGTATGGGGTCAAGTTTTATATGAATTTTGCTCAATTTTTCGAGATCTATCCAATGGTTAGGGTTTTGAGATGTGTTTTGGTTTTTTTTCACGAAGTATCAGGTTTAAGGTTAATTAAGGTTAAGATGTAATTTAAAGTGTTAAATAATTTAAATCATGCTAATTTCAGGGACCTAGGACTTGACCCAGGATCAGGGAGACTAAGATTAGGTTTTGCTCCAATAAGGTAAGCGGGCCATGTCATTATGCATTTATACTTTGGATGAATTGCTTGTTATGTATTATTTAAGATTATGCTTTAGAATTTCATGTTAATGAATGAAATCAAGATAATGATTATGCATTTGATTATATGCTTGTTGTTATGTCTGTAAAGTCATATGCTTATCACTGATGTTAATTAGTTTAATGCTATGCTTCTGCAATGATTAAGAAATTGAATAAAGAATCATGAAAATCATGTCATGTTAATGTCAAGATTAAGAGGGAGAAATCCCATGATGATTAAGATAATGCACTTAAGTTGTAAATTGTTCCTCTTTATGTTATTTTGTCTTTATGACATTGATGAGCACTTTGGTGCAACTAAGATGAGCCTTAACCGGCCTAATGAGCACTTTGGTGCAATTATTGGATGAGGAAAATTTGCATTGTTGGCAAGATAAGAACAATGATGTTAATGTTAAGTTAAGAGAATTAAGTAACTTATTATATGTTTCTCGAAATGATGGACCTTTATGGTCGTTATGGGCTTCCTAGCAATGATGGGCTTTCCGAGCATGATGTGCCCCATGTGGGCAGTGAGGAGAGAATGCATATAATAATGTTCTTAATTCATTGATTTAATGAAGATTAATGTGTAATGAGAATTCGCAATGCCAAGTTATGTCAAGTTTATTTTAGTTCAAGTATATGTTTATTTTCAGTTCTTATAACATGCATAATGTCGCTTACTGATGTTGATGATTTCTTTCGCATGGCCGTGGGACGAGATGTCCCTAGATCAAGGAGCAAGAGGGAATTGACGTGAGCAATCAAGGGTAGCTGACTCAAGGAAGACCTTAGCTTGGTGGGGTGCCATCTACCACCCAGTAGATCCTCTAGTCTAGTTTATCTTTCCGTGTTTTAGATTTGCTCAGTTTATATGTTTTAGACTTGAGATCAAGATGAGACAGTTTATGCTTTAGTTTTGCTCACTCTACATGTATTAGGTTTTGATATCAGATGATATAGTTATGTCTTTCCCTTCCATGAACAATGTATGAATCTATATTTTGAGTTGAATGCATGGTGTTTCATTTATCTTATTGCAATGTTTATCATGTTTTGTAATGTTCCTCTGAGCCAAGTGACCCATGTTATGGACAACATGAGGTTTGCTTCCTCTGTCCTATATGTGCTTGGAGGGGCATTACAATATGGTATCAGAGCGATGAGTAGATGGCCACTGAGCTAAAGATTCACATGTTCTAACCCTAGGTATACCTAATTTTTCTAGATGGCTCCTAAGAAGTCTAATAAAGGAAAAGATAGGGAAGATGGTTCTATCTTTTCAAGTGAGGGAAGTGGATCGAGAAGAAACCCAAAGGCAACCCTGGGGAAATTAGTCCAACTACTCACCAATGCCCTAGGACAAGGACAACGTCAACCGAGACACCATGAGCTGACCTTGGTGGATTTCTTGAAGATCAGGCCCGACTCCTTTGCTAGAGAAGGAGAAGATGATGTCGTCACCAAGGGAGAAGAATGGATTATGAACATGGAGCATTGTTTTCATGACCTGGACTGTCCTCAGCAGTCTGGGGTTCACTTTGCCACCCACATGCTGAAGGGAGTAGCCCGTACATGGTGGGAGAACTTCCTCAACTCCAGAGCTACTGATGCACCTGCACTCACATGGGAAGGTTTTGTGGAAGCCTTTTAGGAGCACTACATGTCTGAAGCAATGATAGAGAAGAAGAAGATGGAGTTTGCCAATCTAGCTCAGGTTGGTGACATGACGGTGACCCAGTACACTATGAAGTTCAGGGTTCTGTAGAAGTACAGATATGATTATGACAAGCGACGCAGGACGAAGAAGTTCATCTTAGGACTGAAGCCAGACTTAAGATTTGCCCTATCAGGAAGACGCCACAGGACCCTTCAAGATGCATTAGATGATGCCCTAGAGCTAGAAGACCACCCTGGGAGGTCCTACAAGAAGGAGGCTATTCAGAAGAACAATCAGCATCAACCTCCCAACAATAAGAGGAAGGCTCCTGACGTTGAAGCCCCTGCTGCCCCAGAGAAAGCATAGTGCCCGACTTGCAAGAGGGTCCATGGAGGGCCGTGTAGGTTTGGTACTAGATTATGCTACTACTGTGGGGAACCTGGACACATAAAGCTTGACTGCCCTAAGATATAGATGAAGGAAGCAAGAAACCAGAACCCAACCCCTAAGAGACAGGCTAGAGTGTTTGCTATGGACATGGAGGAGGAAAGTGATCAAGGTATGGTTTAGATTGTTACATTTAGATTTTTGACTTTATACTTAGACCATATGTGTAGTTACTCATGAACTTTGAATGATAAGTTATGATGTTATGAGAATATGGAAAACCCTAAGGTGGGTAGTAGTATAAGAAATTTTGAGGACGAAATTTATTTAAGGTGGGTAGAATTGTAACATCCTCAAAATCCTCAATCTATTAATGTACCTTAATGTGAAACCCTAGCTTGCAAGTTTAAGCTTTTATCGAACAAGATAGAATTCAATGGGACCTCTTAGTCCAATATATGATGAAATAATCTCATAAACCTAGCTTTGGCTTAAATAGCTCATTTAGTAAATAATAATTCTATCAATGTCACATTTTTATAATGCATGTATTAAATTAGCAACCTACATGAAATTGATGAACAAAAGAGCAACAAAATGCAAATCTAATTGGATAGAGAGATTCTAGACCCTATAATTAACTTGTGGTTCAATTTTGAAGTCATTTGGACTTCCTTTGACCCTTCAAATCCATTAGGGAAGTTAACATATAGTTTGGGTTATTTATTCTTGGATAATTTGATTTATCTGTCTAAGTTTCCTTTTATTTATGTGTCACGCGCACCTATATTAGGAGGAGGAGTCAGCAGCCATTTGATTTCAATCGTAGGGATGCGAGATCGTCTCCTACCTTCAGTAGGAGACCAGATTTAGGCAACCACAGCCGGCCTCCTTATCCGACCCCCCTTTTGGCCCCGACAATGGCCTGTTTCTTTTGGTCTCTTCATCGATGAGATCGAAAGTTCCACATGAGCTCAATGAACCCAGGTTTACGTGGACTTCGTGCCCTATCCATGAAACACCCTTTAGGTCTAAAACTCTCCTCGCCGCCATTGGTTTACAGAGAACCTCCCCGACCCTTAAACCCATATAAAAGGGGCTGAAAACGATCGCCAGCCCTAGAACACCCATCCTCTTCTCCCAATTTCTCCGCTCGCGCCCCTTGCCATTTTCGCCTACTCGGATTACACCTCCAGCAACCTGCACCTTGCCCCGGCATCCTCCGGCCACCCTCGACAAATTGGCTCACAGGTGAGCATACTGCACCCTTGTTCTTCATTTTCATGATGTTGGTTTGTCCTGGAACCCCCCCGATCCTCGTACCATGTAGGATCTCGTTGCACAGCACTGCCGCTCATCATCTCATCATCTCGATGTGTCTCCGACCAGGGACTTGCGTGCCCCATTGTTGCCTCACACCTAGGATCGTGCTTCGACCGTCATAGTTGTGTTTCCTTGTGGTTTCCGTTTGGTTTCCCACATGTTACAGTTTTTCTGAGTTGCTCTCTGCTCTCCGACGGGGCCACAAGGACACTGCTATCCTTGATGGTTTGAGTCTGTTCCGGTGAGCTCGTCGACATCTAAATCTTGTCTTTGAATCCCTCACGCTTGGCCATTTTTCCATTCTCATCTTAACAGGCTTTCCTTTGATTTCACGAACCTGACCCCGCTCTATTTTTCACAAACTGGAGGTTGCATCTCAGTGTTCTAGGCATCACAGTGTGTGTTTTGGCCTTGCCGAGTCTGGAGTGAGATGCGGTTGATGATTCCATAGTTGATTTCTTCAGTTTTCGCAGTTTGAGCAATCGGCTCCCAATCAAGATCTCCTCGATTCCCCCCTGACTCAGGTTCCCCTCCCTTGATTTCTCGTTTCTGCAAGGATGAGCAAAGGAGGCTCCTCACCTACGTGGTTGGCTCTGATTGGCCCAGCCATGCATGGGTCCCAGACCCACGTGGATTTTCTATAATTTCTGATTGGCCGATACAAGAAAAATCATAATTTTTAATTGGTAGATCGTATGGGGTCAAGTTTTATATGAATTTTGCTCAATTTTTCGAGATTTATCCAATGGTTAGGGTTTTGAGATGTGTTTTGGTTTTGTTTTCACGAAGTATCAGGTTTCAGGTTAATTAGGGTTAAGATGTAATTTGAAGTGTTAAATAATTTAAATCATGCTAATTTTAGGGACCTAGGACTTGACCCAGGATCAGGGAGACTAAGATTAGGTTTTGCTCCAATAAGGTAAGCGGGCCATGTCATTATGCATTTATACTTTGGATGAATTGCTTGTTATGTATGATTTAAGATTATGCTTTAGAATTTCATGTTAATGAATGAAATCAAGATAATGATTATGCATTTGATTATATGCTTGTTGTTATGTCTGTAAAGTCATATGCTTATCACTGATGCTAATTAGTTTAATGCTATGCTTATGCAATGATTAAGAAATTGAATAAAGAATCATGAAAATCATGTAATGTTAATGTCAAGATTAAGAGGGAGAAATCCCATGATGATTAAGATAATGCACTTAAGTTGTAAATTGTTCCTCTTTATGTTATTTTGTCTTTATGACATTGATGAGCACTTTGGTGCAACTAAGATGAGCCTTAACCGTCCTGATGAGCACTTTGGTGCAATTATTGGATGAGGACAATTTGTATTGATGGCAAGATAAGAACAATGATGTTAATGTTAAGTTAAGAGAATTAAGTAACTTATTATATGTTTCTCGAAATGAAGGACCTTTATGGTCGTTATGGGCTTTCTGAGCATGATGTGCCCCATGTGGGCAGTGAGGAGAGAATGCATATAATAATATTCTTAATTCATTGATTTAATGAAGATTAATGTGTAATGAGAATTCATAATGCCAAGTTATGTCAATTTTATTTTAGTTCAAGTTTATGTTTATTTTCAGTTCTTATAACATGCATAATGTCGCTTACTGATGTTGATGATTTCTTTCGCATGGCCGTGGGACGAGATGTCCCTAGATCAAGCAGCAAGAGGGAATTGACGTGAGCAATCAAGGGTAGCTGACTCAAGGAAGAACTTAGCTTGGTGGGGTGCCATCTACCACCCAGTAGATCCTCTAGTCTAGTTTATCTTTCCGTGTTTAAGATTTGCTCAGTTTATATGTTTTAGACATGAGATCAAGATGAGACAGTTTATGCTTTAGTTTTGCTCAGTCTACATGTATTAAGTTTTGATATCAGATGAGATAGTTATGTCTTTCCCTTCCATGAACAATGTATGGATCTATATTTTGAGTTGAATGCATGGTGTTTCATTTATCTTATTGTAATGGTTATCATGTTTTGTAATGTTCCTCTGAGCCAAGTGACCCATGTTATGGACACCATGAGGTTTGCTTCCGTTGTCCTATATGTGCTTGGAGGGGCGTTACATATACATACTTTGACTTAACTCATATACAACAAACAATTGCAGGCTCAATTAATAAAAAAGGTGTTTTGTTAGAGGTCCTGGGAAACACCAACTAAGATCAAGCTTGCTATGTTATTTCATGCTACTTGCATGGCACATGTGTGACTTTTGTTAGATCTCAAGTTCTACTTTGTTGGGGTGGTTTCAATGTGGATCTACCTTGGAGAGCTTCCTTCACATAGAAAAGAAGACATCTACATTAACATGTGAGTTTGAAATCATTTTATCTTATAGAAAATATTTAATCTAGGGATCATTGGAGTTGACATCTATAATGATTCTAATGTTGTATTTTTTCTTCTTTATTAAGTGGTTTTATGTTTACAAAAAAATATTGAATTGGGTGATATATCAATTTTGTGCAGTGCATAAATACAAATAACATTGTAATGTTACCATATGAGATTATATTTTGATATTTATGGCACCATTTGTACATTATTATAGAAAGTTATATTTAACTATCCAGATACTCATGTGTGCCATCCATAAGTGAAATTATATGCAAGTTGTACTTATTCTTGAATCTTGTTTCAAAATAAATATGGTAGTTAGGTATGTTAGTGGTGCATATATGGTACAATTTATACAAAAACCACAATCACACCATAGTAAAAAAAACCAATCACATATCTAAAACTATAGTTATTTCATTGAAGTTGGAAGATTTTTTTACTCAATACTTATATATATATATAAATATATATATATATATATATATATATGAGGTTAGGAAGTGTGTACCGGCCGGTACATGTAACTTATGTGTACCGGCTATTAAAATAGCATATGAGGAGTATGTTGATAAAATCCAACCATATGGATTGATTCAACATTATATAGATTAGATGTGTTTAAAAAAATCATAACCATATCTCATACAAATCATGAGATATAATAAGATATCATTCAATGGTTTATACAATTTCTGCAATGTACCGTTGATTAACAAATACACATTTTCTTTCATTGCATGATCTATGAATATTAGATTGTGGTGATTTTTCGTACACATTTTATCTAAGGGGTATACTTTACATCCATACGGTTGGATTATTCAGTAAAAGTTAAAAAACCATCATAAATGAAGGTAGGTACATGTAAGCTACATGTACTCAGGTACACAATTCTTTTAGCCATATATATATATATATATATATATATATATATATATATCTCAACCTTGATACATAAATTTCAAAATTAGTTTTATCTTACTACTGAAACATCATGGTTCAATTGTAAATGCATTTTGTTTGACTTGATTGAAAGGAATTATGCATGAATGACATAAGGAGGAACTTCTTCTATCTTAGAGAAAACTTTGAACCTTGGGTCCTATAGATTCTTTTTTTTTCGGGTAACTAGAGATTAAGTATTATTTATCCTGCTCTCTAGTGCTGGCCATAAATTGGATAAATTCACATCAATGGCTTGGTTTAGCCACGATGGGCTTACAGTAGTAAAAGAACATGGACTGAAAGTAGAAAGAGTGTTTTTTGCAATAGCATCGGCGACGTCGTTGAGCTCCCTAGGGACGTGACGTATAGAGAGCTGGTTGGAAGAAGCCGAGATGGTGCGAGTTTTCCTCCAAATAGCTTGGAGCTTGGGTCCCGGGGGCATCGCCTTGTTAACCATCATAACCGAGGAGATGGAGTCGGAGAAAAAGAGGACTCTTCCCAAATTCATGGTATTGATAATGGAAGTTGCATTGTAGATGGCATGGAGCTCTGCTTCCTTAGCTGATTGTGCATACAGAGGCGTCCCTTTACCGAGCAAACAAACGCCAGCACTGTTAATAATATGGAGCCCTGTTCCGGCCATGTTGGAAGACTCCCGGAAGGCTGCATCCACGAAGATAATGTGGTCAGGGTTGAAGATATGCAGAAGAGGAACATACTTCCTGGAATGTGCAGTTGGAGTAATCCTACGCAGGTTCGTTATCGAATTCACCCTCTCTTTGATGAAACACACTTCTTCGTGGACCTTGGGGGTCAACTGATGGTGCACAGTGTTGTTCCGAACCTGCCAGAGGCGCCAGCAAGCAATGACTGTTTGAAGTTCGTTGATGTTGTTTATATTTGTGATTACATTCCTCCATGTGTCTTCATCATACTCAAAGAAACTATCATGCATATTGAGTGCTCTCCATATGCTTTTACTCATCGGGCAGTCACGAAGGCAGTGCATGAGCGTCTCAGGTGCGTTATTGCACCGTGGGCAAAGAGGGTCGACGTCTATATGGCGTCGTTGCTTCTCGACATTGGTTAAGAGCGCGCCATGTTGGAGGAGCCACAGGAAAGTGCGGATTCTTTCAGGTGCCTTTAACTTCCAGATCAGGTCCCAGTGACCAGGTGTAGTGATGTCCTTGTCCTCGCGCATCCATTTGTAAGCAGTGCTAACCGAAAAAGAGCCGTCTGAGCTGTGAGGCCAGGTCCAGCTATCGAACTCATTGTTGTTAGTAGGAGGGGGTAGGTACTGCAGGATTGCCCCGACTTCCGGTGGCAGATATGCATGGATTAATCTGAAGTCCCAGAGACCAATTTCCAGTCTCATTGAGTGCACCAGAAGATCAGATATATCGTCTGGCACTGGCCAGTCTGGGCTGATATCATTGATGTTTTTCCCCAGGATCCATTTGTCCTTCCAAACTGAGGTATCGTGACCTGAGACAATCGACTTTTGGCAGGTTGCCTTAAGGATGTCAATATTGTGTTTGATAAAGGCCCACACAGAGGAGCAGGGAGTGCTAAGAGCTTTATCAGCTCGCATATATTTTTCTTTCATGATCTTTACCGAAAGGACCGGCCGGTCAGTCAGGAAATCCCAGGCGTTTTTCATTATAAGTGCAGTATTTTGGTCTCTTGCGTCTTTAATACCAAGGCCACCATTAGATTTGCACGCTGTGACCTTCTTCCAAGACACTAAGAAGAGCTTCTTCTTGTCTTCGTTCCCGGACCAGATGATGTTTTTGATGTGTTTGTTAATGTTGTCGCACAGCATGGGTGAGAGACGGACAGTCTTCATGGTATAAGCCGGGATGGCTTGGAGGGTAGATTTTGCGAGGGTGATCCTCCCGACCAGGGAGAGATGTCTTGCAGCCCAGCTACTCATCTTACCTCTAATCGTTGCAGCAATTTGGTTGTGGGTCGTCTTATTGAGCCTATGGTGCAACACAGGGACTCCAAGATAACGCCCCAAACCATCGGTGCTTTCGATCCCAAGTTTCCTGCAGAACTTGCGTTTGTTGCTGCGTGGAGTATTGGGGGAGAAGAAACAACAGGATTTTTCTTTGGAGACAGTTTGGCCGGACGCAGTAGCGAACTTCGATAATACATTGGCGATGACACTCGCCTGTTCCACTTGCCCTTCCGCCATTAGGAGGATGTCATCGGCGAAGAAGATGTGTGAGAGAGGTGTGTCATGTCTTGTGAGCTTAATAGGTTTCCATCGGTTGTCTTCAGAAGCTTTAGATATTGCATGTGATAGGCGTTCCATGCAAAGGATGAAGATATATGGGCTTAATGGGTCTCCTTGACGGACCCCTCGGGATGAACTGAAAGGTGCAAGGGGTACTCCATCCCACAGAATAGATGTGTTGCCACTTGAGATGATATCCATGATCAAGCTAACAATATTGTTTGGAGGCCAGTTTTGATGATTGTATCCCGGATGAAGCTCCAGTTCATTCGATCAAAAGCTTTGGAAAGGTCAAGTTTGATGCAAACCCAGTGCTTGCCGGACCTTTTCTGTCTCATGGAGTGTATCGGTTCTTGAACAAGGATGATATTGTCACTTATGCGCCGGCCAGGGATGATGCTTGTTTGAGTCTCCATTACCTACGAGCTCAGGTGTGGCTTAAGATGTTCCACAAAGTTTTTTGGAAATGAGCTTGAAACAAGTGTTATTGAGCGAGATCGGCCGTAACTCACTGCACTTCTGGGGTTGTCTGCACTTTGGGATCAGGACCATATATGAATCTGATAGACGAGCATCAACCTTGCCAGTGTTGAATGCCTCTTGGACTGTGAGAGTGACTTAGTGTCCGACTTGCTGCCAGTGTTTCTGTAGAAAGCTGGTGTATACCTCGTCTGGGCCAGGGGCTTTCAAAGGGGACATCTGAAGAAGTGTGCTCTTAACCTCCTCAGTGCCAGGTGTGCGAGCAATGTAGTTGAGTGCCTGACTAGAGAGCTGAGTAAAGTGCCCGACGTATCTAGTGGCCGCGTCCGGTCTAGCTGTGAATGGTCCATCGTCGGTGAGCAGGTGTATGAAGTAGCTGGAGACGAGATGTTTTAGCTCCTCTGAATTTTCAGTCCAAACATTCTCCTCATTTCGTAGTCTGGTTATTTTTGCATGATGGCGACGGGCTTTAACATATGCATGGAAAAAGCTTGTATTGCCATCACTATACTGAAGCCATTTGACATGTGCTTTTTGTTTCCAATCCATCTCCTCACGAAGAAGGATATCCCTGTATTGTTCTTGCAAGGAAGTTGCTAATAAATCGTTAGTAAGGCTCGAATTAATAGAGTTTTGTACCTGGCAGCGATTGAGGCGTCTCATGGTGTCTTCCTTTTATTCTTGGGTGTCTTCTTTTCCCAGCTAAGCACTGGCTTGGAGAAGGGCGGTAAGGCCTGGAGAAAAGATGCCTTGGAATCCCACGTTGGAAGGATTTGATTTTTGAACTCTGGGTTAGCGATCCAGCTAGCCTTGGTGCGGAAGACGTGCGGATTGTTATCGACTTTGGGAGGGTTGGAGATGAGGATGGGGTTGTGGTCGGAGTAGAGGTGAGGCAACATCGATGTACGCAGCCCTCCTTCCACAGTGAGCCAGCCATCGTTGGCTACAACGCGGTCCAGCTTCTCAAGGAGTTTCTTCCGTTTGAAAGTAAAGTAATGTCCATTGGTATGGACTTTAGAAAGTCCAGTGTCAAGCAACAATTTGTTGAAAAGCTTGCAGTTCCGGCGGTCGAAGGATTTACCTCCTTTCCTCTCTGACTTGTCGAGCATCGTGTTGAAATCACCAACCACGGCCCAAGCGTCGGTAATGGTAGTAGAGATTTCATTTTGTCTGGTCCACAGAAGATTCCTCTTTAGAGGGTGAGGGTTGCCGTAAACAACTGTAAGGTGCCACATGTTGTTCACTCTGCAATGGATAAGTTGACGTGATTAAGGCTAATCTCAATGTTACAGCGGTTGCTATCCCAAAGGATCCAGATGCCGCCGGAGAAACCAAGTGCTTCCACCCTATGGGAGGAGGAGAAGCCAAGCTTTTTTATAATTGTGTCTGCTGAGGTGCCACTGCATCGGGTCTCGATGAGTGCGAGCACGTGTAGATGGTGCTTGATCTTATAATCCCGAATTAGAGGAATCTTATCCTTGAAGCAAGCTCCTTGGATGTTCCAGTAGAGGATACTAACCATTAACACAACTGGAAAGAGATGAAGGCGGGTTGATTAATGGAAGGCTGCCTGCAGCCCGATAGGCTGCTCGCCTCTTTCATTAGCTTTTGGCCCCTCAGCGGCGTTGGCGTCTGAGGTGTCCATTTCTTGATTCTGATTGTCGAACTCTAATTGCTTCTTTGCGTGGCCAGGGTTTGGGTTGGTAAACATTTTGGCCAGCCTTCCTTTCTTTCGCTCCCTCCCAGGACTGATCATCACATTCTGGTAGACAACGCGTCTGTTCCTGAGCATGACGCCGTTGTCTTTCGTGGTATTCCCCCAACTAAACTTGTCAGGGGGGATGTCCGACCTTGGTTCTGGGTTAGCCCCAGTGAAGACGAAGGCCTCCCCGTTGTTAGGGAGTTTGTCCCGGCCTTCAGAGATTTGATCATCAATTAGGATGACGGCAGTGTCGTCCTGCACTGCGGTGTTGGCACCCTGTGGACGTTCATTGCTTGTCATCTGTTTAGATGGTGGGTTATTTTGCTTCTTTTTGTTCTTCTTGTGGACTACTTTTTCCCATCCACCATCCTCTTCCTGCGTTGCAGGTGCGTGGGATGGTTCTTGACTGGTTTTTGGTTGGGTTTGCTTTGTTGTGGCTTTGTTGTTTCCTTCATCAGTGTTTGGTTTCTCCTTCTGTGTCTGCGTCTTCCTTACTGGCTTCGGGGCGTGGATTGACATCGAGTAGGAGAAGGGTGCTGGTCGGACGGCAACGTTCGAGGATGAGGCTTTTGTTGATGTGAAAGGCTTGACGAAGGAGCAGTCAGCGTCGGCATGACCCAACCTGCCACAACGTAAGAACACCATTGGTAGGTTCTCGTACTCGATACGGTAATGTTCACCGTTCAAGAAGATTCCAGGAAGAAGGGGTTGGTCGGTGTCGACTTCCACTGCCAGGCGAGCAAACTTGCCACGGTCTCCTGTAGTTGTAGTGGCGTCGATTTTGATAGTCCTCCCAACCGGATCTCCTATGCTTGAGAGGTGTTGGTTCTGGAATAAAAAGACAGGCAAATCGACTACCCTGGCCCAAACCACGAGCTTGCGGGGTATGGGGTCGGAAGGTCTGAACTTGGGCGACCATGATTGGACTGAGAGATAATTGCCGAAGATGGTCCAGGGCCCCTTAGTCATGGCGTTGATAAAGTCCTCTTCGTTCGCGAGTTGGACGATATAATAGTCGAGTTCAAGGTCGATGACTCTAAAGGAGTCGGATGGCGACCATAGCAGAGCCAGCCGGTTAACAAGGGTCTGGAAACCGATGTTTCCGCCGATTAGTTTCACGATTACAACATGTTTCCATGGCTCTAAGAGCGGTGTGAGAGAGGCCGAATTCACTGTGATCGCCGATAGGGTTCCACTGCGATCCACCAGTATATCATCCGTATATATATATATATATATATATATATATATATATATATATATATATATATATATATATATATATATATATATATATATATATATATATATATATATATATATATATATATATATATATATCTGGTCACCGTTAGCAGGTGGGGTGCGGGTGTCTTCGTTCATGGGCGTACTGCCATGGACGTAGGTGCCTCCGCGTCCTCTTCCTCTGCGGCTGTGGCCGCCTCCGCGCCCAAACCCTAGGCGCTCCGCAGAGGCCATCCTTTCAAAACTTGGCTTTTTTACTTTGCTTTACCTTATTATTAAGTGGATTCAAAATAAGATTTTTTTAGTGAGTAGATAAAGTTGCAATTTAAGGGCAACCCAATCAAGGTTACCCAATATTGAACCCCTAGTTAGGCACCTTAAATGGATTACTACCATCACACATGTTGACCGAAAATATAATTTGATTGCTCCCTCCAAGATGTCATTTTTGAGATCTTTATCTAAAGTTATGTGCAACTCTTTAAAATATTTATGTATGTCATGCAAGAGAATTATATCTAAAAATATAGTTATTCTTAATTCTTATTTAAGAATAATATGTCAGTGTATTCCAAACATATGTATTCAACTGTTTAATACATTAATACTTCAGTTAAATTTAAATCCTCATTCTCGTACTTCTTCTCTTTATTATGAAAGTAGTGAAATAAAATATTAGTTACTTGAATGATTTTATTCTAACAGAGCCAGGTTTCGATCCTGGGACCTGTGGGTTATGGGCCCACCACGCTTCCGTTGTGCCACTCTGATTTTGTATAGATCTTTTTGGTATTGAATATTTTTATTGATAACTAGACCTTTAGTAGATTTCTTTATGTTCTTAACACATTCAATTATATTTCTTCATTTATTGATTTATTATAATATGTTTACAGATAGTGAAGTCAACATATAAAAAACATATATATATATATACATATATATATATATATATACATATATATATATATGTTTGTATATACACTACTACAGAAAATGCTTTTTACAACGGAAAAAATACAACAGTTCTGTTGGTTGTGTTGTAGTTAGCATATCTTTTACAACAAGTCTATTTGTGTGTTGTGAATTATATATTTTATACAACACAAGTTATATACAGCGGGCTAAACTCATTCTAGTATATGTGATACTGCAACAGGTGCTAAATTGTTGTAATAGACTGTAATATCACAACATACTCAAACCCGTTGTAAAATACCATAATTACACAACATGCTCTAACCCGTTGTAATAGTCACGTATGCTAACTTGTTGTAATAGATCATCATTACACATCTACTCCGAACCGTTACAAAAGATCATAATTACACAACATGCTCTAACCTGTTGTAATAATCACGTATGTTAACCCGTTGTAATAGACCATCATTACACAACATACTCTAACCTGTTGTAAAAGATCATAATTACACAACATGCTCTACCCGTTGTAATAGTCACATATGTTAACCCGTTGTAATAGACCATCATTACACAACATACTATAACCCATTGTACTATACTATAATTACACAACAGGCTTCCACCTATTGTAATAGTTACCCGTTGTAATAGACCACAATCACACAACAGGTTTGCACGTCATTTGTTGTATATGTACAACAAAGAATATATGTATTGCATAAAATAAAACTAGTTCAGTGGTTTGAGGCGTGCCTTACTTTCAAGTGGTCTCAAGTACAAAACCTTGTGTCTAGATGTATTTTCCTTTTGTCTCAACATGTTATATACAACACCCCTATTACAACAGGTGTGTTCAATGAACTACAACTTGTATTAACTGTTGTATAAAATGCATATATTACAACATGTACAACACCTGTTGTATAAAGAACCCCCCATAAGACCACGCGATCTAATACAACAGTTGACACCCGTTGTAAAATGGAAAAATGAACTGTTGTAAAAACCATTTTTTGTAGTAGTGATATTATATATATGTTTAGTAAAAAACTAGTTTTAACATCTAGGTTAGTACTCACCATATCACCATCAATTATATCTTTGCATCTTGACAACATGCATCATATGCATTAAAGTATACAAATATGTTGTGCAATTAAGATCATTTCAAAATATAATGTTAATTTTATATGAAGTCAAATTGAAAGATTGTCATGGTACCCATTTATTTTATATAAAATTGGAAATATATTTCAAGCTCTTTTCTTACCTTTATGCATACCATATTATGATGATATATTAGATATGTTTTACTAGTATATTGAAATATCATGGTTCAATTGTACATGCTTTTATTCATCTTGTTTAACAGGAAATATCCATGAAAAATATGAGGAAAAAGTTATTATATATGAGAGAAAAGTTAAAATCCTAGGACCCATCAATTCCACATCCACCATGGTTTACATTTTTCCTTTTCTGGTTATTTCTAATCTTATTAAGTTGTTTCATTTACTAAAATTTTGTATAAACAAAGTAAACTTTCAACTTAATGGATGTTATTTACAAACATTTAATTTAATTTTATTACTTTTAGAGAGTATATCTGTATAAATCATAATTTTATCTTACAATAGAAGATTTTATTTGATACTAATAGTAATGTTTCTATATCACTATTGAATGTTTTATGCAACAATTTAAAATACATGTGCATGTCTTACAAAAAAAAGATTATATATATAGTACTAGTCATTCTTGAATACAATTTCAAAGTGTATATGGTAGTCATTTTTAAACTAATAAAATGAAAGCATGTACAAGAAAATCACGATGTATCAATTTAAAATAAAGCTAATTCTGAATTACACAAAATATGATTACAATAACATGATTGTAAAAGTCACACAATTTATGTGAAGATTATGTTGTAAGAATATTGTGATGGAAGTTAATAAGTCACTCTATCAATTGAAAATATTAATGACTTCATTTCTATAATGAGAATTATCTAGCATCAGTCATCAAGAATATGGTTTTGGAATAGAATGAGTTGGGGGCTAGACATATTCAAACAAAGAGAAGGATTATACATGCTTCAAATGACTATTCAAAAGGAAACATGGATAATTTTGTTCTAAATATTTGATTTTTCGTAAAGCTAAAATATGATAATACACTTTGTATGTCTCAAAGTAGAAAGGAAATTCATGAATATGAGATATTATAACTCATCATGTTATATAGCTTTTGAGAACTTAAATTTCCTACGGCTCCGATTGGTTTGTTGTAACTCATCTAGAAAACTAATGAACTGGAGTTCCTTGAGTAGTTTTTCATGATTGGTTTAAAGTTAGTGTTGGAACTTGAGTTCCGTGACTTCCGGTGAGTTACAGACTTATATACAAAATACAATTTCGTGAGTTCCCTATTAAAAAGAGCAGAAAACGAGTTCTGGGACAACTAACAACATTTCTTATACAATCATATTCTTCATTCGTAATAAATGACATGTAAAATACTTATGACTAGAAATATTAGCGGTGTGAATATAGTTCATTGCTAAAACCACAACATAATATGACAAAATATCATACACTATAATTGCACTATGAAATATATTTTACACTATAACCACCATAATGAGTACGATCTACAAAATAAAAAAATATAAACATCATGATAAAAAAATACCGCACCATGTGAAAACAATGCGATTTACGTAATATATTTTAATTCTTCATGTTGAAAAAAATATGATGTGAAATATGATAATTATGTGTAACGTTGCACAAATAATATAGTAGAAGTTTCCTATATAAATAATGTAAAAATTAATATTTTAGATTGTGCTAAACAGTGATGAAAAAAAACTTATATTTATGAACACATGAAATGTTGATATTATTACAATACTTTGTATACACAAGTGAAATAAAAATATTGTGATGTGATTTTTATCACAATATTTTTATTAAGATTTTAATTGTACCACAATAAAATATTTTGGAGGAGTAAAATCTACATCATAATCATTTGTTGTGGTTATTATGATTTAAGAATGTTAAGTTTTTATGAATATGATTTTTTTATGTCATTACCAACCTCATTTATTTATATTATACAATAAAAATTAACAATATTTTTAATGATTTCTATATTTACACTTACAACAAACCAATCACACGGAAGTCAATGGAACTTAAGTTCAAGAAACTTAACTAGAATTCCCAAAAAATGAGTTCCATGAAACTCATGACTTACACCAAACCAATAGGAGCCTAAAATGCTACACCTAATGAGTGTTTTATATTTTTTTCCATTTATCTTGTATATCTTGTTTAGAACACTCTGTTTAAGTGGATTTTATTTAGGGATGTCAATGGTGCATATGTGGTATAGTTTATACCAAAACCACAATCACACCACAATACAAAAACCAATCACCTATCTAAGACTACAATTGTTTCATCAAAATTAGAACAATTTTTTTAATCAATACTTATATATATCACAAGCTTAACATGTGTCACTCAAAATATATTTATCTTATACTGAACGTCATGGTTTAATTGTACATGGATTTCATTTTACATGATTGAGAGGAAATATGTATGAACAACATAAGGATGTACTTCTTCTGTCTTAGAGAAAAGTTTGAATCTTGGGTCTTATAGAGTCAAACACCCGCCAAGATTATAATATGCTATTTTTTTACTATCCATTCTCCTCTTATAAAGTGGGTTTAATATAAGATTTTTTATTGAGAGTAGATAAAGTGGTAGTTGATGGGGAATGCCGACGAAGGGACCCAAAATTTGATCCTTAATTAGGCACCTTAAATGGATTAATCCTTTCACATATGCTGACCCAAAATATGATTTGATTGTTCCCTCTAGTGTGTTGGTATCCGAGAGGAATTCCAGATTCTACTCTATTTGGATATAACAGCCCTACTGGAGGAAGGTTATGAGAAATATCAAAAAAATTACAAAATATATCAAACTACGTGATACAAAAATTAAAAGATATTATTCAAGAACAGTTAATTTTATCTTTATTGTATTTTATTGTATAGAGTACATAGACACATATATTACATTTTGTGATATGCTAGAAGATTGCTATTAGATATACAAGATGACATTTTTTAGATCATTATCTGAAGTTATATGCAACTCTTCAGAATAATTGTGTATGCCATCCAAAAATTCTTTTTATCTAAAAATCTAATTATTCTTCATTCTCATTTAAGAATAGTATGCTAGTGAATTTCAAACATACGTATTCAACCATTTAATACCTTAATACTTCAATTAAATTTAAATCCCAATTCTTGTACTTTTTTTCCACATTATGGAAGAAGTGAGATAAAATAATTGCTATGTGATGCATTTTATTCTATTAGAGCCAAGTTTAGATCTTGGGTACTATGGATTATGGGCCCACCATGCTTCCACTGTGCCCCTTTGATATTGTATAGCTCTGTTTGGTATCAAATATTTTTATTGATAACAAGACGTTTAGTAGATTTATCTATTTTCTTAACATATTCAATTCTATTGCTTCATTTCTTAATTTATTATAATACATTCACAGATAGTGAAGTCAGCATATGAAAAAATATATATACACATATATATGTACCTATGTATTATATATACATATATATACATATATACATATATATACACATATATATACACACACACATATATAAACATATACACACACACACACGCACACACAAACACACACACACACGCACACGCACACACACGCACACACACATACACACACACATATATATATATAAATTTTCTTGATTCTTATTTAAGAATTGTATGCTAGTGTATTTCAAACATACATATTCAACCATTTAATACCTTAATAGTTCAATTAAATTTAAATCCCAATTCTTGTACTTTTTCTCTACATTATGGAAGAAGTGGATAAAATAATAGATATGTGATGCATTTTATTCTATCAGGGCCAAGTTTAGATCCTGGGTGCTATGGGTTATGGGCCCACCATGCTTCTGTTGTGCCCCTTTGATATTGTATAGTTCTTTTTGGTATCAAATATTTATGTTGATAACTAAACGTTTAGTGGATTTATTTATTTAATTAACATATTCACTTCTACTACTTCATTTCTTGATTTATTATAATATATTCATGGATAGTGAAGTCAGCATATGAATATATATATATATATATATATAGGCTAAAAGAATTGTGTACCCGAGTACATGTAGCTTACATGTACCCACCATCATTTATGGGGATTGTAAAATTATATTGAATAATCCAACCTTATGGATGTATAGTATACCCCTTAGATAAGATGTGTACCAAAAATCTTCGCAATCTGATTTTCATAGAGCATATAATAAAAGAAAATGTCTATTTTCTAATCAATGGTAAGTTGCAGAAATTGCATAAACCATTGAATGATGTATGGCTATATCTCATGATCTACATAAGATATGGTTATGATTTTTTAAAGACATCTAATCTAATATATATATATATGTACGTATGTATTATATATATATATATATATATATATATATATATATATATATATTTATATATATATGTATGTATTATATATATATTTATATATATATGTATTAGTATTATATATATATATACAAATTATGAGATATAATACCAATATCTTGTATAGATAATGATATATAACAATATATCATCCAACGACTTCTACAATTTCTGCAGCTTACCGTTGATTAGATAATAGACAAATTCTTTCCTTGGATGATCTATGAATATAAGATGTTGGTGATTTTTTATATACATCTTATCTAAGTGGTGTACACCACATCCATAAGGTTGGATAGTGCAGCAATCATCATAAATGAAGGTAGGTACATGTACTCGGGTACACAATTCTTTTAGCGTATATATATATATATATATATATATATATATATATATATATATATATATATATATATGTATATGTACACACACACACACTGTAACATCCCAATTTTAGAGTAAATTCAAACCTTAATGTGATTCTCCTGATAAGAGTCCACTATGGGACCAAATAAACCTGACCATGGTTTAATATATAAATGAGTCAAAAAAGATGTATATGTCACCTTTCTCACCAATGCACACATAATCTTTTAATATATAAAGTTAGTAATAGGATGCATATGTATATGAATGATTGTTTCATATGGACAACAATAGACATAATGTGATAATAATTTGATGTTTAACATGTGTGAAGATAACTGATGTGCTTTATGTAGGTTCATATAGAATTGATTGACATAATGAGTAAAATATCATAAATGATATAGAATAATGTTATGTAGATTTTATGAAAATAAAGTGATGCTAATTAGACTCATAATCCTAAATATTGATGATTAGTGTAATGTATGGGTCTCAATTAGCTTGCTATGAATTTTGAGATCAATCGAATTAAAGAGTACCATATAGAAATTATAGAAGAAATATAGAATTCTAATGCACTTTTAAATGGGGAACCAAAGTTGAACTGTTGGTTCATGACCAACCCTTCGGTTCGGTTGAGTTGGACCCGTTCTTTGAAGAAGGCTGACATAGGGGGGGGGGGAATCTTGCGACCCTCTATTGTTCGGAAACAAGTAAAAGACCAGAACCTAGGTTGAATCAGATCTCATTATGAGATTGAGGAAGGCCTTTAAAAGTGGTAGACTTTGGCATCGTAAAGGAGTAACTCCTCTAGGGTTTTGAGAGGCAGTGTGAGAGGGATATGAGAAGAAGGACAAAACGAAGATGATGCAAGGGAGGAACTGCAACAGGTTAGGTGTGCACATCCTTGCCCATGGCGTGCCTAGAGATGGCGCCACCCTAGGTAGGGAAGTCACCCAGAGCACCGACGACCTCATCTCACACAACATCTACGAAGCTGGGGCGTCTGATGCCCATCGTACATGACAACAACCTGAAACAGGGGAGGCGGGCTCCTAGTCTGTCCGTGCGGGTGAGAAGCACATCGAGTCAAGCTTGGGGACCAGTTCTCTATGCATAGCAGTGCTAATGGGAGGCTCAATGGTGACTTGGTCATGTCATGATTGTTGATTTGGTCTTTCACGTCCGGACTTGGCGTTGGAGAGGGGGTCAGTGCCGCCTCTATTTTTACGGAGGAATAGGGGCATCACGCCCGTGTTGCGCCCCACTAGAGGAGGAAGACAAGGTCCCAATCATCCTTGTTGGGCCGCTAGCCAGCAGGCCCAATTAACCTGAAAACAAAGGAAAATGAGGTAATATCAATGATTATATTTTAATTGGTCCTAAACTTTAAGGATTTGTAGATATTGATTTGATTGTCGAAATATGGTGAATAAGGGCTCGTTGGAAACCTTGAGATACAAAGAACATCTTGGAGGAGATTACAGACTCTGGAAATACATGGATAAGGTAATTTTTTTTTAAGAAATGTTAGATAGGTGGATTAAGTGCATATATGATGGTGGTTTGTTAAAATAATGTTATAGGTGTGGACCTCATCATTGAAATTCAAGCAAGTGTTACACCACAATCTTAATAGGTATGATGAAATGACCACTCATGATTTAGAGATTGTGTAGGATGTGATTTAAAGTTGAAGATGCGAGTAGATGGATAGTTGAGATTTACAAGAAGTGTCTTTAAAAGGGTTTAGACCCAACTAGAGAAATTCAAATGAAGATTTTATCCTCTATGAGATAGGTAAGTGGTCCATGCACATGAGTACTCATAGTTTATGTTCAATATGTTTACATGTCTCCTAATAAGATTTTCATGATCTATGTGATTTAATGTTCTAAGACTTCAATGTGAAGATTTGCAGACAATATTATTCTCATATTTCTATCCTTATGCAAGTTAGATACCCAAAGTCTAAAATAGAGATATGTTTCTCAAAATAGTTGTGACTCATGGACTTGACTCATGGACCAAGTCCATGAGAAAGTTGAAGAATCATATTCCTATGAGATTTCTTAGAAATGTTTGGAAGTAATGAATATGATTTCAAGATAAGATATGCCAGTAATGTACCCATACTTAGTTGATGTTTCAAATAGCTTTGTATGAAGAATGTAAGTACACATATGCTATTAGAATTTCTCATATTTATAGTCATATTTATGTAGTAAGATTTCAAGTAGAAACACGCCATTAAGATTTCATACATATGTAGAAATCTAAGAATATTCCTTAGAATAAACAATATCTAGAATACAAGTACAATGTAAGAATATGAATTTGAAAATATTAGGACATGGTGTACTAATAAAAGTACGTTTGGGATCAGAAGGTATTGTAAAAGGAGTTTATGATGTCATTGTAAGATAATGACAAATTAAGTTATGATTAGGTTGCAAGACAATATTTTATGAGATTTCTATCTTGATATTTAAGGTTTAATATGTAAGTTTTTATGCAAATATTAAGGTTCAGGGTAACATCATATTTAACAAGAAGGATTGAACAACCTTGTCAGAATTCATATTTTTAGATATGTTGTACTTAAAATACATTTATGAACCTGACATAAGATACTTTGTATACCTAGTAATTCTATGAGCATTTTAGGTCCTTTTTCCTAAGCTATTTATCATATAATTGGTATAAGTGAAGTAATTTGACCAAATAAGAGTTTGAAAACAATGTGTACCCCAATAATGAGATACATGTTCAAATCCAACAATGAATTCAATTTAGAACTTAAGAATAAAAAGATTTAGATTTAGACTTAGACTACTCACTGTGTGAGTAGCCAGATTTTGAATAAAGATACATGATAAGGGTTTTAGATCCAATCTCAATTATGAAGTAATTGAGATCCATATTCACATTTAGTTCTAGATTAAGTTTACCACTTAAGAATAAAAGATTCAGATTCAGATTTAGAATTCAGTACATGCTCAGTAATCAGTAACCAATCTCAGATAAGTTCAGTTATCAGTTTAATATAAGATAAGTTCAGATGTAGTATTCAGTAAAGCTATCAGTATTCAGCTTCAGTTCAGATTAAAAATTAAGTAAGTTTAGAATTAAGATAATTAAGTTGAAACCTTCACATAAGACATTATATGATAAGTCCTCATTCAGTAGTCCCGGGACGATTCAGAGGCATCTGTTGCCAATTCAGAGGAGTGTTTACTCCAATTCAGAGGTGTTGTGGCACCAATTCAGGGCGTAGCCACGCCAATTCAGAGACACCTCAGTGTCATTCAGGGCATGTAGTGCAATTTCAGGGTACTTCGATACCAATTCAGGGCGTAGATACGCCAATTCAGGAGGACTTATTGTATAATGGTGGCCACAAATAGATAAAAATCCTAAGTAAAAGATACTTAAGATTAGAGCATGTATGTAATCTCATCCACGAGTGTGATGAGAGGAATTCATATAAGATATTTATGATCTATACACTTTGGCGTAGGCCATGAGACCCCGAGTATAGGTCTCCAGAAAGAAAGAATAGAAAATAAGAGTTTGAGTAATGAGAGGTAATATGTTTCTAGATTTAATCAGAGTTAAATGTTCGTTTCATATTTATGATGTTCAAGAATCTTTTGTAATATTTCAGTTCTTTATCAATGTATATTTTAGAATACTCATGTCACTTACTCTAATGACTTTTTTTCCCAATGCATGGTTGGGGACGCGATGTCCGCAGGTTTTGGAGCAGCTGAGAATTAAAGGAACAAGTAAAGGTCAAGGAGATTTTCAAGCTTGCCTAGTGGGGTGCCATCTATCGAGACGATCTAGAGTTTAGAAATCTTTTATTATGCATATTCGTCTTGGTAGAATATATTAGATGACTTGTTTTTCCTTGTCAAAACTATGTATGAATCAGTTTTTGAATTATGCAAAGTGTTTCATTTGCTTTTATTGCAATGATTATCATGTTTGTGACACTCCCAGAAAAAAAAAGCTTCCACTCATGTGTTATGAAAATCTGGGTGTTACACACACACACACACACAGATATATATATATATATATATATATATAGAGAGAGAGAGAGAGTCAAGATGGAATACACTCAAGTGTGCATATCGCACTAATACACTCAAGTGTGTTGGTATACCAATACTATTTTTTGCAAAATTTAAACCATTGATCTTCACCGTCATACTAAAACTAGGCTACATACAAATTTTGAGCCCATTTGGATGAATGTAAGTCACTCATCTAAGGACAACAAAATCAACACACGACTAATTGGAAATGCATAATTTTTACGGTCTTTATAACATGACCTATAAATGTCCAAGTGTGCTCAAATTTTACGTATGAGCTATTCCCAATATGTTTAAGAAGATCAACAGATTAGATTTTTGAAACAAATATTGCATCATGAAAAACTACTTGAGTGTATTTTGCTCTGAATATAATGGAGTGTATTTTGTTCTGAATACAATCGAGTGTATTCTAGACTAAATCTCTCTCTCTCCCCATGTATAGATATATATATATATACATATACATATATACATATATACATATATATACATTTATATATATAGTAGAAAACTAATTTTAAAATCGTCTCAGTACTCACTATATCACCATCAGTTATATCTTTGCATCTAGGGCGGTACTCGTATGACATAAAGACTCATCTTTGTACAGTAGTTATGCCTGATAAATCTTTATTCACATATTGGATTCTAATCTTGTAAGAACTATGCTCAAATCTTATAAATGTTGTCTTTAGACTTCAAATCAAGTAATTATCATACTTGTAAACCTAAATACAAACAGATCTACCCTATTCTCTTTTATGATGTTATGACATGGAAATGTGACAATATTGCATGAAAATTGTCTAGTTTGTCTGTTTATGGTATTGGATGATTAAACCATGACAATAATCTAAATCTCACGCTCTCCCTATTTTAGAATCAAATATTATCTTTATTTAGTATCACTCATAATGTGGATGGCTCACCTATACCCAGGACTTAATGATGACGATTGGATTTTTTTTGAGTAATCGCATGCATATTTGGATCCTTGGATCTAAGAATGAACTAAATAAACCTATGCCTAGGAGAAACATTTACATAACCCATGTGATGTTTATTTATCAAAACGCTACTGATATAAGACCCCATGCTATATCGTTTTCAAAAATAGGTCCCATTTGGTTGGACCTTTTCTAGGAATCTTACTCAATAAATCACATCTTGCTCATTACTCACAAGGTATGCTTAACATATTGACCATACTATGATATTGGTTGGCTTATATGTATGCTTGTCAAGTTAATTACTTGTTGAGCTATTGTCCTATCAATACTACTTTCATGTTTTATGATTATACTATGTTGATAAACCTTGAACATATATTAGAGAAATCCATTACATAGAGTTATGTACCTATGTAAATTCTCAGGATAAGATCACAAGGCACGATTGAAATAGGATTAGCTCATTGAATTTGCTCTTGAGGCCCCTCACGTCAAAATAGGGTGACATTTAGGCTTTGATCCTCATATGCCCTTCTTGGACCCTTCCCTTGGAAGTTGAACAAATGCCTAATGTTGATATAATAGAAAATAAAACTTAGAATATGCTCTATAAATGATTTCATTCTTTCTTGATATGATGTTTCTATCCAAGCAACTTTGGTATACTATAAAATATGTTTACATGCCCTTTCATAGCATACTTAATGCTTTAGAAGTTTGTTATATGACAAATGGCATCCTATCCATACACGCAAGCCTCTATATATGTTTAAGGCATAACCCATATTATGAAATTGGAGAATAAAATTCATAATGGTGAAACTAAGGCAAGGGATTAAGAGAGAAATATTTGTCCTACTCTCCCACATTACAAGAGGAGTCCATACACTCGAGAGTATTGTAAATAAAAAATGCGTGTCCATGTGGTTCAAACCTGGGTCTCTTAATTGGGGACCAGAAATATTCATCAACCATACTTTCCCTTACTAGAACAAAATATGTATGTAACTTAACCTAAATTAATTTAATGTGCTAATACTTACTCCGAGATATATGTCAACTTCAAATTAAAACAAAATTTTTAAAATTTCATCATAGAACCGATGTATTATGCATAACATTGGAATTATTTTAAACTACATAATTCTATTTATTATTACCATATTATGTGATTTTTAAAGGGTTAATTTCACAGAAAGATATAACATTTGCTCATATTAACAAATCTATCATATGGTTTTAAAAATTACATATGTATCATCAGTATGCTTCTTATTTTTCATTTCTATCTAAGTTCAATTCTATTACCCAAAACTATAAAATCAAGTTTTTTTTTTTGAAATAGATAAATAGTATTGCCAAAAAATAGTATAGCAAGCTATACACTTACAAAATGGCCAACGGCCAGCAACTAACTGGGGGTATTATCTACAAAATCCCCAATACAATTTAGCTTTTGTACTCAGGTTAGTAATCATATCTGGTTTGGCGGTAGACGCCCAACACAGATCCTTACTAATACAAGACATAAGGCTATTGTGATTTAAACTACCTCTTTAATGCATTCTTCTATTTCTTTCCCTCCACACGTGGTAACAGACACAAGAGGTAAACAGACCGCCGAGGCTGATCTACTTAGCCCTGTTTCCAAACCGAGACAACATCCAATTGATAGCATCATCTAAGTTGTTTGAGGTTTGCTGACCCCATTCATTTCTCAAACAGGTGATCTGCCATATGTTTTTGGTGAAGCAGCATTCAAAGAACAGATGGTTTTTCGTTTCAAACCCATTATTTCAAAGACAACAAATGTTATCCATCGGTGTACCCCACCCTTCCGATCTGTCCAAGGTAGGTAACCTATCAAGCATGGCTCTATACAGAGGGGTGCTCCATTAAGGGCAATGGAACCACCCCCATAGCACGTGGAGCCAAGGCACATCAGGATCAGCATAAGTGTTGATGTTGGGTAACGTAGGAGCAGCACCCGCATGACCCAAAGAATCAACATTCGGCTCCCCAAACTTTTCAGCATACATGTTACACATCTTCCTCCAGATCTTGGACGGGTTAGAGCACCCCGCTAGAGAAATAATGGATCCGTATCTATTTCTCATCCATTGCACCCCACACATTATTAGGTTGGTTACAGAATTTCTGAATGCCTTTCATAGTGCAGGACTCCATAATGTTGTGACCATCTGTGATTTGAAGGCCTCCTTTCTTGTATGGTTTGGCAAGTTTACCCCAGGCTACACCATGGTTCCGACCACCCCAAAGAAACGACGCAGACATGACCTTAATCCTATTCAGGCATGCCACCGGGATGTCATATCTCACCAATATCTCACCATACTCTAGATGACAGATCTTATAAGGACCATGTGCCCTTCCATAGAAATGTTAATTCCCGACCATTTGTCCACTTTGTCTTTGACCCTGTCCACCAACATATAGAAATCCTTCACAACACCTCTTCCTCCCATGATTGGGACCCCTAGGTAGTAGGTACCTCGTCGGACAGGCCCCTCTTCTAACTCCCATGGCTATTCTCAGTCTCCCTTTTCTTGCGTCACAAGATTTGGAATTGAAGATGTGGGACTTGATAGTATTTATGTATAGGCATGTGGCACGCCCAAAGCTAATAAGCACTTTCTTATACTCATTCAGTCTATTGGCATGCCCCACTGAGAATAGAAGCACATCACCGGTGAAGATGAGGTGGGTTAGCACCTTGTTTCCTTTATTACTGAAACTTTTGATTTTCCCTTTTCCTTCAGCCTCCTTGATGGCATTGGTGAGGCCCTCCCTCATAATCGTGAACAGAAGAGGGGACCAGTGGTCCCCTTGTCTAAGGCCATTAGTAGCTCGAAACATCCCCGATGGTGACCCATTCACAGGGATAGAAAAGGAAGTTGTCTTCGTACATTCTTTCATCTAATTAATCTAGGTTGTTGGGAACCCCATTGATTATTCCATGATCCGCCACAGTTCACCAAATCATAGGCCTTCGTGATGTCAATCTTGACACACGACTTTTCAGAGGCTCTTTGATTGTTGAAATCCACCAGAAATTCGGTAGCAAGTAACACACAGTTTGCTATGTGTCTTCCTTTAATGAACACATTTGTTCCACTGAGATTATACTTGGTAGGACATTTTTCAATCTACCTGCAAGTAACTTGGATATGATCTTATATAGAACCGAGCAGCAGGAATGTAAAGCAAAGTTGAATCTGAGCTAGCACAAAGATGCAGCAATCTTTCCCTACACTGACCATCTTCACGCCTAGTTGGGACCAACATATGCTAATGGACGACAAAAAGTTGTTCGTCTTCATACTTCACGTCGATGCCCACCATATAGAACTCTTCTTCTTTATTTTGACCTTTTTCATGCTGCTGATAAGGAGGCGTACAATGGAAACACATGGAAAATCTTGAAAACCAACGATCATTTCTTTAAAAAGTCCCAGCTATGTGATCCTATGCCTTTGTGCAGCCTAGTTGCTAGGGCGGAAATTCAGAATAGGGGAGAAGGGGCATGAATGATTAAGTTGGGTGTCAGGGAAGTGTGTTTGGTGATGCCCTGCCGGTGCACGATGTCCATGTATTCCTTGGGAATTCATTTAGCGGGAGGAGAGGCGTGACATGTAGCTCGAACTAGTACCCACCACACCAGCATCCATATATACACATTTTGAGCCGACAAGGAGTGGCTCAAGTGGTCAAGTATGGTGTCTCCCCATGAAGGGACCCGGGTTCGAATCTCAGTTGCCGCCTTGATTTACCACCCTCCTACGAGTTCGGCCTCCACCACGGGCATGAGAGAGGGGGGGAGAAATTTTTCTCTCTTAATCCCATATATACACGTTTTGAAGTACCATGTCTTCTTGTACAATGTGAATAGCTCTGATGAGAATCCTTTGTACATAACACTCCTAGATTGACGCGTCATAGGTTCGACCGTCGTCACCTAAGACATATGATCATGCACCTTGGGTTTTAGGTGGAACTCCCACCCAATCCACCATTTAAGTGTTCGTAAAAGAATTTAAGCGACGGTCTTACGGCTGCTGCACTGATCGGCTGCACGCGTAGCGGCCTTACCAGTTTGGTGGTTCCCTTGCTTCTTTAACTGCAATCGGTGGTCCGTATTCGCAGGATTTTAGGACAAGGATTTCCTTACCTTAATGCTTATTAGCGCACTGACTAAAAATCTTGAGAAAAAGGAATGCAACATGCGACTACCGGTGGTCTTAAAGTTTTGGGTAATAGAACTGTACTTTGATAGAAATGAAAAACAAAAGTTTTTTTATGATAAATATGAAATTTTTGAAACGTTGTGATAGATTTGTTAAGTTGAGCAAACCTTATGTCTTTTCATGAAATTAACCCATGTTTAAAGTAAGGTTTATTCTATTTTGAAACATCATGGTTCTGTTGTATATATTTTGACTTAACTCATATACAACAAACAATTGCAGGCTCAAATCTTAAACAAGGTGTTTTGCTAGAGGTCATGGGAAACACCAACTAAGATCAAGCCTTGCTATGTTATTTCATACAAATTACATGGCACATATGTTACTTTTATCATGTCTCAAGTTTTACTATGTTGGGATGGTCTCAATTTGCCTCTACCTTAGAGTGCTTCCTTATAGAAAATAAGACATATACATTAACATGCGAGTTTGAAATTCTTTTATCTTATAGAAATTATTTAATGTTTGGACCTATGGATTTGAAATCCATAATGATTCTAATGTTGCATTTTTTTATTCTCTTTATTAAGTGGGTTTATGTTTACAAAAATTAAGAAATTGGGCGATTTATCAAGTTTGTGGAGAGTATATCAATACAAGTAGCATTGTAATGTTACAATATGATATTATATTTTGATATTTATGGCACCATTTTCTAGATTACTTTAGAAATCTATATTTAACTGTCGAAAATACTCATGCATGTCATCCATAAGAGAAATTATATCCAAGTTATAGTTATTCTTGAATCTTGTTTCAAATGAAATATGGTAGTCAGGGATGTCTATGGTGCATATATGGTATGATTTATACCGAAACCATAACCACAACACGGTAAAAAAACCAATCACATATCTAAAACTATAGTTATTTCATCAAACTGAAATATTTTTTTACTCAATACTTATATATATATCACAACCTTGATATTTAACACTCAAAATCAGTTTTATCTAATACTGAAACATCATGGTTCGATTGTAAATGCATTTTGTTTGACTTGATTGAGACAAAATATGCATGAACGACATAAGGAGGAACTTCTTTTGTCATAGAGAAAACTTTGAACCTGGGTCCAATAGATTCAAACATCTGCCATAATATTAATGTGCCGTTTTTTTTACTTTGTGTTACCTTCTTATTAAGTGGCTTCAATATAAAGAATGTTTTTGGAGTAGATAAAGTGGCAATTGATGGAGAACTCCAATGAAGGTGACCCAATATTCAACCCTTAGTTAGGCACCTTAAACGGATTACTACCATCACACGTGTTGACCCAAAATATAATTTGATTGTTCCCTCCTATGTGTGGGTATCTAAGGGAAATTCAAGATTCTACTCTATTTGGATATAGCGGCCCTACTTCATGAAGGTCATGAAAAATATAAAATAGATAATCAAATATAACAAACTAAGTGATACTAAAATTTAAAGATATCATTCAAGTACAATTAATTTCAACTTTGTTGTATTGTATTGTACACAGTATGTAGACATATTTATTAGCTTTATGACATGTTAGGAGATTCTATTTTGATATACAAGATGGCATTTTTGAGATTGTTATATAAAGTTATATGCAACTCTTCAAAATAATCATGTATGTCATACAAGATAAGTTATATCTAAAATTATAGTTATTATTGATTCTTGTTTAAGAATAGTATGTTAGTGTATTTCAAACATATGTATTCAACCATTTATTACACTAATACTTCAGTTAAATTTAAATCCCCATTCTCGTACTTTTTCTCTAAATTATGGAAGAAGTGTGGTAAAACAATAGTTTTGTGATGCATTTTATTCGATCAGAGCCATGTTTGCATCCTGGGACCTGTGGATTATGGGCCCAATATGATTCTACTACATCACTCTGACTTTGTATAGCTCTTTTTGGTATTTAATATTTTTATTGAAAACTGGAACTTTAGTGGATTTCTTTATTTTCGTAGAACATTCAATTCTATTTTTTTATTTCTTAATTTATTATAATATATTTGCAGATCATGAAGTCAACATATAAAAAATATACATACATACACACACACACACATATATATATATATATACAAGTATTATATATATACATGTATTATATATATACATGTATGTATGTATTATATATATGTTTAGTAAAAATACTAGTTTTAACAACTAGGGCGACACTTACTATATCACCATGTGTTATATCTTTGCATCTTGACAACATACACCATATGCAATAAAGTACAAAAATATGTTGTGCAATTAAGATCGTTTAAAAATATAATGTAAATTTTATATGAAGTCAAATTGAAAGATTTTCATAATACCCATTTATTTTGTATAAAATTGGAAATTTATTTCAAGCTCTATACTTACATTTATGCATACCATATTATGGTGATATATTAGATATATTTTACTAGCATATTGAAATAACATTGTTGAATTGTACACAATTTTATTCATCTAGTTTAAAAGGAAATATGCATGAAAAATATGAGCAAAAGCTTATTCTATACTAGAGAAAGGTTTAAATCTTGGGACGCATCCATTCCGCATCTCCCATGGTTTACATTTTTCCTTTTTTTTGTTTATTTCTAATCTTATTAAGTGGTTTCATTTACAAAAAATTTTAATAAACAAAGTAAACTTTCAATTTAATAGATGTTATTTGCAAAAAATTAATTTTATTTTATTACTTTTGTAGAGTACATCTATATAGAAAATAATTTTATGTTAAAACAGAAATTTATATATGACACTAATAGTAACATTTTCTATATCACTATTAAATGTTTAATGCAACATTTAAAATACATGTGCATATTTTACAAAACGAAGATTATATATAGTACTATTCATTCTTGAATACAATTTCAAAATAAATATTGTAGCCATTTTTAAGCTAATAAAAGAAAGCATGTACAACAAAATCATGATGTATTAATATAAAATAAAACTAATTCTAAATTGTAATATGATTACAATAACATGATTCTGATGTCACACAATTTATGTGAAGAATATGTTGTAAGAATATTGTGATGGAACTCAACAAATCACTCTACCAATTGAAAATATTAATACTTCTATTCTGTAATGAGAAATAGCTAGCATCAATCATCAAGAATATAGTTTTTAGCATATAATAAGTTGGAGGTTAGACATTTTTCAAACCAAGAGAAGGGTTATACATACATCAAATGACTATTCAAAAGGAAACATGCATAATTTTGTTCTAATGTTTGCATTTACAAAAAGCTAAAATATGATAAATACATTTTGTAAGTTTCAAAGTGGAAAGAAAATTCATGAAGATGAGATATTATAACTCACCATTTTTGTATCTAGTTTTTCCATTCGAACTTTCAAATCTATATTTTCTTTTGACGCTATTTATGTAATCTCCATGTCATATAGATTTTTGAGAACTTAAATTCCCTAATCTATATCAAATGATTTTTTTTTAAGTTTTTTCCATTTAGCTTGTTTATCTTAAACAAGTTATCTTAGGATAAATGGATTGTGCCATCACCATGATTGTGATACATTATTATTACTTGTATTGCTACTCTTTTTAAGTGGATATTATTTACCAAAATGTATCAACAATAGTATCTCAAGTAGTAATAAATGAGGGATCCCAAAGAAGGGACTCCATATCAAATCCTTAGTTGTGAACCTCATACAGACTAGAGGACTATGTGATTTCAACGTCTCCTCATATGTGCATGGGCTAATGATCTAATCTGTCATATTGAATCCATTAATGATAGTTCATATGGAAAGTCTCGCAAATAAAAAACACGTTACCAAATCTGAGAATTTTTCAACTAATTTACATTTTTCACAAACATTTCATTTAGTTCTTAATGCATAATAGAGAGTGTATGTGTATCAATATATAGACCCTTATTATGCTATAATAAATATTTCATTTAATATATAAGGTGCCATTTTTAGGTTGTTATATAAATTTAAATGCAACTCTTTGAAATTCTCATGTAACCCATCCACCATAGATATTATGTCAAAGATTTTGATTCTTAAATTAAATTTAGGAAAAAATATGCTAGAGTATTCCAACCATATATCGTCACCCATTTAAAACTTTGACTTAGATATTAAAAGTAAATTCCTGTGATGGCATGTGTTCTATTTTATGAAACAAGTGAGATAAAATAAAATATGTATGATACATTTTCTTATATCAAAACCAGATTTTAATCCTGGGACCAGAGGGCTATGGGCTCACTATGTTTCCATTGCACCATTTTGCTTTTCTATATTTCCATATGTTGTTTGATATTTTTAAGAAGGGTTGGACTTTTAGTCGATTTGTTTATTATCTTTAAGAAATTATTTTCATTTTCTTCAGTATTTAATTAAGGATTAAATATTGTTGCATAATGAGCTTAATTAGATATACACATAGATGCATATATATATATATATATATATATATATATATATATATATATATATATATATATATATATATATATATATATTATGGTGTTAGACTACATCAGTTTTATTGTGTATTAACATGGTACAATTGTCCATGGTTATTCATCTAGTTTCAAAAAGTGTGCACAAAAATATGAGGAAAAAGTTATTCTATATTGGATAAAGTTTAAATCTTAGGATCTAAATTCCACATCCATCACGATTCAAATGTTCTCTTTTTATTTATAATCATATTAGGTGGTTTCATTTGCCAAAATTTGGAATAGATAAAGTAAATTTTCAACTTAACATACATTTTTTTGCAAACAATTAATTTTTTTATTGCTTGTGGAGAGTATTTCGATACAACTATTAGTATTCTGCAAAATTGAAAGAATGTATTTGATACTAACAGTAACATTTTCTATATCCTTATTTAAAGTTTTATGCAACCATATAAATTACACATGCATGCCATCTGAAAGAGAGAATATACACACAGTTCTAGTCATTCTTGAATATAGTTTAAAAACATTTATGGTAGTCTTTTTCAAATAACTAAAATGAAAGCAAGTAGAACTATATCGTAGATATAATAATATATAATTAAAATGATTATAAATTATAATAATATCATTACAATAAAATGATTCTAGAAGTCACATGGATTTAGTGAAGATTATGTTATAAGAATTTTGTGATGGAAGTCGACAACTCAGTCTACCAATTTAAAATATTTATGAATTCTATTCTTTAATGGGAAATTTCTGACATCAATCATCAAGAAGATGGTTGTAGCATAAAATGAGTTGCGTGCTAGACAAGCTAGATCCCAACAAAAGGATAATACATGCATCGCATGGCTATTCAATTTTTGGAAAAACCAAATCTTATATATATTTGGTTGTTTCAAAACAACAGGAAAATCTTGAAGATGAGATATAATCACTCACCATATTTTGCATATAGTTTTACTTCTCCATATTCCTAATTTTTCTTTTCTATCAAAATGACTTATGTAATTTCCATGTAATATAGCTCTCTCGAAACTTAAATGTCCAAAAATGCTATCTAAAATGATTCTTTTTATTTTATACATTAAACTTGTTTCTTTCCATCTCTTTGTTACTCTCTACTAGTATATTTCAAATATGTTATCTTATGACATATGGATTGTACTTTCACTATGATTCTGATGTGTTACTTTTTAGATTTCTATGTCAAACATTTATTTTGTGGAATCAGAGCCATTTATCAAGCATAATTCACTTACATCACTCCTCTTTTAAAGTGGATTTTATTTATTAAAATTTATAAAAAAGGAGTATCCAAAACGGAATTAATCTAGGATTACAGTGAAAGGACTCATAATCGAAGTCTCAGTATGAACCTCACACATTCTGGAAGATTATGTGATTTCAACATCCCCTCAAATGCACGATTAGATAACATGGACCAATGTTTTAATCTATCAGGGTGGATCTATTACTAACCCTATTTATGGAAAGTACTCTCACAAATCCAAGACTCATTACCAAATATGAGATTTTTTAAATTATATAAATTATTCATACACAATTAATTTAATTTTTGATATAGTAGAGAGCGCGTCAATGCACATATTATTGTTATTCTATAGTAAAGATTCCTTTTAATATTTATGGTGGAGTTTTCTACATTATTACTCTATAGTTTAATTAAATTCTTCAAAATCCTCATATTTGTCATCTATAAGAGAGTATATATAAACAAATTACTCTTCATAGATTCAGTTCAGGAAAAAATATGTAGACATTTCAAACATATATAATCACCCATTTATTACATTGATATTGATATGATTAATAAATTAAGATGGGCCACATGCTTTTTCATCAGTTTAGACAATAGACTGGAAACCAAGGAAATGCCTTTTGGAGGCACAAGATAAAATTGGGCTGGTATGTGTTCTATTTGATGAAAGAAGTGAAATAAAATACTATTTGTATGATACCTTTTCTTATATCAAAGCTAGGTTTTGGTCCAGAGACCTGTGGGATATGGACCCACCACACTTCCAATGTACCACTTTGATTTTATGTATTTCCATTTGTTGTTAAATATTTTCATGAAGGGTTGGAATTTTAGTGTATTTCTACAGTATCTTTAACAAATTAGTTTTGTAGGCTTCTTTATTCAATTAACTATTACATATTCATGTCTAGTGTATGTATATAAAGCATCTATATACATGATAAAAAATTATATGTAATTGAATATTTCTAATATCAATATTGTACACAATCTATCACATTCAAATGTATTTTTGCATATTCACAACATACACATGCACAACTAAGATTACACAATTTAGTATTCTATTAAGGTTATTCTCAAACAATTCAAATTTGAACCTATTCATGCAAAACCATTTATTTGCACTGAAAATAAATCAAAACTAAATACTTACATTTTTTGTTATCATATAATGAGAAAACTAAATAAAATTCTAGTCTGTTAATAAATGATGATAAGGATTTACATCAAAATGGAAGACATACATGTGACAAGTTCCCCACCAACCTTTTCTAGAATGCAAAACATATCATTCTAAATACTATATACATACAATTTAGGGTCACACTATGGATAAGTTTTTGGACCCTCTTGAGAAGCTCCACAGACTATGGTGCTAAAAGTTTAAATAAATCAAATATAAAAGGAATAAAAACATTCTATTTTTTGATACACACTATCTCATGTCTGATTACATCAACTAAGACAACTTTATGGTAGTACATTTTGTATACATATATATTTGACCAAACATTTATATTGGTAATTAAATGTAAATATCAATTCTTATATTTGTCTTTGATCTATGGAAGAAGATGGATAAAAAGTTGTGTGACAATATTTGTAATATCAGAGCTAGGTTTCATCCTAGGACCTATGGGTTATAGACCACCACACTTCCACTACATCATTCTTATTTTCTTACCTCATTTTGTTGTTGAATAATTTTATACGTGATTGTACATTTAGCAGACCTATTCATTTTCTTCAACAAATTCTATTATATAGATATGATTTTTAATTCAATATTGAGGGAATAGTGAATGTAAACATATAAATGTATATTATAAAACTAGTTAGTGTATTTTTGACATGAAAAAAACTATTTCATACAATATAATATATCTAATATTAAGGAATGTCAGTGGTACACCACCATCTAATCTAATTTAGCATTTTCACAACATACACATGGACAACAAAACTTGTATAGACTCAGTGTCCTATTATGGTTATTCTCAAATGTAATTTCAATTTCTATATGACGTCAAATTTATTCATGAAACCTATTTATTTGCTTACAATATTGGCAATAAATTTATAATCAATATTTGATTCATTCTTATCATATTATTAGACATTTAGAGTTACTTTTTATTTTATACTATAACATCATTGTTCAATTGTACAATGTTTCTCTTAAAATATAATTTTATTGTTCCCTCCAATGTGTTGGTGCCTGACGGGAATTCAAAATTCTACTCTATTTGGATATAGTGACCCAAATTGAGGAAGGTTATGATAAATATCAAATAGACTACCAAATATATCAAACTAAGTGATACTAAAATTCAAAGATATTATTCAAGCACAATTGATTTTATCTTTGTTGTATTGTATTTTACATAGTATATAGACACATTTATTAGCTTTTGTGATATGCTAGGAGATTACTTTTGGATATACAAAATGGCATTTTTTAGACCAATATCTGAAGTTATATGCAACTCTTCAAAATAGTCATGTATGCCAAATCTAATTATTTTTTATTCATTTTTAAGAATAGTATGTTAGTGTATTTCAAACATATATTAATACATAAATACTTCAATTAAATTTAAATCCCAATTCTTGAACTTTTTGTCTACATTATGGAAGAAGTGAAATAAAATAATAGTTATGTGATACATTTTATTCTATCAGAGCCAGGTTTCAAACCTGGGACCTGTGGGTTATGGGCCCACCACACTTCCGTTGTGCCACTCTGGTATTATGTTGCTCTTTTTGGTTTTGGATATTTTTATTTGTAATTGGACCTTTAGTGGATTTCTTTATTTTCTTAATACATTCAATTCTATTGCTTCATTTCATGATTTATTATACTATATTCACGGATAGTGAAGTCAGCATAAAATAAAACATAAATACATATATACATGTATGCATGTATTATATATATGTAAATCAAAAAACTAGTTTTAACATCTAGGGAAGTACTTAGTATATTACCATCGGTTATATCTTTGCATCTAGGGCGGTACTCATATGACATAAAGACTCACTGTCGTACACTAATTAGGCCTAATAAATCTTTATGAACATATTGGACTCTAATCTTGTAAGAACTACACTCAAATCTTACAAATGCTATCTTTAGACTTCAAATCAATAAAGTATCATACTTGTAGCACTAAATATAAACTTGATCTATCCTATGCTTTTTTATGATCTTCTCACATGGAAATTTGCCAATATTGCATGAAAATTGTCTAGCATGTTTATTTATAGTCTTGGATGATTAAACAATGATAATAATCTAAATATCATTCTCTCCCTATTTCAAAATAATAGATTATCTTTATCTAGTATTACTATAAATGTTGATGGCTTACCGATACCCATGACTTATTGATCACACTTGGATTTCTTTTAGTAATTGCATGCATGTTTGGAACCTTGGATCTAAGAATGAATTAAATGAACTTAGGCCTAAGAGAAACATCCACACCACCCATATGATGTTTATTTGTCAAAACTCTACTGCTATAGGACCCCATGTTATATCTTTTTCAAAATTGCGTCCCCTTTGGTTGGACCTTCTCTAAGAATCTTACTCAGTAATCACATCTTGCTCATTACTCACAAGGTTTGCTTAATCTATTGACCATACTATGATATTGGCTGGCTTGTATGTATGCTCATATGAATGCTTGTCAAGTTAGTTACTTTTTGAGTTATTGTCCTATTAATACTACTTTCTTGTTTGATGATTATACTATATTGACAAACCTTGAACGTATACTAGAGAAATCCATTACATAGAGTTGTGTATCTGTGTAAATTATCAGGATAAGGGCACAAGGCACGATTGAAATAGGGTTAGCTCAATGAATTTCTCTTGAGACCCCTCACATCAAAATAGGGTGCCATTTAGGCTTTGGTTCTTATACACTCCTCTTGGGCCCTTTCCTTGGAAGTTGTACAAATGCCCAATATTTATATAATGGAAAATAAAACTAAGAATACGCTCTATAAATGTGTTCCTTTTTCTTGGTATGATTTTTCTTTTCAAGCAACTTTGGTATACTATTAAATTATGTTTACATGCTCTTTCATAGCGTACTTAATTCTTTATCATTAATATATTTTGTTTATCAAAAATTTTAGATTCCAAATGAAGAGCCACTACAATGTCTCTATGAAATGAAACACCAACTAGATATGCTTGAAATAGAAATCAGTACATGTCTCTATCTCTGTAATGTATCTTGTTATATCTATCTAGTCTTCATCTTAAACTCACACACACACACAACCACACACACACACACAGATATATATGTGTATATACACATATAAAAAGTATACATATATATATTTCTTGTGTAAAAATATGTGCCATTCTACATAGATATGTCCAAATCCTAATACCAACGACTCTATAGCTAGTGGCAGTAGGATTAGGGTAACATAAAGTTATGTGACAAATGTGATCAGACCCACACACACAAGCCTCTATAAATGTTTAAGGCAAACACATAAAATGAAATTAGGGAGAACTAAGATTCATAATGGTGAAACTAACACAAGAGATTAAGGGAGAAAGATTTGTCCCCCTCTCCCACATCCGAAGCAGAGGCCATACACTTGAAAGTGTGGTAAATCAAAAATACTTGTTAATGTGGTTCAAACCCAGGTCTCTTTGTTGGGGACCAAAAAAATTCATCAACCACACTTTCCCTTACTAGAAAAAAATATGTATGGAACTTAAGCTACATTAACTGAATATGCTAATAGTTATCTCGAAATATATTTTAACTTCAAATTAGAATGAATATTTTAAAATTTCATTATAGAACCCATGTACTATGCATAATATTGAAATAAATTTAAACCACATAATTCTATTTATTAATACCATATTATGTGATGTTTAGAGCAAGGTTTATGTTATATTGAAACATCATGGTTCTATTGTTCATACTTTGACTTAACTCATATACAACAAACAATTGTAGGATCAATTCATAAAAAAGGTGTTTTGTCAGAGGTCATGGGAAACACTGACTAAGATCAAGCCATGCTCAGTTATTTCATGCTACTTGCATGGCACATGTGTGACTTTTGTTAGATCTCGAGTTATACTATGTTGGGGTGGTCCCAATGTGGATCTACCTTGGAGAGCTCATAGAAAAGAAGACATCTACATTAACATGTGAGTTTGAAATTATTTTATCTTATAGAAAATATGAAATCATGGAACCTATGTATTTTGACATATATAATGATTCTAATGTTGTATTTTTTGTTTATCTTTATTAAGTGGGTTTGTGTTTACAAAAAATTAAGAATTGGGTGATTGATCGAGTTTGTGGATAGTGTATGAATACAAATAACATTGTAATGTTACCATAGAGATTATATTTTGATATTTATGGCACCATTTTGTAGATTATTATAGAAAAATTATATTTAACTATCTAAAATAGTCATTTGTGTCATCCATAATAGAAATTATGTCCATGTTGTACTTATTCTGGAATCTTATTTCAAAAGAAATATGGAAGTTAGGGATCAATGGTGCATATATGGCACAATTTATACAAAAACCACAACCACACCATAGTAAAAAAACTAATCACATATCTAAAACTATAGTTATTTCATTTATGTTGGAAGATTTTTTTACTCAACACTTATATATCACAACCTTGATACATAACATTCAAAATTAGTTTTATCTTACTACTGAAACATCATGGTTCAATTGTAAATGCATTTTGTTTGACTTGATTGGGAGGAATTATGCATGAACGACATAAGGAGGATCTTCTTCTATCTTAGAGAAAACATTGAACCTTGGGTTCCATAGATTCTAACATACACCACAATTGTAATGTGCTATTTTTTTTTACTTTGTGTTACCTTCTCATTAAGTGGATTCGATATAAGAATTTTTTTAGTGAGTAGATAAAGTTGCAATTGACGGGGAACCCCAATGAAGGTTACCCAATATTCAACCCCTAGTTAGGTGCCTTAAACGGATTACTGCCATCACACACGCTGACCCAAAATATTATTTGTTTGTTCCCTCTAGTGTGAGGGCATCTAAGGGGAATTTAAGATTCTACTATATTTGGATACAATGTCCCTACTTGAGGAAGGTTATTTTAAATATGAAATAGATAACCAAATATAACAAACTAAGTGATACTAAAATGTATAGATATCATTCAAGCACAATTAATTTTATCTTTGTTGTCCTGTATTGTACGGAGTATATAGACACATTTATTAGCTTTGTGATATGATAGGAGATTCTATTTTGATATACAAGATGTCATTTTGAAGATCATTATCTAAAGTTATATGCAACTCTTCAAAATAATCATGTATGTCACGTAAGAGAAATTATATCTAAAAATATAGTTATTCTTGATTCGTATTTAAGAATAATATGTGAGTGTTGTGTATTTCAAACATATGTATTCAACCATTTAATAAAATAACAATTTAGTTAAATTTACATCCCCATTCTCGTACTTCTTCTCTATATTATGAAAGTAGTGAATTAAAATATTAGTTACTTGACTCAATTTATTCTATCAGAGCCAACTTTCAATCATGGGACCTATGGGTTATGGGCCCACCACGCTTCCGTTGTGCCACTCTAATTTTTTATAGCTCTTTTTCGTATTCAATATATTTATTAATAACTGGACCTTTAGTAGATTTCTTTATCTTCTTAACATATTCAATTATATTTATTCATTTCTTAATTTATTATAATATATGCACAGATAGTGAAGTAACCATATAAAAAAACATATGTGCATATATATATGTGTATATATATATATATATATATATATATATATATATATATATATATATATATATATACATACATATATATATATATATATATCTTTAGTAAAAACGAGTTTTAACTTCTAGGGTGGTACTCACTATATCACCATCGGTTATATATTTGCATCTTGACAACATACATCATATTAAAGTATACAAATCTGTGGTGAAATTAAGATCATTTCAAAATATAATGTGAATTTTATATGAAGTCAAATTGAAATATTTTCATGGTACCCATTTATTTTATATAAAATTGGAAATATATTTCAAGCTCTATGCTTACCTTTATGCATACCATATTATGATAATATATTAGATATGTTTTACTAGTATATTGAAATATCATGGTTCAATTGTACATGCTTTTATTCATCTTATTTAAAAGGAAATATGCATGAAAAATATGAGGAAAAACTTATTATATATGAGAGAAAATTTTAAATCCTTGGACCCATCAATTCCATAACCACCATGGTTTACATTTTTCCTTTTCTGGTTAAACTAATTCATTTACCAAAATTTTGTGTAAAGAAAGTAAACTTTCAACTTATTGGATGCTATTTTCCAACAGTTAATTTTATTTTATTACTTTTGGAGAGTATATCTATATAAATAATAATTTAATGTTACAACAGAAGATTATATTTGATACTAATAGTAATATTTTCTATATCACTACTAAATGTTTTATGCAACCATTCAAAATACATGTGCATGTCTTACAGAAAGAAGATTATATATATAGTACTAGTCATTCTTGAATACAATTTAAAAATTTATATGGTAGTCATTTTTAAACTAATAAAATTAAAGAATGTACAACAAAATCATGATGTATCAATACAGAGTAGAAGTGATTCTAAATTATACATACTATGATTACAATTAGTTGATTCTAAACTTCACATAATTTATGTGTAGATTATGTTCTAATAATTTGTGATGGAAGTCAACAAGTTACTCTATCAATTGAAAATATTAATGACTTCATTTCTTTAACGGGAAATATCTAGCATAAATCCTCAAGAATATGGTTTTAGTATAGAATAAGTAGGAGGCCAGACATATTCAAACGTAGAGAAGGAATATACATGCATTGAATGAATATTCAAAAGGAAACATGGATGAATTTTGTTCTCAATATTTGCATTTTTATAAAGCTAAACTATGATAAATACATTTTGTATGTTTCAAAGTGGAAAGGATATTCATGAATATGAGATATTATAATTCACCATGTTATATAACTTTTGAGAACTTAAATTCCCTACAATGCTATATCAAATGATTTTTTTTTATTTTTTTATATTGTATATCTTGTTTAGAACTGCAAAGAGTGGGATCTCATAGGGTAACTAGTCCCTACAAGGATAAAAAGGCAACATCCCAAGTCAAACACCAACATAATTTTTTTTCCAAAGGGTTGAAACCAATTTATTCAACATAGATGTATCATAACACCAAAGTTTAGCAGCGGAATAAAACATTAACTATATTCAATATGTCATAAAATTACAAAAGTATATCTTTATCACCCACATAGGGTTAAATGTAAGATACAACATGTGGATCTAAGATAGAGGGAAATCTAAACCATAATAACTTTGTCTCCAAGCTTTAAATCCTTAAGCCATGTCCATATCTTCATGCCACATCGTCTTAGTCCTTCACCTAGGGTTGGAAGCATACCCCAACAAGAAGAGAAAGATAGAAGCCATCATCAAATGCTGGTATGTGCATACTAAATAGAAAATTGAGCAATTAAAAAAAAACAAAGGACATCAAAGTATAAAGGCTTCCCATAGAAAAGTAAAGTACTACCCAATCGAGCATAAAAAAAATGAACATGAATAAATGAGACAGATAGAAGAAAAGTATAATAACAAGGCATACATGTGTAACATTGGTTACAAAATCAGAATAATATATTATGTTGGTAGGAAATACACAGATGAGGGGGAACTGTATACATCCCCTCTAGAATAGGGTGGTGATAGGGTCTGTCAACATCTCCCGAGCAAGAATTTAACATCTGCCCCTATATATAATTATGCAGGAATTTAACATCTGCATTCCCATGTGTAAATTTAACATCCACATAAAAACACATTCAACATTATACTAGTAGTCACCAAATGATGCATATTAAAAGATAAACAAGAGTATAAGAGAATAGAAAAGATGAGAACATCCATCCAAAAATATCCATCACATAATGTGTCATATATACATCCACTACCATGGTGGGAAAAGAAGCACATATCAACATATAAAACACATATCATCAAATAAGTCCAACATGCACCAAGGCATAAGAGAAATTTCAAACGAATATCAATGATCACAAGATCAATAACAAATAAGGTAGTTCACATGAACCATGATTTTCAAAAGAAAAGACATTGTGTATAGGCTAATGTCTATAGGACCAAGAGAAAGATAAAAGTAGGTGAATTGCTCAAAAATAATAATCAGGGATGCAAACATGCCTCAGTTTCAGAGTCCAATAGTCTAAGTAAGTCTTAGATCCAAGTCTAGGTCTCCAAAGCACCTATTAACCATATAGATAGATTTTGTGTCAATTTCACATTGATTATACAAATCCTAAAAATTACCTTTTTCCTTACATGCGATTTAGGTTATAAAACTATGTTGTATTTTAGATTATATTTTTTTGAGTTCAAAACATATTTTATTATATTTTTTTGAGATATATACATATATATATATGAATTTTGCAAGTTATTACTACCTTTTTCCTTACATGCGATTTAGGTTATAAAAACTATGTTGTATTTTAGATTATATTTTTTTGAGTTCAAAACATATTTTATTATTTTTTTGAGATATATATATATATAGTTATGAATTTTGCAAGTTATTACTTATTAGGTAAAACATTAAATCACATATTTTTAACATTAGATTTTGGCAACAAAACTAAGACCATTAGAAAGCTTGTGTTTTTTTGATCTTGGAGCATATTTTATTTTATTTTTCTGAGCTAGAAATAATTATTTATTGAGTTATGAAAATCAATCAATCACATAAATCTACATCAGCATCCAACTAGAGAGAAAGCAAGGGAGAGAGGGAGAGGGCCACAGGCACTGAGTTGGCCCAATCACGGGTGACCAACTCAGACGGCCCCACCAACTCAACAACCTATATCAAAGAGTACACCAAAAGTAAATAAGCATGAAAATATGAAATCACCCTTGTCTTGCATGACAAAATCGAATTGAATCAGGGTTATAATAGTAAAATTATCAGCGATCGTCTTCTCCACACGAATGCCCAATGTACAGCAAAGATACGGAGAAAAATCTCTACACCAGAACCACCGATACGGAGAGAAACTTGGGAAACCATCTCTGGAACTAGGTTCCTAAAACAACCACAAACTCGCCGAGTCCTGGAAGTGCGATAGGGAAGGTTGTCGGTCGAAGAACCGCTCTCCACTGACACAGGTACCAGGAACAGGAGGAAAAGAAAGGGGGAAATGACATATCTACCACGTCAACCAAATTGACTAAGGCAGAAGCTTTGTGAGGAAAAACGGAGGCATATTGAGTACTCAGCATCGCTCTCGGAGGTCGGAGACATCACCATGAACCCAGCCTCTAGCGAGGGATGGAGTACAAGAGCCATACCTGGAGCGCAAAGTGGTCGAATCAAAGTGAGAACACGCAACCTGGAACCCTCATGGAGGTTGCAGACCAGCTTTCTAGAGGTCTGATCGCCTAAGGTGGCAAGGGGAACCCAAGGTCACCAAAAACCAGAGGTGAGACGACGGTGGTTCAAGTTAGGGTTATATAGGCAAGTAAACCTGACAAATCTCAGGCTCAAACGGTGCAAAATTAGACAAGGAATGCAAAGGTGAAGTCAGATTAGGAAAAATAGGAAAGGAAAGAAAGATCAAAGAGAGAGATTGTTGAGGTTACTATAGTGATCAAAAACAAGAAAGTCGGGAGGAAGGAGACAAAGGGCAAGTGTCGCCCCCCAGAGAAGGCCTAATGGGAAATTAAAAGAGACATTGGAGGCGGGAAGCCCCCCCCCAGCATCGCTCCTGGAGGTCGGAGACATCACCATGAACCCAGCTACTGGCGAGGGATGGAGTACAAGAGCCATACCTGGAGCGCAAAGTGGTCGAATCAAAGTGAGATCACGCGACCTAGAACCCTCATGGAGGTTGCAGACCAGCTTTCTAGAGGTCCGATCGCCTGAGGTGGCAAGGGGAACCCAAGGTCACCGAAAACCAGAGGTGAGACGACGGTGGTTCAAGTTAGGGTTATATAGAGGCAAGTAAACCTGACAAATCGCAGGCTCAAACGGTGCAAAATTAGACGAGGAATGCAAAGGTGAAGTCAGATTAGGAAAAATAGGAAAGGAAAGAAAGATCAAAGAGAGAGATTGTTGAGGTTACTATAGAGATCAAAACAAGAAAGTCAGGAGGAAGGAGACAAAGGGCAAGTGCCCGCCCACCCGAGAAGGACTAATGGGAAATTAAAAGAGACAGTGGCGGTAGGAAGCCCCCCCCCCAGCATCACTCCCAGAGGTCGGAGACATCACCATGAACCCAGTTGATGGCGAGGGATGGAGTACAAGAGCCATACCTGGAGCGCAAAGTGGTCGAATCAAAGTGAGAACACGCGACCTGGAACCCTCATGGAGGTTGCAGACCAACTTTGTAGAGGTTCGATCGCCTGAGGTGGCAAGAGGAACCCAAGGTCACTGAAAACCAGAGGTGAGACGACGGTGGTTCAAGTTAGGGTTATATAGGCAAGTAAACCTGACAAATCTCAGGCTCAAACGGTGCAAAATTAGACAAGGAGTGCAAAGGTGAATTCAGATTAGGAAAAATAGGAAAGCAAAGAAAGATCGAAGAGAGAGATTGTTGAGGTTACTATAGCGATCAAAAACAAGAAAGTCGGGAGGAAGGAGACAAAGGGCAAGTGCCCGCCCCCCAGAGAAGGCCTAATGGGAAATTAAAAGAGATAGTGGCGGCGGGAAGGCCCCCCTGCCAATATAAATCTGCAGATTCCACTGCCAATATAAACACAATTTCTGGCTGTGGTCGAGAGACACCACAGACTGCTCACATGGGCAATTCATTTGAGATTCTAAGAATATAAGTTTCATATTTGTGTTGCTGCCTTTGCTTCTGCCTTTACTTGGTCTGTCGCTGCAAATATTAATCATCATCTTTTCCAGTTTTGACAGGGAAACAGTTCCTCCTCTGACTTTGTTCATCAGTGTGGCACTGGCATTCATTCGTTTCGTGATTGTGGTTATGGTTTTCTTTGATTGAGATATCAGTTCCTTTCTCGTCATCGTGGTCGTAGCACAATCCGTCACAACAACTGTGTTCGTTGTTGCTATCGTGCTCGTCTCTTCACAAACAAACTTCAGCTTGGTAATTTTTTACTATCTCTAGAAAACTCTCTCTCTCTCTCTCTCTATATATATATATATATACATATATATATATATATATATATATATATATATATATATTGTCGATACATGTATATATCCTTCCTTGAACTAAGAACAATATTGTATTTAATGTAAAGCAATCAAGAATTTTATCTACAATATTTTTTGAAAGTTGTGTTCTTTGTTATTAATATTGTGGTTAGGGGACAAAGAAAATCTTCTTCGCCCAATCATTCCCAACATCTCATCATAAGTATCTTATAGTTTCACATAAGATTATAATGTTATATACATATTTCTTTTCTATCAGATATGAAGAGATATTTTCATACGGTAACAAGACAAGAGTCTACATCTATTTCTTTACTGATAACTTCTGTCAATAATATTGAACAACAAAATATGCATGTTAACACTTGTGATACTAAGGTTATAGACTTGTCATAAAAAAGTAGAGTTGAACATAACTTAGAAGAAATTGAATCAGAACTTGGGTGCGGCCGAAGATATATGACTACACAATAAATAAAAGAGATGAAAGTTGGCGATCATATATACAAAATGGGCCAACTCAACCAGAGAATCATGAATTTCCTCAAAAAATAATGGGTACTAAGTTGCGCAGGTATAACAAGGCATGGTTTCATGAATTTCCAACTTGGTTAGAATATAATGTTTCTAAAGATGCAGCCTATTGCTTGTGTTGTTATCTTTTTAGACCTGAGGGAGATGGGCAAGGAGGGAGTGATGCTTTTATATCAAAAGGGTTCATAAATTGGAAAAAGAAAGAATCTCTTCAAAGTCATATAGGAGGACCCAACAATTCTCATAATCAAGCTCTGAAAAAATGTGAGGATCTCATGAAGAAAAATCAAAGTATACAATGTGTCCTTCAAAGACAAACTGAATCTATAAAAAAAGCATATGACATACGGCTGAATGCATCAATTGATTGTGTTCGATTTTTGCTACGACAAGGTCTAGCATTTAGAGGGCATGATGAGTCTATTACATAAAAAAATAAAGGGAATTTCTTAAAACTATTGCAATTTCTAGACGACCACAATGATGAAGTAAAAGATGTTGTTTTAGATAATACGCCTGAGAAATAAAAGTTGACAGCACATGATATACAAATTGATATAGTAAATGCTTTTACAACTAAAACAACTAAACAAATCATGCAAGAGTTAGGAGATGAAAATTTTAGCTTCTTGGTTGATGAAGCTCGAGATGTTTACAACAAAGAACAAATGGCAATTGTTCTGAGATTCATCAATAGAAAAGGTCATGTTGTTGAGAGATTTTTAGGGCTTATTCATGTAACAAATGCTACATCTTTATCATTGAAGAAGGTGATTAATGGGTTTTTCTCTATGCATAATTTAAGCATATCTCAACTAAGAGGTCAAGGTTATGATGGTGCAAGCAACATGAGAGGAGAACTAGGTGGACTTAAGACCCTTATAATAAATGAAAATAAATCTGCTTATTATATTCATTGTTTTGTGCACCAACTCTTGTTGTCATTGGTTCTTGTAGCAAGAAATCATCCACAAGTTGCATCACTCTTTCTAACTGTCATCTATGTGGTAAACTCAGTTAATTCATCATGTAAGCATCATGATCAACTTCTTGAATTACAAATAATCACAGTCAAGAATGCACTTGAAGAAGGAGAAATTGCTAGTGGGAGAGGATTACATCAGGAAACATGCCTAAGGCGTGCTGGTGATACCCAGTGGAGCTCTCACTATAAAACTCTTGTACGAATAATTGTCATGTTTCGAGCTGTGGTTGATGTTTTGGAAATTATATCAGAAGATGGTTCTTCTTCAGAACAGAGGACGGAAGCTTTATCATTAATGGATTCTATACAAACTTTTGATTTCATATTCACAATTCATTTGATAAGAGATATTCTTGGAGTTACTAATGAACTTTCACAAGCTTTGCAACGAAAAGATCAAGATATCATTAATGCCATGAACTTAGTTGATATTTCTAAGCAATGATTGCAGAAAATGTGTGATAATGGATGGGATTCACTTTTTGCACATGTCTCATTGTTCTGCAATATAAACCAAATAGATATTCCAGACATGAAGGGTTTGTGGGTTGTTAAAGGTAGACCATGTCGTAAAACAGACAGTTTGATATGTTTACACTATTTTCAAGTTGATTTATTCATTTTTGTGATAGATATGCAACTTCGAGAATTAAATAATAGATTCACTGAAGTAAACACAAATTTGTTGCTTTGTGTGGCATGTCTGAATCTGAGAGACAATTTTAAAGCATTTATCAAAGAAAAGTTGATGGAAATGGCCCAATTTTATCCTAAAGATTTTTCTTCTATACAAATGGCTTATCTTGAAAATCAACAAGAGACATTTATTATGGATATGCAATCTGATGTTCGATTAACTGAAATCAAAGAGACCGGTGAACTTGCAGAAAAGATGGTTTTATATGGAAAACATCTAGTTCATGCAGATGTGCATGAGCTGATAAAATTAGCATTGATATTACCAGTTGCAACAATGACAGTTGAATGATCATTTTCTATCATGAATATAATAAAAAGTAATAGGAGGAACCGGATGCATGACAAGTGGTTGAATGATTCTATGGTTGTTTACATTGAGAAGGAAATATTTGACATTGTAGTTTGAATTTTTTAAATATAATTCTCATGAATTGTATAGTTGTTGGTTGTCATCAATATTATCTTTTATTGAATTTTTGTGCCCCCCTCTAGACTTGGCTGGCTCCACCACTTAAAAGAGACCCGCGTGGCATATATACATGTAGAAGCCATAGTCTGAATTGAATTTTAATAAAGTGATAAATTAATTTTACTTCCTTTTTCTCTCTCCTCAATTAAGGGTTCATATATGATCCAAATTAGGTGAAATTTAGCAAGAGGCCAATTAAAGCATGTAGATTTCAATTATGCACTTAGGTTTGCCTTTTGGGAACTTTTAATGTGTTAAATAGATCAAATCTTATTTTCTCTTTCCTCCATCATTAATGGTTATAATATTCTCCAAATTTGATCAAACTTCACCAACAAGTTATATATAATGTCTTGAATACAAATTTGCCATCAATTTCACATATTGAAGTTGTCTGTATATATATTTAATATTTTGAAGGTTCTATATTTCTCTCTCCTGATTTCACATGTATATTAAAAATTATCCAAATTATATGAAAATTCACTCAAAGGCTATTTTTATTTTGTAGATTACGAATCTAAGATTATTTTCCTATTTTGGGTTTATTTATTATTTTTTATATTTTGGAAAAAGCCCATATCTTCTCTTTCCAAAATAAATGAAATTAATTATTATTATGTGAATTATGTGAAACCTGACTCCTGAGGCAATTGGTACCCAAAGAACAGGATTCTTAACTTAGATTCCACTTTTGAGATTTCTTTCAGAGTTATGTCACCTTTAATATTTGTGGCCATTATTTTCACCTTAATTTCTTATTATCACCATTGCTTATTCCAAAACTTAATATTTTCACCAAAAGAGTTATGTGTGATTATTTGCACAGAATTTTATCTAATTACTTTATTATTATCCACTAACTGCAAGCCCTAATCGATTGAATTGATTGGAACCCTAGTTGAGAGAATCAATTTCAAGGTTGATTGACCCAAACGGTCTCAAGACCGTTTGGAGATCAATGGTTGATTGTGGTAGATGGTTGGATATCCAAGGTCTACAATATGATGTACATTCAATAGTTCAATTGATGGATGGTTTCAATGTTGGAGGGTCCATTGATTGCAAACCCTAGACCCAATAGATTGATTCGATTTCAAGACCAAATGGATGATTCGGTTTCAAGACTGAATGGTGGATTCAGTTTCAAGACCGAATGGATGATTTGGTTTCAAGATCGAATGGTTGATTATTCGGTTTCAAGATCAAATGGATGATTCAGTTTCAAGACTGAATGGATTGATTCAGTTTCAAAACCGAATGGGCTGATTCGATTTGCAATTGATCAAGACCGTTTGGAGGTCTAAACGGTCTTAGACTATTTGAAGGTCCAAACGTTCTCAAACCGTTTGGAGGTGTGGATCCAAACCGTTTTAAGGTTATTAGTCAAAACTGTTGAAGGTTCATTTGATCTCAGAACTAAATGAGTACTATTAAAGTAACTCAAGATTGATTATAATGGAAGTACCTCAAAAGTACTTAGGTGATTAGTACCTTTAGAGTGGTTAACCTTTGCTTCTTATGGAGTCAATGACCTAATACACTATTTCAACTCTTCATTCAAGTTGATTCAATCTAATCAAGATTAAAGTAATTAACTTCTTAGAGAGGATGATAGAGAGAAACATATACATGAGTGATAATCATGTAGTGATTAAACCTCAACACTCTCAACATGAATACAATATGTAATTAGGGTATGATCCTTGTTAGAGAGATCACTAATTGAGAAGGGTGATGAACCCTAACCCTAATTTAGGGAAATGTTAGGTATAACCCTAATACAGGGTAATGTGATGTGTAACCCTAATTTAGGGTAATGATATGAGAAACCCTAATTCAGGGCATTTTAATGAAAAACCCTAATTTAAGGGAATGCTTCATGAAAACCCTAATTTTGGGTAAAGCTACATGAAACCCTAATTTTAGGGGAAATGTTATAAGAAACCGTAATTCAAAGTAAGAATGTAATGTGAAACCCTGATACAGGGTAATGTGATATGAAACCCTAATTTGAAAACCTAGCCCTAATTTGTGAAAGGGGATGAGTAACCCTGATTGATATGAATTGAGAAACCCTAACCCTGATAAGGGTATAATTGGTGCTACTTTTTATATCATGGTGCTAAATTTAATTGATATAATTGTTATCAAGTGTACTAACCATGCAGGTATCATGAGATGATGAGCATAGCCAGGTATGAGCTATGATGTTTCATTTATTATTATTGTTAATGGACCTTGTGAGCCATAACATGCTTTGTTTCCTTGTGGGAGGTAACAAGAGAAGAAATGGGCTTTGTGAGCCATGTGAGATGCTTGTGTAGCAAGTATCATGTTTACCTTGGTCAGATGACCTGAAGGTGTTTTAGTTACTTGATAAGTGGTAACAAGTGTTCTTTGATGAACTGAGGGTTTGAATACCCATTTTCTATAACCATAATGATGAGTTTATGAAAGGATGAGAATTCTCCTGATGTGTTGAGGGATTGAGATCCCAATGCTTTGTTAAAGATTTGAACAGTACTTGATGAAAGTATTACACATTCTTTGTAGCAATTGTTAAAATAATTGATGTTTGGAAACTTGTTTGATGCTAAAAGAATATGGTAATACACCAAATTAATCAAGTGATATCATATAATATAGTTACCCGGACCATAGATCCATCAACGTCAGAATTTGTTGAATGGTGAAATTAGTTAAACTCGGAGCGCATATTTTTGAATATGTGTGGGTAATTGGGTAATTATATCCTCATGCCCCATCGGAATGGCTGCGGGCTATATCCTATGTACGAGATTGGTTACAGACCATACCCCAGTTTGAGTATGGCTATGGGCCATGACTCCATGATATGATACCAGGCATTGGCTACGGGCCATAACCCTGAAGAGAGTATATGTTGTGGGTTATAACTCTATAGAGAAGATGACAATATACCCTGGCAAGCTAATTGCAGTTTGACACGTGATGTCTCTACCAAATAATCTGGTACTGACCGAGAAGGATGAGGTCTTGGAGTCCGGCTCTTCCATTGACCTTGCGTGGTACCGATGCTTTCCGTAATTATGGTTAGTTGGAGTATGAGTGGTATACCTCATCTTCTCAGGGCTTAAGCATGATTGTAAAATGTAATCAGCCGTGTAGCGTATTTTCTTAAGGTTGAAATACGAGAATCATTGGTTGATGTTATCTTGCTTAGCATATCCTAGATGGATAAATGTTATACATATTCTTCATATTACTTATTAAATAAATAATATGTTGTTGTATCAGTCATAGCTGAAATGCTTTGAAAATAAATATTGTTCTAATCTGTTTAGACAATGAATTATCTAATGTTAAACATTTATGATTCCTCTATTTAGTTTTATCTCATTAAACTACAATAATAATGTTTTGGAGGAGAGTTATACATCTCGCTGGGGCAATTTCAATTGTCTCACCCCCGTGGGTTCCAACTTTTTAGGTTGACGTGGAGGAAGAGGCAGAAACACTACAATAGGGGAAGAACAACAGAGCAAGGACAACAGTGAATTCTCAGGTGGAGACACTGGTTGTCATGTCATATATATAGAGTCATGTGTGTTGTCTCTGTACTCTCAGGTCCTCGGAGTCAGTAGTTATTTTAATGAATTGATCTGAGATTTTGGCTATATGCCTTAATGTTTTTATGCTGCCTTTATATAGTCTAAAATAGGGCAGTTGATGCTTGTAATCCTCGAGAAGGAATGGTACAAGAGATGTACTTGTGAACCAGAATGTAATTGAATTACTTTGGTTCTTTTTGAAAGAGTTTTCCAGTATATGGATCTCTTTGTAAATGGTTATATTTTTTTAGTGATTTTCAGTAATCCGTTGTTGATGAACGCTTCCACATTAATCGTATCAATTTGTTCGAACTCTTCGCCACATTTTAATTGGTATCAGAGCTCTAGGTTCACTGAGTCTACAGAGACATAGGATTAAGGTTGTTGAGTCTGTTCCAGTGTCTTCCAGTTATCAGATAGTTACTTCTACTCATATAAGAGGAGAAGAAGAACTTGAAGATGTCTGGATCATACGAAGAACATCCTGTTGAGAGCAGCGTTGTTGCACCAGGAAGAGGTGCAAGGGACCAAGCTAGGGAGGAACCAACACATGAACATCCCTAGTTTGACCCAGCCATGATAGAGAATCCAGCTTTCCATGCTCTATTTGGGTATTTTATGGAAACTATGACGCATATGGCGGACAGGATGCCACCACCTGCACCTAGGGCACCAACCCATAATGAGGGACAGGGAGCTGGAAAGACTTTTGAGAGGCTTCGCCTGGTAGGAGCCACAGAGTATGCTGGTACAGCTGATCCGTCAGATGCTAACTTATGGTTGACTGGGCTGGAAAAGGCTTTCAAAATACTCAATATCTTGGAAGCTGAAAAGGTGAGACATGCAGTGTACCTTTTAAAAGGAAGTGTTGGACACTGGTGGACAATTGAGGAGGGCAAGAGGCCAGGTGTCGAGGTCGGATGGGAAGAATTCCGATGAGAATTCGTCATTAGATATTTCCCCAAGACTTACCTAGATGAAAAGATATCTCAGTTTGAGAAAATAAGACAAGGACCAATGAACATTAGCAAGTATGAGGCTAAGTTCATGGAGCTTTTGCGGTTCTGTCCGCATATGGCAGCTACTGATGAAGAAAGAATTCGGCATTTTGAGAAGGAGTTGAATGCTGAATTGACCACTCTTGTGTTTGCTTTGGAGAACAGGGAGAGGTTTGCCATGTTTGTGGAGTCCATCAGACGGATAGAGAGGTCTGTGATCGAGAAGCAACAAACTAGTGGTAAGAAGGTGTACACTCAGTTTCAAGGACAAAGGTTGGAGGGCTTTAAGAAGCCAAGGTTTTCTACACCGACAACACCATCAAGATTCAATACCCAGACGCAATGGACGTCAAGTAGGGGTAGGGTTTGTAGTTTTGTTCCAAATAGAGCCCCTAGCACATCATCAACATCGGTGACTGGACCAAATAGACCCCATCTTGAGACCAGGATTTGTCATCAGTGTAGACAAGTGGGACATCTGGCAAGGGATTGTCCTGTCAGGAACACAATGGTGACTCAACCCCAGAGGGAGAGTCAACAAGGCTCTCAGAGGAGGCAGTTTTCAAGTGGCACTCGAGGACGTGGGAAAGCATCCCAAGCTGGATATTCGACACCCAACAATCGAGCACAGGGTCAACAACAAGCAACAACGACATTCTATGCGATGAATCAACCCGAAGCAGTAGTCAACCCACATGTTATGACAGGTCAGATGAAACTATTTCATTTTCATATGTCCTCATCCTGCTTCGTATCTATTTTAATTGATCCGGGTGCTACACATTCCTTTATCACTCGAAGAGTGATCCATGACTGTAACATGATCGTCAGTCATAGAGCAGATAGTCTGTTATTAGAAATCCCTTTGTTGGGTTCTGTAGTGCTGCGAGAGGTGTTTTCTCCATGTATTCTTTCTTTCTCTAAACATCACATTCAGGTGGATCTTATACCACTTGAAATGCACAGGTTCAATATAATTCTTGGGATGGACACTCTAGAAAAGTATAAGATTGTCTTGGATTGTGATTCTAAGCAAGTTGTGTTGACAGATGATAGTGACACACGGATCTTTTAGGGAGACAGAAAGATTCTTCCAACCTATCTAGTGTCAGCTATGGTGGCTGAGAAGCTGATGAGACAAGGATGCTTTGCATTCTTGGCACATGTGGTAGACACCATAATGGAGGGCCCTAATTTTTTTGAAGTTCCGATAGTTAGGGAGTTTGAAGATGTATTTCTTGAGGAACTTCCAGGTGTTCCTCCATCCCGAGAGATTGATTTTGAGTTTAATCTAATCCCGGACACGCAACCGATAGCACAAACACCGTATAGAATGGAACATACTGAGATGGCAGAGCTCAAGAAACAACTACAGGAGTTTCTTGAGAAAGGTTTTATTCGACCAAGTACTTCACCATGGGGTGCTCCAGTTCTTTTTCTTAAGAAGATGGACAGATCTATGTGGTTATGCATTGATTACAGACAGTTGAATAAAGTAACTATAAAGAAAAAGTATCCTCTACCAAGGATCGATGACCTGTTTGATCAGTTGCGTGGTTCAATTATCTTCTCTAAGATAGATCTGAGGTCAAGATATCATCAGTTGTGTATCAAGGAGAGTGACATACCCAAGTCTGCCTTTAGGACAAGGTATGGTCACTATGAGTTCATAGTTATGTCATTTGGACTAACTAATGCACCAACTGCATTCATGGAACTCTTGAATAGAATCTTTTGACCTTTTCTTGATCAGTTCATAGTGGTCTTCATAGATGACATAATGGTATACAGTAGAAATGCTCAACCACATGAGCAGCACCTCTGTCAGGCTTTAACTCTGCTAAGAGAGCATAAGTTGTATGCTAAGTTTAGCAAATGTGAGTTCTGATTACCAGAAGTTTCTTTTCTAGGACATGTAATATGTGCCTCAGGTATCCGTCTTGATCCTAAAAAGGTAGAATTTATCCTGCAATGGGAACAGCCAAAGAAACCAATGGAGATTCATAGTTTTCTTGGACTAGCAGGCTATTACAAGAGGTTCATTAAGAACTTCAGTTCTATAGCTTTACCCCTAACCAAGTTGACCAGGAAGGAGGTTCCTTTTGTCTGGAATGACAAGTGTCAACATTCTTTCCAGTTGTTGAAAGAAAGGTTAACAAGTGCACCTGTGCTGGTGTTACCTGAGCAAGGGAAGGGGTACATAGTTTTCTATGATGCATCTAAGAATGGTCTAGGATGTGTGTTGATGCAGGATAATCATGTGATTTCTTTTTCCTCTTGAAAGCTTAAGAAACACGAGGAGAATTATCCAACACATGATCTACAACTAGTTGTTGTGGTCCATGCTTTGAAGATCTGGAGACATTATCTCTATGGAGAAACATTATATATTTTCACAGACCATAAGAATCTAAAATATATCTTCTCACAACATGCGTTAAACATGAGACAACGCCGCAGGATGGAGTTAATCAAGGACTACGATTGTACAATTGATTATCATCCAGGGAAGGCTAATGTAGTGGCTGATGCACTAAGTAGGAAATCATCATCACCAGCCTTAGATAAAGCACAATTGAACTTTTTAATGTGCTTTAAAAGAGATATGCTTATCTCCTTGAGGCAAAATACAACTGAAGGTATCGTTGTTAACCGGGCTGTTAGTTGAGATGCACATAAAACCTACTTTGAGATAGCAGATTAAAGAAGCACAACAAGCTGATATTGTGGTTCAGCACATCAGGTCAGAGTATGGTAGTGAGAAATGGGAAGGCTTTCATGAGCTAGAGGATCAGGTAGTATGCTATCATGATTGTATGGTGGTACATGATTCCCATGAATTAAGAAAGTTAGTCTTGGAGGAAGCTCATTCTTCGATGTATGCAATGCATCCAGGAAGCACCAAAATGTATCATAACTTGAAGGATATGTATTGGTGGCCAAGATTGAAGAAGGATGTAGTTGAGTTTTTTATGCGGTGTTCGGTGTGTCTGCAGGTTAAAGCTGAACATCAAAAGCCTGTAGGAACAATGCAATCTTTTCTTATACCGCAGTGGAAATGGGATCACGTGACCATGGACTTTGTGGTTGGTTTGCCTAGAATAACCAAAGGTCATGATTCCATATGGGTGATAGTTGATAGGTTGACTAAGACAACACATTTCCTTCCGGTTAAAACAACCTACACTGCTGAGAAGCTTGCACAAATATATATAGATGAGATAGTGCGGTTGCACGGGGTTCCAACCACTATTGTTTCTGATAGAGACCCCCAGTTCACGAGTCATTTTTGGGAACAACTACATAAAGCTTTGGGAACGCAGTTAAGGTTTAGTACTACTTTTCACCTATAGACAAATGGACAATCTGAGAGGACCATACAAACTTTGGACGATTTGCTTAGGGCATGTGTCCTTTAATTTGTAGGAAGCTGGGATCTACACCTAATCTTGATAGAATTTGCTTACAATAATAGCTATCAGCACAATATTGATATGGCACCATATGAAGCATTATATGGTAGACGTTGTCGATCTCCTTTATGTTGGTATGAAACATGAGAGTATCAACTTTTGGATCCTGGGCTTGTGCAACAGACAACTGAGAAGATTAAAGTAATTCAACAACAGTTAAAGACTTCACAGGATAGATAGAATTCATACGCCGACAAATGGCAGAGACCTTTAGAATTCCAAGTTGGAGACAGAGTATATCTCAAGGTCTCACCTTGGAAAGGATTCCTTAGATTTGGAAAGAAAGGAAAGTTAGCTCCTAGATTTATGGGGCCTTATCCAATCATTGAACGGATTAAAAAGGTAGCCTATAAGATGGAGTTGCCACTTGAGCTGCATAAGTTGCATCCAGTATTCCATGTCTCCATGTTGAGAAAGTGTCACCCTGACACAGAGTTAGTTTTGTAGCCTGTGGAGGTAGAATTAAATGATGATTCATCATATGTTGAAGGACCTGTGATGATCCTTGATACAAGAATTAAAAAACTAAAAAAGAAACTCTAGCATCACCGTGGCATTGAAGAAGCTACATGGGAACTAGAGGAAGAGATGAGGAGGAAGTACCCTTCTCTTTTCTCTTGATGATTTCGGGGACGAAATCCTTGTTAGGGGTGGATAATTTGTAACTTACCTGACCTGGGTTATGGTCTAACCCTAGATGTTTTGCTTAATAAAGTTAATTATATGCTTGCTCTTATCTTTTGAAAAGTAATTAAGGCTCAAGAGGAACCTATGTTTTAATTTTAGTCCTTTTTGAATAATGTTGAAACAATGTTTTGCCTATTTTGGACTAAAGTGCAAATTAACGAAGTAGAGGGGTTAACTTGCAAATATTACATTATAAATGTTCCTCAGATGTTGAAGCATCATAATAATGAGAACAATGTAGAGGTATTGCTTGTGGTAGCCTGAGCACCACTAAAGAGCTTGTTAAGCAATGTTTGTGCATTAAAACCTAGTTTTGGTGTAATGTGCAATTTACCCAAAACCTAGGGTTCAATATGAAAAATACCACCTCTAGAGGGTCCCTCATGTTTCTTGGAATAATGTAAAGAAAATAAAATGAGAGGTGCATCTCACTTGATTCACTTTGGAGGAGAGAGAATCTTGATATTAAAATAATCAAGTTTTAAGCATAATTGAAATCTTAATTCAATTTAATGCAAAAATAAATACATTAATGGAAGTGCCCTTCAACAAAAAATGAGATGGTTGAATTTGCATAAGAATGTAATTCCTTGTGCCTTGCAAAGGCCACGAAATATCTAAAGTGCGTGGAGAGCCCACTCACATTAGTTAACTAAAAAGTAATATCCACTAATATTGGATATTATTATTAAAATGGTTAAGGTGCTGAAATTGCTTTCTTTTAATTCATGGATAATGAATAGGAATTGCAAGGTGGGGGAGATGGATTCGTATGCAAGGGATGAAGGGGAGTATGTGGCACCAATTTTGGGAATTTAAAAGATTATTATAACACTTTCTCTCTCATTGAAATTCCCTTATAAGATTCTACATATTTCCCATAATTTCATGATTGGAATGAATAAATTCTAGGGTAAACATTTCATTTAAGGATTTTCACATAGGGTAAGGGTTCTAAACCATATTTAGGTGAGATAAAAATGAAAAAGTCAAACTCCAAGTGCCTTAGGTCTAATACCATCTTGTTTGGAGTTAGACTTTAGAGATGATCCACTTCTTACTAAAAAAAATAAGAGTTAAAAATGAAGAAAATTTTCATAGTGGATGAAAAAACATTGTTTAATATTTTAGAAATAAATATCCTAAAGAACAATGTGTAGTAGAAATATAAAATATATTGGCTAAGCACAACTTTGAAGATGCATAATTGAGATCCATATAGAGATATCTTATTAAAAAATATGAAAAATAATAAAAGGGTATTCTAGGATACATCAAGTCTATCATCCACAAAATAGCACCCTGAAGAGGTCATGGTCAAATTGCTCATCCATCCAATGTCTTCTTTTTCAAAGGGGTTGGAGGCCTACACCATAAAATAAGAAAGGTGAAATTTTGAGCATAAAAGTTGGTATGTGCATATATGAAAATTGGTTGACATTATGGAAAAAGGACAAAAATAAATCGTCAAGGCTTTCCAAGTCAAAAGAGATATATTAAAGAACCCATGTGGACAATTGAAATAATAAGAATTACCAAAAAGGTGTTTCATATTAAAGAGGATAATCAATATGAGAGTTACTTGCCTGAATTAATATCACATCTATAATATCACAGTAATAGAAGTGCATGCTAAAAAATCAAACCAATATTGTTAAATAGTATTGAGACCCATGAAATCTCAAGCCAAAAACAACTAGTGGAAAGGTAAACCTTAAGCAGAAAGATATTGCCCTATGAATTATACGAGTGCAAAGGCACAGACAGGGTGGAAAGGATCACCAAATAATATTATTATGGAACAAAAGTATAGTTACTCTAAATAATTTTAGTCTACATGCAAAAATGTATAGGAAACAAGTATGTTTAGTCAAACTCCAATAATGTGATGAGAACATCCAAAAGTTATAGAGAGAGGTTAGAGGACCCATAAACAAATATTCAACCATATCCACAATTTAGATACATCATAAGTCCACAAGAGGTCATAATTGGAGAATGGGATTCCATTTCACAAATAGAGCCAATCTCGGTCAAAATTCACAAGTAGGGGTAAAACATGAAATTTGGATGAGCAAGATACAAATTTAGAGTCCAACATGCATACCAAACATACGAAGACCAAATCCAGAATATCACCATTTACATGAGTCATCATCATATAATATAGAAAGGTTCCATTTACATGAGTCAACATCATATAAGAGAGAAAGGTTTATAGGGTAATATGTCTCAAAAGGCCAAGAGAGAGAAAACATAGGTAACTGCCCAATATGGAATAGTAGAATGCAACATACCTAATGTCAAGTGTTCATATGTCCAAAGTCAACCAAAAAACTTCATCAAAGCTTCAAACAACCTATTAAGAATATATATATATATATATATATATATATATAGGGGTTAGGAAGTGTGTACTGGTCGATACATGTAACTTATGTGCACTATCCATTAAAATGGTTTATATGGAATCTTTTAATCAAATCCAACCATATGGATTCAATCAAAATTGTTTAAATTATATGTGTTCAAAAGATTATGACCATATCACATGTATAGCATGAGATATGACAATATATCATCCTTCAGTTCCTGCAATTTCAACAACTTACCATTGAATAGAGAAAATGCATTTTCTTTAACTAGATGATCTAAAAATTTAAGATTGACATGATATTGTATACACATGCTATCTAAGGGGTATTCAACATATCCATAAGGTTAGATGATTCTAAATAGTTGTACATTCATCATAAATGAAGATGGGTACACATAAGATACATGTGTTTATGTAGATAATTCTTTTAGATACACAATGTTGTACTTTATATCTTTGATAGTCCAAAACGTATTATAATTTTCTTACTTACACATTATTAGATAAGGGGATTGACTCAAAGTGGTTGGGAGTTGTATTCACATAGTCATGGGTCGAAAACCAAGAGTGGATTATGGAAGTGATATAAGAGGTCAACTATTCAATTGAGAAGTGACAACAATTACTAAAGGTTCCAAGAAGGTCTGTAGGTGGTTAGGTAAATAGGATAGTGTGATGAAGGACTTGTGGGTCTCGTAGTTGTAGGGGATTCTACACTAATTGGCAATTCCACTATAGTTGATTTTAGGTATGGAAAGTATGGGTTGTTGTGTGTTGTTTTTTATGAGGAAAACAACCGAGAAGAACTCTAGGAAAAAAGATCAAAGATGAGAGAGAAAGTGCATAGAAATAATCATCTCTATAGTTTTGTGTAAATAGGTCCCTACCAAAGGTGGGAGACCGTCCTGACAGCTTCAAATTGGGATTCAACTAGAAGGAAGAGTGCATACAAGCTAATAATCCACAATAAACCCAATTTATCATATTAGCATGAAATTCTAAATTCATAAACCTTATCCCAATTGCAATATTATATCACTATTTATATGGTTAAATATAGAAATATATTAAATTGGTTACGCAATTAAAGTCTAATTAGATGAATTTTCCATGTAGGCTATTTTTATGTAGAATATGCATGTACCATTAGTTTGCACTTTTAGGGGCATCCATTAATTTATTTAATATTTTAGGGTTTAACTTATACTTTCATTCTTTAATGAAATTAAGGAGTCTAGGATATACTATTTAAGGTGAACTCGACCCATAAAAAACTAAAATAAGAGCATTTTGAATATGGGTTTGATATCTTCTTTTGAGAATATTTATTTTAGAGTTAGAGTTGAAAGGTTCTCTTTCCATATCTAATCACTTAATGATATTTTTGGTATGGGTTTGATATCTTATTTTGAGAATATTTATTTAAGAGTTATGGTTGAAAGGTTCTCTTTCCATATCTAATCACCAAATGATATTTGTGGATAATAAATTGACACTAGATCTATTTTTAGGATAATCTTTGCATGAATTACTTTTCTTAACTCTTATATTAATCCATGTTTCCAATTAAAGATGATTATCTTTTCAAATAAAAATAAACCAACTCCCCATTATCATTTATATCCTTTTTGATGAATTTAATACATTTCCCAACATATAATTAATATGGATATATTAAATCTCCTTTCCATCACTATTAAACATATTTATTAAATTAGTTATGTTATTAAGGGTTGGGGACACATCAATATATATGTATTATTCATCACATAAAACTTGCCATATATTATTATATGGATGTCCAAATTATATTTCAAATTTAGTTCGTTCCTTTACATGCTTGAGTGCATGTTTTGTCTACTTTTCTAGAATTACAATTTATTATGCAAATGTCTAATTATTTATTATTTATCAAGATTAACCATGTTATAACTAAGTATCAGTTATTCCCATCCTATTAGGGTTAATGGTTGAAAGGACCTATATTGCACATAATAATATTTCTAATGTCTCTATTAAGTCAAACAAGGCATCTAAGGTCATCTAAACTCATCATAGATCCATGTTAAGGTATATACTATACCTTTTTGGGGTTTAAACCAAGAATTGTACCTTTGGTACCTTATTGAGGGGATTGGGGCTTTATGTATAAGGAAGGAATGTTTCGGTATGTTACGATGTGTGTGTACTGAACAAGTTATTCAAGCATATACATGTGGATCTTTGATATAATAATCTATGCACGGGAATCTTTGATGGATAATTTTTTTTTGAGTAAGGTAAATATATTAAACCAAAAAGAAGGTATAGTTTGGACAAACTATACAATACAAAATGAGGCACCCATAACCAGGGTCCTACTGAAAACTATATGTGGGGATTACATACAAAAACCCTAGTAAGTTCAAGTGTTAGCATTCAGTCTATACAAAATGTCATTTCTATTCTTTATATGCCATTTGAGTTCATTAGAAAAGTTGTTGATGAACACTTGTTCGTGGTCTTCTTCTCCTCATGGCTTCTCTTGTTCCTCTCATTCCACACAAAATAGCTGAGTCCTGTAATGCAAAGAAGGGTGTAGCTCTTCAGGTATTTATCAATTTTGTAAACATTGTCAACCCATTTGATAGCTTCATATAGGTTATTGGGAACATTCTGCCCCCAGCCGTTCCTGAGGCACATAACACACCAGACCTTCTTTGACCACCTGCAGCTGAAAAGCAGGTGTGTGTTCGTCTCATTAGCACTCTTGCACAGAAGGCATGTCTCATCCACTGGAATATCCCAAACAGCCATCCTATTATAAGTAGAGAGTCTATTATGAATAGCTCTATAGCAGAAAATGCTCCACTTGGGGTAATGAGTGCAGCCCCATCAGGTAGCTGATATCCCCAACCTAGTAGGGGTGCCTGCAGTAGTGTTTATCAATGGTGGCTGGTTAGAAGACCAAGCACCATTCACATCAACATTAAACAGGTGTTGATTGGCATCCACATAAACGCACATCAGCCGCCAGGTGCGGGAAGGTTTGCTTCTTTCATCACAGACTAGATTGGGACCATATCTATATTTCATCCAAATAGTCCAGCAGTTCATCGGTAAGTTGATAAACTTAAGGACGTGGCTAGCACTTCTCTGCTGCATAAGCTCCGATGTATCTTTAATCTGCAAACCACCTTCGTGGAAAGGCTTTACAATATTATCCCAAGCTATGGCGTGATTCTTCCCTACCCAAAGAAAACCTGCTGTAAGGGATCTGAGAGACTGTAAGATAGGATTGGGTATGGTTCCCATGGAAGTCCAAAAATGCAGTAGACTTTGTAGCACCTATCTGATGAGAACCAGTCGACCAACCATTGAGATATGAAGCCCACTCCAATTTTCAATCTTTTCTCTGTACCTATCAGGGTAGCCACTAAAGTCTTTGGAGGTAATGTGGCTCGTAATGAGGGGGAAGCCCAGATACTTGGTAGGTAGAGTGCCTTCATGCATGCTTATAGCTTTCTTGAGTCTACCCCTTCTATTGTCACATGATGTGGAGAGAGACACTTGGGATTTGATGGCACTCACATATAGGTCTGTCAGTTTACCAAACTTAAGGAGGATGAGTTTGTATCCCTTGAGTCTTCTATTATTACCTGATGAGAAAAGGAGTACATCATCATCAAAAATGATGTGGGTCATGACTTTAACCCCTTTGACTTTGTCGGTTCTAATGAGGCCCTTGTCCTCAGTTGTATCAAACATCTTGGTCAACCCTTCACTACAAAAAAAATAGGATTTACCTACATATAATCTAGCTACATTGGCTTTCTTTGTAGCTACAACAATTTTTTTTACATTTTTTGTAATGTGTAATTAAATCAAATATAGTTAATGCCACAAGCCAATTACATTACGCAAAATTTGACGGAAAGTTCGAACTATCCCCCTCCAATATGATTTTCCCTCCTTTTCAAATCCGCACAATACAATTCTCCGCCCACACCCCTATTTCCGATCCTCGCCTCTCCTCTTCTATTCAAACTTCCCAAAGAGGAGCGTCTAGCCCAAACACCGGTGGGAGAGAGGAGATCATACTCTGACATCTATGATCAGTAGGATGATGTTTCTCAGAGGTAAGTCCACAGAAGGAGATGATCACCACAAAGGGGGGCGTGGAGGACTGCCTCCTTTTTTGTTCATCGACATCAGCGATAGGCTCAACAAGTGCGTTGTTTTGGACGGAAGGCTCGATGACTTCCAATTCTAATCAGTGAACTGTGGGAACAAGCTCGACAATGCCAGCATCAGGGCCTATAGCAAGTTGGAATAGGTGTTGTTTTGTCCCAGTTTACCCCATTCCATCCTTGGAGAACTCTGTCCCGATGACTGGAAAATTTGTCAAGGCCTAGAGGAGAAGGGTCGACCACCCATAAGAGGTCCAACTCAAACTCACAATAAGCATTTTTTTATTCAGCTATCCTGTAGTTTCGGTGAATATTTAATTGGCAGTTGTGTGATTTAACTTTTGGTTCATATCCAGAACGGTGAAGGAAGATGCCCTTCTAGTGCCCTTATGCCCCATCTGAGCTTCCCCAAGTCGTCTTCAGAGATGGACTACTTGTAGTTCAAAGATGGGGTGTCTTGGAATCTGAGGGTCAAACACAGGTGTGTAATACATCTCTAAAGTATTGCTGGAGATTAATTAATATCTCATCATCTGTTCTAACACCTGTATTCACATTCTTCTGAAAGATAATATAAAACATGTATGGCTGCTTTATTTGACTCGAATTCTGTTGTTGTATATACATTCCATTTCAATGATTTTATGGTGAGTAGGAAAAAGACCAGCGATTAGGAAGCTCCAGGATCTTGTTCCCAACATCGAGAAGGTACCCAATACATAGATAATCAATTGTAACTTCTAAGTGTCTCCTACTGTATCCGCCATTAGCCAGAATAAGTAATGGCTGCTACGGTTGATTCATCAACCGTATTTGGTATGTCATCTAATTCAGATATAGAATTTCTTCTTTTTTTAATTACATAAGAAATACATTATGCTTTGTGGCTGATGGAACTCTTGGCTTCGGTGTTAATGTATTACTTGTTCCGTTACTTTAGCAAACCCCAACACGTTGACCGGGCACGGGACATCTCCTAAAACCAAGTAAAGCTAAACTATAAAGACGATACTACTAGCTATTGTTCCTTCATCTTGCTTTTAGAAGCAACTCGTATCTCTTGCTTTAAATTGTGTGACTCTTCTCCAAATCAATCATAAATTGTCAGGAGTTATTCATAAATCCAAACATGTGCTCGACATGCCAAAATTTCCAACTAGGCCCCTTTTGTGGGAAAAAATACAATATTATAGCTGCATGGGTTGAATGAATATCATACATTGTATAGTTTCAAGTAGGTCGTAGATATTAAAAAATGGTCAATCAAGTCCATGAATCGGTTGGTGTCATGTATCTTCATTTTTGGGATCTATCTTTGTGCCAATTAAATAACAAATTAACACTCACTCGCTTATCGAGAACGTGTGTTTCTTCTCTCTCTTTCTATCTTCCTTTTGTTGGGTGGAAGGATTCCAACAAAAAGACATGGCTATCAAGAATATCAAGAAAAACCTCGTCGAACATGAACAACTAGCGTCTCAATCACAGAAAACAGTGAATATATTTCATCTAAAATGTTGTATTGCTTTTGTAAAACCAGATTTAACCATCTGAATAATTGGATCCATTTAGGGTGATACCTAAAAGAACCACATGAAAAATGTTACCTGAGCTTGGCAATAAAAAAAAGAAATTTAATAGTCATAAAAATGCAAGATAAAAAGTTCTTTAGTCACAATCTTTTTGGGTCCATCAAGAGTTTTGTATATGCCAAACAATCATGTTTATTGACCCCTCCTCAATGCTTCCTTCTACTTTAGCCTAGTAGATAAAAAATAATTCCAGAATTAAAAATACATGTAGATTTTATATCTCAATATGCAGGTGCAGATGACATCCCTGTTTCTAAATTAACCCATGTGCTATGTAACATCCTCATTTAGTTTTCTCTATATGTTGTGTACCGTCCTTATACAGTTTAACACTTGACCAACACTATTGGTATTCATCTATTTGTTCAAGTCTCTAATTAGGATTGGTATGTCATAATTTGATTGTTTTCAAACCAAACATGGTTTTTATTTGAGTTTTGGTTCACTGGATTGGTGGTTCATCTAACTTGAAGCAAATTATGAAAAGTATAATGAACAGCTTGCAAAAAAACAACAGTAAACTAAACACACTTTCATATCCACTCTTTTGATAGTTTGATAGAACTTTTCATTAAAGTGGATTTCATCACACAAAAATGTTTTGAGAACACTATTGACTTCTTTGCAGGCTTCATAAAATTTAGAACTTTTTCTTCTCTCAATTCAACTTACAAGAACCTCTTTTCTCTATGGCCCTTGGACAAGTATACACTCCTATAGTAAGGAATCCACGATAAAGAGAAGAATGACAACAAGACCAAGCCTAGAAGCAATGTCGTTGAGGTTAAAAACATGTGTTCTTTTCCTCACAATGCTTTGTCCCTTCCACCTCCACCTCCATCCATTTCCTGGATTGTTTTTCTTCCCATGACCTATCATCTTCTTCCTCTAGTTTTATGCCATTGGCAAGGGGCCATCCACCAAGAAAGAACTGATTCCAACTTGGAGTATTGTTGTAAACTCATTGAGCAACAAGCAATTAGAATAGGAATATGGAGTATGCATGCCTTTTCCCATGATCCCAAACTCCATGTTGACTATTCCACATGTAGTTTAACGGGTTATTATATGTCCCTTCTCCTTGATTAACCAAGTGTGTTTTATGTGACAAGAACTGATTAGGCAAGTGGCTAATGATGAGTAGGACTCAGTCCAGGTGCTGACTACATACTTCCAATTTTATGGTCCTCCATAAATTATTGTTGTTCTGGTTTCATTGTGTGTGTATTTTGAAACATGGTTTCTAAAGTCATTTACAGAAAAGGCTCAGCCTAAGAGGCATATTCTACAATATCTCCAATTGTGTATTCAAGCAATCATGAACCCATTGCAGTTGTTTCATGATCACCAGAACCTTGAGTTGTTGGGGCTGCTTTTAAGCTATGTTTTCAATAATCTATGTTTTTTTCTTCTTTTTGTTGGTTAGATATTCATCTCCATTTTTGGAATCTTGATGTTTGGGAGTTGCTTACACGTTTTATTCCAAAATGGGGTCTTGGATTTGAGTTATTGTTGATTTGTCCTAACTTCAATAATATGAGCTAGGTGTGCCCTGTGTCCTATTGATTCGGGAGGTTGAGCTCAGTTCTGATGTATTTTTTGCTGACGTCGATTCGGTCTTGGTCATTGTTAGCACCCTTTTTGATATTCATTGGAGTTGAAGTCATGTTTTATCTTCATGATATATATATGTTGTTTTGGTCTCGAGCTATTGGTGTTCTCCCTGTGTTCAGTGCTTATTAGTGTGACTCCTTGGGAAGAGGGTTTGAACTTCATAAGTCCGTTGGAGGTTCAGTTTGTTGAAGCTATAGGTTTTGTATCTTCATTGTTTGCATGGGAGTAACAGAGTTGTTGTTCAGTTGAAGCTAGTCAGTGTTGTTCTTTTGTCTTCCTTGATCAATTGGTGACTATTGACTTTGAGTTGTTGGGCCTATTTTCTAGTTTATGTTAATACTGGTACGGGTTTTCGGCCACTTAATGTTTGGAAGGTACTATATATTTTTATTCTGAAATGGTGGCTTGCATTGCTTCTATTGTTGATTTGATCTGGCTCCAATAATACGAATTAGATGTCTCTTATGTTTAGTTGCAGCTGGAGGTTGATCTTGGTGATGATATTTGTTTATGACCTTGAGTTGATCTTGGTCTTTGTTGGTAGACTTTATGATATTCTTGATTCTTTGTTTCGAGCTGTATAGATGTATAGTCTTTTTTAAGTTCCATTGAGATTAGGCACGATTTTGTGAACTAATTTTGCTGAAGACCATGTCTATCATTGTATGGAGATGGCTATCTTATCCACTTTTTCAGTGATTCTCCTACACAAAAGAGATGACCCGGACTTATGACTTTTTTCTATAGTTGAAGTAACACTTTTTGTCCCTGTTACACTGAGGTTACTGGCCATTAGTTTGCAGTCTTATTGATAGCTCCTTTTGATTTATAAAATCAAGCCTACAAAGACAATTTCATGGAGGAAATGGTCAACAAAAATGATTTTGGGTTGGAAGGATTTGAAAGATGGCTTTTGTTACAAAATATAGGGAGTTTGGTATCACCATAGGAACAAACAACAGAGGTTATCTGCCTATCAAATTTCTAGAGGCATAGACTAAGAATTTGAGTAATGCTTTTACAGTGCCCCTCTTGCACTTGAATAATGTTATACCAAATCTAGATTTCTCTTGTTGTGCTTATTCTTTGGTAGCATCTATTACTAGTAGAGAAGCATTTTGGGTGTCTGGGTTCTGATTATGTTTGCCAAGATCTATGTATTTCTAGTGGTATGCCATTTCTTCTACTGATTACAATATGTATGGTTTTTTATATACAAAGTTAATGCTTTTTTCTTATTGAGAGCTTTCCCCTCTTGTACTTATCTATGTATTTCTAGTGGTATGACATTTCTTCTACTCATTACATTATGTATGGTTCTATATACAAAGTTAATCCTTTTTTCTTATTGAGAGCTTGCTGATCTTTTACTGCTCCATTTGGTTTAATGTTGAAGACGTGATGTATTTTTGCTTGAGTCAAGATTCTTTTCTTTAATATGGGATTTGGATGCTAATTCTAGTGAGATTACTTCTCTTGGAGAAAGAAAATTCTTAGTATTAAGTATAATGTTACACATTAACTGATTCACTTTCTGAAAGATTTAGAGTTTTAAAATTTATTCATGTGATCCCCAATTCTATGGAAGTGAAGCTCTGCTACATGGATGATTTTTATTGGCTTGCTTCTACATTTATAATCATGGGTAAACAATAGAAATAGAAAAATTGAACCAATGCATTATGATCTACTGTAAAGTTTCAAATGCTATTTTTGTCTTGGACAAATATGGAATCATCGTCATTTAAAGGAATGCAAACATTCAAATATGATGTCATCCTCCATAACTTTCATTGGTTCCTGGAATGTTGCTCAAGATAAAGCTCAAGCCATGCTCATTACCTTTCAAATCACATTGAACTTTAGATCTAGAAATCTGGTGTTTGAATCAAATGCTCAGTGTGATTGGCAAACTAATAATGACTATTAGAGGAGAGACTATGCCATGACAACTACAATGATATTTATGCCTTGAAGCCCGTGTTCTGTAATATTATGTTCAGGCACAGAATTTCACATTGGCAACACGCATAGTTGTAGTTCTTCTACTTCAATTTATGTTGGTTTGGCAAAGGTAATTCATATTTACCAGTAAAAAGTGCAATAATTGCAGTATGTGTGCGTGAACTTTGTAGGTGGGAGTAGGTGTACGGGAACCTAGATGTTGAAGGAGGGTCTGGCCTAAGACATGACCATATGCACATGAAAAATTCAAAATTAATTGTGTCTGGAAAGGAGAAAGGTATTTCCAATATTCAAGGTCCAGGTAACACCCTATATATATCAGTGATATGTATCACTTATTAATGTATGTTCTTTGTTAATTCTTCCACTATATAATATGCTAATGTCTAACGTTTTAATAAAAAATTGGAACTTCAGGCTTACTGCATCATGATACATATTTACAATGAAAAAAATGTCACATGAGTCAATGTTAGATCTGCACTCTTCAATGTGGTGGAATAGATCTCAAATATTATAATAGTTTTTTGAAACTAGCACAAACTTAATAGTGATATCAAAGGAAGAAACTCTGTCATTACAAAATACAAGGAGATTTATGTCTATGTTCTGTCCTATCATGTCGAATAACATTTTGTTCTATATTAATCAATAACATTTGAACAATAGACTTAATCTGCTAAATTGCTAGTCCTTTCGTTGATGCAAGAAGCCTGGTTCTGAGTAATACTTTCTTTTAAGTAATAAGACAGGCAATTTCTAAGAAAAGTATATGGTTTACAACACCAGCTAAAAATTTTATTAAAGAAGCTGCCATTGTGAATGAAGACCCACATTTTGCTGATGGTAGGATGATCTCCAAGGATAATGCCAATAACCATCTGCAGCATGATAATTGGTCTAAACATTACTCGTGACTCCAAGGAAACTTTGACATGAGAAGCACATCTTTATAATATGATGTATAATTATGTTGGTGGGATAAAAAGGATCCATGATATGTGTTTCTCTGAGCATTGGACGAAACTTCGACATGAGAAGCACATCTTTATAATATGATGTATAATTATGTTGGTGGGAGAAAAAGGATCCATGATATGTGTTTCTCTGAGCATTGGACCTAGAATTACTCAAAATCTACCATGACTGCAAGCATGTTGCACTTTTCTTATTGTACACAATTAAGATGAATACATTAAGGTAGTTCTTTAACTTTGCCAACTATGTTGCACTTTGACTTAAATCCCCTATTCCTGGGTTTTTTGGAGGTCTAGATGGAGGAGATCTCCGTTGGTGTGTTGGATAATCTTTGTTCTTCTATATATGGTCATTTTGTTGTTTCAGAGATTATTTTTTCTTATTATTGTGCCTCCATTAAGTATGTGTTATTTTCAGGGGGGTACTATTCTGGACGTGAAGGCAATGCATGTAGAAATGGAGCCTAGAGCTTTGTTCTAGAGTGCTTTGTCAAGTTCATGGATGCAGAGATTCCAGGTGTTCTTTCACTCTATTTTAAGGCTATTCTTGAAAGGTTGACAACCATAGAGGATGGAAAGAAAATTTCAAGGTTTCCCACTTGAACTGTGTGTTGCCAAAATCAACTTAGATGCTCTTACATACATGGCATGCCTCCGCAGTTTCCTGGTTAGTACTAATTTTATCAGGCTAATCTTTCAATATATGTGTTTATTCTACCATTTGGTTAATCAACAATATACTACTCTTTTTTGTTCTCTATTTCAAGCCTTTTAGCCTATTACTTCTTGTGTAACATCACTTGGGACAACCTGTTTAGTTACAGATATAATGTAAGGGTAAAAAATCATGATAATTGTTGGCCATTTAGAAAGTTTTCACATATGGAAGAAACTTAATAATCTACTTATCTCACCATTGGTTAAAAGATTCTTCAATTGTAGTGGTTAAATGCTTCTTGTTGAACTCTGCACTGACTGTTCATCATAAAATTTCTACTCTTAAAGTTGTCATATATATTATTAGTTTGTTTGTTATTTTATTGTGCTTTGCAACAAAGAAAAGTTTGCAAGACTGTGCTTAAAGAAATTTAAAAACCTCTAAGGACAAACCCAACAACTACATATATTCACCATTATCACAACATTTGATGAAAGTATAACCATTGTTGAAAACATTTACAGATTCTGAGGTTCATGTTTCGATCTTATAGTTGGTGGTGTAGAGTGGAAAACATTTACAGATTTGAGACTGTCACAATGTCTAGACCTAAAAGACCAAGGATAAATGTTATGCAGCTTCCTTTGATTCTTTAGTTGTTATTTACGAAGGTACAAATGTTTGTGGCATTTTGAATTTTGTCCTTATTGTTTTTCATTACTTTTTTCATGAAGATATTTAGTTCCTTGGTGAACTGTAAAGATGTATTCCATTTGTTTTGGAAGAAGCATATCAAGTTTTTCCTCATCAAATTCACATAAGTGAGAACCTAAAACTCCCCTCTCGTATTGAATGGGGCCATTTTCCTAGATCAAGATTCAAGTCATATTTCAAGCATTGCACAAATAGAAGAGGGCATAGATCCCAAGAAAACTGACAAATCATGGTGAACCAAACAAACATAGCCACGACCTGGTTCAACATGAAATGGTTAGACAGTCAAACTCTGGTTGGAAAAGTTACACACCAAAGTCTTACATTTAGGGCGTACTTGAAGAGAACTAAATGTAACCTAGTCACAAAATTTTATGTACACCATAAACCAATTTGTAATGTTACATGGTTCTTATTATTTTGTGCTTAGATATTTTAAGGATATGCTACTTGCCATTTTTCCCATACATACTTAAATATTGCATTTATGTTTGCTTGTATGGTTGTACCATACAGAAGGAAGCAAACTTTTCACTAGTATTTCCAACAATCTAGTTTTGGTCTATCCATGTCCTTGTGTATAAATATTTGCAGTGGCTCATCTACATAGTAGAATCCAAAAATCATGATAAATGGTATGTTAGTAAATACCCAATAACTTGGAAGAGGGACCAATAAAAATATTAACTTGCTCCAAGAATCGCCTCAAGTCAACCACTAGGCATGAACAGTTAATCCGGTTCTGAATGTTGCTTATCGAAAAATAATTATAGACTTCTAAAACATATATCCAGACTATACATAGTTCAGTTCACTATGTCACAACCATAAAATAGACCACCAAAATATGTATCTTGTACTAGACTATTGCAAAAATGAGGAAGCACAACTAAATATGGATTGTACTTGAATACCAGAGTGTTGAATTAGAAGACACCCTCCCAAAATTGTCATGGGCTTCTTTAGACAAATTGAGACAACATCCCACATACATTTGTAAAGAAAGTGTATACCTTGATGAAGAAAAAAATTTGAGAAGCAATAGCTTGTTACCTGACAATATCAACATTCCTCTCCAACATACATAGAATCATAAGTGGGGTAGTGCGTAGTAGGCTCTAAAAAAGATTAGCTAAAGATTAAATGACTAGTCATAAATATCAAATCTTAGTGTATAGTCAAGTAGCTCAATACTAGTGATATTTGAGGGCATTGATACCTAAGTGGTTTGATAGTGACCTAGTATCAGGTGTTCTTATCATCGTCACATTGTATGCAGAGGGTCGTGTGGAGACGATCATAGAGGAAATGTTTGTGACATAGGAGTATGCTAGTAAGCTCAACTTTTATACAGGTCGTTGTGCTATAGTACAGATCTTCCGCATTGATGTGATGGTATAGAGTGTCAACGACCCTAGTTTCCTCCCTTGTTACTTGAACCGATCCACGCATCCAACAATGGTACTTCTTCTTATTGCAACATGAATGCAACTTTTCATATTATTCAGATGAATGCAGCTTTTAATCTCAAAGTACATTCAAGTAATTACATTACAATTCAACCAAAATAGCTAAATTGGGAGTGATTCCCTAGTTTCAATGTCATATATGCAATGACCATATAGCTTTTCATTTGTGACCAAGATGTTCGCTAAAATACCTGGTCGAGGACAACATTTTTTATTTATGTTTAGCATTATAAAAAGAGTGATGCATAGATTTTTTATAGGGATCCTTTCAGTTGTAAATTTATTCTTTTAATCTTGATATTCTGGTTGACAATATTTGGACTTCAAGATCGTGCATAAGACCCCATTGACGACTCTTATGTCTCTTTTAATCTGAGGTTGATGATTCGTCCCTTGAATCTCAATATACATCTAGGATTCACAATATGATTTCTACTTTTGGTCATATGCTGACTCTTTTCCTTGGGGAAGAAGATGTCTTGTGCACCATTTAGTTATTATTCTAGGTGAACTATTCTATTTCCACATGTTACTAACCAGAAAGGTATGACGTGGATACCATTGCTCATATGGTACCATATTAATAAACATGTTAAATATATATGACAATCACTACATATGATTGAATGATAGCAATGTGAACTCAAAGCTAAAGCCTCGTCCAACAGTAAATGAGCATCCATAAAGTTTGGCATTTTCTCATATTCATTAAGATGTAACCACCATTAGCAGAGTGCGCTCTTTGGGAATGCAACAAATAGGTGCGTGGTGCATCCCTTCACAATTTTTGATCAGGTAAAATCGAGGAAGCTTGTTATTAGCACCACCAACAGCCCCCAAGGCATATTAGAAGGCATAAGTAGTTATGCACACCTTTTATTAGCTTAGCAATCCATAGCTCTTCATCATCAAGGAAGAAACTGGGGGTAGGTTGGAAAGCCTACCAGATGGCTGCACTTCTTGGGCAATCCCGAAGACAGTGAATGATCGTTTCGTCCATAGCATGACATCTCGGACAATCACCGGCGACATTGATATGGTGATGGCGCTTCTCAGCGTTGGTGAGCAAAGCTCGGTGTTGGAGGAGCCACAGGAAGATATTGATCCTCTCTACGACTTGTACCTTCCAGATTGAAGTCTAATCACCTAGGATGGTGAGCTCTTTGTTCATATGTAGCCATCAATACGCGGATCTAGCAGTGAGGTTCTCACTTGTCCCTAGGGGCCAGATAAAGGTGTCTGTCCCGTTTGCAGGATCGGGCGGAGGTAGTGCTTGAAAGATATCCCAAATGTATGTGGGGAGGTAGGCATATATGAAGTCCCAGTCCCATTCCCCATTTTCCATACGCATCGTTGCAACCCCAAGGTTCGCAATCTCTGTCGGAATGTTGTGGTTAGGTGCAAAGGTGAGGACGGCTTCCCCAGCTAGCTATTCATCCTACCACACCTTCATGTTCTCACCATTGACGATCGATTTGGAGCACATGTTTTGAAGCGTTGGTAAATTGGATTTGATGAAACGCCAAGTTGCAGAATAAGAGGACCTGGAAGCGACCCCTCTGCCTTGATAATTCTCCTTTAGGATCATGACCCATAGTTTGTTTGGCTCGTTTATATATGACCAAATGTTCTTCAACATTATTGCTGAGTTCTGATCTCTAGCATCCCTGACCCCAAGGCCACCATGGTCCTTACTTGTTGTGATTTTTTTCTGGGAAACTAGGGATATCTGCTTCTGGTCACGTGAGCCTTGCCGGATGAAGCGCCGAACAAGGGTGTTGATATCATCACAGAGGGCAGGAGAAAGCATTGTCGCCTGCATTGTATACGTAGGAATGGATTGTAGGGTTGCTTTGGCCAAGGTGATTCTTCTGGCTAGTGAAAGTTGACGCACTGTCCAACTGTTCATTCTTCGCTGGATTGCGTCTAGGATGCTTGAGTGCGTGGACTTGTTGGTTCTTTAGTGGAGGATCGGGACTCCCAGGTATATCACGAGATCGCACGTCACTTGAAAACTTAATTTCCTTCTAATACGACGTCTGTCAGGTTGAGTGACGTTGGCGGAGAAGAAACAATGTGACTTGGTTGTCGAAACAACTTGCCCGGATGCTAGGGAGAAGGTCCTCAAGACTTTCTTGATATTAATGGCATGCGCAGTCAATGCTTCAACTAGGAGAATGATATCATCAGCAAAGCAAACGTGAGTGAGAGGCGTGCCTCTTCTGGACATGGTCATTGGATTCCGGGTGCCGGTGGTAGAGGATTGATGGATCATTTGGCTAAGACGCTCCAGGAAGAGTACAAAGATATAGGGACTCAAGGGGTCACCTTGCCTTACCCCTTATACAGTCTTGAATGGCGCCATGGGAGCGCCTTCCCATAGGATTGATGTCTCTCCAGATTGGATGATTGACATGATTAGGTGAATCAGGTGTGGCGGAAGGCCAAATTTGGTTAAGGTGTTTTGTATAAATGTCCCATTCATCCTGTCGAAGGCTTTGGAGAGGTCAAGCTTGATGGCCATCTATCCTTTTGCACCTTTTTTGGATTTCATGGAGTGGATGACCTCTTGTACTAAGAGTATATTGTCGGTGATCTTGCGACCTGAGATGAAGCTGGATTTCCAAGGTGAAATCCAGTCGTCCAATATGGGTTTGATGTGCTCAACTATGGTTTTTGAGATGGCTTTGAACACCAAATTATTGAGAGAGATCAGACGGAGGTCACCACAGTTCTGTGGCGATTTGGTCTTTGGTAGCAATACCATGTGAGAATTTGTGAGTGCCAGCTCCACCTTTGTTGAGATGAAGGCTTGTTGGATGGTGCACATGACCGACGTCCCAACATGGGACCAGCTATGCTGAAGAAAGTCCGCCGTGACACCATCTAGTCCAGGCGCCTTCGAGGGTGCCATGGAAAAAATTATATCATGAATTTCCTCAGCCGTTGGGGTGGTTGCTAGAGTTTGGAGTGTGGCTTCTGGTAGCACCGGGAAGACACCTGAAATGTCGTTAGTGTGTACAATTGAAGTAGGTGAAGTGTAGTAAGATAAGCAATGAAGAAAGATTGGGCACGAAGCAAGGTTGGGTCAGTGACCCACTGAACCTCCGTATCCTTCAGGTGTGAGATCTTGTTGTGGTGTCGTCTGGCCTAGACATACGATTGGAAGAAACTCGTGTTCCAGTCGCCCTGGTGCAGCCAGTCATTGTGCGCCTTCTGCTTCCAGTCCGCTTCTTCGGCGAGAAGGATGTGATGGTATTTCTCTTGCAGATCCACAATGCGGGAGGCAATATGGGTGTGTTTGTTTTGATCTGGGCCCTTCTGTAGTTGGTCCAGCTCACAGAGGGTCACTGCCTTCTCCATGTGCTTCATCCTCATGGAGTTGTGATGCCATCTTGTAGCAGTTGTTTGGAACTCCGGTAGGGTGTCAAAGAAGAAGACTGACAAGTCCCAACCATCCTTAACACATGCAGTGAAGTCCTCATCTATAGTCCAACTTGCTCTAGTTTTGAACCCCGCGTATCCAACTTTTCCAGTGGTACGAGTGAGACCGGTAGTGATGAGAATAGGGTTATGATCCAATTTGACACGGGGAAGCACCTGGATCCTGGTACTCGGGTGGTGGGAGAGCCAAGCCTCATTGGCAATGGCCCTATCTAGCTTTTCACGGGCTCCACCTCATCGAAAGGTGAAGGGTTGTCCGACGTCGTTTCCTTGGCCTGATCGTAAGAGGGAGCGGCTCCATCTTTCTTTGGTGGTGTGGTCCTCTGCTCTGGCATCTTCGCATGGATTGACAATGAGTATGTCGGTGGCTGCTCGCTTGAATGTGTACCTGTTTCGATGAAGCTCCAATCCACATCAACATGACCCAGACGGCCGCAGTGCATACATATTTGGGGTAGGTTCTCGTATTCTAGATGAAGGTATTCTCCATTGAGGATGATACCAGGGAGCAGGGGGCGTGATGTGTCGACTTCGACGGCCATTCTTGTGAACTTCCCCCTATGTCCATGAATGGTATTATCATCAATTATGATCGTTCTACCCATTGCATTTCCGATGCTCTCTAGCAGCTTGTTCTGGTAGAGATGGATCGGTATATCTAGGATACTTTCCCACACCACAAGTTTCCTAGGGATCTGGTTCGATGGGCGGAATTCTGGGTACCATGACTGGATTGATAGGTAGTTGCCAAAGATTGTGTATGGTCTTCCCATCATGACCTTGATGAACTCAAACTCACTTGCGAGTTGGGCGATGTAATAGCCATATTCTAGGTCGATGACACAGTAGTGTTTTGAAAGTCCCCATAGGCTTTGAATCTGGTTTACCAGGGCGTGATACCCTATATTCAAGCCCAAGGCTTTGATGATGACAACATTCATCCATGGTGCTAGGAGAGGGGGAAGGACGTCTGGCTTGACGGTGAAGGATGGCAGTATGCCAACACTTTCGACCGGGATGTCCTCAGCTTTTAGGGTGTCAGGGGACACCGGGTTCGAAGGTATGGCCCAAGGCCTTTTCTCTCCGCATCATTGAAGGACAGCCTCGGGGACGACGGTCTTTGCATCTCTACATCTATGTCTTGCTTACTGGTTTCTTCTACGACGTTCGGTGGTACAACCCCCTTGTCCGGTGCGGTTGTGTATTCATCTGTAGGGCGGACGAGCCTCTGTTGCCCTCGCCCACCGTTGCCTCCTCGTCCCCCTCTACCGCCGCCTCTCCCAAACCCTCGGGGCGGTGCCATCTCACTCTCTCTCGACACTAATCACTATATTGGCTGACCATCAGATTATCCAAAGAGATTTTAATACATAAACTGTCTAATTCATATTATAGCACACAAACTGGTTTGTTTTAACTACTTAAAGCTTTAATCATGGATCAACGATAAACCACATACATGGTCTCTTAGATAATGAAAGTGAGGATCAGTAAGATCAAGTCAACTATGCATTTAGCCATTGAGAGAAACTCTAAAATTAGACTAGTTGGGCTATGACTGTCACCCGCACCATGTCAGCAACCAAGGTAGTGCGATCACCCCCAAATTGAAGCATCCAAAGGACATGTACTGACCCTATCATTCAAGTCATGCCACACTTAATTGACATTCAAGTCGAGACCATTACAGTCCCCATTATCTCTTGTAACTGAAACGTTGGTCTCTGTGGCTATACATATGTAATCCCGATCTTTTGATCACAATTAAGGAATACAACAATAACATTATTGACATCTTCAATCATCTACCAATCACATTATTCACAATAACTACAACCAAAATAAATTGCAAACCCTATTCTTCTATATTCCCACTCCATTTCCAACCCCCACTGTCCCTTGCACATGTAGAAGGTCAGATTTGTGATGAGTCTAAATGGGAAATGGGACAGAGATTCAAATGTGGCATTGAGGAATATGACTCTGTAACAATATCAACCCTTACAGAAACTCTCATCAATTGAAGAAACTCCCTACTAGAGCAAAAATGAATCATCTAGATCTTCAGTAGAAAAGAGAAGTCTTACATGCTACTAGAAGACTCTGAACAAATGTCAAGGTGTAAATATTTCCCACACAACCTCTTAAGGAGAATATTTCTTGACATTGTGATTTCATTTGGTTTTATTAAGTTCTTCTGCTAGTTGTGGATTTCTCAATACATGTATGTTACCATAAATTCATCTATTATTAGAAAAGTTGCACTAGTATGAGAAAATAGTTAGACAAGGAACCTAATGCTAGATAGCTTATTCAACCACACTATCCCTCCTTCCCTTCCTTGTCTATAATAGTATAGCCTAAGAGAACGAAACTAAATTCTTTTTTGACCCCTCTTGTATTGTCATGTATGTTTCCATTATAGAATACGGCTACATTAACATTTAGATTCATCCCTCAAATAAAAATGACAATCCAGTGAACATTTTCGCAGAACACAGTTTGCATCTATATTCAAAATGCAGGTGGCAAACTAACTGAATTTGATGAATGTTATTATTCAGATCGATCCTTTAAACATTAAGATAAGTGATGATTCTTTACAATGACTTATTTTAGATGCTTGAGTCTTTTACAGTAACACTTCATGTGACTTACTCAATGTTATTTTTCTACCATTTAATAAGTCATAAACCATAAGAAAGTATGGTATCTTTCAAAGATTTTTCTTAGCTTATTTATATTGCTTCTCTTTAATTATAGTATGATCAACTTTAAATGACAACACCCCCTGATAAACATTACGTAAATGGTTTTTTTTCATGGTATTTTGCTGCTACAAACTCGTATAGGGAAGAGTGTTTTCCTAGTGCACAAAGCCTATATGTGCTGCCAATGAATGAAACATTCATCATGGGGATTCAAGTCTCATGTACTATGAGGTGTCAATTAAGTCATTAAAAATGACATTGAGGGTCTAGAATGATTCTTCTTGAACTTGAAGTGATATTACAGTCCTATGCAATTATGTGCATATCAATGGTCCATTGATGTGCCTATTGGCTTGAGGTTTTATAGTTTCTTTCCTTCGTTCAGGCTTATGTCTTTGTCGGGCCTTGTTGGTTGACAATCCCTTCAGGTTCAACTCCCTATATGAAGAATTATACAAACCTTAGTGATTCAGTATCACTGAATCTTATCCAATCTACTCCCCTGTTTGGCACATCACAACATGGTGGTTCTTCAAGGGTGTCAAACCATATGTAATCAGCACACCAATTAGCTAGTAATCTTTTAGTGAGGGTGATCCCTTTGCAGTCAACATGCCCAAAGCATGTCCAAGTTATGACCATTGTTGAACTTGAGGTAGATGATCTTGATACTGACACAACTGAAGGAAGTCAGCACATGGATGTTGAAGAAAATCTGCATATGGGAGAAACACTCCTAACTATACATCTCACTGAGTTGACAGATAGAAAGGTATATAAATCTGCTTATATGTGTGGCATCCCTAAGTGTTGTATATTGGAAGCAGTCCTAACTACTGCAAGCTTCTTGAATTTGAGCTACTGGTAAGGTTGTCCCCTTTTCCTAGATTACTGCCTCTCTCCTTACCAGGTGTCCCTGCTCTGACCAATGAAGAGAACTATGCAAAGCATTTTTCCCCTGTCAGCATTGACACCAAGTCAATCTACACGATTTATCTGTATACTTGGTTGACTTTATCTTTTAGATTAAAGAGAAATTATTTTCTCAATTGACCCACTAACTCCATGCATTATTGTTACTTAACTTCTCTAGTCCTAAGTGAAGGTTTTCTCCCAGCTGTTTCATATTCTTTCACTGTTATCTATGATCAGATTTCCCTCTACAGTAGTAGCCTTATGCTTCTCTTTTCCTTCTCTTTTGCAGTTATAGGGAATAACTAATTGGCAGTTGTGTGATTTTAATATGAGTTCATATCTAGAACGGTGAAGCAAGATGTCATTCCAGTGGTCTTGTGCATGATCCAAGCTTCTCCAAGTCATCACCAGAGGCAGAGTACTTGTAGTTCTTAGATAAGGTCCCTTAGAAGCTGAGGATCAAATATGGGTGTGTGACACATCCCAGAGCATTACTCAGAGGTTACGTAATATCCCATCACCTATCAGAACAGTCTTTTGGACTCGTAGAATATTTTCTTTATTTCTTTCTACAAGGCTCATGATTGGGTTCTTGTAATTGTAAGAGAAACCTTTTTAGGCGGAATAGCTTGCCTCCTGTGGTTTCTATGATGATAATCTCTATTTTCCCTTTTCATCAAATGACAACTTGTAACACTCTTACTGTCAGTTTGTTATTTTCTCACTATTGGGAGGTCCATATGGTTGCAAGGTCTGCGCCATCACGGGTGCCAAGGCTTCCTATGCATATGAGAGGAGCAACAAGAAGGGGAGGATGTGGGGCAGTAGGAGAAGAGGCATGGGAGGACGTGGTGCTTAGATATTATCATTCAGATTAAGGTAACACAGTAGATATTTGTTGAGAATATGCCACATGTTATGAGTTCTTAATTTTTGATTCACTCAGATGCTTTTGGTTATCCTTCTATTTTCACTCAGATGCTTTTGACGCATGCAGTAATCACTGTCAAGCCACTGAAATTGCACAATATATGGTATGGATTGTTGGATGGACAAATATTCTTATGTTTGTATATAGTTTTATGTACTAAATAACTCTGTTCATTAAATCAATTTTGTTAGGTTTCAAATTGTAGGATTAGTGATATAATTGACCTACCGCAAATCAAAGAAAGACCAAGTTCAGATCTGCAGTTTCTTTTTTCTTCCAATTATTAATATTAAATCTATAAGTCTTTCCGTAATATGTTAAGATAAGGCCTTTTACATATAAAAATGAATATGATAGAGTACTACGATGGTTGTACATCTGGTATAATTTAGAACTAATAATGTTATTGGGTTGTACTTTCAAATGGTCTAAATGAGTGACCTTATTGTGTAGGTTATAGACTGAAAATTCTGGACATGGCAAGCCTCAATGGTGCAAGTGAATTATCTTACGACTCTCGCAGGCAATGCTTCGGCTACAACAAAACATGGATGAGCTATCTAGATACTACTTGTCTCTTCAAGGTACTAATTCTGTCATCTTATTCTCATAGCAACCTTCGTTTATACCATGTATGAATGCTTATATATCTTTATTAAACTATTCATATGATCTTTACCTTGTTTTTAATGCCTCCCCATTTGTAAAATCTTATTTTCAGGATTAAGAGAAGTACAAGCTTCACCATCGTAGCAACTTCCATTACTTGAATTAGAGATTGAGTTAACAATGTCAAGAATTTAGATACAGAGTATAAGAAGTATCTAAGATATCCCCAACACAATAAGTGTTCTCCAATGAAGCATGATGATGCATCTGTTGGTATGTATGCCCTGAGAGCCAATCATGGGATGATTGGTGGGATACATTAAGATTGATTTGATAAACATCAAAGGCAAGCTTCCAATTCTTTCTGGTTCAGTCATATGAGATAGTGATAGAACAGATTGAATGTCTAGAGAATGACAGTACTCAATGACGTATGCTTTCAGGTTGAGGACCTGAATGATGAGATCATACGGATGCTAAGAGTTTGTACATTCTTGTTATGTCCATAGTCGGATGTCATTGTGGAAGGTAGATAGACAGTAATGACACACAAGACTAGATTGTGGTGTTGGTTGATGAAAGAATCTCATTAGTCATGATATAGAGATATCAAACCAAACACATAGGTACTTGTTAGAGAACAAGTGTACCAGACAGACCCACCGTGAGTTTGACACATGGAACCATAAGATGGTAGTCACAGTCAGTACTCACAGTGATGGTGGTGAGTGTGATTCTTTGACCTGAAATCTCTACACTCAACACATGTCGTTGGGCACACTTTGACATCATCAAACGCCGTCCTGAAACATGGGTTGTTATAAAGGTGATGATTGGGTGGCTTTGACACATGGGGCTTTTGAGGGGTGAGTGATAGATATGGGATTTGTCCCTCCTGAGGAAGTTTGATATCCAAGGCCACTTGATGAGTAGGATTGAGATAGGCATGCACACGCATGTGTGAATCAGTATGTGATATTGATGTCATACATATCTCCTTCAATCTATTCTGAGATCAAGAAAGTGAATGAACGTTGACAGGATGACTGTTCCATGCCTTGAGTTCATTCGGGATATCAGTGACAAAGGAATTATACATTCATTGTAACACCATTCACGGATTGTAGGATGAAATTTGTTCTCCAACTTTCTACTTTCACTTGGGTAGCACTGATGTGTGACTAGGCACCGCTCTTTGCTTGTGAAGTCATAAGTGTTATGGACTTTCATTGCCAACGTGAAATGGACCTGCAGGGTCACACACATAGGATTTAACCTGGAAGAGGAGTTTTGTCCACAAAGCAATGTTTAGATTGATTACTAAAGGAGTTTACTAGTTCAATTAAACACTCAATCAGTTGATAGCTCAATATCATATGGTTCAAGGTGTTGGACGCATTGATTGGAGTATCAGATTGATTGAAATCGCATTTGACTGATTCTATACAACCTGCACTCCCAACCGATCGGTTCAAGTGTTGAACCGGTCGGCTGAGGTTGTTGAACCGGTCGGCTCAAGTGTTGAGTCGATCGGCTCATGGTCAGGGTGAAACGAGCGGTTCAAGTGTTGAACCAATCGGTTCAACTGGTGCAACCGAGCAAGTTGGGAAAGTCAGGTCGGTGAGAATTTTCCTTGCGTTTAACTTGCCCAATTTGATTGGAACAAGGATTGGTATTCGATACCAATTAGAAACGAAAGAAGGAAAGTCAATCGAGAACCGACCAAGACAACGAACCGACCGGTTCAGAAGTGAACCGATCGGCTCATGGGTCCCAATTGATCGGTTGGTGCTCCAACTGACCGGTTCAGGTCCCCAACCGACCGGTTCACTTGTGAACCGATCGGTTCAGGTTGCGAGTTGGTTGCTTTTTGTGGAAAATCTCGAACCCTTCTACTCCTGCTTTAGTCCCATATTGCCGGGCAAAGAGAACCCTGTCCCATGACCCGCCTATAAATATAGGGGTATTGCGGGCTTCTCAAAGTACAACTCAATGCAAGCCGGTTGCTTTGCAAAGTTGTCGTTCTCTCTGGTTTTGGTAACCGTGAGAGATCCCGAGCAAGTGCTTCCCGCAAAAGGGAGGTGCAGCAAGGGAAGGACAACTACAGTTGCAACTGGTAGTAGGAGAGTGTGTTGGCGACTAGTACGTCAACAGGAGGGTGCGACTCCTTCCACTTCCTTGTGGGACAAGGAGAGTGGAGTTCCAGGTGGTCCGTGGGGACTACTACAGAGGTGGGAGGACACTGCCGCTTAGGAGGACAACTGTCATTCGACAGTCTGGTAGGAGGAGTCGTCAGTCCCGGTGTGACCAGGAGCTGCACAGACACCGTCCAAGACCGGAGTTAAAGACCGCGCATTGCGCAAGGCATTGTCGTCGAGCAAGCCTCGGGACAAGGTATGATTCCACAAACTATCATTTCCTATTATATAGACGTTGACGTGTTTCCTCGGTATGGGTTGGTGGAGAAAATCGATTTTGTTTCTGCTGCCTTCTCTGTCTTCCCTAAAACCCAACAGTGGTATCAGAGCCAGGCCAACTACTCTATATTTTAGGAATATCGATATGATCGATTTTGGTTTGTCGCCTTTATTTATTGCATACGATGTGAATAATATCGGCTTTATGCATGTCCAATCCTAAATCCACAAATCCCTAATTACATATATGATATGTATTATTAATGCACTCGATATGCTTCGCCCTTAAACGAGTTTTGTGGTGGATGTGTGTAGCATGATTATGGCCTATAAACCCCTATCTGTGATTGGTTGTGTGTGGTTGCTTGCATCTTGGTCTGCGCACCGATCTTCCTTCTCTTATTCCTGATGTAACTCGAAATAATTCGAGATTCTTTCCTACCTTTGCTCCCCCCAAATGTAACTCGGGGTTTCCCCTTTTAAAGCAATGTAATAAATATGATAGATTTTTTATTTCCTGTTATGTTGAAGACCGGCGGACATCAAGACGACTGCTCAGACGATCGGTTCAAGGCGTGAACCAATCGGTTGACCTTCCAAACGGTCGGTTCAAAGAGTGAACCGATCGGTTGATGACCGGTTCGAGGAGTGAGACGATCGGGTGGCGGACATGATGAGATGCACGATGACCAGGCGAACCGATCGGTTGGAGGAGCCAACCGATCGGCTGGTGGCACCCAGACAACCGGTTGGAGAGTACAGATCATTCATGTGATGAGTTGATCAACTCGGATGGCAAGTCACAGATGTTCATCTTGTACAGGTTGCATGTGATGTTAACCTAGATGACCGTGATTCCTCTTGGCTCGAGGAATCACATTAGGATGGCCATAATCATCGCTTTTTATCGTTTGTGCATGTTTTCTGTGGGATATAGCATGTATATGATACGTACTATGTATTTTGGTGATTGGATATGTATATGTATATAAAACCAAATCCCTCATTAAAATATTAAGTTTTAGATGCCTTCCAAATGCGACACACGTGAAAAGCTTGATCGACCAAGTGTGGGCACGCCCAAGCGTGGTGCACCGTCTATCTCGTGGAAGCGTGAAGGATGAATGTGTGGGTCTGCCCAAGCAGGGTGCATGTTCATCGTTTTTGCTTTGGGTCAGACTTAACAAGGTGACCTAGATAGGATCTAGTGCCTTGAGGCATGGAGATGATCATTGCAAGGAGTTGTAGATGACATCTTATCAAGAGTTGCATATGATGCAATTGGCAAAAGTTTCCTACCTGAGAGATCTATGTTATGGGTGACAGCCCAAGCTTGTCCATGACTTAGATGATTTCAGGATCTTGCCCACTAGAAGGTTGTACGCTGCAATCTTCTGAATTGATGGTGAGGGCTATCAATTTGAACTAAAATAGTGGGAGCGATAATTAATTAAAGCCTAATTTTATCGTCAACTTTTCAAATCAATCAAACAAGTCAAAAAGAGTTTTGGACTAAAATTGCATATATTTCCTTTTTGTTAATATAAATGGTTAATCAACAAATCACTTTATTTGCGATCGGTCTTTGAGACCAACAAATTAAATGGGAATAATTCCACGACTGGTTAGGATGATGAGAAGTGTTCTCAGTCAAAGAGCGAAAGCTCTAAGTCCTAGTTATACCAGAACCAGATGAACTTGATCCCACCACATCAATGGCTGAAAGTACGCTTATGGAAGCATACTGAGAAAGACATTGTTGTGGAGTGCTTGATGTTGTGTTCTCTGAACTATGAGTTGTAGAGACAACATGAGACATATGATGTCTCCAAGATACTGTCCTAGTATGTCATGACAGAAGGAGATCCAGTAAGGTATTCACACACTTAATGTGATTGGGTATGTGGAAAACCTGACTAAGAAGGATTCCCTCTGAGCCAAGAGTTGGCTATTGGTATGATACTACAAGTGTTGCAAAATCATACAGTTCATGATAAACTACAACATGAACGACTTTGACAAGCGTTGACAAAGTTGTTGGACATGTTGAGGATAGTAGAGGCAAAGATAAAGAAAGACAAACCATAATCTTTGATGTGATCAAAGAAAAGGTAATTCTTAAGGGCAAGGATAAGGGCAAAGCAAAGAAGTGTTCTATTGCTAGCCGACAATCCAATCCGTCTTCAGCCTCAAGGCACATGGGGAAAGGGTGAATGAGGGAATTGCCCTCTATATCTGGAAGAACAAAAGAAGATGAAGGATAGGATAGAGATCTCCACCTAAGGTATCATGAAATGAACCGCTTCTTTATCCGAGGTATATGATACCAAGATATGGATATGTCATATATGATATGCAATATCCGCAAAGAAGTGATGGCCTTTGTGAAAGGACCAAGAAAGAAGTACCCATCATTGAGAAAGTGTTGCTGCCATAGATAGGAGTATCTTTCAGTTTATTTCAGCCTAAAGGGCACGAAATAGAGTTGAGAATTGCTATTTCATATATTGCCAATAGATAGAAACACTTTGTTTTTTTCATATTGTATGACAATGATGGCAATTAATAAAGTTGATGTTTCAATCTTAAAGATATGATCTTTGTGGCAATGCCTTGTTTATCTTGTGATACATAGTATGCATAAGATAAAATGATACCTAAAGTTATTGATAACTCAAACAATCAAATTTGCATCAATCATGAGAAATTCATTTCTAGTTTCCATATGATGGATAAATCTAGACTCTTTTGGTTAGAGAACCAGTAAGAGACATGAATCTCTTGTACATGATTAATCAATCTTCACTAATGGTAGTGGGAGAATGATTGTCCTATTAGGTATAATACATGTGATGTACTTACATACCTATTGGAACAAATGTTGATACTTCAAACGGTGTTTAGAGATATTCCAATATGAATATCTTGAAGTGTTCAAGATTATCATAGATGAAGTACAAATTTGGTAAAGTGTTAATTCTTGATGAGATCAATGAATGAAAGACTTGAACCAAATGTTTGAGATCCTTATGAGTGATTATGATGGTGTATCATAGTGAACTCATGATTAAGGCATAGTGATGTCTAAATCAAGAAGGAATCATACTCTAAGGATATAGAGAATGATTATCGAATAACTGAATTCTTCTTAATAAAAAAGAATACCCCACACTAATAAAGGAAATTAAGAATCACAAGGGTTGTGAGTTCTTATATCCTTAACAGATACACCTCAATTATCTATGTGATGAGTTGTTCATGTGATGAGTCAACTATCTAGATGAATATGAGGAACCGAATTTTGAGTTATGATTTATGATCATTACATCCTAAATGATTTCCATGTGAACCATAAGGTATGACCTTGATGGTAGCACTCATTGGATGAAATCCATAAGTGCAAATGAGTCTTAAGTGTTAAGACACGTGGATAACATTTTGAGAAGGATGATGCTTGTTTATTGCAACTTAATGACTGAGACATTTGGCATATGGATACTAAAACTGCATTCCTATGAGGAATAAAACAAGGATGTGTACGTGACACAACCTATAAGGTTTATGAATCCACTAATGCAAATGAAATCTATAAGTTACAATGGACTAATCAATGTGATTGATTGAGTACAAGCAAATCAGAATTGGATCTTTACTTTGATGATATGGTCAAAGGGTTTGACTGATATGTCAAAGATAAAGAAGGGATATGTGATTTAGTGGGAGCGTATTCACATTTCACATGTTGATGTGAAATGGAAATGTTCTAGAATGGAAATCCCAAAGTGGAAATTATCTTTAAGGAAGATAGAGATGTTTCCTATATGATAGGAATAGAGATCTATAGAGATAGTTCTCGACAAATATCTTGACCTGGAAAAGAGAGAGCATACATTGGCAATCTGTACTGAAGGGTTCAGTATGCACAGTTTCAGTGGGAGAAAACTTGTCCATGTTATATGGATATTAGTATCCCAAGGCCAAGTGTCCAATTCTTATGAAGAATGGGAACACTAAGAATAGATATGGATCTATCATGTATGTAATCATACCATTGTCTTGCATGTATGACATGGCAAGAATAAAATGCATTCATCATCTTGTATGTAGGACATGGCAATATGATGTGCTCATCATGATAACTCGTATGTAGGACATGACGAGTGGATGTCTGTCTACTTCCAGTAAGGGTTACTGGAATACCATAAGAACTTGATAAGAACTTGGGAAGTACTAGTTCTATGGAGATAAGGAAGAGTTCGATGTAAAGAGTTACATTGATGCGAACTTCCGAAAGGACAGAAAATTGATTGCAAAATATACATAGGATGTATAAAAGTGAAAGTTTGTTGATTATTGGAAATGTTCCAATAAAACCATCTAAAAGGAAATGTCAAGTATCTATCTGTTAGAGAACAGAAGTGGATACTATATGGATCTGGAAGTTCATGATATGAACTTATAAATATTCCGCTCATTGATGACAAGTCTGGAATCCTTGATCATGCAATGTGGCTAAAAGTTAGCAATGGAATACTAGATCGCATATTACGGCGACTCCATCTCATACGTGTAACGTACAGCGAAGAGATGTGAGACATGCAATTTATACAGACTTTGGCAAGGTGTTGCCATTACTCACTATGTTGGCACTAGAGCACAGTAACATGTGGAACATGTTTGAATACCACTATGAATATGATTCAAGAGTGATTGGCTCGCAGTAAAAGTGGGAGTCTGTTGGTATGTATGCCCTGAGAGCCAATCATGGGATGATTGGTGGGATACATTAAGATTGATTTGATAAACATCAAAGGCAAGCTTCCAATTCTTTCTGGTTCAGTCATATGAGATAGTGATAGAACATATTGAATGTCTAGAGAATGACAGTACTCAATGACGTATGCTTTCAGGTTGAGGACCTGAACGATGAGATCATACGGATGCTAAGAGTTTGTACATTCTTGTTATGTCCCTAGTCGGATGTCATTGTGGAAGGTAGATAGACAGCAATGACACACAAGACTAGATTGTGGTGTTGGTTGATGACAGAATCTCATTAGTCATGATATAGAGATATCAAACCAAACACATAGGTACTTGTTCGAGAACAAGTGTACCAGACAGACCCACCGTGAGTTTGACACATGGAACCATAAGATGGTAGTCACAGTCAGTACTCACAGTGATGGTGGTGAGTGTGATTCTTTGACCTGAAATCACTACACTCAACACATGTCGTTGGGCACACTTTGACATCATCAAACGCAGTCCTGAAACATGGGTTGTTATAAAGGTGATGATTTGGTGGCTTTGACACATGGGGCTTTTGAGGGGTGAGTGATAGATATGGGATTTGTCCCTCCTGAGGGAGTTTGATATCCAAGGCCACTTGATGAGTAGGATTGAGATAGGCGTGCGCACGCATGTGTGAATTAGTATGTGATATTGATGTCATACATATCTCCTTCAATCTATTCTGAGATCAAGAAAGTGAATGAACGTTGACAGGATGACTGTTCCATGCCTTGAGTTCATTCGGGATATCAGTGACAAAGGAATTATACATTCACTGTAACACCATTCACGGATTGTAGGATGAAAGTTGTTCTCCAACTTTCTACTTTCACTTGGGTAGCACTGATGTGTGACTAGGCACCACTCTTTGCTTGTGAAGTCATAGGTGTTATGGACTTTCACTGCCAACGTGAAATGGACCTGTAGGGTCACACACATAGGATTTAACCTGGAAGAGGAGTTTTGTCCACAATGAAATGTTTAGATTGATTACTAAAGGAGTTTACTAGTTCAATTAAACACTCAATCAGTTGATAGCTCAATATCATATGGTTCAAGGTGTTGGACGCATTGATTGGAGTATCAGATTGATTGAAATCGCATTTGACTGATTCTACACAACCTGCACTCCCAACCGATCGGTTCAAGTGTTGAACCGGTCGGCTGAGGTTGCTGAACCGGTCGGCTCAAGTTTTGAGTCGATCGGCTCATGGTCAGGGTGAAACGAGCGGTTCAAGTGTTGAACCGATCGGTTCAACTGGTGCAATCGAGCAAGTTGGGAAAGTCAGGTCGGTGAGAATTTTCCTTGCGTTTCACTTGCCAAATGTGATTGGAACAAGGATTGGTATTCGATACCAATTAGAAATGAAAGAAGGAAAGTCAATCGGGAACCGACCAGGACCACGAACCGACCGGTTCAGAAGTGAACCGATCGGCTCATGGGTCCCAACCGATCGGTTGGTGCTCCAACCGACCGGTTCAGGTCCCCAACCGACTGGTTCACTTGTGAACCGATCGGTTCAGGTTGCGAGTTGGTTGCTTTTTGTGGAAAATCTCGAACCCTTCTACTCCTACTTTAGTCCCATATTTCCGGGCACAGAGAACCCTGTACCATGACCCGCCTATATATATAGGGGTATTGGGGGCTTCTCAAAGTATAACTCAATGCAAGCTGGTTGCTTTGTGAAGTTGTCATTCTCTCTGGTTTTGGTAACCGTGAGAGATCCCGAGCAAGTGCTTCCCGCAAAAGGGAGGTGCAGCAAGGGAAGGACAACTACAGTTGCAACTGGTAGAAGGAGAGTGTGTTGGCGACTAGTACGTCAACAGGAGGGTGTGACTCCTTCCACTTCCTTGTGTGACAAGGAGAGTGGAGTTCCAGGTGGTCCGTGTGGACTACTACAGAGGCGGGAGGACACTGCCGCTTAGGAGGACAACTGTCATCCGACAGTCCGGTAGGAGGAGGAGTCGTCAGTCCCGGTGCAACCAGGAGCTGCACAGACACCGTCCAAGACCAGAGTTGAAGACCACGCATTGCGTGAGGTATTGTCGCCGAGCAAGCCTCGGGACAAGGTATGATTCCACAAACCATCATTTCCTATTATATAGACGTTGACGCGTTTCCTCGGTATGGGTTGGGGGAGAAAATTGATTTTGTTTCCGCTGCCTTCTCTGTCTCCCCTAAAACCCAACAGCATCTCCATTTGAAGCCCAGGTCTGCCCAGTCACAGCTGCAGCAACAGCCACAGACGCAACAATGTATCATGATATGTTGCAATTTTATATGACTCTTTGCTGCTGTGAGAAGGTTGCATTTCATAGACCTATGTATATATTTGAACAACCACTGTCAGCATCTGCAAACATAGAGACCAACTTCACAGGGATGATATTCCTTCTATCTCTTCTTACAAGGTTCTTTTCATATTCTTATCTCGGGTTCTTTTAGACGATGTTGGCCGAAAAACAAGAGCTCAAAAAAAAAGAAGACAATAAGGATGTTAAAACTGGCCGAGAAAGACACAACTCTTTCACAAAGATGTTAGTAGACCACTGAATCATTGATATATGTATAAACTTTTCTTTGTACACATTGCGTAATAGGGGCAAGGTATACGTCCTTCCCATGTACATTCGAAGTTTCATTATAAATGAAACTAAGATTGTTGGCATAATGAGCATAACTTGCTCTAAATACTACAATTTTGTTACTAAAAGAGCTTGTGTACTAACAAATTACACTATATATATATATATATATATATATGTATATATATATAGAGAGAGAGAGAGGGAGAGAGAGAGAGAGCGAGAGAGAGAGAGAGAGTCAAGCTAAGCATATATGTATGTGTACTAAATGACACTACATATGTAGCTAGATGCATAATCAACTACATATATATGCATATAGTAATTGTTGCCTTTCCCTACACACTAAATACATATAAAATGTATTAACTTCATCTTTTTGCTATATATTGACTATATATGCAATTGTAGTCATACATTTAGCTATAAGTATACTTATATTTAAATGTGTAAGAACAATATCTAGCTATGCTTCCGGATACATATGAATTTGTAGCGAATGGATAATCTAACTACATATTTGAAAAATTAGTTAAAGGCTTTATCTATACGAGCATATACTACAACTTGTATGTGTAAAGAAATATGTAGTTAAAGCCTTTAGCTACAAAATATGGGGTTTTTGCTACAATTTTTTTTTTATAGTTAAAGATCCATTTTTTGTAGTGCTTCCATCACCATTGTAAATAAGAGCGAGGACAAAGGGTCTCCTTGCCGTAGGGCATTAGAGGATCTAAACATACCATTAGGGCAGCCATTAATGAGGATAGAAAGCGAGCATGTTTCCACACATTGTTCGACTATGTGTATCCATCTCTGATCGAAGCCCATAGCATCCATCACCCACTAAAGGTGTTCCCAATTAACATGATCATAAGCCTTACTAACGTCAATCTTCATACAAGATTTAGCATTAGTATTATTCATATTGAATTCATTAAGAAATTCAGTAGCCAAGAGGGAGCAATCAGACATGTATCTTCCTTTGATGAAAGCATTCTGATTTGGAGAGATAATGTGGGGTAGAACCTCTTTCAATCTATTAGCCAGGAGCTTGGATATGGTTTTGTATAGAACTGAGCAACAAGCTATCGGCCTGAAGTCTGTCATCTCCTTTACATTGTTGTTCTTGGGGATCATCTTAATAAAAACATGATAAACAAATCTTACCATATCTCCTCCAACAAGAAACCAGTTCACGGTATTGCAAATAAGCCGTCTGGCCCTAGAGCTTTCGAGTAGTGAATTGAGAATAACACTTTTTTAACTTCCTCCTCAATATCTTCCTTGATGAGTTTGTTGTTCATATCAGGAGTAACCTTCTTTGTTGGTAACACTATCCTTAAAAGAGTGTGCATGGTTGTTGTTGTAAATTTTTGTGAAGTAAAGAGTAGTAGTTTCTGCCAAGTCTTCATTCTTATCAACGGTTACCCCTTTGTCGTTGATGAGTTCATAGATTGAGTCCCTCATTTCTTTCTTTCTGATGGCTGTATGGTAAATTTTAGAATTACGGTCTCCGTCAGCTATCCACTTCAGTCTACTTTTTTCCATAAGCAAACCTCTTCCGCTTTCTCAAATTTTCTGATGTATAAATTGAGTAAATACATATATTATGAAAATTTGATAGATTAAAAAGATATATTCCATGATGTATGTGATTCTAAGGGATGCCTAGTTGAGGCTGAGTTGATTATACATGGACTCTTGATAATGCATGATACCCTTCTTTTCAAATAAAATATGAATCATGATAGGTATAAAGGAAAGCCCTTAGCATCTTAGGTTACCCTACGTAGGATCAATCCTTAATTCAACCTTAGGGTCAAGTATGGAAGAAATAGAGGTAGTCTTGATAAATTATGATAAATTTTCATTCCCTAAGTCTATGACGCTTGGGGATTATTCCATGAGGCCCAAGGAGTTATGACAACATTTTCACTTTGAGAGTATGTGATACCTGAGGGGCTAGGAGGAGACCGCTGCTTAAGTACCTATACCCCAAGAGTGCCTAAGGGAATTAATAAGTCCAACTATGCATTAGAATAAAGTTAAGAATAGGAAAACTTATGTAATAATGAAGCCCAAAAAGTGGTTGTGTACAAACTCAAGGGTCCTACCAAATGCATCCTTCCCTTCGGCTAATGATATTTAATAACTAATTGGAGTCAAAAAGTATTCATGCATGATGAGTCACACATTGCGCATGAATCCACCTATATGGTTTGAAAACTCACCATCTTTTCACACAAATAAGATGAATTATGTATTTGGACACCAATAAAATACTTATTTCATATTAGTGTAGGTGTGAAACAAAGGGATGCACCTTTAGTATATGTGATGAATATGTCAGCTTTAAAGAATAATATGATCAATAGAAGTATTACCTCGCCAATTTTTGGATATACTAAAGAATAAGCCTTGTGCTGAAAATGAGTTAAGTGAGATTGCTATCATCATTTCGATAATGCCATGTATGAGAATGTAGGACCATATTAAGAGAGTCTTTGTTTTGGCCTTAGTGGGTGTATATATGATCACTTTTTTAAAAGAAGATGATTGTTTAAATTAAATATTATCAAGGTGATCTGCTAGCCCCACAATGCATATGACAACCTATAGGTGTAGTAACATAATATATACTAGAGGCATGAGTACATTATCACCAAAAGAATATAACCTTGAAGAAACTTGGCTTATCTCTTTCATTACATGTGTGAATTGAACTTGTATGCATGCATATGATATAAGTGACATATATGATGTGAGGATATCATAAACGGAATACCCCTTAGGAAAAAAGGATAACTAGCTATGAGAATGATATAACTTTCCTTAGCTAAAACCTAGAGAATGAGGATATGAATATTATGAAGTCATGAGCATCAGAATAATAAACATGTGAATTCGATAAAATGGTTCCTCTAATGTAGTTTGGATACCCCTAACCTAGGTTGCACTTTTTAAGAGAGTAAGCCCTTTTGAAGGGATCATGTCCTCTTGATCACATGAACCCTAGAGAAGGCTAGATGCATATATATAACGTATGAGATTACTATTTGAGTATGGGATAAACCAAGAACCTCAAAGACATGAATGAAGCATTGTTAGTATATCAACCTCCTAATTAACACATGAACTTATGTCACGTATAAAGAAAATTTATGAGAATGTCTATACCCTATGGAAAGGAAGTCAATTCATTAACTGGAATAGACTAAACCTTGAGCATTGGAGCCTACAGAGCTCATATTAAATAACTCAAGAGGTAACTTTAATTTTTGATGTATGTTTGGCAAGGGATACCCATAAGACCTAACTAAATTCATTTCCCCTTGTTTGAAGACTTATGTCGAGAGATCCCTCTTGAACTAGCATGTTGAAGAATAATATAATGCTCCATAGTTTTTTCTTAATTTAGTTCTTAATCATTATAAGGTTGGAATCACATTAGTATTAGTAATTGTGATGCAAATAAATTTCACCTGACCTCATATATGCTCTTGTATGAATGTAGTTCCCAAAATTGATGAAAAATATTTGCTTATACAAAAAATATGGACTTCTACATCTTTGTAGGAGGGCCTTCTCTGTGAATTGAGAAAAATGGAACACTAGTCATGATGATCCATTTGAAATCTTAGAATGGGTATCATTATGCACACCAACCCGTGTATGACCTAATGATTATGTGTTCCTTGTATCTAAATTAAAGCACCATGCGAAGGATCGTACTCATGTGTTGAAGCTCAAACCTTTAAGATTCAAGGTAGCTTGACCTACCAAGAGCGACTTGTGAGGAATTTGGATTCAAAGGATAAGGAGATCCAAAACAAACGATACAAATAGTTAACGTTAACTTGAAGCAAGATGGAGAAGATGAAGTCACATGAGAGATGATAATTGACATGTGAAAAGATCAACCCAACTTCTTTTCTGGTTGATCCAAATTCTTTTGACAAAAAATATTTGAGAGAATGATGTGTGGACGTAGAATTTCCTCCCTTTATGTAGATGTTGTAATAAAGAGATAATTAAATGTAATCTTCTAAATCAAATAGTTGGTTGCATCAATACTATTAAGTCCATTGAAAAATAAGCCAAGGAGTTGTTGTAAAATGCTATGAATATCATTCAACTTATGAATCAAGTGACAGTTAAGATAAATTTTGGTATATAACAGTTCTATTGTCTAGTTGTTGACTCTTAAAGTCACACACAAATCTTAAATGAGTGTGATGTCCAGTTCAAGTCTATTGAACCCGTCATGGATTTACTTAAGTATAACTTGAGAAACAAGTTATGATCTTGAGTGTAGCCTAATTAACTATGATCTTTTTATTCAAGAATGAAAGGATAATTGAGTGGTTATCCTAAAATTTCAAGTCAATCATATCACTCTAGTAGTCTAAAGTATTTGTTGATGTGTTGTAGATTTTTCTTATGAAGAAATCATTTTGTATGTTTTTATAAACGTTGGTGATTAATTGATAAATTAAACATGACATTCAATGTCACATGGACATAAGGGGACTAAAACCTTGGGCCGTTGATATTTCATGCTTTCTAAAACCCTAGGATCAGTGATTGAGGCTAACTTCAACCTCTATTGGATCGGGAAAATAGGAGCAATTCTCATGTGATCTCCTCATCTCTCTCACCCCCACACTCAATGAAAACCCTAGAAAAATCTCCCTCCAATCAATTTGAACCCATCCAAGGGTGGATTGTAACAACTACTTCATTCACTACCAACAAACAACCACACCACCAATGCTTCTCTCACCTCGACAAGGCCAACAATCGTAATCCTATCGGCCCAACTCTTGATGATACAAAAACCACACTTTTATCTCATTTTCTGCACTTCTGACAATTCTTTGGTGTTTCAACATGAAAATGAGACTGAAAACACCTTCTTTTTTCTCACCCTCATTTTGCATCAATTCCCTTGCATTTATGTAGGTAAATTCCAATATTAGGGTAAAATAGCATGACCAAGGACCTCCTTGCCTTTGCAAGGATGAGGTGAGGCCGACCATCATGTCGTCAAACCACTCAGACCCCTACTCCTTTGAAAGAACCTAGATGAGTAACCTTTGTGGCCATGACAGCACCATAGAAACGTGGTTGATATCTTTAAGAGGGAATTATATAACCACTATTGGATCACATCCAATCAGTCTTTAATTGTGATCTAAAGGTCAAGATCCCTACATTGTATTCCTCTATCTCACAGATGCTTAAGATGATGTGGGTGACCTTATCAATCAAATCATTCTCTTGATCAATATTTGAGCACCATCTAACAATATTGCCTTTTTATTAATAAAGATATTATGACCCTCTCACACATATATATCAAAAAAACATTTGAACTTCATAGTTCATAAAAAATGATCCATAGCTCAAAAAACTACAAACGATTACTAAAATTGATAAAAAAACATGATTAATTCAATACAAATACTTTTAGAGGGTATTTTGAATACTAATTCCCTAAATTACTATAATGTTTGTCTTTTCAATATTAAGAGTTGATTCTTTGAAGTAGGGTGAAACATGTAACTTAGGTTAACCACCTAATATGGATCTGAATGTGTTTCTTCTCTAATTTTGTAACTTAATATGCCCCCTCAACATTGGATCTAATACTAAAATCAAATATAAGTTCATTTAAAACTTGCCATGTAAACAAATTGTAATATCATTGATGATGACATTTTGTATCCTTGTAAAAAGAAGAATTTACATAGAAAGGGTTTATGAAGGAATTTAGGGTTTCACAAAAGTAATCCCTCAGTGTCAACCAGACCCTAGATCAAGGCAAACCAAAAACCTAAGATCTTTACTTAACTTCAAAACCCTATATAAGGAATTTTGATGCATTACTAATATCATTCGTGTTCAATATTGATTTTCTGACTGAATCTTATTTGAACATAAGTATTGTTTTAATTAGACATCATCTTTATTTTGAGTAAGGATTGTGGGTTAACTATGAGTACTTGATCTTTACCTATGCTTTTCTTTTCAAGATTCCTAGATTTTACTCGAAGTTCACTCTTCATACAAAATTTCTCATTGGTTCATATGTGATAATCAAGATGATAATTGAACTCGATAATGAATCTCATAAGGATGAGCTGTGGAGACAATAACTCATAATATCCAAGTGATGATCATTAAGATAGTGACCAAAGTAATCTAATATGGTGAAGAAAACCCATTGTTGGGACAATCACCACATAACCCGTTGTTGGGGGCAAACTCCACAGTCTATTTTAGGAACAAGGAGTAGATACCAAATGATATGGAATACTCATAGGCTGAAAATATAAATTTGAATTTACCGATTCATTACCTAGAATTTTTTTATCTTGTATTTCTATATATGTTCTTAATACTACATGCAAAAAAAGTTTTGGTTTCACCCACATACACGACATAGTTTTATGCTCGCCAACACTTTGTTTGTCGACATCTTAGGTTAACTACATATCTGAAGAATGAAGATATTCATTCCTAGATGGATAATTGATCAAGATTTTGATGATACATGGAGGATTTCTCTAGTTCATTACCAAAATGATTACTAATTTCTCACTTATGTAAATTTTGAAAATCTTTAGAGGATATTCTTTCTACCTTATTCATGTAAAAAATGCCTTTGTTTATAGTTATCAATGATTATTTGTTATTTATTAAATATTTTGATCTTGAAAATATGGGATTATGGCCCTTGCCTCTCTGGTCCACATGAGAGGAAGGGTTCGTTATGATATGACTCACGACAAACACCCATTGATAAGATCGAGCAAAAAAATTGGTTACAATGACCATGCTTGACCGACAACAACCAAGACTTCTTCTTCTTTGATCTAAAATAGGTACCAATCAATTCCAACTCATTCTCACATCAGTTTCATACATGTCAATGTGAGCATGCCTTGGTTTGTGTCTACTTCTCATAACAACCAATGTGACCTAACATGAATTCACTCACAACTCACCCACAAATGACAGTTGCACACAACAGTAGCACCGTATTGATTGCTCCAAGGGATCCTTTCCACACCACAAGTTGCACCCAGTGATCAATGCACCCACCATTACACAACAGTTTAATTGTAGAAACATGAATGCATATAAATCATGTATTGAAATTATAAGAAAGGTTTACTTTTAATATTAAGTCAATTATGAATAAATGCCCTAGAAAAGAATATTGAATGAAACTTAAGGTTAAATAAAGAACATGATCTCACAACTAGTTCTCCCTGAATAATTCCATACTAACTAGATTTTTACAAAATTTTGACCATGTTCATAGAATAGAATGCCTTTCAGTTCATTATAAATCCTATGTAATCATAGTTTCATAACAAGTTCATTATTTGTTTATTATTATTTCATGATAAAATTATTTCATCTCAATTAGAATGGAAAATTGATATTAGAATAATTGTCTCTTAAAATATCGACAAAAATTGTCGACTGCATATGTAGATGGATCCCTGGTCAGTGTACCATACCATAGTGAAATGTAGACATTAATTTTGTATGCTATAAACTCTATCACACCAAATGGTCATTTCCTACAATACACATGATGGCTATCTCATCTAGAATATAATGGTTATGTTGCAAAAATATTTGGTAGTGAAAGCACATGTTCATGTTACTTAGCATGTGAAACTTTTCTTATAGACATAAGTCTATACATAGAGAAAAATCATGTTTGGAAATATTTCTTGGAAAATTTTACATTAGATGTTTTTCCTTCCAGACTATGCATAATTTGAATAAGGCACAAACTAATGGTCTACCATGATCTTGAAAAGTAGATGTTCATTGTACTTCATCAATGATATCATCTTATTGAATTAAATCAATAGGGGATCAACAAAACATTAGATTGCTTGACACCAAAATTGTTGTCATTGAAACATTAGCACACCAAATTTATGGCCTTTTCTTTACTAGACATCTTAATGGTCTAGATATCAAATGCATTCCCCATGTGTGTGCTCATGATATGTAGAAAAATGATTTAGATTCATATTTCAAGCATGCATCAATGTATTTAGTGAACATTGAACATCCACGCCAGATTTCTCAAAATGGATAGGTTGATCAACAACTGTATTGCTAGTTTGGCCTTCATCTTAGATAGATCATAAGAATTGACTCTTTATGCATATGCTATAGGTGGTAAAAGTACATTTTTAAAACCATACAAATCATTAAACCCTTGTTTTTAATAATGGACCATCATAAATTACCCTCAAACATAAAAATTTAGATCATTTTCCTTCAAAAAAAGTTATTAATTTAGAATGTTGACCAGTTGGTTTACTTATATTACTCATAGATCTAATCAAAGGCGAGTCATCATCATATCCAGAAGAAAGGAAAAATGAAAGAAATCAAAATAAACAAGACGGTGCCTATACTTTTAACATCCAAGGATAGTTTATGTTTTGCACAATGGACTTGATGGAATGCTCATATATAATTTTTTATAGGGTAACATGGCACATAATCTCCTTCAATAACAAGAAGTCTTTCACATTCCCTGTGGCAATCCATTCTTGATTAATTAATGGACAAGTCACCAACAACATAAACTGTGGACCCAAAAGCTTATCATCTCCTTTGATTACCTTAAAGATTTCATAGTTTTATTTGAAATATATTTTAAATGTCTCATTACTAGATAATGTAACAAAACACAAATTGAATGTAAATGTGAATTTATGATAATAGATATCATACAAGATGATTTAGATAGAAACCAATCAAATTATGCCCCAATCATTTTGGAGAACAAAAATAGATCATATGAATTGATTAATCTATAAGAATATAACTTTGATGTGAACATAGGAAGTATAAGCATTAGTAGGGTATACACATTTCTTGTTGGACAATAATTTGCATTCATGTAGGTATAGTCAAGGCATTGTTCCATTGAAGATTGTCAATGTTCTAGCTTACACAAGGACACTCTTGTCAATGAAGAGGCATTATCATTAATTCAAGTAGACATTGTTCATGATTGTTATAATGAGTCAAACATGTCCAAGTTTTCATTGTCATTATGTATGTATTTTTTCATAAGATAAAATGCAAATCACAAATATTTGAGTTTAAAATGGGTCAGAACCTATATAATGAGGTCTATTTTAAGGTTAAATACTTGGTTGGTAATATGGACTTACAGTGGTATTGTCACAAGATGGATTTGGTTAAACCCTAACACTATCCAATCTTGGATGTTACCTAAGATAGTATTTGGATTACCCTAATTTAGATGATAAGTACTATTATATATAGCTATAGGGGTATATTCCTATTCTAAATTCATGATTTTTTAAATATTATTTTGGGAGTATGTTTAGTCATGACTATAAGTATAGCATCAAATTACCATCTATCTACATTTATAAGATATTATATTATAATTATCTTACAAACCCTTATTGACATGCCTATGTATTGTACTTATGTAATTAAACCTCTTTTCATGCAGATTTCGAAATGATATTTCCATACACTTGATGTATATCAAAAACACAAAGTTAGATTTTGGTCCAACAAACATGATTAATATAATGCCCAAAATTTATGTGATACGAGTCCGCTTGGAACTTGATGAATTTTCTAATATATTAGTTCACAATTTCTCTCTAATTGATGGTCAGTTGCATTTATCTTTAGAACCACTTCTCACATAAAGTCTCTAGGTATATGATTGTGAACAACCACAGAAAAATTTCAAGATACCTAGCCTCAAATAATATGAGATAAATTCATGATTGAACTATCCACATTAACAAGGTATAACTTACTTTAAGAAATAACGTCATTAGGAACCTTTCTTTTAGGAGTATTTGTCTAGAATTTCGAAATTTTGAACCTTGATTCATTTATTAGTGGTGATTACTTAACATATTTCGTTTTTATTCTTGTTTAATCCTTGATTAGGTATTTGATATATCAATAGTTTGATATCATGCTAAAATGTAATCATGGTAATTATCTTAGTTCATTACTAAAAAATCCTACACTCACTGAGAATAGGGCATATAGGGAACATGAACTTAATTAATGTATGTGAAAAATGATTCAATAATCATAATGATAAATATCTCAACATTTGATGTAATTTGATGGTCATTACAGATCATGCTTAGAGTTTAGGACCGTTTTAGTCACGAGGTGCCAAATGGTTGTAGCGGGAGGTACTCCAATTTTTGGCTAAGTTAGACACAAAGGTTGGACAAACCTTCTGAAAGGTCATATCAATGTTTTTGATGATATCTTCGACTGGAAACCACTACAACTAGTGAGGATGAAGCCTAATTGGATGGCCTTTTCCTAGTGTGTCCTACATTTGAAGGTCATGCAGATCATGTTGGTGAAGATCTAGAACTAGGACATACCTCAAGTGTTTCTAGAGGTATGGGATGAGATTGCACCGATTGGGATGACATTTATAAAGTCGTCTTCTCAATGGTTGGAGTGTTCTTTAGTTGAATTTTTATATTTTTCAAATAAAAATTAAAATTAATAATAATTATATTGACACAAGAACCTCTAAAGGTTTAATAACTCAAACATAGATAAGAACCTTGAACGTCACCTAACCATGGAGGAGATGAATTTTGAAAGAAGAGGGTGCCTTATGATTTCCAATGTGATTTTTGCCCTAATACTAAGAAGGATCTTTAGTACCAAGCTAAGTTTAAATCTATATGAGAAATATCTTGAATTTTAAACTTTGGCTTGTATTGTTGGTTAACCCTACATACAAGATATTCCTCTAATATCCATTATAACCCCTAATCCTAGTTTATCTTTACCTTTTTCTTTAATTGGCGATCATATTTGGAGCCCCAGAAGTGATTTGTGGTGGATTCATATTTGGTAAGGACTTTTGAAGTTTGTGAAGAAGACCCAAAATCATCTTTTTTTTGTATATGTGTGAACTAAGTCCATTTTTAGAATTTTAATCGAGGTTAAATGTCAATTATATTAAAAATTTTAATTGTATTTCTTGGTAGAAATTCTACTTTTTGGGTGGAAACTATAATGTTTATGTGATCTTTATTTTTAATATTTAGATATATATATCTATGTATATAGTTCTTATATTTTTATCATACTTCATGATTTAGAACTCATCACGAATATTTTATCAAGGATTTGTCCCACTAATGAAAATATCATCTCCAAAATACCTTTTTTTAATGGAATTACTCCAGAATATTTTTTCAATATGTCCCCCCACTAATTAGAAAAGATAATGTATTGTATGAGAATCTTACTAAATTTACAAGTATTATTGAATTGTTTAACTAATTAAGTTCTTTTATAATGGAATTACTCTATATGTATTAAATTATACATAACATGATTACTTACAATAGTTTGTGTCCCAAGAAGTGGATCCTATGGTTTCAAATAATATGAATGACATTCAAATCACCTAATATTGTCTATGGAAATTGAATGCTTGTAATATGTTCAACCAATTATTAATGGAATATGTTCATGCTATTAGCCTAGAATACTTTTATATGGTTAAGTGAAACTTTAAGATCAATGATCTAAAATAAGTATGTGGTCTGTAGGGATTACTTTTAATATGAAGATGTCACCTAACATGCATTCAAGGGATTGTATAAAAAGCCTTAGTTGGTGAATCTCATTTCTATGTCTTTAAGTTGTCCAAATATGGTTTTGACTATATAAATATGCATCCTATTCACATGGATTTATGTTTTCAAGTATAGTTACTGTAATCCCTTCCTACTATTTTTAAATAGTATTCTTGATAAGATCGATACAAAGATGAAGAAATTATTTGTTCTTATATGTGGTTCAGTTTTTGTTAACAAAGCGAGTTTTGTGGGTTTCTAGCGAGTCTCGATGTTTCTAAGAATTTAACCCTAGTGACTACCATAGTTTTTAGCCTTTTTAAGAAGTTGACAAGACTTGGTATTTCTAAATGATTAACATGTTAACTAGAAAATGATTTTACCTTGTATCACTCTAAGGTCAACGGTCACTAGTAAAAGAAGTTGGTGGGTTGGTGGTTGGATGAGACCAAAGTTGGGCTACATGCTACCAGAGGTGGGTAACTACTAATCATTATGACCTTGGAACCATATAGTCACCATTGACTTGGAGGTTTGATTAAGAGGGTCGAAAATATGCAACTGGTGTTTTAAATTTGATTGAGTACAAGAACAAAGTTGGAACATTATATGAGAGTACTTGATGATCCATGTAGCATATATTCATCTTCTTAAAGTCATGATACATTATTTAAGTTATAAAAATAATTACGTAAAAAATGTTGTTTATATGATTGAAATGGATACGACTTAGTATCTCTTGCATACATTTACCAGTAACTCAATGATATGACCTATAATATACCTAACTTTGAGAAATGATTCCAAATTATGAATTACAAAATTGTACTCATATGTAACTGATAATAATTCTTTATAAAGTTGAAATATGACATACATCCCTCTTATTTAAGATTTATAAACTGTAATAAGACTTGTTATTCCAATAGTAACATTCCAATAGTAAGATTTAAAATGTAAGTGTATACATAGGGGCCATATTCAATACCCGTGCAGGTAGTTACCTGACCCTTATTTTGGTTTTTTTTTTTGGAATTTCTTACTTTTCACATGTACAGTGTTGCTTTACCTTGCAAACTATTACTTTTTATGCATAGATAGTTACATTTACAACAACAACTATAACAAATATATATTTACATATATATTGGTTGTGTACCCTATCCGGATTTACTTTTTTTAGTCGTACAGTTACTTTTTTAACAAAATAGTTATTTTGTTGTCCAGTGAGTTACTTTTCTGACCATATAGTAACTTTTTTGGCTGACAGATAGCGAAAAGACAAGATACCCACTGGATATTGAATGGACGCCCATATATATATATATATATATACATACATTATATATATATATATATAGAGAGAGAGAGAGAGAGAGAGAGAGAGTCAGGCTAGAATACACCTGAGAGTATAGATCACACCGTACACCTCAATGGTGTTTGCTTATCTAAACCATGTTTTTCTAAAATCCAGTCCGTTGGTATTCATTGTTATAATAATAGGCCACAACAAATTTTGTGCTCATTTCGATGAGTGTAAGTCACTCATCCAAGGACAACAAAATCGATGAACACAACTAATTCGAAATGCATGATTTTTACCTCCTTTAGATGCACAACCTATAAGTGTCCAAATGAACTGAAATTTATTTATAGTATGTTCTTAAGATATTTAAGAAGATCAACGGTTTAGATTTTCAAAAAGTTACTGCATCTTTAAAAACAAATGAGTTGTACAACACCTCTGATACACTCGAGTGTACACTAGCCTGACTCATATATATATATATATATATATATATATATATATATATATATATATATATATATATATATATATATATATATATATATATATATGGTTAGGAAGTGTGTACCGGCCGGTACATGTAACTTACGTGTACCGACCATTAAAATAGCACATGTGGAGTATGTTTATAAAATCCAACCATATGGATTGATTCAACACTATATAGATTACATGTGTTTAAAAAATCACAACCATATCACATATAGATCATGAGATATAACAATACAACATTCAATGGTTTCTACAATTTCTGCAACTTACCGTTGATTAGAAAATACACATTTTCTTTTGTTAAACGATCTATGAATGTCAGATTGTGGTGATTTTTTATACACATCTTATCTGAGGGGTATACATTACATCCATAAGGTTGGATCATTTAGTTGAATTTTACAATCACCATAAATGAAGGTGGGTACATGTAAGCTACATGTACTCGGGTACACAATTCTTTTAGCCATATATATATATATATATATATATATATATATATATATATATATATATATATATATATATATATATATATATATATATATATATATATATATATATATATATATATATACATATATATATACATATATATATATATGTGTGTGTGTGTGTATATATATACATATATATCTATATATATACATACATATATATACATATATATCTATATATATATATATATATATATATATATATATATATATATATATATATATATATATATATATATATATATAGTCAGGCTAGAATACACTTGAGTGTACAGATTACGCCATACACCTCAATAGTATTTGCCTATCTAGACTTTGTCTTTCTAAAATCGAATCCATTGATCTTCATGGTTACAATAATAATAGGACACATACAAAATTTGAGCTCATTTGGATGAGTGTAAGTCACTCATCCAAGGACAACAAAATCGACACACAAAACTAATTTGAAATGCATGATTCTTGCCTCCTTTAGATTCACGACCTATAAGTATCCAAATGAGCTAAAATTTATTATATAGTATGTTCTTAAGATATTTAAGAAGATCAATGGTTTCGAATTTCCAAAAAGTTACTGAATATTTAAAAAGGACTGAGGTGTACGGTGCCTCCAGTACACTCGAGTGTATATACTAGCTTGACTCTCTCTCTCTCTCTCTCTCTCTCTCTCTCTCTCTCTCTCTTTATATATATATATATATATATATATATATATATATATATATATATATATATATATATACTTACTCAGGCTATAGTATATATATACATATATATACTATTATATATATATATATATATATATATATACTATTATCATACTAAGTATGAACTTTTTCCGTCCTAATATGTGCATAGCACGTGATATAGTTAATACCAGCAACCCCCTCGACTTCCAAACTCCATTGCCTCTCATATCGATAACGTCGTCGCTTTCTTGGATTCTGGAATGTTTTGGTTCATCCTTACGTCCGTTATCCTAGAACAGCCAGATTCCCTTGTTCCCCTAGGATAAAAGGTGTTAAGGAGGAAAGGGCTGACAATGCAGTAGATAGACTGGTTACTCGTAGGCAACGATCATAGCTCGATTAATTGCAGAACTATGGATTTTTCATTAAAAAAGCTATTATCTTTGTTAACCAAATAGCGTTATAACTTTCCAATTGCTTCACCATGATCCAACTACAATCGAAGAAAAGACAAAGTACAACGGTTGTGCTTAATAGGAGACGACAACTGCATTAACAAACTCCTTTCACAAATTATCATCAAAACCGTTCTGTATTAATTCTGGCCTCACGTGGCATCGGAATCTGGGACCTCACCCGCGGGTTTTGGTAGCCCCAACCCTCATGCAGATCTTGAAAGACTATGAAAAGGATGATTCCAGTTTCAGACCTGCAACGAACGTTTAAGATGCACCTGCGTCATCTATTTGTACAGTTGTGACATTTTTTCGTTAATGTTTTGTAGACTTCCCACCAAAAGAATCCAACAACACCTGGAAATCGTTATTGAAAGGAGAGTAAAAAACACACATGGTGCTCCCTGCGAATCAGTGAGACCCATCGCAAGCTCGTCAAAATGCTGTCTTTTGGATCTTCTGGTACGCTTTCCCCAAAAATAGGTAACTCATGTTACTTTTGTATTACTCGATCTTCTAATATACTATTCTACTCGTATGTTCTACTTGTCTCTCATCGGTAACATAGTGCGTTCCTTCCGTCCATTAATTCTTGTGAAAAAATTGGAGCCTGAATCTTTATATTTTCATGCATTTCAGGTATATACAATTATAAGTGGGAGAGTGCCACGGTTTTCCCTTCGGCGTACCAGAGTTTGGACAACTCCATGAAAGCAAATTTTCTCAGCCCGCATGGTTTGCATTAGCCTCCTTCTCGATGTTCTTATCCTCCCTGTCTTTACTGCAAATCTCTCCTTGTATTACTGGCGCCAGCTATGTCACAGCTCTACCTCTCCTCTTCGATGTAGGTAGTCGTGAGCAGTATTGTCACCCCTTGGTAATTGTGAGAAGGGTCAAAGCTTTCTGCATTTTAACATTTCATTATACTGTGATATATGTGTAGTGCCAAGTTGTTCCAGCAGCATGTAGCAAGTAGACATGGTGATGTTAAGATTCGCAGACATTGCATTCTAGAATGCTTAGCCATGACTAGAAGGGCGTGGTGTTCACATAGAATGATGATTTGTCTGGTAATTTGTTCATGGATCTTGTACAAGTATTGTTTGTTAGTTGTTAGTATAAATGCTCACAATTTGCTTTTGATATTGCATTTAGACTGCATTCCTTCTCTTTGTTTTAGTGTTGAAATGACGCCAAGTTACCTGAATGATGCTATCTCGATGAGAACATATTTTAATGCACTTTTGTCGTATTGCTTTCCTAACTTCTTTAGTTGGAGATCTCTTTAGTGCATATCTGTAGTTCGATCTGGTTGGCTAATTATGGAAGATCAAAAAGTGTAAGTAACAACAAAGATTGTATAGTTAGGCACCTATATGATAAGAGTACTATGATGAATGAGTCCCCTAGTGGACCAAAATCAATTGACATGGAGAGCATTACTGCTAATTCATTTCCATCTTCACACCTTTGGATTTATAAAGTACATAAATAATGAGCATGGCCTATAATGTTGGCTATGGTGTGATCCTGACACTTAGATCCAAGTGTCACTCTAGAAATAGTTTCTAGAAGGACTAGTTACTATTTTTAAATTTTTATCATCATATACTTAATATAGTTCTAAGAAGAGTTTTATATACAGTTCCTCATACTTGACGATTAATAACATTTATGTGATTACAATGTGAGGACTACAAAAAACCACGCCACACACGGCAGGGCCCCTTAGTTGACATGTGCATTATTCTTGGGTGGTATGCGGATGAATCATATATGTTTCGGAATGAACACAAGTTCAACTTTTTTAATACTTTTTGGTATTATCATTCTTTTAGTCTTGAACAACCATTTTCAAGCATGGTGACATTCAGTCCTCTCCATTCCCTAGCAATTAAAACCCATTACTAGACGTATGATGGTAGGTTATTCCTATAATACACGCAATAGTGTAAAATCCTATTCTTTGGTTGTTGCCCCTATATAATTCTATCTATCGTGTTCTTAATTTTTTTTCTAAAATGACGACAATTTATAAGTATAGTCCAATTTATATGATTACAACTGTCAAAGTTAGCATCAAATGGTATCTTCAATCTTTTAGTACATGACATACAAAAGCTCATTTTTAGCTTCATGCAGAGTGTCACATGTCAATGAGGATGGTATGTTTTAGTACAGAAGATGCCACCTTTTAATAGATTTTGTGCCATCGAGGAGTATTAGATTTGATTCTATTAGGGTGTTATGTTTTTTAGTACATATTCTTTGTAGCAGGTTTCAACGAGGAAATGTTGTTGTCATTGTTTTGGACATAAATATTTTCATTCGATGTGTAGTTTATATGCCTGCCATGTATTTATATTTAGCATGTAGTAGACATTAAGAATTATAAAGTCCAATAGTGAATGAATCAAATAAATTTTTCCACAGAAATAGCAAATTATAAAGTAAGAGTTTTACTTGATGTATGGGCTTTCTTATAGGAAATTGTTATTATCTATCACAATAGTTTGGGGTTTTCTAGGCATTGACATTGCAAAGGACACTAAAAGATGAGAAAGGGATGAACAACAACAAATATGTAATAGAAGGATGTCATTTTTTATGTAGCATTTGCATTATTATAGCTCCATGTGTACATATAAACTTTTATCTTATAAATTTTGTTATAAGTAAAAGTCATACCTAGCACGTGCAATTGCTAGTGTGTGTGTATATATATATATATATATATATATATATATATATATATATATATATATATATATATATATATATATGAGTATGTATTGAATGCTCATGCGGGTAGCCAAGTTAATTATCCAATCATTCAGACGTGGTGGCATAATCTATAACTAAATTCAAATCTATTATGGTTGTATGCATGCGGTGCAATCTATTATAATTATGCAAATTTCATTTACGTATGCATGGAATAGTGGCGACATGTTTTGTAATTAAGAAGAAGTCAATCACATATTTTATGGAACACAGTGGAACCATTTTTTAATTTAAGTTTTGCTACTAGTGAATGGGTATGATGCCACTATTTGCAGCCAGACAACAATTAATTATGAGTGCATAGACTAGTGGGAAAGATAACTGTAGAGGCATCCATGTTAGCTGAATAAAAAAGTGAATGAGGACGAAAGAAATGTTCACTCTAAACACATATTCACCACTGAATCATAGTTAGGAGATGTTCCACATAGTTGTCATATACATAATATGGGTATAGTATTTGATACAGTCATGTATAAGACGTGAACTTGGGTTACAATTTCTTCATTCTCATTACAATTTTTTATTCATGTTATATAATGTTCCTTCTTATTACAATTTACTTTGTACTAAAGTTTATTCTCTTAGATAGAAATTTTGATAGTCCAAAATGTAATATTGATTGTCATCTTTAAGTATAACTTTCTCATTTTTATTATGGATTCTCAGTTCTCATTACAAAATATTCTTTCTTATTATAATTTCTATGTACTTAGTTCATTCTCTAAAATAATAGAACATTATACACCTAAGTTATAATAAAGAATGTCATCGTTGGTTACAACTTTTTTGTTCTCATTAACAGTTCTATATTCTCATTACAAAGTGTTCCTTATTATTACAAATTTTTATATATTGAGGTTCATTCTCTTGGAGAATTTGATACATCCAGATTGTATTACAAAATTTCATCCTTGATTATATTTGTTTCCTTTTCATTACAAATTATATGTACAAATTACAAATCATTCTTTCTTACTACTTAATGTTATCTTTGTCTGTTACAACGTGCTCTTTCATATTAAAAATTATATGTTTTCGTTACAACATGTTCTTTCATATTACATTTTTTCTTTGCCCGTTATAGTTGATCTTTGCTAGTTACAGTTGTGCTTTGCTATTTACTTTATTTCAAATTATATATTCTCATTACATAATACTTATTTGTATTATAACTTATTTATTTTATAGGCATATTCTTTTTATGGGAATCTACTTTTATGCAAATATGCTAGAAAATACAACTATGGTGTGTAATTTTTCTATACGCAATAACATTTTGTAGAATTTAAAAATTTTATAAGGATAGATTCAATATTGTAATGAGAACATAGAATGTGTAATGGAAAGGAGAAATTTATAACTCAGGATGACGTTTTATAATAAAACCTAGGACTATTACATTATTTCTCATGTGTTTATTTGTCTCCACAAAAGGATACTACTACATTAGTTTTAGACTCATTACGTTAGGCATATGTATAGTTCAAGATTGGTATGCGACCAGTATTGAAGTAGTTGGAACCTACTATGTTTACTTTTAATCGGACTTGCACAGCTACTCCATGCACGTATAATCAATTATAGCATAAATGCTAATAGTTCCATCACTACTATTTGTCGAATTCTATGGATCGAACAGTAATGATGTTGTCAGCTACAATTATATTATTAGACCAGGCTTCCACCACTGTTCCATGTACATTTAATTATTGATAATATATTTACCAATAGTCTCACCACTACTCCATGCACGTAAAGGCTATAGACATAATTACAATTGTTGCCACCGCACCTCCATATCAACAAAATACAGCGTTAAATCAGGAGTAGGGTAAGTTGGCTTATCTACACGTGGGGGCAGCGAGTGAATAACAACATATATATATATATATATATATATATATATATATATATATATATATATATATGGGATTTTATTCAATACATGCACGAGTAGCTTAGAATTTGCTACTGGTCAGCCTAAAAAGTAACTATTTTTCCAGAAAAGTAATCATGTGAATAAAAAAGTAACTATATTGATAAAAATTTAGTTGTTTGACTAAAAAAGTAAATCTAGAAAAAATACACAACAAATATATATATACATATATATATATATATATATATATATATATTTGTTATAGTTGTTGTAAATGTCTATGTATGAAAATTAACAATTTGTAAAATAAAATAACCCACTACATGCCAAAAGTAAGAAACACAAAAAAAGATCAAAATAGGAGATCACGGATAGCTACCCGTGCGGGTATTGAACATATATATATATATATATATATATATATATATATATATATATATATATATATATATATATATATATATATATATATATATATATATGTATATATATATGGCTAAAAGAATTGTGTACCTGAGTACATGTAGCTTAAATATACCCATCTTCATTTATGATGATTATAAATTTACAAAAAGCAATCCAACCTTATGGATGTAATGCATTCCCTTTAGATAAGATGTATATCAAAAATCATTTTAAATCAACATTCTTAGATCATAAAATGAAAGGAAATACATATTTTCTAATCAATGGTAAGTTATAGAAATTACAAAAACCGTTGAGTAACATATTGTTATATCTCTTGATATACATGAATTATGGTTATGTTTTTTAAACACATCTAATCTATTGAATTTTGACTCGATCCATGTGGTTGGATTGAATTAATGTATTCCAAATATGTCATTTTTATGACTGGTACACATAAGTTACATGTACCAGATAGTACACACTTCCAAAGTTATATATATATATATATATATATATATATATATATATATATATATATATATATATATATATATATATATATATATATATATATATATATATATATATATATATATATATATCCCATAGTACGCTGTCCCTTGAACAATCACAATCATGTTTGAATACAGTAAAACCTTGCAGAAAATAGTGTATCCAAGTACGAAAGATGTACCCAAAACAACATCAATTTAGACATTCGACATGTCAGCGGGTTCGTAAGGTGAGGTTACAATCGATATATTCTACATAAGCAATGATATTTTAATTGTACCTCGTGTGTACTTCTCAGTCGTTATCTAGACCACTGCGTACCCACCTTACATCAACTGGTAGAAATCAAAGGATTCGTCCAAGGCATCAAAAGTAGATTTTTTTATTAAAAAATAGTCGTCTGAAATTAGCACGGTCGGTAAGTTGCCTTCGTTCTGGATGGTGATCACGCCGTACACGCCTTCCCTCTGCTGGTGCTTTGGCCATTGTCTTGTCTGGATGCTGCTGGACCTGGAGAGGGCAAGGCTCAAGAAAAATGAGGTAAAGGATCGGAAGGTTAGCGGGCAGCGACAAGACTACGGCAGATCGGAAGGTTAGAGGAGGAGACGAGCGGTTGGTTAGGGAAGAAAGTTGTGCCCATGAATTAAGTTTGTTAGATTAACAATAATGGATCGACAAACATCAACAATATCATTTCGACAACAGTCCGAATCTTTCTCGTATAATTGGAAATGGAAACGACGACTCTATAGAATAATATAGTAGATAACAATATTAATAAATAATAGATGAAAATTGCATATGAGAGAATTGGAAACAATGACATTCGTGGGTGGTTGTATTAAGTGTCTTATATTTTGTGGGCATTGGAGAGGACGGAAACGAGTGAAAAGAACATTCCTGTTTAAGTATGGTTATATATATATATATATATATATATATATATATATATATATATATATATATATATATATATATATATATATATATATATAGACACACACACACACACACACACACACACACACACACACATATATATATATATATATATATATATATATATATATATATATATATATATATATATATATATATATATATATATATATATATATATATCCCAGGATAAACCTGCACAGGTGGGTGAGAGTGTGTCCACTGAAAATGAAGTATCCACTGATGTGGTTGAGGTTGAAGACGACAACCCTACTGCTAAGGCGGCTGAAACCCGAGCTAATGATAGTACATAGAAAGAAAAAGCTATAGAAATGCCCACCCGGAACATATTTGATAGTCTGGGGGAGATACCAGGAATAATAGCAGGGAATAGGAAGTGAATGAAAGCCCAAGGAACAAGGACATAGGCTCCAAGATTGTTGGAGGTGGAGGTGATTCGAGGGTGGCCGAGACACGAAAAACTCGATCGTCCAAGAAGAACCATAAATGACCTTCTTTATAGCTAATCTCTGTGGTGCTGGCTAACCACGAAAAAGGAAGAAGGTTAGGGAATTTATTCGTTTGATTCAAGCGTCCATAGCTGGACTCATGGAAACGAAGATTAAAAAAGATAACGTACAACTTCTGAATAAGATGCTTCCTAGAGGTTGGAATATGCTAATGAACCATGATTACAACACCAAAGGGAGCATTTGTTTGGGGTGGAATCCAAAATCGTGGAGTGTGGTGTCGATTGATATGGACGATCAACAAGTTACAACTAAGTGCAGTAATAAAGGTGGTCTCATCATCTTCATCTCTATGGTGTATGCACACAATTTAATGAGCCAACGACTTGAACTATGGGATAGGTTGGAGAAGCTATCTAAGGGTATCTCTTCCTTGGTTAGTCTATGGGGATTTCAATAATGTTAGGAAGAGGGAGGAGAAAGCTGGTGGCAGAGACGTTATAAGTTCAGTTCATAGCACTTTTAATACAACCATTGATAAAGCCGAACTGGTTGAGTTACCTATCATTGGGAGAGAAGCTTTTACTTGGCAAAATAACCTAAAGAAGAAAAAATGTATTGCCTGCAAGCTAGATCGTGCACTAGTAAATGAGGACTGGCTAGATATGTTTGCTGGCTCCAAGACTAAACTCCTAACTTCTTTCTTTTCTGACCATTTATCATAGCAGGTTAACCAAAAAGAGGTGATCTAGAAGAATAAGCCTTTTCATTTCTTAAACTTTTGGTAGGATTGGCCGGGATGTGATGATGTTATCTCTAAAGCTTGAATGGAAGAGGTGTATGGCAACCCTCTATTTTGTTTCAACCAACCGCTAAGGAACGTGAAGAAGGCCCTAAAGAATTGGTCGAGGAAATTTGTCAATTTGCATAACCTACTTAAAGAGGAATACAGAAAACTAGATGATATTTCCAAATTGTTAGATTCTAACCCCCTTGATAAGGAGCTCATGGAGGCTGAGAGAGTTACACTAGAAAGGATGGATATTCTGGGAAAGGCTGAGGAATGATACTACTGTCAAAGAAGTAGATCAAAGTGGATTGAGAGTGGGGACAGGAACACCAAAATGTACCACTCAATCGTCAAGAGGAGGGATCCTATCAACACTATCATTGAGCTTTATGATGATGATGGCAACTATATTTATAATGAGGAGGCCATAGTCCATCAAACGACTGAATTCTTCCAAAATCTATACAACCAACAAAACAACAAGGCACAATCCCTTGAAATCAATTGGAACAAGCTCATTACTGATGATGACAACACTATGTTATCAAGATGCCCGTGTGAATAGGAAATCAAGGATGCTGGTCCATCAGAGCTTAAAAGAGCCCAGGCCCAGATAGTTTCAACGAGTTCTTTTACAGGAAAAAATGGACTACCATCAAATCAGATCTAGTTGAATCTATCCAGTGGTTCTTCAATGGGGGTAACACGGTCAAACAGATTAACCATGTTTTTGTGGCCCTTATACCAAGAAGGAAATCATCTCTACCCCTACAGACTTCAGACCAATTTCATGTTGTTCTGTGCTATACAAAACTATTACTAAATTTCTTACTACAAGGTTGAGCTATATACTTCCCAGAGTTATAGCTCCTAACCAGGGAGCCTTTATTCAAGGAAGAAGGATAGAGGATTGTGCTACATTAGTTGCAGAATTCACACTAAATTATAATGTCCAACGGAGCACATCATCAACTTGCTTTAAGATGGATATAATGAAAGCATATGACACCATCAACTGGAACTATTTGTGGAACTGTCTTATAGGTTTGGGATTCAATGATACTTGGATCAATTTGGCGAAGTAGTGTGTCACCACTACATCATTCTCTATTCTGATGAATGGAACATTTGAGGGCCACTTTACTAGCTCCAATGGCTTGAGATAAGGTGACCCCTAATCCCCTTTACTCTTTACGATTACTATGGAAGGTCTGATAAGGGTGATAGAGGAAGCATCCAAGGTTAAAAGGTTGAAAACTTACACTATCCGGAAGACAAATGTCATATCTCATCTGCTCTTTGTAGATGACATCCTCATGTTTATGGAAGGAAGGATGGGTACAATCACTAACCTAAAGCACATCCTCACGGAGTTCGACAAGTTATCAGGTATGAAGCTTAATGCCAATAAGTCCCCCATCTTCTTCACGGTCTCTTGCAAGAAAAAAAATGAGCCTGGCTAAAGCTATAGGCCTACAGATAGGTCAATGGCCTACAAAGTACCTGGGGTATCTCCTAGATGGAGGTAATCTCAGAAGGAAACACTACCATGAATGATTGTATCATCTTAAAGATATGATCACTAAATGGCCATGAGTGAAAATGACCATGGTTGGCAGACTAGTTCTACTCAAGAGTTCAGTTATGGGACTCATTAGATATTGTATCTGGCTTTCACTTGGTGATATTCCTCATTCAGTTCTGTGAAGAATGGAGATCCTACTCTCAGACTTTCTCTAGGGGAGCTCGATCCATCATGTCAGTTGGATACGCCTATCTTACCCCTTGGAGGAAGGTGGCTTTGGCATACCGTCACTATATGACTTAGCTGACTTCTATACCTTGTCCTGAATTCAAAATCTCAGAGATGATAGATCAATCTAGGCCAAGTGGATGAACACTAGATACTCAGGTTCTCTCAACATAACCCCTAAACACATATGGGGTTACTCGACTTCTTGGCACAGAATGGTGGAATGCTTGCTAAAGTTCTAACACCAGTACTGAAGACATGTCGCAATCTAATAGACAGAGAAACTAGGTGGATACCTATGTTTCTACTTTATGGACCCAACATCACCATCCTAGATGGAGCCTGGTGTCCTTCCGAGCATACAAATATTACCTACCTACTCTGATGAAGGTTAAGAAATGGGAACTATATATTGATACCATATGCTTCCTATGCGGTAATGGCGAAGATGATAGTGCTCATCAGTTTGATAGTTGTAAAGCATGGAGATACCTCTGGAGTCGTGCTAGACTAAAGATAAAGAGCCGAGGTTGCAAAAATATTGTTGATTCTCTGCGTGAGATCCATACCTTGCCAAAGGATGAGAAGACCTTTAAAATCTAGGTCTTATCTGCTTGCATTCACCATATTTGGAGAGAAAGAATCTCGAGATGGCTGGGTAACAGAAGGAAAGATGAGCTGCAGAATTTTTGTATTCTAGAAAAAGAAATTAAGAATTTTTACTCATGTTATAAGAGGAAATTAGTTTCTATACCTAGTATAGTGCTAAGAAATTGGGGTCTAATATACATCTCAAGTTTGATGTAAGACACACAGATGTGTGTGGCTTGTAATTTGTGCCCATTTATGGGTTGGAATTATATTTAACAAGGTTTTCGATATATATATACATATATATACACATATATAGACATATATATACATACATATATGTCTATATATATGTATCAAATATTGTTAAGGTAAAGCATTTCTTGAAGAAATATATATACATTTCTTATGCAAGTTTTCAAGGTTTATAATATGATGTTATCAAATATGGTTGAAGTAAAGCATTTCTTGAATATTTGTCAGAAAAAAACCTTATATTTTCTCATTTATCATTTTTTTGTATGTATGAGGTAATTGAATTCAATGTTCAAGTGTTTTTTATAAGAATGAATTTGGTCAAAAACTTTTTGTTGTTCAGTCACTCAGCTAATGTGCAGGTGCATTTACCCCAAGATGAAAAAACACAATTCACAATATATGTCAAGCTATAGTGCCTAGTACAATTTGCAAAAAGTGTTTTTTTGATAAACTAGTGACACTATTTTTGTGTGCATAGTACAAGAAAGTTGAACTTCTACTCTTGGTAAAGCAATGGTGTCGAATATGCTTTCTCCTCTCCCATTTACTATGAATATTATTTCAACAAATTTTACGTATCATGTTTCTTTGTAAGCATACGTTTGTAATTTGTTCCCAAAATGAACACACGATGGAGCATACTATTGTAGAAGTGTTCATATGCTTGCCTTTGCATGTCATATTATTGAATGACAGTTCCTCACCCATGCTGCTTAATGTGCCAAAAATACAACATTTTTATAAAATATTCATTTCGTCATCATTTTTCTTTTATATTTATATGATGTTCAACTTAGCCTTATAGTTTTCCTCATCATCTATTGCTAAAATGTCAACTTTGGAAGACAGGCTTACCAATACCATGCTTTGTGAAGACATATTTATTCTTGATAGTTCTTGTTTGGATTTATAAGTCAAACTAACTTTAGCCTTTCTTTGTTATTAATAATGTATGAAAACCTACACCGATAAACTTTAGAATGCAGGTTGTTGGAACTTTTCTAAGTAATTGGGAATTTTCATATATTGTTTTAGTTGATAGATTTTAATAATTGCTCACTTTTTAACGATAAAAACTACATATGCAAGGAACAAACATGCATCCATTGTTTTTAAGTATTACTTCTAGAATGATAAATACTTGCAGCACTTCCATTTAGTTTTTTGCTACTAACCACAGATAATCATAATTGAAGCAACAATAATGGAAAACATAGGAATGAAGGAACACAACCAATCATGTACAAGTACCTCTGGTACAACTATTCATAATGAGAGTAATGCAATTGTTTATTTTTATATTTGAACCACATTGTTTATTTTTCAGTCCTTATGCAATTATATGTTTATCTCTCCTTCAAACATTGGGAAATTTTTAGAGAACAATAGTGATTTTAGAATAATGAAGAATTCTCTTACATGAATAAAATGGTAATAGTCAACTTTGTTTCTCTTTATAGAACAACTATTAAGTGTGGATATTTCTTCCACTCAAGAATAATCATAAAGTAACAATGGGACTTACACCATGATATGGATTATAAAGGTTTGAAAAAAAATAGAACGACAAAAAATGTATCATTCTAAAATTACATATGATGTATGATAAAAAATTCCTAATAAAACATTGATAGGGAGTTACACCTTATATACCAATGTTAGATTATATATCCACAAAAATATATTATTGTCATATTAATTTATTATATTTTCCATTTTTCTACACCTCTTACAAGTTAACCACATAGTAAATTTGTTTTTGTTGATTCAATTAGTACAAAATCCATAACATGTACAAATGCTTGGTTATGGAATATCTACACAAAGTTAATACCATTTCAGAAATTGATTCCTACTAACTTACAATGATGTCAAATATTTGCAGTACCTAATGCATGTATATTTCATATCCCATCGAGATTTCCTAATGGAACCTATCAATAGTGTTGCCAATTTACCTTGTTGACAATGGATTCCCTAAAATTGAACACATAAAGAATAGTTATGTCATACATTTAATCACCTATGTTGATTTTTTTATTATTGTCATGGATCAAAACTGGTGTCAGAGCTTCCCAAATTTTATCACATGAAAAGGAATTCTTACAACAATAAGGGATAACAATAGTGAAATGGTGATAAAGTTTCGATAGTAACTTTGAAAGGAAAATTCCTCCAAGAAAATCAAATTGAAAATGAGGTAATTGTTAAAATTGGAAGATATAGCTAATCACAGTGCAATTTCTTTTTTTGTTACTTCATCATCGAAATATCCAAATCACTAATGACGACTTGGATTTAAATAAGCCATTTCATTGTATTCATTCCACCCAAAAAAATTCAAACTATAGGATGTTCTTGTAGGACCACAACATAACTAAATGGAAAAGAAGTTTCAATGTAACTGACCAACACAATTGAACATGTGGCATAGATGGGGATGCTTTTGTTAGACCATAAAGTAAGATGATAAATTTCAATGATTTATCCAATCATTGTCTAGGACCACACCCATGATATGCCATTAACTTGATGATTTCCCAATTTATGTTAAATTAATAATTTGTATCACTTATCTATAACAGGATACCTCAGCGTTCTTATCCTTGATTTGTTCTCAAGAGATCTCAATTTCAAGTCTTGGAAGTAGCATGAATAGAATAATTTGTGTCACTTGGTGACCAAGTATTTCTCTATTATTTAAAGGCATATTGCACTAGACAGAATACAGTCAAAAGAGGTGATAAATCTCCTAGACTGTGTTTGGTAGGTGGTGAAAAAATTAATGGTGACAGTGATGATGACAATTATGGGGAAGGGGAGGATGATGGTGATGAGGAAATTGTTAGTGTATTGTTGGGTAACATGTGCACAGTGATAGGGATGTGGCTAATAAGTGGTGTTTGTTACAAGGTTATAGGGAGGAGGATGGAATTTGTTTTTATAAAAATCACCCTACACAAGTAAGAATCATGTTTATTAGAATATTGTTTTGCATATGTGTCTAAATAAGTATCAGAGTCTTGAATGGAACTTCTTTAACCATGATTCACCATGCTTTTCCATAACGCCAAAAGCATACCAAATTTCACCATTGATTCACTATGGATTTACCATTAATCTTTATCATCATTACAAACAAACAATACTTCTTGTTTCACCATCATTCCTCTCACCATGATTCACCATGTAACAAACACAACCTTAGTGAAAGTACCAAGTAATTGATCTAAGTAAACACATGACCCTGATTGAAAACTACTACTTTGAAAAGGAAACATCGATACATATAGTTCTGATCTGTCTTTTCTACTAACACCATTTCAGAATGTATTATAAACGGAAAGTACAAGACAACCTCATACAATGTCATCCTTCAATTATTTATCTTTTATCTTTGAATGTCAATTTAGTCATGTTCATGAAATGTGATACTAAAGTTTTCTTATTTTCTCTCATAGGAAGGTGTTTTGTAAAAGAGTATCATACAACTTTTATAATAAGGAAAGAATACAAAAAAATTTCAAACACAAGAAAAATGTTCTACATTATGATTTATTTTCATTTACTTTTTAAATTGAATTTTTATTGTTATAGAATTATAAAGTGAAAAAACATAATAAGAAAAAATTTACAAATAGTTTTATATTAGCTTGTTGCATGTCAACCTCATAAAGGAGTTAGCTTCTGATGAAAACTTATACATATTTTCTAACAATAGTTTGTATATAGTCATAGTAATGGGAACTCAATGTCATGATTAATTGTAGACAACAATGTAACATCCTTGACCTGGGTTATGAACTAACCCTAGGTGTTTTTGCTTAATTATGTAATTAGATGCATATGATTATCTTTTGGTATGTAATTAAAGCTTATGAGGAACATATATTTCCATTTCTGCCCTTTTTAAACAATGTTGTAATATTGTTTTGTAATATAGGGACCTATGTGCAAATTTCCCAATTAGAAGGGTTAACTTGAAAATTTCACATGTTCGGATGTTCCTCTGATGATGAGACATCATAAAAATGAATATGATGAAGAAGTATTATGTATTCTCCAAGCTTGGGCACCAAGATGCAGCTTGTGGAGCAATCCATGTGCTTCAAACCCTAGTTTTGGTGTAAAGTGCAATTTACCCAACGCATGGGGTGCAACATGTAAAATACACCTTCTAGATTATCTTTTGTGACTTTCTACATCAACTAGAGTAAAAATGATGAAGAGGGCGCTTCATTTGAATAATCAAATAAGAAGGATAACCCTTGTAACTAAATAACCAAGTTGCAAGCATAATGACCCTTATATGTGTGCAACTTAGAAGGATGTTTGGCTTGTTGGTATGTATGCCCTGAGAGCCAATCATGGGATGATTGGTGGGATACATTAAGATTGATTTGATAAACATCAAAGGCAAGCTTCCAATTCTTTCTGGTTCAGTCATATGAGATAGTGATAGAACAGATGGAATGTCTAGAGAATGACAATACTCAATGGCGTATGCCTTCAGGTTGAGGACCTGAACGATGAGATCATAGGGATGCTAAGAGTTTGTACATTCTTGTTATGTCCCTAGTCGGATGTCATTGTGGAAGGTAGATAGACAGCAATGACACACAAGACTAGATTGTGGTGTTGGTTGATGACAGAATCTCATTAGTCATGATATAGAGATATCAAACCAAACACATAGGTACTTGTTAGAGAACAAATGTACCAGACAGACCCACCGTGAGTTTGACACATGGAACCATGAGATGGTAGTCACAGTCAGTACTCACAGTGATGGTGGTGAGTGTGATTCTTTGACTTGAAATCACTACACTCAACACATGTCGTTGGGCACACTTTGACATCATCAAACGCAGTCCTGAAACATGGGTTGTTATAAAGGTGATGATTGGGTGGCTTTGACACATGGGGTTTTTGAGGGGTGAGTGATAGATATGGGATTTGTCCCTCCTGAGGGAGTTTGATATCCAAGGCCACTTGATGAATAGGATTGAGATAGGTGTGCGCACACATGTGTGAATCAGTATGTGATATTGATGTCATACATATCTCGTTCAATCTACTCTGAGATCAAGAAAGTGTATGGACGTTGACATGATGATTGTTCAATGCCTCGAGTTCATTCGGGATATCAGCGACAAAGGAATTATACATCCACTATAACACCATTCACAGATTGTAAGATTGAAAGTTGTTCTCCAACTTTCTACTTTCACTTGCGTAGCACTGATGTGTGACTAGGCACCGCTCTTTGCTTGTGAAGTCATAAGTGTTATGGACTTTCACTACCAACGTGAAATGGACCTGCATGGTTACACACATAGGATTTAACCTGCAAAAGAAGTTTTGTCCACAAGAAATGTTTAGATTGATTACTAAAGGAGTTTAGTAGTTCAATTAAACACTAAATCAATTGATAGCTCAATATCATATTGTTTAAGGTGTTGGACACATTGATTGGAGTATCGGATTGATTAAAATCACAATTGACTGATTCTGCACAACCTGCACTCCCAACCGATCGGTTCAAGTGTTGAACCGGTCGGCTGAGGTTGCTGAACCGGCCGGCTCAAGTGTTGAGCAGATCGGCTCAAGTCTAGGGTGAACCGATTGCTTCAAGTGTTGAAACGATCGATTCAACTGGTGCAACTGAGCAAGTTGGGAAAGTATGATTGGTGTGAATTTTCCTTTCATTTCAAATTTCCCAATTTGATTGGGAATAGGATTGGTATTCGATACCAATTAGATACAAAAGAAGGAAAGTCAATCGGGAACCGACCAGGACCACCAACCGACCGGTTCACTTGTGAACCGACCGGTTGAGGTGTCCCAACCGACCGGTTCACTTGTGAACCGATTGGTTCAGGTCCCCAACCGACCGGTTCACTTGTGAACCGATCAGTTCAGGTTGCGAGTTGGTTGCTTTGTGGAAAATCTCAAACCCTTCTACTCTTGCTTTTAGTCCCGCATTGCCTGGGATGGAGAATCCTGTCCCATGACCCTCCTATATATAGGGGTATTGGGGGCTTCTCAAAGTACAGCTCAGTGCAACCAGTTGCTCTGGAATGTTGTCGTTCTCTCTGGTTCTGGTAACCAAGAGAGAGCCCGAGCAAGTGCTACCCGCAAAGGGTGGTGTAGTAAGGGAAGGACAACTGCAGTTGCAACTGGCAGCAGGAGAGCATGTTGGTGACTAGTACGTCAACAGGAGGGTGCGACTCCTTCCACTTCCTTGTGGGACAAGGAGTGTGGAGTTCCAGGTGGTCTGTGTGGACTACTACAGAGGCGGGAGGTTACTGCCGCTCAGGAGGACAACTATCATCTGACAGTCCGGTGCAATCTGGAGTCATCAGTTCCGGTGCGAATAGGAGTTGCACAGACACCATCGAATATCGGATTTGAAGACCGTGCAAGGCGCGAGGTATTGTCACTGAGCAAGCCTCGGGACAAGGTATGATTCTACAAACCATCCTTTCCTATTATATAGACGTTGACACATTTCCTTGTTCCGGGTTTGGGGGAGAAAATTTTTGTTTCCGCTGCCTTCTCTGCCTCCCCTAAAACCCAACAGTAGTATCAGAGCCACGTCAACTGCTCTATATTTTAGGAATATCGATATGATCGATTTTTGGTTTGTCGCCTTTATTTATTGCATATGATACGAATAATATTGTCTTTATGCATGTCCAATCCTAAATCCACAAATCCCAAATTACATATATGATATGTATTATTAATGCACTCGATACGCGTCGCCCTTAAATGAGTTTTGTAGTGGATGTGTAGCATGATTATGGCTATAAACCCCTATATATGTGTGTGGTTGTTTGTGGTTGCATGCATCTCGGTCTGCGCACCGATCTTCCCTTTCTCTTATTCCTGATGTAACTCGAAATAATTCAAGATTCTTTCCTACTTTTTCTCCCCCCCCCCCGAATGTAACTCGGGGTTTCCCTTTTAAGCAATGTAATATTAGGATAGATTTCATTTCCTATTACGTCGAAGACCGGCGGACATTTGACGACAGTTGAGATGATCGGTTCAAGTCGTGAACCGATCAGTTGACGTTCCAGACGATCAGTTCAAGGAGTAAACCGATCAGTTGATGACCGGTTCGAGGAGCTAGACAAGCGGGTGGCAGCCATGACGAGATGCACGATGACCAGGCAAACCGATCGGTTGGAGGAGCCAACCGATCGGCTGGTGGCACCCAGACGACCGGGCCGGACCGAGCAAGTCGTTCATGTGATGAATTGATCTACTCCAAAGGCAAATAACATAGTTCATCTTGTACAGGTTGCATGTGATGTAGACCTAGATGACCATGATTCCTGTTGGCTCTAGGAATCACATTAGGATGGCCATAATCATCGGTTTTATCATTTTGCATGTTTTCTGTGGGATATAGCATGTATATGATACGTAATATAGATTGTGGTAATTGGATATGTATATGTATATAAAAACCAAATCCCTCATTAAATATTAAGTTTTAGATGCCTTCCAAATGTGACACACGTGAAAAGCTTGATCAACCAAGTGTGGGCACGCCCTAGCGTGGTGCACCGTCTATCTCGTGGAAGCGTGAAGGATGAATGTGTGGGTATGCCCTAGCAGGGTGCATATTCATCGTCTTGGCTTTGGGTCGGACTTAACAAGGTGACCTAGATAGGATCTAGCACCTTGAGGCATGGAGATGATCATGGCAAGGAGTTGCATATGACATCTTATCAAGGGTTTCATATGATGCAATTGGCAAAAGTTGCCTACCTGAGAGATCTATGTTGTGGATGACAGCCCTAGCTGGTCCATGACTTAGAGGATTTCAGGATCTTGCCCACTAGAAGGTTGTACGCTACAATCTTCCGAATTGATGGTGAGGGCTATCAATTTGAACTAAAATAGTGAGAGCGATAATTAATTAAAGGCCTAATTATATCGTCAAATTTTCAAATCAATCAAATAAGTCAAAAATGAGTTTTTGGACTAAAATTGCATATTTTCCTATTTGTAGTACAAATGGCAACAAACAACAATAACTTTTCTTTGCGATCGGTCCTTGACAAGGACAAGCTGAATGGGACAAACTTCCACGACTGATATCGGACATTGAGAACTGTTCTCACTCAAGAGAGTAAGCTCTATGTCCTGTATACTCCAATTCCAGAGGAACCCACTCCTAATGCACCAAGGACAGAAAGGGATGCTTACAAGAAGCATTATGATGATGCCATTGATGCAAAGTTCTTGATGTTATGTTCAATGAACCATGAGTTGCAGAGACAGCATGAGAACATGGGTTTCATTGAGATGATTCAGCATCTCAGGAACATGTATGAAGATCAGGCACGGCAAGAGAGATATAATGTTTCTAGGGCGTTGTTCAAGTGTGTCATGACAGAAGGAGATCCAGTTGGTCCTCACAAACTCAAGATGATTGGGTATGTGGAGAACCTATAGAGATTGGGATTTCCACTGAGCCAAGAGTTGGCTACTGACGTGATACTGCAATCGTTGCCAGAATCCTACAGTAAGTTTGTGATGAACTACAACATGAACAACTTTGATAGGCCACTGTCAGATTTGTTGGGCATGTTGAGGACAGCTGAGATACAGATGAAGAAGGACAAGCCTAAGGCTGTGATGGTGATCACGAGCAAGAAAGGCAAGTCCAAGCGCAAGGGCAAGGGCAAAGCTAAGAAAGGTTCTGATGCTAGCCAGGAGCCCAAGTCGTCTTCAGCTCTCAAGGCCAAAGGAGGCGTGATCAAGAAAGGAAATTTCCACCATTGTCAAAAGCCAGGACATTGGAAAAGGAATTATCCTCTCTATCTGGAAGAACAAAAGAATAAGGAGATAACTGAAGTCTCCACTTGAAGGTGTCATGAAAGTAAACTTGTAACACTTTTTGAGGTATATCATACCAAGATGTAAAGTGTAAAGAACTCATAACTGGGACAAGTGTTGCCGCCATAGGTAGAAGTACTTTAGTTTATTTTCAGCCTACAAGGCATGTAATACAGTTATGAACGGCTATTTCATATTTGCCAATAGATAGAAACACTTTATTGTTGCATATTGTATGACAATGATGGCAATTAATAAATAGATGTTTGAATATGATCTTTGTGGCAATGCCTTGTTTGTCTTGTGGTATTTGATATGCATAAGATAAAATGATACCTAAAAGTTATAGATAACTCAAACAATAAAATTAGCATCAATCATGAGAAATTCATTTCTAGTATCCATGTGATGGATGAATCTAGACTCTTTTGGTTACAGAACCAGTAAGAGACATGAATATCTTGTACATGATTAATCAATCTTCACTAATGGTAGTGGGAGAATGATTATCCTATTAGGTATAATGCATGTGATGTATTGACAAACCTATTGGAACAAATGCTAATACTTCAAATGGTGTTTAGAGAAATACCAATATGAATATCTTGAAATGTTCAAGATTATCATATATGAAGTGCAAATTTGGTAAAGTGTTAATTCTTGATGAGATCAATGAATGAAATACTTGGACCAAATGTTTGATATCCTTATGAGTAATTATGATAGTGTATCATAGTGAACTCATGATTAAGGCATGGTGATGTCTAAATCAAGAAGGAATCATACTCTAAAGAGTTAGAGAATGATTATCGAATAACTGAATTCTTCTTAATAAATGAATACCCCACACTAATAAAGGACATTAAGAATCACAAGGAGTTGTGAGTTCTTATATCCTTAACAGATACACCTCAATTGTCTATGTGATGAGTTGTTCATGTGATGAATCAACTATCTATATGGATATGAGGAACCGAATTTTGAGTTATGGTTTATGACCATTACATCCTAAATGACATCCATAAGGTATAACCTTGATGGTAGCACCCATTGGATATAATCCATAAGTGCAAATGAATCTTAAGTGTTAAGATACATGGATAACATTTTGATAAGGATGATGCTTGTTGATTGCAACTTAATGACTAAGTCATTTGGCATATGGATACTAAAACCGCATTCCTATGAGGAATAAAACAAGGATGTGTACGTGACACAACCTATAAGGTTTATGAATCCACTAATGCAAATGAAGTCTATAAGTTACAATGGACTAATCAATGTGATTCATTGAGTACAAGAAACTCAAAATTGGATCTTTACTTTGATGATATAGTCAAAGGGTTTGACTGATATGTCAAAGATAAAGAAAGGGATCTGTGATTTAGTGGGAGCGTGTTCACATTCCACATGTTGATGTGAAATGGAAGTGTTCTAGAATGGAAATCCAAAAGTGGAAATTATATTTAAGGAAGATAGAGATGTTTCCTATGTGATAGAAATAGAGATCTATAGAGATAGTTCTCGAAAACCTCTTGACCTGGGAAAAGAGAGAACATACATTGGCAATCTGTACTGAAGGGTTCTGTATGCACAGATTTAGTGGGAGAAAACTTGTCCATGATACATGAAGTTAGTATCCCAAGACCAAGTGTCCAATTCTTATGAAGAATGGGAACACTAAGAATAGATATGTATCTATCATGTATGCAATCATCCCATTATCTTGCATGTATTGACATGGCAAGAACAAAATGCATTCATCATGTTGTATGTATGACATGACAATATGATGTGCTCATCCTGATAACTCGTATGTGGGACATGACGAGTGGATGTCTGTCTACTTCCAGTAAGGGTTACTGGAGTACCATGAGAACTTGATAAGTACTTGAGAAGTACTAGTTCTGTGGTGATGAGGAAGAGTTCGATGTAAAGAGTTACATTGATGCGAACTTCCGAAAGGATAGAAAATTAATCACAAAATATATATAGGATATATAAAAGTTAAAGTTTGTTGATAATTGGAAGTGTTCCAATAAAACCATTTAAAAGGAAATGCCGAGTATCTAGAGAACATTATGGATACTATATGGATCTGGAAGTTCATGAGATGAACTTATAAATATTCTTCTCATTGATGACAAGTCTGGAATCCTTGATCATGCAATGTGGCAAAAGGTTAGCAAATGGAATACTAGATCACATATTACGACAACTCCATCTCATACATGTGACGTACAGTGAAGATATGCGAGACATGCAATTTATACTGACTTTGGCAAGGTGTTGCCATTACTCACTATGTTGGCACTAGAGCATAATAACATGTGGGACATATTTGAAGATCACTATGAATATGATTCAAGGTGATTGGCTCGCAGTGCAAGTGGGAGTCTGTTGGTATGTATTCCCTGAGAGACAATCATGGGATGATTGGTGGGATACATTAAGATTGATTTGATAAACATCAAAGCCAAGCTTCCAATTCTTTCTATTTCAGTCATATGAGATAGTGATAGAACAGATTGAATGTCTAGAGAATGACAATACTCAATGGCGTATGCCTTCAGGTTGAGGACCTGAATGATGAGATCATATGGATTCTAAGAGTTTGTACATTCTTGTTATGTCCCTAGTCGGATGTCATTGTGGAAGGTAGATAGACAGCAATGACACACAAGACTAGATTGTGGTGTTGGTTGATGACAGAATCTCATTAGTCATGATATAGAGATATCAAACCAAACACATAGGTACTTGTTAGAGAACAAGTGTATCGGACAGACCCACCGTGAGTTTGACACATGGAACCATGAGATGGTAGTCACAGTCAGTACTCACAGTGATGGTGGTTAGTGTGATTCTTTGACCTGAAATCACTACACACAACACGTCATTGGGCACACTTTGACATCATCAAACGCAGTCCTGAAACATGGGTTGTTATAAAGGTGATGATTGGGTGGCTTTGACACATGGGGCTTTTGACGGGTGAGTGATATATATGGGATTTGTCCCTCCTGAGGGAGTTTGATATCCAAGGCCACTTGATGAGTAGGATTGAGATAGGTGTGCGCACACATGTGTGAATCAGTATGTGATATTGATATCATACATATGTCGTTCAATCTACTCTGAGATCAAGAAAGTGAATGAACGTTGACAGGATGATTGTTCCATGCCTCGAGTTCATTTGGGATATCAACGACAAAGGAATTATACATTCACTGTAACACCATTCACAGATTGTAGGATTGAAAGTTGTTCTCCAACTTTCTACTTTCACTTGGGTAGCACTAATGTGTGACTAGGCACCGCTCTTTGCTTGTGAAGTCATAAGTGTTATGGACTTTCACTGCCAACGTGAAATGGACCTGCAGGGTCACACACATAGGATTTAACCTGGAAAAGGAGTTTTGTCCAAAAGCAATATTTAGATTGATTAGTAAAGGTGTTTAGTAGTTCAATTAAACACTAAATCAATTGATAGCTCAATATCATATTGTTTAAGGTGTTGGACACATTGATTGGAGTATCGGATTGATTAAAATCACAATTGACTGATTCTGCACAACCTGCACTCCCAACCGATCAGTTCAAGTGTAGAACCGGTCGGCTGAGGTTGCTGAACCGGCCGGCTCAAGTGTTGAGCCGATCGGCTCAAGTCTAGGGTGAACCGATTGCTTCAAGTGTTGAAACGATCGATTCAACTGGTGCAACTGAGCAAGTTGGGAAAGTAGGATTGGTGAGAATTTTCCTTTCATTTCAAATTGCCCAATTTTATTGGGAATAGGATTGGTATTCGATACCAATTAGAAATAAAAGAAGGAAAGTCAATCGGGAACCGACCATGACCACCAACCGACTGGTTCACTTGTGAACTGACTGGTTGAGGTGTCCCAACCGACCGGTTCACTTGTGAACCGATCGGTTCAGGTCCCCAACTGACCGGTTCACTTGTGAACCGATTGGTTCAGGTTGCGAGTTGGTTGCTTTGTGGAAAATCTCGAACCCTTCTACTCCTGCTTTTAGTCCCGCATTGCCCGGGATGGAGAACCCTGTCCCATGACCCTCCTATATATAGGGGTATTGGGGGCTTCTTAAAGTACAATTCAGTGCAATCAGTTGCTCTGGAAAGTTGTCGTTCTCTCTGGTTTTGGTAACCAAGAGAGAGCCCGAGCAAGTGCTACCCGCAAAGGGTGGTGCAGTAAGGGAAGGACAACTGCAGTTGCAACTGGCAGTAGGAGAGCGTGTTGGCGACTAGTACGTCAATAGGAGGGTGTGACTCCTTCCACTTCCTTGTGAGACAAGGAGTTTAGAGTTCCAGGTGGTCCATGTGGACTACTTCAGAGGCGGGAGGTTACTGTCGCTCAGGAGGACAACTGTCATCTGACAGCCTGGTGCGATTAGGAGTCGTCAGTCCCGGTGCGAACAGGAGCTGCACAGACACCGTCGAAGATTGGATTTGAAGACCGCACAAGGCGCGAGGTATTGTCGCCGAGCAAGCCTTGGGACAAGGTATGATTCCACAAACCATCCTTTCCTATTATATAGACGTTGACGCGTTTCCTTATTCCGGGTTTGGGGGAGAAAATTTTTGTTTCCACTGCATTCTTTGCCTCCCCTAAAACCCAACATGGCTTCCTTTCCACTAGACCTTGGTTTAAGAAATTTTTTTTCTTAAGTATGGAATGGAGAAACGTGGCTCAGAAGAGGGAAAGGACCTAGTTGAGAAATAAGAAGTAAGTTATCCTTATCTTGAAATCACACCCAAAGTATATATACACCTTTCTTTTACAACCAAAGGATCGTTTCATTCACTCTCTTCTTATCTCTTGCTTGGACCGACTAAGGGAGGAGCTCAGGAGCAAGAGGTGAACGGCCAAGAAGGTTTGGGTAAGCTTTGGTTATCTTCAAGCTCGGATTCATGGGGAAAGTCATGATACAAGGTTGGTTTGCTAGCTTTTCTTACTTAGTTCTTCTTTCTAGCCATCCCTTCCAACCATCTCTTGAAGAAGAGACCTTGGATGGCCTGTGGAGCTCAAGCTACCATTAAAGCTTCAAATCTTGGAGCTCTAGAGCTGGTTCTAAGGTGGGTTTTATAACTCTACACCTTTAAGATTTGATTATGCACTTTCTTTCTTGCAAACGTTGCTTGTTCTTCTTCCTCCAATACTTCTATGCCTTCTTGCAACTAAATTCATGAAGAATAGACCAGGTTCTTGAGGTAGAAGAAGGTGGCGTTAATTCCAATGTTAATCATTATCTGACTTTATCAAACGGTTTCCACCTTGTGCCCAAACGGTTTGCAAAACCATTTGAAAGTAAATGGTTTCAAAACCGTTTGGATTCATGCAGTTTGCAAGGACCGATAGGAGAAAATGATCTCCAAGACCGTTTGGATGGGTTGACCAAGTGTTGACCATTTGGAGGGTTTCTGTACACATTATGCACTAATTACCTACCAAGAATCATTAACTAATTCCAAGTAAATCTCAAGTTGAAGGCACTTTAATCACCTAAACCCTAATCGGGTTCATTGCTGATTTCAATGGACCAATCATGTTGAAGTTTGGGTTGAGTGACCCAAACGGTTTCAAAACCATTTGGAGATCACTCAAACGGTTTCAAAACCATTTGGTGATCACCCAAGACCGTTTGGGGGTCTAGGGTTAAGAATAAGTAATCAATTGAAGGTCCAATCATAATAGGTTGTTGAATAATTAAAGTGCTGATTTTGTGACCTAATTAGGGTTCAACCCTTAAGTAATTGACTTAATTTTTGATGAGACTTTGGGTAAACGGTCTCAAGACCATTTGGAGGATGTCCAAACAATCCCAAGACCGTTTGGGGTCAGGTCATGGCCCAATTGAATGATGGCTCAAGGGGTTCAACACTAATTAGACTCATGTTGATGAAGGTTGAAGGTTGATCGATTTCAAACCCTAATCCAATCAATCCAAACCCTAATTGGTGACCAATTAAGGATCGATTGAGGTTCAAATCAGTAGAGGATTAACCTAATTGGCTCATTTGATAAGTGGTTAACCTTGGCATGAACAATTGAGGGGTTCAACATTGAAAACCCTAACTCAATTGCAAGTGTTGATACACTTTTTGGTCCATGCAGTTTTGAGATGTTTGGACCAAACGATCTCAATACCGTTTGAGTCCAAACGGTCTTAAGACCGTTTGGATAAAAATGGTCTCAAGACCGTTTGGGACCGAACGGTTTCAAAACCGTTTGGATTTATGCGGTTTCAAAACCGATTGATGGACATGCGGTTTCAAGGCTGATTTGCTCAAACGATTTCAAAGTCAAGCTTGACAAAATGGTCAACGTGACCAAATGGTCTTCCCCTCACCTAGGGCAAAGGTCTTCAGTATGAACTTGGCCATGCTATGGGCTCTGAACCGTAAATCACAAAGTAAACTCAGCGGAAGCATTCAATTAGCAGCGAAATACAAAAAATCACTAAAAATTAAAACTTTTTAAGAGAAGATCTTTAAATTATAAAACTCCTTTATAAGAAACAAGATAAACAATTTACATTTCTGTTAAATCACCTCTTGAGTGATTATATACAACAAGATACAAAATCTCAAGATTAAAACCAAAATCTCAGACCTATCAACTCCTAGGACCTAAGAGTACAGAGACAAAATAAGACCAACTAACTACAGGACTCAGCAGACAATATCTCCGCTTGAGATTAACTGCTGCCCCTGGTGTTGCTGTTGCTGGTACTGCTCACCCTCAGACTGGTTCCTTCGTCCTCAGTGACCAACTATAAAGTTGAAATCTACGGGGTGAGACAATTTTAAATAATTGTCCCAGTAAGAGTTATAACTCTCCGCCAGAAACATTGTTTTAGAATTTAAGGGATAACAAAAACAACATAAGCTTTAAGACATTCAACAGCAGATCTGATACGAAGTAAAGCAACTTCATTGAGGAATATGAAGAACACGTATATTAGATACTTGAATAGAGTATTAGTATAAACAACGTAACATCAATCATTGTTTCGCGTAGTTCAACCCTAGCAGATATGCTACGCGGTTGATTATATTTTACAAATATTATTATGCCCTACGGAGATGAGGTATACCGCTCATACTCGAACCGATCACTACTAAGTCGCATCGGTATCATACTAGGTCATCAAAAGAGCCGGATTCTTATGAACTCATCTTCCTCAGTCAGTGTTAGGTTCAACATGAAGGACATCTCATGTCTCTACTACTATAGCTTACCAGGATATTCTGGCACTTCGCTATTAGAGTCACAGTGGCATTCTGTACTCTCTTCGCCATTGAAAGATTTCTTGTTTATCTCTCATCAATGCATCATAAAAGATTTCCCTCGGGAGAATAGTGAAACATCACCCCGACATAAACATATAGTGAAGGGTTGATGGATTTAAGGTACATCTACATCAATTCCTACACTAGGATGTAAGGATTTTCGCGTCCATAATCGCCCACATACTCAAAAGTATGTGATCCAGGAGTTCCCTTAGGAAAACATGTTTCACCATCATTAAACTACCGACAATGATGGATCTATGATCAGGGCTCTACATGATATGATTATACTTGATTATTTAGGTACATTTCAGTATTCTTTTAACATCAAGCATGTTTCCAAGCATTTAACTATTAAAACACTGCTATACAAGAAGAATACTAAATGTATCAAGTTTAACTCATATCAGTTATCAGATGGATATCAATTCATCATAAGTCATCTAATCAGCATGACCTAGATGTTACTCATGGCTCTTACAGCCCATCAACTTCATCTGTTGTCACTTAAACATAGACAACATAGCATACATCACTATTCAAAAAGTCTACAACATGCTTTCAATGAATACAGTATCATAACCCTTACCTAGGTATGACCATGTTCTTATAAGAACCTGCATAGTCAATTCAACTGACAATAATAACATTTCATTTCCAGATCAGCAATTTATAAAGAAGAAATAACATTCCAGTTCAAGGGTTGTACCTTTATGCCTTCACTAAGGCTAGGTTCCCTCATTAGTATCAAATAGGGTTATTCAATCCCTTTCATCATGATTAGGAATAATAATTCCTCACTTCATACTTTAATTATAAAGATTCATGCTTAAAAGCATAACCTGAAATTAGGGTTTATTGTACATTTCATCACATCACCCTCAATTAGGGTTTACTATTCATTTTACATGTCATTACCCTAGAATTAGGGTTTACTATTCACTTCATAGTGAATTGAGCTCATAGTATCACCATGTATGAAATTATCATCATTGATACCTTCAAATTAGGTTAAGATTCATCAATTATCATAATTAGGGTTTCTATGATCTCACCTTGATGGATCATACCCTAATCATGTGTATTCTTACATATTGAAGGTATATTACTTGAGTTCCCATCATAATTGGGACCTTCTCTCTCCGCTTACTGTAAGATGGTGATTACATCACTCTAGACCAGGTTAGGTCAAGTCAACTTTGATTAACACAAGCCACATTATCACCATCATGGTTATTAGGGTTTCTTTGATTAAGGGGTATGGTCTACTTGAACCCTGCAAGGGTACCTTATTAATGTTCACCATTGATCATGACATGGGTCAATCTACTAATCACTTAGCCCCTTAATGTCTTTAGGTACCATTAGGGTTCAGATTAAACAACCATTGAACCATCTAAGCCTTCAAGTCACTAAGCAATCTTAACCCTAAAAGTCTCCAAACGGTATCACATCTCAACCTCCAAACGGTTTTGAAACCGCATGGAGGAGTTGACTGTTTGGTTACTTTGACCCTCAAGACCGCATGAACCTCAAGACCTTTTGCCCTTAAACGGTCTTGAAACCGTTTGATTGTGTTGACCGTTTGGACATGGTTGACATTGAAACTGCTTGATCAAACCGCATGACCAAACTACATGAGCAAACCGCATGGGCAAACCGCATGAGATCCAAACCACATGAGCTCCAAACCGCATGGGCTCCAAACCGCATGAGCTCCAAACCGCATGGGCTCCAAACCGCATGAGCTCCAAACCGCGTGGGCTCCAAACCGCATGAGCTCCAAACCGCATGGGCTCCAAACTGCATGAGCTCCAAACCGCATGAGCTACAAACGGTTTTGAAACCGTTTGAGCCCAAATGGTCTTCAGATTGTTTGTCCCCGAATGGTCTTGAGACCGTTTGGTCCAAATCAGCTGAAAACCGCATGGACCTCAAAGGTACATCAACACTTGTAATCGATTAGGGTTTTCAATGTTGAACCCTTCAATTGATCTCATCCTTGTTAACCACTTATCAATTGAGCTACTTAGGGTTATCCTTAACCAATTGGACACTCAATTGACCATCAATTGATAGCCAATTAGGGTTGAAACCGATTGGATTAGGGTTTGTAATCGATCAACCATCAACATGGATCAACATGAGTCTAATTGAGGTTGAAGCCATCATTTAACATCCAATTGGGCCATAATTTGGCACAAATGGTCTTGAGATCATTTGGACATCCTACAAACAGTCTAGAGACCGTTTGCCCAAGGTTTCGTCAAAATCTAAGTCCATTTGTTAAAGGTTGAATCCTAATTAAGTCTAAAATCAGCACTTTTGATTAGTTCAACAACCTATTGTGATTGGACTCTCAATTGATCAAATTACCTTAACCCTAGACCTCCAAACGGTCTTGGGTGATCACCAAACGGTCTTGAGACCATTTGAGTGATCCCCAAATGGTTTTGAAACTGTTTGGGCCACTCAACCCAAACTTCAACATGATTGGTCCTTAAAATCAGCAATTTGAACCCGATTAGGGTTTAGGTGATTAATATGCCTTCAACTTGAAAATTACTTGCAATTAGATGTTGATTCTTTTTAGATAGTTAATTCATGATGTGTACAGAAGACCCTTAAACGGTCAACCCTTGGTCAAACCCCTCAAATGGTTTTGAAACCGTTTGAGTCCAAACGGTCTTGCAAACCGCATGAGATCAAACAGTTTTGAAACTGTTTGGTCCCAAATGGTTTTGCAAACCGTTTGAACCATGGGTGAAGGACCGTTTGATAAAGTAGCCTAGGTAATCACGCCCATCATCATCTACCTTGAGACCAAGGTCTGTTCTTCACCGTTTTGCTTGCAAAAGTGCAAGGGAAGATAGGGACGAAGAAGAAGAACTACTATTCACAAGAACGAAGATATGCATAACAAAGTAAAAGGTTTAGAGTTATAAAACCCGCCTCAAAGGTCGTCCCTAGAGATCCTAGCTTCCAAGATTTCAAGCCTTTAATGGCATCTTGAGCTCCACAGGTTGGTCAAGGCCATTTCTCCAAGGATTGGTTGGGGAAAGTCGGCTAGGAAGAGAAACCTAAGTAAGAAGAACCATAAACCAACCTTGTACCAAGGATTCCTCCATGAATTCGAGCAAGAAGATGACCCAAGCTTACCAAGAACTCCTCCGTCGTTCTTTTCTGCTCCATAGCTCTGCCTTGAGTCGGTTTATAAAGGGGATAAGTGAGGAAAGTGAAAGAAACGATCGTTTGTTTGTAAAGGAGTGGAACCTATATACTTTGGGGTGATTTCCATTATGAGGACAACTAACTTTATCCTTCTCACATCTAGGTCCCTCTCTATTTTAGGCACGTCCCTTCTCCTAATTTCTTAAGCAAAACTCCTTATAAAACCCAAGGTTAAAGGCAAAGAAGGTCAACTTACTACCTAGTTGCACATATAAGAGGGTCCCATTACTTACAACTTGGTGATTCGAATACAAAGGTTTTTCTTCTTATCTGATTATTCAATTGAAGTGCCCTCTTCATCATTTTTACTCTAAATGATGTCAAGAGTCACAAAAGATACTCTAGAAGGTGTATTTTACAAGTTGCTCCCCAAATTTTGGGTAAATTGCACTTTACTCCAAAATTAGGGTTTCAAGTACACGGATCACTCCAAAGCTGCATCTTGATGCCCAAGCTTGGAGAATCCATCATACTTCATAATATTCACTCACATGATGTCTCATCATCAGAGGAACATATCAACATGTGAAAATTGCAATTTAACCCTTTTACTTGGGTAATTTGCACATAGGTCCCTGTATTACAAAACAATACTACAACATTATTCAAAATGGACAGAAATGAAAATGTATGTTCCTCAGGAACTTTAATTACATGCCAGGAGATAATCACAAGTTTCTAATTACTTAGTTAATAAAAACACCTAGGGTTAACTCATAGCCCAGGTCAGGGATGTTACAAATTATCCACCCCTTACAAGGATTTCGTCCCCGAAATCAGCAAAACATACTAAGAGAAAAGAGCAGGGTATTTCCTTCTCATCACTTCCTCTAGTTCCCAAGTGGCTTCTTCAACACCACGATGATTCCAGAGGACTTTCACAAGACTTATGTCTTTCTTCTTTAGCTTTTTAATTTTGTTATCAAGAATGGACACTGGTCCTTCCTCATAAGTTATATCATCATTCAATTCTACCTCCATAGGTTGTAGAACTGACTCGGTATCAGGGTGACATTTCCTCGGCATAGAAATGTGAAACATGGTGTGTAACCTCTATAGCTCTGGTGGCAACTCTAGTTTATAGGCTACCTTTCCAACCTGTTTAATGATTGGATAAGGCCCCATAAATCTAGGAGCTAACTTTCCTTTCCTTCCAAACCTCAAAACTCCCTTCCATGGTGAGACCTTGAGGTACACTCTGTCTCCAACCTGGAACTCTAAGGGTGTACGATGTCTATCAGCATAAGACTTATGCCTATCTTGTGCAGTCTTAATCTGTTGTTGTATCACTTTGATCTTCTCTGTGGTTTGCTGCACGAGATCAGGACCTAACAGCTGATATTCGCCGGTCTCATACCAACATACAGGTGATCTACAACGTCTAACATACAAAGCTTCATAAGGATCCATGTCAATGCTATGTTGATAGCTATTGTTATAGGCAAACTCTATCAAGCTTAGGAGTACATCCCAACTCATGGTAAACTGAAGAACACATGCTCTCAGCAAGTCTTCCAAGGTCTGTATAGTCCTTTCCAATTGTCCATCAGTCTGTGGATGAAAGGCTGTACTGAACCTTAATTGGGTGCCTAAAGCTCTGTGCAGTCGTTCCCAAAAATGACTCGTAAACTGGGGGCCTCTATCAGAAACTATAGTGATTGGAATTCCGTGCAGTCACACTATCTCTTGAACATACAACTGTGCTAGCTTCTCAGCAGAATAGGTTGTTTTGACAGGTAAGAAATGTGTTGTCTTTGTCAACCTATCAACAATTACCCAGATGGAATCATGTCCTTTTCTTGTCCTGGGTAGGCCAACGACAAAGTCCATGGTTACATGGTCCCACTTCCACTGTGGTATGGGTAAAGGTCGCATTGTTCCCGCAGGCTTCTGGTGTTCAGCCTTAACCTGTTGACACACAGGACACCTCAGAACAAACTCCGCAACATCCTTCTTCATTCCAGGCCACCAATACATATCTTTCAAGTTTTAATACATCATGGTGCTTCCTGGATGCATGGCATACATCGAAGAATGAGCTTCTTCCAGGACTAACTTTCTCAAGTTGTCCACATCAGGCACTATCATCCTCCCATGATAACATGCTACTTGGTCATCTGAGTCATGAAAGCCATCTTGGTTCTCATCACCATACTCCGATCTAATCTGCTAAATTGTAGCATCAACTTGTTGTGCCTCCTTAATCTGCTCTCTTAGGGTAGGTTTTATGTTCATCTCAGCTAACAACCTGGCTAACAATGACATCTTCAACTGTACATTGTCTTGCCTTAAAGAGATAAGCATATCTCTCCTAGAGCATACTAAAGAGTTTAGTTGTGCTCTATCTACTGCTGGTGTTGCTGATTTCCTACTCAGAGGATCTGCAACCACATTGGCCTTCCCTGGATGGTAATCAATTGTACAATCATAGTCCTTGATTAACTCCATCCAGCGGTGTTTCCTCATGTTAAGTTCGTGCTGAGAGACGATATACTTAAGGTTCTTGTGATCAGTGAAAATCTGGAATGTCTCTTTGTAGAGATAATGTCTCCAGATCTTCAAGGCATGAACCACGACAGCTAACTCTAGATCGTGTGTCGGATAATTCTCCTCGTGTTTCTTAAGATGTCGAGAAGCAAAAGAAATCACTTGTTTATCCTGCATCAACACACATCCGAGTCCATTCTTGGAGGCATCATAGAAAATCATGTATCCTTTGCCTTGTTCAGGTAACACAAGAACAGGTGCACTTGTCAACCTCTCCTTCAGCTGCTGGAAATATTGCTGAAACTAATCACTCCAAATAAAAGGAACATCCTTCCGGGTCAACTTCGTCAAGGGTAAGGCTAAAGAACTGAAGTTCTTAATGAACCTTTGGTAGTAGCCAGCCAACCCTAAGAAACTACGGATTTTTGTCAGTGTCTTCGGTTGTTCCCACTGTAGAATAGATTCTACCTTTTTAGGGTCAACACGAATACCTGAGGCAGATATCACGTGTCCAAGGAAAGATACTTCCAACAACCAGAACTCACACTTGCTAAATTTAGCGTATAGCTTGTGTTCTCTTAGCAAAGTTAGAGCCTGTCGAAGATGCTGTTCATGCTGTTGAGCATTTCTGCTATAGATCAGAATGTCATCTATGAAGACAACAACACACTGATCGAGGAAAGGTCGAAAGATTCTATTCATGAGTTCTATAAATGCAATTCGTGCATTAGTTAGTCCAAACGACATAACTGTGAACTCATAGTGACCATACCTTGTCCTAAAAGCAGACTTGGGTATGTCACTGTCCTTAATGCGAAGTTGATGATATCCATACCTCAAGTCTATCTTCGAGAAAATGGTTGCACCACGCAACTGATCGAAGAGATCATCAATCCTCAGAAGAGGGTACTTATTCTTTATTGTTACTTTATTTAGTTGTCTATAATCAATGCACAACCGCATTGACCCATCTTTCTTTTTAACAAAAAGAACCGGAGCACCCCAGGATGAGGTACTCAGTCGGATGAAACCCTTCTCAAGCAACTCCTGAAGCTGTTTCTTGAGTTCTGCCATCTCGGCAGGCGCCATCCTATATGGTGTTTGTTCTATGGGTTTCATATCTGGGATCAAATTGATTTCAAAATCAATTTCCTGAGGCGGCAGTACACCTGGAAGTTCTTCATGAAACACATCTTTGAATTCCCTAACTACAGGAACTTCAACAGGGTTAGGACTCTCCATGGTGGTATCTACCACATGGGCCAAGAATGCATAACATTCTTGCCTCATCAGCTTCTCAGCAACCATTGCTGACACAAGACAGGTAGGTAGAATCTTTTTCTCTCCTGGAAAGATCCATGTGTTTCTATCATCGGCAAACACAACCTGCTTGGATTCGCAATCCAAGACAACCCTATACCTTTCCAAGGTATCCATCCCAAGGATTATATCAAATCCTTGCATCTCAAGTGGTATAAGGTCCACTTGAATGCGATGATTAGAAAAGAAGAGGATGCAGGGAGAGCATACTTCCTACAACACGGCAGACCCTCTCAACGGAGTATCAAGCAACAAGCTATCTGCCCTATGACTGACTGTCATATTGTAGTTACGAATCACTCTTCAAGTGATAAAGGAGTGTGTATTACCTGGGTCAATCAAAATAGATACAACGCAAGATGTAGACATATCAGAATATAAAAACTCCATCTGACCTGCCACAACCCGAGGGTTGATCACTGCATCAGGTGGGTTCATTGCATAGAACCTTGTTGTCACCTGAGGTTGATTCGGTGCCGACGATCCAGCTTGGGATGCTTGCCCACATCCTCTAGTTGCTCCTTGAAACTTCCTCCTCTGGGATCCCTGTTGACTCTGCCTTTGTGGTTGAGTCACACTTGCTGGTCTAGCTCTGCAGTCCTTCATCAGGTGCCCCACCTTTCCACAGTTGTAACAACTCCTGTCTTGTTGTTGTGGTCTGGGAGGTCCTGTGACTGACATCGATGCTGAACTGCGAGCCTCTTGTAGAGGTAGGCTTCATCCTCTACCTCTACTCGGTGTCCACTGTGTCTGAGCACTAGGTCGGGGTGGTGGAGGTGTAGGTGCAAAAAATCTAGGTTTCTTGAAGTCCCTCGATGAGGACCCCTAGAACTGAGGATATCTCTTATGGGTTTGCCTCTTCTCAGCTACATACCTTTCTATCCTTCGGACTGACTCAACGAAGGTAGAAAACCTCTCCCGGTTTTCTAGGGCAGACACGGGAGTAGTCAGCTCGGCATTCAATCCTTTCTCGAACCGTCTAATCCTCTCTTCTTTTATGGCAGTCATGTGCAGACAGATCCGTAGAAATTCCATGAACTTAGCTTCATATTCGCTAACGTTCATCAAACCCGGCCTCAACCTCTCGAATTGAGAGATTTTCTCATCCAGGAATGTCTTTGGGAAGTGTCGGTTGACAAATTCCTGACAGAAAACCTCCCACATAGCTTCCACATCTGGCCTCTTCTGCTCTTCCATGGTCCACCAATGACCAGCACTCCCTTTGAGAAGATAGACAGCATGTCTAACCTTCTCAGCTTCTGGGATGTTCAGGATTCTAAAAGCCTTCTCCAACTCTGTCAACCACAGATCAGCATCTATGGGGTCATCCGTTTCAAAGTACTCAATCGCTCCGACGCGGCGAAGTCGTTTGAACATTTTTCTGATACCCTGTCCTTCTGACTGAGCAGGTGCCCTAGGTGCAAGCATGGGCATCCTATCTGTGATGTGTGTCATGGCAGTCATAATCTTCCCGAACATAGTCTGAACTGCTGGGTTTGCCATGTCAGCTGGGTCAAACTGAGGTGGCTCCATAGGTGGCTCAGGTATAGGTTACTCTACTTCCAGGTTCCTTGCACCTTCCCAAGGTGCAGCGACACTACCCTCGGCCACATACTCCTCGTGGTCCAGACATCCTTACTTATCTTCTTCTCCTGAGGAGCAGAAGACTTTATTAGATATACTGGAAAACACTAAGAATAGACTCTACATCCTAAGTCCTATGTCTCTATAGACTCAGTGAGCCTAGAGCTCTGATACAACTTAATTGTGGGCTCTGAACCATAAATCACGAAGTAAACTCAGCGGAAGCATTCGATAAGCAACGAAAAACAAAAAATCACTAAAAATTAAACTTTTTAAGAGAAGATCTTTAAATTATAAAACTCCTTTATAAGAAACAAGATAAACAGTTTATATTTCTGGTAAATCACCTCTTGAGTGATTAAATACAACCAGATACAAAATCTCAAGATTAAAACCAAAATCTCAGACCGATCAACTCCTAGGACCTAAGAGTATAGAGACGACATAAGACCAACTAACTACAGGACTCGGCAGACAATATCTCCACCTGAGATTCACTGCTGCCCCTGGTGTTGCTGTTGCGGGTACTGCTCACCCGCAGACTGCTTCCTTCATCCTCGACGACCACCTATAAAGTTGAAATATACGTGGTGAGACAATTTTAAATAATTGTCCCAGCGAGAGTTATAACTCTCCGCCAGAAACTTTGTTATAGAATTTAAGGGATAACAAAAACAACATAAGCTTTAAGACATTCAACAACAGATCAGATACTAAGTAAAGCAACTTCATTGAGGAATATGAAGAACATGTATATTAGGTACTTGAACAGAGTATTAGTATAAACATTGTAACATCAATCATTGTTTCTCGTAGTTCAACCCTAGCAGATATGCTACACGGCTGATTATATTTTACAAACATTATTATGCCCTGCGGAGATGAGGTATACCACTCATACTCCAACCGATCACTACTAAGTTGCATCGGTATCATACTAGGTCATCAAAAGAGTCAGATTCTTATGACCTCATCTTCCTCGGTCACTGTGAGGATCAACATGTGGGACATCTCGTGTCTCTGCTACTATAGCTTACCATGATATTCTGGCACTTCGCTATTAGAGTCACAGTGGCATTCTGTACTCTCTTCACCATCGAAAGATTTCTTGTTTATCTCTCATCGATGCGACATAAAAGATTTCCCTCAGGAGAATAGTGAAACATCACCCCGACATAAACATATAGTGAAGGGTTGATGGATTTAAGGTACATCTACATCAATTCCTACACTAGGATGTAAGGATTTTCGCGTCCATAATCGCCCACATACTCAAAAGTATGTGATCCAGGAGTTCCCTTAGGAAAACATGTTTCACCATCATTAAACTACCGACAATGATGGATCTATGATCAGGGCTCTACATGATATGATTATACTTGATTATTTAGGTACATTTCAGTATTCTTTTAACATCAAGCATGTTTCCAAGCATTTAACTATTAAAACACTGCTATACAAGAAGAATACTAAATGTATCAAGTTTAACTCATATCAGTTATCAGATGGATATCAATTCATCATAAGTCATCTAATCAGCATGACCTAGATGTTACTCATGGCTCTTACAACCGGTTAACTTCATATGTTGTCACTTAAACATAGACAACATAGCATACATCACTATTCCTAAAGTCTACAACATGCTTTCAATGAATACAGTATCATAACCCTTACCTGGTTATGATCATGTTCTTATAAGAACCTGCATAGTCAATTTAACTGACAATAATAACATTTCATTTCCAGATCAACAATTTATAAAGCAGAAATAACATTCCAGTTCAAGGGTTGTACCTTTATGCCTTCACTAAGGCTAGGTTCCCTCATTAGTATCAATTAGGGTTATTCAATCCCTTTCATTATGATTAGGAATAATAATTCCTCACCTCATACTTTAATTATAAAGATTCATGCTTAAAAGCATAACTTGGAAGTAGGGTTTATTGTACATTTCATCACATCGCCCTCAATTAGGGTTTACTATTCATTTTACATGTCACTACCCTAGAATTAGGGTTTACTATTCACTTCATAGTGAATTGAGCTCATAGCATCACCATGTATGAAATTATCATCATTGATACCTTCAAATTAGGTTAAGATTCATCAATTAACATAATTAGGGTTTCAATGATCTCACCTTTATGGATCATACCCTAATCATGTGTATTCTTACATATTGAAGGTATATTACTTGAGTTCCCATCATAATTGGGACCTTCTCTCTCCTTTTACTATAAGATGGTAATTACATCACTCTAGATCGGTTAGGTCAAATCAAATTTGATTAACACAAGCCAAGTTATCACCATCATGCTTATTACAGTTTGTATGATTAAGGGGTATGGTCTACTTGAACCCTGCAAGGGTACCTTAGTAATGTTCAGCATTGATCATGACATGGGTCAATCTACTAATCACTTAGCCCCTTAATGTCTTTAGGTACCATTAGGGTTTAGAGTAAACAACCATTGAACCATCTAAGCCTTCAAGTCACAAAGAAATCTTAACCCTAAAAGTCTCCAAACGGTATCACATCTCAACCTCCAAACGGTTTTGAAACCGCATGGAGGAGTTGACCGTTTTGTTACTTTGACCCTCAAGACCGCATGAACCTCAAGACTGTTTGCCCTTAAATGGTCTTGAAACTGTTTGATTGTGTTGACCGTTTGGACATGGTTGACCTTGAAACCATTTGATCAAACCGCATGACCAAACCGCATGAGAAAACCGCATGGGAAAACCGCATGAGCTCCAAACCGCATGGGCTCCAAAACCGCATGAGCTCCAAACCGCATGGGCTCCAAACCGCATGAGCTCCAAACCGCATGGGCTCCAAACCGCATGGGCTCCAAACCGCATGAGCTCTGAACCGCATGAGCTCCAAACCACATGAGCTCCAAATGGTTTTGAAACCGTTTGAGCCCAAACGGTCTAGAGACCGTTTGGCCCCAAACAGTCTTGAGACCATTTGGACTCAAACGGTCTTGAGACCGTTTGGTCCAAATCAGCTCAAAACCGCATGGACCTCAAAGGTACATCAACACTTGTAATTGATTAGGGTTTTCAATGTTGAACCCTTCAATTGATCTCATCCTTGTTAACCACTTATCAATTGAGCTACTTAGGGTTATCCTTAACCAATGGGACACTCAACTGACCATCAATTGATAGCCAATTAGGGTTGAAATCGATTAGATTAGGGTTTGTAATCGATTAACAATCAACATTGATCAACATGAGTCTAATTGAGGTTGAAGCCATCAATTGACATCCAATTGGGCCATAACTTGGCCCAAACGGTCTTGAGATCGTTTGGACATCCTCCAAATGATCTTGAGACCGTTTTCCCAAGGTTTCATCAAAATCTAACTCCATTTGTTAAAGGTTGAATCCTAATTAAGTCTAAAATCAGCACTTTTGATTAGTTCAACAACCTATTCTGATTGGACTCTCAATTGATCAAATTACCTAAACCCTAGACCTCCAAACGGTCTTGGGTGATCACCAAACGGTCTTGAGACCGTTTGAGTGATCCCCAAATGGTTTTGAAACCGTTTGGGCCACTCAACCCAAACTTCAACATGATTGGTCCTTAAAATCAGCAATTTGAACCCGATTAGGGTTTAGGTGATTAATGTGCATTCATCTTGAAAATTACTTGCAATTAGATGTTGATTCTTTTTAGATAGTTAATTCATGATGTGTATAGCAGACCCTTAAATGGTCAACCCTTGGTCAAACCCCTCAAATGGTTTTGAAACCGTTTGAGTCCAAACAGTCTTGCAAACCGCATGAGATCAAACGGTTTCGAAACTGTTTGAACCATGGGTGAAGGACCATTTGATAAAGTAGCCTAGGTATTCACTCCCATCGTCATCTACTTTGAGACCAAGGTCTGTTCTTTACCGTTTTGCTTGCAAAAGTGCAAGGGAAGATAGGGAAGAAGAAGAAGAACTACTATTTGCAAGAACAGAGATATGCATAACAAAGTAAAAGGTTTAGAGTTATAAAACCCGCGTCAAAGGTCGTCCCTAGAGCTCCAAGCTTCCAAGATTTCAAGCCTTTAATGGCATCTTGAGCTCCACAGGTTGGTCAAGGCCGTTTCTCCAAGGATTGGTTGGAGAAAGTCGGCTAGGAAGAGAAACCTAAGTAAGAAGAACCATAAACCAACCTTGTACTGAGGATTCCTCCATGAATTCGAGCAAGAAGATGACCCAAGCTTACCTAGAACTCCTCCTTCATTCTCCTATGCTCCATAGCTCTGCCTTGAGTCAGTTTAGCAAGGGGATAAGTGAGGAAAGTGAAAGAAACGATCGTTTGTTTGTAAAGGAGTGGAACCCATATACTTTGGGGTCATTTCCATTATGAGGACAACTAACTTTCTCCTTCTCACATCTAGGTCCCTCTTTCTTTTAGGCACGTCCCTTCTCCTCATTTCTTAAGCAAAACACCTTCTAAAACCCAAGGTTAAAGGCAAAGAAGGTCAACTTACTACCTAGTTGCACATATATGAGGGTCCCATTACTTATAACTTGTTGATTCGAATACAAAGGTTTTTCTTCTTGTCTGATTATTCAATTGAAGTGCCCTCTTCATCATTTTTACTCTAAATGATGTAAAGAGTCACAAAAGATACTCTAGAAGGTGTATTTTACAAGTTGCACTCCACATTGTGGGTAAATTGCACTTTACTCCAAAATTAGGGTTTCAAGCACAAGGATCACTCCACAAGCTTCATCTTGATGCCCAAGCTTGGAGAATCCATCATACTTCATCATATTCACTCACATGATGTCTCATCATCAGAGGAACGTCTCAAAATGTGAAAATTGCAAGTTAACCCTTTTACTTGGGTAATTTGCACATAGGTCCCTGCATTACAAAACAATACTACAACATTGTTTAAAAAGGACAGAAATGAAAATGTATGTTCCTCACGAACTTTAATTACATGCCAGGAGATAATCACAAGTTTCTAATTACATAGTTAAGCAAAACACCTAGGGTTAACTCATAACCCAGGTGAGGGATGTTACACATGCGGTCTTGAAAGTCAAAGGTACCAAACGGTCAACCATTCCATGCGGTTTCAAAACCGTTTGGAGGTTGAAGGTGCAAACTGTTTGGGGTATTTTAAGGTCAAGAATGCTTAATGCTTTAAAGGCTTAGATGGTTCAATAGTTGATTAACCTAAACCCTAATGATACCCAAACACATTAAGGGAACAAGTAGCTAGTTGGTTGAGGCATGTTATGATCAAATCGTGAACATTACTGAAGTACCCTTGAAGGGTTTAAAGCAGTCAACACCCTTGATCAAGAAAACCCTAACGACCAAAATGATGATGACTTGACTTATGATTAATCAGAGCTGAATTGACCTAACTTAATCTAGAGTGATGTAAACATCATCTAATAGTAAGAAGAGAGAGAAGACTCCTAATATGAATAAGAATCAAGTAAAATACCTTATTTATGAATACACATGATTAGGGTATGATGTCTTATAGTAAGATCATGGAAGCCCTAATTATGGTGATTGATGAATCTTAACCTAATTTGAATGTATTAATGATAGTAATCTACATACATGATGATGGTATAAGCTCATTTCACTGTGAAGTGAATAGTAAACCCTAATTCTATGGCAGTAACATGTAAAGTGAATAGTAAACCCTAGTTGAGGGTGATATGATGTAATGAACAGTAAACCCTAATTCCAGGTTATGCTTTTAAGCATGAATCTTCATGATTGATGTATGAAATGAGGAATCACTATTCCTGGTTAAGATAAAGGGATTAAGTAACCCTAAGTGAATTGATTAGGGAAACTGTAAGGAGTGGGACCCGATAGTGGGCCCACTCAATGGTAAAAACATGAGCCATGTAATATTTAAGCAGCGGAAAATGTAATTATTTACAAAGTTACAAAAATTCCCATGTACATAACTTTCTCTCCCAAACGGTGGTACATAAAAAGGAAATACTATAACTACGTTTCATAGGAGTCCCAGATGCATAGGGCAACTCGACTATTCCAAGCTATCCTTAAACCAACTTCAGGTGTACGACCTTCAGGTGTTCACATCCTTCAAAGCACCTATACCTGGGTAGTTTTGGGAACACCTAGAAAAATAGGAAAACAAGATATAAATCAGCAAAAGATGAGTATGTAAATAAGAGAATTAACTAGGGCATTTAAAGAGTAAAGTAAAATGTTCCCATCAAAGAGGGAGACATAAAAACTAGGTAAGTTCCAATGAGAAGTAACAAGAGAAGGAATTTCCAAAAGAATGAGGCATATAAATAAACAAGTGAATAACACATCTTGCCATTAACTATTCACAATATCGTAACAATCATAATAATTTCGCATGTAGATATATTTGACTAAAGCAACAAAAGTAGGGCACGACACCACTGAGTCAATGGCCTAAGTATAATGGGTGGAAAAGCACACCCTAGGCGGAAAAACACGCCTCTGTATATATAAGGGTAGAAAAGCATACCCCGGGTAGAAAAGCATACCCTAATGGTTACACATAAGCATCTACAATAGTTAAACTAGTCGAACTATCTAACATGCATAAATAGAGTGGCAAGATATACCTTTCACAAACATGTGGTATGATTTAAGAACAATAGCAGATGGGGTCATTAACCCAATTCAACATGATAGTAATTTCAAAAGAATAATAATAGATCCGACTGAAAGTATATGAATTGTCCAACAAATGGAATAAGAGCAAGTATTTCAAAAGATGTCGCATTATTGGAAAATGTAGTCGTATAAATGCCCAGTTATAAATAGGGAGGAGTACATACGTTTTGTCTTGTTTAAGTCAATTAAATAGTCAGCTAGTTCTTAACCAAGATTAATATCGCCAGCCTAGACATAAAATTGTACTTAGTATCAATATTGATCTACATGAAATTTTAATCCAATAAAACACTTCTCGTCAAATCTCGGGTAAGTCTTGAAGCCTAAATATTTTGAAAATCTTCGTGAATACAAAACACCCACATCCCGTCTATAATATCCATAGACTCAATATGTATGATCAGGTGATTTCGATCAAAGCATGCTTCGGGTTTCGTTTCGGGTTCCAAAACGAGTGTGCATAGTAAATTTCTTTCTGGAATATACAAATACCGAAGCCACCTGAAAACAACAACTAATACCTCCTGGATTTCCAATCAACACCAAGACTATCCAAAGCGGGCTGGAAATAAAAAGAAAGGTAATATGAGTATAAGTTCTTCTGTGATCAGTAGGGTATTAATACCCAAAACACGGTTGACTAAGTCCTATTAATCATCATCATATTTAATTCACTGAGACAATCCAAACGACAACTCCATTTCCCGATTCCCCCAACCTAAGCATGATCCGATGACGTTGGCGATTCCAAACACGGAGGCCACCTATCCATCTTACATGCTCACTGCAAGAGCAGCTCCGAAGCGATCATAACTTGCTCCAGATATGTATCCACCCAGAAAACTTCGTCGTGAGTCCGGAGTCTCGGTCATAGCTATAAATTCCCATATCGTTCCGTTAAGTGAAAGGATACCATTCCTGCCATTGGTATACTGGCGAATTCAGAATGCAAGCGGGACTACGGCCATGGAGATAAGGCTCCAAAGGCTCACACGCCGGTAGTCCTCCCCAGCCTGACTAGACATCGGCACGCATAGCAGAAAAGCAGAAGACCGTCAAATAAAAGATGGCCAATGAACAATCGACCGAAACACGAATGAGGAAGAACTCGCCACACCAACCGCACAATTGAGTGTGGATTAATATTTAGAGTTATTGCTACAGGAACGATGGTCTTTAGACATGGAGAGATGTCACACTCGGTGGAAACAGGGGAACTCGTCGACCTACCGACTTGGGTAAATCCAAAACAATCTGAAAGTGTGAATTGATAGCTAATAGGTCTGAGATGGTATCTGTACCTTGGACTGGGGACAAGCGATGCGGCACCTGCTACTCAATCCTCACCGGGAGGATAGCAACAGCGGTGCAAGGATGTACCAGCACTCATGGGAAATTGAAAGGATGAAACACCAGAGCAAGGGTCGTTACTCGTTCAGGGACGATCTTGTGGCAAATGGAACTTAAGAAAGGGTGGCGGCGAAGTGCCTTCGATGAGAACGGAGAAAGACAACTAGGTAAATTTGGGCGTGTGGAATTAAGAGAACCATAAGCCTTAAATTAAGGTTCTATGCGGTCGTTATGATCTCCTGAATTCGAAACCCGTGAAACCGTCGGTAATCATGGTGACCAGTGCGAGCAATCGGCGGAGGCATCATTGTCCTTCTATAACGCCTGTGTGCGGCTGTTCGTAGGGACGAAGGTAACGTATCGTCTCGACCGCATTACTCACCTGATATTAAGTCTACTATTCGATAGGTGCCATGGTCAAGCAGCGTGACCTGTTATAAAAGAAATAAGACATCACTTTTATACAATTCCTTTCAAGCAATAAAGGTATGCATTAGAATCTCCTTACACACCCCAATTTTGTAGCTTAATAATTAAACCCACAATTGACACAATTTTGACCCCAAAAGCCCATATCAAATATGTTAGTTGTTAATACTAATAAATGGGTGTAATAATCTCTGTTACGAGGAAAACTAATTTCTATATCATCAAAATTGTAAGTAAGTATTTTCTCTTCATTAATCTCTCTAGGGTTAAAGGGGATATCACATCAGATCTGGCTTCATTCCACATAATCTATGATTGTCCCACAATATGCGAATTAAATTTCCTCATATTCCTCAATGTCACTATCATGTATGATTATGTGAAAGGGTGGTGATACAAAGTCCAAACTACTTCAAAATTATTATCAAGGTCAAAAATTACTACTCAACAAAGTTTAAAGGAAATAGGATTTAATATTTTTTTAGGAAAATGGAAAATAGATGTGATACCTAGATTTGAGTTCGTTACAGAAACCTAGCCTTAGTGAAGGCATGATGCTACAACCCTTGAATTGAAAGGTTATCTCTGCCATATAAATTGCTAATATAGGGATGAATTGTTTATTACTATCAAATGTATTAACCATGCATGTTCTTAATAAGAAGTGATCATAGCCAGGTAAGGGTTATGATACCATATTCATTGAAAGCATGTTATAAGCTTTATGAATAGTGACATATCATGTTGCCTGGTTTAAGAGGCAACACATGAGATGGACAGGTTGTAAGAGTTATGAGCAATGATAACATTGTTACAATCAAGGTCATGCTATTACATGGTCTATGACAAACTAAGGGTTTAAATACCCCTGTTCTTGAACCATAGTGATGAAATGGTTAAGAAATGATATTCATATGATAACTAATGAGAGTTAAAATTGATACATTTAGTATTCTTCTTTCATAGCAGTTGTTTTAATGATTAATGATTGAAAACATGCTTGATGCTAAAAGAATGCTATAATGTACTTAAATAATCAATTCTAATCATATCATGTAGAGCCCTGATCATAGATCCATCATTGTTAGTAGTTTAATGATGGTGAAATAGGTTTTCTTAAGGGAACTCCTGGAAAACATACTTTTGAGTATGTTGGGGTTATGGACGCGAATACCCTTACGTCCTGATGTAGTAATTGATGTAAGATGTACCTTAATCCATCAATATTTCATTATGTGTTTATGCCAGGGTGATGTTTCAGTAATCTCCCGAGGGAATCTTTAATGCCGCATCGATGAGAGATAAACAAGAAATCCCTCGATGGAGAAGAGAGTACAGAATGCCACTGTGACTCTAATAACAAAGTTGCCAGAATACCTTGGAAAGCTATTGTAGTAGAGACACGAGATGTCCTGCATGTTGATCCTCACACTGACTGAGGAAGATGAGGTCATAAGAATCCGGCTCTTTTGATGTCCTATGTATGATACCGATGTGATTTAGTAATGGTCAGTTGGAGTATGAGCGGTATACCTCATCTCCACAGGGCATAATAATGTTTGTAAAACATAATCAGACGTATAGCATAACTGCTTAGGTTGAACTATGAGAAATAATGATTGATGTATATTGTTTATAAATATTCTAGTCAAGCAACTAGTATACATATTCTTCATTTTCCTTATTGAAATGACTGCTTAAGTAAATGTTGCTTTACTTAATCCTAAACCTGTTGTTGAATGCTTTAAGTTATTTTACTTATGTTATTCCCTTATTGCTATAACAAAGCTTCTGGCGGAGAGTTATAACTCTCGCTGGGACAATTATTCAAATTGTCTCACCCCCATGGGATTCGACTTTTTAGGTGGACGTCGAGGACGAAGGAACCAATATGAGGGTGAGCAGTACCATTAGTAGAAACAAAACCAGGGGCAACAGTGAATCTCAGGTGGAGATACTGACTGTCAAGTCTTGTAGATAGTATGTCATGTGTCGTCTTTGTACTCTCAGGTCCTAGGAGTCAGTAGGTCTGAGATTTTTGGCTTAGTGCCTCGGGATTTTTGTATCTTGCCTTGTACAGATAACTGGCAATGGATGTATGTAATTATTCGAGATGTGAATTCACAGAGATGTGAATTCACAGAGATGTGAATGTTGATTAGTGTTGTAAACAATTATCTTGTTTTCTTATAAAAGAGTTTTAAGGTTTAAAGATCTCTTTCTAAAAAGTTTTAATTTCTAGTGATTTTTCATAATTCTGCTGCTTATCAATCGCTTTCGCATTCGTTGATCTCATTTTGGCGATTCGGTCGCCACAATTTAGTGGTTTCAGAGCTCTAGGTTCGCTGAGTCTACAGAGACATATGACTTAGGATGTTGAGTCTATTCTTAGTGTCTTCCAGTATATCTAATAGTGTCTTCTGCTCCTTAGGAGAAGAAGATACGTGAAGGATGTCTGGACCACACGAGGAATATGTTGCAGAGAGTAGCGTGGCTCCACCCCGAGAAGGTGCAAGGAACCCGGAGATAGAACAACTTGTACCTGAGCCACCCCAGTTCAACCCAGTTGACATGGGGAACCCAGCTGTCCGGACTATGTTTGGGCAGTTTATGACTGCCATGACACACATAACAGATAGGATGCCCATGCCTGCACCTAGGGCACCTACCCAATCTGAAGGACAGGGAATCGGCAAGACATTCGAATGACTTCGTCGAGTCAGGGCAACCGAGTACTTTGGAACAGCTGATCCCGCAGATGCCGATCTGTGGTTAACCGAGTTAGAGAAGGCTTTTAGAATCCTGAACATCCCAGAAGCTGAGAAGGTTAGACATGCTGTCTATCTTCTCAAAGGGAGTGATGGTCACTGGTGGACCATGGAAGAGCAGAAGAGGCCTGGTGTGGAGGTTGCATGGGAAGTCTTTCGTCGGGAATTTATCAATAGATATTTCCCTAAGACATTCCTAAACGAGAAAATCTCTCAGTTTGAGAGGTTGAGGCAAGGTATGATGAACATTAGTGAGTACGAAGCTAAGTTCATGGAGTTGTTGCAGTTCTGTCCGCACATGGCTGCTACAGAGGAAGAAAGGATTAGGCGGTTCGAGAAAGGGTTGATCGCTGAGTTGACTACTCCCGTGTCTGCCCTAGAGAACCGGGAAAGGTTTTCTACCTTCGTAGAGTCTGTTAGAAGGATAGAGAGGTCCGTAGCAGAAAAGAGGCAAACCCATAACAAGAGGATGTATCCTCAGTTCCAGGGATCTTCATCCAGAGACTTCAAGAAGCCTAGGTTTTCTGCACCTACGCCACCACCACCTAGACCTAGTGCTCAGACACAGTGGACACCGAGTAGAGGTAGAGGAAAAAGCCTACCACTACATGGGGCTCGCAGTTCAACATTGATGTCGGTTACAGGACCACCCAGACCACAGCAATAAGACAGAAGTTGTTACATATGTGGGAAGATGGGGCATTTGATGAAAGACTGCAGAGCTATACCAGCAAGTGTAACACAACCACAGAGGCAGAGTCAGCAAGGATCATAGAGGAGACAGTTTCAGGGAGGAGCTAGAGGACGTGGACAAGCGTCCCAAGCTGGATCGTCGGCACTGAATCAACCACAGGCAACAGCAAGGTTTTGCGTGATGAATCCACCTGATGCAGTGATCAACCCTCGGGTTGTGGCAGGTCAGATGGAATTGTTATATTTTGATATGTCTATATCCTGCGTTATGTTTGTTTTGATTGATCCGGGTGCTACACACTCTTTTATCACTCGAAGGGTGATTCTTAACTGTAATATGACAGTTAGTCATAGAGCAGATAGCTTGTTGCTTGAGACTCTGTTGAGAGGGTATGTTGTCTTGCAGGAGGTGTGCTCTCCCTGCATCTTTTTCTTTTCTGATCATCGCAATCAAGAGGATCTTATACCATTTGAGATGCAAGGATTCGATATAATCCTTGGGATGGATACCTTGGAAAGGTATAAGGTTATTTTGGATTGTGAATCCAAGCAAGCTGTGTTTGCTAATGATAGTGACACATGGATCTTTCAAGGTGAGAGAAAGATTCTGCCCACCTTTCTTGTGTCATCTATGGTTGCCGAGAAGCTGATGAGGCAAGGATGTTATGCATTCTTGGCCCATGTGGTAGATACTACCATGAAGAGTCCTAACCCTACTGAAGTTCCTATAGTCAGGGAATTCGAAGATGTATTTCCTGAAGAACTTCCAGGTGTGCCGCCGCCTCGATAAATTGATTTTGAAATCAATTTGATCCCAGATACACAACCTATAGCACAAACACCGTATAGGATGGCACCTGCTGAGATGGCAGAACTCAAGAAACAGCTTCAAGAGTTGCTTGAGAAGGGCTTTATCCGACTGAGTACTTCACCTTGGGGTGCTCCGGTCCTTTTCCTTAAAAAGAAAGACAGATCAATGCGTTTGTGCATTGACTACAAACAACTAAACAAAGTAACAATAAAGAACAAGTATCCTCTGTCGCGGATTGATGATCTTTTTGACCAGTTGCATGGTGCAACCGTCTTCTCAAAGATAGATTTGAGGTCAGGATATCATCAACTCCATATTAAGGATAGTGACATATCCAAGTCTTCCTTTAGGACAAGGTATGATCACTCTGAGTTCACAGTTATGTCGTTTGGACTAACTAATGCACCAGCTGCATTTATGGAACTCATGAATAGAATCTTCCAACCTTTCCTTGATCAGTGTGTTGTTATCTTTATAGATGACATTCTGATCTATAGTAGAGATGCTCAGCAACATGAACAACATCTTCGTCAGGCTCTAACCTTGCTAAGAGAACACAAGCTATATGCTAAGTTTAGCAAGTGTGAGTTCTGGTTACCAGAAGTATCTTTCCTTGGACACGTGATATCTGCCTCGATATTTGTGTTGACCCTAAAAAGGTAGAATCTGTTCTATAATGGGAGCAGCCGAAGACACCGACGAAGATTCATAGTTTTTTAGGGTTGGCTGGCTATTACCGAAGGTTCATTAAGAACTCCAGCTCCACAGCCTTACCTTTGACTAAGTTGACCAGGAAGGATGTTCCTTTTGTTTGGAGTGATAAGTGTCAGCAATTTTTTCAACTGTTGAAGGAGAGGTTAACAAGTGCACCTGTGCTTGTTTTACCTGAGCAAGGCAAACGATATGTGGTTTTCTATGATGCCTCCAAGAATGGACTTAGATGTGTGTTGATGCAGGATAAACAAGTGATTTCTTTTGCTTCCCGACAACTTAAGAAACATGAGGAGAATTATCCGACACACGATCTGGAGTTAGTTGATGTGGTTCATGCCTTGAAAATCTGGAGACACTATCTCTATGGAGAGACATTCCAGATTTTCACTGATCATAAGAACCTGAAGTATATCTTCTCTCAGCACGAACTTAACATGAGGCAACGCCACTGGATGGAGTTAATCAAGGACTATGATTGTACAATTGATTATCATCTAGGGAAGGCCAATGTGGTTGCAGATGCTTTGAGTAGGAAATCAGCAACACCAGCCTTAGATAGAGCACAACTAAACTCCTTAGTATGCTCTAGGAGAGATATGCTTATCTCTTTAAGGCAAGACAAAGTACAGTTGAAGGTGTCATTGCTATCCGGGTTGTTGGCTGAGATGCATATAAAACCAACTCTAAGAGAGCAGATCAAGGAAGCACATCAAGTTGATGTTGCAGTTCAACAGATCAGATCGTAGTATGGTGATGCGAAATGAGATGGTTTCCATGACTCATATGATCAAGTAGCCTGTTATCATGGGAGGATGATAGTACCAGATGTGGATAACTTAAGGAAGTTAGTCCTGGAAGAAGCTCATTCTTCGATGTATGCCATGCATCCAGGAAGCACCAAAATGTATTGAAACTTGAAAGATATATATTGGTGGTCTGGGATGAAGAAGGATGTTGCCGATTTTGTTATGCGGTGTCCTGTGTGTCAGCAAGTCAAAGTTGAACACCAGAATCCTGTAGGAACAATGCAACCTTTACCCATACCACAATGGAAGTGGGATCATGTAACCATGGACTTTTTTGTTGGCCTACCCAGGACAACCAAAGGGCATGATTCCATTTGGGTAATAGTCGATAGGTTGAAAAAGATAGCACATTTCTTACCTGTCAAAACAACCTATTCTGCTGAGAGGCTAGCCCAGTTGTATGTTCAGGAGATAGTGCGACTGCCCGGAGTTCTAGTCACTATAGTTTCTGATAGAGGTCCCCAGTTTACGAGTCGTTTTTGGGAGCGACTACACAGAGCTTTAGGCACCCAGTTAAGGTTTAGTACAACCTTTCATCCTCAGACTGATGGACAGTCGAAAAGGACTATACAGACCTTGGAAGACTTGTTGAGAGCATGTGTTCTTCAGTTTACAGGGAGTTGGGATCTGCACCTAAGCTTGATAGAGTTTTCCTATAATAATAGCTATCAACATAGCATTGACATGGCACCTTATGAGTCTTTGTATGGTAGACGTTGTAGATCACCCCTATGTTGGTATGAAATCGGTGAATATCAACTGTTAGATCCTGATCTTGTGCAGCAGACCACAGAGAAGATTAAAGTAGTACAACAACAGATTAAGACTGTACAAGATAGGCATAAATCTTATGCTGACAGACGTCGTAGACCCTTAGAATTCCAAGTTGGAGACAGAGTGTATCTCAAAGTCTCACCTTGGAAGGGATTTCTGAGATTTGGAAGGAAAGGGAAGTTAGCTCCTAGGTTTATGGGGCCTTATCCAATCATTGAACAGATTGGGAAGGTAGCCTATAAACTAAAGTTGCCACCAGAGCTACAGAGGTTACACCCTGTGTTTCACATTTCGATGTTGAGGAAATGTCACCCTGATACGGAATCAGTTCTACAACCTACGGAGGTAGAATTGAATGATGATATCTCTTATGAGGAAGGACCAGTGTCAATCCTTGATAAGAAAATTAAGAAGTTGAAAAGGAAAGACATAAGTCTTGTGAAAGTCCTCTGGAATCATCATGGTGTTGAGGAAGCCACATGGGAACTAGAGGAAGAGATGAGAAGGAAATACCCTACTCTTTTCTCTTAATATGTTTTGTTGATTCGAGGATGAAATCCTTGTAAGGGGTGGATAATTTATAACATCCCTGACCTGGGTTATGAACTAACCCTAGGTGTTTTTGCTTAATTATGTAATGAGATGCATATGATTATCTTTTGGTATGTAATTAAAGATTCTGAGGAACATATATTTCCATTTCTCCCCTTTTTAAACAATGTTGTAATATTATTTTGTAATATAGGGACCTATGTGCAAATTGCCCAATTAGAAGGGTTACCTTGCAAATTTCACATGTTTGGATGTTCCTCTGATGATGAGACATCATAAGAATGAATATGATGAAGTATTATGGATTCTCCAAGCTTGGGCACCAAGATGCAGCTTGTGGAGCAATCCCTGTGCTTCAAATCCTAGTTTTGGTTTAAAGTGCAATTTCCCCAAAGCATGGGGTGCAACATGTAAAATACACCATCTAGAGTATCTTTTGTTACTTTCAACATCAACTAGAGTAAAAATTATGAAGAGGGCGCTTCATTTGAATAATCAAATAAGAAGGATAACCCTTGTAACTAAATAACCAAGTTGCAAGCATAATGACCCTTATATGTGTGCAACTTAGTAGGATGTATGGCTTCCTTTCCACTAGACCTTGGTTTAAGAAGAAGTTTTGCTTAATTATGGAAGGGAGAAACGTGGCTCAGAATAGGGAAAGGACCTAGTTGAGAAATAAGAAGTAAATTGTCATTATCTTGAAATCACACCCAAAGTATATATACACCTTTCTTTTACAACCAAAGGATCGTTTCCTTCACTCTCTTCTTATCTCTTGCTTGGACCGACTAAGGGAGGAGCTCAAGATCAAGAGGTGAATGGCCAATAAGGTTTGGGTAAGCTTTGGTTATCTTCTAGCTCAGATTCATGGGGAAAGTCATGATACAAGGTTGGTTTGCTAGCTTTTCTTACCTAGTTCTTCTTTCTAGCCATCCCTTCCAACCAATTCTTGAAGAAGAGACCTTGGACGACCTGTGGAGCTCAAGCTACCATTAAAGCTTCAAAGCTTGGAGCTATAGAGCTGGTTCTAAGGAGGGTTTTATAACTCTACACCTTTAAGCTTTGATTATGCACTTTCTTTCTTGCAAACGTTGCTTGTTCTTCTTCCTCCAATACTTCTATGCCTTCTTGCAACTAAATCCGGGAAGAACAGACCAGGTCCTTGAGGTAGAAGAAGGTGGCATTAATTCCAATGTTAATCCTAATCTTACTTTATCAAACGGTTTCCACCTTGTGCCCAAACGGTTTGCAAAACCATTTGAAAGCAAATGGTTTCAAAACCGTTTGGATTCATGCGGTTTGCAAGGACCGATTGGAGAAAACGGTCTCCAAGACCATTTGTATGGGTTTACCAAGTGTTGACGATTTGTAGGATTGTTGTACACATTATGCACTAATTACCTACCAATAATCATTAACTAATTCCATGTAAATCTCAAGTTGAAGGCACTTTAATCACCTAAACCCTAATCGGGTTCATTGCTGATTTCAATGGACCAATCATGTTGAAGTTTGGGTTGAGTGACCCAAACGGTTTCAAAACCGTTTGGAGATCACTCAAACGGTTTCACAACCATTTGGTGATCACCCAAGACCGTTTGGGGGTCTAGGGTTAAGAAGAATTAATCAATTGAAGGTCCAATCATAATAGGTTGTTGAATAATTAAAGTGCTGATTTTGTGACCTAATTAGGGTTCAACCCTTAAGTAATTGACTTAATTTTTTATGAGACTTTGGGAAAACGGTCTGAAGACCGTTTGGATGATGTCCAAACGATCCCAAGACAGTTTGGGGTCAGGTCATGACCCAATTGAGTGATGGTTCAAGGGGTTCAACGCTAATTAGACTCATGTTGATGAAGGTTGAAGGTTGATCAATTTCAAACCCTAATCCAATCAATCCAAACCCTAATTGGTGACCAATTGCGGATCAATTGAGGGTCAAATCAGTAGAGGATTAACTTAATTGGCTCATTTAATAAGTGGTTAACCTTGGCATGAACAATTGAGGGGTTCAACATTGAAAACCCTAACTCAATTGCAAGTGTTGATACACTTTCTGGTCCATGCGTGTGATAACCCTGATTTTTTTTTTGTTGTTGATATTTAGACTAGTACTTGAGTACATAATTGGAATAAAATGATATAATTGTGGAAGTTGAGGTCATTAATGAATTACATGTTGCCAAACTTTACTTTTTTAGATATTCGGTACCTAAACGTGATATATTGATGTCACACAAGCCTATTCCCTTTCTTAACCATGACTTATAGTTGCTAGTTTGGCGCCGGTTGTTGAATGTGGATCAATAAACAAATGTTGTTCTTGATAACTGTGCAGTTACCATCTGATGATATTCATATCATCTTATACCTCTTTACTCGGGGCCGAAGACCAAGTCACACATGTATCTTCCAGCACGAGTCTGGAGGAGTGATAGTTTCGATCCAAAATCCTCAGAGCAGAGTAATGCCTATTAGATCTTAGCTAACTGCTCAGGAGGGAGAACAAACTATTGTCATCTACTCTCCCCGTTTCCATTGGCAACTTTCCGTAGATCCACGGTGAAGGGCGGCACCCATTGGGAATTGCAGATCGATCAACCAAGCAACCCACAAGGACCCTGCGTCATCAGACTTAGCTTCTACAGATCTCGCCAAGGCACCATAGGAAGATAGACCTGTAACTCGACTAGTGCAGGCCCTTCCGTGGTGCAGATTAAGAGCCCTACCATCGTCTCCGATCCCTACCAGCACTACGTCTTCCCTGCTGCCAAACACCACCTCAAGTCTGCTGGCGATGACCACTTTAACCACCAGGCGTCAGGCCTTGAGCGTGGCTGCGAGAACGTGAAGGAGGAGAGCGCTCAGCGGCAGCACGAGTGGGCGCTTCGTTGAGAATGATAGACCTGAAAGGAGCTTTTGGGCAGTGATATCCGTCCACGAGTAGGAGGAGAGTGTCGCATACTGCTTGCTGGAGAGAAGCTTCATGGCGGTGGCTCCACACTGAGAGCAAATGGACGGGAGAGCAGAGCGGCACCGACACCCCACCAGACCAGTCGGTGACGGGCGGCGTCGAGTAGGAGAGGAAGCGGAAGCCTGTGCAGAGGAGAGGTGACCTCAAGGCCGTAGGCACCAGAGAAGAAAGGACGGAATTGTTGGTAGTGACATGCACTTGCGGGGGGACCTGGAAGAGGATGACGGCTCGCCAGAGCAGAGCCCTCATGGCGGCGGCGGGCTCACACTCGCGTGAAGGGTGAGTCGCGAGCAAGAAAGAAGCCCAGCTTGGTTCAAGGGCAAACCACCAGTGTAGAACTGACTAAACCCAGTTGAACCAGGTTCAACAAATGAAAACCAGCCAGCCCGCCTACCCCCAAACTTTGAGGCGCGCCCCCACTTGGACACGTGGCGGCCCGCGATTGGCCCGAACAAGGTAAAATCCCTAAAATTCTCAACTCGTATATAATTCATAGAAAATAGTACGATTATCAGAAAAATACAAATAAGGCATCAAAATGTTCAGAAAAATGAGTAGAACAACATGGAACTATAATATCAGGCTTGATATATATTAATATTAGTGATATCATGTAAGTTATGAAATGTTTATTTCATAGATAATAAATACCAAATGACGAACTAAAATTCTGATAAAATGCAAATAAATCTATATTCACGTTTATAATGCTTTTAATATCAGAGATGGTAGTATTGATGAACATAATCATGTAATGTGTTCAATATGGCTATTTAGGGATAATAACCCTAAAAAATTGCAATAAATGCATACCTGCTCAATAAATGATGAAATTCACAAGGTAAGGTCATATCAGTATATGGAACTTCAGTTTTAATTATGAGATCATAATGATGAAGATAATCCATGTTATATGAATATGAATCTTAATGCATGTTATAAAACCCTAATCTAGGTTAATGTATATAAACTAGGGTTAATATGTGCACAAAAAGAATATGGAACCTAATATTCAAATAATAAATCATAATCTGGAAAATGACATCAGTAGGATAAATATAAGACAATAATGCAAGTAAACGTTGAAATATCCTAATGAGATAATATAAACTATAATGAACATGACTAGGGTTAAGATGATGAGAATCTGATGCTAGTATATGATTTTGTTATTAATCAGGTGCTGACCAGATATGTAGATGATCCAGAATGTAAATAGGAATCTCTGAACTCAGGTGCGTGGGATTTATTAAGTATAAGACTAGTTTTCTGGTTGCATATGATATGTGATATCTTGAATGCTCGTATTTGGATATGATTGCTTGGTTGAACTATTATGAGTTATACTTCACCAAATCTAATAGAACATAAATGAGTATGATGGGTTGTAGATACTAGAGCACATAGCCTGGTGTGGATGTATGTTGCCTAACATGGATGTATGATTCCTTGGCCCATGTTAGATGTATGATGATACTATATTGCCCACACTATATGTAAGTCAAGTGCAAGTATGAGTAGTACAACCGCATCAAAGTGATAGCAATAAAAGGAATGTTTACCTGATTATCTCTTTAAATAATGTTTTCTTTTACTCTTTCTTTCTCAAGTTATTTCAATTATGCAAACATATTAGTATGTATCTTTCTACCCACGTACACAACACCTTGTGTGTTGATTCGTTGTTTCACGTATGTTTTAGGTTCAGATATAGTATGGGAGAAAAAGTGCAGGATGTGAGCAAGGTGTTCAGGTTGTACCTATTGTCTAAGATCCTGTTAGCATACATGTTCAGACTTGTAGAATTTTCATTCAATATGTAAATGTAAATCATTTGTAATAATTCATGTTATTAAAAATATACATGTGAATGCTTATAAATGTTATGGTTGTATGCTCATGTATGCGTATTATGCTTCCGCATCGCTCTCTGGTATGATTGGATGATGTTTTCGGATTCTGACATCTCATTCCCAATAGGGTTTGGAGAAATCAAAATCCGGGGACGTCACAGTTGGTATCAGAGCATGAACAGTAGCTACACCTAACAATTGCTCACCATGAAACATTAAACCTAAATCTCACCTTTCACTTTAAACCTTAGAAACTTAGTTAGTTGTTCTGTAGGAATAAGGTTTCACTTAGCCTCTAGGTTAGAACCTAGATGTTTGAGAACTAGGTTTAAACAAGTGTTTGAAACCCTTTCCATATAGAGCTCATATGTATTGGGTAGCTACACTAGTCTACACCTTGTTCTCACCATTTCACTAGGTGACATGGCACTAGACTATCTACTATGTGTGGGACACTCGCTTTGCTGATTTGGTTTTGTTTTCCAATCGGCTCGAGCCTCGATAGTTTTCTCTGTTGTCTGCCTTCTCGGAGAAAAACTATATAATATTTTATAACCTATATGTAAATATAAAAATGTGTCCCTCACACTGGAGAGTAGATAGTGTTCATGCAATCTAAGTGAAGGGGAGTGACATCAGTCTAGAAAAGAGAGTAGTCTAGATTAGATGTCTAGAGCCTTATCAAGATATGTGATACATTGAGTAGATGATAGAATGATAGTTGATATAAGCATGTGAAATCTTAACTAAGTTCGATCTCTGATGGTATAAGTTCCTTATAAAGGTTTAAGTTGTATACTTGTTGAATCCAATTATGTAGAATTTATGCAAAATCTTGATGATGAAAGTACATTCCCTTTGCCTACTTAAGATAAGCTAAGTTAAGATAGAGATGAGTGTGCATGAGCCTCAAGTTCTTATACAAGGAGGATGTCTAGTGGTAGGATGAGATATGTGGTGAACTCTAGAGAGAGTAAGATCCACAGGGAGAAGATCATAGGACCTAGCCTCTAATTTATGAGATATGTGTTAAAAAAAATGTCCTACACTAGATTACTCTCGAGTGTTGAGTTGAGTCCTTATGCATGATTCAAATCTATATGTGAGAATTGGGTAAAAGAAAAGGATGGGTAGATGACCCATATGATAAAGTCAATCCTTTGGCTGAGTTAGGTACTAGCTAGAGTGACATATTTTGTGAATCTCATCATTAGTTACATGTGAGGTAATATATGAACTCTAATTATGAGAGTATGATGCTTTGTGCAAAACATACTCAAAATACATGTTCTCCCTTCTTCTTCTCTTTCTTAATATATGATGATAGAAACCTCACTTGAGCTATATGGATGATTTATATATGAGGAGTCACTCGTATAAGCTTGACCTATTCTATATTTTTCCCCCTATATCATACATGTAGTACCAAAGATCGAAATCATGATAACTTTGACTTTAAAATATTCTCTTCCCCATCATATGAAACATGAAAGATATGATGCTAAGATCGTGGGATAAATTAGTATATTCTCTTTTTCCCTTCACATAGTACATGCAAGACATAAAAAGTTGAAATCATGAACTTGATATAAAGATATTTTTGGATCACAGGATATATGATCAGAAATATAGTTCATAATTTTGATCCTTCTCAATGTATGCTTCTAAGTTGAGTATGAATATCACACCATAGGGTGAAACCCTAATGGTCAAGCATGTTATGTAAGCCCTTCTTATGTAGAAAAATCCTAATATCAAGGATGAAGATAAATCTTCTCTAATGCAGAAATCATTGTAAGATGTTAATGATGTTAGATGTGAACGATCTGAATATCATGGCATATAAACGAATTCCTCTTGAACTTTAAAATTATGTACAAAACCCGTATCCTTAGGGGTGATGTAATCCTAAGATATCATAATGTCATGTTACAGCCAAGACATTAAGTGATGCTTCCACATATATATAAGGTGGGGTGGACACACCCAAGAATCTCTAGACCCTAAGTTGACAACTTAGAGTGCATGCATATGGTGGTCTTAGAACCTAAGCAATGATGATGCATATGAAGTTGAACTCCTAAATAGCCTCTTAAGGATGAGATTAGCTGAATTTTGAGGACGAAATTCCAAATAAGGTGGGGTGAATGTGATAACCCTGATTTTTTTTGGTTGTTGATATTTAGACTAGTACTTGAGTACATAATTGGAATAAAATGATATAATTGTGGAAGTTGAGATCATTAATGAATTACATTTTGCCAAACTTTACTCTTTTAGATATTTGGTACCTAAACGTGATATATTGATGTCACACAAGCCTATTCCCTTTCTTAACCATGACTTATAGTTGCTAGTTTGGCGTCGATTGTTGAATGTGGATCAGTAAACAAATGTTGTTCTTGATAACCGTGCAATTACCATCTGATGATATTCATATCATCTTATACCTCTTTACTCGGGGCCAAAGACCAAGTCACGCCTGTATCTTCTAGCACGAGTCTGGAGGAGTGATAGTTTCGATCCAAAATCCTCGGAGCAGAGTAATGCCTATTAGATCGTAGCTAACTACTCAGGAGGGAGAACAAACTATTGTCATCTACTCCTCCCCGTTTCCATTGGCAACTTGCCGTAGATCCACGGTGAAGGGCGGCACCCATTGGGAGTTGTAGATCGATCAACCGAGCAACCCACAAGGACCCTGCGTCATCAGACTTAGCTTCTGCAGATCTTGCCAAGGCCCACGACCATAGGAAGATAGACCTGCAACTCGACTAGTGTAGGCCCTTCCGTGGTGCGGATCAAGAGCCCTACCATCATCTCTGATCCCTACCACCACTACGTCTTCCCTGCTGCCAAACACCACCTCAAGTCTGCTGGCGATGACCACGTTAACCACCAGGCGTCAGGCCTTGAGCGTGGCTGTGAGAACGTGAAGGAGGAGAGCGCTCAGCGGCAGCACGAGTGGGCACTTCGTTGAGAATGATAGACCTGAAAGGAGCTTTTGGGCAGTGATATCTGTCCACGAGTAGGAGGAGAGCGTCGCATACTGCTTACTGGAGAGAAGCTTCATGGCGGTGGCTCCACGCTAAGAGCAAATGGACGGGAGAGCAGAGCGGCGCCGACACCCCCACCAGACCAGTCGGTGACGGGCGGCGTCGAGTAGGAGAGGAAGCGGCAGCCTGTGCAGAGGAGAGGCGACCTCAAGGCCGTAGGCACCAGAGAAGAAAGGACGGAACTGTTGGTAGTGACCTACGCTTGCGGGGGGGCCTGGAAGAGGATGACGGCTCGCCAGAGCAGAGCCCTCATGGCGGCGGCGGGCTCACACTCGCGTGAAGGGTGAGTCGCGAGCAAGAAAGAAGCCCAACTTGGTTCAGGGGCAAACCACCAGTGTAGAACTGACCAAACCCAGTTGAACCAGGTTCAGCAAATGAAAACCAGCCGGCCCGCCTACCCCCAAGCTTTGAGCCGCACCCCCCACGTGGACACGTGGCGGCCCGCGATTGGCCCGAACAAGGTAAAATCCCTAAAATTCTCAACTTGTATATAATTCATAGAAAATAGTACGATTATCAGAAAAATACAAAAAAAGGCATCAAAATGTTCAGAAAAATGAGTAGAACAACATGGAACTATAATATCAGGCTTTATATATATATTAATATTAGTGATATCATGTAAGTTGTGAAATGTTTATTTCATAGATAATAAATACCAAATGATGAACTAAAATTCGGATAAAATGCAAATAAATCTATATTCACGTTTATAATGCTTTTAATATCATAGATGGTAGTATTGATGCACATAATCATGTAATTTGTTCAATATGGCTATTTAGGGCTAATAACCCTAAACAAAATGCAATAAATGCATACCTGCTCAATAAATGATGAAATTCACAAGGTAAGGTCATATCAGTATATGGAACTTCAGTTTTAAGTATGAGATCATAATGATGAAGATAATCCATGTTATATGAATATGAATCTTAATGCATGTTATAAAACCCTAATCTAGGTTAATGTATATAAACTAGGGTTAATATGTGCACAAAAAGAATATGGAACCTAATATTCAGATAATGAATCATAATCTGGAAAATGACATCGGTAGGATAAATATAAGACAATAATGCAAGTAAACGTTGAAATATCCTAATGAGATAATATAAACTGTAGTGAACACGACTAGGGTTAAGATGATGAGAATCTGATGCTAGTATATGATTTTGTTATTAATCAGGTGCTGACCAGATATGTAGATGATCCAGAATGTAAATAGGAATCTCTGAACTCAAGTACGTGGGATTTATTAAGTATAAAACTAGTTTTCTGGTTGCATATGATATGTGATATCTTGAATGCTCGTATTTGGATATGATTGCTTGGTTGAACTATTATGAGTTATACTTTGCCAAATCTAATAGAACATAAATGAGTATGATGGGTTGTATCTACTAGAGCACATAGCTTGGTGTGGATGTATGTTGCCTAACATGGATGTATGATTCCTTGGCCCATGTTAGATGTATGATGATACTATATTGCCCACACTAGATGTAAGTCAAGTGCAAGTATGAGTAGTACAACCACATCAAAGTGATAGCAATAAAAGGAATGTTTACCTGATTATCGCTTTAAATAATGTTTTCTTTTACTCTTTCTTTCTCAATTTATTTCAATTATGCAAACATATTAGTATGTATCTTTCTACCCACATACACAACACCTTGTGTGTTGATTCGTTGTTTCACGTATGTTTTAGGTTCTGATATAGCATGGGAGAAAAAGTGCAGGATGTGAGCAAGTTGTCCAGGTTGTACCTATTGTCTAAGATCCTATTAGCATACATGTTCAGACTTGTAGAATTTTCATTCAATATGTAAATATAAATCATTTGTAATAATTCATGTTATTAAAAATATACATGTGAATGCTGAGAAATGTTATGGTTGTATGTTCATGTATGCGTATTATGCTTCCGCATCACTCTCTGGTATGATTGGATGATGTTTTCGGATTCTGACATCTCATTCCCAATAGGGTTTAGAGAAATTAAAATCCGGGGACGTCACAATGCGGTTTTGAGATGTTTGGACCAAACGGTCTCAAGACCGTTTGAGTCCAAACGGTCTCAAGACCGTTTGGGGCCAAATGGTATCAAGATCATTTGGGACCAAGCGGTTTCAAAACTGTTTGGATTCATGCAGTTTCAAAACCGATTGATGGTCATGCGGTTTCAAGGCTGATTTTCTCAAACGGTTTCAAAGTCAAGTTTAACCAAACGATAAACGTTACCAAATGGTATTCACCTCACCTAGGGCAAATGGTCTTGAGTATGAACTTGGCCATGCGGTCTTGAAAGTCAAAGGTGCCAAACGGTCAACCATTCCATGCGGTTTCAAAATCGTTTGGAGGTTGAAGGTGCAAACCATTTGGGGTCTTTTAAGGTCAAGAATGTTTAATGCTTTAAAGCCTTAGATGGTTCAATAGTTGATTAACCTAAACCCTAATGATACCTAAAGACATTAAGGGAACAAGTAGTTAGTTGGTTGAGGCATGTTATGATCAAATGGTGAACATTACGGAAGTACCCTTGAAGGGTTTAAAGTAGTCAACACCCTTGATCAAGCAAACCCTAATGACCACAATGATGATGACTTGACTTATGATTAATCAAAGCTGAATTGACCTAACTTAATCTAGAGTGATGTAAACATCATCTAATAGTAAGAAGAGAGAGAAGACTCCTCATATGAATAAGAATCAAGTAAAATACCTTCAATATGTATGAATACACATGATTAGGGTATGATCCCTTATAGTGAGATCATGGAAGCCCTAATTATGGTGATTGATGAATCTTAACCTAATTTGAATGTATTAATGATAGTAATCTACATACACGATAATGGTATAAGATCAATTCATTGTGAAGTGAATAGTAAACCCTAATTCTAGGGTAATAACATGTAAAGTGAATAGTAAACCGTAGTTGAGGATGATATGATGTAATGAGCAGTAAACCCTAATTCCAGGTTAAGCTTTTAAGCATGAATCTTCATGATTGATGTATGAAATGAGGAATCACTATTCTTGGTTAAGATAAAGGGATTAAGTAACCCTAAGTGAATTGATTAGGGAAACCTAGCCTTAGTGAAGGCATGATGGTAGAACCCTTGAATTGAAAGGTTATCTCTGCTTTATAAATTGCTAATATAGGGATGAATTGTTTATTACTATCAAATGTATTAACCGTGTAGGTTCTTAATAAGAAGTGGTCATATCCAGGTAAGGGTTATGATACCATATTCATTGAAAGCATGCTATAAGCTTTATGAATAGTGACATATCATGTTGCCTGGTTTAAGAGGCAACACATGAGATGGACAGGTTGTAAGAGTTATGAGAAATGATTACATTGTTACAATCAAGTACATGCTATTACATGGCCTATGACAAACTAAGGGTTTGAATACCACTATTCTTGAACCATAGTTATGAAATGGTTAAGAAATGATATTCATATGATAACTGATGAGAGTTAAAATTGATACATTTAGTATTCTTCTTTCATAGCAATTGTTTTAATGATTAATGATTGAAAACATGCCTAATGCTAAAAGAATGCTATAATGTACTTAAATAATCAAGTCTAATCATATCATGTAGAGCCCTGATCATAGATCCATCATTGTTAGTAGTTTAATGATGGTGAAACAGGTTTTCCTAAGGGAACTCCTGGAAAACATACTTTTGAGTATGTTGGGGTTATGAATGCGAATATCCTTACGTCCTGATGTAGGAATTGATGTAAGATGTAACTTAATCCATCAATCCTTCATTATGTGTTTATGTCGGGGTGATGTTTCACTAATCTCCCGAGGGAATCTTTAATGTCGCATCGATGAGAGATAAATAAGAAATCCCTCGATGGCGAAGAGAGTACAAAATGCCACTGTGACTCTAATAGTGAAGTTGCTAGAATACCCTGGAACGCTATTGTAGCAGAGACATGAGATGTCCTGCATGTTGAACCTCACACTGACTGAGGAAGATGAGGTCATAAGAATCTGGCCCTTTTGATGACCTATGTATGATACTGATGCGATTTAGTAATGATCGGTTGGAGTATGAGCGATATACGTCATCTCCACAAGGCATAATAATGTTTGTAAAACATAATCAGCCGTATAGCATAACTGCTTAGGTTGAACTATGAGAAACAATGATTGATGTATATTGTTTATAAATATTCTAGTCAAGCAACTAGTATACATGTTCTTCATTTTCCTTATTGAAATGATTGCTTAAGTAAATATTGTTGTACTTAATCCTAAACCTGCTGTTGAATGCTTTAAGTTATTTTACTTATGTTATTCCCTTATTTCTATAACAAAGCTTCTGGCGGGGAGTTATAACTCTTGCTGGGAAAATTATTCAAATTGTCTCACCCCCGTGGGATTCGACTTTTTAGGTGGACGTCGAGGACGGAGGAACCAATCTGAGGGTGAGTAGTACTAGCAGCAGCAACAACACCAGGGGCAGCAGTGAATCTCAGGTGGAGATACTGACTATCAAGTCTTGTAGATAGTATGTCCTGTGTCATCTCTGTACTCTCAGGTCCTAGGAGTCAGTAGGTCTGAGATTTTTGGCTTAGTGCCTCGAGATTTTGTATCTTGCCTTGTACAAATAACAAGGTAATGGATGTATGTAATTATTCGAGATGTGAATTCATAGAGATGTGAATGTTGATTAGTGTTGTAAACAATTATCTTGTTTTCTTATAAAAGAGTTTTAAGGTTTAAAGATCTCTTTCTAAAAAGTTTTAATTTCTAGTGATTTTTCATAATTCCACTGCTAATCAATCACTTCCACATTCGTTGATCTCATTTTGGTGATTCGGTTGCCACAAACAAGTTATTGTGACAACCCCAATTCTTGTACACTTTCCAAGTTGACATTTCCTAGATATGGATGCACTCATATGTATAATATGTCAAGAGGAAAAGTATAAGGGATTGTGATTGTCATCTAAAGTTACACGGAAGCCAAATCTTTATTCACAACATCACATTGATGGCCACACAAATCATCATCCCTAAGGTAAAAGTCATATTACATTATTTAGGAGGAAAAGAAATAGTTCTATGGAACGAAAAGTACATAGGATATAGAGCATCCTATTAGAAGAAAGAATGACTATCTAACTAAAATAGAGATAAGAAACGACCATCTAACTAGATATCTTCCAATAATTTTATTTAGCATCTTTAGGTACTTTGCAATGCTTTACTTGTTCCTTGAACCTAGAAGTCAGAAACAAATGATCAACATAATGTTGGTACATGGTTGAAAAATACAATACTATGATGACATAATGAAAATACTTGAAAAATAAAAAGAAAACATTATTAAGGTGGAAAATTAGATAAACCCGATTTATTATTCACAATTCAATGGACATGTATTACTATGGTGGACTTAGCACAAACATATATTATTGGGCTCTATCCCCGCGTATCTTGTACCATTAGGGTTCTCCCTGCATACCTTGTACCATTAGGGATGTGCCAGTCATCATTAATACTTTCCCTCTATAATTGGGAGATTAATGAACCATCAATAACTACATTCCATTATCTTTCCTTAGTGTTCTTAGTGTTCAAGGCGGAAAAGAGACAATATTTATAGATATACATCCAACAAGATTATACAACTACATGCAAGCATTTACTCATAATTAGATAATCCAGCAAAACTGGTTTCATACTTGTATCCACATACTATGGATCTCAAATCTTGATGTCAACAAGCTTAGATTAAGGGAGTAGATCACTCTAAAAGAGAAATAAAGACCTAGTGTCATAATGTGCTTTCAACACCTCATATTAGGGTTTTGGTCTTACTAGGGTCTTCATTTAGTGTCTTGGGTTTTAAATCAGAGTATATTAGGGGAAATTCTCAGGTTAGGGATCAGAGTATGGATTTTGATATTTTGGATGGTTGATACTCCCATAATCATCATTATTGAAGGAGAGAGAAGATAAGGGTCATTCGTGTGGTATTAATTTGATCGTACAATTGATCATACTATTAGGGTTTTGAGTCAAGGGGATCAGGGTTAGATATAATTCTTTAAGATCTTATAAAATATACTGACATTTATTTTTGTATTTGTTTTCTACAAGTTAAAGATAAAAAGGACATTAAATGAAGTCATAAACATGATACATCAAAGTAGGGTTGGATTTGGTAAATGCGATAATTTATATGGTTTCTCCTCATTTTTATAAGAACATGGGTATTTCATGGGGATTTTTCATATATATGATCTATTTATAATAGATTTTACAAAGTTGACCAATCATGTAATTAACAAAAGAATAAAATGAAAATTAAAAAAGGAATCGCGATCTTGGCCTCATGGATCAGGTGAGGGATTCAATTTCTTGAATCTCCCCACTAAACTACGAGTTGTAGCTTGACTCAGGGGGTCATCGATGGGAGGCACAATGGAAAAATTATCATTGGACATTAGATGTATGGCCATGACAGGGTATGGGTAAGGTGGGTAGTCCATCTGCTTGATTGTTACTCCTCTCACGCCATGGCAGTAGTGAGGGAGGCAAGAGGTGAGGGTGATGTCTGAGGTAGCTAGGTGATTGTGGAGGTGTGCTAAATGGTGGGTTGAAATCACAGTGGCGCATCGATAACAGGGAACCAAAAAGGATTGCCGGAGGTGTTCTAAAGCTCAGGTTCTGATCAACAACATACATAGATAAAAAATTGGGATTTTGGGAATTACCTCCCCTCTGGTTGGATTGAGGGATGAGGGATCTCTATGTGTTGTCCAACATTGTTCCATAATCTTTTCGAGGGAACGAGGATGTCCCAACCCCTCTAACTGTGAAGCTTTAGAGCTTGCTCACAGGCGCTAGTTGACCCAAGACCCTAGGGCTTTACAGCTCTAACTGAAGGTGTGGGTCACCTCGTTGAGGTCATAGGATGGTGTTTCCTCGATTAATTGGAGGATGGATGCTCTTAGAGTGAAGAGGGTGTCCTGATCAGGTGAGGTGGAGGTAGCTTGAGGGTGGAGTTGTAGGGGTAGGTTAGTGTGCAATTGAGGGTAGAGGATGATTAAAGGGAGGTAGGTGGTGATGTTAGAGTCCTTAAATAGGCATGAGAGTTAACGTGTGAGGAAGCCCTAAGTAGGGTGTCACCTCCATATGAGAGAAGCGAGAATGGAGGGTGTCATTCACACTGATATGGGGGTTGGCAGTGACGTGGTTAGGTTTGTTGAACTCATCTTGGTGAGAGGAGATTATCCTCCAATTATCTTGCATGTATAATTCCTACGGTTGGTGTGTGAGGCCACAATCGGTGACAAGTTTGTTGGGTTGGGAGGTCAGGTCTGACAGGAGGTAGGAGGCAAGGTCTCCATTGTTGGTTGCTCCCCTGATCCGAGATTAGATAGATCTAAGGCTCAGGATGTTAGGCCCACTAAAGGGTTTCCTCACCCAGGATGATAAGCCTTGCATGACACATAATGCCATTAATTCACAACCTAGGTCCTAGGGTTCCAATGAATGATATAAGGTGCATTAATTTCAAAAGCTTATAGCTCTCAATTGATTCATCCAATTGGGGTAAAATTTTAGAAAACACTTAATGATGTTATTATCCAACCATGATATAAGATTGAGATCAAAATTCAAATATTGATCATGGTTATGGTCTAAGTACATTAATACTTATAATCCATCTTCACATGAAACTAGGGTTTGCATTATTTTGAAATTGGTGACTCCTTTCTAATCAATTTAGTGAGGAAGATATTAGAGGATATATTTGTCAACATTTGAGAAACAAACTATGATATGGATGAACATAATATGGAACACTCTCTTTGTCACATTCTCCCCTCATTTTTAAGAATTTTGTCCTCAAAATTTAAGCATCTTGCAATAGATGTGGATATTTCTGTCTGACTTTGGTCTTGAGCTCCCAGGTGGCATCAGTCTAATCATGGCGGCTTTAGAGAACTTTCAACTGCCTATTATTGTGAAGCACCTTTGTCTTGAAATCAAGAATTCGGACTGGGGACTCAACATAAGATCGGTCATCTTTCTGCTCCAGAGGCTCCTGATTCAGAGTGTGACTGGGGTGTTTGACATAAGGCTTCAAATTTTATACATGAAAGACATTACACATGGAACTATATTAAGGTGTCAAAGAAAGATGATAGGAACATTCACCAACCCTTTCTAGGATCTCAAAGGGTCCCACATAACAAGGATGAGGACTGAGCTTCCCCTTGTTCCTGGCCAAATCTTGAATAGGTTGAATCTTCAAAAAGTTGTGATCACCTTCCCTAAATTGATGTTCCTATTAGTGGGCATCTACATAAGATTTCTGCGTATCATGTGCCCACTTCATCCTCTGCCGAAACAGTGCAATTTTTTCTGTATACAACTGCATCTCCTCAGATTTCATCAAGGTATGTTCCCCGACGTCATCCCCGTGCAGCAGAGATATGCACGTGCCATAGAGAGCTTCATAGGGAGGCATCCCAATAATTTCTTGATATCTATTATTATATGCAAACTCAGCTAAAGATAGATATTGATCCTAGGAGCCTTCCCAATCAAGAAAACATGCTCAAAGAAGATCCTCCAGAATATATACTATGTGCTCTGACTGTCCGTCTGTCTGTGGATGGTACGCTATACTGAAGTTCAATTTGGTGCCCAGCTCTTCTTGGACCTATTTCCACAACTTTTAGGTGAACTTTTGGTTGCGATCTGAGAAAATGGATGATGGAACTCCATTCAACAAACAATCTCCTGTATATAGAGGTCGGTCAGTTTAGAAACCTTTGTTGTAGTTTTTACAGGGAGAAAATGAGCTGACTTTGTGAGACGATCCACTATAACCCATTCATCGTTGTACCCCTTTGTGGTCATGGGCACTCCCAACATGAAATCCATGGTCATGTGTTCACAATTCCATTTTGGGATTTCAAGGGGTTGCAGTAGACCACATGGACTCTAGTGCTCTTCCTTAATTCTCTAGCATGTCAAACATTTGGATATGAATTTAACAATACCATGCCTCATGCCCCTCCACCAGAACTGGCGTTGCAGGTCTTTCTACATCTTAGTTGTGTCGGGATGAACTATGTACTTTGACCCATGTGCCTCACTGAGAATCTTCATCTTCACAGGTGTCTGTTTAGGAACTCACATATGGTTCTTATATCGTAGACCACCATCGAGACCCACAGACAGATGTGTTTAAGGCTTTGACATGAGAGACGAGAGCTCTACAAGGTCAAGACTAGCTTTTTGTGCCTCAAGAAGTTCAGACTAAAAATCAAAGAAGATGGAGATGTTGTTGACCTAGAGATGATTAGATAAAAACGGTGGCTTCCAGTCTACTAAATCCTCCATATTCCTCCACTCAGGAACAAATAAAGATGCACATACTGCCGTTTTCCTGCTAAGAGCATCAACGACTACATTAGCTTTTCCTGTATGGTAACTGATAGTGAAACCATAGTCCTTCATATACTCGATCCATCAACATTGATGCAAGTTCAACTCTTTCTGATTTAAAACGTACTGCAGGCTTTTGTGGTCAGTGAAGATATCAAATGTCACCCGGTACAGGTAGTTCCTCTAAATTTTGAGGGCATGGATGATTGCAGCTAATTCCAGATCATATGTGGGATAGTTAAGTTCATTGGGTTTAAGACATCTAGGTGCCAAGGCCACCACTTTTCTGTGTTGTTGCAGGACACATCCTAACCCATTTCTTGAAACATCAGTCAAGATCACAAATCTTTCATTGATAGAAGGTAGAACTAGAATAGGAGCTAATGTCAACTTCTATTTTAAATCCTAGAAATTGGACTCACAAGCAGATGACCTTATGAAGTGCTCATCCTTCCAAGTAAGTTTAGTCAGAAGAAATGCAACTTTGGAAAAGTTGGGAACGAAGCAACGATAATATTCAGCTAAACCCAAAAAGCTTCGGATGTCATAGGGAGTTCATGGAGGTTGCCAATCAAGTACAATAGACACTTTGGTGGGATCAATAGATTTATTACCCCCACAAATGAAATATCTAAGAAACATGACTATGTCAATCCAAAATTCACATTTAGAAAATTTTCCATAGAATTGTTGGGCTCGAAGGATTTCAAGAACTACCTTCAAGTGCTCACGATGTTTTTCCATGGAGTCAGCATAAATCAAAACATCATCAGTGAAGACTACCACAAACTCATCAAGATAATGTTAGAAGACTTTGTTCATCAAATTCATGAATATGCCAGATGCATTGGTCAACCCAAATGGCATTACTAGAAATTCATAATACCCATAACAAATTCAAAAAGCAGTTTTAGAAATATTGGAATCTTTAACTTTAAGTTGGTGGTATCCAAAATGAAGATCAATTTTTAAGAAAACTTTGGCAGTATGAAGTTGATCAAAGAGGTCATCAATATGAGGGAGGGGATACTTATTTTTAATAGTGGCCTGATTCAACATGTGGTTTTCAATACACATACGCATAGAACTATCTTTCTTTTTGACAAAAAATAGAGGCACACCCCAAGGGGAAACACTAGGATGGATAAATCCCTTATTGTGAAGTTTTTGTATTTATTTCTTCAACTCCATTAGCTCAACATAAGACATCCTATACTGTGTCCTTGAAATCAGAGTGGTTCCAGGGAGAAGATCTATGGAGAACTCAATGTCTCTATTTGGGGGCATCCCATGAAGCTCCTCCAGAAATACATCAAGAAATTCATGTACCACCTTCAGCCTTTCTACAGGCCCACTACCAGGACTAGTCTCTGAGACTAATGCGAGGAAGACTTTACATCCTTTAGAGATGACCTTTTTAGCTTTAAGAATGGAAATTATAATATTATTACTAAATTTGCTTCCCCTTGGGATCACCACAGGACAAGAATGAGGCTAAGAGATGACTACCATCTTGTTTCTATAGTTTGAGCATGATACTTGTATAGGCAATCCATACCAAGTATAATATTGAATTCTTCCATAGTTAAGAGGATGAATTCAAAGGGCATGTCATGATTTTTGAATTTTAGGGGTAGGATATTAATTTTCTATAAAGTGGTAGGTATTTTACCATTAGGAGTCGATACATTGCAAGTTTAACATAGATGCCATATTTTGAGAAATGAATGTGTTTGTTGATCCAAAATCGAATAAAGCATTGACAGGATGATCATTCAAGAATACAATGCCTACACATGATAATTATATTATGAATAATTCGGAAGCATTTTAACAAATATTAGATATATGAAAAGATTTTAGGTTACCTTCAACAAGCTAATTGGGATTTGCCTTTGCTTCCTTTGTAGTCACTGTGAACAATCTATGTTGTGGTTTCCCTGAGAGGGTGGAGAACATGTTGTAGGATAGCGAAAGATGGAGGGAGTCAGGCACTTAGCAACGAAATGGCCCTCCTTCTTCCAGTTATAGAAGACCAGCTTGGTATGAAGGCATACCCCACCATGGAAACACCCACAAGTCTTTCACTTGGGATGAGTTGTCCTTTATTGGTTTTGGTGGCTTTTCAGTCCTCCTTTACCTGAACCTCCTCCTTTTCCTGATCCCTTGTCATTATGGCTAGGGTGGAACATTCTAGACTTAGCATCCTCGGTGGGGGTTAACCCTAGGTTTCCCATGTTGGAAGGCTTCTACAAACCCTATTCCCTTTCATGTTTGAGGGCCGTGTCTAGGGCTTCATCTATGTTTTTGGGATGGGAGGCGGTAACAAGGGTTTAGATCAGTGGCTAGGTAGTCAACATAGTGCTCTATGAGGTGGTCCTCAGTCTTAATAGGTGCATAATGCTCCAGAAGCCTGAGCTTTCGGGTGTAGTCAGCCACTGCGAGACATCCATGCTTAAGTTCAATATGCATCCTCTCCTTTCTCTTCCTCTCAACTATTGGCATAAAATGGTCAGTGAAGAGGGTTTTGAAGGATTCTCATCCCATATTGTCCACTTCTTCTCCCCTATTCCCACCATAGTTTTCCCACCAAATTTTACCCCTCCCTTAAGAAGATGGGTGGAAAATTTGACCTTCTTTTCATTGGGTATTTCTAGGGTATAGAAGGAATTTTCTATCAACAAGTTCAATGCATCATCCTTATCCATAACCTCAGGATGGTCTTCCCCCTAAAGGGTATCAAAATTGAGCTTGATGAAATCTAACACAGTTACCTCTTTCTTCCTAGATAACTGGGTTCAGGGGTTCCTTTTAGTGCAAGGGTCTCCATGAAGTCTAGAAGGACTTTCTTATGTTCTTCCCACCTATCCCTTGCCATTTTCTTAGAATCTGATACCTCATGAGGTTCAAGTTCTTTCCACTTCTTAGTGGGTGACTCTTCGGAGGCCTTGTAGTTACGGGTCTTTGGAGGCATCCTAAAATTAGGTGGAATATATTTGATATAGTATCACCATTCATTCCCTTTTTTGTGTCATATTGTATTTTATTTCTAATTATTATTGATCTTAATGTTAGGATTTGTGGAGTATACCCTAAAGTCATTATCAATCGCTCCTTAGGACTTCTAAATAGAGTGACTCTTTTCCTAACCTTATATCATAGATATTAGAGGGAAAGATGTGTATAAAATAAAGTTAAGGGGATTTTTTTCTATAGAGGGGGTAAGAGGAAATATCTGTAGATGATAAAAGTCTTTAGTTAAGGTATGCCCAAGAAGTAGGGTACACTTAGGGTATCATCCATGTAGACTTATATTTTCATATAGGTAGCCTCATGATTGCCAAGCTAAGTGGCTCAGAGACTTTAACCTGACCCACGACAGATGCTATCCTAGTCACCTGCACCATTCATATCCCTAACTCAACAACTACCCTAGACTTACAATAGGGTGAATGAGATTCATGTGACCATGATGTGTGAACATTGGCTCAGATACCAACTCTGACGACCCCAATTCCTATAAACTTTCCAAGTTGACATTCCCTAGATATGTGTGCACTCATATCTATAAGATGTCAAGAAGGAAAATGTAAGGGATTGTCACTATCATATAAAGTTACATGGAAGCCTGATCGTTGTTCACAATATCATATAGATGTACACACAAATCATCATTCATAAGGTAAAAGTCATATTACATTTTTAGGAAAAGAAAGAAATAGTTCTGTGGAATGAAATGTATATAGGATATAGATCATCCTATACATCATCTAGAAGAAAGAACAATTATCTAACTGAAATAGAGATAAGAAAAAACCATCTAACTAGCTATTTTGCAATAACTTTATTTAGCATCTTTGGGTACTTTAATATGCTTTACTTATGCCTTGTACGTAGAAAATATGAGAAATGATCAATATAATGTTGGTATGTGGTTAAAAAATACTATACTATGTTGGCATAATGAAAATACATCTTGGATCTCCTCACTAACCTATGAGCCATAACTCGACTCAGGGGGTCATAGATGGGAGGCACACTGGAGAAATTTCCCTTGGTCATTAGATGTATGGCTGTGATAGGGTATGGCAAGGTGGGTAGTCCACCTGCTTGATTGTTACTCCTCTCGCACCATGGCAGCAGTGAGGGAGGTGAGAGGTGAGGGTGATGGCCGGGTTATCTAGGTGATTTTTAAGGTGTACTAAATGGTGGGTTGAAATAGCGGTGGCGTGCCGATAAACAAAAAAGGATTGTTGGAGGTGTTCTATAGATTAGGTTCTGATCGATAATAGGCAGAGAGAACAAAATTGGGATTCTAAGAATTAAGGGATGAAGGAGCTCCGTGCATGGTCCAATAGTGTTCCCTGAGCTTATTAGGGGAAGGAGGATATCTTAGCCACTCTAACAGTGAAGGTTGAGAGCTTTCTCATAGGCTCTAGTCGAGCCAGGATCCCGGGGCTTTGCATATCCAAACGAAGTTGTGGGTCACCTCGTCGAGGTCCTATGATAGTGTGTCGTCTGTTAATTGGAGGTTGGATGCTTGACACGTATTTCACGTGCATTAAAATGCAAGCGTACGCGTTGCGTAATTTAGGCTAAATGAGGCCCGAGTCGAACTCAGGGAGACATTCGTTTAGGGAGTACCACTAAGAACAGGCAATCAGTTAGACCGGTGGAAAGTTTGAGAGAATTGGTTTTTAAAACAAAACAAGAGAGAATTAAAATGAAGAATGGTTTATTTAAGTCAAGAGAGGTGGAATTTCTCAAGAATGCCAGTTTCACCATGGATCCCCGCTATATCTCCTTTTACTGATTTTTATGCAATTTAGCCTCTTCCTGGATAGAAAGCATGTAGCGAGAATTTCCCGCTTCCACAGTACAATTCACTAGCTAGATCTAAGCCAACTCCATGTCTATAGTAGTTTATATCTAAGATCAGGTTCTTTACAATCAATCTCTAGGTATCTTCCCACTACCCGTCCGTTACCTTTACCAAAGAATATCTAAGATAGTGTTTATGTGTGGGTTTCAGGCATTTAATTCTCCTTTCAGATTAATTATTCGCCTATGATTTCTAATGAAGGTGGTCAATCAAAAAGAGAACATTCATTCACATGCATAAATATTCACGAGTTAGGAGGAAAATTGCATCAAATCATGTAAAAGTCGATACAATGGTTCTCCGGGCTACTCTCGGGTGCTAAGGAATCAAGGGGTTTAGCTCCGCATGGTTTTTAACAATGCAAACATAGAGGAAAAGTAGAAAAATAGGGGAAATATGGAGAAACTCGAGTAGCCCCTTGCTAGGAAGTACAAACGGGCGATCCTCCTCTTCGTGTGCGCGATTTGCTGCCTTCATCAGCAAATTCATCCCTCGGAGGTACTTGAATCACCCATATCCAGTCCTTCGGCTCCGTTCTTCACTCCTCCCCTCTCTCTTGTCTTTCGTTTGTGCAACGTACCATACCCCCAAGTCTGGTCGTCGTCCCCCTTTTTGTCTTAGGGAACTTACGATACCACATAATATGGACCGTTGGATCTAGGGGATCGGCTTGGATGGCTGAAATCTGGCAGAGTCAGTGACACCGACCTGGTGGTCGGTGGCACCGATGACATCGGGCATTTGTCGATCTGTATCTGAGTTGGTACCATCGAATGCAATGTCAGTGGCACCGCGTTGATTCAAATTTCCTTGGTCCTCGCTGATGCTATCTCGGTGGCATCGACCTTAGTGGTCGGTGCCATCGACTCCATTGGTCAATTTAGGTTGAGTCCCTAATGTCCGATCGGTGGCAGTGAGTTATGCGGTCGGTGGCACCGACTCCTTGAAAATATGGACGCCCCTGAAATTTGACAAGGACCAAATATTAAGCCAAGAAATATATAAAATTGTAAAATTGTGATGAAATAACATAGTTTGATGCACCAACAGTATACAAGCAAGTTATCAAGAGTTATGCACATATAATCAATAAATTGAGTAAAAAATGCACAAACTGAATGTAAACTAGGCCTGTAAAAAGTTACTCAAAAAATGTACATCAAACTCCCCTATTCTAAATCTTGCTCGTCCTCGAGCAACGACACTTTTGGATCTAATTAAGATAAGTCAGCAAAAGGAAACTAATGCATAAACTATATCTAGGTGTCTCTCACCTTTCAGTCCTCATACCGGCCCTTACTGACCAATGAACACCAACTACTATAAAAGCAACCAAGAATCTCTATTAAAGATATCTATCCCTAAATCAATATATCACTATCAAATAGAGTAGTTAACATGATAAATTCTTTGGATTCATCCATGGTGCATCGTGTGATCTCCTATCTATGTTACTCTCTTTCTCTACCTATCATCTACCTGGAAGCAGGTCTCCTAATAAAAATGTATGAGGAGACAATCATATATGTGGCCTACTAGTAAGAGCAATGGGTGGATGAAATGGGTAGCTATGGAAGACTCATGAGCACATTAAATCATTCATGCAATGATAATATGATGAACCTATATGCTGAAAAGAATTGAAATATTCTCCTAAAGCCTAGTGAATGAAGGGAAATGATGAATGCATGTACAATTCATCTCAAGATGATACAAAATACCTACAACTACATCAAGTATTAGATCTTCGTCCACTAAAGTGAGAGTATGCCCTTTCTCCCTTATTTCTGAATTACGCGTAATATTTGTAACTATTTCTCTCCTTTTTTTCTTTTTTTCTTCTAAGTCTTTTCACATAGTGATGGACTTTTATTGCATTTCTTCTACATGGCATTAATTCCTTCTTTTTCAAGGGTATAGGCATAATCTTCACCATTTTTTATTTTAGAAGATACAAGATAGCATTAAATGGCAAATGACATGTAACTATGAATTAAAAAGAAAGATATGAAATGCAACTACATGACATGCACCCTAATTCGATTGTGCATATATATATATATATATATATATATATATATATATATATATATACATATATATATACATATATATATACATATATATATATATGTGTGTGTGTATGCATGTCTGCATGTCTACTATGCAATGCAAGTATGGTTTCAAAAGCTAGAATGATAGAATGTGCTCAGTTGACTTATGATGGAGTGTCAAATGCATGCAAATGAGGTGGATGAGATCACACAACTAAGTGGCAGAGCCCTTAGAACAGATCATGTGCTCTCTCTAATGACCTATGTATAGGATAATTAAGGGATTTCTTTCTTAAACTTTGACTCAAGGTCTCATTGATGTTTGTTCAGTTTGGGCTCAACATCCATATAAACCACTTTCTTAGACAATTAAGATGGTCATTTATGGTATTATGTCCTAAAGCTAGCATACTCAAGCACTTCCTCAGTTATGTGACTTGTTTTCTCACAAAGTAAGCTCTATATTTTTTTCCTTTAATGCACCCAAACCAGATATTGACATTTTCAAATAAAACCATGCATTTATTTCTTCACAACTTACACTAGATATAATGTGGATCCTACTTAACAGAAAAACTAAAAAGAAAACTAACTACTTTTCTCAAAATAAAACAAACACAAATTAAGATAAAAGAAAATAAAAGCTAAGATAGAAACTATTCCCGCACCCCCAAGCTCGAATATCACTATGGCCTCATAGTCAACATCCCAAATTAAGAGGTGGAACAGTGACACCCGATTCAGAATGGTGGTGGCAGTGGTTGTGTGGGGTCCTGGGGAGCAAACATCCCCTAAAACATCAGATCAGATGATGGCATGTCCAGCAACATCGGGTACCCTCCAAAATACCCCTGGCTCCAATAGTTGTTAAATAACGGCAACTGATAAGCTTCCATCTACTGTAGAATTTGATGCATATTCTCTTGGTTGGCCAAGAGAAGGCATTCATTTTCATAGATCGCCTGCTGGTTGGTGTACAACCGACCTTGTACATCCTGAATGCCAGCCAAGGATTGAGTTTGCTATTGTTGATGTGTCTGGATGTCCAGCAGCATATTGTACATACCCACCATAGAGTATGCATCCTCTCCTTCTTGAGAGGGGGGCAGGGAAGAAGATGATGAAGCAGTGTAGCAGCGAGGATGCTTCCATGGACCCACTCTATGGCATACAAGAATGGTGTCCACCTCCTCCACATCATCACTTCCCGCTTCTTCCTCCTCAGCCTGAGTTGGCTGTTGTCTTGCTTGTTATCCATCATCATTTTCATCTTCCAGATCCAGCCATTTGTAGTGCTCGACCCCGTTTATGTTGAAGAGAGGATTAGGGAGTGGACACTGGTAGAAAGTGTCATCGACCGAGCAGGTGGCGTAGACGACATCATCGTCCATAGTGAGGAGACTAGATTGCTTGAAATGAAGACGGTCGATGCTTAACCTGGAGTTCTGTGGCTCTAATGTGGAGAGATCAAGGCCCATGCAAAGAGCGATGGGGGTGATAAGTCTACCCAAAAAGAATGGGCATCACCCACTTGACATTGTGCCTAATCGCAATAATATGTTGGGGAAAAATGCTCCCCAATTGACCGACCTTCCCTCCATGAGCTGGTATAGAAAGTATAAGTCTAGAAATTGCACCTTGGCTTGCGCTTAGGTAGACTTTTTGAATAGTGTGTTGGTCAACATCCAATGAAGCACCCACACAAATGGATGCTCGAAGTCTGCCAATGAGCTATGGTGGAAGTTAAGTCTTTTACCCTCCGATGCCATCACAAAATCCTTCCAGATGGCGTCTGCATCAACATTTTCAGGCTGACGGCATGCCACATGTGGACATCCGTAAATGTCTTTGAAGGCTTGGAGAGTGAGGTCATAGTTGGTGTTGTACAAGCAAAAGTTCACCCAGCCTTCTCGTCTCTCTCCACTTGATGGTCGCGCCTGGTCAAGAGTGACATAGATCTCTAACGACGCCATTAAATCGACGACGATTTCTTTGTAAGTCGGACACCCTCAAAATATAGGGTTGACAAATCTTCTATCAAATTCTTGTCACTCGAGGACATAAGCCATATTGTCGGCGAAGCCCAAGTCCTCCAGTAGTTGGTGGTCACCATATCATGTCAGCGTGAACGACTACTTTGCATGCTCTTCATAGACCTTCCGCACCTCTGTCATCGGGTGACTGATGTGTGGTCGTGGAATAAAAGCGCCAGGGGGTCCTTCTCGTCTGGCCATGATAACTGCGCAAGTGAGAAAGAATGTCAAGAAAGAAGGAGCTCAATGTAGCCTCTGGATGCTACGAGTAGCCACTCATGCTCGGGGAGTCATGATTCTTCAAGTTGTGGAGAATAAACAACCACACCCACCTCTATATAGGACTGGAACTGACCTACTGTGGCAGAGTCGATGGCACCGACTTGGGGTCGGTGGCACTGACTTTTGAAACCAAATATGGGGGATGAGTGCATCTACGACTGTCGGTGCATGATCTTTGTATTTTGGATTCCTGCAGCATCGGTGGCTCCGACTTTTGGGCGGGATCGACTTCTTCAGATTGGTTGTGTGGACACATCTGGGTCGTAGATCGGGACCGTCCATGGATCGGTGTTTCTCAGGGTCGATGATACCGAGGTGATCAGTGGTACTGACTCGATGACTGGTGTTTTTTATTTGTCAGTCCTTCGACGACTCCACCGAGCCTGGGGTAAGAAAATGTCGGTGGCAAGTCAGTGGCATCGACACCTTATCAGTTAAAAAGTTGGCAAAGTTCTACAGTTTCTTCAGAAGTTCTAAGACACCGACTATGAACTCGGTGACACCGACTCGTCTCAGTCGATCTGCCCATCTTCCCTGATCTTGACTCGGTGGCATCGACCTGGAAGTCGGTGGCATCGACCTGGAAGTCGGTTTCATCGACCTGGAAGTCGGTGGCATTGAATCAACCATAGACTGCACACTGAACACACGAGTCAAGGTATCATTTTTACAAAAAAAAATTCAAAAACTAAGTACTATGAAAAAAGTATAATGAAAACTAAGGAAACAAAAATGCCAATGGTTGCGTTAGCTCCCAAGAAGCACCCTTGTTTAACGTCCTAGTCTAGACTCATCCAGGTCTCTAGATAAAATAAGAGAGATGAGTTTCACCTCATCCTCCTTCCTAGTGAAATCCTCTCCAAAATAATGTTTCAATCTTTGACCATTCACTAAGAAGGTTCTCTCCCCCTCCTTGATTATCACTGCCTCATGTGGGAACACTTCATCCACAATGAAGGGTCCACTCCATCTAGACCTAAGCTTCCCAGGGTGCACTTTCAATCTTGAATTAAAAAGTAGGACATTCTCTCCTAGATAGAACACTCTCCTCTCTATATGTCGGTCATAAATTTTCTTTGTCCTTTCCTTGTACAATCTAGCATTCTCATACGCATTCAATCTTATTTCATCAAGTTCATTTAATTCTAGCATCCTTGTCTTTCTGGCTTCATCAAGATTAAAATTTAGCCGTCTCAATGCCCAATGAGCCTTATGCTCTAGCTCTACTGGAAGATGACATGCCCAACCATAAACTAGCCTAAATGGTGTAGCTCCTATCGGGGTCATGTAGACTGTCCTATATGCCCATAGTGCATCAACCAAAAGCTCACTCTAATTTTTCCTACTTGACGACACCGTCTTCTCAAGGATCTTCTTAACCTCTCTATTTTATATCTCCACTTGTCCTTGAGTTTGTGGGTGATATGGTGTACCCACGTGGTGCGTCACTCCATATTTTCTCAAGAGTGCTCCAAACTTGCGATTGGTAAAGTGTGTTCCCCCATTGCTAATGATCGACCTAGGCACTCCGAACCTGCAGAAGATATGTTCTTTGACAAATTTGCATACCACCGTGGCATCATTGGTGCGAGTTGGAATTGCTTCCACCCACTTCGACACATAATCAACGGCCAATCAGATGTAAAGGTTAGAATTTTAGGACACAAAGGGTCCCATGAAATCTAATTCCACACAAATCAAAAACTTCCACCTCTTGGAACATATTCAAGGGCATCTCTTGCCTCTTGGATATGTTACCAAACCATTGGCATGTTTCACACCTCCGCACATAGTCATATGCATCCTTAAACAAAGTAGGCCAATACAAATGACTTTCTAGAACCTTTTCCACTATCCTAGAACTAGCATGGTGCTCTCCTATAGGTAGTGTATGACAGTGTTTCAACACACTTTCATACTCATCCTCCAGTACACATCTTCTCAAGATGACATCCCTGCATTATCTCAACAAAATAGGATCATCCCAAAAGTAATATCGTAGCGAATGGAAAAAATTCTTCTTTTCTTGGTACCGCCAATCATTAGGAAATTCCTTGCAAGCAAGATAATTCACAATATGTGCAAATCAAGGATCCTTATGATTAAGAGCAAACAATTATTTATCGGGAAAGGACTCTAGGATGGGTATGTCTATGTCTTTCTCATCTACCCTCTCTAGCCTAGATAAGTAGTTAGCCACCACATTCTCAATCTTAGCCTTGTCTTTCACTTCAATGTCAAACTCCTGCAATAAAAGGATCCCCCGGATGAGTCTCAATTTGGCGGCCTTTTTCTACAGAAAGTATTTGATGTCTGCATGATCCATCCACACCACCACTTCGGCTCCTACAAGATATTGTCGAAATTTTTCAAAAGCAAACACAACAACCAAAAGCTCTTTTTCCGTGGTGGTGTAGTTCAATTGTGTGTCGTTCAAAGTTTTAGATGTGTAATAAATGACCGTAGGGAATTTATTGAGACGTTGTCCTAACACAGACCCTACCGCGAAATCGGATGCATCACACATCAACTGAAAGGGTTGGTTCCATTCTGGAGCCTGCACAACCGGTGTGTATATTAGCTTCTCTTTCAAAATTTCAAATGCTTCTCTTTCAAAATTTCAAATGCTCTCAAACACTTTGCATAAATTATACCTACTAACAATAGCTTGATGACTTCCTTCTTTACTTCCTCTGTCATGATGGGATTGAGGTGACACTGAGGCTGAATGACCGGCTTGGCTCCTTCCTCGAGCTGGATTTTGTGCTGGAAAAGCATAGGTGAGATCCCCTTGATGTATGCAACTGTCCACCCGAAAGCACCACCGTGACACTTTAGCACGGCAAGCAGCTACTTCTCCTCGGCCTCGTTCAGAGATGAAGATATGATGACTAGAAGCTTTTCCTCAGCTGCTGGAAACAAATACTTGAGGTGAGGGGGTAGCGGCTTGAGCTCTAGCTCTGGTGGGCTCACAAGTGTGGAGACCAACGGTGGTGGAAATGGTCCCAAGTTCTCAAAATGTCTGGAATAGTAGCACGAAAAAGCCTTCAATAGCTTTGCACACTCCTCCAAGGACCTACTCTTCACACAATCATCCATGATGTTCATGAGATATGCCTCCAGAGGTAGTTGTGGGTGTATTTGGACTAGAGATTCATCCATGACACATTCTGTAGTAGAGGGAATCAACTCCTCTTACTCATCGTCTGAGTATCCTACCGCCTTCACAAGCGAGACCACATTGGTGTTCTCCATGATGTCCATGGCTAGCGTACCCCTGCCCACCTTTGTCATCACATGTGCCATGTCCAAGAATGGATTTCCCAAACATAGAGAAATGATGTTGTCCTGGTGTGTCATCGCAATGCACTGCTCATGATCTTCCAGTGACTTTGAGTTATCTGGTAAATTTATCACAAACCTGTCATCCTTGATCCCCATATTCAAACGATCTTTTCCCACCTCTAAGATCCTATCGATTATGGCTTGGAAGGATATTCTTAGTAGAAGTTCATTGCCATGATCATCTTGCATTTCCATCACCATAAAATCTGTGGAAATACAAATATGTCCACCTTTACAAGCACATCTTCACAAATACCAAAAGGCTTTACTACAAAGTTGTCAGCCAATTGGATAGTCATACTTCCCTTCCTGGATGTCTTTAGGCCAAGCTGATGAAAAGTAGTCAAGGGAATCAAACTGATACTCTCCCCTGAATCGCACAGTGCGACACCAAACTTGGTCTTCCAGATATAGCATGTGACATTGAAGCAACTGAGATCTTGTCACTTAGGTGGCAGCATACCTAGGATGAAAGCACTGACTTGCTTTCTAAGCATCACTACCTCAGCATCAGGGATCCTCCTCTTCTTGTTGATTATGTCCTTCAAAAATTTGATGTAGGAAGGAATCTATTCAATGACGTCTACAAGTGGAATGTTCACCGATAGTTTTCGAAAACTATCTAGAAACTTCTTGAACTGTTGATCCATCTTTGTAGCTTTTAGACTATTAGGATAAGGGACTGGTACCATCTGTGTCCACTGATGAGGTGGCATATAAGATGTCCTAGTCTCCACCTCAGTCTCCTTGGGCTGCTCCTCTACTGTGGCTTCTACCTCTTTATCTGATTGTGCTGGCTCTACCACTGGATCTGCACTGTCTGTCGGCTTTATCACTTCTATAGCCACGGTTTGTGGATTCAATGTCTTCTTCCTACTTCTAAGCAACATCGCCTTGACTTGTTGATTCCCGATTGGAGCATCAGTATTACCTAGAAATCCTTGCTGTGACGGCTTCTTCAATGCAGCCACATCCACTGCAAGTTGAGACAAGGTTGTCTCATATGTTCTCAACTGCACACCGTGGTTTTGGAGATCTCTCTAAACATTGTTTAGTAGCATGTCGTTTTGCTTCATAATTTTCTTCAATATATCATTTGTACTCTTTTCTTCCACTCGACGTTGGTGTGGTGGTTGCATGTGCTGATTCTGCGGATCTGGATCCTGTAAGAAAATGTTCGGATCCTTCCATGAGAACTTGGGGTCTTTTCTCCATGAGTAGTCATTATTGTGGTACCCCTACTGATGCATGTATTTCACATGCTCTTCCTCAGAAACGTGGTCATCCTTCTCAAGAAACTTCTTTGCAATAAGGTCAAGCTTTTCATTCAAGGAAGAAATAGCCTTGGACTCCCCCATGCTCTTTATCTGCTTAGGGCAGTCTCTATCACCGACCCATGCTTGGTTCTTGGCCATATTTAATAAGATTTCCTGACACTTCACCGGCGAGTTGTTCAAGAAGAACCATGTACCAACGCTGTCCAACGTGGTCCTATCATTCAGGTTTAGCCCAAAGTAAAACATCTTGACTTGGTTCTCCAGGTCAATCCTGTGATGTGGCACCTTCCGTAGCATGTTTTGAAATCTTCCCTTGCCTCAGAGTATGATTCAACAACTTGTTGTATGAAGTTATGAAATTTCTTGATCATGTCATTAGTCTTTTCTAGTGGGAAGTAGCATGCAAAAAATTCATCCACCATCTGGTCCCATGTCTCCACAAACTCTTTGTCCAGATTGTGGAACCACTCTTTCTCATTTCCGTCCAGAGATGATGGAAACAACTTTAAGTATATGACCGTCTGAGGGAACCGCTCCACCTTGATCATGTCGCATGTTTCCACAAAGTTGCTAATGTGGCCGACCAGATCTTCATGCGTGTGGTCATGAAATGCTTGTGTCTTCACTAACACTATAAGCCCAGGCTCGATCTTATAGTTTGAAATATTGACCGCATGCTTCTTGATCGGGCCCAGCTATGCTATGGATGATGAGGCCTTAGTTTTCTCCCAGATCATCTGCTCTTCTACTGTTGCACCGTCCCCCATTTCTGGTCCTGTGATAGCAACGGAGGTGTGCTCAACAAGCAGATGAATGGTCTCAACCTCGCCAACTGGGATCTCATAAGTGGAATCATCGTACTATGTGGTACGCATGGCTACCATGTACCAGTACCTGAAAGATAAGAATTATTAGTCCCAGTAATTTATCACGAAAAATGATATGAATTTGATTATAGTGAATGAATGAGAAAATAAAAAATAAAGGTGGCCAAGAATGGTCGCCCGCAGCACTCATAGTGTTGAACGTTGCTGTCTCCCCGATAACAGTGCCAAAAACTTGACATGTATTTGACGTGCACCTAAATGTAAGCGTGCAAGTCACGTAACATAGGCCAAATGAGGCCCAAGTCGAACTTAGGGAGACGTTCGTTCAGAGACTACTACTAACAACATGCAATCAGCTAGACTGATGGAAAGTTTGAGAGAATTGGTTTTTAAAATAAAACAAGAGAGAATTATAATGAAAAATGGTTTGTTTAAGTCAAGAGAGATGGAATTCCTCAGGAACACCAGTTTCACCACAGATCCCAACTATATCTCCTTTTACTAATTTTTATGTAATTTATCCTCTTCTTGGATAGAAAGCCTATAGCGAGAATTGCCAGCTTCTACGATACAATTCACTACCTAGATCTAAGCCAACTCCACGTCTGTAGTAGTTTATATCATAGATTAGGTGCTTTACGATCAATCTCTAGGTATCTTCCCACTACTCGTATGTTACATTTACCAAAGAATCCGTAAGATAACGTTTATGTGTGGGTTTCAGGCATTTAATTCTCCTTTCAGATTAATTATTCTCCTATGATTTCTAATGAAGGTGATCAATCAACAAGAGAACATTCATTCACATGCATAAATATCCATGAATTAGGAGGAAAATTGCATCAAATCATGTAAAGTCGATACAATGGTTCCTCGGGCTACTCCCGAGTCCTAAGGAATCAAGTGGTTTAGCCCCACATGGTTTTCAACAATGCAAACATAGAGGAAAAGTAGAAAAATGGGGGTGCAAAATTTGCAGCCTTCTAGCAGCAAATTCATCTATCGGAGGTTCTTGAATTGCCCAGATGCAGTCCTTTGGCTCTGTTCTTCGCTCCTCCTTTCTCTCTCAGCTTTCGTGCGTGCAACATACCATACCCCCAAGTCTGGTTGTCATCCCCCTTTTTATCTTAGGGCACTTACAATACCACATAATGTGGACCGTTGGATCTGGGCAGTCGGCTTGGATGGTTGAAATCCGACAGAGTCGATGGCACCGATGGCATCGGGCTTTTGTCAATCTCTGTCTGATTCGGTACCATCGATTGTAATGTCGGTGGCACTGAGTTGATCCGAATTTCCTTGGTCCTCACTGATGCTATCTCAATGGCATCGACCTTAGTGGTTGGTGGCATCGACTCCATTGGTCAATTTGGGTTGAGTCCCTGATGTCCGCTCGGTGGCACCGAGTTATGCGATCGGTGGCACCGACTCCTTGAAAATATGGGCGCCCCTAAAATTTGACAAGGACCAAGTATTAAGCCAAGAAATATATAAAATTGTAAAATTGTGATGAAATAACATAGCTTGATGCACCAACAGTATGCAAGCCAATTATCAAGAGTTATGCACATACAATCAATAAATTGCCTAACAAATGCACAAACTGAATGTAAACTAGGCTTGTAAAAAGTGACTCAAAAACTATACATCAATGGTCCTGGAGTGAAGAGGGTGTCTCGGTCAGGCGAGGTGGATGTAGTTTGAGGGAGGAGTTGTAGGAGCTAAGGATCGCTCCTTGATTGCCATGTGTCTACTTCTGATAGGCCATAAAAGGTAAAAACTCAATAAACTGTCAGATCTTCCAAAATTCCTAGTAATTAGTTCTGTTGTCAGAAAAACACAAATAATATACCAAAATTTTCAAAAAAATTCTTAGAATAACATGGAACTATCATATCAGTCTTTTTATGCTTAAATCACATTGATATAATGCAAGATGTGTTATACTTGTTTAATGGATAATAAATATCAAATGATGGCCTAAAATTATGTGAATGTGCCAATAACTCCTAAATGGTATGTATAATCTACTTGAGGCCAAATATTATGATGTTGGTGTACAAAATCATGTAATTTGCTTAATGTGGCTAATTAGGGCTAATATCCCTAATTAATGTGCAATAATTACAAAGATGCTCAAGAAACCCTAAAAATTGCAGAGTAAGCTCATATCAGTAACTGGAAGCTAATATGTAAGTTTGATATCAGTTAAATGCATGAAATTCATGAAGATAACCCTTAATACATGGGTAGTAACCCTAATTTGAATAATACATGTAACCTAGGGTAAATATGAGCACAAAATAATATGGAAGTTAATGTTCAGATGATGAAACTTAATATATGACATAATTGCAAAATATGACATCAGTGGGATAATTCTAAGACAATAATACAAAAGTAGCGGGAATATCCAAATAAATTATGTAAACCTTAAAATGGATATAACTGGGGTTAAGATGACGGGAACCTGATGATGTACATATATTGTCTTAGTCAGGTTTGACCAAGAGTGGTATTTGACATTAAGAGTGTGATGATTAGGTTATCTAGGTTCAAGGTACGCCATTACCTCTTACTTGGCTTATTATATAATATGCTTGTGTTATATGTGTAGTAAAATACTTGGAATATGATATTGGATGAAATTATTGTTCTTGCGTGATATGTTTCTTGATTTCCCATACTTATTGTTATGAATACATGAAACATAATATATCTTTTCCACTATATGAAAGCACTAAACTGTTTGGTTGTACAATGCTTGTAAATGACTTAACTCTTTGGTATTCTATCACATTGTACATAAGATCTAACTCTTTGGTAGGAGACCATAAAGGCCTTAATCTGGAGCTCCTTGAGAGTTAAGAGAATGCATCAAAACCGTCGACGGTCAAGGCATGGGTATACAATGGAAAATAAACTTAAAATATGGGTTATCTTTTGTTAATAAACATCTTTGTTCAAGTATATGTCTTTTCTTATATTTCTTTAATGTTGCCAAGTATTAGTTTTATCTTATAATCAAGCTTATTAATGAGAGGTATATAAAAATACATGTAGACGTATTCAATACAATATTCTTGAATATTGTGCTGACGTGTACCACATGTAATCTTTGTTTAGGTATGTGGACATATGCTTTTGAAGAATCACTATGTTTGAGAGTTGTGTGGCGAGCTGATGTATAGGTGGGCCTATTGTATTAAGATCATGTTGTTTAGTGGTAGTACATGTATATGTAAAATTTGTTGTTCAATATGTAATATCAAATTTTGTAACAATTCGTTATGTAATTATATGTTGAATGGTGAACATGTGTTGTATAGTTTTATTATTGTTCAGGTGCATGTGGTACTATTGTTTCCTTTTGACTTCCTCTTATTTTCTTCTTCTTAGCCTAGTGTGGGGTGTTTAAATTAGTGTTCTTGCTAAGCTGAGGGTTTCAATTTGGATGCCGCACATTTGATTATGTTTTAGAAAATCTAGGGACGTCACACCTCCCTTCGTCGCTCTGGTCTAGCTTGAGGTATACAGGGGTGGCAAGAGTGGCTTGCCTACACTTTACTAGAGACGAGGAGTCAAGACCGGATTTGATCATCTCCCCTTGCATTCTATTGGTGTCATAGCAACCTGGACCTATTTCTACCCTCCATGCTCAAGGGACCAAAGGAGAGGATAGAGTCAGGGGGGAGGTTCTTGAGCGGCACTATCCTGGTTTGTATTAAGGATCACAAGGCTTTATATACCTAGGAAGTTCAAAGGAGGGGGTTCCCCTACTTTCCATGGTGAGAAGTTGGGGAAATACTGGTGGCACATGAAAACTGAGAAAATATAGTATAGGTAAGTTAGTAAAGACCTCCCAAAATCAAAAGTTTCATTTTCTTAGAGTTTAGTCTGGGATAGAAAGAGAACAAGTCAAGAGAGGGTACAATTATTATTGTCCTATTTTTCATTTTGGTCGCAAGATAGGTGATGACCTGTCTATCTTTGGATCCATATACAATGATTGACGTTGGGGCATGACACATATACGGAAGGCAACCAATCAACACTTTAGGGTGTTTCCAATCTAGAAATAATTTGCACTTATTGCAACTAAATCTCCCTTTTTTCTCTGATTTCCATAGGCCACTTGGAATCTCTTTTTGCCACAAAATTTGGAGGGAAACTCATTAACAACTTTCCACGTCATAATATATTTTTTAGGATTCAATGGATTATCGTTAAATAGTCGAATGTTGCTCTTTAGAAAAAATATTAATTTAATTACCTACACCACATGAAAACTCCTTTTTCTCCCAACTTCTAAAGGGAAGTTTCTAGCGCTTATATCTAAGTTTCAATGATATTGGAGACCAAAATATGCAAACTAAAGATACTTTCTTTGTCTCTAGGTCTCCTCTTTATATTCTTTATTCAAGGCGTCATTATTTTCTCTTCCCAACATGGCCATATATCTTATTTTGATCATTTTCTCATTAAAAACAATGTGGAAATGTAACCAATCCATTTGTGGCCTTCAGCACAACTTTTCTAGAGCGTTCCACATAATTCCCAAAAGTACATTAATAATTATGCATTATCTTTATTATTTCACTTAATATTGGTTTTTCTCTCTTTCTTTCCCCATTTCCATTATTGGATTATGGAGATTACTACAAACCGCAAAATTGTTACAAAGGAAGATTTGCATATTAAATCCATACTTTTAAAACAAAACACACCAAGTCTCTAATGTATTTTTATTATTAAAATATTTGCATTTCAAATATTAAAATACATGTTAAAAAACCATGTTATAACATCACCTATCCTGAAACTATTCATATGTCTAAACTAAGTGTCTAGGGTAGGTAGGTCACATTAGAAAAATCATTATATAAGTATTCCAAAAGCTTGAAAAATTAATTACAGAGAAATTTTTGGTCAAGAAACATCTCAACCAAGACATCCTCAGTCAAAGAAATTGTTGACTGAGACTACCCTCGATCGGGTATTCAAAGAACTAGAAGAACTTTGCAATATAGTAAGTTTTGAGTCATTCAATATCAAAAACTTTGTCAATCGAGACAAATCCAGTCAAAAATTTTGTGGATTGAGGATAGACCATTAAACCAATTGACCAAGAAGTTAGAACAAAAATTCACTGTTAGAACCAAGTTGAACTCTTAGACCAAACTCGATCAAAGAATTTCTCGACTGAGACACATCCAGCCAAAAAATTTATCGACCGAGAAGGATTCTAGAATGAAATTTTTATTAATGATCAAATAAGTCATTGCACCTACATTGACTTAACTACACTGGCTATTTCTCATCCTAGAATACTCTAGACACTCCCTAAAGTTATCCTAGCCAATTGCAAACCATTCCTATAAATAGTAGTGGTCATTGGACACCTAAATCACAACTTGAAGACTTGAATACATGATGTTTAAGTAAATTGATCTATAGAACCATATATATAATCATTCACATCTATCATTTTCGTGTCCTTGCCTTATCTTATGCTACCACTACTCAAACTTGATATATCCTTTGTGGTTTGGTCCATAAGCTTGATTCATAAGGACATTGTTAAGATTACTTGGTGTATTCCTTCCTCCCATATTCACTCTTTGTACTATAACTTGATAGGGATAATCCTAGGAGAGGAGGTTGTCCAAGTCTTCAAAGAAGAAGGTGTCTTCTCCAGGTGCTCTTCCATTGGCCATCAAAGAAGAGGTGGTGATCTGGTTCTCTTCAAACTCTGTGAAAGAAGAGGTGTTGCAGTGTTCTTCCCAGTCCATCAAAGAAGAGGTTATCAGTGCTCTTTCATGTCTATGAAAGTAGAGGTTTGGTTGGTTCTCTTCCATTTCTGGTAAAGAAGAGGGTTTAGTTACAATAAAAGTTTTGTAATTTTTCCTAACAAAAAAATTAATATAATTATTTGTTGTAGATCCTTATTGGAAACAATTAGGTAGTGGACAAATGTCGTTGACAGAATCCCACTAAATTATGCCTCATATTTTGTTAAAGTATTTTATAAATCTTTATTTCCCCTTTTAGATGTTTTCACTTGGTATCAAAGCATGTCTTCAAGGAGCCCTAACAAGTCGTGAAAGGTGTGAACCGACATGCTTGGCAACCTCAACCTAAAAGGAACACATGTGATCCTACCACCAGTGTTCGATGGGTCTAACTACACCTAATGGAATAGAAGCACGTAGTTCTACTTTCAAGGAATCAACATTGAAATCTGTAATATGATAGCTTTTCCATATATACTTCCAACAACGAATTTAGAAATGTGGAATCCTGATACACTAAAACAAGCCGCACTTAATACAAAGGCAGTAAGAATTCTTTGTCGTTCTTTATCTATCAATGAATTCAATCACATATCCTCATGTGAAACAACTCATGAAACTTGGAACATGTTACATGTAATACATGAAGGAACTAATCAAGTTAAAAATGCAATAACGGGTATGTTAAAAGATAAATTTGAATTATTTCATATGCAACCTAACAAAAGCATTACATAAATGTATGCTATATTTGCTAATATCGTGAACAACCTAAGTGTGTTGTGGAAGAAGATTAGCAAGGAAGATCAAGTATCTAAGATACTTACATCATCGCCTCTGAGATACAAGTCAAAGGTGACTGCTATCGAGGAAGCAATTGATCTCAAAGCACGAAAGATGGAGCAGCTTATCAAGAATCGGGAGAGACATGAAGTCAATATAGAAGAATAAGAAGAAGAAGAAAGTATCAAAGATGAAGTACAAAGGGGGAGAAAGAAGGAAATTACACTTAAAGCTGCTTTCAAGACACCATCAAGAAATGCCACTCAAGAAAGCAACAACAAGTATCGACGATGAAGAAAAAGCTCTAATTGTAAATGGTAAGAAATATAAATGTATTTGTTCTTCTAGGTGTTTGGAATGAGAAAAGAAGGGTCACTTGAAGGATGAGTGCCCAAAGCTCAAGAAGAAGAAGTCCTCATTCAATAAGAAAGACAAGGGAGAAAAATCCTACAAAGCCACTTGGGATCAATCAAGTGATGAAAGTGGAAGTATAAAAGAAGAGGATATAGAATGTATCATGAAACTGATGAGGTAGATATTTTTGAATTATCTAAAGAATACTTATTTACTAGACTTGAAGAAATTCATGCAAAATATATTAGATGTAAGAAACAAAAGAAGAAACTTACTAAAGTTATTTATGAACTTCACATTAATCTAGATAACTTGGTTCTGAAAATGATATTGTGAAATATTCAAATTATGCATTACAAGAATCTATCAAAAATTATAAGGCATAATTACTTATTCTTGAAAATAACAGTAATCTTGTTTCTCGAGGAAAGATTGATATGACTGCAAAATTAAATGATTATCAAACTCAACCTATCTTATGAAGACATTTTCATTATGATGTTTTGGTAAAAGAAAGAGATAATTTACTTTCATTTTTTCTCAAGAAAATTTGGATATAACTAAAAAACTTGCTGAAAATGTTCATTAACAAGTTTCTGGATTAATAAAAGGAAAACAAAACCTTGATAATATCATATATAATTCTTCTAAACAACTAGGAAGAAGAGTTTTAGGTTACGTACCTCAAAAGTAAACTAGAAAAGCATATGTTTCTAAGATTAGAACTATATATGTATCTAAAACTAAAGTTGTAAATTATCAAAATGTTCAAATGAGAAATGAACTATATTTTATCTCATGTCATTACTATGAATATTTAGGTCATTATTTTTTCTCATGTGAATACGAAAGAAAGGATCAATTGTCACAGTTTGGGTTCCAAACCTCAAGCTTAAAACCAAAAGGAGAACTTGTTGAGATTTGACTTATAACTATCTTGATAAACACATTATATCCTTTCTCCACCCAGTTTGACATTCATTTGCAAATCTTTTATACAAAAAAATATCTATTTGCATGTATATTAGTTAAACAAAGAATCATTTAATATCTTGTGTAAATTGTTAAATTTAAAAGTCTGGAACTAATTTTAGTCGAAAAAAATTTCAATCGAGTAACTTCTCGACTGAAGAACAGTTTGACAGAAATTGTCATAAATTTAAATTTGAGTATTTCAATGACATCTATAGAAACATTTCTTGCATTGATAATATAAGTTTCGTGTATACCTACTTTACTATACATTAACAATAATGGACTCTACTTGGGTACCTTTAACAGTTTAAATTGTAGGATTTGGTGGTTGGTAGTGGATGCACCAAACATATGACTCGAGATAAGAAAGATTGTCATTCACTCGAAAAGAAAAAGGGAAGAACATTCACATTTGGAGGCAATGGAAAAGGAACCATCATGGAAATAGGTTATATCAGAACTAATCTCACAATTAAGAATGTGCTATTAATTGATGGTTTGCACCACAATTTGCTAAGTGTTATTCAATTATATGACAATGATTATGATGTGCTTTTTAATAAAACTTGTTGCAAATTTCTTGAAGAAGACATCAATAATATGATATATGAGGAGAAAAGAGTAGGGAATCTTTATGTTCTTAGGCCTAACTCTATGAAATGAATTGTTGGTAAATCTATTATTGCAAATGAAAATACTCAAAATCTATGGCATAGAAGATTAGAACATGCAAGTACTCATGTTATCAGAAAGTTAATTAAACATGATCTAGTTCGTAGTTTGCCTAAAATTTCTTTTGATAATCCTAAAAATTTTTAACCATGCACATTAGGAAAAGAAACTTAAATATCTTTTAAAGAAAAACAAATCCTTAGTACATCTAGAACTCTTAAGCTCATACATATGGATTGATTTGGATTTATGAGAACACAATATATAGGTGGAAAGAGATATTTTTTGTAATTGTTGATGACAATAGTAGATATATTTGGGTAAATTTTCTTTTTGGGAAAGATGATACTGTTGGAATATTTATTCAGTTTTGCTCAAAAATTAAAAATAACTTCAAAATAAAATTTGCACCTTTAGGAGTGATCTTGGAGGAGAATTTGAAAGCCAGGATTTTAAAGATTTTTCTCATCTAAAGGCCACACACCCAATTTCTCTACTCCGTGTAGTCCACAACAAAATGGTTTAGTTGAAAGGAAAAACTGTTATTTACAAGAAATGGCTAGAACCATGCTATTATAACATGACACACCTAAAACTTTTTGGTCTGAAGCTATTAATATTGTATTCCACGTTCAAAATAGAATCTCAATTCATCCACAACCTAAAAGGACTCCTTATAAAATACTCTACTATAAGAAACCAAGAGTGGATTACTTTCACATGTTTGGAACTCCATTCTACCTTTTAAATACTAAAGACGATAAAGATAAATTCGACCGAAAATCACAAGAAGGGTTCTTCTTAGGATACTCACCCTCAAGTAAGTCCTATAGAACCTTTAATATTGTCACTAAGAAAGTAAAATAATCAATTCATATAACATTTCATGAAAATCAAACAAATACTAAAAATAGAAAATGATCTTCCACAAATAATTGAAGATTTAACCATATCACCTAAAGAAGATAATAATGCTAAAATGGAAAAAAGTCAAAATCAAAATGAAGAATCACATCAACCCATTCCAAGAATAATAGAAGACCATCCACAAGATCTTATAGTCAGTGATCCTTTTGATAAAGTAAAAACTAGATCTTCTTTTAGATATGTAGCTAACACATCATTTGTATCCATAATTCAACCTAAAAAGATTGATGAAGCTCTTAAAGATGATTATTGGGTCATTGATAGGAAAGAAGAATTAAATATATTCACTAAGAATGAGGTATGGGATTTGGTTCCTAGACCTAAAGATGAAACTCTTATTGGTACTTTCGTAACAAGTTAAATGAATTTTTGGAAGTTGTTGGGAAAAAGGTAGATTTGTTGCTCAGGGGTATAATCAACAAGAAGGTATTGACTTTGTCAAAACCTATTCCCCATTAGCTATACTTGAATCAATTCACATGTTATTTGATGTAATTGTACAGAAAAACATCAAACTCTTTTAAATGGATGTTAAAAGTGCATTTTTAAATGGAATAATATGAGGAAGTTTATGTTGCTAAACCTCCTAGTCTTTGAAGATCCAAACATTTTGATCATGTTTACAAATTAAAGAAGGCACTATATTGTTTAAAACAAACCCCTAAAAACTGATATGAACATCTCAAAAATGATCTTTTTGAAAATCATTTCTCTATGGGAAAATCAGATCCTACACTATTTTTTTAAAAGTATGAATCATATTTTCTCATCATTCAAATGTATATTAATGATATTATTTGTTGTGCTTCAAATGAATGAATTTCCACACAATTTAGCAATAATATGCAAAAAGAATTTGAATTGAGTCTTACGGGTGAGTTAACATTTTTCTTGGGTTTTCAAATTAAACAAACTCATCATTGTATTTTCCTCAACCAAGAAAAAAATATGCAGAAGAACTACTAAAATGATTTAATATCAAAAATTATAAGCATGCCTCTACTCCAATGGGCACCTCTTCCCAAATTGACAAAGATGAGGAAGGTGAACCCATTGATAACTTCTTATATAGAGGTATGACTGGTAGCTTATTGTACTTAAATACATCTTGACCAGATATTACATTTGCCTTTTTTTTATGCACAAGTTTTCAATCAAAACCTATGAATTCTCATATGGTCGTTGTCAAAAGGATCTTATGATATTTAGTTGGTACAATCGACTATGAGATTTGGTACCCACCAGATCAACCATTTGTCTTTAAAGCTTAAACTGATGTTGAATACATGTCATCACCTTGATCAAAAAATTACTAGTGGGGGTTATTTATTGCTTGGAAAATCATTTCTATCTTGGTTTAGTAAGAAACAAATTATTGTTGCATTATCTACCACTAAAGAAGAATATATGGCATCTATCTCATGTTGCGCACAAGTTTTATGGATGCAACAAGTCTTAAACGATTATGGATTTTCATTATCTTTAATTCCAATTTTCTATGATAACACAATTGCAATCAATTTAGCTCATAATCCTATTTTACTTAGTTGTGCTAAACATGATGAGGTAATACACCATATTCTTCATGAAGATATTGCTAAAAATAGCATATGTCTTCATTATGTTGATACTGAAAATCAATAGATGATATTTTGACAAAACCCCTTCCTTTAGAACAATTTAGATAAATTAGAGAAAATTTAAATATTGTTCCTCTTGAAGAAGTATATTTTGATCTCTTTGCTCAATGAATTATATTGCATACACTACTAGCGTTACAAATTCAGTTTTTTATAAACTAATTTATGTCTTGAACAAGAATTTCTTAATTAAGCTCAATCCATCTTCGTTGTAGAATATTGCTCAAAAATGTCAACTTGAGTCGACAAAATTCTCGACTAGAATTTCCTCGGTCGACAAAATCCTCGACCAAATTTCTCTCGATGAGACCCTCGGTTGACTATGTGAGCCTTAGTTAAGACCATTCTAGTTTCTCTTCTAGTTGAGAAAACCATGGACGGAAAGTCCTTCAATCGGCAAATTTCTCGACCGACTCTAAATATTACCATTAACAAAATTTGAAGTCATTGATTGAACTAGGCATTGGAATGCGATCGTTGGACTCTAGGTCAACAATTTTGTTGACCAAGAAGCAATATGTTTTTCTATAAATAGGCATCATACGACCATTCTTCTCACAACTCATTGAGTACACTTCTCTAGTAGTCTTTGAGCAATTCATAGGTCATTCTTTAGCAACCTTCATTCCCCCTCTACACCACATCTTTTCCCACCCCATTCTTGATCTACTACTTGAAGATGGCTTCATATTCAACTCACATTGGCAAGAAGGGTTGCTTCCAAGAAGGGGTGTTCCACCTCGATGACTGTAGCACTGGCGATTATCAACAGGACATCCTTCATTGGTGATGCTACTGGAGATAAGTATGTATGCCTCACCTGCAAGATGCCTCATCCTCACTGACAAGTGGAATTAAATGACTTGTATGAGCTCGTAAACCTTTCTTGCTTCTTACAAATCCAAAAACTTTAGGAACTTCTTTCTCCATCATTCCATATCTGGTCATTACAATCCATCCATGCATTCTATTCCGATCTTGTTAGGGACACCAATGACCATTATTCCTTCACTTAATGTGTTATCATTTGGTTTTTTTAAAACGAACATCCTAGAAATGTTAGCCACAAATTCTATTGAATATGATGAATTTGTCGATCTCACAACTGGCGACCCACTCAACAAGCTTCCCACCAGTCAAGATGAGGTAAACCTTACTGTCATTAAAAGAACAATATTTCTTCCTAATATTGCTCCTCAAGAACAAAGGAGAACCTACTATTCCACATCTATAACCCCTAAATCTAGGATAGTAAACATCATCACTAGTCATAAATATCTTCCTAGAGAAAACAAAACCGAAATCCCTCCAGTTAGGATTTATCTTATCTATGCAATTCTTAAAAGCATTCGGTCAACTTTATTCACATTATTCTCTCCAATATGATTGATTTCTCTGGGAGTCCACCCTACGCCAATATTGTTTGCCAAATCATTAAATATTACATTAGAAAATACTTATTTGACTGAGTGTATATCCCCGGTCGACATCCCCAAAGAATAATCCAAAACACATTTGGTAGGAGGGAATTGAGTTTGGGTGCAAAATGGCTAGGATTGCAGAAGAGACATCCCAAGAAGCCATTCCTCCACCTTCTTCACCTCTCCCCAGTTACTCCTTGAAATTATTTTAAAATGACGTATCTTATCTTAAAGGAGCAGCCTATCAAATTGGAAGACATTTTGTCTACAACACAATGCAATGACCTATCTCAACCAAAAGATGCGATCTTTGATTCCAAACACTCCTGACATGTATCCCTATTCTTCATACCCTGGGAGTATCTATCCATTTAACCCATACATAAACTACACTCAAGTCTCACCTCCACCATCCATCAAGCTCACCCATACTCAATACTCCACCATGAAACTCCAAGATATAGAATTCCATATCTGCTTTGACATGCACCCACCTTTGTTGAGGTGTATGGTCTTGCCAAGATTGGTGCATTGGAATGGGAAACTCTTGTGAAATATTATGCCATTGCACCTTACCATGGGAAAAAATCCATAGGTGTACGTGATCCTTGATTCATTCAAGTGACATATTTTTGTGATAATATGGATATGTTATGTATTTTCTTTTGAGGAACAAATCTATGTAGTGGTTTCTTATGTCAATGAATTGAGCTTGCTTGGATATTTGCTCATGATTATTGTGGCAAAATTTGACATTGTTCTTTA